>OX346274.1:3958560-5278080 GCA_947049275.1 Epinotia bilunana
TAGTTTATTTACTTTTAACGCGTGGCTGTGTGGTGAACCATAAAGGCACACGTCCACTGGGCTCACGCTTCAGGAGTGGATAATAGGTTGTATAATAGGTCAAATAAACAATAGTACATTACTCGCCTATCGCAGTAAAATAAAGACTCAAAGATTTTTAGAGCTTGCTCCACGGACTTAATCGGTGCTAACTTCTTTAGAACTGTTCATTTACACCCTGTATATTTCAAATTCCCCTCCCGGGCATAGCGGAATGTGACCTTGTCCATATTTGGAGCAGCCCTACTGTGGAGATACAGTCATCCTTAAGAACACCGCAGTCATAATGACACCAT
This sequence comes from Epinotia bilunana, assembly GCA_947049275.1. Lineage (NCBI taxonomy): Eukaryota > Metazoa > Arthropoda > Insecta > Lepidoptera > Tortricidae > Epinotia > Epinotia bilunana. The sequence continues at coordinate 3,958,896 of OX346274.1, forward strand.
TACTTAATTGCTTTATAGGTAAGAAGGTAGGTAGGTAGTTTTATATCCGGTTCGAAGGACCATGTTAAATATTCGCAGGCCCGTAAGTGGTAAATAAAAGAGTGGACTGTTGAATTAGGGCTGGTATATTCCAAAATACTGACGACGGTAAGTTTAACGTAAGTCGCTTTTGAATTCTAACCATTGCCATAAATGAAAATTTTGCATAGTTTATTCGACTGCTTTTGAATTTTATATTATATGTTGAATATTTTATAAAAAAAATATGCAATTAAATTAGAATTAGTATTACTTAGTGATTTTTATTACATAGAATTCAATTAATTAAACTTTAATATGAATTGAACTTTGTGCTCAAGAATAAAGATTAAAAAATATTCGTTTTTAAACGTTTCTTAACAGTAGGTATGTTGTGTTTTGTTCCTGGTGAGTGAGGTCACCAAAACTTCCGAGCATGCGCAGTTATAAGTGTCCGTCACTGCTGCATTTATTCTCTAGCTGTCAGCACAGTTAATTCTACACGATGATTTTTAATCCGTGATCAGGAGTCGAAAAATATTGATAAACAGCCAAAACGGATTCGTTTTTAAATTTAATGATAATATTAACACTAATATCCACTGAATGTCTGGTCACTCTACATTTTTTGAAGTTAAGTAGATACGTCAAAGACTCATACGTCAAATTTTCGCAAACGACCGTTAGGGTGACAATGATTTTGAATTATAAAGTGATTCCTTATTTAGTTTTATTCAGAAAAAAAGAACGTTTGTTTTAGGTAACTTCGAGTTAATCGTGTTTGATATCAATTACAAATTTAGAAAAAAATACTCCTGATCACGAATTAAAAATCATCGTGTATAAAGGGTTACCACGTGCTTGCAATTCTACTGCAGGCGGCAGGGAAGGTATGCTAGTTGGCCAAGGGACTGTAGAGTGTCGACTTGAGTATACTGTTTTAATTTCAACTCGATACCTTCACGCGTTCCCGAGATAAACGGTCTTGGCAGACAGACAGACGGACAAGAAAGTGATCATATAAGGGTTCCGTTTTTTCCTCAGTTACGGAACCCTAACAACATCGCTTGTCTTTGGGTGCGTCGCCGGTTTCCGCGCAAAATTGTCCCTAATTCCTGCACTTTGCATTGTGACAACACAAAAGCCCAGTAGCCCCTAATGATATCTTGTGGAAAGACCTTTGAAGAGAATAATGCGCTTCCAGGCCTGTGTCAGAATAAAGATATTATTTTAAGAGCACAGTGGGCCAACGACGGCGGTGTGGACAAAATGGTTTATATTTGTATAAAATAAATTAGCGTCTCTCAGTTTTTACCTAATGGAGAAAAACAAAGAATGTCTCAGTTCTATTTAAAGAACGATAAATATGCGATCTGCAGGTCGATCACGTAACGCATTGTACGCGCGTCAGGCAGATTTAAATGTCGCTTTTTATATGAAAAAAAATACAGTTAGATGGTCCTAACGCACGTTCAGAATGTAACGTGATTACCCCTCTGATTTTTATTACCAACAAGAAAATGAGATTTTCCGCACCGGCGGCGTACCGGCCAGGTGTGACATAGAAACCTTTGCCAGTATGGCAAGTGAAAATATTATACCAATGTCATGACAGAGAAAAGCTTCCACTTTATCTGAACAATAACATCATAATCATAATCATCATATCAGCCAAAGAGTGCCACAATGACCGGTTGTGCTCCCTTTGGCCTGAGCATTAGTCCACCCCGTGGGGGACCACCCACGCTGCGCACATTCATACTATTCATCAGAGCCTGGATGTTTCACGGCAAAACAAAACACTATCGTAATCTAGCCAGTGATAGAAACATTATTTTATCGATATCGAGTATTATTAGGTATATAGGTAAAAAATAACATGCCGATATATTTTTACATTATTGACAATTTACAGTGTGAAACATAACCTTTTTATATTTTAGGTGTATTTTTCATCCGAAAACGCATAAGGTATTTGAGCCAACAAAAAAGTGTTTCTGATATCTGCTCCTCATTGACCCATTTATATAGCCAATCACTATTACACCAATAAAATGCTATGTGCTGCTGTAGGTATGTTCAGAGGCTCTAGTATAAGTTTTACCGAAACAAAACGTTACGTTCGCGTTTGCGTTTTACCCTCAATTTTTATGGGATTTGCCAGCTAAACGCGAACGCGGTCGTAACGTTTTGTTTCGGTAAAACTTATACTAGAGCCTCTGACGTGGATTACGAAGAAGAAATTGCATCTGTTTCTAATATATAATTTCATACAAAGTTCACGTGATCTTTTTATAAAATATTTATTTTATCTGGTAAGGTTTTCTCTTCTACTACATAATTATCGATATCGATAAAATAACGTTTCTACCACAGGCTAGATTACGATAGTGTTTAGTTTTGCCGTAAAAAATCCGGGCTTTGCTATTCATACTAAATATTATAAATTCGAATGTAACTCTGTATGTATGCTGTTAAGTTTTTACGCTTAAACCGCTGAACCGATTAAGATGGAATTTGACGTAGACATCATTTGAACCCCAGGCAAGGACATAACATAGTTTCAATTTCGGAAATCACCCCGTAAGATGGTGACATAGGGCCGAAAGCTTATATGGAGGGACGATATAAAGGATTTCCACGCGGACGAGGTCGCGGGGAAATGCTAGCTAAGGCTAGTCAATCTGGTATGAGTGGAAAGGGAACGAAGAGAATGCAGCCTCAATGACTGCACATACTGAGTTCGTTCCTTTTGTCACAAAAACAATCTTGATTTATTCCTCTCTATAAATTTGATTTTTTATGTGTTTGTGTGACCATACCTAAACTTTTTTTCTGTTCTTCCTTTACTCACAACTACACACTTTACAATAAACTCAAAATCAACAGTTAAATCTCGTTTTCCAGCTTGGGTAACCACTGTTAACTTTAATTTCACTGTATTTTAACGGGTAACTGCAAATATTTTGTGACCATTTAAAATTCTCGATGCGGTTTGTGCTGAATTTAACTTATTATTTATGAGCGCAAGCAAATTGTGCACAGTGGTTCTCATAATTGTATATTATGGTCTAATAATATTGTGGAAATAAACAAACATTTTTTTTTGTCGCGTTCAAAATCGATATATTTTATACGCGCATATCGAGCGTTGAATATACTCAGAATTGTAAAACTAGTATTGTAGCCTATTTACAGACTAAATTTCATTTCGATATTTGCCTTGAAGTGTATTAGAACTTTAAAATCTTTTTAGTCTTTGATATTTGAACGAGTATAGAGTAATTCTTTCGTATATCCGGTTGTCCAGATGGTTCTCCTATACAGGTCGCATTCCTCGACCTATTCTCGTGCAATTTTGTGAGCAGGTTCAATAATCATTTAGATTTTGAGAATGAGAAGAGGTGAGAATTACATACGAATTTTTGTTGTATTTATATCTATTAAATATATCGTCGTCCAGTACCCATAACACAAGCCCTATTGAGCTTACTATGGGACTAGTTTGATTGTCCTCTAATGTTCGTTTATTTACTGGCGACCCGCCCCGGCTTCGCACGGGTACTATATTATACATATATAAACCTTCCTCTTGAATCACTCTATCTATTAAAAATCCGTTGCTTAGTTTTAAAGATCTAAGCGTACATAGGGACAGACAGTGACGCCAGCAGCGGACGACTTTGTTTTATACTATGTAGTGATAAGTCAGAAAATTAAAGCCCAAACCTCTGTTGGCACGAAAATATCACGACTGTTTACTGCCACTTAGCCGCTAATTTGGGTGAAATAAAACAAAATGGCCTCTGACATGACCGGAATAACCTAGTTAGTGCACTGTTGAATCTTTATTAAATTAACGTCATTAAGCCTGAGTGCTTCAGGTTTCAGCACGCTTCTTGATACATTTATGGTTTATTGCTGATATACATTTCTTATGGTTTGAATAAAAATTATAGGTTTCTCGGAAAGTTATGAAGAACCGTGCATCATGATTTAGGAAAAAGTTACTACGGTGTGCAGTTCTTCGAGAAAGGTGTGTGCAGGTTTTAAAAGGATCAGCAAAGATCATGTGAGTTCTCTGGAATTGTAAGTTTCTATAGACTACGATAACTGCTCTGCGTTATTACGCTAGTTTGATATCAACTCAGTACTTTAAATAAAACTAAATTTTTAGTACTAACTTTTTGCCGGCTATACTTTTTTGCACGTTCATTAACTACTGATTAAGTACTCGTTAAGAGGCTACGCTACGCCCAAACACAGTAATAAAAGACTATTTAAGTCACAACTATAAAAATGTTCCACACCACATGTTACCATTACCGAACCACTGTGCATAAGCAGCAATAACTTTTATTGAGAAAAAATATTTTATTTCCATTTCATCGCGCAGCCCACTACGCATTGCGGTGCACAGTGGGATCTTCAGGCCATAAACCGGGTATTTTACTTGGGAATTAAAGTGGAATTATTTTTAGCAGCTCCATTTTAAATGCGACAGGTATTTTCTGCCTGAAATTGCGACAGGTGATGTTGAATATAAACGAGCAGGTATTTTATCTGCCTGACTGAATATACCAGACATGAAACAGTCGTCCCGCTCGCACTTATATACTTGCTAGTGAGGGACGAATGTTTTGTGTCCGTCATAAACGCGATCATGTCACCTAAGGTAGGAGGTCACTCAAACTAGCTTCTTATAACATATTTACCGCCATCCATACTACTACTAATACTAACTAATATACTAACTATACTAACTAATATTATAAATGCGAAAGTGTGTCTGTCTGTCAGGTAACAGACAGTACCTCATCACGCTTAAACCGCTGAACCGATTGAGATGAAATTTGGTATGGAGATAGTTTGAATCCCAGGGAAGGACATAGGATAGTTTTTATCCCGGAAATCTTCCCCTGAGGGGGTGAAATAGGGATGAAAGTTTGTATCGAGATACGATATAAACGAGTTCCACGCGGACGGAGTTGCGAGCAAAAGCTAGTTATAACATACAGGTGTAAGTACAGTAAGCCAAAGAAATCGTCTATCACTTTTTGACTCTTTTATTTGATTGACCACTTTCTTAGCTCACTGTGCTAATTAGTGTATTTTTTCAATTTTTTTTATAGTTTCTCTCATTGATCCATTTGTTCATTTCAACCTGATTACAAAGCTCCAAGATCTGTACTCCTGGAAAGATATAGTTTTGGAAAAAAAATGTATAATAGCGTATTCAATTTAAAATTTTATTCTAAGATCGCTTTATCCAAGGATCCTACATACTTTCCACCCGAAAATAAGCATGAATTGTCTCATCATCATCATCATCATCGTATCAGCCGAAAGACGTCCACTGCTGTTCATAGGCCTTCTCCAAAGAGTGCCACAATGATCGGTCCTGCGCCACCCACATCCAGCGGCCTCCGACAACCTTTACCAGGTCATCAGTCCACCTTGTGGGGGACCTACCCACGCCGCGCCGGTACGTGGTCGCCACTCGAGAACCTTTTCACCCCAACGGCCATCGGTTCTACGTGCTGTGTTGAAAGGTATGAATTGTCTCATTGGTATGATTCGTCTTTAAAGTGCATCATCCTCCTACCGTTATTCCCGGTTGTGTCCCTAAAAAAGCCCGGGTCCGCTTTGACATCTAATCCAAAGATTTGGCATAGGCACTAGTTTCACGAAAGCGACTGCCATCTGACTTTCCAATCCCAAAAGAAAACTAGACAGGCATTAGACCGGTTTCCTCACGATGTTTTAATTCACCGAAAGGCTAACGGCAAATATTCCGTACATAAGTTCCGAAAAACTCATTGGTACGAGCCGGGATTCGAACCCACGACCGCCGCATGCCTGAACCACTAGGCTACCGTAGCCGCATCATTTTGAATGCTATAGAGCAAATACCAATTAAGTAATAAATAATAATAATATAATTTTTTTTTTGAAGTCTGAAATTTGTTGGATTTTATCTCTACGTACAATTACTTAGATGATGGTATTTGCGTTATAGAGAAAAAAACTGCTATTATACTTTTCCAAACTAGTTAAAAATAAAATGACCGGGCTACTGTCGTTTGAGCCAACTATCCGAGGTTTTCAGATGTTTCCTAGCACTTGTTTTCTTACGAAATAACATTATTTCCTTACGAAACAGAATGGAACGTTGCTTCGTATAAAATTTTACTACGTGCCTTAGTGTTCAAATCAGAACGAACCACTACGCATTGCGGCGACTTGGCACAGTGGGCTCTTTACGACCTGAATTGGCCTATTTATTGCGGAATATTTTCGTGTCTGCAGTTTAAAATGGCGACAGACTGCGCGCAGTGGGCACTTTACCACATGAATGTGGACAAAAAGTTTTAATACATAAAGTTAAATTAGAAATAAATGTCCATAAGCGACAGTATCTGCTTACCATCAGGCAGGTCATAAGCTTGTTTGTCAACGTCATAGTATAAATCAACAATTAGTTATGCTAAGCCTAATGTAACGCATTCAGTTTCGTAGCGCTACGCTTGTAGCGGATTACGGCTACAGCTGCTACAAGAATAGCTTAGCAAATAATGAGAGAAAGGCGTACGTAGAGGACAGTGTCTTCCAGCAGAGCGTCTACTTATTTTCCTGGGACAGCACAGCCAAAACAAGTGTGCACGCGAGATGGCATGCGCGCGACGCACATACCAGCGAAGCTAGCACGATCGAAGCGGCGCGACGCGAGAAGAAAATCTACCCTCTTCATTCTCATTAACACAGTACGCGTGAGATAGGAGTTGCAGTCACGCGCGATACGGCAGTACCCGGCAGTGCACATTTTGTGGGCCTGGCACATAGCCCCAGAAAATGTGTTTTGTCAATGCTTGCGCACGTTTTGTGCTACCCCTGACCCCGTAGCATGGACGGCCTTATCGCGCGATAAGTGACAAGATAGAGCGTCCGTCTCGTTCTATTGAACGGTGTCAGCCAGTGACGGACGCTCTATCTTGTCACTTATCGTGTGATAAGGCCGTCCATGCTACGGGGGCTGGTGAATGATCATAAAAATGAGCGCGGTCTCGCCAACAAACTGTTCCGTCAGTTTGGCGAGTAAATTTGGAATTGAATGTGTTATGCAAAGGCAAAATTCATGTGTATCAATAATACACAATAGTCTACAAATATGCAATAAAATATGGATAAATCATTTTGTATACGTACGGCTGTCATATTTATATTAAACCGCAATATCGAAATCTAAAAATAGTTGGCGGTAGTAATTTCCCGGTGTTAGTGCGGGAACTATACCGGATATTAAGGAAGGTGTGGCGGTAGTGCTGCGCTGTGTATCGGTATCGGTATCGATTTTTAATTTGCGGCGTATAGGGCTTTATTCACGGTCCATTTTATTTGTAGATGCGCTGCGCCGAAATTTTTAAATATTTGTCGAAATTGTGGACTATATTTGTTGCATAGAGTGGACAATCCGTTTTGTGATTCGTATAGTAGGTAACTAATAAATATTTGCGTATAGTTGTTTTTAGTGACAGATAATTTTGTTGCATAGAGTGGACAATCTATTTCGTGGTTTGTAAAGTAGTAGGTACTATAGACAAGACAGCTGACTGACCATCCGTGCACTTTATGTGCATTGTAATAAGGTTCTTGTATAAATACAGGATGGTCAGTTAACTGTGTTGGCATTTGTACCTAATTAACATTTACGTAGGTAGGTATAGTTTAGATTTTGTTTTTAGTTCAAGATGGGAAATAATAATAATAACAATAATACATACATACATACACGCCTTTATCCCTAAAAGGGGTAGGCAGAGCACATGAAACCTGTGTCCAGTGCCACTGTTAGCATTAATATGGGTATAAAAGATCGACAAAATGTGATATAGCAGTGACAGGTTGCTAGCCCATCGCCCACAACACACTTCAACCCCGTTCCCTTAGTCGACTCTTACAACCCCCACGGGAAGAAAGGGGGTGGTGCTATTCTAACCCGACACCACACGGGTAATAATAATAATAATATAATACGGTGTACTCCTTGCATTTTATTGAACGGAACTATTTTCATTTCATCTAATATGCCTATTTCCAGATTGTTTCGATAACGTAAAATGAAATGCACGTCGCACTTTCAGATGGATAGTGAAAATGAGAAACTTTAATAGTTCTAGACTATAACCCACGGGAAGCAAGGGTTGCTATTCAAACCTGCGGCGCTACGATAAAAATCGAATGTCGAAAATCGCAATAGCTCCCTCTTCGTCGCTTGAATAAGCGAGTGCGACAGAGATAGACGAACGAAGCGTTTCACGCGAACAGGGACTCTTTATTAAAACGGACTAAATAAAGCGATTGAAACGGATTATACAGCGTTAATTATATAGTAAAATAGTGACGTTTCGGGCCCATTTATACGCTCGTGGTCAAACGGGCAAACCACAAGCAGTTGCAATTTGAATACGATCGTTACTATCAATATATATAAACGAGTTCCACGCGGATGGAGTCGCGGGCAGAAGCTAGTCAAATATAAGTCTACTGTATGAAGTCTTCAATTTAAAAAAAAGATACATTGACACTTTTTTAACGGTTTTAAAAATGAGTAGTTGTATCAGACTTATTTTTTCTATTAAGATTGCAAATGATACCAAAAATTGAATTTGTATTAATATAAAGATAATTTATATTATTACTAGCTTCTGCCCACGACTCCATCCGCGTGGAACTCGTTTATATCGCAGCTCCATACAAATTCACTCCCCCACATTTCACCCCCTTAGGGGATGATTTCCGTTTAGTGTTAGTACTAAAACATTGACATTATGATGAAGCTTAGTGCAGTGGTTTAGGCTCATATTACATTATCATAGAAATATGATCATAGACATATGACTCATATTAATTTGATAAACCTATGACAGTGTAATAACAACCTATGATTTATATAGTCTATGACCATAGAAGTTTGATCCTATTTGACAGCAAGCGTACAATTATGGTCATATGTGGTCTGACCTCAAAGACGGCGTCGTCAAAAACCAAGAATTTCGAGTGGAATATGGAAACTACAAAATCATTAATAAACCTGTACGAGGAATATGAGTGCTTATATAACAATCTCAATCCAGATTACAAAAATCGCGACAAACGATTGACAGTAATGACAAACATTGCTAATTTAATAAGTAATTCGACGGGAAGAGTATGCCTCGTTGCAGACGTGAGAAAAAAAAAACAGTCTCAGATCCCAGTATCATTGCAACGGAAAACGCGGCTAAATCGGTATCCATCTTCATTACCTATGACGTTTATATGATATTAGGTGTAATATGTAAAATTATGGAATAGCATAAATAAAATATGATCCAAGATTTTTACAGATATGAGATCATACTTCTATGATAAATATATGATAGTCTAATATGGGCCTCAGGTAGGCCCCAACCCACCTGCCTGCAAACATTGCTAGGATGCTGTTGGTGCTGGCCCTCACCCTGTAGTCCAGTAAATGAACTGACAACTCGTATGGAAAAAATGTCAATTTTGGAAATAATTTATAATAGCTTATTTTTTATGTGTAACGGATATATTATCAATGAAATAGTTACCCAGCGACAAAATCCGACAAAATTTCAGACATCAAAAAAATTATAAGTTAACTAACTTCTGAAAAGTCTGAAAAAATATTAATAAATATTTATGTCTTTATTTTGTTTCATTTACATTTGCTCTATAATATTCAAGATAAATCGTATAAAAAAAGACAATGCATGCTTCATTGAAATCTACATAATTACTTCCAGGTGGAAAGTTTGTCGGATTCTTGAATAAATTATCTTAGAATAACATTCTCAAACGTAATCAACAAAAAAAACGCTATTATAAATTAATGTTTTTCAAAACCGTATTTTGCCTGGAGTACTGCCAAGTAGCGAGGCGGCTCGCTTGCGCATGATGGCGGAGAAGCTATCGACGCGCGCCCCCGCGAACATTGTTGACGCGCTGCAGTAGCGAGGCAGCCTCATCTGAGGCTCTAGTATAAGTTTTACCGAAACAAAACGTTACGACCGCGTTTGCGTTTTAGCTGTCAAATCCCATACAAATTGTGGGTAAAACGCAAACGCGATCGTAACGTTTTGTTTCAGTAAAACTTATAATGGAGCCTCGGCACCCTAAATGCATTGTACGGTGTGCACTATAGTTGCCCTCAAAACTATTTCTGTTACTAACAACACTACTGTACAGTTGCCGCTGTTTTGAAAACATGGCCAGATATCATTCAAGCCTGCGTAGCAGTGTATTCGATGCTAGACTTTGTATATGTGGGGAATGTTGGGAGTTGCTAATTGCAATTGGAACAAATGCCTTCCCGGTATTCAGGTTAGTGAAATTGTGTACGACGTGTTGGTTTAGCTTCCAGCCGGACGATCAGGCATTGTACGTACGTTAGGGAGAACTAAATCACAATTTTTATATACAAAAAAGACAGTAGGGGTGTACCTAACGCGCGTTCAAAACGTTACGTGATTACCCCTCTGCAGGTCGATCACGTAACGCATTGTACGCGCGTCAGGTATTACCTAGTTCTAAATGTAATTTTTTTTATAGGAAAATGACAGTTGGATTGTCCTAAACCTCGTTTCGAAAAGTTACGTGTTTACCCCTCAGGAATACACACAACACTGCATAATTCCAAAGAATCATTAGTCCAAAAGCATATATATTCCTTTCATTATTGCATTATTGCGAAAATCAACACGGTTGAAACCGAAGGAATTTTAGATTTCAGGACATAATACTAACCTAACCTAAACTATTTATATATTCAATTAAACCATTTTTTGTAAAGCGGAAAATGGCGTTCGTAATTTAGGTTATTTAATTTTCGGTATAATCATGGTTTCGGACAAATGTCTAATCGGATTTTTAGGTTCAAAAAACTACTACCCGACTACGAAAAAGTAATTCATATAAAAGGTGACCTAGCGTAACCCGAATCAAAATAAGTTAAGTATCTTAAACGATACTGTGGAACACACGTAAATAGAAACAGATTGCTAAAAACATATCCCTTGTTTTCCCGCCGTAATCGGGCAAAACACAGGACATTATAAATTATTCTGCAAATTATAGAAATCCATGCTCATAAAGGTTGCATCGCAACTATATTTAGATCGTTTGATGTACGCGCAGGCGACAGTTTCTGCTGCGTTTGTCCATTCACTCATTCAACCGTTCACTCGTTCATTCGTCAACTCGTTCGTTCGTATGCACATCACATCAGCGCGTTGCATGCCTTTGCTTGACTCCTTGCGTTTAAATCATTCGTGACTTACTGTGATTTGTTTGAAGAGCCATTTTTATGCACTCTGTCACAGCTGAGGTTGTCACTACCACGGTCTACTATGCCACTAACATGTGAGTACTTGTATTAAGGAATATTTTAAAAATTCACGCCTTTATTCCCAAAAGAGGTAGACAGAGCACATGAAACTTATGTTCCAGTGCCACTTTTAGCATAAATGTGGGTACAGAAGGTCGACAAATGTGATATCGCAGTGATAGGTTGCTAGCCCACAATACACTTCAACCCTTAGTCGACTATAATTTTTAGAAATAGGCGCTTATTTATTCCTTCGATTATTTTACCGTTTTATAATTGCATCCACGGTAGTGACTACCACGGCTATAAGAGTGTGAATAGCCGTAAATGCGGCCCTTACATCGATGTAATCTAATACTGGACGGGTCCAACCGCGTATCACAGAGAAAGAGCATCAGAATTGAATGAAACCATCACTCGTCTAGTGATTATAATCTATATACGTAAATGATACCATTTTAAAAATCGGAGTCGGAATCGCTAGTGGTACTATTTTATCATTCGAAAACTAAGGCACACACACTACTCGATATCAAAAGGCTTTTATAAATCAGGGCAAGAAAGGGGCCCAATGCAAAGGGTATTGGCGTCCTAGATATCGGGTCCTGGATAATAGTGTAGTTAAAAAGTTATTTAGATAGTTACAATCTAACAGACTTATATTATTTAAAAGCCAAGTATTCAAATTATACTATGATAAACAATTGACGTTTGCTTTTTCATCATCATCATCATCATCATATCAGTCGAAAGACCACTGCTGGACATAGGCCTCCCCCAGAGAGTGCCACAATGACCGGTCCCGCGCCACCCGCATCCAGCGGACTCCCGCGACCTTTACCAGGTCATCAGTCCACCTTGTGGGGGGCCTACCCACGCTGCGCCTTCCGGTACGGAAGGTTTGCTTTTTACCTTTACGTAACTTCCTAGAAGGTTTCACGTACCTATTACGTATCTACATATATATTGCCCATAAATAGCAGAAAAAGGTTTTATTTCCCGCAAACCGCCACGAATCCACCCTCGAAAGCGATCAATCTCAATAACAGTTGTTCCACTACTAACTACTCAAGTTGCTCGTCCAGTAGTGATGCGCAGCATAATTCGAAATGTAATGACATATCACAAGCTTCCATGCAATATTACAGTGGAATATGACCGTTATGGAGATAACTGTGATGTGATGTGAGATTTTAAAAAAGTTCAATTTTAATACATTTTCGTACATGTACGACTTGTTTTATTATTTGCCAGAAACGAAAAAACAGTTGTTTTAAATTTTCTGAATGGAAAAAAGTACGATAGCCATCTCAAACAATAAATAATTATTAAACGTAATATTCAAGTGACATTTTGTCCAAAATATCCATTACCGAAGAGTCCTGCGTCTCATTTTCTAATGCATGGAAGACATACACTTGTCCTTTACTTAGGGGCGTGGTTCACGAGAAATGAGGTACCCGCTGGTGCTACTCTCAGCTCGAATTCCTTCGTGACCAAACAACCATAGCCAACGACACCCGACCCAAAGCCCTAACATTCCTTGAGAGGGCATAATACATCATCGCTCATAATTATACCATTCATATTTCAATTGTGATATTATAGTATGGTATATTTAGTTTAGTGAGGGCATAATATCACACACCGCACGTAACCGCACTAGTCACATACATTACAGTATTTGACTGAAGTCAGTTCAGCAACATTTAATGAAACTTCAATGCTCTGTTGGTGTGAAGTTTGTAGGAAGCACTAGTGACGTCACGCTCTCTTTGGTGAAACAGTACGTTGATATTTTTCAATTAAATACTTTCATTTTTGTTTGTTTATAATGTACAAAAGTTTTTTTTTCACTGTTGTCTATTACTGTATTGTGATATTACAGTATACCTAAGTATATTGTAGTCGGGTCGCTGACAAAGGAGCTCTCTAGTGGCGGCGCGGGTAATGAACACTCCACGGTGTTTGCTCGAGGTGGCACGTGTCTACGGAATGTCGTTAGGGAAAGGGTTAGGTGACAGATGAAGTTGAATCTGTAGGGATAGACATGTATAGTTTGGTAAATTTAGTCATCTTAGGTTTCTTTGCCGAGGCCGAGACGGAGATGGCGGGACGACCTGGGGGCCGATTTTTGACTTTCGAGCGCTCGAAATTAAATAAAAATAAATGCTATTATAGTGTCATAATCACAGGCACTTAATTTCTTCCGATAGAGTTGAATACGAGTGGTCAATACCGCACGTTGTTAAATTTTCTATCGTCATTTCCAAATAGCATTTCATAAATTTTGACAGTTTCCGAGTGAAAGAGTCGAGCGCTCGAAAGACAAAAATCGGTTCCCTGGACGCATTTTGTAACGATTGGACAGATTACTCAAATCCGGGACGAGTGGAAGTCGCGATGGAGGCCTTTGCCCAGCGGTGGGATACTTAATAGGCTTCGAAAAAACAAAAAGGTTTCTTTGGGTGAGAACTACTGAACGAGACGCAACATCATTTCATAAGCTATATATCTAAATACATCAAAAAGCTACGTAGCCCAGTAGATCAGGCATGCAGCTGCCAAGCGCCGGTCATGGGTTCGAATCCCGGCTCGTACCAATGGGTTTTTTCGGAACCTAGAAAAGGAATACTTACCGTTAGCTTTTCGGTGAAGGAATACATCGTGAGGAAACCGGTCTGATCCCAATAAGGTCTTGTTTTGCCTCTGGGGATGGAAGGTAAGATGACAGTTGCTTTCATAAAACTAGTGCCTATGCCAAATCTTGGGATTAGGTGTCAAAGCGGACCTCTTGGTCCTTTAGGTGCACAACCGGAAACAACGCTAGGCGGATGGCGAATTCATCTTAGAATTAATCTCATCTTATTATCTACTAATAACCAGATCCTGTCATTTCGCGGTTAAGCGACTAACCTATGCCGAAAAACCTTATTAATCTGAGGAAAGTAAGTAATTATTAAGTAGTTTTGAATAATACATTAACCAAGCAACACAACATGTGTTTTAAATATACTGAGAACTAAAAACACTTTTTAAATTTCTTATTAGAATTATACGTTTAGCCTAGTGAGTACTAGTGACGCTGTCTACGAAGCTGAGGGTCCTGGCTGCGAATCCCGGTAAGGGCAAGTATTTGTGACAAGCATGAATATTAGTTTCTGAGTCTTGGATGTTTTCTATGTATTTAAGTATTTCTCTCTAATAAATATATCGTCGTCTAGTACCCATAACACAAGCCTTATTGAGCTTACCCTGGGACTAGTTCGATTCGTGTAAGATTGTCTCTTATTATTTAATTTATGTATTATTTATACGTCAATTCAATTTAGTTTTATAATATACCTACCTACATAAAACGGAACTAACTTTTTTTTGCAAACAATAAAAACTTATCATACAAAAAGCTGATTTAATGTCATAAAGCATGCATTCTCAATGTGGTGCGGCAGAGAACAATAAAATTGTAGTCCCTTGCCGCTTTTCTTATGTATATGTTGGGGGCCTATTTCATTTATTTTGATGTAAAAGAGGTTATTCAAATAAAATAAATAGGTAAATTCATGAAATATTTTATAAACCATAAAATAGAAGTCGAGAGAAAAAGAACTGCGTGTATACACCGTGTGATATTCATTTTAGGTAACGATAGCATTAAGTGCCGTGAACCGTTTTATCGAAAAAATATAACACTTAACTTTTCTAATGGAGAGTTATTAAGAGGAAACACTAAGGTCGAGATAATTGAGAAATAGGTATTTGTAAAATGTTTTGCTGTCGCGCCAACCTCAAGCCTCCCCCGCAGAGCGCGATAGAGACAACTGCAGCTTGACCGAAAATACCTATTAAAAGTACATAAAATCAACGTTCCGTAGTCCCCTGATTTCTTCTCCAAAACTTGACCTATTTAACTATTCTTTTTATTAAAAATCAAAGAAAGGCTTTGGCCGTGTTTCTATGTTTTTCCTTTTTTTAAGAATCTAGTCAAAATTGTTTTCTGGATGTTTGAACACAGCGGAAAATCTGGCATTTTTTTAGGTTTTTGAAGGGTAATCTTTTAAGAATATGAAAAAAAGGAAAACATAGGAACATGTCAATAGTAGCCATAGATTTATGGAGAAAAAAATATTGCTCTACTGCCTAATGGCAGTAGAGCAATATTTTTTTCTGGATAATTCCAGGGAGAAAACAGGGGACTAAGTACGTTTGTATGGAAAAACCGCCGTTGTGTTTCCTCTTAAGTATTTTATTAAATTTTCTCGGACAGCAATGTATACTGCTAATATTTATTTGATGTTTCATAGAGGCAAAGCGATAGTTTCTAATGATTCTGTCAGTTGTTAGCTTTGTTACCGATACTTTATTATATATATTTTTTATGATATAGGAGGCAAACGAGCAGTCGAATCTGATATCATAACTTGTATGAAAAAAAAACTGTTTAGTTTTTTAACTAGATATAGCAATTTAAGTCCATTAAGGCTTATACTTTCAGCTCTTAAAATATAAAATTATGTTGTTATGGAAGTCGCACACTGTATTTATTACGTATTAAAATTATATCCACCTCTATTGTACTTTTTTAGTTAAGTAAGCACACAAACATCTACTAAGTAACAAATTTACGTACAGTCACGCACTAAATTGCGATTCCCAAACTTTTCCACATTTACACAGCAGTAAATAAAGCAACCTAGTTCATTTATTATTATAATGTGGTTACATTGTGTAACAGTGTTGATACAGGTTCATAGTACACAAGTTATATTGGTGTCGTTAAAGGGCGTCCCTTGTATCAAGATACTAATTAACTCTGTAAGATATAGTCAACAACAACACACAAAAACTATGCACACAACTATGGAGTGTATTTGTCTGATTTTTTTTTCTTTTTTTTTACAGTCAATATATCATTTCTGCTAACGAAAATTAGAAATTAAGGGGAATATTTCAAAAGTGTATCACTGAGCAAGAATCAAACCATACATTCAGGCATACATGACATATTTAAAATCTGTATGAATACAATAAGTAGTTTTTCAAAAAAAATAATTGTGCGATTATATGGAAAATTATTTCAGAACCTTCTACCCTCAGCTGTTTTAATTTTTAGGGTTCCGTAGTCAACAGGAACCCTTATCGTTTCGCCATGTCCGTCTGTCTGTCTGTCTGTCCGTCTTGGGCTTATCTCAGTAACCATTACTACTAGAAAACTGTGATTCGGCATGGGTATATCAATCAATAACGCCGCCTAAACAGTACAATAAAATCATGATATACATTTTTTTTTAGGGTACCTCCCCTACACCTAAAGCGGGGATGTATTTTTTTCTCGTTAAACCCATGGTGTTGGGGTATTGTTAGATAGCTCGTTCAAAAATATTGTAGATTTCCTAAAACCATTTTAATAGTACATATAATGAATTTAAAAGGAAAACTATCACGAACAAGTAGGCATAAGTAGTTACCGAGTAATAGTCGAGCAACTTAATGTGTACTTGGAAAGGCAATTTTCGTACAAATTCGGCCGACGCAACCGCACCGCACGTCGATGTAACTAAGACAGACAGGCAACTACGGAACCCTACACTGCGACCCCCCAGGGGTCTACCCACAGGTTGGGAAGCACTCGTATACATTAACACTGTTGACATAGGTCTGCCCGCGAATTTTAATGAAGTGCATACTCTTGTCCACAAACTACTCATAAATAAAAGTATTCTTCCTTTTAGCTCAGCATGTGCATTTCCTTGCAAATGAGTTCTTTTGTGTTAAGCCATTTGGGACAATATAGCTTGGAAAATTCTTTGGATGCTACATCCGGGTACATTTTACTAGCAGGGAAAAGTGTATTGTCTGTGGTCTCTTTATTTTTTGTCTCAGTGATGTCACGAAGTTTACTGTAAGTACTTACTAAATGTGGTTAAAATAGCAATTTTTTGGCAAACCGCCTTGTGAGAACATCGATCGTAATGTTCGCCACACGCGTGATTACAGTCCCTTTAGTGAAAAAATTAACACTAAAAGATTATCACATTTAAAAATGAATTTTTCAATTTACCCCAAAGCAACACAGCCTGCGCAGTTTTGTTCTGGCGTATGTATGGTATACAAACATACATACACGCCTTTATCTCTAAAAGGGGTAGGCAGAGCACATGAAACTTGTGTCCAGTGCCACTGTTAGCATAAATGTGGGTATACAAGATCGACAAAATGTGATATCGCAGTGATAGGTTGCTAGCCCATCGCCCACAACACACTTCAACCCTGTTCCCTTAGTCGACGCTTACGACACCCACGGGAAGAAAGGGGGTTGGTGCTATTCTAACCCGACACCACACGGGTATGTATGGTATGCATAGCCAATAGCCAAGTGTAGTGATATAATCATTCTGGAACTATAGCGATTTGTAAATTAAAAATCGTGACATAAGCTTGATATTTATTCTGTGAGAATGCGTCTAATTTTGATTAATGTCATAGGTAGGAAAGGAATAATACACTAGTTCACGAATAAATACTGCGATACAACCCGAATAATCCCGAGCTCGCAGCAGTAGATCCTACACAGCTTTTCCGAAGCTGGAAAACGAACATATAATTACCCCATAGCAGCACGCCCTACACAGCTGCACCTCAAACATACGAGAAGTATGCATACGCAGGTACTGCAGAACTCCTATAATATGTACAAACGCCAACCTATGTTAGACCTTATCTCGTTGCAAGAAGGTCCACGAATAGCCAGTCAACTGTGTCGTCGACGGTACGAAGATATGTATACCTTTTTTGCCTTATAACGTCGGAATAAGGGGCTAAATTGTACACATATCTATGCAGTCCGATACGACGCGAGCCCGGAAATAATTAAACTCGATTTCGGGCAGGCCGTCGATACGGCACGTACGGTGGGGAGCTATTCTTGAGTTTAGTAGATTAGGATTGAGTGCCGTACTAATAAAAGGGCGCATGATTTGCAAACATGTTTGGATTGGAGATGCGCCGAATACGAACATACAGTCAACACGCTTATGCCGAACCGAATGTTGGGCCGAATTCAATGTAATGCCTTCATCAGCCGTTCCAAAACACTGAATCCTACTAATATTATAAAAGCGAAAGTTTAGATGTTTGGATGTTTAGATATTTGTTACTCAATCAAGCAAAAACGGCTAAAAGGATTAAGATGAATTTTGGTATGTTACATATAGTGTATAGCCTGGATTAACACATTGATTACTTTTTCTCCCGGAAATCACCCCCCAAGGAGGTGAAATGGCGGGCGAAAGTTTGTAAGGAGCAACGATAGAAACGAGTTGTACGCAGCTGAAGGCGCGGGCAGATACTACTTAGTACCACATAGTTACCGAATATTCGGCGTATCTGTAGTTGGAATATATCACTATTTCCTTGAATCCTAACGTTCAATATATTTCAAACGATACGGTCATGTTCTTTATTTTATTTTTATTTTATTTATTGGCCTTCTCTCTTGGAACTCTTCATAAACTATCAGCAGATCACGTGTGAAGTTAGCATATCATTGAATTAAACTAAGGTATATTTTTAAGTTTTTATGCTAGATAGTTCTGCTAGCTGTGTTTAAAGTATCAGGAACTCTAGGGAACTCTTTGAAAAGGCAGGGTATACATTTTTAGTCGATTCGGAGGAAAGTGATATGCTAGGTACCTGAAGTTAGCATATCAATTGTTTGAAATACATAGAACTATGTTGTATGCGAATAGAACTTTAATTTTTTTGTGATCTGCTAATACTTGATATGCTAACTTCACAGACATCTAATATTATAAATGCGAAAGTGTGTCTGTCTGCCTGTCCGTCTGTCTGTCTGTCTGTTACCTCTTCACGCTTAAACCGCTGAACCGATTAAGATGAAATTTGGTATAGAGATAGTTTGAATCCCGGGGAAGGACATACGATAGTTTTTATCCCGGAAATCACCCCCTGAGGGGGTGAAATGGGGGATGAAAGTTTGTATCGAGCTACGATATAAACGAGTTCTACGCGGACGGAGTCGCGGGCAGAAGCTAGTATAGAATAGTTACTTATTAAGCTAAAATATTATCTTCTTTACAACTACTTGCCCGTGAGTCCCGTGACTAATCTATCTTATCCCATCTTATCCTTTGATTTATCACAAAGTATGACGTCGACTTATTCAAGTTTACTCGTATTTCAGCTGAAGCAAGCTCTGTGCGTTCAGACAGCGTATCTCCCGATGGAAGCTCCGATAACACTCACGAAAGCACAAGCAAACTAAGCACAGATTGGATGTGTTTACTTTGAACAATAGCGAACGTCACGTCCTTCAAGGTGTTAAGGCGGTGCATTGGAAATTATCGCGTGCTTTGAAACGCCGTTCTGACTAATTAAGAAACAATAACGTCTGATTTTCAGATATATGATTCTTGACTATATGATTGTTCATCTGATTTTATCGATACATGATTGCTTTTAATTTCCTCGATAGAAAAAAATCCAAAGTTGGATCTGTATTTTCCTTTTTTTACTAAGCCTACTCTAACGATGCATTTTACGACACAATCTAACTAATACTATAGTATTTTATCTTATCAAAAATCTCACTATGAATTTTTTATAAAACTTCTCTAAGTTAGGTATTTACCGAAATTTGTCCAAAACAGCGATTCCCGAAGTGTTACATCTCTTTTTCTCATGGGCGGAAGGCATCAGCGTGTCTCTGTCTAGGGGGAGTGTACAACTCAAATCAAGCATCCCCTTAAGCAGGCAAATGCGAGACAGTTTCGGCTGTCGGTTTTTTTGACATCTGAACTAGGTATATGATTTTTTTTTACTTGATGGCTAAATGCTGTAACAGCTTTTGGTTGCCATTTTAGAGACTGACAGATCCACGTCTTATCCACGAAGATATGTTATAAAATGGTAGCCATCGTATCTGGCGATGGGTACCATTTTATGTTATGGGATCATTATGCTAATTTATGCTATGGATCAGCAGGGGATCTCTCCCTAATGATCCATAGCATAACGATTCCTACGTATGTTAGGTATAAATCTAAATGTAATCCTACTAATATTATAAATGCGAAAGTTTAGATGTTTGGATGTTTGGATGTTTGTTACTCAATCACGCTTAAACGGCTGAACCGATTTGAATGAAATTTTGCACGAAGATAGTTTATAGCTTGGATTAAAATATAGGATAGTTTTTATCCCGGGTCCACGCGGACGAAGTCGCGGGCGGAAGCTAGTTATTTATATGGGAGCATGACAGTTCAGTTGTTTTAGTTCTCGTTCGAAAAGACGCGATTACCGAAATCGGTTGATGTCTGCTTAAAAAGTAGCATCAATACTGAAATATAAAACCTTTAATATTGTCTGCAACCCTTTTATCAGTCAACGCCCCCCATGACATTACATGACAGGCGAGCGTGACGCCCGGCATTTGTAAATGTCACTCTGACATGACATTTGGACCCGTGCCTTGAACCTAAATAATTTGTTTGTGAGCTACATCTTGCATACATTTTCCAGCGAGCGTTTAGACAACTTTTCTGTAAGTTTTTCATTAAAAAATGACATTAAGCGCTAACGTACAGTCAGCATCGTATAATGAGTAGCAGCCAAAGTAGCCAAATATATCGTAACACATCGTTACGCTTATAGTACGAACGACAACACTGTTAACTGACCATCCTGTGTTTATATAGAACCTTATTACAATGCACTTAAGGTGCACCGATGGTCAGTTAGCTGTGTTGTCCATAGTACTAAAGATGTGTACCGAAATATTTGGCTACTTTGGCTGTTTCTAACTATACTGCTCAAAACAAAATAAGGGCCACACACATTTTTCTATTTTATTGTTACTTATTGGACATAAAGTATTTGATAAGTGGCTAATTAATGATGTCCCGCATCCTTCAGAATCCAACCTCTTTCATGCTGGTGTGTGGCTAATAGCTGGAAAAAATATATTATTACTGTTTCATATTTAATTTTCACGTAACGTTCACCATACTTGTGGCCCCTATTTTCTTTTGAGTAGTATATATGATGCTGACTGTACGTAAGGAAAGTAACGCAATCGTCCATGACATCTGACTTTACGGCGGACGTACACGATATATATACGATTATGCATTTTTATGTTAAGACGAATAATTAACAACCACAACAATATTATCATGAATACAGAAAGTGTCAGACATATTTTATGATCACAAAACGGTTCAATCTGAACCATTCAAGCCACCCGAAGTCCCCTAACTCGGCTTAGGGTCTGCTGCCATATAAGATGACAAACTTATACAAATCGAACTAGTCCTATAGTAAGGTCAATAAGGCTTTTGTTATGTATGGATATACACTAGACGACGATATATTTCATCATCATCATATCAGCCGAAAGACGTCCACTGCTGGGCATAGGCCGCCCCCAAACAGTACCACAATGACCGGTCCTGCGCCACCCGCATCCAGCGTACTCCCTTTACCAGTTTCTCTGCGCGATCGCATCAGAAATGTGGCTATCCGCAGCAGGACCAAGGTAACCGATATAGCCCTCCGAATCGCTAAACTTAAGTGGCAGTGGGCGGGGCACATAGCACGTAGAACGGTATATTTACTAGATATAAATACTTAAATACATAGAAAACATCCAAGAAGTAGAAACAAAGTGGAGACAAATAACCATGCTCATCATACAAACATATGCCCTTACCGGGATTCGAACCCAGGACCTTCAGCTTCTTAGGTAGTGTCACTACCCACTAGGCTAATCAGTCGTCTGATATTCGTGCTTGTCATGACGCATACATGCCTTTACCGGGTGTCACTACCATCTAAGCCAAACTGTCTTCGAATGTAGGAATCATATTGCCAAAATTCACATGACTGCCACACGTGAAAATAGATTTACACCAACCGATGTAGTGATAGTTCCACAAAGTGAAACTGAACCAACTGTCCCAAAAGCCGGCAATTTATTGCCAAACAGAGTGGCATTGATGGCGTGCAAATCTCGCATGCAAGTTCTGTGGCGTGATCACACGACCTGGCGTGGCGTGGGGACACTTACCGAGCTATTATATGTACCTAATAAGTCTAATACCAGCTTTGTCTGCTTGCTTTACTAGTAAATATGGATATGCAGATCCTTACTTACGGCCATTCCCAATAATCAATCCACGGATAGTTTTCCTTACCAGCAGTTACATTTTGACACATTACCCGTAGAAAATGTGTCAAAATGTAACTGCTGGTAAGGAAAACTATCCGTGGATTGTTTATTGGGAATGGCCGTAAGTATTTTATAAATGTGAAAGTAACTATGTCTGTCCGTCTGTCTGAGTGAGGTGAAATTTGGTATGGAAATAGTTTGAATCGCGGGAAAGGACATAGGATAGTTTTTCGACGAAAGTTTGTATGTAGATACGATACCCATAAACTAATTCCGCGCGCTAGTACTGAAATATTTTGATTAAAGCTTTTTTAGTCGCTAAAATACGGAGAGAAAGAATATAATACAAAAATTAACCATCTTCGTCTGTAGCCCCAGACAAGACTCGACAGCCTTTTTAGTGTTCGGTACCAAAATCGGTCCAACACTTATGCGATCGCTCGGAGTCTGTCCTCATGTCTCAGCCAGTTTTTTTGTCTGAGACAAGCCTAACTGCAAAACGAGTGAAATCAAAAGATTTTTCGAGAAACCCAATTGTTTTTTTACAAATATTATAGCCTATGTCACTCCTACGATTGAGAGGAATCCAACGACACCTCATGTCTCGAAATCGGTGAAACGGTTTAGGCTGCAGGGCGTGCCAAAGAATAAGACATACACACACACATACATACGCTCGAAAAACATAACCCTCCTCTTCTTCGGCAGTCGGGTAACTAGGGTATAATATAGTACCTATAGATTACATTCCAATTATATTCTCGTGATGCTAAAGAAACGCAGGACCGGCACTTTTTGGGGGAGGCCTGTGTCCAGCAGTGGACGTCTTTCGGCTGATATGAGGACGATGATGATGATGCTAAATCGTCTGGTAAATAGTTCAACATATTTAAAGTTATATTGTCAATACGGGTAGACTCGAAAATTATTGTTACTGCAAAAAAAGAAGGCAAAAAAATATGCCTAGTGACAAAAATCCCATTCAGATATCTCAACGAATTCCGGAGCTACAACCGTTTTAATACTGCTTGTTAGAGAGAGAAAACGCAAACAGTGTGTGACGTCATAATACGCGAGGCTGCCGGGGGGCAGCGTCGACGGCGGCGCCGACCACGTTGTGCCGTGCACGTGTTTCCGACCTTTTGCGTTGATTTTTTCTCCATTTGACTACATTTTTAATCCTTTTTCGAGAAAATATAACACTATTTATTATTTTCTTTAGTGTCTACACCCCTATTGACAACTAGTCAACTGACAACGGAACTTGATCAATTGATCAATTGAACAAGTTCAGTTGAAAGCAATTTTAAAGTACTGCCAAATGCACTTCCCATAAATCTTCCCGGAGCAATAGACAAAGGACATTTCCAGCACCTGGGAATGCAGGCTGTAATAAAACCGTATTCGGGTGTAAAAGACAAAACGTCTCATAAAGTTTGAAGAACACACTGAAAATAAAATATACTTACCTCGGTAAATATTCTTGAACCAAGAAATTCACTAGGAAAACGACGTCTCATAAAGTTTGGCGAAACAACTAAACGCAGACAATAAAATCAAACTTAATTCTAGGTAAATATTCTTGAACCAAGTTTATTAGAACGTTGAATAATCTCGAATATACTTGTGAAGAAAATAAAATATACTAAACTAAGACACGAACAAACAAACAAAATTTTCTTAAGCCAAACAAAAATTATGTTGGTTCGAAAGAATAATGTTGATTCAAGATAGGATATTTTAGATAATACGAGTAGCGGTCTTAGTAATGAATTCCTTGATTCAAGTTTTTTTTTGCAGATCGAAATAGGATGTCTTCTATCTATGTGGTATTAAACATTCTATTCTCATTAAATATTGCTTAAATTATATTTATTTATTTGTCTCGGGCAACAAGGCCATACAGACTCACATACATAGCAATATACAATAATTATAAGTAACTCAAAAACACGTTCATATTTAAATTAATGATCATCATAAAATTATGTCCCAAATTAAGCCTTACTAAAACATTGTTAGAAAAAGTAACTAAATTGCTGACTCGCTATAAAACTGCGTTTACTCGTATGTATTTTTTTTTAAATATTGAAACATAGTAGGGTATGTTAAGGTGGTTTGGGCATGTAGAGAGGATGGATGAAAGAAGATTAACGAAGAGAGTGTATATAAGAAGAGTGGAAGGGCAAGTTGGAAGGGGAAGACCTAGGCGAACTTTCTCCGATCAAATTGGAGAAATCTTACTAAAAGGCCAGGTCAAAAGTACCCTAAACCGACGAGCATGTATGAGAAATGTTATGAAAGTGAGTGAAGCGAAAGTGGTTTGTCAGGATCGTAGCAAATGGAGATCCGTGATCTCTGCCTACCCCTCTGGGAAAGAGGCGTGATTATATGTATGTATGTATGTATTGAAACATAGTTTTAGTTTGTAGTCTTTGAAATCGCATATATTTTTATACTTTGTATTATTTATTGTGACGTACAGATTATTGTGATCATTAGATGATCATTCATATAGTGATACCAAGCATTTTAACATATAGAACTAACCAATTGCCTGGAAACGGAAGCACTAAATTGCTGAACGACCAGTTCACGGGAAGTGTTAGGTGTTGCGGTTACACGTTGTATATTTATATGTACATATAGTTTCGAGCGTAGGAGGTCAGCGTTCTAGAATAGATATTTATTTATTTTATTTATTTTATTTATTACACACACAGCAACTATCTTTACAGGTAACCCTAATACAATAGTGCCTTAACCTTACATTAAAAATCATCCTTATTACTACTTAACTAAATAATTTAAATTAAAAATTCAATTTATTACAATGCATAATAGTCAATTTAGATTTCAATATGTCATTACACAATAATTCAAATTAAATGTCAATCCATTACATAGCATAATACATATAAACACGTTTTTGACAATTCCCACATAGGGCAATAAAAAAGATCTGTCTTGTCGGCAACGAGATTCAGAACGTGTATAGTACGGCTGAGAGGTGCCTTACGGAGCAGATTCGTTCTGCCGGTTGGCTCTGCCAGCAGCTGCGGTTGCCGCCTCCTCTCGGTGTACCTGTCAGGCACGCACAGCTTGAACATTTGTAACATGTCCGGGTTGCAGATACTACCGCGGAGAACCCGAAGCAAGTAGCACGCAAGCACCAGATTCCTGCGAGTTTCTAATTTGTCGTAACCGACCATGCCAATCACAAAAAGTGTGGGATACATCAGCGGATAGAAAGGATACACTCCACACCGTTTCCAGTATAAGTAAACTTATTTTGTATCCTTTCCATCATGATGCTATATTTGGCCTCATGCGGAGCCCATATTGCCGCGTTACATTCTAATTGGCTTCTTACAAGAGCATTGTACAGCGCCGAGACGGCTTTCATGTCTGAGAAGCTTACTGCTCGGCGGAGTACAAAGCCCAGAATTCTGAACGCCTTTTTACACGCACTGACAACATGGCCCCTGAAGCACAAGCTGCTTTGCATGTGCACTCCCAAATCCTTCACGGAGTCCTCTCTTTTCAACTGAGCTCCGGCTACCTCATAGCTGTGGTTGATAGGAGTTTTGGACCGAGTGAATGTCATGGAAACGCATTTATCCACATTGAAGTGCAGTTTGTTTCTCTGGCTCCACTCCACCACTCTGTCTATGTCCCTCTGGAGACGCTCACAGTCTTCCTCATCCTTGATTGCCAAGAGCAACTTGAGGTCATCCGCGAATAACAGGCAAATGCCTGTTACCCCAAATTACTACCCTGACTTACCCCGGTTCTGGTGAAATACGGTTGAGACTTGCAGTCCGCGTACTCCACGTATTGTTGCCGGTCCCTCATGTAGTCAGCAAAGAACTGTAGCAACTTGGGAGTGCAGCCCACCGCTGCCATCTTCGACAACAAGAGGTCGTTATCGACCATGTCGAATGCTTTCCTGAAGTCGAAGTACGCGGCGTCTACCTGCACCCCCTCGTCAACTTGTGGAATCAGGTATGACATGGCGTTCAGAAGATTGCTCTAGATGCTTCTTGCCTTCCAAAACCCGTGCTGTGCCTCCGACAGCTGCGCTGATACCTGGTCTCGGATGCTACGTTGCACTGCCGACTCAAACACCTTGGCTGGCGTTGAAAGTATCGCTACGGGTCTAAAGCCACTTATTTCCGACCCTGCACCCCCTTTGGGTATAAGGATCACTCGCGTAACCTTCCACCGCCTCGGAAAGTATGATTTTTCTAGACATAAGTTAAAAATGTGAAGGAGCGGTTCATCCAAAACTCTACTGCAATCTTTTACGATGAACGCAGGAATGCCGTCCGGCCCCGCCGAGCGCTTTGGCTTAAGCGCCGCAAGCGCCGCACGCACCTCGCTCAACGCTAGTCTCGGCAGCGACACGCGCGCGGCGCCGGCGCCCCCTGCCCGTACTGCGTCCTCCACATTCATATCCATCATTCTGCGTCATTCACATATATGTCGATAGGGGCATTCGGGTGGCTTGAACGGTTCAAATTGAACCGATCCGTGATCATAAAATCTGTCTGACACTTTCTGTATATATGCAGTTTTTTTGGTCTCGTATAAACGATTATTCTATTCTATTAAATTGCCTGAAACTGTGAAGCGCTAAATTGCTGAAAACCAAGTTCACAGGAGAAGTGTTAGGTGTTGCGGTTGGACCTTGTATAGGTACTTATATACACATAATAGTTTGGAGCGTAGAGGTCAGCGTTCGGGCATAGATGTATGTCGATGTGGATGCGCGGCTATTTTGATCTTAAAAAAGTATTCAAAGATTGAAATAATGGACATTTAAAAATACTTTTTCTTCAGAATTTAGACAAGATTACCTATTGAGTTTATGTGCATTTATTGTATTTTTTTCTTAGATTTTTTTTTTAAGTCTCCGAGCATGAATATGTACGAAAAAATCACGTAGGGAAATAAAAAACACTAAACCAAAATCCGCATGAACATCACTGCACCTATGAATGAATAGAAACAAAGAAAAAAATGTTGCAGTTGTCAATAAACAATTTTATTAGAAAATTGTTTTCATCCTATGAACTTAGCACAATCTCTATTATGAAATAGCGGAGTAGACTCAAAATGTATTATTACTTCAAAAGAGAGAAGGCAAAAAACATGCCTTATGACGAAAATTCCATTCAAATATCCCAAAAAATTACGAAGCTACAACCGTTATAATGTTGATTGTTAGAGAGAGAAAACGCTAGGGGATCGTGACGTCACGATCCTCGAGCGTCATAGTAAATGACAATCGTTTCATATGACGACCGAACTTACCCCCTCTTAAAACTTTGGACTCTTAACTCCGATTTATGGACAGTATATTACACTCTCATCCCAAGAAAAAAAGATCTTTTTTCTTGGTCTGAGATTACACTGTTATTTATATTAATGTATGTCTAACCTAGAGACTGCCGTTCCCACTGTCAAACTATTACTACAGTTTTGTGGGGCTATGTTTTAATTTTTAGTATTAATAAAATGTAGTTATTAAATAAATAAATAATAATAATAATATTAAATAACTTTCTAATTATTTAACCTCTTGAGTTGCTTTTTCTCCATTTGAATACATTTTTAATCTTTTTTCTAACATTATTATTTGATGATGACAACACTATTGAATATTTTATTTAGTGTCTCCACCCCCTATTCCGAAGCGGTAAATTGCTGAACTGAGTTCACGGTGGAAGTATTATTAGGTATTGCGGTCACACGTTGTACACTTATATTACTTATACATATAGTTTGGAGCGTAGGCGGTCAGCGTTCAGGTAAAGATGCATATTTTTATGGATACGGTCTTATTTAGCTATTAATTTCAGCTATTGCCCATGAAATTCACGCGTGTATGCCTAAAATAGTAAGTACCTATTCAGAGAACGGAATAATGGACGTTTTAATATGTCGTACATTTAGCATTCAGAAATGTTGGGTTTACAAATCAAGTGTGACCAGGCACATTAAATTGTATGAAAAAAACAGTTGAAAAAACTGTATCTAAATCACTGCAACTTAAATACAAATAGTTTATTTGACATTTTCACACGTTGAAAAAAAACAAGGTTCATTAAATGTTATATATGTTTGGATCTTCGGATACAATGACTTCTCAAACATGCAATAAAATATTGACGTTGTGTTCTTCACTTCGAAGTGTCACGTTTCGGGCGGAGCGAGACGAGAGACCCGTAATGGCATTTCATACAAAATTGGAGGCCTAAGCCTGCAAGATGGTCTTTTTTTTATTTCCATTCCACAGTTTGTGGCACAGGATCACCGCGTTCAGCCATGAAAATTAAAATTTGATTTCTTGGAGTTTTTTTAATTTATTTCGTTGCATGTTTGAGAAAAGCACTATACATACCTCGGCGTGAAAAGGGGTTGCCAGCCTCATAACTATCCGAGCTCGCTACGCTCGGCCGTCTATATATGTACTCGGCCGGCAACCCCTTACCCGGGAAGTAATGTATTATTAATGGAAGGATTCAGACAAATTAACAAAACAATGAATATGCGACCTGACGCTTCCTTTGCGACCGCCTTTGGTTCTCACAAAACTCAAACTAAAACTAGTGCCTACGCCTTCAGGGTTCAACCGGGATAATAATAATGGTCGATCCTCAAAATTATTTTACTGAGACATTACATGTCGTGATCATATCGCAGGCATTTAACGCCCGTGCCAAAGGTAAAGGCCATAAGTATGCGACCTGAGGCTTTCTTTATTACCGTCCTTGCTCGCAGCGGGCGGTAATTGCCACATTACAGCCAGGTGTGACGGAAATAATAATATTGAGCAGTAGCTATATTCCCACATCCATGGAAGGGTGCCAGGTGGGCTTATGACGTCACAGAGATAAGCCGCACTAATGTGGGCCCGTTGTTCTCCCCGGGTTGTTCGGGCGCCGAAACATGGTCAATTTGAAAGTCACGTTTCGCATTCAAACTAAAACTAGTAGCTACGTCTTCAGGATTCAACCGGGATAATGCCAATCGTCGAACCTCCAAATTCTCTTTTCTCCACGGTGGTTGTTCGAGCGCCGAAAGTTAGACGTCATTTCAACCGTTTCGTGACAAAGGCTATTGTCGGACAGTGTTCTTTGTTTCATTGTTTGTTTTGTCACAAATAAATGCTGCTTTTTTTTCTTCTTTTAATGTGGGAGTTGCGTTCCGCGTTCAAACTAAAGCTAGTGCCTACGCCTCGTTCAGGATTTGATTGGAGTAATACTAAAGGTCGAACCTCAAAATTATCTGTTCTCCCCGGCGGCTGTTCGAGCGCCGAAGCGTGGAGGTGAATTTGGGAGTTACGTTTCGCATTCAATTCGGTAACTTTGCATTCCGATCATTCTGACACTGCTACACGCAAAACATAATTTAAATTTAATTGGGGGTATACTCTTTTCTATTATCACGTCGGTGGTGAACAAGCGTACTAATGGCAAACGGTCACCGAAGCCTATGGACACCATAGGGGTGCCAAGCGCGTTGCCGGGCCTTTAAAAATGTATATAATCAAAAACATGCGAGATATCATTCTCCTAGCGTTATTCCCGGTTGTGCCCTAAAGAAGCCCGGGGTCCGCTTTGACACCTAATTCCAAGATTTGGCATGGGCACTAGTTTTACGAAAGCGACTGCCATCTGACCTTCC
The DNA here is from genome assembly GCA_947049275.1 of Epinotia bilunana. Classification (NCBI taxonomy): domain Eukaryota; kingdom Metazoa; phylum Arthropoda; class Insecta; order Lepidoptera; family Tortricidae; genus Epinotia; species Epinotia bilunana. The sequence continues at coordinate 3,989,183 of OX346274.1, forward strand.
GACTAAGAGGGAAAACTAGACCTTATTGGGACTAGACCGTTTTCCTCGCGATGTTTTCCTTCACCGAAAACCTAACGGTAAATATTTCGTGCATATGTTCCGAAAAACTCATTGCTACGAGCCGGGGTTCGAACCCTCGACTGGCGCTTGACAGCTGCACGCCTGAACCACTAGGCTACCGTAGCTTATTAAGGTATCTAAATATTATAAGCAGATATAATATTATTAGAGGCAGAGCAAGTAGTGGAGTATATGCGCGTGAAGACCGGATCCATCCTGATGGTCGTGAGGTTGGAGTCTCGCCATGACGTGAATTTTAATTGGAAAAAACTGGCAAAACTAAGGAAGAATTTTGGCCGAAGGGATTCAAGTTCCGACGTTTTCGCGGTCGGTTACCTGACACCACGAAATTACGCAACACGTCGCAGTAATTGTGTTTTGTAGTTATTAATAAGTTTATATTGATATGTATGATAGTCTTTAGTGTTTGTAATATGGGCCTTGTTGCCTGATTTTTAATAAATAAATAAATTAAATTAATTATTATATATAGTAGTTTAACCTATACTGTACACGGACGATTCAAGTCGAGTCGCCATACAAACGTTGTTTGGTTCCCATTTTAAAACGGCATACTGATGGAGTAATATGAAACTTATTAACACAATGGAATCCACCATAAACGGACACTTATTTATGTTGCTATAAATTGTAAAAGAAATATAATAAAAATTTGTTTGGTTGATGTAACTGGTGACCGATGAGCTGGCGGCCTTTCAGCGAGGAAATGCCGCCAGCATCCTCGATACAATTTAATGCCTCGAGAACCTTAGATTTACCTTAGTTTTAATTTAATTTAGTTAATGGTAATAATCATCTTTTGTATACTTTAGAAAATTAATGTTATAATATACAAAAATAAAGTAATAGAGACTGTTAGAGTTGAGCGCTCTAGCGACCCTTAAGATACTAAGTTACTTAAAAAAAAAAAAAAAAAATCGCTTACACTTTTCCTTAACACATTCACTGCCAAGAATCGTTACGCGCTACGCTCGTAGCCGACCCCGTGGTTTTCCTCGTATGTGCCTACGGCGTAGGTTCCCGGCCCTGTATGTGTTAAATTTGGGTCACCTTGGATATATTTAAGAATAGTATAACGAGCCCATCCGAAGGTCAGGTATAAAAGGTAATCTGATATTGAGGAACCCCAATTTTTCACGTAATTTGGGCCCCGGGCCTTTGATACGATGCCGTTGATCAAACGAGCACAAAAATTGGACAAAATTTGGGACTTCAGAAATACCTGTATATTTAGTTTCAATATTTAATGATGTGTTTTGACGACCGGTTAGCCTAGTGGGAATCCCGGTACGGGCAAATATTTGTGTGATGAGCATGCATATTTGTTTTTGAGTCTGTTTTCTATGTATTTAAGTATTTATATCTATTTTATATATCGTCGTCTAGTACCCATAACACAAGCCTGGCTGAACTTACTATGGACTAGGTTGATTTTTGTATGACCCTTTATATTTGTTTATTGGTCATGACGAATAAATAAATAAATAATAATAATAAATATGATAGACATGTCTATCAAAAATGTTGGGAAAGACCGACAAAAGAACGAGAGCTTAGAAAAAGTTGTCATCTTTGAATGCGAAAACCTCAAACGAATAATTAATGATTATGGGATAATTTTTGTCCACATAACATTTACCATCAGCTCAACATTTTGATTCATACCAAGATAACATACTAATATAAATTGTTGTTACTAAGTATGTACAAACTTCTGTGAAACGGTCTCAGGGTTGATGCGGGAGTTACCTAGTAATCCCATCTGTTTGAGGACCTAACTATTTATAGGTACAGACTTCCGGTGAAACCCAACGTACGAGTATACTATCCCTATAGGTACATGACCAAATTAGGGTTCCGCAGCTAAATGGCAAACATAAAAACCCTATAGAATTGCGGGTACGCCTATTTTACGAAGGTACAAGTTAAACAGATCTGAACTGTCAAATAATGACTGGCCTGTTCAGTGGTTTAGAGTTCCGCAAATAAGCCACGATGACTTTTATCATCACTACATAATATAAAGAAAGAAAGAAATAGAAATAAATAAATATATTTATTTGGTGTGATATCATGTTACATGTGTGTCTTACAATTGGAATTCACCAAAATGGATGCCACTCAGGATAGGCCATCAGCAATACATGCTAAAGGCGCTATAAAACTAAGTCGCTTCCCGCTGTCTGTCCCTATGTATGCTTAGATCTATAAAACTACGCAACGGATTTTGATGCGGTTTTTTTAATAGATAGAGTGATTCAAGAGGAAGTTTTATATGTATAATAAAGTACCCGTACGAAGCCGGGGCGGGTCGCTAGTACAATCCTACCAATATTATAAATGCGAAAGTTTAGATGTTTGGATGTTTGGATGTTGGGATGTTTGGATGTTTGTTACTCAATCACGCTTAAACGGCTGAACCGATTTGAATGAAATTTTGCACAAAGATAGTTTATAGCCTGGATTAAAATATAGGATAGTTTTTATCCCGGGTCCACGCGGACGAAGTCGCGGGCGGAAGCTAGTATAATATAATGTATCACGCTGCTACATATTGCACATCATATTAAATCTATGTAAATTCGTTGAAGATTCATTATTTACTACTTAAATTCCTATCTCAGTTTAAAGTTCATCAAATACATCACTACACACTTTGTAATTGTAATCAGTTTTTTTTAATTATGATCAGTTTTTATTGCTTTTTTTTCATTGTGAGCGTTGCATGCTGAGTCCTTCTGTGATTAATAAGATGTGTACTTAGTTTCAATTTGTGCATGAAAAAGCAATATTTGTAATGGTATGTTTTTTGTTGAAGGTCCTAATAAATAAATAAACTTTAAAACATTATAAACCGGAATGAAGTCAATTTTAATTTTTTGTTTAGTCGATTTGGATTACAAAAATGTATTATTATTGACCGGTTAACGTTAAATACGGTGCCAGCAGATCCATAAAAATATTACAAACATTGTATGACTGATATTTTTTTTTTGTTATAGTTCAGATCTATTTATTGTGCTTTATTTATGTCTTATAATGTCTGTAACTTGTTTTGTGAGCCTTATAATAAATAAATAAATAACCAATACCGTTAACGGTCTTAACACAGTTTGGTGCAAACAAGTTGCTGCTTACGGAACCCAAGAACCATAAACGCACTTGACCAGCTTTTACATAATACCAACCCTTTAGATATAGGTACAAATCCTTTTCTTGGCGACACGGTGTTCGGCAGAGTTTGGGATAATGGCATATTTTGCGGCCCGGAGATATAACACTGTATTCCATGAAGTTTTCCTATTATTATATAAATAGTGTTGAACCTTATTCTCATGGAATATTAGTACCTAAGTAGTAAGGTAATATTGTGAAATATTATGTGTGCACGCTATGCATGATGATATTACAGCAACAAAAAGAACAGTTTCACACTTGCTATTAAGAAAAAAGTCTTTGTTGCCTTCATATGAGGGATATTAGTTTTCCTCGTGGAAGCTGAGAAAAGCAGTGTTTGCCACTCTATAGCAAAAATATTTCCAATATAGGCGTAAACACTTAAATCCCTCGTTACGCTCAAGATTCTAATTTAGAATCCCTCACTGCGCTCAGTATTCTATTTTACAATCCTACGCTTTACTCAGGATTCAATATACCGCCCTCGCCGAAAATATATATTTTTACTTTCTTGGGACACAATGTCAACGTAATTTTATTCAAAAGACAAAGTCTTTTTGTTAATTATTTGGGACAGAATAAATAAAGAAATAATGATACATTCAAATCGCGGGTTGCGGGAGTCCGCTGGATGCGGGTGAAGCAGGATAGGTCATCGTGGCACTCTTTGGGGGAGGCCTATGTCCAGCAGTGGACGTCTTTCGGCTGATATGATGATGACGAAGAATACATTCAAATGCTTTGACGTAAGTTAAAATATTCATATTACATATATAAGAATATTAATTAATATTATACCTAACCGACGTACAGTTCATTTCGTATTCAAAAGCATATTCCAAAAGTTCATGATAACAGCTTCAATAGTCCCCTGATATTTGCGTAGCCACGTATCATATTAACACACCTACACAGGTAGAATCAAATAAAAGCTTATTGCAATGTTCTGTATAAAGGACAAAGTTCGCTTTGAAGGGGTCGATTTCAGACATACGTACCACATTTCTATTTAATTCTAACTCGCGAGTCTGATATTTAAAAGAAATGTTTTAGAAAAAATGTCTGAAACCGTAACGACCAAAAAAACTATATTATTATAGAACTAGAGGGGTAATCACGCGACGTTTCGAACGCGCGTTAGGACAATGGAACTGTAATTTCATATAAAATTGTCATTTAGATCTACCTAATGTACGTATAATGCGTTACGAGCGACCTGCTCACAAAATTTCAGAGGACAGTGGGACAGCCGGACATACGATTTTTTTTGGCTCAAGCTGAAGCAAAGAACTTCCTTCGCTTCGCTCGCTCAACAAAAAAATTTAACAAAAACAATCTCGACTGACAAGACATTCGAATAAAAAACGCACTCAAATCGGTTTATACGTTCGGGAGCTACGACAATACATGCTAAACTTATTATAACACCTTAGTTTTCGCCAGTGGCAAAAAAAATGGAAGTGTATGTCTCGGATTGGATCCTATTAGGAACACTTCTATTTGTTAGATTTATTTATTAACACTTTCGCTGCCAGGAACCCACCATGCGGGTGCCTACGCCGTAGTCGCATTCCGCTACATGCGAGGAAAACCACGGGATCGGTTACGAGCGTAGCGATTCTGGGCAGCGAAAGTGTTAAGTGAATTCTAGGATAGGCTAATTGTATACTTTTCAATTTGAATTGAATTGATTTAATTCAGAACAAACAACTATATGGGTCAATGTTTATTTCGATGTAGTTTCAAGGTGCATAATAACATACTGTATTTATACTGTACAGAATCACAAACTTACTTTTATCCAATCTCTTACCTACTTTTATCCAATTCTGTTGAATTAAGTATACATTTTTAAAAATGTGCCCGTACATAAATCAAAAAAAATTAACTACATGGAAATTCTTCAGCATAATTTTATTACAAACAGTGTTAAAATTAGATCAAACGAGAGCTTTCTGCAGTGCCGCCTTTGACGTTATGGAGTTTACGTGATAGGTAGGTAACTAGACAGTGGACCAACTCAACGAAATATTATCTGTTTTTAGCGCGTATACAAAATAGAGACCCAATCTCAATGATATTTTAATTTTAAGTGACTATTAATTTACTTCTTTAAATTATACACAAACATTTTACAATATGTAAATATAGACATACATAAACATCAGTGCCAGTATTCAAACTACTTACTTATGTAAAATTGGTTAATTCTAGCTCTATCATTCCGTAATTCGTTGTTACTAGTAACAATGAATTCGTTTGCTGCCACTCAGTGGAATGTACTGTCGCTTAAACGCTGAAGTTCGTGACAGCACACACTCAGCGCAGCTAATTAATAGTTTCTGACACCGTTGTGTAAATAGGATTTACAATGCACTTGCTCTGAAAGTGCGCCTTTATATGGGTCAACATGAACACGGGAAGCCCTCCATGCGCGTACGGCGGGGCGGGCCGGGGGGCGGCCGTGCGGGAATGGATTTCGGGTCAATATTCCCACACACGTGCGAGAATGAGATTTCAGGTCAATTCAAATTTCACCTTTTATGTATAATTTTTAATTTCCTCGCATGATGCATTGTAAAATGTTTCATGATACCTACACGTGCGGTTTGGTAATTCCCAAATTGTATCGATCAAAAACACTCCCTAAAGCTGGTTTTCCACCGGAGGGGCGAGACGAGACGAGGCGAGACGAGAATTTAAATTCGTATGGGACTTACTACCTATGTGCGCTCCGTGGAAATAGGTAGTAAGTCCCATACGATTCCTCGCCTCGTCTCGTCTCGCCTCACGAGTTGGGAATTACCTACTTTCATATCATAAATAACTATTCTGCGCTGTCGTCCACACATCCCAGGGCCTCCATCATGTATCGCTGAGCTACGGAATGGTTTGAATGCTTGTCTATACTATCTCATCATCATCATATCAGCAACGTCCACTGCTGGACATAGGCCTCCCCCAAAGAGTGCCACGATGACCGGTCCTGCGCCACCCGGGTCACCCGTGCCACCGGGTCTACCCACGCTGCGCCTGCCGGTACGTGGTCGCCACCCGAGAAACTTTCCGCCCCAACGGCCATCGGTTCTACGTAGGATGTGCCATCTGAGACTTAAGTTTAGCGATTCGGTATTATTTATTGTATTGGAATAGCTGTCAGTTTATATAAACTTTGACGTACTTTGGCGTATTTATATGGCAAATTTGAAACTTCGAATTCTATTTTAATCGCAGCACCCAGTAGGTATATAAAATGTCCTGTCCTAAAAAACGGGCACTTTTGCAGGCTACGATGATAACCACTTTGCATCAGCCGGGCCGCGCGTTGCTTGCAACCGCTGCGCTATTTAAAAATAACAGCCAATTTGCGGAGATCACGAACTTTTTATGTGCTACTTCGAAAACTACTGTAGCGACTTCGAAAAACTGGGTTAATTTGCTTACCCCATAAAATCTTGAGTTTTCTAACAAACATGCTTGTGCATAAAAAAATTAGTGGCATAATTATAACATAAATGAACGGTTGCCAAAGATGTGTATTTTTTCGGGACTTACCCTATTTTATACATAATATTGAATCACATACAATATTTAATAATAGTGTTGAATTTATTTCTTCACTCATTTAGACTATTCAGTATTACCGAAGTTGATGATATAGCGATGATAACCGATTTTTTTATTTTGGAGTTAACATAGTTAGTTAAATATCGTTTCCCACAACGTTTAACACGACCTGACCCCGTATCATGGTCGGCCTTATCACGCGATAAGTGACAAGATAGAGCGTTCGTATCGTTCTATTGAACGGTGCCAGCCAGTGACGGACGCTCGATCTTGTCACTTATCCTGTGATAAGGCCGTCCATGCTACGGGGTCTGGTGAAGGTCGCGGGAGTCCGCTGGATGCGGGTGGCGCAGGGTCAGTCATTGGGGGAGGCCTGTGTCCAGCAGTGGACGTCTTTCGGCTGATATGATGACAATGATGATAAGCAAAGCTAATTATTGATCATCATCATATAAGGCCGAAAGACTCCATTGGTGGACTATCGTTTATTTTTAATACATTATGTTAGTACCAGAATGCGATGTAGTATTCTTGAGACATCGCATGCATGGCTGTCGCAGCACGGCAGCGCAGCCATGCAAGTAGTTTTGTTGAAAAGTAAAGTTTACAAGTTGCGGAGTGTCGCATTTTATTTGTAATTGAAAGTGAAGTCGAACTAGCAAACTTGAATGGAACTAGACTTGAGGGTGGCACGAGTTGGTGCACTTATTAAAGCCCTTTATTGAAAACTTAATAAAGAAGTGAAATCAAATGATTCTCCAATAACCCAACTGGTTTTTTTTAATATTATATTCTTCTATCTCACTCGCACGATAATAAGGAATCCAACGAAACCTTGTATGTCAAAATCCATCGTGTCGTTAGGGCGGTCGCCCGTGAAATAGATTTTATTATCCGCATACATACGCTCGAAAAACATAACCCTCCTTCTGGGGCAGTCGAGAAAAATTAAAATAATAAAACACAGAAGAATACATATATTAATTGTGCTGGTCGATTGCATAACGTTTCATACGTACGTTACGCAGTTTTTTATTAAAATTAAGTGTCATTTTTGCTCAGAAAAATTACAATTGAGTTGCCCTAACGCAACGCTCATTCATAAAGATAGGTACGTCATTATTCCTCTGATTCCTTTCATCAATATTTTCAAGATACGAGTACTAAGAGCGCTTTCCCACTGACGTCCAGTTTTTTGCGGGATACGGTTTTCTGCAGGACTCCGTTTTAGTAGTATGCGTTAGCACGTATACTACTAAAACGGAATCCTCGTGTGAACGTTACTATATTAGCTATAGTAACGTTCACACGAGCATTCTGTTTGTGGGATACCGCACGCATATAACAAAAAACTGGATCCTGCAGAAAACCGTACCCGCAAAAACTGGACGTCAGTGGGAAACCGTTCTAACAGCGGAGGCCCTAGCATGATAGGTTTTATCGTCACATTTTACAACGAAAATATCAACGTCACGTAAAACATAACGATAAAACGGACCGTGCTAGCGGGGCAGATGCCATTGAATTAATTTTGTATAACCATAAACTTTCTGGATAAGTCTAGCTCAGGATAAGAACGGGTGGAAGTGAGTCCTATCGAAGAGAGGCCTATGCTTAGCAGTGGGCGATTATGGACTGCTGATGATGAAAATTAAGCCTAACGTTGGACCCGATTCTACAGTGGCCTCTAAACTTCATTTTATTTAGGTGTCGCTATGCCTGGATGGACACTTTGCTATTCTATGAGCAGCTGTCATAATCAAATGACAGCGCAAATTTGAATCTGACGTTTCTTATTTTAGGCGGTCATACAACTTACTTAGCTGCCTAAATGCTATTCTAAATATGTCGTTTTTAATCTGCCGCCTAAATTATGTCTAAAAATTAAACAATTTAGTTTTAGGCTAGTTAAGCCATGTGCACATAGAATCGGGTCCGTTGCCGCATTTCGAGATATTATGCTTCTCTTATTTTCCGGGCACGTAATAACCTGTGATAAGCTTAATAAAGGAACAAAAAAAAACACACGCGTTTTAAGGTTTTAGTATACCTCTATACGAGTAGTCAGCGATGGAAACGTACCTGTAACAAAATTGTTTTCATTAGTAACTAACATAATATATTAGTAGTAAGTGAAGGAGCTCCGAATCGCTAAACTTAAGTGGCAGTGGGCGCGGCACATAGCACGTAGAACCGATGGCCGTTGGGGTGGAAAGGTTCTCGAGTGGCGACCACGAACCGGAAGGCGCGGCGTGGGTAGGCCCCCGCAAGGTGGACTGATGACCTTGTAAAGGTTGCTGGAGTCCGCTGGATGCGGGTGGCGCAGGACCGGTCACTTTGGCACTCTTTGGGAGAGGCCTATGTCCAGCAGTGGACTTCTTTCGGCTGATATGATGATGATGATGATGATGATGTGAAGGAGCGAACTTTGCCTTGCGTCGTTAGTAAAAACCTGCTAAACACAATTCCAGGAAACGAGTCATAGCTAGACCGATTTGTCGGTGTACACCATAATGTAAAATTTCATCACAATCGTTAGTCATTTACGAGAGTTTATTTTATTTACAAACCAATTGTCTTGTCGGTTAAATAATAAGGTTCGCTAATTTCATAGTCGATAAATATTTGAATACATTAATAAGAAGAATCGTCCTAATCCCAGCGTTATTCCCGGTTGTGCCCTCGAGGAGCCCGGGGTTCGTTTTGGCACTAATCCCAAGATTTGGCACAGGCACTAATTTTACGAAAGCGAGTGCCATCTGACCTTCCAACAAAGAGGGAAAATTAGACCTTATTGGGATTATAGGTAGACTTAGACCTTATTGGGAATAAACATTAATAAGAAGAATGAAGACTAATTATTTACCCCTGAATAACTTTACCAATTCCGTAGCGATGATTAATTTAAAGGTGTTACGAAAAAGTTTATATTAAAAATACTTATTTCTCTTTCCTGCTCATAATTGGTACAATGAATGAATAGCAAAACGGTTACCACCATGCGGACTGATAAATAAAAGGAGTATAATGAAAAGGAATGTTCCGTGAGCCTCAATAAATCAACAAAACTGCAGATCATCCGCCATTTTGTAAATTGCGACTATCAAAATGGCGGCCAAAGAGATAATAAGTTTGTTGACGATTAACGCCAGTCGTTTATCTCTTTCTGGCGAGAATTAAACAGTGTTAGTAAATAGGTCCATTTGTTATTTGGTATAATAATGTTGGAGTAAATTAGATTGTGTTCTGTCCTTTTTCCCCGTTAAGGAAGGAAAGCGATAAGTTTTAGCAGTCTATGTTTGTATTCACGTGTGTTCCACCGTAGCGTTTAAGATACTGAACCGATAATGATAATTGAAAAAATAAACTTAATTTTGATGAATAGTAAATAGATAAGTGTTTCTTGAAACTCAGTGGTACGATCCAGGGTTCGAACCCATAACCTCCAGATTGGACGTCGCTTGTTTTACCGCTCGGCTACATTAGCTCCCTTCCCAGTCCCTCAGCTAAACATCCAAAAAATGACAAAAACTCGATGCAAATTGACCTGTAGAAATCGTTAATAAACGATAGATTGTCTACCTCGCTATCGATCGATTAAATATTAAATGAGGCACTTTATCCAATGAACGTAATAGTCGGCACATAAAGAGGGCTGCTACCCATTATTGCTACTTAGATAAGCCCTTTTAAAACCGGGAAATAAGGGACCTTCATTAGGGACACCTGTTTTTTCCCGTTTGTTTGGAATGAATAAAAATGTCGATATCTTGAAACGGAGTGGGTGTTGTGTGTAAGGGCCTGTTCACACTTTGATCAGTTATTAGTGCAAGTCCATACAAAAGCTACTCGCACTTTCAGCAAATGAACTCGCACTAACCACTTATCGGCTTATAATTAAGGGCCACCATAATTACAAAAAGACTATGGTAGAAATGTACATATTTGCATGCTGTTTATAACAGCTGGAAAAGGTGAAACAATAATGTATTTAAGACATGTACACTTACCCTTTTTCTGCAAATAAATTTTGTTTGTTTGTTTTGTTTGTTTGTTTATCAAAGTGTAAACAGCCCATGTTGTTGATGGGTGTTAAAGTGTTTTAGAAAAAACATGCCAGGAAGACTCAATAGAAAATCAACTTTTTTATGTAACCTCCCAGTAATTGACATGTTTAACAGTATTTCAAAGTAATTGGGGTTCTGCCCATACAAGTAGGTATGAGTGTATGGTGTATGTTTGTTTGAGTCAAATATTGCAACTGAACTTTAAATCAGTCATCCTTTGTAAGTTTAGTTTTGATCAGCGTTTTTCTACCTGTGGGTCACGACCCCCGGGGTCGCGTAGCCTCTTGTATGGGGTCGCAGCTACTGGCATTTTAAAGTTAAAGTTATATAAGGATTTGATATATGTAAAATAAAAAATATGTAAGTTAAAAATAGTGCAGCTACTGGCATTTTAAAGTTAGTTATATAAGGATTTGATATATGTAAAATAAAAATATGTAAGTTAAAAATAGTAAAAAGTTGAAAAACACTGGTTTGGATGGTAATGCAATACCACGGTACCGTACAACCGGCCTGATTATGAATACGAAAGAGAACCCAAGATAAACCATTTGAGTTTGGGCTCATTAAAACCCTCTCAATGAGTAGTTGGGTTTTATCTAAATTGATTTGTTTTTATTGTAATTTATAATACAGAAAGTTTAAAAATAATAACATAAACAAGTTTACAATATTAAAACCCCAAATTACCTAAATATAACTAATCGCCCCCAGCCGTTCCTGGTGCAAAAATCCCCATAATACTGGCGGCATTCCCACGCTGGATAGCCATGGAAAGCCTTTGCACCAGAAACGACTCAGAGCGGGGGTCCTCCCCCTTTTTGTCTGAGTCGACGGCCTATGTCGCGAACAAACCGTTTCGCAAACTTCAAACTTCAAACTTCTTTATTTGCATAGAATAGTTATATACAAAGAGATGACAAATGTTACTGGAGAACATAATTCTGCTATAAGTATTACAAAACAATAATACTAGCATGCAAATAATTAAAACTTATCTAATAGGAACAACTTTATATCATAGTATTGTTTTTCTTGCAATAGTTTTATTATGCTCCTTCGGAACATATTGAAAGGCAATTGTTGTATATCTGGCGATAACTTATTAAATAATCATGCACATGCAATAACATTGTTTTGCATAAAATGATGTTCGCGGGATGCGATCGTGTTCCAGTCGCCCTGGATCGCATCCGCCCCCCAACACCCCGCTGTTTCCACCGCCAAAGGGACAAAAATATAGCCCGGCCCCAAAGGAGCATACTTTTTCCGCTTCACCGCCGCCTGGGTCTCGGCAGCAGCTCCAGCAGCGCGAGTAGTGCGACTGATATGGTGGTTGGGTTTTGAAATTTGTATGAAAGGTATAACATCCGCAAACCATCTAATTAAAAAAAACACTAAGGATCTTTGGAATGGATATTGGCTATATTTTATCCCGCGGCTTTGTCTGGGTTCTTTGTAATATATATCGAGCCACGCGGGTCTAGTTTTTTTGTAAATCACGACCTTCAAAAGAAGGACTGTATCAACCATCGTGGGTCATTACCGATATAATGAATGAATGAATGAATGAATCATTTATTTCAGACGTAAGTCCATATGGGTTAGTATACATTGTGAACTTAAGCTATTATTAGTACATTCAAATGTCACAATTTAATAAAACATAAAATAAAATAAAACATAAAATTCAAATTAGCGAGTCCCACGCTCCCATATCTATTTAGGATATAAAAACACCGGCCTGGCTCTACTGACACGGTCAATCAGAGCAGGGTAGCCACACTCAAATGCAAATGTCCTTAATTAAAAACACTTATTGGGTGTTAGGAAAATTCACTTATATTTCAATTTATTTACGACTAGCTACTCGCGCGGCTTCGTCCAAGTATTACAAAGATAAAAACGGAGACGTAGGAGTCTATGTCCATTTCGAAGGTCCATTGTTTACACTGTTAAAAGATTATTTTAAAGGTTATCCACATACAAACTTAAAACCTTACAACATCACAAGACTTTTTTTTAAATAATATTAGTATTATTAGAAGAAAAAAATATAATGACCAGTACTAAACCCATTCTAGGTCACGCAACGCTATGCCGTAACAGCATTTTCCGCTTCGTAGCGGAAATCACTCGTACAGGCATGACTCATATATGGGGCACGCACCTTGAATGGGTTAACACATTCACTACCAGGAGCCCGTCTAGTGGGCGTTCTCCGCTACTTAGGGGGTCCAAGGAACCGGCTACGAGCGTAGCGCATAGTGATTCTTGGCAGTGATTGTGTAAACCCATTTGCGGTCACGCATCGCTACGCCGTAGCGACCACTTTGTAACCAAAATCGCTCGTAGAGGCAGGACTCGCATATGGGTCATGGATCTACAATGGGTTAAACAACACATCAACACAGCCATGACCCAATATCTAAATCAATTGTAGATTCGGCAAGACAGACGACGATAAGTGTCTTGGTACAATCACGAAAAGGTCGACTATGGTTCGTTTAATGAACCGACGATACTGTTTGACCATGAACCTTATTACCAGTAGATAAAGTACATAAGCAAGTCTTCGTTTGTAGATTTCGTGTCCGGACAAGGCCTTGGATTCGAATGTAAGCACAGAATAAATAATTGAATCAGCTAGCGAAGCGAACGAAGTTTCTGTCTCCATTTGGGCAAACATTCGTTCGTATGTCCGGCTGTCTGTTCTCCTCTACAGGTCGCATATCCAACCGATGCTGATCTCGTGAAATTGTGTGAGCAACTTTTTTGTCGATTCAGCTTTTTTTTATACAAAGACGGTGGCAAACAAGCGTACGGCCCGCCTGATGGTAAGCGGACACCGCAGCCTATAGACGCATGAAACTCCAAAGGAGTAGCATGGGCGTTGCCAACCCTTGATATGTTTGAGGATTCGCCGTGTTAACAGCTGAAGGAACAAATTCCCTCGCTCTCAATCTCAACACAACGCATCCTCTGGAGCTCTGGCGACCTTGCTCACCTCCAGGAACACAACAGAGCAAGTAGTAGTGTTATTATGAAATGAAATGAAATGATTTGAAATGAAATTGTTTATTTTGCAAAACATACACAGGTGTTATAAATGTACATGTCAGTAGAATTAATTATGGCTACTGTGGTCTTCTGCAAGGCGGAGGTACTTCCCCAGCACATATTCAGTTTGACTTATTTTAAGTAGGTTAAGAACTATGACTGTAATAAGCTTTTTTGGCAAAAAATTACTGACTGTTAAGTTTGTTTCGGCACTTCTTCTTAACAGTAGTCTTCTTTTTCAGAAACGCTGGTAGAATTTTGACTTGTAAAAGTGCCATTACGGCCTACTTGCAGAATAAAATTCATTTATTTATTTATTAACGGTACCTACAAATCTTACGGCCTTATTCATAAACTTCCATCAAATCTATTTTAACTAAATCGCCGTAAAAATCCCGCAACTGCCGTGTCATTGCCATACAAATTAAACCTGCATAGTACGCACACATACATTCGCGTGCAAGGATAATTGGATATGGTACGAATCGTTACTAGAATGTCACCTTTTGTATGGGAAAATGACAGTTGAGTTGTGGTAACGTACGTTCGAAAAGTTACGAGATCGTCCCTCTGAAGCTATAGTGGAAGTGTACTAAAAGTGCTCGCATTTGTATTTTAATGTTCGTGTAACGTGATCGTTAACGGTTTTCGAGCGAATATTATAACCGAATGGACATGGAAACTGATTATTCTAGGGTTGTAGTCATCGCAACCTATCGATACTTACATATATTTTAGTAGATCCAGCACATTGATGTATAAATCAGTCAGCAGAAACGTCCGCTAACGAAATCAAATGAATGATTTCGTGGCGAATAATTTGTCAATTATCCACTTTGATCGAAATTTTCATATTACCCTTTTCAAACAAAATGTCGGTAAAGGAGGCAGTTGTTTCAATACCACATCAGTCGTTATAAAGCATACAGCCTGCCCGATGGAAAGTGGACGTGGCCCATGACGGTTGTGATTCCAGCATGTTGAGCATTCGCTCTGTTGATAGAATGAGACAAATGCAGGTTCTTCACTGTCAACACAGCATCCTCTGGCAACCTTACTCACCACCAGGAACACAGCATTTACATAGCAGGTTAAATAATTTAGTGTTTTAAATCTTGTATTACACAGTAGGTATAAAGTTTATACCTACTGTGTAATACAAGGAAAAAGAAAAGTAATTTAAAACACTAAACTATTTAACCTGCTATGTACTCGTAAATGCTGTGTTCCTGGTGGCGAGTAAGGTCGCCAATAAAGGGAGTGTAAAGAGTGAATTCGCCAACAAACTGCCTTGCAGTTTGGTAAAGATTTGTGTATGTACCAAAGCCGCTGTGGTGTGTGTGAGCTAGGGAGCTTTCTCAAAAAAGGTGGTATGTTGGTAGCCAATAAGGTTTATTTTTAATCGCATCATTATGAGTAAAGCGCCAAATCACTTCCAATAAATATAAACTAATTATTCATAAATAAGTGGCTGTGGGCGGGGCCCATTTCTTATAAAACCGATGCTCGTGGGGGCGGAAAGGTTCTCGAGTGGCGACTACGTACCGAAAGACGTAGCGTGGGTGTGGCTAGACACCCCCACAAGGACTGATGACCTGGCAAAGGTCGAGGGATTCCGGTGGATGCAGGTGGCGCAGGTCCGATTACGTTGGCACTCTTTGGGGGAGGCATATGTCCAGCGGTAGAGGTACGGCTTATATGATGATGATGATGATGACGATAAATCATAACAAAATAAAAAATAAAAAAACATTTAATTTACTGTATCGAATAATTTATGCTTTTTGCTTAAAAAACATCGATATCGATAAAAGGCCCAATCATTAAAATGGCATATCACTGTTCGCAAAATACACCGACGATTTATTGTCTAAATATGACATCCACATTTATGTATACTAAAGCAATATAATACGCGACGTACATACTAATTTCACGGTTTAGAGCCATGCTTTTATGACAATTTAACAGCACTAACATGACGATAATAATATTATTGTGTTCATCTAAGCATTGAACAGAAATTAGATTTTAAAACGTGGTATATACATTTACATTCCATTTACAAGGATTATTATTTTAATTTGTCCTTTATTTGAACGCGTGAGCTCTCAGCTCGGGCCAAAATTATTTCGTATGTCTGTAGGTATGTCCAGATATCTAGCTGTTCTCATCTACAGGTTGCATTTTATAATCGATTTTCGTGAATTTTTGTAAGCATTTTCAATAAAAAAAAAAACGAGTAAATTATCGTAGCCTACTTTTAGTAATAATGTGAGCAGTATTACCACAAAGTAATTGTGACAAACGTGCTTTCAACATCTCAGCCACTAACACGGTCGATACACAAACAGGAACCATTTTGAAACGTCCTCAATTACTCTTTAATAGATAATATCTGAATGAAGATAAAAGTAGAGTACCACACAACGCCACTAACATTGTCTGTTCAATGTGCATTGGTCACGCTACGAGCAATTTTACTATTTTTAGGGTTCCGTGCCCAAAGCGTACCAAACAGGACCCTATTACTAAAGTACATCAGCAAGGCGATCACAGGACGCCCCGCGAACTGTGTCGCGGCGAGATAGACTATCCATCCCTTTCTCATTTGAACGCATAAAAACAGACGGATAATCTATATCGCCGCGACTTAGTAGTTATCTGTAGAAAAAGACAGATTGTTTTCGTCGGTCACTCCTTCGTGCCATCTGTTCTCTCTTGAAACGTAAAGATGGCATCCTTAAAGAACAACCAGGTAGTTCTATTTAGCATTTTTTACGTTGGTACTATACTTGAGATTATTTGAGTTGGGCATTTTCCGGCAAAGTAGTCCATTCAAAAAGCAACTCTACCGCCCATAGGAGAAGATTCCAATTCCAATGACAGTTTTTTTTTAAACTCGGCCTAAATAAATAATCTCAACCATACGGAACCATTCGCGTACGAGCCCGATTTGTCCTTGTCCATTTTGACTATCCTTTCTGTGGATTGTTCGAGTGGATTGAAATATTAAAGTATTCATAAATTACACTACCGAGTGGTTTTAGTGTACGTATATAGTGGCGAAGCGTCGAATACTACTCCAATTTTGGTTGATTTGTTTTTAATACCCGTAACTTGGTGAGGTAGGGCACAGTGAAATGTCATCCCGCTCGAATTTGGAGCAGCCCCAGTTAGGAAGTACCTCCGCCTTGCAGAAGACCATAGCCACGATAACACTACTACTTGGTCGCCAGAGCTCCTGAGGATGCGTTGTGTTGAGAGCGAGGGAATTTGTTCCTTCAGCTGTCAACACGGCAAATCCTCAAACATATCAAGGGTCGGCAACGCCCATGTTACTCCTTTGGAGTTGCATGCGTCTATAGGCTGCATTTATAATAAAATTCACTTTTATATAGTCATGTTTTATTGAAAATGTAATATAGGTATATGTAAGAAAAGTATACACTCGTATTAGTAACCTCTTTCTCTAAATTATTTTCAAATGATAGCTAATGTCTGACAGCTGTGACTGGGCATTGTATTGAAGAGATATTATTTAATTTATGTGGTAAAGTCTTCGTTTCATATTTGCAATTAATTAGAAGAAAGAGTATGATATCATTATATATTTATATTAATTAACCCCAGCGTTGAATAACAGCGGAGCTAGTGCTGGCCGAAGATGCAGACACTCGATGGGTTTTTAATGAGGTTTTAGTGGACGGGAAACCGGCCATTGTGCTGTTGTACGGAAGGTAAAGTGCGGAACCGCCGTACAAATAATCTCCAATTAAAGGAGTATCATGTCGGCTGATGAAGAACTGGCGTCTACTTCACCGAGATGAGCCAAGCTCTTAAATTATAAGGATGATCTTAGGTATCTTTGGCAACTTGATTAGAAAACAGAAAAAAAATACTTTTGAAATGATTATATTGCTTCTTACTGAACATTTGTCAGTTCTCTTGCGAAAGGACCTCTATTTATTTTGTTATATGTTGTCACCACGCCACTTCCCACTAATAAGATGTATTTTTTTAAACGCTATATCGATTAGATATATCGCGAAAGGCGGTGACAAATAAATCTTTAAAAAACTTTTATCACCTGAATCCAAAGTAAATACTTGGGACCATACAATTAGGTGCGTAAATACTGTTAAAGTAAACGTCGTGATCACCTGAGTCGCGAGTCCGCTGAATGCGGGTGGCGCAGGACCGGTCACTTTGGCACTCTTTGGGGGCAGCCTATGTCCAGCAGAGGACGTCTTTCGGCTGATATGATGAAACGTCCAAATCTTTGAAACCCTAATATCTAATAGTTGACACATCTATTATTCCGAATTGAAGTTGAAAGCGTATTGGATCGGTATCAAGCTCTGGGTTAACCGTATGTAGAAAGTGGCCCAAAATAAATAATCTAGAGCCATTTGGCCCGTATACAAACGTGGTGTTCGGTGAAAAGAGTTGAATTAACATAGCATACGGGTGCATTGCAGTTGCTACGTGACTAAAAAGTTCGGTGGTAATACTCGTACATTATGGAGAAGTACAATGAAATAATTTGAATTGGAGGCTTGTGGAACTCTGTCGCAGGGTTATTTAAATTACCTATTGGCTTTACTATATATATGAAACACAAGCTTTTGTCCGCGACTTCGCTCGCGTGGACTTCCTTTGTTGGACTTTTACTGGGATAAAAAGTATTAATCCAGGCTGTACTTTATTTGTATATTGATATTAATTTTAATCCGTTCGGTCGTTTTGGAGTGATTTAGTAAAAAACATCCTAACATACAAACTTTCGCATTTATAGTATTAGTAGGATTGGATGCTAGTATTGAAATCACGCAAAAACAGCTGATCATGTTCAGATAGGATTTGGCATAGCGTTTAAATCCCGTAAAAGTCCTGACTGACTCACTCAATCACTTAAATCAACGCCCAGCCCAAACCGTTGAACCTAGAAAGCTGATTTTTTCACAATAGGTAGTTTATACGACGTACGTAAGTACCCATTAAGTAATTAAAAATCCACCACCACCAAAGATGGGGATGGAGTAAAATTTTAAGTGAGAGACTTGAAACTTTGTGTATGGACTCTACTACAATACAAGAAAAGCTATTTTAGGGTTTCGGAAAAACCCACCCCTAAACGGGTTAAATAGGGGTGCAAAGTTTGTACGGGTGTTTGGTATAGTTTGAGTCCCGGGGAAGGCCATAGAATAGTTTTTATCCCGGAAATCAGTGCCTAAGGGGGTGAAATGGGGGTGAAAAATTGTATGGAGCTGCGATGAAAACGTGTTCCACGCGGACGGAGTCGCGGACAGAAGCTAGTAATATATATTTTGCTTTCCACTACGCAGTTAATCATGTAAAACGAACGAATGTATAATATTAAGAGTTTAAGTCCTATTATACCATAATTACTGCAAATAAATATTCATTCATTCAGCGTTCACTGGCCCGAATGTTTTCACTGTGGTTCAGTTCCACAGGGCGTTTTATGGCTAGTGATTGCCGCTCTGTGGTTTGTGAGCCATTAAAGTTTCTTCAACTTTTGTTTACTGCCCGATTATTGCGGACTAATAGAAAATGGCGGAGCCGATTTCAAGTTGCATAACCTCCTGGTCGATTGCGTAACGTTTCGTATCTAAATGTGATTTTTTGAATGGGAAAATGACATTAAACTTGCCCTTAAATTCTTGTTCGAAAAGTTACTCAATTACGCCTGTGAATTTCTAAAAATAATGACAGCAGGAAGTTAGAAGAAGAGAGATGTCAGAAAAATCGTGTCTTGATAAGACCAGACGGCATTAAGCTTTTTATTGAGACGTAATTATGCCTTGGCCGTTTTGCGGTGGTGGAAGTTGACTTATACCAGTAAGCACTGGCCTAATAATTGTAAAACAGGAAAAAAAAAACACTATTTACTTGAGCTGAACACATATGCGAAAGCTTGACACTCTATTCAGTAAGTGAAACGAAACTTAAATATGTATGTTGATGAGTATGGTGATGAAAAGTAGATTGTTTTCAAATGTAGCCTTATTCGTGTTCTTCTGTCACTGCCACGCGTGAATGGTAATATGGGGGGTCAATACATACATATATATATATATATGACAGATGGTTCTAGACGCCTCGTTTCAAATGTACCCTTATTCGTGTTCTTCTGTCACTGCCACTCGTGAATGGTAATATGGGGGGTCAATATATATATGACAGACGGTTCTAGACGCCTCGTTTGCTCAGCGGACGCGCTCGTAGAAAGGCGGAACACGTGTCGAGGTTTTTAATTGGTGGTTTGTATTTATATGCTTGTTTGCACGTGCGGAGGGAGGGAGGGCGCATGCAAATATACGCCAATTGGTGCATCTCATCATCGCTAATATACCTGCATCTCCTTTAACGGAATAGCAAAAGAATATTGTTCAAGTAACGTAACCCTGGAGTCCTATATGCAGTAGTGGACGTCTCTCGGCTGATATGATGAACGTAACCCTTATTCCATAAAGGCACTGATTTATTACTCATCTTCATCAATTTAGTGCTCTCCACGGCTTAGAACTAGCCATATTTATGGTAGTCATGTCATAAGCTGTTATTAATACCACTCGAATTGAGCTCCTAGGCTAATTAACCACTTCGAACGTTATCTGTGGTTATTGTAATAAGCTGGACACCGTTATGTCGCTATTATGCGACTTATCGGACATTTGTCGTCTATTGTCGTCGACATAATAGACGCTATCTGTATCGTGGTATTTGTAGTACTGTTGGTAACTAACTTGTTAGTGAAGCGATAGGTGACAAATTGTGGGATATAATTTGTAATCGATTAAATCGACTCGTGTTCTATATGTTAAATCAAGATCTACTGCGCGAGGCTATTCTGGGCACAATTCATATCGATTTATGGACGAAAGGGGACATCCATAGGATATAGCAGAAGCATGAACGTGGATATTTGACCCTAGATAAATCTTACTTTAATTATAAAATGACCAGGAAGATGTCATTAAGCAAGTCTAATAAAAGCAAAAAAACGAGTACATTTTGTATAGAAACGTCTATAAAAACTAAACCTTTCATTGTCATATACATTGTATGCATTAGTTTCATGTCTCGAATATATCATTTTGAAAGTCAGACACATAAAAGTGGGGACTTCGTATCAGGCCGGAGACGTCGCGAGTGGCGGGATAAAAGAGCCTTGTCCATTGGTGAATTGATTTGGGAAATGGGATTTGTAGTTCCGGATATTACTCCTACACACAATCTTACATTTTGCAGAATTAACCTCTTTATGATTAAATAGTCTAGCTTACTATAGAGTATAAACTCCTCAGGTCTCGGAAAAAAAATGTTGGAAATGCGAATACATTACATCAGTGAGCCTATCTGTAAACTTCACCTGATACAATTTCAATTTCACGCTCGACGACATATTTAATGTACACACTTCGCCTTATCACAATGGGTGCAAAGTAGAACACATATTTCTGACGTCGTTTTCCAATCAATCTTCATAAGCGCGTGATCTTTTGAACCCCAATAAGTTTGAAACGGAATGGAGAATTGGCCCATTCTTTTGTTCTCTAAGGTACCGTTGAACGAGAAAGTTTCTGATGGAATCGCCTTGTTATTGAAACAAATGTAGGCACTGTAGTCGAGCGAGACTTTCATCTGTAAGTCGGGGGTTTAAACCCCGGCTCGTAACATTGGGGTTTTCAAAAAAACTTTTTTAGGTTTTGTCGTTTAATTTGATATTTAACAGTAGCTTTTCGGAGAAAGAAAACATAGTGAGGAAACAAGAACTATTCTCTCTGGGTTGGTAAGTCAGATGACTTTCGTAAAACTATGCATGTTCTTGGGATGAGTTGCCAAGGCGTTCACCGGGCTCCTGTTAGGTACAAGCGTTCGTCCTAGCGGGACTTGAACCCATATCATCTTGTCTTACCGAGGTAGCTTTATTATTTTATTTTATTTACTAGGGTATCTGTGAGCTGTTGAACACGTGAGTGTTTTTTTATCAAAACTACTTAAATCTTTTTCTCGATAATTATCGAACCATGTCACAAAATTTCACAAGAATCGGCTGTGAAAAATGCGATCTGTAGAGGAAAACAGTGGGACAACCGACATATAACAGAATTTTAACCCAAGTTGACTCGTTCGCTTCGCTTTCTCGTTAAATCAAGGCTGATTTGACGACTCGACCGCCTCGAGGGAAGTCCAGCCTAGTAGTTTGACAGACATTCAGATGTACTCATTGAGTAATAAGTGCAACGATAATACATACAAGTCAACCGCGACCGTGTCACAATATACATTGGGGCGCTCCTAGACTCTGATGAATTAAGGTGGTTCGAGAACCATACAAAACGTTTTTTGAGATTGCGTGATATTTTAAGAAACTTATGCTACTTTTAACACACTTCCATGAATTGGCTTTCCATTTGCGCGAAATTCACTCTTTCCTAGAATAAACTTGTATAAACTAGAATAATTTGAAAAAATAGTTAGTCACGTGATACTTGGGAATTTCTTTAAATAGAAAGCCAATTTATGAAAGATTGTTACATAAGTCCCTTAAAATATTAGGCCGTTAGTCTGCGAATGTCAAAAGACGTTTTGTATGGTCGTCGAACCACCTTAAGTATAAAACATTGAACTATACATATTTATTTCACCTAAAAATGACCTAACAATCCTTAAAAATATATCACAAAGCCAACCAAAATCTTAACAATGCGTCCATAATACGTGTACTCTCTGAATATAAACTCAAGGTCCGTCCAAGTGGGTGTAATCGGTTGGTAAATATCGATTGCGACTAAGCCCGGCCGATATTTTACATTATGCCTTTATACCTGAGAACCAAAATGACTCAGCTGAACGCATTCAAGCGATTACGTTCCTAATTACTAGTGGGTTATATCATAGAATGGCGTAAGCATTTATATGGATTTAGATAAGTGGGACATTTAAGCGTTCTGACCGCTTTGACCTGACATTATTGTCGTAATCGTTCTCCTAGCGTTTTCGCGGTAATACCCTAAAGAAAAAAAAAGGGTCCGCACCAGAGGGAGGAGGGTCTTTAACACCTCGCTGGTAGCGTAGGCACTTGTTTTACGAAAGCGACTGCCACTGACCTTCCGACACAAATGGAAAACTAGAGCTTGTTGGAATCAGACCGGGTTCCTCACGATGTGTTCCTTCAAAAAGAGGTTTTATACACGTCAAAAAAGCCCTATCTTGGTGGATTTAAGCCATAAGATCACTGTTTTAAAAAGTGTCTGAGGGCGTAACCGACGGCATCTAGCGACAAAAAAAGTAGATTCCATTTGGCATGGTCTTGAAATGTTATGTTATCTTCTACACCAGAGAGGCAGGGCATAGCGAAATGTCATCCCGCTCGAATTTGGAGCAGCCCAACTGGGGAAGTACCTCCGCCTTGCGGAAGACCACAGCCATAATAACACTAACTTGCCCTGTAGTAGTGTTGTGTTCCTGGAGGTGAGCAAGGTCGCCAGAGCTCCCGAGGATGTTGGGAGCAAGAGAATTTGTTCCTTCAGCTGTCATATCAAGGGTTGGCAACGCCCATGTTACTCCTTTGGAGTTGCATGCGTCTATAGGCTGCGGTGTCCGCTTACCATTAGGCGGGCGGTACGCTAGTTTGCCACCGTCGTTCTATAAAAAAAAACACCGCCAATCTAATTTCCCTCCCGTCTACCTCAAAGCGCATCTCAACGTCGCTGGGTCTTCCATTATCCTCAGCAAACTCTATTTATAAGACGATAGTGCACAGACGAGATTAACTTCATTGACATTAACTAACGTCCAATTAGTTCATGAAGAAGGTACAGTTTGCAGTGAAATCTAAATATTTACTTCATTATTTCACCGGTAAATAACAACATTGTTTAATGATCAAACCCTTGACTCGACTCTTTATTTTAAAATGCAATCCTTCGCTAACCTAACTAGGTATATTATTTTTAATACTAATAATAATAGAATAGAATAGAATAGAATGTTTATTTGTAAAGTCATGTACATGAGGATGAGGTAATAATAAATAAATATTAAGGGACAATCTTACACAAATCGACCTAGTCCCAAACTAAGCAAAGCTTGTACTATGGGTACTAGACGACGATATACATACTTATATAGATAAATAAATACTTAAATTCATGGAAAACATCCATGACTCAGAACAAATATTCGTCCTATCACAATATAAATGCCCTTACCCGGGATACGAGTCCCTATCAACTAGGCCTAAACTAAACCGTTGGTCGATTATGTAACGTATTGCACGCGCGTCAGGTAGATCTGAATGTCAATTTTTGTATGGGAGTATGACAGTAACTGTAACGTAACGTTTCGAACGAGCTTTAGGGCAATCCAACTGTTGGATTGCCCTAAAGCTCGTTCGAAACGTTACGTGTTTACCCCTCCGGCCGTCAAGGCTTTGACTTTGATGTTCCAAAATGTTTTCATAATTCATAATCATAATTCATAATCATTTGAACATGTAAAGAAGCTAGAAATATGATAAAAAAACACATGCTTAAATTGAGAGAAGAGATAAACCTATAAGTTATGTAATTGAAATTGTATAACTAATATAACTAATTATAGACTCCTTAACTCAAAAAATCTTTAGAATTTAAGATTAGTAGTTAAGAAATATGTATGCTATTTTTAAAAAAATAAGTGAAATAAACAGATTAAATTTTACATTTTTTTTTTATTTTTATTTGCCTACAAAAGGGTTCATTACAAAAGTTGTTCCATTTAAATAAATACCACAGGTCCCATCTTTTTAGCCGTTCAGGCACAGCATGCAAATTACAATCTAGACAGCTACGTAACCTACTATTACAATATCAATATAATGTCGAACACGAATTAGTGCCTAAGAATTCATTTACAGAATAAAACCTAAGTGACAGCAACCATCGAAATAACGCTGTTTTAAATTTACTACTTGGCAAGTCTTATGTGCTTTGGTAGCATATTGTAGATAGTGACACACATTGAATCATTTTCTATGACTCATGATCGTATACTGTTCACAAGTAATACTGTGTTCTAAACACGATTACTCATGCACCGCTGCACAATCCAAGCTCTATAATGTAACCGTCTCCAATAGTCTCCATGCAAACCAACTAAATCGTCTTATGATATACACACTTCAGGGGCACTTACGTCCTTTTAGATTCAGCATAACAACTACGAAAGCAAAATGACTTAAGTGGCATGGTTTATTAGACAATATAAGCCTTTTATGACCAGAAGGGAGCGGGTCTGTTGGTTTCACAAATATAGCGAACAAGAGGATATTGAGACTCCTAAGCTGAACGTTATATGCACAGGTTTTTTGTTTATCTCTGTTGTGTCTGTTTATTACATATACCTCATGTCATTGTATATGCAAAGTTTCGTTACAATCAAACACGCGTAACTACGTTTGTATGGGAAGGTGAAATTCGGCAGAGCTTACTGCGGACCCTTAAAAAAGCACTGTACATACCTCGGCGTGAAACAGGCTTGCCAGTCTCATATCGCTGTACTCGCTACGCTCGGCCGTTTATATCTACTGAACCGGCAAACCCAATTTTCCCGGCCTTCGCAGTAATGCATTGCACCGGCATTATTATTTAAATACTAAGTCTAATTATAAATTTCGATTAGGCAATTTAAAATCTTAAAATAATAAGATTAAGCCTTATCGCTGGAAATGTAACGGCTCATGCGTCAATATCTTGTTTGTTTTACCGCCCTACTACTTTTTCCTAGCTTACGCAGTAGGTATTATAAAAATATAATCACTAGAGAGCAGCGCTTGAAAAAAACCTCTTGTTAGGAGTACGTCACATATTCTTCTCACTTTTAGAAACATGACTCGTCAAACGAGCGAGCGGAGCGAACGAAGTTCTCTGTTCGATTTGGGCCAAAACTCTTTCGTATGCCTGGCTGTAAAGCTTCGGTAGAGGACTACTTGTCGCATTTCTCAACTGATTCTCGGGAAGTATTGTGAGCAGATTCGATAATTATATAGTACTAGCTTCTGCCCGCGACTCCGTCGGCGTGGAACTCGTTTTGATCGTGGCTCCATACAAACTTTCACCCCTATTTCACCCCCTTAGGTACTGATTTCCGGGATAAAAATTCAAACTATCTCTATACCAGCTTTCACCCGTATACTTTGCACCCCTATTTAACCCGCTTAGGGGTGGGTTTTTCCAAAACCCTAAAATTTATTTTCTTGTATTCTAATAAGGTGTCCATATACAGTTTCAAGTCTCTCACTTTAACTTTTACTCCTTCCGCACACAAACTTTCCACCCCCTTTCTACCCCCTTGAGAGTGGAATTTTCAAAAATCCGTTCTTAATGGGTACTTATGTTATATAAACTACCTATTGTGAAAAATACAGATTTCTAGGTTCAACGGTTTGGGCTGGGCGTTGATTTAAGGGACTATTACGTTTATAGATATTGATTTTTTTGTCGATTCAGTTCTTGCAAATTTTGATTTTTTTTTAAACATACCGCAAGTTCTAAAGCTCACAGAACCAATAGTGTATACTAACGTAGGCCACGGACCTTGAATGGAACTTAACTTCAAGCAAATTGGGAAGATTAAACATCACGATCTTAATACTTTGGCGATCTTATTGTAATCCGCTGTCCCTTCTGAGGGCTGTTCCGAAACTTGCTAACAATTTTAAGTGCCTTCTCAAATCCGTAGAGCCTCTACGAACTACAAACGAAACTACGACAATGCTACGAATTGCTACGTCATTTTCAGCTTAAAATTTAGATTTTGCTACAAGCCATCATGAACACCCTTTATACGTCCCACTGATTAACTGAATAAGCATTTTTTCGCGATAACAATATGTTTATCTACATATTCATGGACAAAGATCAGCATATAAAATCAATAATTACTAGTAAGTGTCACCAAACGGTTCGGATAGGCACTCTAATGGATGAAAGAGCGTGACCTATAGTCTCCACGCTGACCCTGTGCGGGTTGGAGACTTCACATGCATCTTTAAGTTTCCTCACTATGTTTTTTTTGTCACACATTGCCAACGATTTCGCTCGTATCCGATACCATGGTTTTCCCGCTCAGTAGAGGGGAGAGCCTTCGCGAGTTTCCTGGCACCGAAAGAGTTAAATACCGGTAACTGGTAATGGTAAGCGGTCACCGTAGTTCAAGGACGCCTACAACTCCATTGGTGTCACATGCCGTAAATAAAATTGCTCTATAGCATATCACTATTTTTAGCTGCATTTGTCTACCTGAGGACACGAATCCTCTAATCAAGACAGGGTCGGCAACGCGTACATATCTACTTTGGAGAAAACTGTAGCGCTGGTCAAATGCGTAACGTTTTTTACGTACGTTTATATACGCAAAAGACGTCCACTGCTGGATGTAGGCCTCCCCAAAAAGTGCCACAAAATGACCGGTCTTATGCCACCCGCATCCAGCGGACTCCTGCAACCTTAACTAGGTCATCATTCCACCTTGTCTACCCACGCTGCGCCTCCCAGTAAGTGATTGCCACGCGATAACCTTTCCGCCCCAACGGCCATCGGTTCTACGTACAATGTGCCCCGCCCACTGCCACTTAAGTTTAGCGAGTAGATCTAAATGTCACTTTTTGTACTGAGAGAATGACAGTTGAATTGTCCAAACGCTCGTTCGAAGAATATCGTAATTACCCCTCTGAAGATTGTTTCAGTAATCACAGTTTTGTCTTCCATCAAACGTACGCCGCTGTCGTAACAGAGGGTATCGATCGCACTAATAGGATTGGCGGTGAATCGACGTAATTAGTAGTAAGCCAGACTTACGGCTCATATCGCCGTGAAGAATGTACGGTAAGAGGCTTAGACGACAAATAAAACCGCTATATTATAAAAACGGCTATAGTCAACCTGCTGGGCCAGTGCGGGTTGGGAACTTCACGTGCACCTTTGAATTTTTTCGCAGATGTCTGCTGAAAATCGGAGAAACCCTAAGGAATGGCCAGGGGCCCAGACAAGGTTACAATCGACAAGCGCTAACGCCAATAGTTAATTAGTTGTACTGGGCTCTTTTCCGCAAGTCGACATCCAGTGTGCCTATTTTGCGTGAAATGGTGGGGTACGCGCTACTCTAACCGCCCCAGGGTTAATGCCGACGAAACACTTTTCGTTAACATCTGTCATTCCCATACATTTTATTAGTTTTCTATTGGCGTTAGCGCTTGTCGATTGTAACCTTGTCTACGGCCCCAGCTCCTCTAGAAAGTTGGTGAGTGCCTTTGTGTTCCTGACTGCTTGCAGTCCAGTAGAATATGTTTGGTCGTTTCCTCCGCCTCCATGCATGCTCTGCACATGGGGCTGTCTGTGATACCCATGTTGTACAGGGGTCTGTTCAGGGTGTTATTTCCTGTTATTATTCCTATTACTATCTTGCGCTAACGCCAATAAAATTTATGGGAATGACAGATGTTAACGAAAAGTGTTTCGTCGGCATCTGTCATTCCCCTACATTTTATTAGTTTCCTATTGGCGTTAGCGCTGGTCGATTGTAACCTTGTCTACGGCCCCTGGTCAGCATGTATGAAGAATATCATGAAAGTGAATGCAGCAACCAAGGTTTGTCAAGATCCCAGCGAGTGTAAGTGATATCTGTATCTGTGATCACCTCTTGCAATAACCGCGTATCGGTTCAGAGCTTAAATCTCAGCCCCTTAGATCGGTCACTAGTAACAGCCACAAGCCACAAACGAGTTTTATCACACGTTTTGTACAACATCGTCTCATCAGTAGCTCGCGTTCTCTACCAAAGGCTGTAATGTAACGCTGTGAGTGATATTTTTTTACAAAACAGTATACAGAACATAGCTAACTTTTTAAAGATGTTTCCATAAATCTGTTGTTCTTAACAACTCAATGTTTATGTTTACGGGCCACCACTGGGGGCTGCAACACAGTGGAAACTAACGCAGTCTCCAGGGCTCTAATTGTATTGTAACAAATGTACTTTTGAACAATAAACATTTAGTATTATTAATATTTATCGAGTACCAAATGTGTACATCGTAAATATAGATACCTCGGTAGAGAGTACAACTTTGTAGCTTGCCTTTGGCGTCGAGACTCGGTCCGTGGGGTCCCGGTGCGCATAAGTTATTTGCGGAAATCGCGATACATCTGATGTAACTGGTGACCGAGCTGGCGGCTTTCTCGCGCGACGCATCGCATTGCCATTCAGCGAGGAAATGATACCAGCATCCTCGGAACATTGCCCCGAGGGCCTTTTATAGATTTAACTTAGTTTTATTTTAATTTAGATAATATAAATAATCTAGTTTTTTCTCTTTCTCCGATACCCAAAGGTTGTCTGGAAGAGATCGCTCTTCAGCGATAAGACCGCCTGTTGTCTACCTCTACCTACATGTTATTGTATTGTTTCTCTTTTTACCTGATTTGTTTGTGTGAGGTGTGCAATAAAGAATATTTGTATTGTATTGTATTGAATTGTATAAATTATTAACTTGTATATACTTTAGAAAATAATATTTTGATGAGGCCAAGAACCAGTGAACTTATCGCTAATGAGTGTTCGTTCCTCTATTACATCTGAAACGATACCTTATGCAAATACAGCAGGCACTTCCTCCTGGCAGTCGAGCTGTGCCTTCATATATGTAATGAACCTAAGATTTATATTCATATGTGAATTTACATTAGAGTACCTAGTAAATTAAAGTAATTTATTAATAATAATATTTGATTTTAATTATTTTTTTTTTGGCCAAATACGTTTACAGTGCATATCCAAACATACAATATTATTACCTACTCAAACATTCCTACGACACAATATCACACATATTCCGTCAAGTCAAACACACACACACACACACTCATACAAATACGCACACACTCACACACACGCGCGCACACAAACTGAGACATTTCGTTCCCGACAAACAGCGAGCAATGTAAAACGGATTAATATAGTTACCAGGGTCTGCCTGAAAACCAGCGTTGCAGTGGCCTTACTACTGTAACATTATACTGAGGCAAGCCCCTTTTTAACATCACATAAGGATAACTGTAGGGTTCATTTTAAATTTTATATGTTGTCTACTTTTAAGGTTCCCATGTTAACTAGAAATGTCATGTGATGTTGAATAAAGTTTTTCTATTCTATTCTATTCTATTCTATTGTACAACCAAATATGTCAACAGACCCAAACGTAAAATAAATAATAATTGGAAATAATAAAAATGTAAATTGACCCAACTTTTACACTGTAAACTTTGTACTACGTCCTCTCCGGTTCAAAAGGCACGAAACGCCGAGAAAAATAAGTGAATTTGTGTCGTTTTTGGATGGATTTGGGATGGAATAAATGAGGCCGAGTTAGGTCGTATTCGCTTGTTTTGGAATAAGTAAAGTTGAGCAGGTGGTACAGTCAGTATCATATAGTTAGTAGATAAAAAAAATCTTATTTTATTCTTATTCTTATTCAGCCAATATAGCCAAATATTTCTGTACACGTCTGTATTATTTACTAAAAGTCGTCATACTCGTGATCGGGTGCTGTTTGAGGTTGACTGTTCATGCTTGCAAGGGCATAGTACATAGTTAACTAATTACATACTAGTGTTATTATTATTATTATCGTATTGAATATTCATCATTCTGATCTTGACACGTTTTATTGTTATTGACCCATACATCTCTGACAATATTACATCAATGTTCCATCCTTTTTTGCTTTGACGCTTAGAGACCGTATACATCTCTTAGAATATTAGAATAATTATTAATTGTATTTGGACGCTCAGAGACCTTATAAATCTCTGGAATACTGAATTAATATCATTAACTTCTTGTTAATGTTGATACAGATCTTGTAGCATTTACCTTTATCTGCGTTGCACCTGTAGGTCACATCAGTTAATGCAAGACCTTGCAATTGCCATCTTACGTCTTTTTAGGCTTTATTTACATCATTGATTCACTCTCTTGGTTCTTGTAACCCCAACTTCTAAGAAAGGGTATACTTCTGTACACTGCTTTTGATATCGTGATTACTAATATTATCGGTTTCTGTTCATTTGAACCGTATTTAATCCTATATTTTCCCTATTCCTGAAATTCTTAAAAATAATAAATACGTTTGTTATTTTCTGTTGACAATCTGTCAACAACGTTGTGTTCTTCTAAATAGTCATTTTCACTACCATAAAGGTTAGGTTTTATACTTTTCGGCTAAGTCTGTATACTTTTAGGTACTTATGAAACCCTGGTAGCTTGTAATTTTTGAAATATGAAATTATAATATGTAATTCTAGAACATGGGATCCCTTGGGTATAAAAGCCGATACAGCCGCTGTATTAAAGCAGTTTTACCTTCGACTTCCAAACAAGAAGTACAGAACAGATCCGTTGCGGGGTCACAGTCGGCCCCGCAACTCAAGAGGGTCCCTAAACCTACTCGTCGGTCGTCAGTTTTACTACGAATTGCGTCCCTGCTGGACGACTGCCTTTGCGGGGCTCCCCTACTGAGCACCTGCCTCCCGAAGCGCTACATCTGTACACCACCCTTCGGAACGGCCCAGCTGAGCTCCTCCCGAGCGTTTGGCTTGGAAGACTCCCTGCTGCACGCGTCCTACTACGCGCCGGCCACTGCTCACGCCCTACGGGACGTTCCTATCTGCTGCATGCGCCTTACTTCTCGCCTACCTACTGCTCACGCCCTACTACGCGCCTGGTTGTCGACTGCCGCGCTACACGCGCCCCTACCGAGCGCCTGGCGGAGGCTTATACCCTGACGGTACGCCCGTACGCTTACTCCTCGCACGCGCTGCTACGCACGCCTCCGGCCTGTCATTTCTACCTGCGGAACCCTCACATCCTACGGCGCGACTTCCTGGGGATCCCACTGGTTCCGTTTAACTCTTTCCTAATTTAACCACCACGTGTCCTGGTAACTAGGTACTACTGTTTGCTTGTCAAGAAACTCTCTTAATAAAGAACCTCGACCCTAACTTTTCTTTTGTAATTTGTATTTAGCTTTCATACTTGTTACGTGGGCTTCCAAAAAGGTTTGTAAGTCCACGTAACGTGACAGTTTTGGCGCCCAACGCAAGAGGCCTTATTTTTTGACAAGCTTAATTTTTTTCTAAATTTTAAAAACTACTGACAACATACGTCACTAAAACCTCTTTATTTCGGCCTCATATTAACTAACTTCTACCTAAAATATATTTTTTTTTAACTCAGTTACTATGGCACGTCCTATCAAATATGTTAACTTAAATAAGCCTGAACTCGAATACGAGGTTATAATTAGGTTAGAGGAACCAAGAGAAAATTTGGTAGCTTTAAAAAAACAGACAGAAACACTGGGTCAATCGCAACCACCGACAGAGGTCTTGCAGTCAGTCATTCCTCCTGAAGAAGATCTCGAACAGGTTGAAACTTGTCTGAATTACTTTGAATCAAAGATCAACCAGTTACAATCCAAAGCTTCTCCATACGCGTGTAAAAGATTAGAATCATTTCAAAATCACTTATTTTTTCGACTTAGACGCATCGACTTAGACCATAACTCGCCTCTCACAGACAAACTTAACCGACTTTCGGAAAGATTCAAGGTTTTAGAGAACAAATATGAAGCTCTACTTTTTGAATCTGCGGAAACTACACCCTTAGCATCTCCCCACTGCCCTCCTCTTGGAACAACACCTGAAGCCCCTTTATCTTCTCACTTAGTTACAAACCAACACTCAGAACAGAGTATTCCCTGTCAAAATATTGCTCAAACGACGTCCTCTCCTAATATAATCCCAGAACTTAGAAAACTATCCTATAACGGCAACTCCTGCCCAAAATCTTTTCTCCAGAAAATTGAAGAGTTTGGTGTTTCCCGCAATCTGAAAAAGGAACGCCTTGCTGACTTAGTCTTTGAAATTTTCACTGATAAAGCCCTTCATTGGATTCGATTTCAGAAAAATCGTCAACCAGACCTCTCGTGGTGTGAAATCTCAAACCTACTTATTAGAGATTTCGGAAATACGGATTATGACTTCAAACTCTTGACTGCTATCAACGCTAGAACTCAAGGTGATTACGAGACTATCATCATTTATATCTCCATTATGCATGGTATGTTCTCTCGTCTCAACAAAAAAATAAGTGAATCTGAGCAACTCTCAATTCTCCTCAGAAACATACGCCCCTGCTATTCAGTATTCGTGGCATTGAATAAAATTGATTCCATTGATTCTCTGATATCAGCCTGCCAAAATTACGAACATATTTTGGATAGAGACCGTAACTTTAAAGAACCTAAACCTGCTATTGATCAATTAGCATCTGAATTCAATTACAACCCTTCGACATCCTCATCTAAACCTTCCCTCCCTAGCCAGCCTAAAACCCAGTTCAATTCAGACTCAAGACCCCCTTTTAAGAATTATTTTTCTAAACAAGTAAATAGCATCTCTGATAAATTTACCTCTAACCTCTTCTGTGTTCGATGTCGCGCAAACGGCCACTCTCTTCGAACTTGTCAGCAACCTCACTTCCCCATTTGCTTTAAATGCGGTCTGCGAGGCTTTAAAACCCCAGACTGTCCTGACTGTAATACCAAACACTATTCCTCTCCAAAAAACTAACTTTGCACGACTCCGATGGCACCAATAACTCTAGCCCTTTTGACATAATTGACTGGCAAAATTGGCTTACTTATCTTCGTAATTTCTTCAATCTTTACAAGATTTCGTCAGTCCTTTATGAAGAAGAAAAGGATCATAATAGACCTTTTCTTAACTTTACTATCGACGGAATCCCTTTTTCCGGTTTGCTAGATAGTGGAAGTTCTTTAACTATATTAGGCAACAATTCTCACCTTGACCTTTTGAAAAAGGGTTATTCTTTATCGAAGTCGTGCCCACTTTCAGTCGCTACAGCTAATAACCACAAATTGCAATCATTAGGCTATATCGACTTACTCATGACTTTTAATAATCAAACTCATGCTATAAGAGCCTACGCGTTTCCTGAAATACACCCTTCAATCATCTTAGGTGTAGACTTTTGGAAAACTTTTAATCTTATACCCGAATTGCTTAAACCTACTATCTTTGACAATGTACAGTGTAATACCATTACATCTGACACTGGGAAGATCCTCACTTATGAAGCATTATCTACGGAACAGAAAGACATAGCTGCAGACATCATCGCCAGATTCAAGCAAATTTCCTTCGAAGAAAAAGGCGAACTTGGAAAGACTCATCTGATTTGCCATAAAATCGATACAGGGAACTCTCCACCTGTAAGACAACGCTGCTACCGGCTATCACCTGAAAAACAAAGAGCACTTATAAACGAAGTAGACAAGATGCTTGGCTGGAAAGTGATTGAACCCTGCGAGAGCCCTTGGTTATCTCCGGTGATCATAACTCCTAAGAAGAATGGTGAATGGCGTTTCTGTGTTGACAGTAGAAAACTTAACTCTATCACTCGTCGTGATGCCTATAGCCTGCCAGTAATGAACGAAATATTAGACCACTTGAGAGATGCTAAATATCTTTCAAGCATTGATATTGCGAAAGCTTTCTGGGAAGTCCCACTACACCCTCCAGACAGGGACAAGACAGCTTTTTACGTTCCAGGTAGAGGAATGTACCGCTTTGTTGTCATGCCTTTTGGTCTAACCAATGCTCCAGCGACACAACAAAGACTAATGGACGCGCTGTTCACTCCGGAGTTTGAGCATAAAGTATTTTGCTACTTAGACGATATCGTCATCATCAGCAAGACCTTTGAAGAACATATTTCCCTTCTTATCAGAGTTCTTGAAAAACTAACATACGCAGGTTTGACGATTAACTACGAAAAAAGTCAATTCTTCAAAAAAGAACTAAAATACCTTGGTTTTATGGTCGATGAACAAGGCTTGAGAGCTGACCCTGACAAAGTTCGGGCAATTTTAGAATATCCTACGCCGACTACAAAAAAAGAGAAGAAGATTTCACGGCAGCTGCAGTTGGTTTAGAAGATTTATCCCAAACTTCAGTACTATTGCAGCACCTCTTAATAAATTGGCAGCCTCGGGGAAGAACTCGCCAAAATTTGGCTGGACTGCCGAAGCCAACTCCGCCTTCCTAAAGATGAAGGAACTACTTGTGACAACTCCAATCCTTGCCTGCCCTAATTTTGATGAACCTTTTGCTGTTCACTGCGATGCCTCCAACGATGGAATCGGAGCGATGCTCACACAAAAGCAAGATAATAGAGAAGTCGTAATAGCATACATGAGCAAAAGTTTCAATAAGCATGAACGGAACTACTCAACCACAGAACGGGAGACGTTAGCTGTCATTTCAGCTCTTGAGCACTGGAGATGCTACGTGGACAATGGAAAAGAATTTACTGTTTACACGGACCATGCTGCTCTAAAATGGTTCCTAAATCTATCTAATCCTTCAGGTAGACTAGCTAGATGGGCCCTCAGACTCTCAACATTCAACTGCGTTTTAAAACACAAGCGAGGAAAAGACAACGTTGTCCCCGATCTACTCTCTCGCTCGTTCGACAGGAATCCTGATCTTCATCAAACGGCACCAATTACTCAAGAAATTCAACGTACTAACGATGAAGACCACAACAGATTAATCTCGGACTGTCAAAACAATCCGGACAGTTACCCGAACTACTACTATAGAGACAACAAGCTATTCCGTCGTAGTTACGATCAAAACTCCATAACGGACGATTTTGCCTGGAAGGAAGTTCCTCTTCCTTCAACTAGAAAATCACTTATCGAAGAATTCCATGGCTCTCTACCTAATCCACACTTGGGCATATTCAAGACTTACAAGAAATTAGCACTACAATACTACTGGACTGGCATGTTTAGAGATGTTGCTAAATACATATCAAAATGCGAAACTTGTTTAGCCTACAAACACTCTAACCACTCTCCTTATGGCATCATGGGTAAACCTAAAATTTGTTCTCGCCCGTTCCAATGCATATCGTTAGATCTCGTGGGTCCGTTACCGATGACTAGAAAAAGAAACCAATATATACTAGTTATAAATTGCTACTTTACTAAATACAGCATAATTTTCCCTTTAAAACGTGCAAGGGCTACTGATATTACCTTTCACCTAGAAAATTTTGTTTTTCTGGTTTTTGGAGTACCACAGACAATCATTATGGACAATGGACCTCAATTCCAGTCGCGTGAGTTCCATAACCTAATCAATAAATACAGAATACCTTTCGCGAACTTTAATCCTCTTTATTGCCCTCAAGTTAACCCCACAGAGAGGTACAATAAGACTCTTATCACGGCCTTAGCGTCTCTTGTTGGGGACGACCATAGATCTTGGGATAACCATCTTCCAATTATTCAGTCTGCTATGAATAATTCAGTGAACCTGGTAACCGGTTTTACACCCTCTTTCCTAGTTTTTGGACGCGAAACTATTCCTTGCGGCTCCATGTATTCACCATGCCAAAATCTTGAGGAAATAGTTTTTCTTCCTAGAGACATGTATGCTAATAACCTTGGCCTGCTATCATCTATTTACGATAAAGTTCAGGTTGCCTTGTACACAGCACATATAAAGAATAGCAATAGGTACGATCTTAGAAGGTCATTCAAAGAATTTAACATCGATGATATAGTTTGGAGGAAAAACTACGTCCTAAGTAACGCTGGCACTTACTTCAGTGCGAAACTGGCTCCAAAATACTTAAAATGCAGAGTTATTCAAAAACTCTCGCCCCTGGTGTATATGCTTGAAGATCCTAATGGTTCAAGAAACAAATGGCACATTAAGGATTTCAAAACATAGCATTTAGTTTAAGTTTATTTAATTTCACTTCATTACACATTATTTTACGTTCTTTTCTTTGCAGCTTTTCATTATGCTGACTTATTAGTGTGCGACTGTTCTGTAATGACTCGCTTCTGCTTTTCTTTCTTAGCTCTGTAAATAAATAAAAAATTGTAGTAGCCTAGGACTACTGCACCCTCTTTAGTTCTAAACTAACTCCCCTCTACTAGTTGGCTCTAAACCAACTAGTCTAGAATTTCCTCGAGCGGATGACTAACTCGTTAAATAAGCCCTTAGGTTCTTCACATTTTCCCCTAGTTGGCGCTAGACCAACTAGGCCTGTATATAGTATTTCCTCGAGCGGATCGCCAACTCGTTAAATAAGCCGTGGGTTCGTCATTTTTCCCGTGGAGCGGCTGACTACTCCCTCAAAAAAAAAAGCCTTAGGTCATGGTAAGGAGTTCCTTAGGAGTGTGCGTCATTGAATGTGAACCACATCCCCTTATTTTATCTGGAGATGAATGTATGTGTGATTTTTGAAAGAGACGCAAGGAAGATCTGGAGCTTCTTAGTTGTATATAATTTTCTTCATGTTATTAGCACCTCATCTCATTTATGCACTAATCACCACGCATAGCATATCTATATAACAAAAAAAAAACTTTTCATTAATAAGTACGAAAAAGTTTTTTTTCCTGGGTTTTTGGGGTAATGTAGCATTTACCTTTATCTGCGTTGCACCTGTAGGTCACATCAGTTAATGCAAGACCTTGCAATTGCCATCTTACGTCTTTTTAGGCTTTATTTACATCATTGATTCACTCTCTTGGTTCTTGTAACCCCAACTTCTAAGAAAGGGTATACTTCTGTACACTGCTTTTGATATCGTGATTACTAATATTATCGGTTTCTGTTCATTTGAACCGTATTTAATCCTATATTTTCCCTATTCCTGAAATTCTTAAAAATAATAAATACGTTTGTTATTTTCTGTTGACAATCTGTCAACAACGTTGTGTTCTTCTAAATAGTCATTTTCACTACCATAAAGGTTAGGTTTTATACTTTTCGGCTAAGTCTGTATACTTTTAGGTACTTATGAAACCCTGGTAGCTTGTAATTTTTGAAATATGAAATTATAATATGTAATTCTAGAACATGGGATCCCTTGGGTATAAAAGCCGATACAGCCGCTGTATTAAAGCAGTTTTACCTTCGACTTCCAAACAAGAAGTACAGAACAGATCCGTTGCGGGGTCACAGTCGGCCCCGCAACTCAAGAGGGTCCCTAAACCTACTCGTCGGTCGTCAGTTTTACTACGAATTGCGTCCCTGCTGGACGACTGCCTTTGCGGGGCTCCCCTACTGAGCACCTGCCTCCCGAAGCGCTACATCTGTACACCACCCTTCGGAACGGCCCAGCTGAGCTCCTCCCGAGCGTTTGGCTTGGAAGACTCCCTGCTGCACGCGTCCTACTACGCGCCGGCCACTGCTCACGCCCTACGGGACGTTCCTATCTGCTGCATGCGCCTTACTTCTCGCCTACCTACTGCTCACGCCCTACTACGCGCCTGGTTGTCGACTGCCGCGCTACACGCGCCCCTACCGAGCGCCTGGCGGAGGCTTATACCCTGACGGTACGCCCGTACGCTTACTCCTCGCACGCGCTGCTACGCACGCCTCCGGCCTGTCATTTCTACCTGCGGAACCCTCACATCCTACGGCGCGACTTCCTGGGGATCCCACTGGTTCCGTTTAACTCTTTCCTAATTTAACCACCACGTGTCCTGGTAACTAGGTACTACTGTTTGCTTGTCAAGAAACTCTCTTAATAAAGAACCTCGACCCTAACTTTTCTTTTGTAATTTGTATTTAGCTTTCATACTTGTTACGTGGGCTTCCAAAAAGGTTTGTAAGTCCACGTAACGTGACAATCTTATATCGAATGTAATGGTCATATTTTGCAATTTTGTTGTGTTTACATTAACATAGTGATTTGATTGAACATTTAGTTTGTTAACCTTTTATATATAATTTTAAATTATTATTGTGTAAGATTATTATTATTATTTTATTGTAAATTACGGTTTGACATGTAAAAGCGCCCTTGTGGCCTATTTGCAGAATAAATAATTGATTTGATTTGATTTGATTTGATTTGATTTGAAAGAGAGCATGTGTTACGATATATTTGTCTATTTCGGCAGCTACTAACTAAATGATGCCGATTTTATGTTTTTCGGTCTTCGTAGAGTTGTTACACCTTGGCGTAAAATGGCGGACCGTGAGGCTGCGTTTCCACCAGAGCTGTGCGAGGATGCGTTGCGAGGTTTCTTCATACATTTGAACTTCGCAAGGCCTAGCATTCAAATGTATGAAGAAACCTCGCAACGCATCCTCGCACAGCTCTGGTGGAAACGCAGCCTGAAACAACGAGATAAAACATTTAATCGGTGTGAGTTTGTGTTCACATTCAGAGTTTTCAGACCTTGTAAAGACTCGTACGGGTATAAACGACGCAATTTGAAGATGCGCTGGTTTGGGACTATAAGATCTGCATTTGTTTCTTGCTGCCCACGGTGAATACCAAAAATGAAATCAAGGTGGCAGCGGCAAGTGACCCCTCTGCTCTGAAATTTTAATTTAAGAGTTTCAGCCTAATGCCCGGCTCCCATTTATTCCAGTACCATTTCATTCCAGTGATCGAAGCCATCCCTGGAATGTACTGAAAAAAAACCTTTTCTAGCGAGATATCTGGTCCAGCGACTGGATTACCGGTTTACTTTTTAATTCCAGCTCTAGAATAGTGAAGACAGCGAATCCAGTGCTGGACTGAGATGCTCACGGGAATAGAATAATACTCATTCCATTTCCTTTCCAGCTCTAGTGTCGATCACTGGACTAGAACGCTATAAATGACTGTAATAATGTAAACGATATGATCTATGCGGCACTGGTTTGGATTGGCTGGACTAATGAGAACCAGGCACAAGCAAGTCCCTTTACCTGATTCGCATAATTCCAGTAGAATTCCAGTCCAGCGACACTGGAATAGTGCAGACAGCAAATCCAGTGCTGGATAGAAAGTTAAAAAGTGAACACGACATTGTTGTTTTTGGGGATAAGCTCCATAATTTAATTAATAATGAAGTTGAATGAGGACCAAACTCTTCATTTTGTCTCTTTATACAGAGAACATGCATGCCTACGAGACATCAAGTCGGATTTTTATAAAAAAACTAGTTAACTCCAAAAAAATCGCGATGCATGCAAATAGAAGAAGTCAAAAATAAAATAAAAAGTGTGCGATCTACATACTACCTTGAACTAGATTTTGAGAGAGTGAGACAATTTTTGAGTTTAAAAGAGCTACGGTAGCCTAGTGGTTCAAGCATGCGGCTGTCAAGCGGCGGTCGTGGGCTCGAATTCCGGCTCGTACCAATGAGTTTTTCGGAACTTATGTACGGAATATTTACCGTTAGCTTTTCGGTGAAGGAAAACATCGCGAGGAAACCGGTCTAATCCCAGTAAGGTCTAGCTTTCCCTCTGTGTTGGCATTGCCGGGAAAAACGCTAGGAGGATGAGACAATTTTTGAGTTTCTTTCTAGAAATCATTGTCCCAACAGTGTTAGTTAACACTCCAACAAGTCTTAAATGACTGGAATAATGTAAACGATATGATCCAGTCCCTGGATTAGTGGACTGGAATAATGTGAACTGGGAATATACTGTTTGGTTCAAACTTATTCTTAAATAATCTGACCTAACCTTTTCAGTTTTTAATAAATCACCTTGCAGACCACACAATTACATCAGCCTTCAACCTTGCCCATAAAACAACTATTAGTTACTGTCTACCGCTCTCTAAAGGAAGAACAACTTATCCGCGATCAATTTTGTGTTAAATAAAGCCTATTGTAAGTAAAGCATGTTAGTTTGCGGTCGAAATGACGGACGTAAAGCCATGTCTCATGTAATGTCGTGTGTTTAGTAGGTGTTTATGTTATGGGGTTAGTGTGTTTTGTGGGTGATGATGTTGTGAAACCAAAGAAGGTCACTTTGCAGGCCTTCAATTTTGAATGAAATTCCATTAAGGACCTCTCTCATCTCGCCGGGTCCGAAGTTTGTTTAAAAAAGTTACCTCCGGATATATGTATCTTGACTACATATTCTGCTGTTGACAGAAGCAAGAACGATTTCAGATTTCAGTTTATTTTCTTCGACAGACCAAAATCCCTAAAATGCGCTGTATTGAGAGTGAGACAACTGTATGTCTGTCGTTGTATTTAAAAATGCGACTGGGACACGACGAACAAGAAAAAACCAATACAAGTGTATCCGCAAGCATAGCTTACTTAGAATGCTTAGAAAGAGACGGATAGTCTATCTCGCCGCGACACAGCTCGTGGGCCGTCATGTGATAACCGTACAGAGCGGTGTGCAAGGAATAAATCCACCAATAGCATTACTAGCTTCGCTCACGCATCTCTTCCTGGCGATGTTTTTTTTTCTCGCATACCACTCTGCTCTCTCAAAGCTCTGGCAGATACCATAAAGGTTCACTAATGTTAGACCAAACAACTTTTGGCCAAATGTTTCATTTGACAAAAGTTTCATTTGACCTAATGCATTTTTTTCTCAAATAGAAAGCTTTATAGGATTATTATAAAACAAACCTAACCTAACCTAATGTCTTCTATTTGATGATATTCAAAGAATACCCTAAAATACCACTGTTTTGACGAAAAATGCATTAGGTCAAATGATACATTTGGCTAAAAGTTGTTTGGTCAAGTGACAGAACCCCATCATAAAGCATGAAATCGTATATTTCATAATTTCTTTTGACTCTTGTTTATTGAGTCCAACTCATGGCTTAAAGCACAATCCCCACTGATTGCTCGGATTCATAAGAGGTTAATTCCGTGCCGTATTGCTGTCCTTTGTTCTTATCCCATTGTTATGGAGATAGCTATAGGCTACTACTGCCAATTTTAAAAGAGCTTGTTCATAATTGTTGTAAGCATAGGTTATGTATAATTTTTACGGTTGTGCTTTGTGCAAGCTTGGTTTACTTACTAGTAATAGTTATGGTACAACTAGTTGTCATATTTCTGCAACGGGAAATATCGGTGGTTTGATCAGTTTCACCAGCTAAACATATCAGAGGCAAGGTAGCTGAAAATATGTATATATCTTTTAATTGCGGTCTTAATTCAAGTGTTTTTTAATTGAAGGTGCGTGTATAATGGTTGACATTACAATGCTACATTTTGGAGAGGGAAACAAACCACCACTTATCTTAATTGAACGATTGAGCGAAACGAACGAAGTTCTCTCCATCAGCTTGGTCCAAAATTCTTTAGTATGTCTGTTTGTCCAGCTGTTCTCAATTACAGGTCGCATTTTTCAAACGATTCTCGTGAAATTTTGTGAGCAGGATCAATAACTGTATAGAAATGTTTCGTCGATTCAGATTTTCGTAATTTAAAAAACAGCGAGTGCTTCAGCTCACGGAGTGAAATAATTATTTAATATCATTTTATTTATTCCTATCATGATGAATTTTACTATATAACCAAGTGAAACACATACGTAACTATTGTTTCCATACATAAGTATTAATTGAGAATCCAATAAGAATTTGGATTGCTACTCGAGTCATATCACTAGAATAGAATAGATAATTATTATTTCGCAAATAACAGTAAGTACATTTTAGATTTACACTTAAATGCTATATTAAAACTAAGATTAGATGCGAAAACTCGTGAATCAAATCAAATCGATATTTATTTATATATTAGGCTCACACAACAAATTACAGTAATTCATTCAGTACATTAAAAGCTTAGTGTCTAGATCTCGACTACAATTCTAAACACTGTGTGCACAGAAAGATTAATAACTTAGACAAACTATTCACTAGATGGAATTACACATGAGTATTGCCCAACTTACAAGGTTAGGTAATGTGCATAACATTTTATTTTATTTTACATTTAAAATTAACATGACATTTACCAGAATATTGCGTTAAATATCTGTCTAATAATATTCGTATTCGATACGTTATACTAATATTGAGCTATGCATCATCCAGCATAATTGCTATTCCATTATGCAGTTCTCCATTCAGAACAGGAACCTCAATATCGGAATTGCCGTTCAATCCACCAATAGAATTGTGGGGACAATGTGAATACAAAGTATCAGATGACGAAAAAATAATTGGGTCAATGTTATTGACCGATATTAGTGTTTGTATTGGAATTTCAATTGAAAATGTTTTTAGTGGACACAGCGGCTGATAGATAACATATAGCAACAGTTTTTTTTTATACGATGGTGGGAAACTAGTAAGTATACCTACAGACTTTGGACGCTGGTGACTCCAGAAAAACCAGTCGTAACTCCCTTTTATTTGGAACTAGCTGATGCCCGCGGCTTCGCCCGCGTGGTATAGGAAAATGTACATATTTAATATTCCCGTGGGAATTTGTTTTCTGGGAGATGTTTTCCCGCTGGAAAATGTAACCTATGTCACTCTCCAGCTTCTAAACTATCTCCATACATAAAATCACATCAATACGACGCTCCGTTGCGACGTGAAAGAAGGACAAACAAACACACACACTTTCGCATTTATAATATTAGTAAGGATTTTGAATATGATATCTAATTGTACCTACACTATACTGTCAAACTTTTTTATTTTACTAATGTATGTAGGTAGAATGACTTGACTACATACATTGGATTAGATTTCTATATTTTATAACATATATTTTCATTATTACTTAAGCCAATTTCCAGTAATTTATATTATTATCGTCACGTC
The DNA here is from genome assembly GCA_947049275.1 of Epinotia bilunana. Lineage (NCBI taxonomy): Eukaryota > Metazoa > Arthropoda > Insecta > Lepidoptera > Tortricidae > Epinotia > Epinotia bilunana. Next base: position 4,032,856 of record OX346274.1, read on the forward strand.
AATTGTAAGGAAGAAAGAAAAACAACTTATTCCATAAAGCCCACATAACAGGATTTAAAAAAAGATATAACTATACAAATACTAATGCAGAATGAACATAGAGGTGTGGACATTGCACAATAGGTCCAGCAATGTGTGCGATAGAGAAATAATTAATACAATTATAATTATTATCATCAAATAAGTTAAGTATTTAATAGTATAGTGTAATACAATATTATTATGGACATTCATTTCTCCACTGGTGGTCCCTGGAAGCACCCGAAGAACGAGTCGACACAACGACCCCCAAACATTAATGGCCGTATTCATAAACGTACTTCAAGCCTATTTTAACTAAAATTCCGTTAAAGTTCGTTTGTCTTTATATGTTACTTTTACATTTGTGTGCGTAAGAATGGGACAGAGCACATTTTATTTAGCAGAGGCATTTTAAGTTTCATGAATAAGGGCGTAAGAGTCCGCAGTAAGCTCGATTCTTCATACAAACGTAGTTACGCTCTCATTTTAAAACTACGTGTTGGATTGTAACGAAACTTTGCATATACAATGACATAAGGTATATTTATGTCTGTAATTAGTTTACCACGAACCGGAAGGCGCGGCGTGGGTAGGCCCCCCGCAAGGTGGACTGATGACCTGGTAAAGGTTGCTGGAGTCCGCTGGATGCGGGTGGCGCAGGACCGGTCACTGGCACTCTTTGGGGGAGGCCTATGTCCAGCAGTGGACGTCTTTCGGCTAATATGATGATGATGATGAATTCGTTTATATAGCTTCAGATACCATAATAACAAAATACAGCGTATTTAAGTTTTTCATACAAAACTTGTTTTAGCTGTATTTCGTTTGTTTTATAAACTGGTACCATAAAAACTAATTACAGACATAGATATACCTCATGTCAATGTACATGCAAAGTTTCGTCATAATCCAATACGTAGTTTTAAAATGAGAGCGTAAGTACGTTTGTATGGGAAGGTGAATTCGGCCGAGCTTACTGCGGACTCTTAAGTCCATGGTAAAACAAAAAATAAAACAAATGGACCCTCATCACTAAAAGGCTAGGAACCATTGCTCTATTACAATTTTGATCTCTGCAAATGGCGCAGGACCGGTCATTGTGGCACTCTTTGGGGGAGGCCTATGTCCAGCAGTGGACGTTTTTCGGCTGATATGATGATGATGATGAAATGCATGCCCTAGCATCGATTTCACTCGTAAAATACCATTGACTGTAATGATTCCTCGTAGCCGGACGAACCAACAGGAAATAAAAAGTTCATGTCGTCCGATCAGTAAGTAGCACTACGCGAAATAACAATTCCTTGTAGTAGTCCGATTGATCGGACCACGAGGACAAATAAAGTTCATGTGGTCCGATCACTCCGATCAGTAGGACGACGTGGAATTACAATTCCGTGTAGTCCGATTAATCGGACCAACAGGAAAAAAGTTCACGTGGTCCTACCAGTCGGACGAAGCAGTAGGACCACGCGGCCGGAGGGAAAATATCACTCGCACTATAAGAGGTCCGAATGAATAAAATTTGCAACTCAATTTTTGTCGTTCAGCATACTTTCTATTCTCGCCATCTCCATAATTCAATTGGGACTCCATCGGATACTGCGATATCTTTATATTTCATGGAGGTCAAGTTCTGACAATGTAGCTTTTAGCTACATTGTCACAAAATACCCGGTTCAAAAATTAGACGGGGGACACACACAATTTTAGTGACTTTCGGGGCGATTATCTCCGACTCTATTCACTTAATCAAAAAAAATGCTGAGAAACTTTATATTTATTTTGAAAGGCCTATCCACTGATGTGCCACATGTGGGCTTGCAATGAAAAAAAATATTTTGACTTTCAGTTTTATATATGGAGTGCACCCCTAAGTTTTTTTTTTCAATTTAATTACAAAACTTGGTAGCGGCTAACAAAATACACCTTTCCTCAAAATTTTATTCAAATACACCTTATAGTTTTCGAGTAAAATGCCTGTGACATACGGACGGACAGCCAGACAGACAGACAGACATGACGAATCCATAAGGGTTCCGTTTTTTGCCATTTGGCTACGGAACCCTAAAAACAGTTTCTTTTTTAACCATTTTTTTTACAGGAACATTATTTAACATTATCATCAGCGAAATAGATTAACGTGAAATCCGTCTTTTCGACAGAACTTGGGGCTCCAAACTCAAAGATGGATTACAAAGTGAGGAAAGGAGGAAGTTTCCGACGCGCCAATTATGCAGCCGACTGTATCTTTACACTTTGACCTAATTTCTCACTCGACTGTACGTTCAATATCGACAATGGTGGAGTAATAAAAAGGTAGGGTTCCGTACTTAAGATACATTTCATTTCCTGCTCGTCTGTGACTGCATACAAAAAAGAAACATGATTCTCCGTGTTTACCATATTGGTCGCTCAGAAATAATAAAGCATGAACGAGTAATTACAATACATACTATAATTATGATAAATGCGAAAGTTACTCTGTCTGTCTGTATGTTACCTTTTCAAGCTTAAGTCAGTGACCGGTTAAGATGAAATTTGGTATGCAGATAATTTGCATCCCGAGAAAGGACACAGGCCCGGTTTTATCCCGTAAATCATCCCCTAAGGAGGGTGAAATAGGACTTGAAAGTTTGTGTGGAGGTACATACGATTTAAACGACTTCCACACGGACGAAGTCGCGGGCGGAAGTTAGCTAGGGTCATAATTTTACCCAGCCACGGCCAACCTATCATTCATTGACATGAATGATACTGTCATTCAGTTAGTAACGATTTTCAAACATAATTGCACTGTCAATAGTTATATCAATACTGAAGACACTGACATTAGCAAGTGACCTTGAAAGCTGTCACTGTCTGTTTGGACCGGAGTGAACGAGAAGCACTGTGCCGGCCAGGCAGTATAATACAGGAAATTAAAAAGCTGATGAAATAATAAAAAAGCGGCCAAGTGCGTGTCGGACCACGCACAACGAAGCGTTCCGTGCCTATTAAAAAGGTCGTATCGTTACAAAAAAATCTTATGGAACTTACGTCCTTTTCTTTAAGGAGGGCAGTTTTTAGAAATATCTCGAAAACCTTTGAACCGATCTTGTTCAAAACAATTTTCACTGAAAGAATTTAATAAGCCCTATGTCCATGATTTTTTTCATATTTTTTAAAAACACGGTTCGAAAATTAGAGGGGGGGGACACAATTTTAGTGACTTTCGGGGCGATTATCTCCGACTCTATTCAATAAATCAAAAAAATGCTGAGAAACCTAATATTTATTTTGAAAGGCCTATCGATTGATGTGCCACACGTGGGCTTGCAATGTTTTTTTTTTTTCAGTTTTATGTATGGAGTGCACCCCTAAAAAAATTACAAATTCAATTACAAAACTTTGTAGCGGCTAACAAAATACACCTATCCTCAAAATTTTATTCAAATACACCTTATAGTTTTCGAGTAAAATGCCTGGTCCATACAGACGGACAGACATGACGAATCCATAAGGGTTCCGTTTTTTGCCATTTGACTACGGAACCCTAAAAACACACTACGCGTATATTTTTATCAAAGCCACGCCAGCTACGAGTAGTAGGTATATAAAAAAATACATACCTACTGTAATGTACGCTAAGTTTAAGTTTGGCTATAGATTTCTTTGTGTTAGTTTATTTCTCTAAGTGAGAACCTGTAATTGGCTATACTATAAATATGTTGCGCTGTTGGTTTTCCGTGTATTAATAAATAAATACATAAACAATTCGATAAGATACGAGTAAGTATCAAACATATCTTAGATGAATCCCCTTAAAAATAATAAAGTTTACTGAGAAATTCTTACGTAAATTTCATTTTCATTTTTTTCATTTCATTTATTTCCCATATAGGTATGCTTGGATACACTTATGTCCGTCAACAGTATACAATAAGATTTATAATTACAAATTATCGCTAAATATGTAGTATTCGGCCCTTTAAGCGTAAGTATACAGATAATAACAAATAGTTACAGAATAGCATTGTATCAACATCATCATATCAGCCGAAAGATGTCCACTGCTGGACATAGGCCTGCCCCAAATAGTGCCACAATGACCGGTCCCGCGCCACCCGCATCCAGCGAACTCCAGCAACCTTTACCAGCTCATCAGTCCACCTTGTGGGGGGCCTACCCACGGTGCGCCTTCCGGTACGTGGTCGCCACTCGGGAACCTTTCCGCCCCAATGGCCATTTGTTCTACGTGCAATGTGCCCCGCCCACTGCCACTTAAGGTTACCTTGCATTGCTTAGCAATGTATACACAATCTAAACAGACCCTTTGGCATAAATCCAACTCGCACTTATCAATTATCTACCCATTGAAGGGAACCATTTCTTGCTAATTGCACGATCAGTTAGAAACTCTTCCTTCATTACAAAAGAAAGTTAATTATAAAAGCTTTACTGCTATCTTTCAAAGCACGACCTTATCTTTTTTGTTTTGAGTCGGAATCACTAATCAATAGATCTTGCGCTTAATTTTGTGAAAAAGATATGACTATTTACATCCTGAGGTTCCTTACTTTTCTAAGCTACCGATTTAATTAATTGTAATACGGAGTGTCGCATGTAACAGTGTCTAAGGATGACTACAGAATCTTCGCAGTAGGTATGTACGTAATTACGTTATCGTACAAGACACTGGTAACAATACAGACAAAATAGGTTAAGTTGGTACAAAGGTGAAATTATCGCTTGAAGGGATTTTGGATTGGAGGGATTAATTCGGAAAATATGTGTGATAAGTAATGAAATTAGATTTTACAATATCGTAGATTGTCATTAATTAAATATCTTAGTAGAAGACTGGTCACTTATGTCATAGTAATTATAGTGTTTTTGAAATGGGTACGCTACATAACTCAGAAGAGTCATTTGTCCGAAAGCATATATAATTTGAAATTTCAAAATTCCGAACGCCCTTTACCGCTTAACGAAAATTTTGTCGCAGATTATTAAATGAAATACATAATTAGTTTAGGTTGGTATTATATCCTGTAACATCAAAAAAAATCAGCGGAAATGGTTTTTTATGTTTCAGGATACAATACAATACAATACAATCATCTATTGATAACATAAGTTACAGGTCAATTGGCATGTTATAAACACTTTAAATCAAGCTAATCAAAATACGTTAGATTTAAATACAAAAAATTACAATAATTACAGGTGGTCAGTTCAGAAGGCAAATAAAATATAATTTCGGAATGATGATGCTTTCGGACAAATTACTCTTCGGAATTTTTATGCGACCCCTTTGTAATTCCATTATTTTAAGGTTAACTTTTCAACATTTACTTACAAGTTTGGTATTCGTAATGTAAAATATTATTGATTGCATTTCGGTTAACTCTAAAAAGCCACGCATTAATTTATTTAAAATAAAAATCTACGCTTTTTTCAGTTGGCAATAATTACTGATCAGCTTAATAACCCACCGTTCATTATTGGCAACACCCTATATAATGAACTCATAGATAACCAATGAAATAGACTCACGTCTTAACATCGAACCATAAGAACTTAAGGTTGGGTTTTTACGGCCTCGGGTGCGAATCGATCCTGTGAAGGTAACCGGTTGACCGGGCCAACAAAAGTTCTTATCGCCTATTATGGTTTCTTCGCTTTCGCACTTTGATAGATACTTGTAAAACATGAGTAGACAGAAAATACAGTTAGGCTTAGTCGTGCCTTCCGACAATAAAAAACACGAATGTCGTAAAAAATACCGAACTGAAAAATATGTATGAAAAACACAAGACAATAAATGCAACAATAGATATAAATTCAATTCAAATCATTTATTGACTTTGCAACCAAAGTCAATAAATGTGTACAATTTTCACTTTTTTTATTGTTTTTTATTTAATTCAAAATAGAGTTTTGAGTTGTAGTGTTCAATGAAAATGAATATGAAAATGAAAAGTTTATTAGTAACAATTGTTACAGGTCATTTGTAAGTAGGTACATTTGTATCATAAGTGTACTGGACAGCACTATTTTACCTTTTTCCCATTAATGAATTACTATAATGTCATTAGCCGTAAAAGCAGTATCACCTAATGCAATAGTGTCACCTGGGGTGGTAAAAGAGAGAATGTCGCAGACCGTAGGTATTGGACACATGAGCTGAAGGGATTTGTGATAAATAGAATTATGAGAATTGAGGGTTTTTAGTACCGCCCGCCCTTGGCGAGTAAAAGTTTTTTCATCTCCCCTAAAATTAGATTTTTCCGCACGCGTAGCGAGTGGTTATTGTCACTTTATGACTATGTGTAACGAAAAATCATATTTTTATACTGTTACATTTATTATGCTACCCCAAAGCATAAAGCAGCAATTACTGCTCGCTGGCAGAAAACCTCTCTTCCGCCCAGGGGAAAAGAGAAATTATGCACTTATCGCGGGGCGAAACAAAAATCTGAGGGTCAAATATTACAAGCTTTTTTATTTTATTTTTTACTTTCACCTGTCCCGTTGTCTGTCTGTCTGTCTGTCTGTAATCAAATCTTGCAAGTTAAATTTGACCCACTTCCTTGTGACCGATTAAGCTGAAATTTTGGGTATAAGTATACTTCAGATGACAATTCGATATTATGGTACCATCGAGCTGATCTGATGATAGAGACGGAAGGTGGCCATGGGAATTCAGTACTTACCCGGTGAGTTTGGGCTCGTTAGAATCGTCTCAATGAGTAGTTGATGATGGTATACAGAAAAGTACAGTCGGCAATAAAAGCTTGCACCAGAAATGAAATTTTTGACAGAAACTGGTTTGCGTGATGAGCTTGAATATTTGTTTCTGACTGATGTGATGGTGAGACGTTTTCTACGTAAGTATTTAAGTAATAGGGTTGAAGTGTATTGTGGGCGATGGGCTAGCAACCTATCACTGCAATATCACATTTTGTCGATCTTTTATACCCACATTTATGCTAAAAGTGGCGGTGGAACACACGTTTAATGTGCTCTGCCTACTCCTTTTGGGAATAAGGCGTGAATGTATGTATGTGTGTGTGTGTGTGTGTGTGTGTGTGTGTATTTAAGTAATTATATCTATTAAATACATCGTCGTCTAGTACTCATAAAACAAGCCTTATTGAACTAACTATGGGTCCAGTTCGCTTTGTGTATAATTGCCCCCTAATATTCATTGAACGAGGCGAAGCGAACTCCCGAGGATGCGTTGCGTTGAGAGCGAGGGAATTTGTTCATTCACCTGTCAACACGGCGAATCCTCAAACATATCAAGGGTCGCCAACGCCCATGTTACTCATTTGGAGTTGCATGCGTCTATAGACTGCGGTGTCCGCTTACCATCAGGCGGGCCGTACGCTTGTGTGCCACCGTCGTTGTATAAAAAAAAATGCTTCAACTTGTGCCAAAATTCTTCTGCCATTGTCCTGCTGTTCTTCTGTATATGTCGCATTACTCAACCGATTCTCGTTAAATTATGAGAGAATGTTCAATAGGTATACAGAATTTTATCGATAACAACCTATCACTGCAATATCACATTTTGTCGATCTTTTATACCCACATGTATGCAAAAAATGGCGCTGGAACATACGTTTCATGTGCTCTGCATACCCCTTTTGGGAATAAAGGCGTGAATGTATGTATGTATGTATGTATATATTTCACAAAGCTTTGCGAATGTCATGTTACCACCCTAGAATTTTGAGTGATGTGAACCAGATAAAAGTGGAGAGGGTAAGTAATGATTGGTATAACAACATTTGATATAACAGACTTTCACTGCCAGAAATCGCTACACGCTACGCTCGCAGCCGATCCCTTTTCAGATCGGTTTTTCTATGTAGCGGAAAGAGCCTACGGCGTAGGCGCCCGCTAAGGCGGGCTCCTGTTGACACACTCACTGCTGACAATTCCGTAGCGCCACGCGCGTAGCCGATCCCGTGGGTTTCCCGCTAAGTAGAGGAAAGTGCTTACTTTAATATAAAAAAAAACTTCTGAAGTAGTGCGCATGAAATAGAGGAAATTACTGCCTTTTGCATTCTCTATAAAACAAACTTGCCCTAATTTAACTTTATATACGCCTCGGAAAAATATAAACATAAAAAAACTGAATACATTTAATTTTATCTGACATTACATTATATCAAACGTTATTATACATTAGAGACGCGCCCGAGTGAATAGTATACTCGTAGTGTCATACTTACATCGATACTAGCTTCCGCCCGCGACTTCGTCTGCGTGGACTCGAGATAAAAACTATCCTATATTTGAATCCATGCTATAAACTATCTTCGTGAAAAATTTCATTCAAATCGGTTCAGCCTTTTAAGCGTGATTGAGTAACAAACATCCAAAAATGCAAACATCTAAACTTTCGCATTTATAATATTAGTAGGATTATTAGTTGCTATATAATATTACTATAACAAGCTTCGGAGGTAAAGAAAGAAATGATAAAACAAACAAAGAAAATGTGGAAGACATTTACCTAAATAAAACTCGGGAAGTTGTTTTCGCGAAATGAATTGCGGACTTTTTCAATGACAACCTTTGTTTTTCTATTTTCTTCACGTTGATTAGGTTCCTGAAAATTATTATCTTATATTGTTTTATCTTTTGAGCATAAAAGTTTAGTGCCACTGAAAGAATTCCACCTTTTTACGCGAGCTATCATATTCGGGGCATAAAAAATGGTTCTGTAACAAAGGACCCAATAATCGGACCATTCGGGCCTTTCGAGGATGATTTAATAATAAATCCACGCAGGTAACAACCCCTGTCACGGCCCTAGTAAATATAACCCTCGGAACCCTAATTACTTCTAACCTAATTAACCAAAGAAAACCGGCTTCGAAAAACGTAACAGAAAACGTACCTGTGCACAGTCCGTTATTGAAATGCACTAATTTGATTGGCCGTTCACTCGCGCGCTGACTGGTTCAAAAAGGCGGTTCGAAATTTATATTTCGACGACGTGCGTTCTCAACGGCGGTCGCGGGGACTGTGGCCGAGGCGCGTCGGCGCGGTGACGTCACGAGTTAAGGTAGGCTTCGTTGGGGCTGTCTTTGTACAGATAATAATGGTTTGTTTGGTTTTTGAGTATTTTTGTCTCCTCATAATGCACTTTGGAAGAGGTAAGGAATACTATTCTAGTTAAAGGATTCGTTGCTAAGGCAGGTTAATATGGGTCAGTATTTGATCCTACAGTTAACAGCATAAGCCACCTTTTCACCTAATTACAGTGATTTACCTAATTCTATGCAAATAAATTCTATCCTATTGTATTCCTACTAACGTCTGCCCGGTTGTACTAAGAGCCCGGAATCTGCTTTGGCACCTAATTCCAAGATTTGGCGTAGGCATTAGTTTTACTATAGCTACTGGCATCTAACCTTGCAACCAAGAGACATTAGACCGGTTTCCTCATCATGCTGGGTCAGTATATAAATGAAAAATATTATGACATAGCTGGCCACGCGGCTTCGCCCGCCTACAGCCAGAAACGCAGGCAAACCCGTGGGCCAAAATATAGCCTATATAACCAGAAAGTCCATTCTATACGACAGTGAAAGAGTCTTTAAAATCGGATGAGCGGTTCCGGAGATTACCCAAACTTACATTATACAAAGCTACATCTCACAGGCGTTTCCTCTTTATAATATAAGAATAGAAGTATAGAGTACTTCTAAGAAGGGTTAATTCTATAGATTAACATTTTAGATAAGAAGGAGTTATGGCGGACCTTCAATGATTACTAAGCAGAAATATCTGCTATCGAAATTCCAAATTTGGATCAAAGTGGAAAATTTAAAAATTATTCGCCACAAACTCCATGACGACGGCGGTTCGATGGACGAATCGTCCAGAGGATTCAAGTTCCGCTCGAGGCGAATATTTTTTTAATTTTCCACTGATCCAAATTTGAGTTATGGTGAAGCCCATATTTGGATATTTTTTAAGAAAATACTGCGGCAATTTGAATCAAATAAATAGTGACAGTTCTCGTCACGCTGTCAGTTAAAGGGTTAAAAGGGAGCAAGCGTTAATTGATAAGGGTATGACGTGTATTTACTTATAAGGCTTAGTTAGGAAGTTTCATACAAATAATAATAGGGTTTTTTCATGTATCAAAATTAAACTAGTCACTTTGTGAGCGGTAGAACTCACGACCCTTTTTTTAATATATATATTTTTTATTTAGAAAATGTCGACGAAAATAACTATACATATAATTAAGGGGCTCCCATACGCCAATGACCTTCAAACTGAATCTCTTAGTTTTCTAATGTTTTTGTAGCTTATTATATTAACAACAATGGCTTTAAGCAATATAGTATCCCATATTTACTTCGAAGTTCATTGTTTTCGAGATATTTGGCATCAAAGTTGAACAATTTTAGGCCAAAAAACTGGTTTTCTGGCCATAACTTTTGTGTTAAATAGTTTAAAATGAAAACCCCGGACCAGTTTTTAGAGACGTCACAGACGAACCCAAATATGTAGATTTCGTATATGTTAGATCTTTCACGTCAAAAGAGATACGAAATAAGTGTTTTTTTAGACAATGTTATTCATTTGTTTCAAAATCCCGTAAACCAAAATGGAGATAAAAGATTGAAGAACCGATAGCCGTTTGATTAATAATTCTATCTGTAGTGCAAAAGTAGGAGATACTCAAAACTGGTCAAAAATCGATGAAAACCTCGGGTACCGGCTCGCTAAATTTCACGAGAATCGTTTGAGAAATGCGGGAGAGTGGGACATCATATTATATGTTCCATACCAAACCACGGGATCAACTACGAGCGTAGCGATTCTTGCTTTCAGTGTCGGTGACCCAAAAGGTGGTCTTCGTTAGCAGACGTACGGGGCCACGACATCGACATTGCGCGAATAGCGGCGCGGCAAGCGTCTTATCGGTACATCGCGCGGTTGAGACGCGCAACGCACTGTGGTTAGTTGGGATCACACGCAATGAATTAGAAAAACCGCTGCGGCCGCCGCGCAATGTTCCTGCTTAATTCTAAATTATTCATAGCGTACACAAAATAAAGGAGAGAATGCATGATAAATACACTTCGACCATTTGTTACTGCGGCGGCAGCCGTTGACGCGGCGATTGGCCGACGCCATTGATTTATGGCTGCAAATCCAGCTGCTAACAGATGCTCGCTCCGGGAGTCTATCTTACCTAACGTATAGCATTATATTTTTTTATAAAAGATTGATCAGTGATTGACACTAGCTACGATAATCTGGTGGTCCAGGCATGCGGCTGCCAAGCGGCGGTCGTGGGTAAGAAATGGTTAATAGTTAGCAAGTTACATACAAATAATAATTAGCGAGGTTATTCCGTATGAGCAATGAAATAACGAATTATATCATTTGGTATTTATCAGTATCTTATCGATGAGGATTTGAAGCTACGGTGGCCTAGTGGTTCAGGCATGCGGCTGTCAAGCGGCAGTTGTGGGTTCGAACCCCGACTCGTACCAATCAGTTTTTCGGAACTATGTACCTACGGAACATTTACCGATAGTTTTTCGGGAGTGAAAACATCGTGAGGAAACCGGTCTAATCCCAATAAGGTCTCGCTTTCCCTCTGGGTTGGAAGGTCAGATGGCAGTCGCTTTCGTAAAAACTGGAGCCTATGTCAAATCTTGGGATTGGTTGTCAAAGCGGAGAGAGGTAGTCTCATCTGATGGTAAGTGACAACCGAACCTTAGATAGCTCACTGGTTCAGTAATTGTCTTTTCACTCTTGCTTTGAAGGCACCCAAATCAGTAATTGTCATTGAATACATATGACAGAGGCTGATCGCATCGTGCTAATAAATGGTATATTGACAACGTAAGGATGCATTAGCTTCCCACGGCTGGATGTTTGGTGAAATACCGCTTCACTTTATTGGCACACGATGTTTTACGGCAACGGTTTTAGCCTTGGACTAATGGCGTCACTCCTGTCAAATCAGACGTGTTCTATCGCTAAATAATAATGCTAAATATAACATTTAATTAAAGGGGGGCTGATGTGGTGTCACTCCTGTCAGCTGTCGAATCTGACGTGTTCTGCACCGCGCTATCGAAGTTTCTTAAATCATCTTTATTTAACGTGTATCTGTGGTATAGAGCTCGCATACGGGCTTTCAGTGCGGCAACAAACCTATTTTATCTAAAATGTCGTAAAAAACTGTCACTTTGATAAGAAAGGGACAAGAAACATTTTATTTAGCAGAGGCTTTTAAGTTTTATGAATGAAATTTTGTCTGCTTAGATGGTTCAGCTGTCTTTGTAGTCTCGGGGGTGATTTTTGCAACTACTTGTGATGGCTGATCTTAAGAAAAAACATACTTGTCTGACGTGACGTGTCGTGACGCCGTATATAGCTTGTATACATTTATTACGGTTAACACAGGATATCTCGCCTATTTCCCATAAAAAGTAGTAGGTCCGGAAAGGTAAAAGTGATTCGTGATTTGTTTTACTCTTTTAATGTCAAGCTGTTCGCGGTCGGGCGAGCTCGCAACAGGCTATTGATACAGAAACGCTGGTATACATGATATACATCACAGGTTTACTGGGGATCACTTCAATGGAAAACTCAACAATTTGGTAGTTTGGAAAAGTTAATTAAAATTACAGTCAGTATTGTATATGTTAAAGCTATTATATGAAAAGTATGATACCGTAAACATCGTTTGTTTCGCTCGCTCATTTAATTAAAGTCTGTGACTATAAAGTGTGTGTATAAAGCTATGATATAAAAGCTACGAGACTGAAATTCTTGTGTATTTTCTCTTAAAAATAGATCCTGGAAGGTAACCGTGATTCTTGGATTTATTTTACTTTTTCACACCTATCCGCGCTCTGGCGAAAATAAAACTATTAACCTGGTGACACAGTTCGTGCAATAAAGCAAAACAAATGATTTATTTAATCTCATTTCGATACTATGGATTACTTTCTCTTACTGTGATAAAATTAAGACGGTCTTTCTTGCAGCATTATGTATAAGTTACAGTAAGTATGAATATAAGAAAAATGACAAATGAATGTACTAAAAGTAGGTTGATAAAACAATTACGTTACATAATGAAACTGCTATTTATTTAATTGTATGGCACACATTCAAAATATCTAACTAGTTTCACATTAACAATATAAATACATGTGTGACAAATAAACAGGACATTTGTATGTAAAGGCTATTGTTTTTTGATATTATTTAGTAATTGACGGGAATTAGACAGACAGACAGACAGACCGACAGACAAACATACAGACAGACAGACCGACCGACAGACAACTTTCGCATTTATAATATTACCCGTGTGGTATCGGGTTAGAATTTAACCACCCCCTTTTTTCCGTCTCCGTCTTCGTGGGTGGCGTAAAAGTCGACTAAGGGAATAAGGTTAAAGTGTGTTGTGGCCGCTGTGATGGGCGCTGGTACATACGTTTCATGTGCTCTGTCCACCCCTTCTGGGAATAAAGGCGTGAATTTATGTACGTATGTAATATTAGAATGGATGGATTTTTCGGATTTCTGTGTATTACGCGTGATGGAGCATTGGCCGACCTGCTTCATAAAAATCGCACCAAAAATAAATTTCTTTTAGTTTTTTCTTATCAGATAAAGATACTTGTTATGCCCTTTATTGGTTCACACCCCATTTTGGTACACCCTGTAGATCAGGTTGATTGGAGTCTGCGAGAGCTGCGTCGGATGTCAATCTGCCCACATATAGCACGCTACCTATACCTGTTGTTTCCGTATTGGTTTTAACGAGGCTGTAGGGAGACGGTAAAGGTATTCAAACTACACTTAAGTTAGACGATATGATACAGAGAGAAAGAGTATAATGGAAAAATAAACCATCTTCGTTTGTAGGATTCGAACCAGCGACCTTGCCATTAACGCTAGACTGCTCTGACCAATTGAGCTACGAGGACTGCAGTGACGGAAGTTGTATACTTTTCAATTACATTTCCGCTAAGAATAGCGCCCTCTCTGTATTCTCTTGAAAGACTCATTCGCAGCCTTGGCACCACTCTAACACATTCACTATCAAGAATCGCTACGCGCTACGCTCGTAACCGATCCCGTGGTTTTCCTCGTATGTAGCGGAAAGCGACTACGGCGTAGGCGCCCGCTAGGCGGGTTCCTGGTAGTGAAAGTGCTAATGGGCGAGCTATGCGCCCGCTCCATTCCAATCGAACCACATCAGGTAGTCTCGGATAAGTGAGTGAGATGGCGCTGGTGTACATTATATCTTTATAACGAAACAAATCGATGGAATCGATCGGGGTAACTTCCTTGTTAAAATAACACAAAACAAAATATTTAATTAAATAATTTGTTTTGTTATAAGGGTATACTTAAGTTGCTGTTGAGTATAGCTTCGATACTTTAGAATTCTTTCAGAATTTCTTTTTAATTTGGATACTTGTACAAACGTATTCTTAACTCTTGACTGCGTGTCATTAGTAGTAGGAAAGATAAATAAAGTTCCTGACAATAATTACATTTTAGGTTCACGCTTTTGTTACCAACTGTACGTTTCTTTATACCGTCATCAAATATTCATTGATACGATTGTAACGAGCCCATACTCAATAGGGTTACGTCGATAAAGTACTGAGTTCCCATGGCCACCTTCTGTCTCCATCATTTAGATCAGCTCAGTGGTACGATAATATTGATTTGTCACCCAAACTATATTTGTACCCAAAATTTCAGCTCAATCGATTGAGGTTAACCGGTTTAAAACGGTAACAAACTGACAAACAAACGAACAGGTTAACTTAAAGAGTCCGCAGTAAGCTCGATTCTCCATAGAAACGTTGTCACGCTCTCATTTTAAAACTACGTGTTGGATTGTAACGAAACTTTGCATGTACAATGACATGAGGAATATCTCTTAAATAAAAAATAAAAAGTAGTCCTGCTGGTCGATTGCGTAACGTTTCGCATTAACGTTGAGCAGTGTAGATCTAAATGTACTTTTTGTATAAGTTACGCAATTTCCCCTCAGATGTTAAAGTCGTCATATTACCGCCGGCAATAAAATCTTGTAAAGAAATTTTTATTTTGAAAGAAACTTATTTGATTGACAATACAAAATCATACCTTCATGAGTTTTCTATAAGTGAAACTAAGGCTGCGTTGCACCAAACCGTCTGCAATCGTAAGCAGTGTTCGTTAAAATCAGAATGTATGAAAATTTTCCCTCCGGCCGCGTGGTCCTACTGCTTCGTCCGACTGGTAGGACCACGTGAACTTTTTTCCTGGCGGTCCGATTAATCGGACTACCTACACGGAATTGTAATTCCACGTCGTCCTTGATCGGAGTGATCGGACTGACATGTTTCTATGGAATGACAGCCGCCGGCGCTATATTTGACGGGTTATACGCGGATTGCCTAGAACGCAAAATGACTAGTGTGTTGTTTTGCCCACATTGCAGTTTGACCACCGAGCATTATGCCTAAAACGCAAAATGCCTACATCATTTTCATCGTGTCATCTTGACGTTAGCGATGTTGACGGAGCCCCACGGAGCGGGGCTCCTATTTCTGGTCAGTTTGCCCTTCGGGCATCTGAAGCAACCTATCGAACCTGAACCTACCTATGAGTGGTCATTTTGCGTTTTAGGCACAATGCTCGGTGGTCAAACTGCAATGTAGGCAAAACAACACACTAGTCATTTCGCGTTCTAGGCAATCCGAGATAATCCGTATTTAACGTCGGTCGGTCTGTAATGTAAATGCGACCACACCGCTGCTCTTTTGAGCACGCTAACGCAAAACGCAGCAAAATGTATGAAGAATACGTGACGCATACGAAACGTCAACGCGTATACGCAGCGTTAAGCACCGGTGTGGTCCCTCCTTTAGTTGATGCAACCCGCTCTAAGACTATTGCTGCATGCAAATACTGAAAGTGTTTGCAAAGCAGGTCAAAAAAACCCGGTCGAACGTATTGAGGTAATATATTGAAATGTGTCTGCCACAATACCGGCCAGGAAGCGATAGCTTTCTAGCCGCATTTATATCGAGCGAGCACGCTCCACTGCGCTCCGCGTCACTTGTTATTTAGGCTGCATTTCCACCAGCTAAGCTATTCATATACATTTACACCCGTTTTAACAGAAGGGGTAGGCAGAGCATATTCAATTTAATTCCAAATGCGGCAGACAACATTTCAAAATATTTTATGATACCTAAATCGGAAACCATTTGTGTAAATATGTTATCTGAATGTAATAAACTAGTTTTCCGAATTTTTTTCCCACTCGTTTTAAAGAAAATTGCTAAAATGTATAAACCGGAAGTGTGACGTCATTTTTATGGCTGTAAACGGGCAGTACTTTAGTCTACTAAAATCAGTAGTAGCCTTAAGAAAATTCAAATCACTTCCGGCTGTCACAAATTTCAAATTAAGGTGTCAACTGTCAGTGTAATTGTGCCATTTCTGCGTTTGTCAACTGTCAAAACATTTTTTTTTTAAGAAATTGGCAAAAGTAATACAGTCTAACAGCCATAATGATGACGTCATAATTTACTTACCTTTAAGAATTAGCTAGTTTTAGATTTAATATTTTAGGATAAAAATTTGGATTTAAGAGAATTGAAAAAACACGTATACGTTAAAATCTCGTTTTCTATCGATCTAGAACATAAAATAACCGACTTGAAAATATGAAATGTTGTCAATTGTGGGAGTAAAGACGGAAAAGAAAAATTGTGTTTACCACTTTTCAAATCTTCTTATAACAAGCGTACCCCGCCTGGTGATAAGTGGCTAAGCGTTCACCGTAGTCTATTGACGCTGGCAACTTTAGGTGCAACACGTGCTCATTGCAAGCCCTTTAAAAAATTGCACACTTCCCTCAAAGTAAATAACTTGGACTTGCCTTTGAAAAAATAGGTTCCATACTGAAGTCCCTCGCAAAAACCTTGGCAGCTTATATTTAGATATGAATATTATAAAAATGTGCCTTTCAAACCACTCCCGGAAACGATAGCTTCCCAGCCTCACTATCGAGCGGTCACGCTTGACTGGCTACCTGGTTATTCAGTCACGAAGTCTATTCATATCCGTCGCTTCCAATTCCAATCATATTTCATTCCGTCCGCTCGAGTTGCCGAGTCAAAACGAGAGAGGGAACCGTATTGAAATGCATTTGGAGTGTGAAAGAGATGAAACGAATTGGGGCCCTGATTATTCAGGCTTGTGTAAATATGATTGTGCATAGACAGTTTGTTGGTTTGTTGTGAGGTCGGGAAGTGCCACAACGTCTGAGAAGAAACGACGCAGTTTTTTTTTATTATTTTATTTATTATCTCAAAAATGTACTTATGTGGTAGGTATACAACAAATTTCGCCAAACTGAGATCAGTTTGTTGGCGAATAGTGCGCTCACAAATAAGTCGGTGTTTGTTATACCTACTGATGTGACACTTAAACTTCTTATCTAATGTTACTTATGTTCATGCAAGAATGCGTGCATTTAAGCACTATTCAAGGTGCAGCAGAACCGTATGAGTATCTACCCTCTTCATCCCACGAAGGCAATGACCTTGACCTATATTATAAAGAGCCTAGGAATGTTATATTTCTCTGAGTGGGTCAGCTTCGTGAGTTGAAGTGGATAGTCATGCCAATACCTTATAACTAATAGGTATATATTATTATTATATTACATTACTTATCTATATTATCTTGAGTACGCCCTCAAAAATAAGTGCTTATTTTGATTACGTTGGCAGCAGGTCGATCGCGTAAAGCATTGTACGTGCATCAGATAGATCGAAATCATATCACTTGTTATTTAAATGACCCTAACATAACATAGCATAATTAACGATTTTATATTTAGTGTTTAAGTATGCATGCTGCATGCTATTTTATATTTAGTGTTTAAGTATGCATGCTGCATGCTATTTTATACTTAGTGTTTAAGTATGCATGCTGCATGCTATTTTATATTTAGTGTTTAAGTATGCATGCTGCATGCTATTTTATATTTAGTGTTTAAGTATGCATGCTGCATGCTATTTTATATTTAGTGTTTAAGTATGCATGCTGCATGCTATTTTATACTTAGTGTTTAAGTATGCATGCTGCATGCTATTTTATATTTAGTGTTTAAGTATGCATGCTGCATGCTATTTTATATTTAGTGTTTAAGTATGCATGCTGCATGCTATTTTATATTTAGTGTTTAAGTATGCATGCTGTATGCTATTTTATATTTAGTGTTTAAGTATGCATGCTGCATGCTATTTTATATTTAGTGTTTAAGTATGCATGCTGCATGCTATTTTATATTTAGTGTTTAAGTATGCATGCTGCATGCTATTTTATACTTAGTGTTTAAGTATGCATGCTGCATGCTATTTTATATTTAGTGTTTAAGTATGCATGCTGCATGCTATTTTATATTTAGTGTTTAAGTATGCATGCTGCATGCTATTTTATATTTAGTGTTTAAGTATGCATGCTGCATGCTATTTTATATTTAGTGTTTAAGTATGCATGCTGCATGCTGTTTTGTGGCTATTTATGCCTTAAAGGCAAGACAGTCATATATACAATAAAATATTTTGTATTTGTTATGTGGAAAAATTACCGTGCGTTCTGAAAATTACTTGATCACTGCGCTACACTTTTCCCCAAAGGAGATATATGCGCATTGCAGACCCTGTATTGATTTAAGAATTCGTTGTGTCGCCAGGAGACAAATACACTAATCATCATTAGGCTACGGTTTACCTTCAAGCAGGCCGTGCGCTCAAATACAATCATCTCGGTACAAATATATTATTATAATAGGGATGTAGACAATAAATAAAATAATAATTAATGTTGTATTTCCTCTAAAAAGGATTAAAAAAATTGTCAAATGGAGAATAAAGCAAAGCAAGATGTTAAATAATCACAAAATTATAAGTGAGCAAACTTTTAAGAGGGGGTATGTTCTGTCCCTTTTCCGCGAAACGCACCTTCATATGAAACGATTATCATTTACTATGACGCTCGCAGATTGTGACGTCACTAACAGCGAGCGTTTTCTCTCTCTAACAAGGAATATTAAAACGGTTGTAGCTTCGTAATTCTTTGACATATCTGAATGGGGTTTTCGTCACTAGGCATATTTTTTTGCCTTCTTTCTTCTGGAGTAATAATAATTTTCGAGTCTGCACCCGTATTGGGTCGACAAATTAAGGTGATTGCTGGACAGCGTTGTTAGTCGTCGAGTCGATGAGCAGCGTTTTAAGTCTTTCGGAAACGATAGCGTTGCTTTTCGAGTTTGTAACACTAAAGGAACACAGTTATATATGTTAGGTCCAACAACGCTGACTTGAAGTCATGTCTCGTGGGCGCATAATGCTGCTACGCGCTACGGCGTAGCACACGTAGCGTTCCGTCGCCGTGAATGTGTTTATAAGTACGAATATATACCGTTCTTGGAGTCTATTTCAAAAACATATTGACCAGAAATAACTTCAACATTCGCCAGAACATATCCATAAACAATTTCACGCTGGCATTGGCTACGAAATCCGTAGAGGGTCTACGAAAGTCGAAGCATTAATGCTAGGGCAGTGCATTCAGATGCAAATATTGTTGCCATATTTGTGGAATGTTGGCGTAGTAAATACATATTCAGGGTAGCAATACGAACGGGTCAGTTTGAATTTAATAGAAATCATCATCTTCCTATGCTTTTCCCGGTTGTATCCGAAAGGAATCGGTCCGTTTGGGCACCTAATCTCAAGACTTGGCGTAGGCTCTAGTTTTACGAAAGCAACTGCCATCTGACATCTAACAAACTAAACCTTTTTGGGATTAGACCGGTTTACCAACGACGTTTTCCTTCACCGAAAAGCTAGATACTGTTAAATATCAAATGCTATGTACGAGGGCTGCTACTTATGTATCCGGAATAGAAAAAATTATCAAACGTACATACTACATATAGTTTTATTGTTTTTCAAAATATTATCCGTGATGATCGATGCACTTTTGCATACGTGTAAACCAATTTTTAAAGCACTTTGGCCACTCTGATTGAAGTATCTCCAAAACGTGTTGTTTGAACGCGTCGACCGCATCTTGACGGGTCGAAAATCGTTGACCACGTATTTTATTCTTTACATTTGGAAATAAATAAAAATCATTGTGTGCCAAATCAGGGTTGTACGGTGGGTGACCCGTTAATTCTATATTTTGACCTTCCAAAAATCGAGTTGTTTCTCGTGATGTATGACAGCTGGCGTTGTCATGGTGAAGAATGATTCTGCGTCGCTGGTTGTCTTTACGTATTTCTTCAAACACTTCTGGCAAACAAATGGTCGTGTACCACTCCGAATTAACCGTTTTACGATTTTCTTAGTGGCACTGTAGCCACATGGCCATTCATACCAAAAAAGCAGGCGACCATTTGCTTCAAGGTGCTTTTTGCACGAGTAACTTTCGTAGGGTTCGGCTCATTTTGAAACACCCTCACTGTTGATTGCTGTTTAGTTTCGGGATCATACGCATATATCCAAGATTCGTCACCTGTGTAGATATTATAAACAGCTTTTGAGTCACCACGGTTATATTTTTTCAACATTTTTTAGCACCATTCGGCGCGAGCCTCTTTTTGATTCTTAAATTGTGCGGTATCCAACGCGAACAAATTTTTTTTACAGCTAAATGATCATGTAATATCTTATTAATGCTCGTCACCAAAAGTCAAAGTTAATTGATCTATGCATTGTTGTTGCGTTAAGCCACGCCGAAAATCGTAATAAATCATAGCACGAATATTTTCACGAGTAAGTTCCATTCTTGCAACGAGATAACATTTTAAACCCGCCAAAAACAAAAGACTAGCGTACTCAAGAAAAAAAAATAGCGGCCAGTATTAAAAGAAAGTTCAAATTTTACCATGGAGGTCAAAAATTGTGTTTAAGAAAGTTGGAATCCTGGATTCCGGATACGTAAGTAGCAGCGCTCGTAGTACTGTTTTTAAACCCTGTTTTACGAGCCGGGATTTGAACCCACGCCCCGACCTCCAGATTGAGTCACCTGCCTTACCACTCAGTAGACTAGTGACTCTGTGAGCTATACTAAACTCGCTATAATTACATTTTTAACAACGGATATCTGACAGCTGTCATCCCGGTACATTAAACGTCAATGATGACATATGATGACGTAATTTGTACCGGGATGACAGCTGCCAAATATTAGATGTAAGGACATTTTCACTATAGCCTCTTTTTTTTATTCCGGTTTTTTTTATTCACAAACAAAAAACTATGTTATTTATTATTGAACCTGCTGACATTTCACGGGACTCGGTTGAGAAATGCGACCAGACCCCGTAATATGGACGGCCTTATCACAGGCACAAGTGACAAGATAGAGGTCCGTCACTGGCTAACACCGTTCAATAGAACGAGACGGACGCTCTATCTTGTCACTTATCGCGCGATAAGGCCGACCATGCTACGGGATCTGTAGAGGAAAATAGCGGGACAGACGTACGAAATAATTTTCGAGCAGCAAACAGACAACTTCGTTCGCTTCGCTCGTTCGTTCAAAAATATGTGAACGAATTGCAAGGAATCATAGCGTCTATGTCATAACTCGTTGGTCTATCCAGCTGAAGCGCGGGATGACAAAGAAAGAAAGAGAGGCATGTTTCCCTTTCGCTTTGTTACTCAGAAAGCTATTAGCGATGTAATTAGCTGTGGGCGTTGGCTCCTGCGAGATGGTAGCTCGAGACTGATAGTGCAAGGCATAAGAGACAGCGTATGCACCATCTGCAACACAGTTAACTGACCATCCGTGCACTTTATGTGCATTGTAATAAGGTTCAATATAAATACAGGATGATCAGTTAACTAAGTTGGACATTGTATGTAACAACAGTTATCTTAGAAAAATAAAATCCTTGGAGATAGGTTTTGACTTACTCAAAATCGTTGTATCCCTTTTCTTGACATTATATCATATAAATATGATACACCATTTTTGATGTTATTTTTGTAACAGACAATTTTTTTGGCTCTACAAGGCCCAAACGAGGTTCGAACTCAATTTTTTTTTGTTATTTGCCAAGTTATTCGATTGTTAAAAAAGTGTTGCAAATATTCCTTTCCAGATCTTCACTTTTTTTGTGTGCAGTTTTTCGTACACAAAATATTTTGGTTTCGAAAGTATCGATATTTACGTTAACTAAATTAAATTAAAAAGGCATTGTACCGTCAACGGCACCAATATGTATTCACTCATAGTTTCATACATATGTATACTACAACCTTATTGTTGCAGAAATAAGGTCTGCCTACATATTTTTGAGACTGTGGCATTTCCTCGCTGAATTGCAGTGCACTGGGCGTAGCATGGTTGTTATTTTATCACTTATCGTTGTGGTAAAGACGCCCATCACACTGACAAGTATGCGAGTGCGAGAGTGACGGATGCCTTATCCACAACGATAAGTGATAAAATGGCAACCGTGCTACGCCCGCTGATGCGTTGAGTGAGAAAGCCGCATTCTCTTCGGTCACCAGTTACATCAACCAGACATTTCGCGATTTCCGCAAATAATTTATGCGCACTGGGATCCTACGGACCGATCGTCTCGATGCCATAGGGTACAAGTTTGTATCATTAAGAGTCCGCAGTAAGCTCGGCCGAATTTCACCTTCCCATACAAACGTAGTTACGCTCTTATTTTCAAACTACGTGTTGGATTATAACAAAACTTTGCATATATAACGACATGAGGTATGTTTATGTCTGTAATTAGTTTATATGGTTCCAGTTTATGAAACAAACGAAATACAGCAAAAACAAGTTTTGTATGAAAAACTTAAATTCGCTGTATTTTTTAATATGGTATCTGAACCTACATAAACTATTTGCAGACATAGATATACCTTATGTCATTGTATATGCAAAGTTTCGTTACAATCCAACACGTAGTTTTAAAATGAGAGCGTAACTACATTTGTATGGAGAATCGAGCCTACGGCGGACTCTTAATATGGCCGTGACGCACTGGAAGAAAAACCGTACGTGGTAAAATCTGGGACAATCGATAGTATTAACGATTCTAAATATAAGACACTCCAAAAAAATGTGCAGTACATCAACCCTTTTTTTGAAAAACGCACAATCAGATATCTTATCTCCAAGAAACTAGGAAAGGAAGCCTATTTTAGTTCGTCGATTCAACCCTTATTTCAATGCATTTGCACACAAGCTAAGATAACATTTCTTTTTTATACGACGGTGGCATACAAGCGTACGGCCCGCCTGATGGTAAGCGGACACCGCAGCCTATAGATGCATGCAACTCCAAAGGAGTAACATGGGTGTTGCCGACCCTTGATATGTTTGAGGATTCGCCGTAGTGACAGATGAAGGAACAAATTCCCTCGCTCTCAACACAACACAACACTACTACAGAGCAAGTAGTAGTGTTATTATTGCTGTGGTCTCCTGCAAGGCGGAGTTACTTCCCCAGTTGGGCTGCTCCACATTCGAGCGGGATGACATTTCGCTGTGCCCTACCTCACCTATCTCAGAAAGAGCGCGCGAGTCACCATCCTACTAATACTATAAATGCCAAAGTTTAAATGTTTGGATGTATGGATGTTTGTTACTCAATCTCGCTTAACCGGTTCAACCGATTTGGATGAAATTTCGGACGAAGATAGTTCATAGCCTAGTGTAAAATATAGGTTAGTTTTTATTCCCGGTCCACGCAGACAAAGTCGCGGGCGGAAGCTAGTGATATCATATGCCCTACGAAATCTCGAACGAATTAAATTTCCCGGCTATATTTGAAACAGATAATCATTTATTCATCTCTTCATAAGGAAAATTATTAGTGGTGTAATTAGGAGCGGTAATTAGATGTCGGCAGCCTTTTGGGTCGGGACTCGATAGCCAGACACGCCGCTAGTCATAAGAGATAGCGTTTCAGGTAGGTATCTCTACCCGTGTAGAGAAGGTACTCTGAACCTTTTTACAAGTTTATATTAAGGTACAGATATTATTCATTTCCTCTCCATACAAACGCAGTTTGGTTCTCATTTTAAAACGGCATAATGGAATATAATATAATAGATTATATAGATTGATAAAGAAATATACACGGTGGAATTTAATCGGTGAACAGGAACCCATTTTTCTAATTCAGTAATCGATGGCGGTCACGTTTATGTAGTACTTAAGTGGAACCAAGTTTTTTTTTATCATAACTAATTTTTAAGTTGAAATTAAAATTTAATTAAAATTTATTGTCACCCTACTAATGGTTTAGTCTGAAAAGTTTAATACCTCTTTTCAAACTATCAGCCATAGAAACTTAAAACATAAATGAGCAATAAGCTGTCAATTTGTCATTGTCAAATATTTTCGCCGGCATGTTTCGTCAGGTGGTTCATTTCTTAGATTGACCGGTAAGCGTTCATAATAAGTGGGTCCGATAACGCGGGGGTTCTTTGTTGAGAGCGCCATGCGACGAGAAACCGTACTCAAGCGCCCAGTAGAACATTATAAAATTGTCTAGATATTTATTTAAACCTGGCAACACCTAATTATTTATGTCTTGGTGGGAACAAGTGAGGAGGTAGATGCGTATTTAGTCGTATTTAGTTAGTTTAAGTGTTTATGTGCATCAATCTCTGTCTGTTCTCCAAATAAATTAATAAATATAATAGAAAAAATAAAGTGATTAGAGGCAAAAGACTGCATGAAAAACGTTTTACTCGCTCTATTTGTTTTCTATTTTATTTCCTAGCAACAGAAAGTAGTGTCCGACCTAGATATGGCGGATTCCATTATGAAGTGTCATGTTATTATAGAGACTGAGTATGTATGGAGAGTCCAGCTACCTGGCGACCCTTAAAGACGTGGTAACCCATTTCATTATATTTATTTGTTTATACTTGATTGCACATAAAAATACGTACAAATGGCGGAGTTAATACCTCAAGGCATTATCTACCGGTCAACCATTTTATAATCATGAGCCAACTTTGAAGGAAACTACATGCGAGTGCAAGTAATTATAAAATTTGTAAAAATTTGTAAATCGCATGCGCGCGTGCCTTAGACTTACATCGATGCATTACCACGAGACCACTATTCATAATTAGCATCACACATCATTACCAGGGGCCCGATTCCGGTTTCAAAATGTGATATCCCAGGCTTGTCGTAGGGATATCCCTGTTTTTATGTATCTGACTTTAAAAAGGGGAAAAAAAAGTGACATCCTAGAACCGTAATATCGCTTTGTCACCTAACTTACAAAACGCCTCATCGCTGCTCAATCTAATTTTTTTTGCAAATGTAGGACAACTGACTAACAGATTAACATAAGGTAAAAGTTTTAGCCGTTCGAGTCTTAAAAAGGGTTAAGTAAGAAAAAAACGGGACAAGTGCGAGCCGGACTCGCTCACCGAGGGTTCCGTACTCCTCCTACCTCGATTATTGATTACGTACTTTAAATAAAGACTGAATATAGTTTTCAGATTTTTCCCTGTACTTGGTGGTTTAAGAGTCCGCAGTAAGCTCGATTCTCCATACAAACGTAGTTACGCTTTCATTTTAAAACTACATGTTGGATTGTAACGAAACTTTGCATATACAATGACATGAGGTATATCTATGTCTGTAATTAGTTTATATAGCTTATACCATAGAAAAAAAATACAGCGAATGTAAGTTTTTCATACAAAACTTGTTTTTGCTTTATTTCGTTTATTTTATAAACTGGAACCATATAAACTAATTACAGACATAGATATACCAAATGTCAATGTACATGCAAAGTTCCGTCACAATCCAACAGGTAGTTTTAAAATGAGAGCGTAGCTACGTTTGTATGGGAAGGTGAAATTCGGCCGAGCTTACTGCGGACTCTTAAGACGATATTTCTTGCCAAATTTCGTAGTTCTAGGTCAACGAAAAGTACTCTATACATTTTGATTCCATTGAGTGTTGCAATATACGTTTTTTGAGGCATAACCGGTCGTATCTTTTTTTGAAGTTAACTTAGAAGTTTGATTTTTTCAGCTTCAAGTTACTGTAGACCTTAGTATATGGTTTTAATTTCAACTCGATACCTTTACGCGTTCCCGAGATAAAGGGCCTCGACAGACAGACAGACGGACAACAAAGTGTTCCTATAAGGGTTCTGTTTTTTCCTTTTGAGGTACGGAACACTAAAAGCAGCCAATACGTCAAAAACAACAATGTAAAGAAAATTCGCACTTACGTCCTTTATCGGAGTCGGCTAAAACATCGTACCAGTCTAGTCAGATATCTTGAGAACAACACGTACCAGGAGGTCAATCTAGCTTGACGCTTCGCATTTTAATATGGTCAGTGACTCATTGCGGCATTCAAACAATATTTCACAATTTTTTTTTATTTTTTTTTATAGAATGAACCTTTACTAAGGGCGGGTTGCACCAAGTTACAATTACAGACCGATTAAGGCCGAAACGCACTAAGCGGCGCGGCGCGGTATTCTGTGCGGACCCTTTCATATTAGCTCGAATATTATAACCGGTACCGCCTCCGCACCGCGCCGCGCCGCTGCGCCAACGCTGTCAGTGCGTTTCGGCCTTTAAAGTTAAGGCTGTGCATTGGAAATTATCGCGTGCTTTGAAACGCCGTTCTGACTACATAGATTAAGAAACAATAAGGTCTGATTTTCAGATATATGATTCTTGACTATATGATTGTTTATCTGATTTTATCGATACATGATGGCTTAAAATTTCCTCGATAGAAAAAAATTCCAAAGTTGGGTCTGTATTTTCCTTTTTTATTACTCAGCCTACTCAAACGATACATTATTTTACGACACAATCAAGTTAATACTATAGTATTTTATCTCATCTAAAATCGCACTTTATGAAATTTAAATAAAACGTCTCTAAGTTAGGTATTTATCGAAATTTGTCCAAAAAAGCCATTCCCGAAGAGTGTTACATCTCTTTTCCTCGTGCGCGGAAGGCATCAGCGTGTCTCTGTCTAGGGGGCGTGTTCGACTCAAATCAAGGCATCGCCTTAAAGGTCGAGAATAAAGCCAATTACGACCAGCCAAAAATTGGCTTGCATAAGTCATAACTATTGATAATCAAAATAATAATAAATCAGCCTACAAACGTCCCACTGCTGGACACAGGCCTCCTCTCCCGGATAAGAAGGAACGGGCAGTAGTCTCCACGCTGGCCCAGTGCGGGTTAGGGACTTCACATTCACCTTATGAATTTGTTCGCAGATGTATGCAGGTTTCCTCACGATGTTTTGCCTTCACCGAAAAGCTAACGGTAAATATCAAAATGACATTCCGTACTTAAGGCTTGTATACCCGCTAAAGTCCTTGAGCGTATGGGCGGAGCCTCGACCCTCTCCCCGCGCAAGTCGCACAACCCGCCGTCGTTTATTAAGCGCTACATAGATTAAGTTACAGACGCGTCATCGCGCATCGTTACCAATGCAAGGGCGGACGTGGGTGGGTGACATTCGTCATGCTTAATTGAAACGTGATATTTGTCATACATAAATTACATAATTGATTAAGTTCAAAAATGATGTCCCTACTATTATAATACTATTTACTTACGATTAGTGTAGTTCCGTCAGCACGGCTAGCACGAGACGGCCGCGACATACACTCGATTTTTCTCACACTATCGGTCTCTCTCTTATTAGAACATTAGGAAAGAGAGGTATAGTATGAGAAAAATCGAGAGTATGTCGCGGCCGTCTCGTGCTAGCCGTGCTAGTGAAAACGAAATTCGTTCGAATAACTCTCATTGTCGCTCGAACTAGCAAGCGTTTCGTTTCGCGGTAGGCCCTCAGCACGCCTAGCACTAGACGGCCGCGACATACTTTCGATTTTTCTCGCACTATACCTCTGTTACTAAATATTCTAATAAGAGAGAGATGGATAGTGCGAAAATAATATAAAGGTAATAATAATAATCCATACCTACTGTTGCCCTTAGGGCATTTTTTAATGTCGCTATTAATAGGGGCCATCTAGCAGTTAGCGAGTCACCGTCTGCCAGAGATAAAATGTGAAACAGTTTTATTGGGCAGGCGTCCGATGTTTCATCCAATAGCCCAGCTACTAGTCCATCATTTTCACCCAATAACCCGTTTTATTTAGATTCCATCAACTAGCAATAGACTCTTACACCCCAGCGGGTGCTGTTTCTGTGTGCGTCCCATGACACGGGCAGAGACAGAATCCGCTTGGTGTACTCCTTGCATTTCATTAAATTGTCAAAAGGGCCTCTACGTGTTGGCTCAGAGCTCCACGCACGCCTCCCAAAGGTCCGGGACATCATTGTCCCGTGAGCGGGAAAGACATATAATCCATACTATCCATACTTCCATATCCATACTCCATACTAATATTATAAATGCGAAAGTGTGTCTGTCTGTCCGTTACCTTTTGTGTAAGTGTAAGGTTGTTAAGTTTTAAACTAATTTTCGGTATATTTATGTGGGATAGGAGCGAACTGAAACCGCTGTTGAATATCAAAATACTTATATTTTTGGAATTAAAGGAAAATTACACCACCGCGTCTTAGCGTTAATCTTAGCCTAACCTCGCCGTCCGTTTTTCATTCAAAATCCACAGTCACGCATTCGCTCTCTCTTTCACACTCGTACATCCTTCTGATCATTCTTGCTCTGTCACTCATTCACTTCTTCTTACGTTCCATTCCACTCATCCTACAAATCGGCCGTCCTGCACCTAGTCTGACCTCAGACAGGTTACTTTAAACTAGACATCTTATTTTAAAGCAGGTACTCTCTGCCGTAGGAACTGAGTTGGCAAGGTTAAATATAGGAACTTTAACGATATTAAATAAATCTTTATAAAAAAACGTAAACATTGGCAAGAGATCTTTAAACCATAGGAAATGTTGGCCCATTACAGCATAACATATTATAGACAACTTATTTGTCGTTAACAGCTTACATACAAACTTAACTATAGCCATGTTGGCTTCCTTAAATATAAAAAATGTAGGATAAACATACTATGGCACAAACATTACATAATGCTGTCTAGAAAGTGGTATCATTGATGGAAAACAAACATGCCCTAGTTGAGCCCCTGTGCTCGCACAAAGTATGTGTGGTGCCCCCTGTGGCAGTATTAGGACAATAAAATCATACCTGTATTATCCATCGCTAGGCCACCTCTTCATGTAGTCGCAGGCGGTTGTGGTGTCTCGCGGACCCTCGGCGTCGTCGTCCAACCTCCTCACCTTGTAACGGTCCCGTCCCGTGCACTCGACAACCTCGTACGGTCCCAGGTATTTCGGTCTTAGCTTCATACCGACACCAAACTGGGTTCTTTTTATGGCCACTTTATCACCCACTCGGTACCTGGTGCTCTCTTTTCTACGTTTGTTGTAGTTCCGTCTATTCTCTTCCTGTATCTGTAAGATGTGCTCTTTTGCTTTCTTTCTCGTTTCTTCTCTGATGGCCATAAAACTATCCCTTTGCTCTTGTTCTATCAATTCATACACCTCATAATCTTCTCTTTGCTTCATTTTAGTTCCAACCAATAGCTCGAATGGAGACGTATTTATGCTCCTTTGATGGGTGCTATTGATTGCTCTCTGAACTCTGCTGATATGGCGGTACCAATGTGTAGGCTCTTCAATACACAGCTTGGTCAATACTCTTATCAGAAGTCTGTGAATAATCTCCACTTGCCCATTTCCACGTGGGACTCCCGTCGTTATCTTGAGGTGCTCGATACCTTCGTCCTTACAGAAGTCCTGGAACAGGGTGCTGGTGAAGGCCGTCCCCCTGTCGGAGATGATTCGAGTTGGATTCCCAAAACATTGTTGGTAAATCAGTAGCTTATCTACTGTCTCTCTTGACGTCGTACTCTTGACTGGAAACAACCAGACAAATTTGGTGAAAGCATCCACTACTGTTAAAATATGATTATACAGTTTCTTCGTTTCCGTCATTGGACCAATATGGTCGACATGAAGAGTATCCAGAGGCAATTCTCGTTTATCGATAGGATGCAAGAAACCTTCTTGTTTGCCACTCTTTCTCTCCGCTAACAAGCATGGAATGCAAGTCAAGATATACTCTTCTATCTTCTTTTCCAAATTCTTTATGTAGTAGTCTTTGCTGATTAGTTCTAGCATCTTCTTTTTGGAAAAATGGCCATTCTCGTGTGCTCTCTTTATAATCTCGTGTTCCATAGCATGTGGAATCACCAGATGCTTCTGATTGCCTTTGTAGAGCAAACCATTTTCAATGTAATAGTCCTTGTACTGCTGGTTCTCTTTGATTAGGTCCATCACTGCCCTCAGCCCTTCATCTTGTTCTTGAGCACTCTTCACTCTCTCTGTGATGGGTGCACTCGCGCTTATCACGGCAACATATGGATTTCGACTCAGAGCATCTACATGCCTCATGCGGCTTCCTTCTCTGTGTTCTATGTCAAAAGTATACTGTTGGAGATCCATGACCCATCTTGCCACTCTTGTCGACATAGCCAGCTCCTTCTTGTCAAATGTCTGCGTGAAAGCTTTGCAGTCAGTGATGATTTTGAACACTGTACCAAATAGGTAACATCTGAATTTCTTGACACCCTCAACGATGGCTAGAGCTTCCAGTTCATAACTCGTATATCTTGTTTCAGGATCCGTTGTTCTCCTGCTCATATAGTATATTGGGTGCAGTTGTGCATCGTCACCACGCTGTAACAATATAGCTGAGATAGCTTCTTTTGATGCATCTGTGTGCATCTCCGATTTCAGTCTGGGGTTGTATATGCTGGGTACTGGTTGACTAGCCAGCCTCACCTTCAATTCTTGAAACGCAGCTCTGCATGTTGCATCAAACTCAAATATACTCTCTTTCTTTAACAAATCTGTTAACGGCTTCGCAATTACTGCATAATCTTGAATGTATTTACGGAAATAGGAAGTCAATCCGATAAAGCTATGCAATTGCTTCATATTGGTAGGCTCGGGAAATCTCACTACAGCATCAGTCTTTTCTGGTGAGGGCCGCACCTTTCCATCTTCAATCACATGTCCCAAGTACTCGACACGACGTTGGACAAGTTGTGACTTCTTCCAATTTATTTGGAGGCCATATTCTGAGGCAATCTCCAAGACTTCTTCTAATCTGCATACTGCCTCGTTCTCATCTGCCGCTGGAATAATTAAATCATCAATGAAAATGATCACCACACCTTTTGCGATTAGATCCCTAAAGATGATGGTTATGAATCTGGTGAACACCTTTGGACAGACGGACAGTCCGAACGGGGCCTTCAGGAACTCATACTGTGAGGTTTGTGTGACAAACGCTGTATATTTGATGGAATCATCATCCACGGGTAGATGAAAATACCCATTCTTCAGATCCAAGGTACTGAACACCTTTGCCCCACACAACTTATCAATATGATCCTCAATTATTGGTAAAGGAAACTCATCCTTCACAATCTTCTGGTTTAGTCGGCGGTAATCTACACATACTCTTAAGCTGCCATCTTTTTTTTTTACCAATACCAATGGACTTGCGTATTCGGAGTAACTCACCCTTATTATGCCGTCCTCAAGCCACTGTGCTACCTGAGTATCCACCTCATCCTGTTCCTTAGGTGCCAACCTCCTTGGCCGCTGTGCCACCGGTACCTCGTCCTTAAGCACCAGCTTGAGCTTGATCGGCGCCTCTTTCGTCTTCCTAGGAACATAGGATTGCACCATGTTGGTCACCCTCTCCTGCACATCCGGACTCACTTCGCAACCTACAACAGAAGAGTCAACCACACATATTTCGTACACCCAGTTACTAGCCGGCTTTAACCTGACATTGTTGTTTTCCATCGACACCACACAATGTTGAAGCAAATCTTGACCTATTATCATCGAATATGGCATAGCGTCTCTAGAAATCACGTAGAACACCACTTCGTTATACGATTGTTCGTCAATGGTGATGTTTAGCTTAACGCGACCGAAACACTTCACTTTATTCGAACCTATACCGGACAAATGAAGTTCGCTTTTCTCGAACTCCGGTGCGTTTAACGTCGTGTAGCAGTCCATACGCAATAAGTTTACATCACTTCCCGAGTCGATCAACGATAACACGTTCTGATTTAGAACTTCTACGGTCTTCATAGGCTTTTTAACTTTATTTAAACCATTCATATTATTTTCTTCCGATCTGACAGTTGTTGACAAACATTCCTCATTCGCCATGATGCTCGTGTCAGTGCAGCCAACATGGCCGCCGTCCGTCATGACGTTCGTTTGGCCAACAAAATTCCGTCGCGCGCCGTTCGCAGCGCCACCTATGTAGCTTGAAGGCACTCTTTTCGCAATGCTGCCAACTTCACCGCTCGCTGCTGCGCTCACGTCGTTCCCAGCCGCACTCCGTGAAGTTGTCGCTTGTGACATTTTACAATGTGAAGCAATATGGCCGAATTGATTGCACCTGAAGCATTTCAATCCTTTGTCTTTATGCGGACATTCTGATGATGCATGATTTATTTCTCCACAGCTGTAACATCGGGTAAAAACTCGCCTGTTCGTCGTAGTGTTCGTCTTGTCAGCCTGCTTCGATCTATTTGTATCACGCGTTGAACTTGAACTGGACATGTTTTCTTTCAGTTGCTCGTAGATTTTTAGCTTCTCTTTGAGATCGTTGTAACTTGTTACGCCGTACAGCATAACTTTGTTAACTTCGTTGTCTTTAATACCTTCAACGATGTATTTAATGGCAACGTAGTCGGGCATCCTACCCCTTTTTCCTAATTCTTTCATGATGAACATATATTCCAGGCATGATTCATTACGTTTCTTATGTCGGGCGCTCATCATCTCGTGTATTGTTTTCACGTCTAATGTGTCTGGAAACTCTCTAGCAATACTCGTCTTTAGGTCGTCCCAAGTCTTGAACGTGCGCTCTGACCGCAACCACAACTGTGCCGTGCCGGTCAGCGAACGTCTCGCCATCAGAAGCTGCTGGACCGCCGTCCACCCAAATATCTCGGCGTTGTCCTCGACGTCGTGAATCCATCGGGCAGCAGGGTACGTCTTATCCTGCCCGCTGAATCGAGGAACCAGGTCTTCAGTTAAATGGAGGAAACCGCCGCCACTTGATGTCTGAGCTTCGTTCTCGTCATCGTCTTGTTCACTGTTTCTCTTTGGAGGCATTTCGAGTTCTTATCGTCGTCGTCGTATCGGATAACGGTTAACGGTGATCTTACTTTCCGCGTCGTCTTCGTCTTAACTTCTTAATATTTTGAAATTTATCCAAATCCTCACTTCTAACACCAATTTGTGGGATAGGAGCGAACTGAAACCGCTGTTGAATATCAAAATACTTATATTTTTGGAATTAAAGGAAAATTACACCACCGCGTCTTAGCGTTAATCTTAGCCTAACCTCGCCGTCCGTTTTTCATTCAAAATCCACAGTCACGCATTCGCTCTCTCTTTCACACTCGTACATCCTTCTGATCATTCTTGCTCTGTCACTCATTCACTTCTTCTTACGTTCCATTCCACTCATCCTACATTTATTACGTTCTACTTCCTTGATTTGATGATGATGGCGTGTACAGTCAGCATCAGATAGTTAGTAGCATCCAAAGTAGCCAAATATATCGTAACACATTCCTTACTCCTACTTATAGTAACAAAGACTATTTCGATGAATGTACGTTCCGATATATTTGGCTAACTTGGCTGCTACTAACTATATTATGCCGACTGTACAGAAATCGGCCTCGGGTAAATATATACTTATAGATTAGTTGTACGTTAACCATACTTTGTTTCATATCAAATAATAACTCTGTATCGAACTTTGAGTTGGCATGCAACCCATAGGTAGGTACTTACAATATTTGCCAAGCCCACTATTTTTATTAGAACTTATTCTATCAACATTTGACAGTCATTAATACGAGCAGATAAAACAATATTGTTTCTAGAATTGTTCATGCTCCTAGGCAATAGATATTGTAAATATATTTACTAATAAAATGTCTGTTTTTAGCGATTTCCCAATTTTGATACTGTTTAGATATTTGATACTTTGATAGAATAGGTATTTACTTGTGTATTTTTTTTCCTCTTCTCTTGTAAAATTTCTTGATATTACGTATTTTCTTCCTGCGCTTATTTAACCCCAAAGACACAAAATAATCATTGAAAAATTTGTGAGACCTAAGCTAAGACGTACTGACACTAGTATCGTAAGTTTGTATGTTACTAACAATCTATGGGCAAACTGGCCTGAAATAAAGAATTTATTATTATTATTATTTCCCATCTTGAACTAAACACAAAATCTAAACTATACCTACGTAAATGTTAATTAGGTACAAACGCCAACACAGTTAACTGACCATCCTGTATTTATACAAGAACCTTATTACAATGCACATAAAGTGCACGGATGGTCAGCCAGCTGTCTTCTCTATAGTACCTACTACTTTACAAACCACGAAATAGATTGTCCACTCTATGCCACTAAATTATCTGTCACTAAAAACTAAACTATACGCAAATGTTTAATAGTTACCTACTATACGAATCACAAAACGGATTGTCCACTCTATGCAACAAATATAGTCCACAATTTCCACAAATATTTAAAAATTTCGGCGCAGCGCAAATTGACACAGGTCCGTCATGCAACGTGTCTTGTCCCGCACTGACCGTATGGACGAAAACGGGGAGGCGTAGGAACTTTGGCGGAATATTTCAGAAAACGAGATAATTTTTTAAGAAAATAAAGAAAGTAAGAAAATGGGGCCCTTGTTTATTATTATATGAAGAAAGTTATAAAATTTCATATTATTCTGATAAAAAATGGAGCAGTAAAATGGTTACAAGTGAAAAAATAGGAGTGACTTTAGATTTCTTTTTCTCTCATTTTTATTGTTAAAATGGATTTCTACGAAAACTATGACCCGTCGCATATCTTGCAGATTATGATATATTTTTTCCTACTGCAAAAATGTTACGTTATAATGTATAAAACGGTTACAAAACAACTCATTTTGAGGAGAATGTGGAGCCTTAAGATTCGAACGCACGACCGCCGCTTGACAGTTGCATGCCTGAACCACTAGGCGGCCGTAGCTTAGCGTTTTGATTAATAATTAATAGTACATTATTATAGAGGCCGGCAACCCCTTTTCACGCCGAGGTATGTATAGTGCTTTTCTCAAACATGCAATGAAATAAATTAAAAAAACTCCAAGAAATCAAACTTTAATTTTCATGGCTGAACGCCGTGATCCTGTGCGGAACGGAAATTAAAAAAGACCATCTTGCCGGCCTAGGCATCTAATTTTGTATGAAATGCCATTACGGGTCTCTCGTCTCGCTGCGCCCGAAACGTGACACTTCGAAGCCCATTATGAAGAACACAACGTCAATATTTCATTGCATGTTTCAGAAAACTTTTTTTTTAAATGATACTGACTGATCATTGTCCCTAGTCCCACCTTCTAGTCTAGGTCTAGCATGGTTAACATTTTATCACTTATCGCTGTCGATAAGAGACCCGTCCCGTTCTGATAAGTATGCGAGTGCGAGAGTGACCAATGTATTATCCACAACGATAAGTGATAAAATGGCAACTATCTTAGGCCCTCAGATCACCTTGTAAGTGACGTCAGGACCTAACATGCAGCTTATTAGCTCAATAATAGTTTTGAAGGCACCTAGTAGATCATAATTGGTCAGGAAATACAAAAGACGGGGGCGAATTCCATTCCTTAGCAGTATTTGCTTAACATTAAAAGAACATCGTCTCGTAACTACATTCTCGTGGACCGCCCTACTATTTGCGATGGGAAATGTTGAGTCAAATTGACCTCCAGATGTGTTCCTGCCGAGTCAGCCTCCCCTACCTGATCGGAATAACAAACGAAATGGCCTTGAGGCCACTTGTTCCCCGTCTTATTTATTCTGGGGGATTCTACATTGTGTTTTGACAGCTCGTGGCATTTTCCTAATGAAGGTTTTCTACCAGCGAGGTGGGGCGAGGATTGAATTGAAATTTCATACTTAACTATCGATCGTTTTATGTAACCTCAATTCGACGATGAGAAAGAAGCTTTTTTAACCCCCGACGCAGAGGGGTGTTATAAGTTTAACGTGTCTGTCTGTGGTATCGTAGCTCCCAGACGGATGGACAGATTTGAATGTGGTTTTTATTGTGTCATAGATAATTTTATCCCGTGTGTTCTTAGTCATGTTTCATGAAAATCTGTTCAGCCGTTTTTGAGATATTGGACTTTGAAATGAAAATGTCGGGGGTTTTTCAACTTTTCTAAGTTGTAGTTATTACAAAACGATAGTGGCAAACTAGCATTCGACCTGACTACTGTAAGCATACCTATGGAGGCTTGTGTTGTTGTTTGACCGACCGGTTAGCCTAGTGGGTAGTGACGCTGCCTACGAAGCGGAAGGGTTCGAATCCCGGTAAGAGCAAATATTTGTGTGATGAGCATGAATATTTGTTTCTGACTATTGGATGTTTTCTACTTATTTAAGTATTTATTAACCCCCTTATTCATAAAACTTAAAATGCCTCTGCTAAATAAAATGTGATTTGTCCCTTTCTTACGAACACAAATATCAAAGTGACAGATAAGGACAAACGAATTTGAACGCCATTTTAGTTAAAACAGGCTTATAGGACGTTTATGAATACGGCCATAAATATATCGTCGTCTTATAACCATAACACAACCCTTATTTAGCTAACTATGGGACTATTCGATTTGTGTAAGATTGTCCCGTAATATTTATTTATTTATATTTAATATGAGTGACATCACTAAACATCGGTAAAGTATAAAATACCGCATTCCACTCAAACAAATGCGGCAGTACCCTAAACCGCACATAAACCAACCAATAAGAATAGTCCACAAGCCAGCGATCGTAAATAGTCCTTTAATCCAACACTACTTAAATATTAAGGCACCATCGATCTACCGCAGGTGTTGTCAACCATTTACTATTTAACGGAAAGGTTTCTAAAAAGGTTTTCCGTTCGCAACAACCATTGGACCCAATTTAACGCGAATTTGAAATCTTACAATCGGAGCATCGAAATGTTACTTTTCTAACATCGTATCTACGATTCACGTAGCGTTGAAAAGTGGACTTGTTGCTGTAGAGTATTAGGTTGATTTTGCGTTATTTGAGTGGGTAAACTTGAGGTTGGTAAAGGAGTTGTGTGGAACGTGTTTCGAAAGGAATTTAATTAAGAAATAAACTTTGAACTAGTAAATAAGTCTTTAAAAGATAAAAGGAATGTCAAAAGTGAGTCAGTTCGACCAAAACGAGTTCTAGAGGAATTAAAAAACCCTTTTTAGGGTCTATCGCTAGTATCGATCGCGAGACGAACATACTTATTTTTATTTTTATTGCGAATAATTATTTATTTCACAAATATTTTTATATTTGTGAAATACAAAAATAGGTACAATTGGCGGACTCAATGCCTTAAGGCATTCTCTACCAGTTGGGCTAAACAGAAACTTTAGTGATGCAGGATCCAAAATCTGAGACTCTATTAATATACCAATTACATTAATATACATCCTACTACTCGTAATATTATAAATGCGAAAGTTTAGATGTTTGGATGTTTGTTACTCAATCACGCTTAAACGGCTGAACCGATTTGAATGAAATTTTGCACGAAGATAGTTTATTGTATGGATTAAAATATAGGATAGTTTTTATCCCGGGTCCACGCGGACGAAGTCGCGGGCGGAAGCTAGTACAATATAAACTTATTTGTACACACTAAATACATACCTACAATTGTATGTACCCGAACAAAGATATCAAGAGCATCATCAATCTTTAATACTTAATAAGAGACGCTTACGCAACTTGCGTTTAATTATCTAGTAGAAAACAATATATTTAACATTAGCTATCTACACTGTAACTTCGAGAAAGAGGTCAATCGTCGAATCCGACTCGGCTGGGCAGCGTTCGGGAAGCTACGGCACATCTTTTCGTCCAATATTCCGCAGTGTCTCAAGACGAGAGTCTTTGACCAGTGTGTGTTGCCAGTGATGACATATGGCACTGAAACGTGGTCGCTTACTATGGGCCTCATAAGAAGGCTCAAAGATCCAAAGGGCTATGGAGAGGGCTATGTTGGGAGTTTCTCTGCGTGATCGCATCAGAAATGAGGCTATCCTCAGCAGAACCAAGGTAACCGATATAGCCCTTCGAATCGCTAAACTTAAGCACGTTGGGGCGGAAAGGTTCTCGAGTGGCGACCACGAACCGGAAGGCGCGGCGTGGGTAGGCCCCCGCAAGGTGGACTGATGACCTGGTAAAGGTTGCTAGAGTCCGCTGGATGCGGGTGGCGCAGGACCGGTCACTTTTGGGGGAGGCCTATGTCCAGCAGTTGACGTCTTTCGGCTGATGATGATGATGACTGTAACCTCTTAAGAGTCCGCAGTAAGCTCGGCCGAATTTCACCTTCCCATACAAACGTAGTTACGCTCTCATTTTAAAACTACCGTGTTGGATT
The DNA here is from genome assembly GCA_947049275.1 of Epinotia bilunana. NCBI lineage: Eukaryota > Metazoa > Arthropoda > Insecta > Lepidoptera > Tortricidae > Epinotia > Epinotia bilunana. The sequence goes on from OX346274.1 coordinate 4,071,526, forward strand.
GTGAAGGAACTTTGCATATACAATGACATGAGGTATATCTATGTCTGTAATTAGTTTATATGGTTCCAGTTCATAAAACAAACGAAATACAGCAAAAACAAGTTTAGTATGAAAAACTTAAATTCGCTGTATTTTTTCTACTATGGTATCTGATACATAAACTAATTACAGACATAGATATACCTCATGTCATTGTACATGCAAAGTTTCGTTACAATCCAACAGGTAGTTTTAAAATGAGAGCGTAACTAAGTTTGTATGGAGAATCGAGCTTACTCGGTCTCTTAACGAAACAACACTGTACTGTCAGAGTCATATAGTTAGTTGCTACTGACCACTGGCCAGAGTAGCCAAATATTTCGTAACACACCCTTATCCTTACAGTAGTAAAGACGTGTACCGAAATGTTTGGCTACCTTGGCTGCTCCTAACTATACAGGGTGTACCAAAAATGGGGTGTGAACCGATCAAGGGCTATAAGAAAAAAGAGAGACTTTTTTTGACGCGATTTTTTTTTTACCTTAGTATTTAGCGTAGTTTGTTTCTGCCGAATGCATTCACAGAGGTGGGCGAAAATAGCCATGGACTGGGTGCCACACGATGGGCGGCGGCGACGTGGTAGGCCGAGACGGAGATGGCGGGACGACCTGGACGCATTTTGTAGCGATTGGCCACAGATTGCTCAAATCCGGGACGAGTGGAAGTCGAGAGGGGAGGCCTTTGCCCAGCAGTGGGACACTGTATAGACTTTATTATTAGGCACTAAACATAACCACCAACAATACCATTTTACCTCAGGTAGACGCAACTAGGTACCTAGGCTTCGTAATTGACTCAGGGTTGACATGGTCACCACACATTGACTATGTATGCGACAAGCTGTCCGCCGCGTGCTACGCACTGACTAGACTCGCACTTACTTTGTCTCCCAGTAACTTGAGGAAAGCTTACTTCGGTTACTTTCACTCAATTCTAATTCAAGGGGTAGATCTGTGGGCAATGTCTGCCAATCGTGACAGAGTCTTCAGAATTCAAAAGCGAGCCTTGCGAATCATCGACCGAAAACCAGTAGACCGACCCGCGAGAGACATATTTAGACACCATAAAATCCTAACGTTACCAAGTGTATACATATTAACTGCTTGTTCATACATACGAAACAACCTACATAACTATAAAACCTACGGTCAACCCACCCAAAGGCCTACGCGCAGGCGGCATCTGCTGGAGCCCCCGCGTCGGCGCTTGGCTAAGGCTCGCGCGGCACTCAGCGTTGCCGGGACCCACATATATAACTGTGTTCCTGAACACATTAAAACAGCTGGGAGTGATGCCTCATTTACAGAAAAACTCAAGGCATTACTTACTGACCTTGCATGCTACAATGTAAATGAGTTTCTCCATAAAGATCATTGACCCTAACACAGGCCAAGAATTTAAAAATATTATTATACTCTGACTTGTAAATGAGATGTACATTTATCAATAAATAATCTGAAATCTGAAATCTGAATCTGATGATGGTATAGGTCGAAAGAAATACCTACATATGGAATTACGTACACTCCAAAAATATGACCAAATCGAAAATGATTGATGAATATTGAACAAAATAGACGAATTTCCTTTAAAATTGAGATAATAATTTAAATTAGACAACATTCATTTGGCACCCGTTAAAATATGAAACTATTTCGTACTGGACAAAATTCCATAAGGGCTAGATTCATTTCAAACAAGAAAAATATTGGTCAATAAAAAGCTAAAACACAACTAGGTCAAATTTCAAAATGGTAATTCCGTGTTTACGATTTTCCATTATTTTGTTTGGCCAGTCCCGGGAGCAAACCCTACAAATGACACTAATTCCCGTTTTTTTACATTATACCCAAATACAAAGGCTTAAACTAATCAAAACTTGTACAAATTACAAAATGCGTAATGTTTTCTAGAAAGTTAAGCTAATAATAAAAGCAATTAATCATGAAAAATAAGTCTTTGGGTAAATAGGAAATACATTAATCTTCTAAGATCATTAGTTTGGTCAGAATAACGTGATCTGAATTTCAATCATGATTTATTATTTGCATATAGAATGGTTGAAATTCTTGATGTTTATATAATTAAAGGGATGTTTGACATATTTTACGAAATCGAGGTATAATTATGTTGGTCTGTGAAGACGCTACAATTCTGTAGTACTAGACATAGTTGAATTAAAACCCCACAATCTTTTCCGCTTTGCCTTAAGGGTTGACTGGTAGAGAATGCCATTTGGCATTAAGTCCGCCTTTTGTACGATAAGTTTTCTTTTGTGCAATAAAGTTTTAATGAATGAATTAATTAATTAAGTAGTATCCCGTTTACCGAAAATTACCCCTTTATCTAACCTATATATCCTACCAGATATCTGTAAAATGGGATTACTCAGCGCTCCGAAACATATTTCACATTTGTGTATAATTTAGTTAGAATACATTTGGTATACAGATTTCGTAAATTAATTTCACTTTAGGAATAAAAAATTGTTTTTGCACAAAAATAACAACTGCCAATCATTTTACAACGAATGTGACGAAGTTATTTTTCATATTTTTGAAGAGATATCCGATTATTAATCGAATCCAAGATGCAAGTGTAACTATGCAAACGGAAGGTATTGTGTAATTAATAACATTGTACGAGAAATATAGTTTCCTTTAAAATCGTCAAAAATGTAGTTATTAGTTATACATGTTGTTTTTGAAAACACCCCTTCAATTGCTTGGACCATGACGGCTAAATGGCCTTATGAAAAGTATAACCAGAGAATAAGAGTTTATCGCTTAGAGCGGTTACACGCGGCGAAATTATCATCATCATCATCATCATATCAGCCGAAAGACGTCCACTGCTGGACATAGGCCCCCCTAAGGAGTGCCACAATGACCGGTCCTGCGCCACCCGCATCCAGCGGACTCCCGCGACCTTTAACAGGTCATCAGTCAGAAGTCAGAACCGATGGCCGTTGGGGCGGAAAGGTTCTCGAGTGGCGACCACGTACCGGAAGGCGCGGCGTTGGTAGGCCCCCCACAAGGTGGACTGATGACCTGGTAAAGGTTGCTGGAGTCCGCTGGATGCGGGTGGCGCAGGACCGGTCACTTTGGTACTCTTTGGGGGAGGCCTATGTCCAACTATGGACGTCTTTCGGCTGATATGATGATGATGATGATCCCATCACCATTCTGAGTTGGCTGTTTGTGCCTTCGTCCACTTCTCCCTACAGAATACCTACCTACCGTTAGCACCTCATCCCAAAGGTAACAAAGCTTAATGCTACTAGTGTAAGCGTCTTAGATCCTATATAATACCATATTTAAATATCATTTTAACTTTTAACATCACAATTGCCGCTTTAACAGTGCAATTCAACAACTAGGTTATGTCTTAATCTTGGCTAAAACATTTCACTCTGCAGTAGATTAGATTGTCAGAAAAGCTGCTGACCATGTATAATATCCTTAGCAAAGCTACAAAAATATCCTGAACTACATACCGTGGCATTGCGAAGAAAATCTTTACTTTCCCGGCCTCGCTGACGACTTAACATAAGCGCCATCTAGTGTCGCTTCGTGTAACTAATAAGCGAGCTAAGTGACGTAAATCGGCCACTGTAAGTTTAACCGGAGTGTTGGTCATGTAGTTTGATTACATGCGTAGAGATGGCGTTGTTGTAAAAGTAATAAAGCGTTGCTTCAATAGCTCAGAAAGCTTGTTTATCACAGCCACACAACAAAAGTACTTACCTCGTTATTGCTTAGCGGAGCAGAGATATGAATACATACTTTCACTGCCAGAAACCCTCTAAGAGGGCGCTCTGTCCGTAGGTGCTTTCGTCTACTTAGCGGGAAAACCACAGCATTGGGTAGAGAGTAGCGCTACGAAAAAGTTGGCAGTGAATGTGTTAACTAATATGTGAAAATCTTGTACCTTGTTTCACTAAATGATACCAGAACAAGATAATTATAAAGTTGTAGTGCTAAGAGGTATGTTAATAGTGCATCCGAAGACGATATCAAGGACACGGCGAATTGTAGAAGGAGAATGAGAAACGCTAGTTTCGAGTTTAAAATAAGAGTGAATGAATTGGTCGGCAATGCACATATGTATATAACACCGAGTACGGCGTCCATAGACTACAGTAGTTGCTTAAAGTCACGCAGGCCATTTGCGTGTTTGTCACAATTGTGATATAAATAAAACCTAGCAAATATATCCAAAAAAGATTTTATTTACCAGACTACAACGTAATTTTTACGCGCAAAGATAAATCAATAGTTTTACGAATCCTACTTTATGGCCGTTGTAACAATCTGCCTGATACAAGTAATCTTAGTCATAAAACCTTAGTGGAGTAAATCAGTGTGGGTGTGTCTGAGAAAATGTTACAGATTTGTTGTTTTAACTATGCGAAGTATGTGTGGGGTGAGTGAGGGATAGAATCCATTCCACAGGGTAGTGTGTGTGGCTGTCTCTTATTTATCGCCTATATAAATGATCTACCTAAAATTCTAGAAAAAAATGTTACCTGCATCATGTTTGCCGATGACGTCTCATTGTTGTTTAAATGTCAAAATAGTTCCGATAGTAACCTACAACTTAAGCACACTTCCAGCACCGTAAAAAAATGGCTTAACACCCACAACTTAGAAATAAACTTAAAAAAAACTAAAGTCATACAGTTCAGACCTACACAAAAAAAGGCAATGGAATTACAGCTAGAGATAGGTACGAATCGCATAGAAGAAACTATGGAATATAAATTACTGGGTATAACCATAGACTCGAATGTGAATTGGAAAGCCCACATCCAAACAACTGCAACAAAATTGACAAAATTTCTGTACGCGCTAAATATCCTTAAACGAAATACGAATTTTGAATGTGCATTATCGGCCTATTTCTCTTTCGCGCATGCGTGGCTCCGTTATAGTGTGGTGCTTTGGGGAGGCAGCACAGAGGCCCAACAGCTATTTGTATTACAAAAAAAATGTATCCGGATACTAGCCAATGTGCGCATCCCTACAAGTTGTCGCCCATATTTTGTAAAATATAAACTTTTAACGTTGCCGTGTCTATACATTATGCAAGCAGCGCTTTTTGTCCGTGAGAATCCAAATCTATTCGAGGCAAAAAAAGACACTGACAAAACCAGAACACAATATAAAAATAAATTATTATTACCAAAACCGAATTTAGCGATGTATAGGAAAAGTCCTCATTATAAATGTATTCTAATTACTAACAAGATCCCAGATTCGATAAAACAAGAAACTCGTGACATTATATTTAAAAACAAACTAAAAAATATATTAATTGACAAATGTTATTATTCTATTGACGAATTCTTAAACGATGATAAATTATGATGTTGAAATATTGTATTAATGTTATCCTAATAAGTAATTCTGAGGTGATAAATTGTAATGCTATTAATGTTAATCTTAAATTTTAATTCTGTTTTAATGACTTTTATGATTTCTGTAACCTTATTTTAAGTGTATCATTGTGTGCCCTTACAGGGCGTCATGGTCTGACTATTATTACTTTGTAACATCTTTATTGAAATGTACATGACTTACACAATTGAATAAATAAATAAATAAATAAATAAATAAATGAATAAGAAATAGTGTGGAAAGAGAGATGTGGAGTGACAGATGTAGTGACGAAAATTGAAAAAAAGTAAAAAAAAATTACTATAACATGTGCATAGTCCTTTATAACACTTTGCCTTGACCTTAAATTGACCACATGACCTTAAATTAGAGAATAAGAACTCGTTTAAAAATTAATTGACAAAATGGCTGCAGGCTAAATGTTTTTACAGTGTTAACGAATATCTGGCATTTGACATAGGTAATTAATTGATTATTTGACATATTTATTAATACTAGGTTATAATTATAGGGACTTGATATTATTATTATATAGTATAAGGAAATGACATGTTATAAATTGACCATTCCGAGAATATTTGGCTACTATTAGTATTAAAGATCCTATTTGATACAGGTTGTCGACTGGTGTATGTAGTACAGACGTTTTACTAAAAAAAAATTGTTATGACATTGTAAAAATTTGCACACCAAAATTCAGTTTTAAGACCTCACCCTGTTACCATATTCTGGCAATTTTTTTTTATTTTGATTTTGATTTTGTGATGGTATGGGCATGTGCAGAGGATGAATGAAAGAAGATTAACAAAGAGTGTATAAGGGAAAAGTGGATGGTACTATCGACAACACAGCTAACTGACCATCGGTGCACCTTAAGTGCATTGTAATAAGGTTCTATATAAACACAGGATGGTCAGTTAACAGTGTTGTCATTTGTGCAGTCGGAAGGGGACGACCTCGTCGAACTTTTTCCGACCAAATCGGAGAAATCCTGAACTCTGAAATCCTCACGTCAAGAGTACCCTAAAGTAGGTATGCAGAATGTAATGAAACTGAATGAAGCAAGACAGGCTTGTCAAGTTCGTAGCAAGTGGAAATCCGTGATCTCAGCCTACCCCTCCGGGAAATATGCGTGATTATGTGTATGTAATACTAAGGAGCGGTGGTCCGTTACACTTTTATAAATCTGAAGTGGTAACACTTCATATTTACTAGTCTCTGGTACTATCTAAGGGGTTTTAAGACAAACGTAAGAAAGTTTTTTACATCATAGTCGATCTGAACGCCTTAAGGGGCTCCACGCGCTTTTTGGCTAGTTTTGACGAGTTCTGAGTTGATATTCCTCCGTCAAAACTATAGATATATTTATGACACAAACACTTATCGGTTCTTCAAGCCTTTATCTACATTTGCACGAGCGTTTTTTTTTTAATAATTAACATTTCTTTTTTTATGATTTATTCAAACATGATCCGAAAAAGCACTGTTTTCGATATTAGTATGTTGTTTATGCACGTTTATATATGAAATCTACATATAACCCTTTCCTGTTGACGTCCCTAACAACCCGCGAGAGATTTTTATTTTTAACCCATTTTCACAAAAGTAACGTCCAAAAAACTGGTTCTTTGGCCTGATATTGCCAAAGTTTGGTGCCATACATCCCGAAAACTGAGTTTTGAAGTTAATACGATAAGCCACAAAAAACAGGGAAAAACCGACAGTTACAGATCCAAGGTCATTGGGAGCTAGGAGCCCCTTAAGCTTAGATAGACGGTGGATGAGCGTCCTGCATGTTAGACGGAGACAATATGCCATTGGCGTGCAGGTAAAAACGGAGATAAATAAAGTTAAGTTGAGAGATTTTATGTGCTTAAGTATAACAACAGTGTGTCAATGGTATTGTATGTTTACTCCCTTCGACTCTCTGTCTTTTGTGTAGTGAATAAATGTCTTCTTTCTTTTTAAGTATCTAATCTTACCTTTACCCTTAGCCGGAGCCGTGTGGTTCTGCTTCTCACTCTCTTTCTCCTGTGCACTCCCTTTCTCCTCTTTAGCCGCTTTCGCGTCGGCACTGGTATTGCACCCCATTTCGTTTAGTTTACTAACAAACACTAGCGAACTAAGCACTACACTGCGGTAAGCTGGCTATAACATTGCTGGGTTCACGGTGAAGTCTGAAACAAAGAATAGTACATTGTTGTAAAGGCTAGAAAGTAGGCAATAGATGGACGAGTGGGTTCGAGGCGGGGCTTCGGCTCGGGTCCGAAGGTGAGGCGCTTGTGCCTGTGATTGATGGAATTTAAACAGTCAAACTGTCCAACAATGTTACGAGTGTTGTCGTGACAAGCTTTGAAGCCTGAATTCTGATCTTTTGCCACATTTCCGGGCAGTGGCGTGAAATAGTACATTACTTACGGAGGGCTGGGTTTTCTTTTTTACTGCCCGTGGTGAGTACACAATTTTACGTCTTCATCTGGCCACAATTACGGCCAGGTGTGACGTAAAGAATATTATTGTTATTACAGCAATGGAAATCAATGATCAATCAGCTATGCTATGCGGATGGCGCAAGACCGTTCACTTTGACACTCTTTGGGGGAGGCCTATGTCCAGCAGTGGACGTCTTTCGGGTGATATGATGATGATGAATCAAATAATGTTGAATTAATTAGTAGATTGTGTGCATGATGCCCTATCAACATTATATAAAGGTAACTAGGTACTGAACAACAATAAGGTTTGAGGCTATACGACAGCAGAACTAAGGTGACCGATATAGCCCTCCGAATCTTAACATAAGTGGCAGTGCGCGACATTGCACATAGACCCGATGGCCGTTGGGGCGGAAAGGTCCTTGGGTGGCACGTACTGGAAGGCGCAGCGTGTGCCCCGACAAGGTCGACTGATGACCTGGTAAAAGTCGTGGGAGTCCGCTGGATGCGGGCGCAGGACCGGTCACTTTGGCACTCTTTGGGTGAGGCCTATGTCCAGCAGTGGACGTCTTTCGGCTAATATGATGATGGTGATGATGATAATGCATGTGAATTTTCTCTTCAATTTAATTTGGCTTGACATTGCCATAATAGGCATGATGCCTCATGTTCAAATTGATAACGTAGTTATGCTAAATGGATAGTAAACCATCAAATTATCGTAATAAAGTATAAATTATAAAATATAATTAAAATCATTAAAAGATAACCTTGAAAGTTTTGAAAAAATATGCATTTTTTTATTGTCCAAGAGGCAATTTTAAGCTACCAATAGAATCCTTACGCTTTTATAGAAACAAAATTGTACGAAAACTATGTACGTAAACGCTGTATTTCGCGACCGACACAACAATTTACCTGATTTTCCATATAACGATTAGTACAAATCTCAGTTGTGACGTCATACCTGTGCGTTTATCGGTATGAAGCGTTTTGCGCTGCCGCCAGCGAGGTCAGTCTTTGTCTCAATATTTTGAGTATTTATGTTCTTTAATTGTATTTGCTCCCATAACATTTGTTCCTCTCAAAAAACTGGTTCGAATGACATCATAAAAAAAATCTTAGTCATCGTCCCTATTATATAGTACCTATCTATTGACAATTAAATACTTGCGTCACTGCCTACTATGAAGGTTCTAAAAGATCTATGAGATATGTTGAAAACATGCAATATTCTACGCATACAGCTGAGATCTTATAATCCACTAGCTTCTGCCCGCGACTCCGTCCGCATGGAACTCGTTTATATCGTAGCTACATACAAACTTTCACCCCCATTTCATCCTCTTGGGGGATGATTTCCGGGATAAAAACTATCCTATGTCCTTCCCCAGAACTCAAACTATCTCTATACCAAATTTCATCCAAATCGGTTCAGCGGTTTAAGCGTGAAGAGGTAACAGACAGAAAGACAGACACACTTTCGCATTTATAATATTAGTATGAATAGTATGGATTTACGAGGGCTGCTACTTATGTATCCGGAATAGAAAAAAATATCAAACGTACATTACTAAATATAGTTTTATTGTTTATCAAAATATTCTCCGTGATGATCGATGCACTTTTGCATACGTGTAAACCAATTTTTAAAGCACTTTTGCCACTCTGATTGAGGTATCTCCAAAACGTGTTGTTTGAACGCGTCGACCGCATCTTCACGGGTCGAAAATCGTTGACTACGTAATTTATTCTTTACATTTGGAAATAAAAAAAAATACTTGGGTGCCAAATCAGGGTTGTACGGTGGGTGACCCGTTAATTCTATATTTTGACCTTCCAAAAATCGAGTTGTTTCGCGTGATGTATGACAGCTGGCGTTGTCATGGTGAAGAATGATTCTGCGTCGCTGGTTGTCTACGTATTTCTTCAAACACTTCTGGCAAACAAATGGTCGTGAACCACTCCGAATTAACCGTTTTACGATTTTCTAGTGGCACTGTAGCCACATGGCCATTCATACCAAAAAAGCAGGCGACCATTTGCTTCAAGGTGCTTTTTGCACGAGTAACTTTCGTAGGGTTCGGCTCATTTTGAAACACCCACACTGTTGATTGCTGTTTAGTTTCGGGATCATACGCATATATCCAAGATTCGTCACCTGTGTAGATATTATAAACAGCCTTTGAGTCACCACGGTTATATTTTTTCAACATTTTTTTGCACCATTCGACGCGAGCCTCTTTTTGATCCTTAGTTAAATTGTGCGGTATCCAATCCAACGCGAACAATATTTTTTTACAGCGAAATGTTCATGTAATATCTTATTAATGCTCGTCATAGATATCCCCAGAATTGCCTCTATCTCGCGATACGTAACATGACGGTCATGCATTATAAGTTTCCGCACTGCTTCAATATTTTGTGGTACAACGGCCGATTTCGGGCGTCCTTCCTTAACTTCGTCCGTAAGCATACTACGTCCACGATTGAACTCACTAAATCAGTGATACACAGTAGTTTTTGATGGAGCTTCATCACCAAAAGTCAAAGTTAATTGATCTATGCATTGTTGTTGCGTTAAGCCACGCCGAAAATCGTAATAAATCATAGCACGAATATTTTCACGAGTAAGTTCCATTCTTGCAACGAGATAACATTTTAAACCCGCCAAAAACAAAAGACTAGCGTACTCAAGAAAGAAAAAATAGCGGCCAGTATTAAAAGAAAGTTAAAATTTTACCATGGAGGTCAAAAATTGTGTTTAAGAAAGTTGGAATCCTGGATTCCGGATACATAAGTAGCAGCCCTCGTAGCGCCAATCACGACACGCGTTAGAGCGCTACGAGTAGGTTTTGCTACATGTGCTGCTACGGGCTACGGCGTAGCGCTACGCGGAACAGCGTTGACGTGTGTTGTGGACGATGGGATAGCAACCTATCACTGCGACATCTCATTCGGTCGATCTTTTATATCTACATTTATGCTAAACATGGCACTGGATCGTCAGTTTCATGTGCTCTGCCTACCCCTTTTTGGGAATGATGGCGTGAATCTATGTACGTATTTATCTTCCTTAATGTTACTTAAGGACTTAGGAAACCACTCCTTAATGTTACTTACCGCACTTCCAATAATATTAAAGTCAATAATTTTATAGGAATAAAAGCAAGGTGCGTCCCTTACCCACTTCTAAAGAAATATGGCAACATAAATATTTATTTTTAATTCTCTTCAGGGCACAAATCGTAATAAAGAGGGTCTGCGGGAGGTCAATCTCACTCGACTTTTATCATCCAAAATTATGAGATTACTGTAAAACGATGGCAGACAGAGAGATTTTGCATTTACAAAAATATAATATTAAACCATTCGACATTATTCCGCTTTGTAGCGGAAATCGCTCGTAGAGGTAGACTCATATGTGAGTCATTGGCCTTTAACACTTTCGCTCCCAGGAACCCGCCTAGCGGGCGCCTACGCCGTAGTCGCTCTCCGCTACATCGGGATCGGCTACGAGCGTAGCGCGTAGCGATTCTTGGCAGCGAAAGTGTTAAGGGGTTGTATTAATTGCCCGGGCTGTGAGTTACAAAGAACCCAGGAAAAGCCACGTGATAAAACATAGCATAAGTTTATTTTATAAACTGGTGAAATATTTTTTAAGATCGGATAAGTACCTAGTTGGAATATTAAACTACATTAAAATGTCCACTTTTCATAAATTTACATGTCACCGTCCAATAGACATTATTAGTATTGGTAGATAGACAGATATACACGCACACCTTTTGACACGTGATCTCGGTGCGCGTAGAAGGATTAATATCACATTGGAATGCAAAATGTCATGGCAGATTGAACACCTGGTAACAGCCGAAATAAATTAAGGCCTATTGCCACGTCGGTCCGTGTAAATCCAGTTTTAGCATTGGGTTGGGCTTCTTCTGACACGCGATTGTAATATAAATATAATATCCAGTTCACTAACTTAACGTAATAATCAAAATACATTAACAAACGCCTGGGGGTTGTTCTGCGGCACGCCACGCGCGTTGTTAAGGGCTATGGCGTTTTCAGTCTCCACCGCCACGTGCCATAAGCGTCAGAATGGGCGACACTTTTAAACATTCAACGTATTCAATTGGGATTAGGTTTTTAGCGTGGAATGGGTGCAGAGGCTCTAGTATAAGTTTTACCGAAACAAAACGTTAAGACCGCGTTTGCGTTTAGCTGTCAAATCCCATACAAATTGAGGGTAAAACGCAAACGCGATCGTAAAGTTTTGTTTCGGTAAAACTTATACTAGAGCCTCAGAGGGGTAATCACATTCAATCACGTTCCGAACGAACGTTAGGACAACTCAACTGTCATTTTTCCATGCTAAAAGTGACGTTTAGATCTACCTGATGCGCGTACAATGCGTTACGTGATCGACCTGCAGGTGTACTGGTGTATATTGGTAAACTAAAATGTATTTTTCAGCTTAGCAAGTTAGCGCTCGGAAGGGCCTTGATTTTTAATGTACTGCCTAAATATTTTACCTGTGTGATATCGCCGCGATCTGCCTAGCAGACGACGACCTTTGTAGCCTAGTTGGTAGTGACCCTGCCTACAAAGCCGGAGGCCCCGGGTTCAATTCCCGGTAAGGGCATTTATTTGTGTGATGAGCATGAATTCCTGAGTCATGGATGTTTTCTATGTATTTAAGTAATTATTTACCTATATAAGTATATATATCGTCGTCTAGTACCCATAGTACAAGCTTTGCTTAATTTGGGACTAGGTTGATTTGTGTAAGATTGTCCCCAAGTATTTATTTATTTAAATATTTATAATATTTGTCAGTTTACCATATTTGTTGGTATCATGTAGTAGTATATACAGTGTACCAATATTCCCTTTTCAGACATAAATAAAATAACTTAGTTATTTTATTTATAGCCACTCGCCTAGCCTTTCTAATATAAGGGTCATAGATTTAGTTTCGCTGCTTTCCTATGGAAATAGCCAAATAGAGATTATGAATATTTTTTTCGGTGAATATCTACAATTTGGTCAGGTTTTATTTAATGCTCTGACGGTGGCAATCAGACATATTGCCTACCTTATGGTAAGAAGACACCATAGACTAGGAAGCTTGCTTGAAAAGAATCACAAACGCGTTCCCGAATCATTATTTATTTGAGGATTCACTGTTCCGGACAGACAAAAAACCGGGTTCCTCCACCACACAAAACCCGCCGCGCTGGGCCCCTTTCTTGCCACGACTTGCTCTACATCCAGACCCGCAAAAACTTCGCATCGATTCTTGCAGATGCGGATATTAAACACGATGTGAACCTTCTGCGATTGCGGATGCGAATATCTGCAACATCCCTGTACACCACCCCTCCTATTTGCATAACCCTAGAGCTATTTCGTCGCATGTTAACCTTGACAATCCGTAACCATCTGTTGCTTTGTTGCCATAGAGGTTTGTTCGATAGCGTCTTGTTTTGACCCAGTTTTAAAGTTTAACCTTTAGATAAGGAAGTGAGAGTAAATACAGGGTGGGTTTTAATTTTGAAAGGTATCAATGATTTAAGGATAAGGGTGCTTAAGACTTTTACTTTTCTCCAGAACATGGAAATGTTGGGGTTTTGCTGTTCAAAATCATAATTGAATCAGATACAGAACTCGTTTTTTTTAGGTTTAACTTATGTGACTGCGGCATTGTATAGAATAAAAAAGTGTTCCCATTTTGTCTATCAGAATGCGTTCAAAAGTGCGTTCAGATTTCAGTTTTCAAACTCCCTATGCATACCAACGAAACGTTATAAAGGCCGCGATTCCATTCCTCTTTCTCTAGAGTATCACTTTTGGTTAATGTCTAGGCTCTATAATTTTGATTTTAAAAGACTCCTGTCTGAAAATGGAGTCGAATGCCAGGGCAAAATATGTCATCTCGAATCGGGCTCAAGATCGTCTCTTTATCTATTATTAGAGATACATATACAAAATTTATTTATTTACCTAGTGAGTTACAAACAGGAAGAATTACAAAGAGCATGGCCGAAGAATATTACATTAGAGTAAAGCAATAGTCTTCACACAAGGTCGAACCTGTGTCGTGCTATCTGTGTCTGTGTCGATATCCAAACGTGATGCGCAAAAATACAGATCTGTTACTGAGAGGTAAAGTAAAAACAATTATTAAAATACAATAATAATACCGAATACTCGGTTATTATTCGGTACCCGGCATATTCGGTATGTTTTTTAATGTTCGGTATTCGGCCGAATTATTCGGTTCAGCTGCCAAATATTATTCGAACAATTAAGATTTTTGTTACAAGTTAGTTACAAGAATGTAAAATAGTTACTGCTTCGTGAAATTAATATAAGAATATTAATTCGACCCATTATTAGTGTTATTTAACTCACTTTATTGTCAATATTTCGCTTTGATAATGAACAAATTTTACCATTGAATTAGTCTGTTTTAGAACAACGGATGAAGGCATTACGCTGAACCGAATAATTCGGACGAATATTCGGTTCGGCTACAGCTAGACCGAATACGAATATTCGGCCGAATGATCGTATTCGGTGAAACCCCTATTCGGTGCATCTCTACCTATTATCAAAGAACACTTTTTCACTTTACGGTACACTTGTACATGCACGCTTAAATAGGCCATTGCGCTATTTAAATCTAAACTTGAACGCTCTGCGGTTTAACCTTTATCTAAATGTCAGTTAACTTTATTTATAGTGCGGCATCATGCGGGCCTGATGTATGACGACGACTGTACAGGTATAGTCGGCAACAAAAGCAGAAAAGCAGCGGAATAAAGCCAACTCAATTGCGCGACATCAGTTGATATACATACATACATACATTCACGCCTTTATCCCTAAAAGGGGTAGGCAGAGCACATAAAACTTGTGTTCCAGTGCCACTTTTAGCATAAATGTGGGTATAAAAGATCGACCAAATGTGATGTCGTAGTGATAGGTTGCTAGCCCATCGCCCACAACGCACTTCAACCCTGTTCCCTTAGTCGACTCTTACGACACCCACAGGAAGAAAGGGGGTGGTGCTATTCTAACCCGACACCACACGGACACTATCAGTTGATATGTCTGTTAAATTCGTGCGACACGAGATTCCATTGTTCCACGTCTCGCGAGACTTATGCACGATTCCCACCAAACGGGTCGGACCGGGTCGGGTGGCGCAGCATCGCATGCGCGAGCACCCGGCGGTGGCCGACCGCGTTTTAATAGAGTGCATAAGGTAAAAGCCGGACGGAGGCGGTCGGATGTGACGCCAGCCGAGCGTAGCCGTCCACGTCCGCGAGGAGCGACCGGCCGCAAATCCATTCAAATATGAAATGTAACGTCTGTATTAAAGCTTCTAATTCCTTTGGCAACTAGTAAAGTGCGCTCAGGCGCGCTCCGGCCCGGCCCGTTCCCCGTGAGAAGCGTAGTTACATTATGTACGACCGGGCCGAGCTGGAGCGCACCTGAACGCGTAACAAGTTTGCCTTATGCATTTGATGCTTCAATAAAGATGTTATTTCATATTTGAATTGATTTTCGTCCGGCCGGCTCCTCGCGGAGCCGTTTTCCTTTTAAATTCATTATAATGTACTACTGCCACGATTGTTTTCATAATCCCAATAGCAGCTATTAAGCCGGCAGGCGGGGGCACAAAAAAAATCGCTTTAAAGGCCAATATTTCGCAAACGAATCACTAAATTGAAAAATCTTTTTTTTTTAAACCCATAATAAATTTAAACAAGCTTTCCAACGATACCCCACACTATGGGTTTAACGAGAAAAAAAAAACATCCCCACTTTACGTGTAGGAGAAATAGGCCAAAAAAAAATATTTTTCAAGATTTTAGTCTTCTGTTTTGTTAGCGTGATTGATTTGTATACCCATGCCGAATTACGGTTTTCTAGTAGTAACGGTTACTGAGCTAAGCCGAAGACGGGTGGACAGACGGACATGGCGAAACTATAAGGGTTCCTTGTTGACTAAGGAACCCTAAAAATGGTAGCCTATGTCACCCGGAACATAATTTCGAATCGATTGATACCTTATTCATCTAAATCGTTTCAGTGTGACACACGTAAATACAAACAGACTGCTACAATCATATAAGTATTCCTTCCTTCCGGCTCTGCCGGTCTGGCAAAATCTCTGGAGTCGCAGGCGTCCATAGGCTATGCTGTCTGCTTGCTATCAGGCAGGCCGTATGATTGATAGACATATTGCCGCCGTCGTATTATGAAAAAATAACATAAGAAAAATATTATACG
This sequence comes from Epinotia bilunana, assembly GCA_947049275.1. NCBI lineage: Eukaryota > Metazoa > Arthropoda > Insecta > Lepidoptera > Tortricidae > Epinotia > Epinotia bilunana. The sequence continues at coordinate 4,087,709 of OX346274.1, forward strand.
AACAAAAATAGACCTAAGCGGTTATATGCCCTTTAGACGACAGGTATGAATAATTTTGTCTCCGATGTGTGTGTAAAGTTAACACAGCTATTCCATTACGGATTGGCTGTAAATATATTCTTCAGGGTGAACGAATATGTAATGCAAGTCCTTCAAAGTCACGTTACTAGGTACTGCATCGTTGATTTTTGCCCAATTCATCCTCATATCAGCCGAAATACGTCGACTGCTCGGCATTGGCCTCCCCCAAAGAGTGCCACAATGACCGGTCCTGCGCGCCCGCATTCAGCGGACTCCCGTGATCTTTACCAGGTCATCAGTCCGCCGTGTGAGGGATTGCTACTAAAGAAAAGCATCAAATAATTATTATCATCATAATCATTTGATGTAGCAACTCTAAGTAATTATACATTTTAATATGAGGAAACTGAATTAGTTATATTACATACCTAGTAAACGTTAAGTAAAGTGACACTACATTATATCAGGGATTAGATTTAGAGAACATTTAACGAAGGTTTCTTTAATGCTTCCAGCCATCTATAATCATCGTCAAAAATATGTCTACATTTTGTGCGTTATTACACTGAAATAAGGCGCAAAAGCGTAGAGATATCTTTGACGTGGGTCGCATAAAAGTCGATACCGATCCGTGCTACCACGAGAATAGAACGAAATACGTTTTTGCTAGGACAGTCCGAGAATCATGGAGGTATGAAGAAAGGGCCACTTTTTACAAGCTTTTATTTACTATCACCTGTTCCGTTGTCGGTCTGTCTGTAATCAAATCTTGCAAGTTAAATTTGACCCACTTCCTGGTGACCGATTGAGCTGAAATTTTGGGTATAAGTATAGTTTGGATGACAATTCAATATTATGATACCATCGAGCTGATCTGATGATTGAGATAGAAGGTGGCCATGGGAATTCAGTACTTAACCGACGTAGCCCCGTTAAGTTTAGGCTCGTTAGAATCGTGTCAATGAGTAGTTGATGATGGTATACAGAAAAGTACAGTCGGCAATAAAAGCTTGTACCAAAAATGATTTTTTTGTCAGAAGCTTGTTTTCAAGTGGACTTCAGTGAATAAAATGTCACTATAATATGTAAACAAAAAAGAATAGTGCTTACGTATAGGAGGCCCTAGAGGTCATGGGTTCGAACACGGGGTCGTACCCGGGTTTAAAAAAAAAAAGGATGTAGTATCACTTGATATTTAACAGTAACTTGTCGGTGAAGGAAAACATCGTGAGGAAACCCTGTGTTTGTGTAGTTTTCCCTGTGGTTTGGCAGGTACTTTCGTAAAAGTAGTGCCTAGACCAAATCTTGGGATTATGTGCCAAAGCGGACCCCGAGCTTCTATACAAGATACCTACACAAAAAAATTACTGAATCCTATATACGGCGCACATCTAGTCTACCTGTCCTATTCCTATCCTATACTATTAAACGAGCAATATTTGTATATATATTTGCATTCACGTTCTAGAAAACAGCTCTAACGATCACGATGAAATTTGAAATATGATATATGTGTGGGGGCGAAAAATAGATTTAGCTAGGTCTCATGTCTTGGAAAATTCTTTTTCTCCGTATTTTCTCTGTTTTCACCCGAGCAGAGCTCGTCTATCCGGGGACTAACTATATATACCTACCTAGGACTATAAACAAGGATAAAAAGTTCAAAAAAATATATCATGAAAAAAAAAAAACATACAAAAGGTAGCCTATGTCACCCACCCTGGATAATTTCGAAAAAAATACGTTTACACTTTTGCACCTTATTACAAGGCAATAAGGTGCAAAAGTGTAAACATATCTTTGACCTCGACTGTACGTAGATGGTAATCTCCAGCTGGTCGGTCACGTAACGCATTGTACGCGCGTCAGGTAGATTTGAATGTCGCTTTTATTTTAGTATGGAAAAAGAAAAAGAAGTTGTTCTGCAGGTCACTCACGTAACGCGCATCAGGTTGATCTAATGTCAATTTTTCGCGCGTTCAAAAGGTTACGTGATTACCCCTCCGGTAACGCATTGTACGTACGTTAAGTAGATCTAAATGTCAAATTTTATACGGAAAACGACAGTTAAACTGTCCTAACGCGCATTCGAAACGTCACGTGATTACCCCTCTGACGTTCGTTCGAAACGTTACGTGATTACCCCTCAGAGGCTTTAGTATAAGTTTCACCGAAACAAAACTTTACGATCGCGTTTGCGTTTTACCCTCAATTTGTATGGGATTTGACAGCTAAACGCGAACGCGGTCGTAACGTTTTGTTTCGCTAAAACTTATACTAGAGCCTCTGACGTTCGTTCGAAACGTTACGTGATCACCAGGGCCCGTACTTCATGCCGGTGACGTAAAAATGACGTAATTTTGCACACAGGATGAATAAATAAAATAAGTTTAATGAACTTCATTTTTTTTCTTTACATTACTGAATCTCCAAAAACGGAAAATCGTAATAATATTCTTGTAAAGATGACATTGTATAGCAACTTTTTATACAGTAGTAAAAATAAATACTACATATAATTGTGCAATAACAATAACTATACAATTACAACGTCAACTTATGATCATCTGAATGACAACGTCAGTCAAAGACCATTTTAAGCGCTAATTTTAATTAAAGATGTTGATAAGTCGTAACTTTTTGCGGAAAGACTATTTGAAATCATTCCATGTGTGGTTTGACGTCATCGGCACGCGTCGGCAGCATCGCCCCTCAGTACTACAAATCCGATTTAAACTATTATCCGTGCATACACCTTCGGGTTGACGTAGGCTTTATTTTATCCCACGGCTTCAGTTGCGTTCTATGTTTTTTGCTTTTTTTTAATTTATTGATTAAGACAAGAACAACGAATTATCATTACAATGCCCATCTAGGCAAAACCTTGGAGAGGTTTGTGTGCCGATGGGGAGTTCTTAGAGTTCTACTAATCTAATTTATAGTTAAATTAAGAACTAAGTATTTTAAGTAGGTAAGTTAGTACAATTTAGTTTACAGAATATAGGTAGGTTACATTATTACATTTTAAAAAGATTGTAATTGGGTGGAGCCGCATAGACAACAGTATTAAGTTCCTATCTAATAAAACTACCAGTTTGTTTGGGTTAGGTTATGTAGTTGATACCCGATCCATTCTTCTGACATCCATATTCCCCCGGGCTCGACCCGCGTTGGGTCGCGATATTACTTAGCTGAGGGTCATTCTATCTTTTATGGACAACTACCCAACAACCCATATAACTATATTATTTACTAGTCCCAGGGCGACCGAGCTCTGCGGTTGAAAATAGAGAAAAAAACGGAGAAACCGAATTTTCCCAGACGTGAGACCAAGCTAGATCGATTTTTCGCCACCGTAAAACCCTATATTCCAAATTGCTCGTTTAATAGTATAGGACTAGCTACCCGCTCGGCTTTGCAAAGAACGCAGGCAAACCCGCGGGACAAAATATAGCTTATGTTATTACTATTCGGAAAGTCCATTTTACACACAGAAAAAAAAAACATTGGTTCCAGAGATTAGCCGTTACACACAAACTTACAAAGCTACAATCTCACATACTTTTCCTCTTCATAATATGAGTATCTATAGACTAGTTTCCCACGCGGCTCTGTTGCGAATTACAGAGAACCCAGGTGCCACGAGATTAATTATAACCCATAATCATCATGAAGGTCCATATTATTGAAATATTTTTTAAATTCGAGAGCCCCAAAGATAAGTAAAGATACCCCACCCCCTACATATATTATTATTGCAGTACCAGGGAAAAAAGTACAAGTTTGCTCCCGCATTTAAAGGAACGATGGCTCTTTTCTGAATAGCAGGCGTTCTCAGACAAATAAAAAATGAACCTAGTGAGCACAAGCTCACGCACACATCCTACTATCCTAGTAATAGTATTTATTACAAATTATTTTTACAAATTATTTTACAAATTATTTTTACGAATTATCTTAATACTTTAGAAAGTGATTATTATTTTATTCTATTTTTTATACTTTAACTTTTTTACTAATCAAATTAATTTAAACTTATTTTATATTTTAAATATTTGTTTTATTATAATAATTAACTAACGTTTGCTATGCCCTAACGGGGTCCTGTGCATTGCCTAGCTTTAAGTTGCATGTGTCAATTGTACAGGGTTGCAAATAAATAAATTGAATTGAAATGAATTGAATAGTCCGGAGGGGTAGTAATCACGTATTGTTTCTAACGCGTGTTAGGATAGTCCAACTGTCATTTTTCCATACTAAAAGTGACGTTTAGATCGAATAACAGACGCGCGTACAATGCGTTACGTAATCGACCTGCTAGTTCTAGCAATATTAAATGCGTGGATGTTTAGATGTTTGTTACTCAATCACGCTTAAAAGGTTCAACCGATTTGCATGAAATTTTGCACATTATAGTAAGTAAGTAAGTAAAATATTTATTCAATTTAAATTCATGGCGAACACTTTTTGAATGTCATATTTTTACATATATACTTATACAAAATATACTAGTATATTATAATGCCTTCTGCCCGCGACTTCGTCTGAGTGGAGCCGGAATAATTACTATCCTATGTTTTAATCCAGGCTATAAATTATCTTCGGGCAAAATTTCATCGAAATCGGTTGAGCCGTTTAGGCGTGATTGAGTAGCAAACATCCAATCATCAAAACCTCTAAACATCTAAACTTTCGCATATATACCTATAATATTAGTAGGATGGAGGAACTAAAGTGCACAGACTCGTTACTAAGTGAAGCCGGTTTTAAACATACCAAATAAATTAAGCACACGCTTACTACACTAAAAACTCTTCAGCAAAGTGTCGTTACGCTGTTAAGATCACATTCTGAGTTTTGTGCAATTTATTTTGTGTATGTTTGCGTGAGTGTGAGCTTAACTTATAATAATGTTGAACTGAGAACTTACAGCGCGTGAGCCGAGCGAGCGAAGCGAGCGTGCCGCGGTAGCGGCCGGCGAAGCGCCAGAACCGACTATTTTTAAAGAAGTTCTTTTTATGAAATAACATTTTGTCAAATGACATTTGGACAAATGCTTAATTTGCGAATCATATTATTTGCTGAAATGAAAAAAGGTCAATTGACATTATGTTCTTTCTGTCTGTAATGTTCGTCTATCTTTTTTTCTTGGTGAAATAGTAGATGGTGTCTCCAGGGAGCAAAATTATATATTTACGGCGAGGGCGATATATTTGAATCCTGAATGAAGTGAAAGATTCTACAATAGAATTCCTCACTACGCTCAGGATTCATAGTCATAGTCATAGCCTTTTTTTTTAAAAGCCAATTTACATGTCAATAACCAATGAAAAGATTCTAAAGTAGAATCTTAAGCTTAACGAGGGATTTCAGTGTTTACGCCCAAGAGGGAAATTATTTTGCTACCGAGTGGCACACTTTTCACGGCTTCTATAAGGAAAATTGAATCCCTCGTATCTCTTTTCGAAATAGCAAAGACAGGGAAGAAAAGCACAACTTTGATCCCTTCATTTAGGGCAACAATGACTTTCTGACTACCAGGTGAGACAAAGTTTTCCGTATACCTTGGTAAAGAGTAATCCCCCTGTTTCCCTTTATTAGCGTGACTTGCGCGTGACCGGCTGACATGGAATTAGCAAAGTAATTAACCCCAATTTGCCGATTAGTTAATGAATGTAGGCACTTAACTATTCATGTGTGCCGAATGGTATGATTATTAGATATGTTGTTTTAATTATTAAATGTAACATTGACGTTACCTTACAAATAAAGGGCATGAACATAGCATAACATTAGAATTCTCCAAAACATAAAGATTTTCACGGTGGTGGTTTTGAAAAAATGTATTGATTCTAAAAAAACATTTTTGAACAAGCTATCCAACGATACCCTATGGGTTTAACGAGAAAAAAACTTACATCCCCACTTTAAGTGTAGGTACCTTAAAAAAAAACAAGATTTTATAACACCGTTTTGTCGGCGTGATTGATTTATACTGCGTGGAACGGAACGATGGACTTTCCCGCAAGAGGGGGATTATTGAGCGCTAGTACGTCACATTTTTCAGATTAACTATTTTTTTTGACGCGTTTTTTTTTTACCTTTGTATGGAGCGTTAGCCGACTGGAGCGACGAGCTCCATACAAATGTTAAAAAAAATCGCGTCAAAAAAAATAGTTTATCTGGAAAATGTGACGTACTAGCGCTCAATAATCCCCCTCTTGCGGGAAAGTCCATCGTTCCGTTCCACATTGTATACCCGCGCCGAATTGCATCTTTCTAGTAGTAAGGATCACTGAGCTAAGCCGTAGACGGACAGACGTACAAACATGGTGAAACTATAAGGTTTCCTTGTTGAACACGGAACCCTTAAAAATAGGTAACACCCATTGGTAGAAATCATGCACAAAATGTACCGTTTGATATACTCTTGAGCGAATCAGATTATTATTCAGTGACTGAATTCCGTTCAGTGTGAGGCACACACACGAAAATACGAACCGTTCAGGACCTGACCCACACGTGCCTATCACTTTTAACCCCCGCCGACGCGAAAAGAGTGCTATACTTTTAAGGGGGTGTCTTGATTAAGTCGACCACGCCCCCTTTACAGAGACGCGCTTATGCCATCCACACATGAGAAAAAGAGATGCAACACTCTTCGGGAATGGTTTTTTTGAACCCGACTAACCTTACTTACCTAACTTAGTCAAGTTTTATTTATATTTAATTAAGTGAGATTTTAGATGATAAATACTATAGTATTAACTTGATTGTGTCGTAAAATAATGTATTGTTTGAGTAGTAGGCTGAGTAGAAAAAGGAAAATAAAGACCCAACTCTGGATTTTTTCCTATCGAGAAATTTTTAGGCAATCATGTATCGATTAAATCAGATAAACAATCATATAGTCAAGAATCATATACCTATCTGAAAATCAGACCTTATTGTTTCTTAATCTAGTCAGGACGGCGTTTCAAAGCACGCGATAATTTCCAATGCACCCCCTTTACATGTGTGTCTGTTCGTAGCGTCGTAGCTTCCAAACGGATGAACCGGTTTAAGTTTTTTATTGATCGAACGTCTTTGTAATTATAAAAAATCCCCCGAACTTAACTTTGAGTAGTAGGGATTCGCCGGTTCTGCCCCCGGGTTCTAGGTCACACCCACTTCCCACACCGGCCATAGTCCAAGCGCGGTCACAGTCTACCAAACCTAAAAAAAAAAAAAAAAAAAAAAAAAAAAAAAAAAAAAAAAAAAACAAACAAATAGGCCCCCGTTTAAAGCGTTTGCGCTGGGTCCTGGAACTCTACGACCACTCCTTCATGCTTTTACGTAATGTCGTTTTCACACAATACACAACGATGATGACCCTTTGCTCGGATTCCTATTGTTAACACCGCAGCCTATTGTCCCATTGTTCCCGGTCGCCACTGTCCGGCGCGTGCGTATACCTGCTCGCCCGTGCTCGCCCGTTCACCTTTTTTTCTACCCTTCATTGCTACCGGTAAACGCTACAATATCTTATCGTATTATTACGTTGTATTGAGTATATAAATATGGATACTTCTTTTAATCTTAGGTTCCATGTTCTAACCTAACCTAACCTAATTTTCTGGTTGCCAGTCAGTTGCGTGGGGAGTGCGGTTAACTGAACTTACGTTTTCTTTTGTTTACGTATCAATGGTGCAGTTTAATTCACACATTTGTATTACTTTCTTACATACTTGTTTTAATCTTAGGATCAATGTTCTAACCTAACCTAACCTACTTTTCAGGTCGCGAGTCAGTTGCGTCATGTGGTTTCTAAACCTAACTTAAACTCTCGTATGTTTTGTTTAGTATTGTAGATGCACTTTAATTCATATGTTTGTATTTGTTTCTTCACATACGCATAAAATATATCTATTTCGAAGTTTTCTGATGGGAACCACACAGAACAGGAGCATTAAAATGTAAAATTAAGTGAAATGCACCATGAAATTAGCGGCGGTTAAGACCGTTTCTGTTACGTATGTCGCTCGTTAAACTAACGGTATTTAAGTCCTTTTTTCCTTGCATACTCTGTGTAGTAGCACCAATTAATTATACAACTCAATTTTTTTATTGGCTAAACTATTGTTTTTTTATTATTCATGCTCTTGATTTTGGGTGATAATTATACAACAAGGGCGATTCGTTCTCAATTAAATAGTTTTATATTTTATCTTCAAGATACCTACTCGCTGAATATTGATAAGATTGGAAGCTGGTTTTGACCTGTTCAATCTTGATCGAATGCACGTGCGTGTTCTGTAATGTGACATCTGATTTATTGTGGTATTAGACCCACAGCCGTTTTTTGGCGTCATGTGTGGTCACGATACATGTTTGGACAAGATACCAGGGACTGGATGTAACATGTTTGTCAGGCTCATTCGATGGTTGTAGGATGCTTTGTTGTGATTTTTTGCGTGATAATATTCATATATAAGCAGCTTCTCCGTGGCTTTACTTAAATAGTTATTTCGTGTCCTCCGTCAAGGATAGTGTTCCAAAATTATAGTGTTTGAAGTTTCCATTTGGTCTGTGAAAGTCTTTTCTCGAGTGAAGTGATTATCGAAGCTGCATAATGGATGTAAGTATGTCACTTTATCTCATTAGACAATTGTGTTATTAATTAATTATTTACTTACGTGTTTAACTAAATGGTAAATGTTGTTTCAGTTCTCTGAAAATACTTTCAAGAATTTCTATTACCCGGATAATCACGATAACTCTACCGATGAAGAGGGCACGGTAGGACTCAAATTAAAGCAAGCACTTGCAAAGAAAAGACCAACCAATAACATAGATAGTTTCTTCGAGAGGCCCAAGAAGAAAACAAAAGCGAAAGTTACATCTTCGAACGTATCGAAAACCACAAGTGATGGAGTCACATACTTATCATCTGGTCAAGAGGATGCAGGCTACGCGTCACACCTCATTAAAATTGAGCTCTACGATATGGAGAAAATAAGAAATATGACTCCAGCAGACCATTGGAAGCACTGTGACATACGCCTCAAATATTACTCGTGCAGTGACGACGATTCACATATCCAAAGTGTTCGTGACGTTATTTTTAATATTACAAAACAATTAGCTTCGAAAGAAAACAGTGTTAAATATTTTATAGACACTGATAAGAATAAGTGATACTCGTACTCAATACTTGTAAATTTAGTTTATTTTTTACCTTTAATTGTAACATTTCAATGTAGCTCTATAAATATATTTTTTATGAGGTTTGTTCGTCTCTTTGCTTTGTAGACAATATTTGTATTGTATTGTATAAGTAATGGTCACAGACAGGTAGATTCGATGAAGAAAGCATAACATCGTGAGATTTATGGGTCTTTGTTTGTAAAATCCTTTTTTAACATGGACGGGTCATCTTTTTTTTCTTTATAATAAACCAAACTCAAAATGTATGTCATTTTTGAGTGGAACTAAAAGTAAAATTGTCAATTGGTAACTCTTTGTAAGCAGTATTTTCTAGACAAAGGTCTTTAGACTGTAAGACGAAAGTATAACATGTAATTTATTGACTTTAGATATAATGGTTGCATACAAAATTCTGTATTTTATGCCTTAGAGATTTCTAAGAGTTGACATTTAGTATTGTGTAACTGTTTAAAAAAATATTTATCTTCGTGAAGAAAAGATCTTGTACTTTCTAATGCTTTTCAATAAAATGGAGTGGGGTCACAAAAACTTACTTGGGAGAAACTATTTAAAGTCATATAACCCACAACTAGTCAAAGCTTGTAAAACCGTTGAAGAAGATGAAGAATTATACAACGCCGGAGAACTTGTTAGTCAACTGCAGAAGGAATCGTGAGTATTTCATGAAACTTTTTTATGCTACATCTCATTTATCCGTTTTTATCGAAAACCTGTCTCCACAAGTGTTAGCCAAGGTTTTAACGTGTTCGTCCATAACTTGTTAAAACAAGTTCAGATTAATCCAGTTGAAACGTGCAACTATTACTCGTATTAGTTAAGTGGGGAGTGGGCGTTAATATTTTTATGTGGGGGACTTGGAGAGTGGGCGTTGACCTTTTTATAATATATAAACCCTCACTGGCGTTGAATGTATCCATTGTTGTTTGTAACTTGAGTGAGTTGTTTGTCTTAATAATGGCGTTTACGTTTTATCTTGGGCATAGGCTAGCTCGAAGTGAAATAGCCAGTTTAAGTAAAGGTTTCATCCTTCGTAAATTTCACAAGTATATACGGTTGTGGTATATTGAAGGAGTTCTGCCTGATGCGCTTCTCGAGGATCCTGAAATCGAGCCTTATTATACACCATGCAAAGGTCATATAGAAACAAAACCAGAAGTAGTGTTATCATCACATACTACCGATGAGATAGACGGGGTGTTACCAATGCAAGCATATTGTTTGCGATGTAAAAACGATTTAAGTTAGTATTATGAACCAAATTTAAAGATCTTATTTTGATTTCATTATAATTAATGTGATAAGTTATTTAAATTTGTTATTTTTATAGGTCTTCACAAGTTGGACGAGGAGTGAAGCGGTCAGCAGGAGATCCGGTCCCGGAACAATCTGCTAAGAGAATTCATCCTTCAACCAGCCGTGACATCTCGAGAATATCATCAGTACAAGAACCAACTAATCATGTGAGTACAAAAGATAATGATAAAGTTGAATGTTCTGAGTGTCATATATTCATAGCAAAGAGATATTTATCAAATCATTTTAACAGCAACATTCATAAAAATAATGTTTTAAGTTCCGATAGTCAATTAATTAACGTTCAATTAATTGAAAACGCGTTTCGAAACAGAGTTGCAACGTACAGAATATCATGCAATACAAATGATCACCATTGTCTTGAAACACCTGAAACATTTTTAGAAAAACGTAAAGATACAATTTTTACGTTATTGGATCGTTCAATAGCAAATCATTGCTCATTAAAAGTAAATTTTATACTAAACGCGAATTTTACTCAAGAGACAAAAAATCTCAATAATGTGTTTGATTTTCAATTGAGTAATAATCTCGTTAACGTTAGCAGTGATAAAAATGATCTTTTTTTATCCCTTGTAAATGAAATTTCGGTGAGATTAACAAACTTTGAGAGAAAAGATAGTGGGTGGTCTTTTGTAAACGTGAATTATATGGATGTCAATGTCAATAAATATAATCCATTACGCGGATCATCATATATTAAGTTACCTCGTGATATACATTTGAAAAAAGCTGTAATTAACGTTCAAAATAATGATTATGAATGTTTCCGCTGGGCCATACTCTCAGGATTATTTCCACCGGATACAAATAATCGTGCACACAATGTTAGTACATATAAAAACCATAAAGACAAATTGAACTTTGGAAATCTTCCATTCCCTTTAAAACTAACTGATATACATAAATTTGAGAAACTTAATGATTTAAGTGTTAACGTTTTCGGGTTAGAATACAATTCCCAGAGTAAACGCCATGTTGTTGTTGGACCACTGCACTTCACAAAATGTAAAAAAACAATTCATTTTAATTTGTTATATATCACTGAAGGTAGCAAGGGACATTACTGTCTTATTCATAATTTGTCTCGATTAGTATCATCTCAACTCACAAACACTCAACGTGCTGCTCATATATGCGATGGTTGCTTAACAAGTTTTACGTCAAGTGATAATCTAGTAACCCATCAAGAAAACGATTGTTTTCATGTGTGTACTAACTTACCTTCCGAACGGGATAAAAAAAACAATTGGTTTAATAAAAAAGTTCCTTCCAATGAACTTACTTTTGATAACTATGATCGTAAGTTACGCCATCCCTTCGTTGTCTACGCTGATTTTGAGAGTTTCTTAAATCCGATTCAATCGTGTGTTAATAATCCAAACACATCCTCAACAGCTAATATCCAGAAACATGAAGTTTATAGTTTTGGATACTACGTCAAATGTTCATATGATGACAAGTTATCAATCTATCGAACATATAAAGGTGAAAATTGTGAAAAAACTTTCATGGAATTTCTTAAAAACGATTTACAGAATATTTGCAAAAACAATACAATCGTAAAGACTCCTTTACCCTTGACATCTGAAAACAAAGAAAACATTGCACAGAGTAATCTTTGTTACATCTGTGATAAAGATTTAAACGGAGATATCTCTATTTCCCATAATTGGCATACTGGTGTTTACGAAGGGGTTGCACATGAACTTTGCTGTAATAAATACAGATCACCTAATTTTGTACCCGTATTTCTTCACAACTTAAGCAATTATGATAGTCATTTTATAGTGCATGGACTTAATTTTGAGGACGGTGACATAGAAATTATCCCAGAGAACAAAGAAAAGTACATCTCATTCACAAAAGTTTTGCATGTTAATAATCGGGTTATGAAGTTAAGATTTGTGGACTCACTTAAATTCATGTCTAGTAGTCTAGATAAACTAGTTAAAAATCTAACACCTGATCAGTTCCGTGAATTAAAATTAAGTTATCCACTAGAAGCCGATTTCCAGCGATTAATACGTAAAGGAGTCTACCCATATGAACATATGACATCGTTTGATTCATTAAAATTAACATCTCTTCCCTCTCGCGATAAATTCTATAGTTCTTTAACCGACAGTCACGTATCAGAAAATGATTACAAACATGCTGAAGATGTATGGGAACACTTTCATTGTAAGAACATGGGGGAATATTCTGATCTTTATTTGAAAACAGATGTCCTATTATTGACTGATGTGTTCGAAAATTTTAGGAACGTATGTTTGAAAACATATGGTTTGGATCCCGCGCATTATTATACTGCCCCTGGATTAAGCTGGGACGCAATGTTAAGAGTCACAAAAATTAATCTAGCACTCTTAACCGACATAGATATGATAACTTTTATATCAAAAAATATTCGAGGGGGTATATCCCAATGTAGCAACAGATATGCAAAAGCAAATAATAAATTCATGGAAGAATATGACGCCAGCGTTCCGTCATCTTTTCTAATGTATTTAGATGCTAACAACCTATACGGTTGGGCCATGTCTCAGTGTCTTCCCACCGGTGGATTTGAATGGGTGGGTGTAGACACAGATTTTAATGTTTCAGACGATGCCGAGCATGGGTTTATTTTAGAAGTTGATTTAGAGTACCCTATCGATTTACATGACTTACATTCTGATTTACCATTTTGCCCCGAAAATAAATGTTTTGGTGATTCTAAAGAAAAAAAATTGATACCAAACTTGAATAAAAAAATGAACTACGTAATCCACTACCGAAACCTCAAACAATGCCTGCAAAATGGATTACAATTAGTTAAAATCCATAGAATTTTAAAGTTCGAACAATCTCCATGGTTAAAAAGTTATATAGAATTAAATACCTACCTACGATCACAAGCATCTTCTGATTTTGATAAGGATTTCTATAAATTGATGAATAATTCCGTTTTTGGTAAGACCATGGAGAATGTTTTGAAACGAGTCAATGTAAAATTATTAAATCACTGGAACAACAATGGTAAATCTCAAGGAGTTCAATCTTTAATTGCAAAACCCGAGTTTCATAGTTTATCAATATTTTCAGAGAATTTGGTAGCGGTTCAACTGAAAAAAACTAAAGTTTTTTACAACAAACCAATTTACCTCGGTTTTTGTATTTTAGATTTATCTAAGACATTGATGTATAGATTTCACTATAATTTTATGAAAACTAAATACCAGAACAATCTAAAACTCCTGTATTCAGACACCGACAGCCTCATATATGAGATATTTACTGAAAATTATTATGAGGACATAAAACCTGATCTTGAATCATATTTTGATACATCGGATTACCCCATCAACAACGTATATGGTTTACCGCGAGTAAATAAAAAACAGCTGGGTTTTTTTAAAGATGAGAACAATGGGAAAATCTTTAAGGAATTTGTGGGTCTTCGTTCAAAAATGTATGCGATTGACGTTGAAAATCAAAATTTGGTAGCAAAAGCCAAAGGGGTCAACAAATGTGTAACTAGAAAGCTCACCCTCGATTCTTATAAAAAATGCTTATTCGATAAACATATTAAACGTGATACTATGTTGCGATTTAAATCAATAAAACATTTGCTTTTCACACAAAAAATTAACAAAATATCTCTGTCCCATAATGATACAAAACGATTTTTGCTAGACAATTGCACTGATACCCTTCCTTGGGGTCATTATAAAATATCAAACCTTTCTCCTTAAGTTTCATTGTACATATACAGAACATTCAATTATTTGATATTATTTTTTGTACTGCTTCAGAAAAAAAAAAAAAAAAAACAATGTTAAAACTGTATAAAGAAGTATGAACTTATTATTTTAAGTAATAAATAAGTTGTAGTGATTTGTATGTGCATGTATTTGTAAGTGTGAGTTTTTGTATAAAATAGATGGATCTACAAAATAATGTTGTAAATATCGTTTTTAGAAACTTTTAAATATATTTTTTTGTTATATATTTTTTTTTTGTACATTAAGAGATCTTGGCAAAATCAAAATTTGTATATAAATTAGTATTGTTACTTTAAGGAAAATAAATTACCTATGGTTTGTGTGTAGTAAAAAAAATAACTGTTGTACCTGTGAATAGGTTGTAGCAAATATACTACATCACATTAACTTTGTCTCCAAAAGGGTCTTTACGTGTTCGATCTGTATCCACACACATGCCTTACAAATGACCGGGGCTTGTCCTGTGACTGATTGGAGATACATACAAAAAAAAAAACATTCTACCGTAGGTGGCATAAACATTATGGTTGACTCCTCATAGTACTCGTAGGTGTTGATGCACCTATCAGTCTCAACCTTTCAGATTAACATTTTAACAATACTTACGTTTGGCGGCTGCATATATTTTTATGGAATAAGATGTAATTAAAATAATATTAATGTAAATAATTTAGCATGTGTGATTCTTTTGCCTCAAAATATAGATTACTTTATTTATGACATATGGTTTTAATTATAACATCCAATTACTACGTACCCTATCCGATTTAGTTAAATGGTAGTAACCTTCACAACATTGGTCATTTGAAAGTTAAACGTTTCCATATCAACACACATTACGTTGGTTCACAATGATTCATTTTTACCATCCATTTACCACCATTGTAGCGGGTCCTAGTGGATGTGGAAAAACCAATTTTGTTACAAATTTTTTAAATCATTCCAATGAAGTGTGTAATGTCATATTTGATGAAATAATTTGGTGTTATGATGAAATGCAGCCTTTATACAATCTAAAAAATGTAACTTATAATCAAGGGATTCCAGACATCTCTATGTTTGACGGGAAAAAACCTAAACTCATTATAATAGATGATTTGATGAGGGAGTCAGATGGAAGGATCGTAGACATTTTTACAAAAGGTAGTCACCACAGAAACCTTAGTCTGTTTTATATTACACAAAATATATTTCATCAAGGCAAAGGTCAACGTGATATCTCTTTAAATACGAGCTATATTGTATATTTTAAGAATCCCCGTGATAAAACTCAAATACGTTACTTGTCTCGACAAGTTTATCCAGAAAATTCAAAATTCGTTGATGAAGCCTACAAGGATGCTACTGAAAAGGCTCACGGTTACCTGATGATTGATTTGAAACAAACAACTGATGACATGTGTCGTTTTAAGACTAAAATATTTCCATTTGATGGTCATTGTACAGTATATATCCCTAAGAAAGGGTTTAAATATAACAAGAATCATCATGTTTTAGTCAGTTCTAAATGATGCACGCGAGGGTCAACACATATAAACATTTACTCGAAGCGCTACATTTACTTAAACCAAAATATCGCACGGCTTTACTTAAATCGTGTGATGACGAGGAGATTAATATTATTTGCGAGTGTATTTACAATGTATTAAAGGGTAAAATTCCCTTAGAAAAAAAAGATAAATCAAAACTAAGAAAATATAAGGATACACTCCGAAAATTAGTGTCTAAGGGAAAACACAAGCTTCGAAAAACCGTTATTATCCAGAAGGGTGGTGCCTTTCTACCTATTGTATTAGGTGCCGTTTTAAGTGCTTTAGTAAACTCTATAACATAAACGAAATGGAAAACATGAAGAAAATGTTGTTAGTTGAACCAGATTTAATTGAAAGACTCAAACACAGTGATAATGTATCGGAAAATTCATTATCCCGTCTAGATGGTGAGATGCAAAAAATCCTCAAAACTAAAATGAATGATCGTGAAAAGTGGGCATTATATTCTCAAGCACTACAACGATTTTTACATTTTACCCGATCAGATCGACAACCATTTAAAATTCCATTAGTAGATGATGTTGTTCAACTGACTAACGAGAAGAATGACTTTAATCCGGGAATTTATAAAAAGGAGGAAAATGTTAATAATAACTCAGTTGAAAACGTGGCATTGCCTGAACTAGAAGGTAACATATATGCAACACCACCTGCAGGATCGAAATCTGATTTACCAAAGCAGTATTCCCCATCTTATATTGTAGATGTAATACCGAAGTCATATAAAACAAAAAGTAAGACTTTATTGGAATGTATGGTTCAAAGTAAACCAAAAATTTGGTGGAAGGAGAACGGTGAAGTAGTGATAAACAATCGTACCATTCCAAACAGTAATATTCTCGAACTGGTAGGCGATGTGCTTAGACCTCTTAAACGTTCAAAACCAATAGGCTGGGAAGATTTTGCTAGTATTTTACATGATATAAGAGTTCCTACATCATGTATAGGTAACCCTACGACCTTGAAATTTATGAAAGGACTTCAATCTACCGATCCTAACACTTCGATAGAATCTACTAACACGTACACTTCATCAGTCAAAGAAAAAAACACTTCTACACCTCTATCAACAAAATCTCCCAATCAATCAAAAAAGAAATTAGATTGGGAAAGATGGACCCCCTATTAGAGATAAATAGGATCTACTACGATGTATCAAATCCTGCTAGTTACAGTAGTGTAAACAGCTTAGTAAAAGAAATGAAAGGAAGAATGAACAAACAGGAAGTAAAACAATGGTTATCATCACAGGAAGCATACACTCTGCATAAACCCGTTCATAAACGTTTTATTAGAAACAGATACATCCTCTCTAACTTTAATGAACTATGGCAAGCTGATCTTAGTGATATGCGTACCTATAGTCAATACAACGATGGATATAAATATATTCTATGTGTTATTGATGTATTTAGTAAATATGCTTTTGCAAGGGCTATGAAAAAGAAGGATTCAGAAACGATTAAACAGTGTTTTCATAGCATTTTTACAGAAGCCAATTCCACCCCTCGTCACATTCAATCTGACAAAGGTACAGAATTTGTTTCAAAATCGGTAAGAAATTACTTTAAAAGCAAAAACATTAATTATTATACCACAAATAATCCTGACATTAAAGCAAGTATTGTGGAAAGGTTTCAAAGAACTCTGAAATCGAAAATGTGGCGTTACTTCACTCATCAGAATACATACAATTACATTGATGTATTGCAAGACCTACTTCATTCTTATAACCATAGCTACCATTCTAGTATAAAAATGTGTCCAATTGATGTTAACTCTGATAATATTATGACTGTTTGGTGTAATTTATACAATCGAAAAAAAGATTTATTGGAATTCCCAATGCTTAATGTGGGTGATCATGTAAGAATAACTAAATATAAACACATATTTCAAAAGGGTTATGAATCTAATTGGAGTGATGAAATATTTATAATTGCTTCAGTTATTAAAAGAAGCCCACGGGTTGTTTATACTTTAAAAGATTTAGAAGGAGAAAACATTATTGGTACATTTTATTCTAAAGAATTACAAAAAGTTACGTACCGCCCCTCCATGAGGCATAAAATTGATAAAATAATACGCTCGCGTCGTATTGGTGACAGAAAGGAAGTGTTCGTTAAGTGGCAAGGTTATCCAAATAAATTTAACTCTTGGATACCTGCATCTAACTTAGAACAAATATGAGTGAAGACAGTTTTTATTTAACTTTGTTGAGTAACAGCTCATCGAGTTACTACACCGATAATACTACAGCTCATTTTTTAACAAAATTACCGAGGACCATTAAATTGGAGGGAGAGTGGGTTGTTGGATTAGTGGAATTCCAATACCCATGTTCCATGTATAATGTTCAGGATCATGAAAATATAATCTATATTAAAAAAAAAAATGCAGTGTCTACTAAAGAGAAATATAAAATCATCGATGTAAAAACTCACATACCTGCCACTTCGTATGATAATATTGATCAACTTCTCCAAGCACTTAACGAAAACCCACAGCTTAAGAATAAAGCAAAATTTAGACACGATACAATTACTAAAATGGTTGCACTAACAACAAATGATGAGATAATATCAATCACAACATCGCCTATATTAAGTCTACAACTGGGATTCAAACCAAGATCGAATTTAAAAGAAATGTCTATTGGGAAACATCCTGCAAATTTGTACTTAGGTTTACCATCACAAATATTTGTGTATACTGATATCATTCAACCACAAGTGGTGGGGGATGTTATAACATCATTACTAAGAATAATACCCTTAGACCCCACAAAATTCATTTATGGAGCCTATAAAATGCATGTTTTTTCACCTGCTCACTATGTTCCTGTTTTACGTAGAGAGTTCGACACTCTTGAAATTGATATAAGATCAACCACTGGAGCAAAAATACCATTTCAGTTTGGATCCTCTTGCGTGAAGCTACACTTTCAACGAATAAAATGAATCATAAGCGATCGTCTAACTCTTGTCCATATGAACATTATTATTCTCATCAAGCAGGGTCTGGTGTAGGAATTGTCTATAAAGGGGTCCCTTTTCAACGTGGACATGGAATCGGTAGTTTTTTAGGAGGGTTGTTTAGATCTGTTCTTCCTTTATTGTCCAGTGGTTTGAGAACTGTGGGAAGAGAAACTTTAGATGCAGGAATGGGATTGATATCTGATATGGTAAATTCACGTCCTATGGAGAGTTCTATTAGATCTCGTTTTAAAGAAGCAAGTTCAAACTTAAAAAGAAAAGCTGATGAAAAAATAGATTCTTTAATGTCGGGGTCAGGGTATAAAACGTCAACTAAGAGACGGGAACCGCTCATTGCCTTGAAAGCCTCGCGACGAAGAGGAGGTAAAAAAAATAAAAAGTACAATATTGAGGATATTTTTTCAAACAAATAATTATGTCTTTTTTACACAGCCATTCATGTGAGTGTGCTAAATCTGAATTAGACTTATTTGCACTACCATCTACACAAACTAGTATTGAAAGTGGACAATGGGTTCATTACAAACCAATTTCATCTTTAAGTGATGATGGCCCCATTGAGTTTCAAGTACCTGGATCTGGTGATGACTATATTGATCTATCACATACCTTGTTACATATCAATGCTAAAATATTGAATCAAGATGGAACCAAATTAAAAGCAGATGTCCAAGTTGCACCCGTCAACAATTGGTTACATTCCCTTTTTAACCAACTCGATGTATATTTAAATCAAAAACTCATATCACCCCCAAATAATACATACGCCTACCGTGCCTACATGGAGAATCTACTTAATTATGGTCCAGCAGCCAAAGAATCCCATCTCACTTGTGGATTATGGTACGAAGATACTCCGCATTATATGGATAACATTGATTCAAATAACAAAGGATTTCACGAAAGGATGAAATTCACTAAAGAAAGTAAGGAAGTAGAAATGATTGGCCACCTGCATGGAGATATGTTTAACCAAGAGAAGTTTTTAATAAATGGTGTGGAAATGCGAGTTAAACTAGCACGTTCTAAAGAATCATTTAATTTAATTTGTCACCAAGATCACAAAATTAAAGTGCAAATAACGAATGCTAGTCTCATAATAAGAAGAGCAAGAATCAACCCTAGTGTTTTGTTGGCCCATCAAAAAGTATTAGCATCAACAACAGCAAAGTATCCAATCACAAGAGCGGAAGTTAAGGTCCTAACATTACCAGCAGGAATACAGGGAAAAACGTTAGATAATATATTTCTTGGACAAGTACCTAAAAGATGTATTATTGGTTTCGTTTCAAACTCAGCGTTTAATGGTAATTTAGTTTTGAATCCTTTTCACTTTCAACATTTTAATATGAATTCATTTAGTTTGTATGTTGACGGTCATGAAATACCTTCTAAAACATTACAACCTTCATTTAATACTGGTTTGATAGCATCGACATATCATACATTATTTTCGGGATCTGGAATTCATTTCCATAATGAAGGTAATGCAATAAGTAGAACAAATTATGGCGGGGGTAATTGTTTGCTATGTTTTGATTTGACACCTGATTTGTCTGCTAGTTCAACTTCACATTGGAATCTTGTGAGACATGGCTCTGTTCGTATAGAAGTTAGATTTGAGTCATCTTTAAGTACTACTATAAACTGTATTGTTTATGCTGAATTTGATAACATAATAGAAATAAACAAAAATCGAGATATTACAGTAGATTATAACAGTTAATAATCAAATAAATAGAATGTTTTTACTTACTTACTTCATTAGCTGCTAATCTTTGGCAGCAAAATCATCAATAAATGTGTTTAATAATTTTTATCTAATAATGGATACAAATGAAATGCAATTATGTATGAATAAAATAAGTTCTAGTTTTAAAACAAATGTATTTGCCGCGAATCAAATCCCTATTTGGGTTAATTTACCTGCTTTTATAATAAGCAATTTAGACCCTGACACAAAGCCCGGCTCTCATTGGGTTGCCATACACGTTGATGTAAATGGAATAGGTGAATACTTTGATTCCTTCGGCAGAAAACCCACTGGTTACCATAAGTTATTTTTAAAAAGAAACACAAAGAGGTGGTTTTATAACTACAAATCACTTCAAAACCATTTTACCTCCTTTTGTGGAGAATATTGTTTAGTGTACCTATATTTTAAGTATCAAGGAAAAACTATGTATGACTTTCTAACTTTGTTTTCTAATAATTCTTTATGTAACGATCTAGTATTAAGAACTTTGTTTAAATCAGTTTTTATAAAATAAAACAATTTGATAAAAAATATTTCTGGTGTTTTATTTATTGATAGTCATAATAAAATTATGGAATGTTCACATACAATATTGTCTACAATGCAAAGAGACGAACAAACCTCATAAAAAATATATTTATAGAGCTACATTGAAATGTTACAATTAAAGGTAAAAAATAAACTAAATTTACAAGTATTGAGTACGAGTATCACTTATTCTTATCAGTGTCTATAAAATATTTAACACTGTTTTCTTTCGAAGCTAATTGTTTTGTAATATTAAAAATAACGTCACGAACACTTTGGATATGTGAATCGTCGTCACTGCACGAGTAATATTTGAGGCGTATGTCACAGTGCTTCCAATGGTCTGCTGGAGTCATATTTCTTATTTTCTCCATATCGTAGAGCTCAATTTTAATGAGGTGTGACGCGTAGCCTGCATCCTCTTGACCAGATGATAAGTATGTGACTCCATCACTTGTGGTTTTCGATACGTTCGAAGATGTAACTTTCGCTTTTGTTTTCTTCTTGGGCCTCTCGAAGAAACTATCTATGTTATTGGTTGGTCTTTTCTTTGCAAGTGCTTGCTTTAATTTGAGTCCTACCGTGCCCTCTTCATCGGTAGAGTTATCGTGATTATCCGGGTAATAGAAATTCTTGAAAGTATTTTCAGAGAACTGAAACAACATTTACCATTTAGTTAAACACGTAAGTAAATAATTAATTAATAACACAATTGTCTAATGAGATAAAGTGACATACTTACATCCATTATGCAGCTTCGATAATCACTTCACTCGAGAAAAGACTTTCACAGACCAAATGGAAACTTCAAACACTATAATTTTGGAACACTATCCTTGACGGAGGACACGAAATAACTATTTAAGTAAAGCCACGGAGAAGCTGCTTATATATGAATATTATCACGCAAAAAATCACAACAAAGCATCCTACAACCATCGAATGAGCCTGACAAACATGTTACATCCAGTCCCTGGTATCTTGTCCAAACATGTATCGTGACCACACATGACGCCAAAAAACGGCTGTGGGTCTAATACCACAATAAATCAGATGTCACATTACAGAACACGCACGTGCATTCGATCAAGATTGAACAGGTCAAAACCAGCTTCCAATCTTATCAATATTCAGCGAGTAGGTATCTTGAAGATAAAATATAAAACTATTTAATTGAGAACGAATCGCCCTTGTTGTATAATTATCACCCAAAATCAAGAGCATGAATAATAAAAAAACAATAGTTTAGCCAATAAAAAAATTGAGTTGTATAATTAATTGGTGCTACTACACAGAGTATGCAAGGAAAAAAGGACTTAAATACCGTTAGTTTAACGAGCGACATACGTAACAGAAACGGTCTTAACCGCCGCTAATTTCATGGTGCATTTCACTTAATTTTACATTTTAATGCTCCTGTTCTGTGTGGTTCCCATCAGAAAACTTCGAAATAGATATATTTTATGCGTATGTGAAGAAACAAATACAAACATATGAATTAAAGTGCATCTACAATACTAAACAAAACATACGAGAGTTTAAGTTAGGTTTAGAAACCACATGACGCAACTGACTCGCGACCTGAAAAGTAGGTTAGGTTAGGTTAGAACATTGATCCTAAGATTAAAACAAGTATGTAAGAAAGTAATACAAATGTGTGAATTAAACTGCACCATTGATACGTAAACAAAAGAAAACGTAAGTTCAGTTAACCGCACTCCCCACGCAACTGACTGGCAACCAGAAAATTAGGTTAGGTTAGGTTAGAACATGGAACCTAAGATTAAAAGAAGTATCCATATTTATATACTCAATACAACGTAATAATACGATAAGATATTGTAGCGTTTACCGGTAGCAATGAAGGGTAGAAAAAAAGGTGAACGGGCGAGCACGGGCGAGCAGGTATACGCACGCGCCGGACAGTGGCGACCGGGAACAATGGGACAATAGGCTGCGGTGTTAACAATAGGAATCCGAGCAAAGGGTCATCATCGTTGTGTATTGTGTGAAAACGACATTACGTAAAAGCATGAAGGAGTGGTCGTAGAGTTCCAGGACCCAGCGCAAACGCTTTAAACGGGGGCCTATTTGTTTTTTTTTTTTTTTTTTTTTTTTTTTTGTTTTTTTTTTTTTTTTTTTTTTTTAGGTTTGGTAGACTGTGACCGCGCTTGGACTATGGCCGGTGTGGGAAGTGGGTGTGACCTAGAACCCGGGGGCAGAACCGGCGAATCCCTACTACTACTTTGTCACAGCTTTAAGCTTTACTTGAACGCATGGATAATGGATGGGAAACAAGGCCGGAATTAGGCCGGGGCGTAAAAATAATTCCGTACAGTCATTAATTAAATTTCGCGATGGCCGCAGGGGACTGTTGTTTGTACAACACATTTTAATAACGGCCTTGTTCACGGGCATGGAGAGACGTCAGCTCAATAAGCTCGCTTTTTAGGGTTCCGGAACCCTTATGGATTCGTCATGTCTGTCTGTCTGTCTGTCCGTCCGTATGTCTCAGCCACTTTTTTCCGAAACTATAAGAACTATACTGTTGAAACTTGGTAAGTAGATGCATTCTGTGAACCGCATTAAGATTTTCACACGAAAATAGAAAAATAAATTTGGGGGGTTCCCCATACTTAGAACTAAAACTCAAAAATGGTTTTTTCATCAATCCCATACGTGTAGGATATCTATGGATAGGTCTTCAAAAATGATATGATAGGTTTCTAATATCATTTTTTTCTAAACTGAATAGTTTGCGCGAGAGACACTTCCAAAGTGGTAAAATGCATGTCCCTGTAACTTCTTAAATAAGAGAATGATAAAACTAAAAAAAAATATGATGTACATGTAAACCATGCAAACTTCCACCGAAAATTGGTTTGAACGAGATCTAGTAAGTAGTTTTTTTTAATACGTCATATCGTAAACCGCAATTTACCTTTGTGCGCGAGTCCGACTCGCACTTGGCCGGTTTTTAAATTTTAATTGCATAATGTGGCTTGAGAATTTTAAACATGCAACATGTTACGCTCCATGGAGAGTACATGCCATAAATGCACGGCGTGGGTAGGCCCAAGGTGGACTGATGACCTGGTAAAGGTCGCAGGAGTCCGCTGGATGCGGGTGGCGCAGGACCGGTCACTTTGGCACTCTTTGGGAGAGGCCTTTGTCCAGCAGTGGACCTCTTTCGGCTGATATGATGACGATGAAGATCATACAGTCAGCAGCAGAATTTGTTACGCGGGCCAAGCGCTCAAAATGTCCTTCACACGACTCTAATGTAAAGAGGACAAGGACTGTCTAGATTATTTTGAGCGTGTTATTTTGCGACTGTACAAACCTTACTTCCAATAAGGTTAGGTCGGCCAGCAGGTCGATCACGTAACGCATTTTACGTACGTTAGGTAGATCTCTGTCAATTTTGATATGGAAAAATGACAGTTGAACTGTCCTAACGCGCGTTAGATACGTTACGTGATTACCCCTCGGCTCGGGTCAACCTCAAAAAATAAAGGATCGGCAGCGCGCTTGCGATACTTCTAGTGTCGCAAGCGCCTATTGCTTACGGCGTCTGCTTACTATCAGGTAGGCCGTATGCTTCTTTGCCGCCCTCGTAGAATAAAAACTGGGGCTTCAAAAACCGTAAAAACTGGTATAAATGGCCTCGTGGAAAACAGAAATTCTAGCCTGTCATTAAATTGGTAAAACAGGAGACAGATCTGATGGCAAAAACTTCCGTAAAATCTGCCTTACCCACGAAGCCAGCGCAAATGCGCATGTGGCCATGCGGAATCGGTAAGTTATCGGAAACTATTATTTTCTCAAGCATGCAATGAAATATTCACATTGTGTTATTCATAATGGGCTTCGAAGTGTCACGTTTCGGGCGCAGCGAGACGAGAGATCCGTAATGGCATTTCGTACAGAATTGCAGGCCTAGGCCTGTTAGATGGTCTTTTTTAATTTCCATTCCACAATTTGTGGCACAGGGTCACTGCGTTCAGATGAAAATTTATTTAAGTTTGATTTCTTGGAGTTTTTTAATGTATTTCATTGCATGTTTAAGAAAAGCATTATACATACCTCGGCGCGAAAAGGGGTTGCCAGCCTCATAACTATCCGACCTGGCTACGCTCGGCCGTCTATAAGTCCTCGGCTGGCAACCCCTTACTTCCCGGCCCCTGTAGTAATGTACTATTACTGCGCGTCAAATGCGCGTCTAATAAATACTAGGGGACAATCTTACACAAAGCGATCTATAAAACACTTACTGTGTGAATGTCAGACAAAGAATTAATTACTTTGGTATCCGCAACCAAAGGAATTTAAGGTACTTTCGCTTGCATCATCCGTTTTGTGGAAATTATGGAGCGAGCTTGGGAGTAGGCATAAAGGAGAGGGCAAATGCACAAAAGATCCCATTGGGTCGAAGTGCATCCGAAAGGGCCCTCACCTAGATAAGATAAGATAAGATACACAAATTGAACTAGCCCTGTAGTACGCTTAATAATGCATGTATTGTGGGTACTAGACGTCGATATATATAATAGACATAAATACTTAAATACATAGAAAACATCCATGACTCAGAAACAAATATTCATGTTCAACACAAAAATTCGCCCTTACCGGGATTCGAACCCAGGACCTTGAACTTCGTAGGCAGCGTCACTACCCACTAAACTAACCGGTTATCAAAATATATATGACTGCGCAAATATAATCGTCCATATCCATCCATACTATCCATACTAATATTATAAATGTGAAAGTGTGTCTGTCTGTCTGTCTGTCTGTCTGTTACCTCTTCACGCTCAAACCGCTGAACCGATAGAGATGAAATTTCTTATGAAGATAGTTTGGATCCCGGGGAAGGACATAGGATAGTTTTTATCACGGAAACCATCCCCGGAGGGGGTATATAAATGCGAAAGTCTGTCTGTCTGTCTGTCTGTCTGTCTGTCTGTTACCTCGTCAGGCTTAAACCGCTGAACTGATTTAGATGAAATTTGGTATAGAGACAGTCTGAGTCCGAGACGGAATATAGGATGTTTTTATCCCGAAAATCAGCCCCTAAGGGCTGGAATGGGGTAGAAGTTTGTATCGAGCTACGATATTAACCAGTTCCACGCAGACGGAGACGCGGGCAGAAGCTAGTATACCATATAATACACTAGCTTCTGCCCGCGACTCCGTCCGCGTGGAGCTCGTTTATATCGTAGTTCGATACAAACTTTCATCCCCCATTTCAGGGGTGAAAGGGGTGAAGGGGTTTTTTTTAAACTATCCTATGTCCTTCCCCGGGATTCAAACTATCTCCATACCAAATTTCATCTCAATCGGTTCAGCGGTTTAAGCGTGAAGGGGTAACAGACAGACAGACAGACACACTTTCGCATTTGTAATATTAGTATGGATTATATGATGGTTGCACTATTAAAATAATGTATAGGAATGATTGCGGTACTTAATTGATAATCAATAGCTCAACTGTCCTTGCAAAACCTTATCTTATGTCATTCAATAGATAATCAAAGAACTAGGTAAGTAAGGAGGACCTTATAAAACTACAGCCATCCTACTAATATTATATAAACGGCTCAACCGATTTGGATGAAATTTTGCACGAAGATAGTTTACAGTCTGGATTAAAATATACGATAGTTTTGATCCCGGGTCCACGCAGACGAAGTCGCGGGCGGAAGCTAGTAATAAGATAATAAGACTTGCTCTCTAGGCATTGTTTCACGACCGGCTTAGACTAGTTAGCCTACGAAGCTAGAGGTCCTGGGTTCGAAGCACGGTAAGGGCATTTATTTGTGTGATGAACACGAATATTTGTTCCTGAGTCGTGGATGTGTTCTATGTATTTAAGTATTTATTTATCTATATAACCATTTTATAGTCGTCTAGTACCCATAATACTAGGCTGTGCTTAGTTTGGGACTAGGTCGATTTGTGTAAAATTGTCCCCACATATTTATTCATTAAGAGTCCGCAGTAAGCTCGGCCGAATTTCACCTTCCCATACAAACGTAGTTACGCTCTCATTTTAAAACTACGTATTGGATTGTAACGAAACTTTGCATCTACAATGACATGAGGTATATCTATGTCAGTAATTAGTTTATGTAGCTTCAGATGCCATAGTAAAAAAAATACAGCGATTTAAGTTTTTCATACTAAACTTGTTTTTGTTTTATTTCGTTTGTTTTATAAACTGGAACCATATAAACTAGTTACAGACATAGATATACTTCATGTCATTGTATATGCAAAGTTTCGTCACAATCCAACTCGTAGTTTTAAAATGAGAGCGTAACTACGCTTGTATGGAGAATCGAGCTTACTGCACACTCTTAATTATTTATGTATTTATTCTGTATTTGAGGAAGGTCGCCAAATTATGCGCCCTATTAATAACGAGGGACGATGGGCCGATTGAAACAGGCTTGTGACCTAAGATTTATTTACGATGCCATTCGAACCGTTTTTGGAGATAAACAACTGTCTAAGGGAGCAACTACAATTAAAGAACATAAATACCCAAAAAAAATTGTTAAAGATGGACCCTCGCTGGCGGCAGCCGAAACCAATAATACTAGCTTTGCTTAGTTTGGGACTAGGTCGATTAGTGTAAGATTGATCGAAACTATTTATTCATTTATACTACCTTCTGCTGCGTCCGCGTGGAACTCAACATCGTAGCTCCATACCAACTTTCACCCCTAATTACACCCCCTTAGATTTCCGGGATAACCTCTACACTATATCTTTCCTCGGGAGTCGAGACTCAAACTCTCTATGCCACATTTCTTCTTAATCGAAAGATCGTTTGTGTGGGTCTCATCGATGCATACGTGCCTCTTTGTCCCTGATCGGTACGTTCGCGCGCGAAGTTACCCCTTGCTGGCCGTGCCGGGCGCGCGCACGCGGGCGCACGCGCACGCGGGCGCACGCGCACGATCCCATTGCGCGCGCGTTAGCGTTCCTCAACTCTGTTCTCCAAGCGCACCCACAGTATGATCTGTTTGCGAGTTCGACCGCGCGACTGATGATTGGATGCAGGAGGGTGGCAGAATGCGAGATGCCTGCTAGTACTATCGACAACACAGCTAACTGACCATCGGTGCACCTTAAGTGTATTGTAATAAGGTTCTATATAAACACAGGATGGTCAGTTAACAGTGTTGCCGTTTGTACTATAGTTTAACATACTTAAGAGTCGTTGTTGTTTATTTTTTCTTTTTTTTAATGTTACATATTTATAAGTTTGTACCGCTTTGGCCTTGCTGTTAAGGTATAAATGTTACTATAAATAAATAAATCAGTTAAGCGGTTTAAGCGTGAAGATGTAACAGACCGACCTACAGTGAAGTGCAGTACTGGCCCCTATTTTACCAACTTCACCAGGTGACACACTGTGGGTGCGCCGACACTGACAATTCACCATACATTGCTTGTTCTAGAAGTTAAGGTGGTTGCTAGCTTACTTGTGGAACCAGCAATGTACGGGGAATTGTGGTTGTCATGTGACAATTGTCAAGTTGGTGAAATAGGGGCCTGGTGGACGAACGTTGCTCACGTCCGTAGGTGATTGCCACTAACGCCCTGCACGTGTCCCCTGGGTGGCGCTAAACGACCCTTTTGGCCGCTGCCTGTCGCTATATGCGACTTCACAGTACCATCAGATGCTCTATCAAAATAATTATTATAGTATACGACTGATTAAATGCCATACGAATAAATAACCGACCTACAGACACAGACTGACATACACACTTGCGCGGATTACCAATGTATGGGCCAAAAACTCAAAACATCACAACCCAAACTGTTTTTCTCAATTTTTCATTTGGCAAATAATCATTAGTTAAAACAACTTACCGACGTACGGCAGTACACCTACTTTTGCATTTATAATATTAGTAAGTATAGTTAGTATATATGTAGAGTGGGATGGCAGGGAAACACGAGAACTATATCAAATCTTATTTATTTACATAATGTACTTTATTCGTACCGATCGTCTTACAAAGTGAATCATACGTCAAATCATTCACCGTTCTAAAACTATTCAAACCACGTTCGATCGTTTATCTATTCATCATCTAACAGCCATACAAAGTCATCAAAAAGTACCAATCCCACATATAATATATATAGCATGGATTGTGTTCCTGCAGGTCTAGCACACGACGGTTGCGACATACTCTCGATTTTTATCGCACTATACCTCTTCTTCTAAGTGTTCTAATAAGAGAGAGACGGATAGTGCGAGAAAAATCGAGAGAGCTCGTGCGCCGTCGTGTGCTAGCCGTGCTGGTGGTAAAGTTACCTCCAAAGGATGTGCTGTGTATGGAATGAGGAACCAGTCTTTGCTCCTATCAAAACAATGAATACTCAAATCAGCGAAAGGTTTGTTACAATCACTTCCATCAAACCATCAGCCATACAAACTCCATTCACCGACCTTAGACTGCAGAAATTAGATTTTATTACTCGTACTGAAATAAACGTTTCACGTTAGCACTCAACAACGAACTCTATCACGAAGTCCTACAGTACAAATTGCTGCAAGCTCACTTTGCAAAGTTACTTTTGCGCCTCCGTTTTAACGGAAGCGTCATAAACGACGCTCAATTTTGTAATTCGGGGTTTGGCAACTGTAAACATAATTTGGTAGTGCTGGAAATATGCGTACGCACGGTATTTATGTTCCGTTTATTTGAAGGAATGCTCGATGCTGCTGTCTGTGGTTAAACAACCCATGATGTGTATAAGAATTGTAAGCGTTTGGCAAAAGGATGTCAAATGTAATCAGTACTTTCAAGTGAGCGAACCCACATTCGCGTTATACATCTTTCACTGTGCAGGGGATTTTTTAGCAGGGGTGTAGACACTAAATAAAATAATCATTAATGATGAATTTTATTAAAAAAAGGATTAAGAATGTAGTCAAATGGACAAAAAACGGCCAAGTGCGTGTCGGGCCACGCGCAGTGTTGGGTTCCGTAGTTGCCTGTCTGTCTTAGTTACATCGACGTGCGGTGCGGTTGCGTCGGCCGAATTTGTACGAAAATTGGCCTTTTCAATTACATATTAAGTTGGTCGACTATTACTTGGTAACTACTTATGCCTACTTGTTCGATAACGATACCCCACACCATGGGTTTGACAAGAAAAAAAAATTACATCCCCGCTTTAGGTGTATTGCACTGTTTTGTCGGCGTGATTGATATATCCATGCCGAATCACAGTTTTCTAGTAGTAATGGTTACTGAGCTAAGCCGAAGACGGACAGACACTTGTTGACTACGGAACCCTAAAAAGCAACGCAAGAGGTTAACTAATCACAAAGTTATGTGTCAGAATTTAAGAGAGGGTATGTTCTGCCCCTTTTCCGTGAAACGCACCTTCATATGAAACGATTGTCTTTTACTATGACGCTCGAGGATCGTCACGTCACGAACTGCTAGCGTTTTCTCTTTAACAAGCAACATTAAAACGGTTGTAGCTTCATAATTTTTTGAGATATTTGAATGGGATTTTTGTCATAGGCATATTTTTTGCCTTCTTTCTTTTGAAGTAAGTAATAATGAATTTTGAGTCTACACTCCTATTCAGCAGTTTCGCCTCGATTTCGCAATTCAATGGGTTTCGTCAGTTTGCTTCCATGCACGCCTCACTAAAATCGAACTCAAATTTACTGTATTATGACAATCTTTATTTTTAGTTGGCTGAATTGCATCACAGTCGTCCATTCAAAAAGCAACCCTGCCGTGCAAGGTAGAAGCTTCAAATTCCGATCACTGTTTTGTAAAAAATCGGCCAAGTGCATGTCGGTGTAGGGTTCCGTAGTTGCTTGTCTGTCTTAGTTAAATCGACACGTTGTCGAATGGTGCGGTTGCGTCGGCCGCATTTGTACGTCAGTCTTTCTAAGTAGGTATACTTTCAGTTGGTCGACTCTTGCTCGGTAACTAGTTAAGCCTACTTAATCCGTGATAGTTTTCCTTTTAAATTCATTATATGTACTAGGCAGGGGGACACATGAGTGGAACAAAAATTAGGGCTTTAAAGCCCAATATCTCGCAAACGCATATCTGAGTTCAAAAATGGTTTTAAGGGACCCATTATATTTTTGAACAAGCTATCCAACGATAACCCACACTATAGGTTCATACACATCAACACTATAACAAACATGTAAGTTAAAAAAAACGGATTTTATTCTACTGTTTTGTTGGCGTGGTTGTTTTATATAATTATAGTTTTCTACTTGTAAGGGTTACTGAGCTAAGCCGAAGATGAGCGGACTATAAGGGTTCCTTGTTGGCTACGGAACCCTAAAATGTCAGCTACATTAAATAATCTCCATCATATTCGACGTTACAAAAAACATTTGCATATGTATGGGATTTGGCTCTGCCGACTGACTACGGCTGCTTGAAATTCAAGTTTTTGTATGGCCAGCCCGTATTTACTCTTAACTTTTAATTTCAGAGTATGGTTTAGGTGACCTACATTTTATAAAACTGTCATTGAAATTTGAATATAATAGCTTGGATGGCCGAGTCTCTTTTTTAACAGATGCAACTAATTAAATAATTTTTAGTATGTCCTTACCAGTAGTTAAAGTGCCATAATAAGACTTGATCTCTAAGCATTGCATAACATACTCTTCTACAGTCGAATCGGGCCTCGAACATGTGGAATCGAGTCCCTTATTCAACGGTCATTAAACATAGACACAGTGACATGAATATCGGCCAATAATAAATGCGACAGCTTTGATTGAAATTGATGACCATGGAATTCATAAGTCGCGTAGTATGTTATAATATAATTATTATAAAGCCAGTTGTGTTTGCCTGTTATTACGTTAATACTCCAGCAAGACATAGTATATAAGTATGTTGTTAATTTTACCTGTCGGCGAACCTTAATAAATTATAAATTATACATAACACTTCCTTTTGGACACTTTTCACGCGGCACAGAAGCAACAGAGTCGTGTACAAAGAGATTCATCCATCCTTGAAATAATTGTGATGTCAAAGATGACATATCATGATAACATAACAAAGGCATCGCTATCCCCAGATTTTGCTTGGTTGTCGAATGTAGTTATTCCACATCAAAATGCGGAGTGCGTCTCAACATCGCTTGAGCACCGTCGAATAACACCTCAGTACGTTATGCATGGATATTCGGATTACACTCTTTAAGGTGGGTTGTTCTCTCGTTTGTAACTTATAGCGTTGAAACAAAAGTTTTAGTAGCATGAGAGTCATATTGAGGTACTCTATAGGAACAAGCACCACTTATCTTATAAGCTATTATTTAACTTAAGCACAAAATACACGATATTTTTCGGTAAAGGAAAATATCGTGAGGGAACCGGTCTAATCCCAATAAGGTCTAGTTTTCCCTCTGGCAGTCGCTTTCGTAAAACTACTGCTTACGCCCAGTCTTGGAATTAGGTGCCAAAGCGGACCCCGGGTTCGGGACCTGGTTTACCCACAGCCTAGGGCGCAAGGGCCAAGCTAGGGGGCGGCGGGGGGCGCGGCACTGAGCTGAGACCTACTTACATTTCATAGTAAGCCTGGGGCGGTCAGAACTCTAAATCAGGCTCTGCTCGGGTTTTGTCGAGTACTACCGGTATTAACGCTAGGGGGATGACGTTTTAACTTGCCTCGTTCGTTCATTGGTGTGGTCAAAACTTGCAAGTCAAATTTGATCAACTTCCTAAAGTCTAATCGAGTTGAAACTTTGTATAGTTATGTAAGTCAGATGACACTGCAATATTATGGTACCATAAAGCTGGTCTAACCCCGTATCATGGTCAGCCTTGTCACGCGACAAGTGACAAGATAGGAGCGTCGTATCGTTCTATCGAACGGTATCAGCCAGTGACGGACGCTCTATCTTGTCACTTATCGTATGATAAGGCCGACCATGATACGGGGTCTGATGATGGGGACGGAAAGTGGTCATAGGAATTGAATTCCTCAATTATGACGATTGGGCTAGTTAGAATCATCTCAAATGCAGTTAATAACTGTGGAAAAAGTAGGTACAGTCAGCAGTGAAAGCTTGTAGGTACGGTCATGCACTTTAGTTTGGGACCCACTTAACACCTCCAGGGCCAATGACGACACATATGCATCAGACCGCCGTAGTCGCTTTCCGCTACATAAACCACGAGATCGGCTACGAGCGTAGCGATTCTTGGCCCTGAATGTGGTTGAAGATCCTGTCAAATTGTATAGGATTACAAAGATAGTTTTTGCGAAAAGGGTCCTAAAATTAAAGAACGCGATCGTACTTATCAAAAATTTAATTTTTGGCAGATTATTTTATATAACCTTGTTACTGTATATGATAATTACCTAATACGAAATACGTAATTCTTCTAGTCCGAGTCAAACGCACTCTTCACAAAAATACACAACTAATTCGAATGTTGTACTCCATATGAAATGTTTTCCACTAATATAATTACTACTATGAATATTCCGCTAATTAATACGAATTGTCAGTCCGTGTGTCATGGTAATTCGTTTCTCTGAAATATTAACATTTTACCAACGTAGGTACATTTGTTAATTGACGACGGGAAGGGGTATTTAAAATGTTGGTTTTTTGTTTGAAAAAAGTAGTTACTGACTTCGCAAATTAAGTTCACGTAAAAATAGTTATTTACGATACAAGTGCCAAAAATAGGAAATTCGCAACGAGTGGTGATAAATTAAAACACGACCGAAGGGAGTGTTTTAAATCGACACGAGTTGCGAATTACCTATTCGCATGTGTATCGTACAACGTTTTACTGTACATATGGCTCTTTAAAGTTTCGACATATGCACGAAAAGTGCTCTTTTCCGCACTAGTGCGGGGAAGTAGCACCATATGTACTGTAAAAACATTTTCGGTACAAGCTTTTATTGCCGACTGTACTTTTTTGCAGCAATTTGTAAGACGAGAGCGAATACAAGCCGATTCACACCGGCTTACCTTAAATTTCTATTTAGGCATGCCTATAGTTATGTGTTGTAGGTGTCTGTCTGACACCTCGGCATAATGCTGAGACAGCGACCGATTCACTGCCGCGAAGACACACACAATATGTGTCAATTGAATTGTATGTCTACTCCCTTTGTCTCTGTCTTTTGTGTAGTGAACAAATGTCTTTTCTTTCTTTCTTTTCTTTATATACTCCAAACTCTTTCATAACTTTTGTAGTTCCGGGTACCAACGCATTTGCAACGGCTCGTGAAACTTTTCGATGGGCAAAGTTTCACGAGCCGTTGCAAATGCGTTGGTACCTACCTATTTTTTGTTTATTCCTACGGGGCTTGTGCTTTTTTTCCGACGTCGTGGTATTAAACAGGAGACAGGTTTTTCAAAAATTTCAATAGATTTTCTCCAAATCTGCCTAAGTATGTCCACAAACGACACTTTATTATGTTAAAATCTACTAAGCCGTTTGTACTCTAGCCCATAAAATAGAATTATTCCGTCCATATTCGTACATACTCTCGAAAAACGCTCCTTCTGGGGCAGACAAAATACACCTATTTCACGACAATATTTTCAATTTCCAGACCGGACTTAATATTTCGCTAAGCACGACTCACATCCATCAGACCACAATCAAATTACCATAATCATAAATAGCGGCGATAAATCCTGGCCTAGCCCTGGCCGTAATTAATTTACTCCCGTGGTGTCTGCGGCTTTATAAATGGAGTCAAGTGGTAGTAATTGGCTGTTACAGGATTGTGTTTTGTGTGGGCACGACGGGATATAGTTCAATCGGAGACATATGTACATACCTTCTGAAGACTCATTAGTGTGGACACAATTATTTATAGCCGCCTTGCATAAAGTTCTAGTGTCTAGGCTGGGTGTCTAGTCGCATAATGACTCTCGTCATAATTTCGAAAGCCATACAACTTTACGCATACAGTTGTTGCGCATAAAAGTCTTTTGTCATTAATAATTCTGCGCATAATACTTTCATTGTTTGACGACCGGTTAGCCTAGTGGGTAGTGACGCTGCCTACGAAGCTGAAGGTCCTGGGTTCGAATCCCGGTAAGGGCAAATATTTGTGTGATGAGCATAAATATTCGTTTCTGAGTCATGGATGTTTTTCTATGTATTTAAGTATTTATATCTATTATATATATCGTCGTCTAGTACCCATAACACAAGCCTTACTGAGCTTACTATGGGACTAGGTCGATTTGTGTAAGATTGTCCCCTTATACATATTTATTTATTTTATTTATTTATTTATTGTCATAACTGTACTATGTCATATTTTGTTTAACCATAATGTTGATCAGCATAAAAGTTTTAGTCATTATATTGAAGATCATAATTATTTTTAGTCATACGAATTGCGATACATAAATTATGCCCATAGACATTAATGCGCGTTGAGTGATGCTTAGAAAATAAACACAATATGTTTTTATTGTATTTTTGATTAGCAAAAAAAAACCAGCTATTAAGTTAGTTGACAAGAATTTAATTAGGTAAGAGCAGCTCCAAAAAGGGGGTCGGGGGGGCGACGATCCCCACACGGGGGTAGCGCAGTAAAAAAACAACCATCGTAACAATTTTACTATTGCTGGGTTAGGTTAGGGTTCACTTGTGTCCTTAGAACGGAAATAGGCACGTCGACACTCTGGCGGTTAAAAATGGTTTTCTTATGACTTAAAAACGTTATGCGCAAACCTATTATGGCGACTGATAATTATCCTTAAAGCTTTTATGGACAATAAATTTATGATATTTGCTATTTATGCTCTCAAATATTATGGCTAAAAAATGTATGCGAACTAATTTATGTGTAATGATGATTATGACACAAGTAGTTATGCCTATCGGCCTTATGGCTACAAATATTATGCAACCCGATATGGACCCGTCCAGGCTTCTTGGTGGACGCACTAAGATCCGCATCTACAAAACTGTAACTAGACCAATTGTATTGTATGGCTGTGAAGCCTGGACACTGACACTCAAGGAGAACAAGCTTTTGGTGTTACAAAGAAAGGTCCTTCGCAAAATCCTTGGCCCAACGCAGAGACCCGATGGCAGATGGAGAATTCGGGAAAACGTTAAAATTGAGGACCTTGTTGAGGAGCCTAAGAACATCGGAGTGCCTGCCGCTTAGACTTCGGCAACTCAGTCACCTAGAGCGAATGGGAGATGCTCGCGAAGCTAAAAGAGCCCACGATGGTAGGCCTATAGGAAGACGTCCGGTTGGTCGCCCCAGATAGCGGTGGGGGTTATCTATCGTTTCCCCGAATTGAATTTGCCCTAATTTTATGTGCCCGAATTTCATTTGCCCGAATTTTATATTCCATAATTTTTCATTTTCCATTATATTCATTTGACATATTATTATTTTCCATAATTTTGTATGCCCGAATCATTAATATGCCATAAACTTTATTTGCCTTAATTTTATATACAATTATTTCTACTTGGCATTAATATTCATTTGCCAAAAGAAACTACATTTCTGCGAGCCGTTCAAATGTTACGAACGGTTCTGGCGCTTATATGTCATTATAACACCTATTTTGAATGATTTTTGCGTACAGAACACGTCAAAATAAGCATCTTTTACTTGAAAAACTTTTATCTACAGAAGTTTTATTCCGCTCTTTTTTTTAAAAAAACCACGAAGACGGTGGTTCTAACCTATCCGCCATCCGAGTCGGACTGTCCTTTGAACCCAAATGTCTTGGTAAATATCGATCTGAGAGAAAACTAGTTATTTTACATATAAGTAGTATGGCTTTTGAAAGGTATGGTAAATGATTTTATTGCATATGAAATTTCTGGCAAAGGATATTATGGCATATGGTATTATGGAAAATAACAATTCTGTCTTGTGAATATTATGGTAAATCAGTTATGGCACATGAAATTATGCTAAACAAAATTATGACCTGTGAATAGGATGGCAAATGAATTTGAATAGAAAATAAAAGCATCAATCAGATATGCATATAAGTATGTTAGATAAATATATTTTTTAAATCCATAATTTCTTCAGCGAAACATCGTTTCCGGAATTTTAAAATTCGGGAAAATATGCTTTCGGACAACTTGCTCTTCAGCACTTAAATCTCGGGAGATATCTTCGGATCTGTGCGCGGATACTGTGAGTGTTGTGTGCCGTGCCCTAGACAATTAGAAAAATAAAGTCGGGTAAGTAATGGACTTTCATACCCTCCACATTTTTATCAACTTTTGTAGGGTAGTGAAATATTGTGCACCCATATCTCCGTTGACAACTTGGTGGGACGACAGTCATCTGCGACCATGACGGGTGCAATGCAACCCGTATCGAAACGTCAGAACTAAAGGAATATAAATATCGCGTTACCCGTGTAAATTCCATACTAATACTATAAATGCGAAAGTGTGTCTATCTGTCTGTCTGTCTGTCTGTTACCTCTTCACGCTTGAACCGCAGAACGGTAAAAGTTTGTATGGAGCTACGATATAAACGAGTTCCACGCGAACGGAGTCGCTGGCAGAAGCTAATAATATTATAAATATGTGTATAAAGCGCGAGAGTTTAAAGTGTTACATATATATATGAGTATATGTGTATTACTCAATAAGTCAGTATTATCTATGCTAATAGTCTCATATATTATAAAAAGGAAGTCTGTGAGGTTGGAGCTTTGTAAGCTTGCAGGGGTTAATGTCAAGTACTATTCATCCGATTCCAAAAAATCTTTCACCACTGTAAAGAATGGACTTTCTAGGTGGAAATAAGCTATATTTTATGCTGCAGCTTGGCTTGCATTCGGTGTAATAAATGCGCGTGCAGCTATGGTCACTAACAGTGGTAGATCCAACACCTCACTTCAGTGCACGAGACAAAAGCAGTCGCATTATAAAGCCGGTTACACAGACGCGCTGTCAACACTTCCTGCCCTTTATGCCCGCGTCTCTGTAACCTTTACATTTAGTTTTAGATAGCCAGACGAAATCGGACCTTAATCAGTCCATGATAGCACTGAAATTTGATTTGAGCGTATGCAGGTAAATTGGGAGATTGAGAGATAAGAGTTAGGTTAGGCATAGACAAGGCCTAAACCTTAACTAGCTGTTTGTATGTATTTTCCTTCGTTCTGCCCTATCGTTAAACTTGACACCGATGGCCGTTGAGGCGGAAAGGTTCTCGATTGGCGACCACGTAACAGCAGGCGCAGCGTGGGTAAGACCCCCACAAGGTGGACTGATGACCTGGTAAAGGTCGCAGGAGTCCGCTGGATGCGGGTGGCGCAGGACCGGTCACTATGGCACTCTTTGGGGGAGGCCTATGTCCAGCAGTGGACGTCTTTCGGCTGATATGACGATGATGCATTTCCCGCTCATGAGAGTGTAGACTCGTATCCACCAGCGACTCGCGAAGATATGTTTTAAATGTTTGCCTCGAATGCTCGACAGTTACTCGTGGGTGAAAATACATGAAAACATCGCATCGCTATATAACCCCTGGATGACATTCACCCTATATGAGGATGCAAGATATTGATACTCTTGACCACCTTGCTACACGGCACAGACCTTGGGCCCGTTTTTTATTTGAAAATGTGTAATTTTAGGCCACATACCTAAAAGCATACTTTTATTCAGTAAATAAAATTGAGGACAAACTACTTATGCATGTTTATATAGCTTTAGACTATAACCAAAATAACTTATTATAACAATAATATACATACATACATACATGCATTCACGCCTTTATCCCTAAAAGGGGTAGGGGTAACAATAATAGAATAGAATACAAAAATGTTTATTCAGATGAAGCACACATTACAGAACAAAAAAAGTTGATACTTTGAAATATAAACATGAAAACGAACAAAGATATTTTACAGTACATATGGTGCAACTTTCCCGTACTAGTGCGGAAAAGAGCACTTTTCGTGCATATGTCGAAGCTTTAAAGAGCCATATGTACAGTAAAACGTTGTACGATACACGTGCGAATTGGTAATTCGCAACTCGTGTCGATTTAAAACACTCACTTCGGTCGTGTTTTAATTTATCACCACTCGTTGCGAATATCCTATTTTTGGCACTTGTATCGTAAATAACTATTATGAGTTCAGCAATGTGTGCTATAATCTATAAAGAATAGGCTAAGACTCAGCGTTAATGTTGCAATTGCGAGTTGTACAATGTTGTTATGTATTTTTTTAATGAAAATGTCTTTCATGTAAGTGAAATGTATATTTCTTTTTGAGAAATAAATGATTCTTTAACCCGAAATAATCCGATACTAACAGTACATTATTATTTATTCCGTACGTTCCTATACAGATGTATCAAGCTTTACAATAAAATACTTATGACTCCATAGCACCATTCTGTTGAGTAAGCTACGTTGCAGTTTCAATGCTTAATCCCTTCAGAAAGCGGCGGTAAGGGTCGGGGCACACTGACGAATTGCAGAGTTTGAGGCAGCATTGCAATGACCACAGTCAAACTCGCGGGACAAAATATAGCAAACTAGTTTCTGCCTGCGACTCCGTCCGCTCCTTACAAATTTTCACCCCGCATTTCCTGACCTCGAGGAAAAAAAAATTATTTCCTTCCCAGGGACTCAACCTATCTCTATAGGTACCATTATCTAAATCGTTTCAGTGTGAAGCGTGAAGAGGTAACAGACAGACATATGTACATACAGACAGACACACTTGCATTTATAATAATAATGTAGTATAGTTTATAGTATAGTGTGTAGTTTATAGTAATAATATCCAGTATGGATGTCATGTCCATCTAGCAAGTCTAAACACAGGTGTTTTTTTCTGCATTTTAAATGTAGAAGTATTGAGAGGTAGGGTAACGAGGAATGTCTCGCCCATATTTAGAGCAGCCCGAAGGGGGAAGTACCTCCATCTAAGAGAAGACCGTAGCCTTAATTTCCTTGTAGGTATGTGGTGTTGTGTGCCTGGTGCTGGTGGTAAGGTGAGGTCATCGCATCTTCAGC
The DNA here is from genome assembly GCA_947049275.1 of Epinotia bilunana. Classification (NCBI taxonomy): domain Eukaryota; kingdom Metazoa; phylum Arthropoda; class Insecta; order Lepidoptera; family Tortricidae; genus Epinotia; species Epinotia bilunana. The sequence continues at coordinate 4,127,897 of OX346274.1, forward strand.
AGCTATAGCGATAGCTGCGAAAGATGCGCTGTGTTCTGTTCAGTCTCTAGCTGTCCATACAAAGAGTCAAGAAAGGGTCGGCAACGCGCTTGTGACTCTCCATCAAAACGTGGGTGAATATACCACGGCCTCTGCTTACCATCAATATCAATCAATCAATAATATTAGCCACTCACTTGCTTGGTGCAACCACAGTTGCCAATTTCGCGCACCCCTAAACTGATGGTGGCAACTGTGATTGCCAAGAGAAGTATGGACTTCTTTGATAAAGAAAAATTTAAAGCAATTTGGGCTACCTTTTATAAAATACGAAATCAAGTGAGCGTTTAGGGTTTATCTTGCACAAATCAACCTAGTCCCAAAACTAAGCAAAGCTTGTACTATGGGTACTAGACGACGACGATAAACATACTTGTATAGATAAATAAATACTTAAATACATAGAAAACATCCATGACTCAGTAACAAATATTCGTGCTCATCACGCAAATAAATGCCCTTACCGGGATTCGAACTCAGGACCTCTTGCTTCGTAGGCAGGGTCACTACCAACTAGGCTTAAGCGGTCGTCAAAGCAGGCAGACCGTGTGCTTGTTTGTCAAAGTCATAGTACAAACAAATGCTGTTTAAAAGCACGAAACAACAACCGAATAGCCCCCTGTATTTATACCCCGTTTCTGTCACACCGCTAAACCCCTTTAGAAAGCGGTAAACGAACTAGCATGCATTCAATGCCTTTTGAAAAGTTAAGCCTCGACGTCCCGGTAAGGCCCAGTACAGACTGCAGACCGTTGGACCGGAGCGGACAGGAATTTAAAAACATATGTGTGAGCTTGCAGAGTAGCACCGTGGGTGCCTACTACTTACTGCCCTTTTCCTCTCATTCACCAGGTCATCAGTCCACCTTGTGGGGGGCCTACCCACGCCGCGCCTTCCGGTACTTGGTCGCCACCCGAGAACCTTTCCACCCCAACGGCCATCGGTTCCACGTGTTAATGTGCCCCGCCCACTGCCACTTAAGTTTAGCGATTTGGAGGGCTATATCGGTTACCTTGGTTCTGCTGCGGATAGCCTCATTTCTGATACCATCACGCAGAGCAACTCCCAACATAGCCCTCTCCATTGTCCTTTTGGTGACTTTGAGCCTTCTTATGAGGCCCATAGTATTGAAATGTAATTGGGATCGAAAAGGATGGGCAGAAATAAAGCATATTGCCCAATATTGGTGCGCGAACGCATGGGTCATACACAGATTTAGGATCGCGTAGGTATTCCCTGAGGACATTGCGAAAGTTAAGGGCTATAAAGTCTAATTGTGGTCGGAATCTGAATCCGCATAAACGGCGTCCTCTTATATGATTTCAGACATTCAAAACATATATATGTATATGCAGGGATTTTCAATCATTTAACCGAGGATATCACAGGGATAATCACGGAACGTTCCGAACGCGCGTTAGTACAACTTACCTGTCACTTTTCCGCACTAAAAGCGTCATTTAGATCTACCTGATGCGCGTACAATGCGTTACGTGATCGACCTGCAGGTCACTTCAGGGTTTTTGTTTAAATCAAACTAAGCAAATGGCTATTGGAGAAGATTTTTACCAGGTCAGACATTTTTTGACCAATAAGTACCTACCTAGTCCTTAATGGGGTCTATTTTTTTAAGACAATTAATAGTATACATAAGATGATAACTGACATTAACTAAATTAAATTCAAACTAAGAGTTAAATCTAAAAAAGACCCTCGAGGCATTGTACCGAGGATGCTGGCGGCATTTCCTCGCTGAATTGTAATGCTGATGCGTTGCGCGAGAAAGCCGCCAGCTCTTCGGTCACCAGTTACGTCAAGCAGACGTTTCATGATTTCCGCAAATAACTTTTGCGCACTGGGACTCAACGGACTAATAATTCGAATATAGCTTGTACCTAAAGTGTTAATATTTGCACGTCTATAGACGCCGAATACATGAGACCAAAATGTACATCAAGTGTAAGTATTCTTAGCGAATAAACTATTATGAATTAGAATTTTTCATGTTGAAGCCGTTAACTATTGAGCAGAGGAAATACGACTTTTGTTTGACTCAATCTGTATGACCTTTATCACCTTGAATTTTGATCTAAAAAATATCTGCCACTTAAGAAAACATTAAATAAATGTAAAGCGCTGAAAGCCTCGGAGGGTAGTTTGGCCACAAACGGCTCAATCAAGATAATTTCTCGCGGAGTCATTACGTGGGCAGAGTTCTCGAGTTTCTTTAGGTAGCGCCGCGCCGTCTGTCACACCAAAATGAATCTCGGCCTCAGACACGAGAGTATAAAGTAGTACCACAAATATATTTTTCTCAAACTTGCAATGAAATGTTGACGTGACTTACTTCAAATTTAGGTTCGGAAATAATACGTATCCGGTGCGATGAGTGAAGATGATGTGTAAAGTAATTTACGTCACACCTGGCCATAATGCGAGTTTTACTGCACGCTGCGCGTACGGTAAATCTCGCGTTGTGGCCAGGTGAAGACATAAAATTGTGTACTCACCACGGGCGGTAATTCGTAAAGCTCCAGATCGCAGGTGTTTGACCAGAGCGCAGGGCCATATATATGCGATCTGGGGCTTTACGAATTACCGCCCGTGGTACGTAATGTACTATTCATACAGCCTTACACACCTAGGCCTGTAAAGCAACCTTCTTTTTTTTTAAACGGGGGGGCGCGGCGGGGTTGCTTTGCGAGCCAGCTGGCGGCACGGCGGCGGCGGTGCAGATAGGCGGTGCAGTTCAGAAACGTATTATTTAGTTGTGTTAACCTACGAATAAAACAAAAGTTTGAGAAAAGCACTATACAAATCTCGGCGAGAAACGGGGTTGCCGGCCGCGTATCCCTTTCCGGCCTCGCGATGCTCGGCCGTCTATATCTACTTGGCCTGCAAAAAAAACCCAAATATAAGATACATCGGCAATCTTCGTCCACGCCGACGGGTGCTGACAAGTACCGAATCAAATCGAACGTATGATCATTTCAATGAAGACCTTGTTGCACTATACGTAAGGTACAATATGCAATAACAAGTGAACTCGTGCTTTCCCGCTCATGCCGCCAGGCAAAATGGCCGAAGCTGCCGGCGTCGCGCGCAAAATTTCGGCCAATGGGCGTTGAAGATTTTACCCGCGCAAACGCTCTGCCTTATGATTGGTTAAAATGTTTAAAAAAATGCTTTCTGCGCAGGTACATCGTTGTAGCTTATATTTGTGGTACTACTGTATGCCGTTTGACTCGGTTCTGTAACTCTTGCCAATCGCAGATTAGGAGCTCGCGCTGACCCGCCTGGGCCATGTCGCTCCAGCGGTACCTTGGTAGGGGCGGCTCACTTCGTGATTTCGTCGCGCCGCTTCAAGTACAAACAGCAACACACTTAAATGACCATCTGTCAACCTTATTTGCATAGCTATAAGGTTCACAGATGGTCAGTTAAGTGTGTCTTCGATGGTACATCGGCCTACCGGTTCCATCCGGTATGTTAGCGCTGTTAAGGTGGTTTTCCACCGGCGAGGCGTGGCGGGTCGTCGATGGGCGAGAATTGAAATTAGTATGGGACTTACTACCTATTTCTACCGCGCGCGTGCGCGCTCAGTGCAAATCGGTAGTAAGTCCCATACGAATTTCAATTCTCGCCCATCTACGCCCCGCCTCGCCTCGCCGGTGGAAAACCACCTTGAGGCTGCTACGGCACGCACGCGTTCTATCGCAGCGCGTTGCATGCGATGGAAAGGGATAGCCTCGTTTAGGCACGTTCGGCATACCTAAACAGAGGATTTGTGATCTTCTGTACGTAGTACTATTATTTATTCTGTGACCTTGGACGTTCGACAGGGCGTCCGCCTTCCGGGCGGCCTCGGTATGCTCTCTTGACTTTGCGATCCTCTATTCTCTCCAGCTCCAGCTCAAAGCTCAAATACGCAATGGAAAACAATTCGGTGTTAGAATCATCCTTGATCCACTCGTTCGGATTACTGATAAAAATAACTCCCAGATTTCGAACGCACTTACAGCCGCCGTTTTAAAACAACTGTTTCGGCGAAGTTATATTTCAATGGCCTTGTATTTTAAAGGCATTTTTGTGAGTACGTCAGCATTTACTGCGACGTTTAAGGTAGATTATAATATTCCGGGACAAGTCCTTGAAGTAAAAGGCCTTCAACAAGACAAAAACAATAACAAATTGGTGCGTCGTATCGACATTTTAATTTAAACTTTTGAGAGATTGAGATTGAAATATTTATTGATAAAATTATAAATATTTTAAAATGTAATTTTACATTATTATAGTTACATTTTATAATACTTTAACCATGCATTGGTCAGATCTAGAAATCAATCTAAGTCAGTATTTTAATTTAATAAAACTACAACTCTCTTTTTGTGATTCGTGTTATTTTATGAGTTTTGCAATATTATTTCTATGTAGTATACCTGTATACACGAGTGCTCAGGAGATAACAGAGCATATAAATAACTATCCTTTGTACAAAGGCAAACTTATACTTTTATGGGATCTCTTCCAGCCAACCTCCGTGCATCTACCTCTTTGCGGTTCCACTTTCTATAGAGCGAACTCTATGTAATCGTGCACCCATTTAGCAGTTTTGCTAGTTGTTAGTTCGGAACTTCATCAAGTGAAACTACTAATGCATGGTCTTCTCTGTTGTCTAAACACATTATCTTTGTGGACTCATTCAGGGGCTCACTTGGTGTACTTCACAATATCATTACTATAAAGAGGAAAGAAAACACTTTGTAAGTTTATAAGTTTGTTTGTAACGGGTTGCCGCAGGAACTCAGGGACTTTGTAGAATGGACTATCTGAATGGTTATAAGGTAAATTTTATGCCGTGGGTTTGCCTGTGTTCTTTGCAATACGCGGGCGAAGCCGTGCGGGCAGCTACTGTTACTATAAAGAGGAAAAGTATGTGAGGTTTAATATAAGTTTGTAAGAAAATACACATATAAACAGCCTAGAACAGCCTACCCAATTATCCGCTAGATGGCGCTGCCTGTCAGATAGATCGCGCTAACGTTTGTTTGCCGTAGGATGTATAAGACTCGAATGTGATTTTTGATATTTGTCTCGATTGTTACAAGGTACACGGCTATTTGGTAGATGCTCTCTGCTCGCTTCCACTTGTGGGACGTTTGCTGACTATACTTTGTGACTCGCGGTACTATTTGCGCTTCGAGTGCACGCTCCTGCGACTGTGGGTCGGCGCTCGTACGCAGATAGTTGTTACATTTTTTTGGATAAGTTTTAAAGTTTTTGCAAATAAATAAACCCTACGTTAACTACAAGTTCCTTGTTTTGCTGTCACTACGCTCCACGATCCCGCCACACTCTTACAAATTTGTATTTAGATATTGTGGCACTCTTGGGGGGAGGCCTACGTCCAGAAGTGGACGTCTTGCGGCTGATATGATGATGTAGGGATTACTCCGGAACTCCTAATCCGATTTCTATAATTATTTCACCAGCATATAGAATGGACTTTCTGGATGGACATAAGATATATTTTATCCCGTTCTCTGTAATACGGTGGGAACCACGCCTGTCCATAAACGAAACGAGTGGTCGACTGGCAGAGAATGCCTTGAGGCATTAGGTCCGCAATTTATGCTTATTTTTTCAGCATTAGTTTGTATAAAAAAAAACGCGGCCTTAAAGTGAGCGACAATGCGCAAGAAATGTAATTTTGATATTATAGCAATCAGGTAGACCTCCTAGTAGGACGAATCGCTGGTCGATAACGGAACGCAGTGCTTCAGTTCAGGTAGATTGAATTGTCACTTTTAGTATGCGAAAATAATAGAGGCTCTAGTATAAGTTTTACCGAAACAAAACTTTACGATCGCGTTTGCGTTTTACCCTCAAGTTGTATGGGATTTGACAGCTAAACGCAAACGCGATCGTAACGTTTTGTTTCAGTAAAACTTATACTAAAGCCTCTGTTGAATTGTCCTAACTCTCGTTCGAAACGTTACGTGGTTTCCCCCTTTGATGTGGGCAGAGCAGAATAACATCTATTATGAGCGAATTCTCAATAATCTTTGGAGCGAATGTAGAATAGACCTCTATCTACATATGAGTAAGTACATTGTTAGACGCGCCCACGTCAGAATGGACTTGCCCATAGTCACAGCCTTGACATGGGTCGTCAATTTTATAGGTAACTTTATGACACTGAGTTATAGGCTTTAAAATTAGCTGGTTCTGTTCAACTTTACCGAAGACCACAGCCATAACATAAGGTCATACTAGAGATCTATCTCTAGTATGAGTATCTCTAGTAGTCATACTAGAGATCTATCACAGAAGACACGCAAACCTCGAGGTTTGCGTGTCTTCTGTGGAAAAAAGTTAAGGGCTATTAAAGCCTTATTTTCGGTTGAACTCTTAATGCGCATAAACGGCGTTTCTTCTGATGATTTTATGCAAATCAAATCTTTTTTATATGCACATATGCCCTTAACTATCGACCACAGGAAATACGAGGTAAAAGGAGGTAGGGCACAGCGAAATGTCATCCCGCTCGAATGTGGAGCAGCCCAACTGGGGAAGTACCTCCGCCTTGCAGGAGACCACAGCCATAATAACACTACTAAAGTAAGTATACTTGCTCTGTAATAATGTTGTGTTCCTGGAGGTGAGCAAGGTCGCCAGAGCTCCCGAGGGTGCGTTGTGTTGAGAGCGGGGGAATTTGTTCCTTCAGCTGTCAACACGGCGAATCCTCAAACATATCAAGGGTCGGCAACGCCCATGTTACTCCTTTGGAGTTGCATGCGTCTATAGGCTGCGGTGTCCGCTTACCATCAGGCGGGCCGTAAGCTTGTTTGCCACCGTCGTTGTATTAAAAAAAAACTACTTTTGTTTTACTCAATCTTCTTCTTCTTAGTCGATCCCTCAGGACTGAGGATCATGACCGCATGCTGAAGCCCTCCATGCAGTGCGGTTCCTCGTCAAATGGACTGCCTGGGAAAGACTGCATTTCGCAGCCCACTTAAGGCGGTGCATTGTAAATTATAGCGTGCTTTGAAACGCCGTTCTGACTAGATTAAGAAACAATAAGGTCTGATTTTCAGATAAATGATTCTTGACTATATGATTGTTTATGTGATTTGATCGATACATGATTGCTTAAAATTTCCTCCATAGAAAAAAAAATCCAAATTTGTGTCTGTATTTTCCTTTTTTACTCGGTCTCAAACGATAGATTATTTTACGACACAATCAAGTTAATACTATAGTATTTTATCTCATCTAGAATCTCACTGGATACAATTTTAATAAAAGTTCACCAAGTTAAGTATTTATCGAAAGTCTAAAAAAAGCCATTCCCGAAGAGTGTTACATCTCTTTTTCTCGTGCGCGGAAGGCATCAGCGCGTCTCTGTCTGGGGGGCGTGTTCGACTCAAATAAAGGTATCCCCTCAACTGCACCAGATCAGCGCACTGGAATCGTTCCTCTAGTGCGTTTGCGCTCCAGAACCAAGAATTATTTGTTTCTCTACTCAATTTGCACGCGTTGCACGACCCAATAATATGTACCACTACTTGCTCTGTAGGTATGTGGTGTTGTGTTCCTGGTGGTCAGTGAACTCTGTCGCTACCGAGGATGCCCTGAGAGAGGGACTTGCATCTGTCTCTAGCTGTCAACATAACAAATCCTTACATTAATACAGAGTCGCTTTCAAGTCATTTGGACCCTGACCGGTGCAACCCGTGTCGAAACGTCAGAAAGAAAGGTAAATATCGCGTTAGACCCCTCATCATTATCCTCCTAGCGTTATTCCCGGTTGTGCCCTAAAGGAAACCGAGGTCCGCTTTGACATCTAATCCCAAGATTTGGCATAGGCACCAGTTTTACGAAAGCGACTGCCATCTGACCTTCCAACCCAGAGGAAAAACTAGACCTTATTGGGATTAGACCGGTTTCCTCATGATGTTTTCCTTCACCGAAAAGCTAACGGTACACATTCCGTACATAACTTCCGGAAAACTCATGGGAACGAGTCGGGATTCGAACCACGACCGCTGCTTGTCAGCCGCATGCCCGAACCACTAGGCTACCGTAGCTTCGTCGCTTTACATGGTTTGGCATTACGTTTTACACAGGTAAAACAACAATTTCAATATAGAGTCGCCCTCTGTCACAACACAGCGCAGGCTCGGGAGTTAGCCTTACTTCCTGGTGGTGACCAGGAACACAACACCACATACCTTCAGAGCAACCTGCGCCTTTCAGTATGGAAGAGTTGCCTTGAATTGGGCCGCTGCAGAATGAGCAAGATGACATTTCGCTGTGCCCTTCTGCTCTAAACCGAATCCTTCTTAGCGGTATCGTCACGTTCCAATTTATTGGCTGTCCCACAGGCGCGCACGAAATTCCATCCCATAGAAATTCTCCCACTCTTCGTGCACCCACCATGCTTAACGCGCTTCTGTCGCTAGCACCTAATTGTGACGTGTTTGCAAGTAGATGGACGGACGTGTGTCATGAAATGCCTGACGTTTTATGAGACGATGGATAGTCGGTAGACTTAATTATTGTACTGCTTTTTTTTGTAAAAATGGAAATTGTACTTAATCAACCTGTTGGCGCCGATGCCGTTGATGGATGTAGCTCGACGACTTTTAAATAAAACTTCGATGAAAAGTTGACTGTAGTATAATTTCCCAAAAGGCTCTGGTTGATACAAAAATAGTTTGGCCGAAAGACAGATGTACAGAAGTGGTGTTATATGGTATCGTATATGAAAGGTAAGTGACTAGCAAGATTTGACTTATTTGAGGTAACGAATTTAGGTACGGATAAAACTTGGGTTCTCCCCTCTCATGCTAACCGTGCCCGACGGGCGCGTTTTGCTACTGCATATGAAGTAATATTTAAGTAGGTATACAATACTGACAAAGGTTGCGTTCGCAACACAACCCGATATTGTTATTTAATTGAAATTTTCCAGCGCCTTGGTGCAAACTCTAATTCTGTGTTTTTTTTGTGTGAATAAATAAATAAATGTCTATGCTGATAGACTTGAGCATTTACATGCAACTGAACAACGAACAGAGCCAAGCATCGAGCCAAACATCGCTGCGAATATTTTTACGATCATTCTAGCGAACGCTCTAGTAAACGGCATGCGGAAGGTGTGGGAGAGGGACGGCAGCGGCACAGTAACAAAATTGCTCGGCTCGGCAAATGGCTCGAAACAAAGTTAGTGTCGTTTCACTAAAATGCTCGCTAGAACGCTCGCTAGTATGCTCGCCAAAACGCTCCTGTTTATTTGGCGAGCTTCTACCTGGTAGAATGCTCATTACAAGCGAATGCTAAAGTCTATCAGCACCTTTAGGGACGCGCCGTCTATAGGCGTCGCCGGAATCGTCGGTCGGCCAAGCAAGATCACAGAAACGGAAACCTAGTACGGAGTGACCTTGGTTTGGTTGGCCGCCGTGCTTCGGCACGTATACAGACGGTCAGAAGTCAATCATCTGCAGTCCACCAATTCCGTGGTTGTAACGGCTCCTTACGGGTAACTTGACTCTCGAACAGTGCTGCTCTCCTGGCCGTTCAAGAAGTGTTTATAAACGAATACTTATACTGGATTAAAAGCAGCGTTCGCAGTCGACCCATGTCAGGACTTAAATGACATAATAACAAGACTTTCTGTGCCTTTTTCTTGTATAGCTGGAAACCTAATTATAAAGATACTTCACTTTCCTTTTAGCCATTTTTGGATCTAATTATAATGTCAAAATCAAGTGCCTACTTAGATTCGTCTTTGTTTTGTTATTTTCAGGGTAGAAAGCTAATTCAAAGCAGGGAGGGAATCGACTCTTGCGACCACTCACCACCAGGAACACATCACCACATACTTATTCAGAGCAAGCAGCGGTTTTGTGATGACTGCAGTTTTTTGCAATCATCATCATATCAGCCGAAAGACGTCCACTGCTGAACATAGGGCCAAAGACTGCCGAATCGGTTACCTTGGTTTTGCTGCGGGTAGCCTTGTTTCTGATGCGATCACGCAGAGAAACTCCCAGCAATGCCCCCCATATTCAGTAAGATAGAGGTACCCAATGTCCAGTTGGGCTGCTCCAAATATGTTTACGATGACATTCCGGTCTGCGATATGTCTTTTTGAGTTTTTTTTTGTTCTATTAAAGTAAAACCAATTTTAAAATGAACGCCCCTTCACTTATCGATGTGTTGCATAGTGATGATATTATATCTAAGGCTTACTACCTCCCGCCGCGGTGTGACAAACATACGACGTCCCGTGGCAAGGAAAAGGCATTTTCAAGTAATAATCACCGCTTTACCACCCGCAGGGTAATTGCCTGGCATTACGAACGCGCGTTACGACATATTGGACCCGATTCTACGTGTACATAGCTTAACTAGCCTAAAACTAAATTGTCTAATTTTTAGACATAATTTAGACGGCAGATTAAAAACGACATATTTATAATAGCATTTAGGCAGCTAAGTAAGTTGTACAGACCGCCTAAAATAAGAAACGTCAGATTCAAATTAGCGCTGTCATTTGATAATGACAGCTGCTCATAGAATAGCAAAGTGTTTTAGCGACACCTAAATAAAATTAGGAAGTTTAGAGGCCGCTGTAAAATCGGGTCCATTAGCCGTATTTCTTTTTGAGAGCGAAAATTACAATTGAATTAAAACTTTCGTCAGTCATATTAAAATTAACTAATAATAATAGCTTAGGCTAACTCACGTATTTGTTGCCGCTACCGGCGACATGTTTCGAATTTCTAATTCCGAGGATGCAAAGTTTTGACGACCTCTGTAGCCTAGTTGGTAGTGACCCTGCCTACGAAGCCAGAGGACCCGGGTTCGAATCCCGGTAACGGCATTTATTTCTACGCTAGCACGATTATTTGTTCCTGTGTCGTGGATTTTTTCTATGTATTTACGTATTTATTAACCTATTTAAGTATGCATATCGTCGTCTAGTACCTATAGTACAAGCTTTGCTTAGTTTGGGACTAGGTCTATTTGAGTAACATAATTCGTAATTTTTTTTTTTATATTTTTAAGCTACAATCTCACAGTGTTTTTCACTTTATTATACTATTATAGATTAAATGGGACATCATTGTTAGTTTAGATTAGTAGTCCCCGGGCGACCGAGCTCGAGAAAATACGGAGAAAACGAATTCTCGCAGACATGACGCCCAACTAGACCGATTTTTCGCCACCTTAAACCCCTGCACTCCAAAGTTCATTTAAATCGCTGTCTTGGATAACGTCCTTGCAAAATTATATATATATATATATAAATAAATATTTCTCGTTTACTAGTATATAGGATATGGTCTCTCGGCTCGGTCGCTTTGCTCGGCTGAAAATAGAGAAAATACTAAGAAAACGAATTTTCCTAGACATGAGACCTAGCTAGATCGATTTTTCGCCCCCGTAAACCCACAATATTCCAAATTTCACTGAAAACGCCGTCGTTAGAGCCGTTTTCGTGAACGTGATTTCAAATATATATCTGGGTATACAGGGTGTTTTTAACCGTCTTAGAGCCGAAGCCCAGTTAATGTATACATTACAAAGAACTTAAAAAAATGTTTTTTTTTTGTATAAATATATAGAAATATATATATAATATGTAATATATAGAAATAAAAATTTATTAATATTGTGTTTTTTTGTATTAATATTAATTAAAATCATCCAGCCGAGTGACCGCAGTGACCGCTAGCCGCCATCATGTAGATAAGTACGAACTCTAACCGAGTGAATGAACTTCGCACTGCACGCCATACAGGATTTTTCAAACTTAAATTACCTTTTATTACTAAAAACTTAACAACCTTTTTTTTCACGAATTCTTAGTACGTTTTGGATACTTTAAGTGAGCTTCGGCTCTAAGATGGTTAAAAAAACACGTTGTATATATATATTTATATAAAAATATTTGTCGTTTAATAAATATTTGTAGGATATATCGAGCAGGATATCCAATTGGCATCGCGTTTATTTTCTCCATCAAAAACGCCATTTCTTCCCAATTTCGAAACTCAAGTGAAAACTTAATTTGCCCTCATGTCTAACTTCGGTCTCCATACAGCTTTCGACACACAGCTAAGTATAAGTATTCCAAGTTAGATGATTGGAAAACTTCGAAGCCGAGCGGCAAGGTTGTATAAACAGCTATAAACAAAATGGCCGGTTAAAAAGCTATTTGTCTTCGTTAAACGACAGCTCGTATAACCTCTGACTCGGGGACCAATTCGCGGACATATTTTTGGTTGGCAAATAAGCATACGGGCTTCTTGACAAGCCGAAAGAAGTAATTTATGCATGGCCACTCCATTTACTGTACCTAAAGAAGTCACAAGCGAGTTGTTGACTCTTTAATACCTTTATTGATTTCAGGATTTGCTGTATTGATAACTATATGTACTTATATATACCAAGGACATGCGTATGCGAATGTCTGCAACATTCGCATACGCAACCGCGGAAGTACCGCACAAATTTCAACATCAGCGTCCGCATCCGCATCCGCAAAGATCGATGCGGAGTTTTTGCGGATGCGGATGTAGGGTAATTAATTCTTCATTCTCGACAAGAAAGCAGCCCACGCGGCGCTTACCGCGCGCGTTTTAGATATTTAGAAAGAAAGAAAGAAAGAAAACATTTATTCGTGGACAAAACAATGGGTATACAAAACAAAACACAGTAAAGTAAAAGTAGCAGGGTCCACGAAAAGGCCCCGACTCAGCATGGTGCTAACCTAGGAGGCCAGCGCTGATCTTCCGTCGGAACCTTTACATGAGTTACCACCTGGAAGACAACACAAAACAAATACCTACGCTAAAACATATTTTAAAGAATACGTAGAATTAGAATACATAGGTATAGGTATAGTAAAAATAAGCAGTATGTAAGTGCGATAGAGATAGAGATATCCGAACTTCGACATTCGAAGTTCGTGGTTATAGCTCAGAGTGGCACGGCAGATTGCAGCGTGTGAACGCGTCGCCAAACTGTGTATCAGTGTCACTGTCACTGTCAACTTGACAGACCGAAACGCAACTTTTATTTCTGATGGTGAATATACGCGTATATATTTACGCGTTAAGAGTTTTGGATTTGCTCACTACGATTGTAATTTAGTCTCAACGTGTTTGATGGTTGCGTGATATCATAAAATGGACGCTGTTTATTTACGTTTTTTAGTGTTTGGCCCATGTGTGCCTAATATCTGCATCCGCAGATGTCAAAAAAATCGCATCCGTGGCTATACATTCAAAATCGTCGACGTATCAAATAGGGCTAAGGCTAATCTTGACAGACAACAAGACTTTCGATTTAAAAAGGAGCGGGTTGTGTCGGAGATACAACCGTTAATTAAGTTTAAGTGGATACTTCTTTGTTGGCTATGGAACCCTAATAAAAAAAACCGGGCAAGCCTGCTATTATGGTGTACCCGTAAAATATATATTTATCTGAATTAATTCATTAAAATCTGTATAAGTACAGATAAATCGGTATATATGGCAACATTGACTGACGTAGCTCATCTGACTCGCGATACATTGAAAATGGCGGTCATTTCAGCATTATTTTCATGTCCGCCACATAAACTTAATAACATGTTGTGATTAACAACTAATGGCAAATAAAGAAGGATTAAAACATGTAACTAACAAATATTTGAAATCAGATTAGGCTTCCCTGCAAAAAGTTATTCCGGAAGTCACGTGATACATTGTGAACTGTACCCCTATAGAACGCAAGCAAAGAAGTATCCACTTCAAGAACAATCGGTTCATCGTTCGGGAGCTACGAAGCCACAGACTGACACAGATACACATGTTAAGTTTATAACATCCCTCTTTGCAGAAAGTTGTGAACAGATGTTGAGATGGCATTGGTGTTAAATAAGAATGTTTTTAGTAGCAAAATGGTAGCCTATGTAAAAATGCAGTTGCATTAAGAATGTCATAATTTTCTTGGAATTTTTACCGTTGCAAACCGAGTCACGAAACTAATTTCGACGCTACTAGTCGATTTTTTCGCGAGGTCGCATTTGATAAGCGTGACGTCATCGTCTAGATTTTATATTCATGTACTAGCTGATGCCCGCGGCTTCGCCTGCGTGGTTATAGGAAAATGTAACATATTGAAATTTTCCCGTGGGAATTAGATGTAAAAAGTAGCCTATGTCACTCTCCAGCCTCTAAACTATCTCCGTACAAAAAATCACACATTAATACGACGCTCCGTTGCGACGTGAAAGAAAAACAAACACGCACACACACTTTCGCATTTATAATATTAGTGAGGATTACCACGCGGGGCGTTACGCGGCGCTTCGAGTTGACCAAATGAGCAAGCTATTATATGATATCTCATAATAGTAGATGGGGATCCATAGATGGAGTACTAGCGAATCCCTGAAAAGGATAGAGGTAAACTAACCTGGCTGAGAATATATAAATAAATAAATATTTGGGGACAATCTTACAAAAAATCGACCTAGTCCCAAACTAAGCAAAGTTTGTATGGGTACTAGACGACGATATACATACTTATGTAAATAGAAGACATCCAAGACTCAGAAACAAAATATTCATGCTCATCACAAAAATAATTGCCCTCACCGGGACTCGAACCCAGGACCTTCAGCTTCATTAGGCACCGTCACTGTCACCCATTAGACTAACCGGTCATCGAAATAATCGTAGATAGAGGATTCCATAGGTAGTCCTAGCGAATCCCCTAAAGGAGAGAAAGTAAATTCATCATCCTCCTAGCTTCATTCCCGGTTGTGCCCCTAAAGGAGCCAGGGGTCCGCTTTGACACCTAATCCCAAGATTTGGCATAGGCACTAGTTTTACGAAAGCGACTGAGATGCTGGTGACAAACAAAAAAGGCATATACGCGACAAAGGGACAGGTAATGTGACATTCAAAATCAAAATCAAAATCAATTATTTATTCTGAAAATAGGCCACAAGGACACTTTTACACGTCAAACGATAATTTACAATAAAATAATAATAATCTTACACAATAATAATTTAAAATTGGCAGATTAAGGACCGATATAAACGGTTAACAAACTAAGTTAATGAAAACAAAACCAAATTGCAAAATATGACCATTAATTACATATATAAGATCTGTATCAACATTAACAAGAAGTGAATTCTATCAATTTAGTATTCCAGAGATGTATAAGGTATCTGAGCGTCCAAACACAATTAATAATTATTCTAATGTTCGTCTCTAAGCGTCAAAATAATGAAAAAAAAAGAAAATTAATGTAATATTGTCAGAGATGTACAGGGTCAATAACAATAAAACGTGTCAAGATCAGAATGATGTCTCTCGTCAATACGATAATAATAATAGTAACACTAGTATTTAAGAAGTTAGGTACTACCTTGCAAACATGAACAGTCCGGACTCCACAAACAGCACCCGATCACGAGTATGACGCATATCTCAGCCATCGCCTCCCTAGAATAAGGATAGAGCGCCTCACGACACTCATTATTTTATGTGCAATAATGAGTGCCAAATATGTAAGCCACGAGCGGGAACGAGACACAATATTTATGTCTCGTTCTACCGCATAGCCACCTCCTGTATGATGGGTCAGGATGGCCCATTATATGGAGCGGCCATTAGGGAAGGTGGCGACCCGATCAACGACGCCACCGTAAGCATTGTGTCTGGTTCCCGCTCGTGGTTTACATATTTGGCACTCATTATTGCACATACAATAATGAGTGTCGTGAGGCGCTCTATCCTCCGGCACGACCACGCGGGGAAGTTTATACACTGGAATGGAGTTTGCGCTCCAGTGAGATTGGTTGAACGGTATCAACCGAATCTGGGGTGAGTGGTGTCGAACTACTGGGAGTTTTATCGCTGGTTCGCTAAAACCTAGCCTAGCTGAGAAGAGTCCAGCAAGAAACTCAGCTAGGCCCGACTTGAGATGGCTTTGCTTCTGAGTGTTTTCGATGTATTTATATGTATCGTTGTACAAACGACAACACTGTTAACTGACCATCCTGTGTTTATATAGAACCTTATTACAATGCACTTAAGGTGCACCGATGTTCAGTTAGCTGTGTTGTCGATAGTACTCATAACACAAGCCTTTTTGGCGGCCAATACACGGTGATTAGAATAGAATATCATTTATTCATGACAACAACACATACATACACATAAATCACAAATACAAAAGAGAGAACAACATTGGCACGAAATGGTTCCATCTCAGCGTTGTGCTGGCCTGGTGGCCAGCGCTGGTCTTCCGATGGAACCATCCGGTGATTCCACGGCGTAACACATATTTTACACTTGCACAAAAAAGAAGAAAATGAATACTATAATACTTAATAAAAGTAATATAAAACAATACCAAATAATCAAATTCCCGAACGCAACCATAACTTCGTCAACCGACCAACTAGCGCCGTTTAGATGACAAGTGGAAGTTCCCGGCAACTCAAACGTCAAACTAATAAAAACGAAGACAAATATTAAAAGCTGATGATCCTGGTTTGTCAGTATTTGCAGCAGTACTCAGTATGGAAGCAGTATTGAATAGCTCTTTAAACGACAATTATTTATCACGTCAGTATTAAAGGGCGACCAGACGGTATTTCTGCTTCTTCCTTATACAGGGCGTCCCAAACCTATGGGACATCAACGGAAAGTACCTTAAATATCGTAGATAGGATATTTTGCTGAAAGGAGACATTATGTTATTTCTAAGAGTTAGTAGCATAGCAGTATGCAGATATGGAGAGGGAGCGCAGGGCGTTTGCGGTGAGGTGCAATATGCTGGTCCGTAGGTTTGCAAGCTGCGTACCGCTCATACCATCCACCAAGCAGAATCGTGTGATGTGCCTTTAGTCGCTCACAGATTATTTCTTATCTGTGGGCGGATTTCAAAATCATCCGGATATTCTGCAATATATTGACGATCCGGATCGTGATATGGGTGGATCATCAATATTTAATCACCGTGTATTGGCCGCCATTGAGCTTACTATGGAGCTAGCTCGATTTGTGTAAGATTGTCCCCGAGTTTTTTTTTTTTTATTATTTTGACAGAGAGCGGTGGCACCCGGCAAGGCACGCGTTTTGCAATCTGGAGGTCATGGGTTGAACTCCGCTTCGTAAAAAAAATCTTGTGTGCGAAATATCATTTGATATTTAACAGTAGTTTTTCGGTGAAGGAAATCATCGTGAAGAATCCGGTATAAACCCAACTTTTTCCTCTAGGTTGGAAAGTCATATGGCAGTCGCTTTCGTAAAAGTAGTGCCTACGCCAAATCTTTAGAGTACAACCGGGAAAAACGATATGCGTTTCGCATTTCAATATGTTTCGCTTCGCATCAGGACATCACTGCAGTTACCTTCAAAATATTATTTTCTACATAGTACCTAATTCCTAAATTAGCTATGTCATGAGACTACCGAATAATACCACTGTCAGAATTGTGCCTCCGAATCGACATGTAATCGACATGCCAATCAGAATTGAAATAATTTTGTCAGTTGGGGCAAATGTTATGTTAAATATTACCACCATAATATCATAATATTCAATAATGCCGGCAAGGAGACGGAATTTGCCAACTCACGTAAACACAGCATAAGTACCTATAAAGAGAAACACTTTGCTTTTGTTTCACTGGTAATAGTATTTCTAAATGACATATTTAATCATAAGTACCTTCAACCAAATTATCGTCATGCAATATTAAAAAGGAAACCTGGCTGGAAAGAATGCCTCGCCAATAAAAAAATACTTACAAATAACTGGCAGTTTACAAATCCAAAACACAACACAGAACGTCACTAGATTTTGTATTTAGAACGTAATTTGGCGGGAGCGCGCGCGACCGTCACCTCTGGAGTCAATGGCAACACTGCCTATGGGGCTCGTTCGGATATGTGGTTTACATTCCATGATTAGTGTCTCTATGTTTATAAATAGAATTCGCTGTAGTTGTATGAAGTGATTCGCGATGGTTTGCGTTATACATTTGATGTTATTCATGTTACATGTTTGCTTTCACTTCAATAGTTTGATTAGAACTCAGATAGTGTTCTGTATACTGTATATACATATATAAATCAGCCTATTTACGTCCCACTGCTGGGCACAGCCCCCCTATTCTGTAACTTGTTTTAAGCTCACCTCAATGCTCACCCACAAATATATGTTGACACCGCGATGAGCAGTAACCAAGCGTAGGTAGAGGTCTAGTTTCGTGACGGGTGAACGGCGGGGTGAGCCTCATTAACGCTTAGCGAATAACAGCCCAGGCCTGCTCTCATGGATGAGAGGGAAGGGCACTAGTCCCCACGCTGGCCCCAATTTCTGTAAAGTTACATACCAATTTATAAATGCAAAAATACGTTAGCCTGCACGTCTAGCACACGACGGCCGCGACATTCTCTCGATTTTTATCGCACTATACCTCTTCTTCTAAGTGTTCTAATAAGAGAGAGACGGATGGTGCGAGAAAAATCGAGAGAGCTCGCGTACCGTTGCGTGCTAGCCGTGCTGTCTGTCTTTGTAGTTGTCTCTATCACTAAAACGATTTTGATGAAATACAATTATGGTCCCCGCTACTGTCTGAGATTCAATCGTATTTGTTGGTGTGTCTCTAGTGCAAACAAGAGTGCAACAACCTACACAATTCCAATGTAATTCAATGCCTATGTTGGTGTGGCTCTAGTGCAAACAAGAATGCAACAAAAAACACACCAACAAATACGATTCCAGCGTAAGTACGCTAGCGCGTTCCGAATCGAGTCCCAGACTTGTCGACTTATTTACTCTAAACTCATGATGAATTCTTAACCGTGCTTTACCGGGCATTACAAAATGTTGTGTGTGTGCAAAAGTGTATATGCAATTGTTGCAAGATATATGGCCCATGATATGATATGATATGATATGATGATGAGGCCCATCAAATAACACAGTAACAAATGAGTTTCCCCCCTGCGTGTCTCCCAAGGAGGTTATCCCTTCACATATTTTACTACAGGCCTAACAAGGAAAAAAAACGAGATTGTTATAAATATTTGAACATTCTAAGTAACGCCTCAACAAGAACCGTGTTGATTTTTTTGAGCACCTTCATAGCATCGTATGTAGTCACTAATAAAAATGGAATCAGTCCGCTGTTCTTTCTTCGATTATTCTTAATAATATACCTATAGCACCAACCCTCACAGACACCTTAACTGATCACCCAGACTACCATTTACGGCAATTTTTTACCTTACGCCTTGGTGATAAGGCTTATAGTTAGATCATGCTAGCACTCAAATCCGAAACGTCTTAACATCCTTGTTTCAACAAAGTTCCTATAACCTTCGTACCCAAAGACTTCACATGAGAAGACTATCTACAATTTTAGATCTTATACCCTTGCGATAAGATGTATTATCTAGCTAATATAATCATGTTTGCTTAGTATTAAGGTTACGCGATTTTGGGCCTTATGTATTTGTATTAAAGTACATTGTTTTGATTGTTTGTTCGTACCTTGAAGGTGTTCGCAAATAGAGGGAAGGGAATGTCATTACATTAGAGATATGGCGGCGCGACTATAGGTATACATATATGTTTGGGTACATATGAGGAGTTTTGTACAATAGGGTGTACATTTTAGGGAAATTTTAGGCTGTTATGGCTTTTCTACGTTGAGGGATATTCTGTATGCGTTGTCTGGTAAGAATCAGAATATAGTTAGTCAAAAATACAAACTTAGACTGCTAAAAACTTATCCCTTTCTTTCGGCTCTGCTATAGTCGGGCAAAAAGGGTTGGGACAGTGGTTTCTATTGGTTTTTCAGCTTACGTCTGATATAACATACTACTGTGGTCGTGGTCGCTTACTATGGGCCTCATAAGAAGGCTCAAAGTCACCCAAAAGGCTATGGAGAGGGGAGGGCTATGTTGGGAGTTTCTCTGCGTGATCGCATTAGAAATGAGGCTATATATCCGCAGCAGAACCAAGGTAACCGATATAGCCTTCCGAATCGCAAAACTTAAGTGGCAGTGGGCGGGGCACATAGCACGTAGAACCGATGGCCGTTGGGGCGGAAAGGTTCTCGAGTGGCGACCACGTACCGGAAGGCGCGGCGTGGGTAGGCCCCCCACAAGGTGGACTGATGACCTGGTAAAGGTTGCTGGAGTCCGCTGGATGCGGGTGGCGCAGGACCGGTCACTTTGGCACTCTTTGGAGGCCTATGTCCAGCAGTGGACGACTTTCGGCTGATATGATGATGATGATGATGAGAGGTAATGCACTTATAGGGATAGAGCAGAGCGTAATATCATATATCCCTTGAATTTGCAGCCCGACGAGGAAGTATAATGATGTAGTGCGTCCGGCATGTTTGCCGAAGCTCGGACGGATGGCTTCGCGGCTGTGATGAGCTAGAGATGCGCCTCGCTTCTGTCTCGCTTGCGCGGGAGTCCCGACGGCATCCAGCGTTTTTGCTAGTCACTAGGCAGTCCAATGCTAGCCCGCCTCGTGTCTTTACCACGTGCTGTGGGCGTAGCATGGTTGCCATTTTATCACTTATCGTTGTGGTAAAGACGCCCATCACGCTCTGACAAGTATGCGAGTGCGAGAGTGACGGACGCCTTATCCACAACGATAAGTGATAAAATGGCAACCGTGCTACGCCCGCTGGACGTCCATGCACATGGTAAAGACACGAGGTTTCTAGTCCCCAATTATTACTAACTAACACTCGTACTGTTACAGGGCAGCTTCCGTGGAGCTTTGAAGAAAACTCTTGTATATACCCAAGCAGTTTATTATCCCAAATACAAACACTGCACAACTTATAG
Organism: Epinotia bilunana; assembly: GCA_947049275.1. Lineage (NCBI taxonomy): Eukaryota > Metazoa > Arthropoda > Insecta > Lepidoptera > Tortricidae > Epinotia > Epinotia bilunana. The sequence goes on from OX346274.1 coordinate 4,148,839, forward strand.
TATCACTTAAAATATTTATATCAAAATAAAATTACTTCTGACCTATGTTTCTTTAATGTATGGCAATTTATACAGTCATAATGCTGTCGATGCTTTACCTACATTAGGCAATTTTTACGTATAAGCAAAACAGTTATGCGTGTATATAACAGTACGCAGGTACATATAAGGAGATAAATGTCTGTACACGCCTTTATAACATTGACAATAGTCCCGTAGAGATATTTATGTTCTTATATTTATCATCATCATGAGTCGTTCCCTCAACGCTGAGAATCGTGACATCATGTCCTATCCTTGTTGACCAGACTTCTCCAATGTCTCCTATCACCCGCTTTATATATCCTTATATATGTTACACACAGGATGTATCAAAAATGGGGTGCAAACCGATCAAGGGCAGGTTCGGTAGCGTATTGCGATTGCATGTTTATTTATTTTTTATTTGTTTTTGTTTATATTACAGTCTTTGTTTTTGTTGACATTTGCTTGGGTATGACATCAAAAACGTAAAAGCTGTCACCTGCGTGTTAAAAAAACATTGACAAAACATTTGTTTTCATTGCACAGCTTTGCTCGCAGCGGTTGAAAATGAAATAAACCCTCCCACCCTTCTTCTTCACCCTCGCGGGGGAAAGTTCATCATCATCCTCCTAGCGTTGTTCCCGGTTGTGCCCCTAAAGGAGCCCGGGGTCCGCTTTGACACCTAATCCCAAGTTTTGGCATAGGCACTAGTTTTACGAAAGCGACTGCCATCTGACCTTCCAACTCGGAGGGAAAACTAGACCTTATTAGGATTAGATCGGGTTTCCTCACGATGTTTTCCTTCACCGAAAAGCTAACGGTAAATATTCCGTACATAAGTTCCGAAAAACTCATTGGTACGAGCCAGGATTCGAACCCACGACCGCCGCTTGACAGCCGCATGCCTGAACCACTAGGCTACCGTAGCTCTCCTCGCGGGGGAACGTTATCATAAACAAAAACAAAATGACAATGTAAACAAAAAAAAAAAACAAAAAAAAAACACAATTGTATTAACAATAGTTACACAACACATTCACAAAACATTCTCAAATGAACTGAAGTTCACTAGAACAATATGTAATGCTCATAAACTTTTCCTCTCGACTTCAGCTTCTAAACTTCAACTGACCATAAAATATGCAAGAAGTAAACAAACCCGACATTTAAAGATTGAATAATAATAGGGGTTGAAAAATAAAGGAGGCACTTAGCCCGCCTCCGGGTGTGCGATTCACAAATCGACTAATCTCGCACTTTTCCAGTCTATATTGACCCCACATTAGAAACAACTGTGCGTAAAGCTATGGTAGCCTTGAACCACTTCAAAGCATGTGTGTGGGTGTCAGACTGTGGTCGTGGGTTCGGATTTCATCTCATACCAATGACTTTTTTGGAACTTATGAACAGAACAGCACAGTAAAAACAATGTAAGGAAACCTGCATACATCTGCGAAGTAGTTAATTCGAGTATGGTTCGGTCGTTCTTCGAAACCAAAGAAAAACATCTTCATTCGTTACCTACATTACATTGGTTAACATTTCTTCAGATAATATAAGATAAGATAAGATTTATTTATTGTCAAAGCTGTGTTGGTACATAGATCTTATAGATATCAAAGAAGTTGCGAACAATATTAAACTATTGCAGATGTAAAACAATAACAATAACAACATCAAAACAATTAATTATCTATGGATATAAAATAGAAACAAAAGACATTCCACTATATTGTATTCGTATGTGATTCAAATTGCTCCGACACTAAATTTAACTAGCTATGTTACGTGTGCCCCCGTGTGGTGTCGGGTCAGAATTTCACCACCCGCTTTCTTCCCGTGGGTGTGGTAAAAGTCGACTGAGGGAGCAGGGTTGAAATGTGTTGTGGGCGATGAGCTAGCAGCCTATCACTGCAATATCACATTTTGTCGATCTTTTATAGCCACATTTATGCTAAAAGTGGCGCTGGAACATACGTTTCATATGCTCTGCCTACCCCTTTTGGGAATAAAGGCGTGAATGTATAAATGTATGTATGTATATTTACATACATTAAAATTATAAAAACTACATGCAGTGTAACATAGAACCTCCTTTTTTGAAGAAGGTTAAAAAGTAGAATCATAGCCGTTGTTTCAAATTTGTCAACTTTATGTACGAGTATCTGTAAGTTGCAATGATTTAATTAATAAGCTCTTTTCAGGAACAAAGAACAACGTCAAAGTTCAAACTTATACTAGTTTAGTTTAGGCAATTTACAAGCTTTGTAAAAAACAGTCAGGGTGACAGGCTATTTGTATTTTTAATCCATCAACCGTCACTTTTAACAACAATCATTTTCTTCAAGTCGGGGGAACTTGTTTTTCTGGATCGAGGTTTTTTGCTCAGATTTTAAATGCGTTCTGAAAGTTCTGAAAAACGTTGTAACTTAGCATGGCGGACAGAAAAAATATGTATGATTGTATATCACGATTTATAATCAGACGAAGTTTTTAGCGAACTTGTTTTGGACTCTCATCCAAACTCCACCTTTCTATTTCACCCCTCCCGTATAGAGAATTTTCATAGGCGAGGAAAAGCTAGTCGATGCGAGCGATTTCATAGCGGCAAAGATATTCATCGTACAAATGACAATTTCATGAAATTAATATGCTCGCATCGCTTCGCCTCTCCTTGCAGATGGAAAAGCTACTTTACCATACAATATCCGCGCAACTCTCTACGAACAATATTATCACTGTCCGGTATTTGATAAAATTACATCGCGGAGGTGCGTAAGCAGAGTTTATTCGAAGTCGCACGAAGGACGGGCGTGCTAACTTGTCAAAACGTGCGCGAAACACATTGAAATTAAATTTGAATGCTAAAAGTAACTCAAACTGGCCCCCTGGTCTTCTCTGTGTTAACTTGAGCTTTTGAGCAAAACCTCTAATTTCCCGAGGGCCCGGATGAAGCTCACCCCGGCCAGTCCGTAACGTCGTTTTCATTACGAGCTTCCGAACTTACATTCAGTTTTTGTTTCATTCATGTTCCACCCACGAATTTTTGAGTTTTTTGCCTAAAGGTCCTGTTGTTATTATATACATATATATTAGTCTATTCGTTTTCCTAAAACATATTTTTTATCACACATGCTCGGAAATAGTTTCACAGCGCGCAGGCATACAGAGGTAGGAAAATGACATTTACTGCGTAAAACCTCTCGCAGACAGGCGCGGCCTCGCCGCGGCGGTCAATAGTGAACTTGTCGTTAACTGTCAATTTTACTATTAATCGCCACCGCAGACCGCTCCAGTGTGTTGCAGGCTTAATGTTTTTTTCTTTAATTGTATCTGTCACTCAGCAGTATTAAAGCAGGTCTAAACTTAAAACGGTGTTGAATAACCTATAAATAAATCTGAATGTAAAGACAGTTATATATAAAACATGCTATTTAAACGGAATTATTTCAACATTTATCAATGTAGTATTTGAGAGTTGGTGTAAAGGTTTTTCACAGTGATTTTAAATCGTGGCTTATTTCGCTGCGAATAAGTAGTAGTTACAAGAAGAAGAAGAAGAATATATTTATTTGTTTAACATAGGTACATAAAAGATCTTAAAAATAATGCGTATAGCGAAACACTATGTTTTGCCGGCTGGCGTACAAATATAATATTATTATTGCATGCAATTTCATATTGTACCTGTGTTATTTGCTTGCAACCCCAGGAGTGCCGCTGGACGAATGCGGAAATGGTTTAAAGAAATGACCACATTCTGACAACATATTATACTTGTAAAGCCTTGTCTACAAGAAATGATGAATGAAAATATCCACCACTTCAGCCAAAATACAATAAGCTGATTCACACAAAAAGCTGCTCGAAAGTGAACCACCAAGCGCCAAGTTCCTAATTATAACGTTTGAACACAAAAGGTTTAGGCTAGCTAGAAACGGGTTGGAAAATGTTTGAGGGTTCCATAGCAACAAGCAGAGTCGGGCTAAGCTGTAGGCTGCACTGTTAAAAATTATATAATATTACAGATTATTTAAAAAAAAAACTTATAAACCTGTTAAATTCACGAATAAGGCTAGAAAGTTTACGATATACTATGAGTTTTCATAAGTGTCTGCTCATATGTACATGTAACTGTAAAAAATAAACCATACTTATTGATCTAGTTTGCATGCTTAAGAGCGTGCAAACAAAAAGTTCGTATTTTAGCTAACGTAAGGCTTTTTCAAAGGCCATAGTTTCGTTCAAATGATTGCATTGTTAAAGTAAACTACTGTTTTGTATAGATATACTCTTATTCTAGACCACACATTTGCTATAATTCTATTTATATAAACGGTTATTTAAAACAACCAGGTTTTCGTCGGAGTGTTTTGCAAAAATACGCGTCAGAGCTATCTTTCAGGTAGAATATTTCCATTTTAAACTTTCAAAAATGTATCGATGTTTGCCTTTTACAATGGAATATATAGTCTTTTAGTACATACCAATCGCACTAGTTCTAAAATATTGGTTTTTCCTATTAAAAAATAGCACTACATAATGTCTAATTCGGTTAGTTTAAACGTTTTTTTATTCACGTATTTGATGATGTTTTGGAAATCAAACATTTTATTATAAAACTAAAGGACTTATTTAATATTACGTGATTTTTTTACGCTTTTGGGTGATCCAGTTAATTTAGCCCATTTTTTAAAAACCATTATATAGCCGCGATCGAAAACGTTGTTCAATTCATTACGCGCCGGGCCTTCCCAAAGAACGGACGTATCGCTCTCGTCGCTGCCCAAAGGTCGGTGACCGAGCGTACCCGACACGCGCGTAAGTAGTTTTACATGTTAAGTCAGTTTATTTATTTTATTGTTTCACAAAGCACTAAAGTGATATAACTTTTTATAGAAATGGGTAATAAACGAACATTATTTGGGATGAAAAAATCCAATAATACTACGTACGGCCAGAGAAGTTAAAAGCTAAGTCACCAATATTATTCATATTATTTATGTTTATACCGCACTTGCCTAGGGGTTATGTAACGATTGTATGAAATATTTTCGAGTTAGTAATCGTTTTATAAAATTCGTCATCATCATCATCTTAGCGTGCGGCGCGCGCCGCGCCCAAACCTTTACACATAGAAAGCTGAAATTTGGCATAGAGGTTTCTTTTATCATTTGTACTAATAGGGGATGAGAAGGGGGGTGGAATTCTGAACTAAAAAACTTTGTTTTTTAAACTTACGATCATATAACTGGGAATATACTCTTCAAAAGATATAAAAGTACATATCATGTTTCACTGTTTTAGAAAATTCCACCCATAGAATGCTGAAAAAGGGGTTGGAAGTTTGAGTGGGAAAACGTTATATTTAACCTACGGTTATGAAACTTAGAAAATGTACTTTTCAAGGGAAATCAATGTTTTTGGTAATTACTTTTTGTGGTAAAGATGAACTTTATTTTCAGACAGAAAAAAATGAGAAAAACCGTCGAATATGAGTGACGACCAAATTCTTCGCCAGGAGTGGACGTCTTTCGGCTGATATGATGATGATGATGATATGTGATACTGCAAAAACAAAGGATATTGCACAAGACAATCAAGGAACTCCAAAAAGAGCTTTTTTGGAATATATGTTGCCATATGTAATGCCAGTTCGGTGTGGACAGAAGAAGAGTTCCAGCTGTAAGACTGCAAAAATGAATAAAGATGACTGGTTTTGGAAGGAGAAGATGGAGCCAAAAATAATATTGAAAGAAATGAAATGGTTGATGGGAGGAAAGTAGGTCAATGTCAATAAGGGACATACTAAACTTAAAATATAGATAGATTCATTTATTTATTTTAGAAAATAACATGATTATTTTATTTTACATCAAAAATAAAATACATTCACTAAAAGATCGTCTATAGGTATAATAATTTGAACATTTTAAAGTACACGAGTGGCTCGGATTTACTCGGATCAATATTCGTACGGCTTGTGTTTGTAATTTAAACACTGTCAGAGTCAGTCGAGTCTCCATACAAAACTATACCGTATGACATAAGAAAATAAGTGCGTCATCATCATGCCCTAGCGTTATTCTCGGTTGTGCCCTAGAGGAGCTCAGGCTCCGCTTTGACACCTAATCCCAAGATTTGGCATTTTATGGTAAGTAAATAAGTGCGTAAGTTTAACAAAATAAAAACATTTAAAACTACAACTAAAACTGATTTTTATTTCCTACCTCACTATAAAGTGAAAGTATAACAATGATCAAGAAGGGTCGGTCCAACAGCACGGCAGCACTCGAACCGCACGCACACAGTAAACATCGTAGTGTGGGTTGCTAATCATAGCCGCTCGCAGGCGATCACGACTTTGTCGAGGTTTACTAATATGTGGCCGAAAATTATGTTGCAATTATTGACTTCCCAAACAACTTATACCATAGTTTCATTTGGCAAACTTTTAGGTAGCATACCAATGGTTCGTATATATAACATGTCCCAAATGATTGTTTTAGCAAAATTTTAGTTGGCAAAATATTTAGTTGGTCATGTTTTAAAAAGACTATTTGTTATGTCGAATGTTTTGATTGGCATGTATATTTTTTCCATATTATTGTGATACATATTACTAACATACCCTAACCGTGTAGTTAATATGGTACAAATTACATTAGCATCATATTTTACTACGTAGGTAGTTTCTCGAGCTATTCAATGTAATTTTATGAAGGTAGAGATCGAAGTCAGTCATTTTAAACAGAAAATTTCGGTTTGCAAACAAGTTTGTCCGCTCTTTTATAAAAAAAATAACCTCGAAGACGAAAGCGGGAGCAAAGCTCCCGCTTTCATCTTCTAACCTATCCGTGATCCGAGTCGGTTTTGCCACTAAGTCCCCGGTTCCCTACTGTCGTGTAATAACAGGTCGTATCTGTGGGTGTCGCAATTTTAACCTGACCTAACACTTTGCTCTGGCGTTCCTGTTTTGACTGTTTCAATTGCTAATTTAATCATAAAACTTTTTGTTTTAGGCAAGTTCAAGCTCAAAACTCTGTGAAAAAGTACTCATCCGATATGCTATTTAATAAGCAAGTGAAATGTTTACTAGCACTCAGCTATTTACCTGAAGATGAACGTAGTATTATTTGTCAAATATAAATTATGCGAAGTTAAAATTTGGTCAAAGGTTATTTGACAATAAATAGTAAGCTCAAATAAAACATTTGCCTATTAACCATTTTCCGAAATGATTCTTGGTAAAATGAATATCTGCAAAATATGATTGTGATCAAATAAAAAGTATGCTAAGTAACATTATGCCAAGCATTGGTTTGCCAACTAAAAATGTTGCAATCAGTTGGTTGGGAAGTGAAATTAGGCGAAAAGTATTTCGGCCAGATGGCAGTACACCCTTTGTCGAGTTGTAACGAAATGTTTGCACGCTCTTAAGAGTCCGCAATAAGCACTCATAAAAAAAAATTGAACTGTTTATTTCCGTTTTAAAGTGCAGTCTTAACTACTAATCTTAAATTTCAAAGATTTTTTGAATCAAGGAGCCTGCCTTATAACTATTATCTTAATTAGGTAACTACATTTTTTTTACAGTATGGTAATGGAAAGTACCTTTTAAAACTACGAAACGAAATACAGCAAAAACAAGTTTTGTTTGAAAAACTTAAATTCGCTATATATTTTTTACTATGGTATCTGAAGCTACATAAACTAATTACAGACATAGATATACCTCATGTCATTGTACATGCAAATTTTCTTTACAATCCAACTCGTAGTTTTAAAATGAGAGCGTAACTACGTTTGTATGGAGAATTGAGTTTACTGCGCTCTTTGTTACCTAATACTTATTCATATTCATTCAGAATCTATGTAACGAATGTTGTCTGTTTTGTGTGCCAAATAAATAAATAATGAAACTTACAAATTAATGAAAACTTCATAGCTTTTTCATGAATTTTACAGGTTTATGATTTTTTGCATATGAAATTACATATTTTCAACAGCGTATAACCGGGGTCCGCATGCGGCAGATAGCGGAACGGCCATCATATATAATAGTTAGCTGCGAATATGTTGAAGAAGCAGTCCCCGACCACACAGCTGCAGGGTTATCAGGGTGTAGTGATGTCTTGTAGGAGGGAGTCTCTTTAAAAAGCTGCAATATCCGGAGACGGTTCTGTGACATGGCAAGAAATTGCCACCATTAAATAAGCAAACAAGCAATAAGGGTCTGGAGTGGTGACCTCATACCGGCAGGCGCAGCGCGGGTAGACCCTTAATGTGGACTGATGACCTGGTAAAGGTCGCGGGAGTCCACTGGATGTGGGCGCAGGACCGATCATTGTGGCACTCTTCAGGGGAAGCCTACGACCAGCAGTGGACGTTATTCGGCTAATATGATGATGATGATATAAGCAAAGCTCTGGTCGTCAGGTAAAAGAAATTGGAAATTACTCCACCGACAAAAGTAGGTATATGATGAGCATTGAGAAAAGAGCTCATATAGAAATTGCCGCATATAATTTCATTATTAAAATACTATCTACCTATAGCTTCGTTCGCGAGCGGCTTAACGATTTGACTCGCCCTAATCGTTGAACTTTCCTTCGACAAATGCCCTCACAAATTGCGGAAGGGTCGTTTTGACAACGGACTAATTCGAAAACCACCCTAAATTACTCAATAGCCCTTTGCCGTCAAGATAACTCTTGTTTATACAACTGTAGACATATTTTCCACCCAAAACATTAATGTAAGAAATAGGCAAAGATCCTTTTCATCTCTCCTGTTCTGAAAGTTGAGTTTTCACGGGTATATAGCCGGGTGGAAAATTGCGTGGGCCTAGGGTGGAAAGTAATTTTTTTTTAATTGGTAAAATCAGCCACGGAATCGAAGATAATAGAGCATTAAAATAAAAGCTTTTCACAAATCGACAGTCAGCTATAGGTACCTACATTAAACGACGTGTTTATTACAACCTATAGGTTGATATTTAAATCGTTTTACAGTTGGTTTATTTTTATTCGCAATTACAGAAAATCAATATTCAAAATCATTCCTCCATTCGACTGCCCGCCGGCATGGCCCTCTAGATTAGTTGCGTCGCGGCCTACTCGATTACAATTTAGGTCATGTAGTCTAGTAGGCCGTGGCATAATGTAGCCAGTGCGAAAAATTTGGATATTTGATAGTAGTACAATATTATTTACAGTTGGTCTATTTTTTTTATTGTAATTATAGAAAATCAACATTCAAAATCATTCCTGTGAATTTCGGCTGCCCGCCATAATGCCATACTTTCTTTTCTTGACGTTTCGGCATGGCCTTCTAGATTAGTCGCGTTGCGGCCTACTCGATTACAATCTAGTAGGCCGTGGCAAGTAGCCAGTGCGAAAAGTTTGTAGGTTGGATATATGTGTAACTATTTTATTTAGGTATATACTCTTAATATACCTTGTATACAATGAACGTGCAGTATTCTACTTTCCTCACAGTCGAAATGAAAAGTAGTGTTTAACTCGGGTGAAATTACCCATTTCACCCTCGAACTATTGGCGCTCTCACTTCGTTCGAGCGCCAGAAATATCTCGGGTGAATTGGGTCACTTTCAACCCTTAGTTAACAATCTACTATTTCCAAATTTCACGTGTTTCGTAAGTTAAGACAATGTACGAGTATTTAACGAGTTTTGTCTATTGACCCCTGTATCTAGAATAATATCCTTTCAACACGACCACCTGACGCAGCCAGCTGGATTAGATCTCTTAAGGTCTTTTATAGTAGCCAATAGGCTACTATAAAAGAATTATTCAATAGAATTATAGTATCATATCAGCCGAATTCGTCCACTGCTGGAAATAGGCCTGCCAAAGTGACCCGTCCTGCGCCGCCCGCATCCAGCGGACTCCCGCGACCTTTAGCTGGTCATCAGTCCACCTTGTGGGGGGGCCTACCCACGCTGCGCCTTCCGGTACGTGGTCGCCCCTCGAGAATCTTTCCGACCCAATTTGCCCCGCCCACTGCCACTTAAGTTAGCGATTCGGAGGCCTATATCGGTTACCCTGGGTTCTGCTGCGGATAGGCTCTTTTCTGATGTGATCAGGTCAGATCAGGATCAGGTTCAGGTTCAGCATGCGGCTGTCAAGCGGCGGTCGTGGGATCGAATCCCGGCTCGTGCCAATGGGTTTGTCAGAACGTATGTACGGACGTTTTTGTATGGACTATTTACCGTTAGCTTTCCGGTGACAGAAAAACATCGTGAGGAAACCGGTCTAATCCCAATCAGGTCTAGTTTTTCCTCTGGATTGGAAGGTCTGAAGGCAGTTGCTTTCGTAAAACTAGTGCCTATGCGAAATCTTGGGATTAGGTGCCAACGGACCCTGGGCCCATTTAGGGCGCAACCGGATATAACGCTAGGAAGATGGTATCATATAAGTAATAGTGTATATGAAAAGAAAGAAGACACTTATTCACTACATAAGAGAGACAGAGACAATGGGAGTAGACATAGAATACAATAGACACATATTGTGTGTTGGGGCGGAAAGGTTCTCAAATGGCGACCACGAACCGGAAGGCGCAGCGTGGGTAGGCCCCCGCAAGGTGGACTGATGACCTGGTAAAGGTTGCTGGAGTCCGCTGGATGCGGGTGGCGCAGGACCGGTCACTTTGGCACTCTTTGGGAGAGGCCTATGTCCAGCAGTGGACGTCTTTCGGCTGATATGATGATGATGATGTGTGTGCCTTCGCGGCAGTGAATCGGTCGCTGTCTCAGCATTATAGCTCCGAGGTATCAGACAGACACCTACATCACTGATTTTCAGACAGCGCCGTACCTATATGAAAAGGTCACGTCCGATTTTCAAAGATATAGGTATAGAGGCGAGCACCCTAAATGGGTCAAAGGTAATATCAGTAAATGGAAGTCCTGAAACTAAATGAATCACTCAGGTACTCGGTAAATAGAAGGTTTCAGCCAAATAACACCCACTTACTATTTAGGGCATTTATTTGTGTGATATTTGTTCCTGTATCATGGATGTTTTCTATGTATATAAGAATTTATTTATCTATATAAGTATGTATATCGTCGTCTAGTACCCATAGTACAAGGTTTACTTAGTTTGGGACTAGGTCGATTTGTGTAAAATTCTCCCCACATATTTATTTATTTATTACTAGCTTCTGCCCGCGATTCCGTCCGCGTGGAACTCGTTTATATCGTAGCTCCATACAAACTTTCACCCCCCACTTCATCCCCTTGGGGGGTGATTTCCGGGATAAAAACTATCCTATGTCCTTCCCCAGGACTCAAACTATCTCTTTACCAAATTTCACCCAAATCGGTTCAGCGGTTAAAGCGTGAAGAGGTAACAGACAGACAGACAGACAGAGAATTTACGATGCCATTCGAACCAGTTTTTGAAGAGGAACAACTTTTTGTATGGGAGCAACTACAATTAAAGAACATAAATACCCAAAAAAAACGTTACAGATTGGCCATGCTGGCGGCAGCCGAAACGCTTCATACTAACTGAAAATGAGAAATGAAAATGAACAAAATATTTATTTGTACCAAAGTTGTAGCCTAAACATAATAATTACAGAAAATTAATTGACATAAAAGTATGTCACACTGCAATTAATACTAATCGTATGGAAAATTAAGTAAATTGCTGTTACGGTCGCGAAATACCTACTGCGTTTAGGTCCATATTTGTCGTACAAATTTGTTTCTATAATAGCGTAAGGATTATTTTAGTAGCTTTATATTTACTCTTGGACAATAATAAATACATATTTTTCTAAACTTTCAAGGTCCAATTGTTTTAAGATACATACATACATTCACGCCTTTATTCCCAGAAGGGGTAGGCAGAGCACATGAAACGTATGTTCCAGCGCCACTTTTAGCATAAATGTGGGTATAAAAGATCGACAAAATGTGATATTGCAGTGATAGGTTGCTAGCCCATCGCCCACAACACACTTCAACCCTGTTTAAGATAATAATTATATTATGTAATTTATACTTCATTACAAAAAAAATATGGTTTACTATCCATTTAGCAACACTACATATCAATTTTAACATGAGGCAACTACCCTATACAAAAAGTATTTCTCTAATTTCGAGTCTTTGAATATCGAAATTACAGACACAAACAATAACGATGTCCTAGGAATATCCTGCGACTAAGATGAATGGAATCGTGGCCTTGAAGTCTCATAATTACCATCGTACAAACGTCTTATTACCATAAGACGATCCATATGCTCATTTGCCACCGTCGTATGGTAACACTTAACTCATTTAAAGTGTCATTAACACATCAAAGCACAAGAAACATGTTTTCATTTAAGGTCAGCAAAATGCCCCTCGACACATAACGTGCAATAAAAGCATATAAAAAGTATTCAAAGCGTGTTTTATCAGGTAACACAACAAAACACTAGAAACACGGTTCCATTTAACGCAATAAAAACGCCTCTCAAAAAAGTGCAATTTAAAAACAAAAGCACGCGTCTCTTCGAACCTCGTTAAAAATTCAAACGCGTTCGGGTCCACTCGTCATTTTTAACGGTGGTGCGTTCGTTTTAAATTTTCAAATAGAACGCAGCGTGAAATCGGGACGCGTAGGTAGGTGATGTATGTTTTGTGACAGGATAGCTATTTTTTTGTGTTTAATCGCAAAATATATAAACCTAATACTATGATTAACGGTTTGGCATTGTGTTGTAGGTGACCCTGTCTGTGAGGCTGCGAAGCTGACGGTCCATGGTATGAATCCCGAATGTTCATCACCCAAATATTTGGGTGATGAACATTAATCATTTCTGAGTCTTGGATGCTCTCTATGTATTATGTTTTTAACTACTTTATTTAAATACTTTAGTTTAGTAGTACTCATAACACAAGCCGTATTAAGATTAGTATGGGACTAGTTCGATTTGTATTTTATTTATTTATCAGAGCACGTGAGACATATTGAAACTCGAAAGGCACGTGAAAGAGATGTTGAATTGAGTTCATGAACTCTGATTATATTTTCCATAGACATATAGGTACCACTAAACTATTTATTAAAGTCTAGCTATCCTTCCACACAAATCTACGCCCCATCGCACCGATCGGTATCCTAGCAACGATCCCGCCGCACAGAGCACCCATTGGTTCAGCTTAATTTAATTGACGCGGTAATCGATTCGCATAGGAAAGGTTGACGACTCCTGACAGTTGAACGAGTGCGGAATTTGAATTTGGAATTGATTTATTTTTTAGGTGCCCTACTTAGCTAAGCCGCAGTTTAGCAGATTCTTAATAATACCTACTAGTTTTTTTCCGCGACTTCGTTCGCGTATACTCGTTAATTGCACCTTTTGGGATGAATACTATGCTTATACACAAACTAATAGCAAATATCTTCAAGTTCGCGCGATTGTCAATTAGAACGCCTATTCGAGTCCAATATCTTTGATCGCGCGTTCGCGCGAGTAAAATTCGCGTGAACTTGCGATAATCGCGTAGTGGCGTTGTATTAGAACGATCCCTTTGGCTTAGACCCACGCGTAATGCGTCAATACGGGTGAAGACTCAAAATGTATTTATTCTACTTATTTATCTCTCTACCACCGGCGTTATAATTACTCTTATTAGGGCATTATAGTCAAAATTACACAAAGCTTCTTCTGTAGTCAGTATGACAAAACTAAAGATAGAGTTAAACTAAAAATAGAAAACGGTGTCTTCATGCTTCCATCAAATACGACACGCACCTTCGTTGTCAAACTTTCCAAATTTATCACTGCATGATGAGCTAGAAACTAATCCAAAGACAGATTGAAGTGGTCATAATCGAGATATCCCAAATCTATCAACTTTCTATAAAATGAGTTGAACTATTTAAGTACTCTTTTGGACGACTTTTGGTAAGAATTAATCTTAATTTCTCGAAACAGCCGAAAACCAGTTTTACTCTTCAGTAAAACATTCACTACTCTGCATTCCACACAGACATCACGTCGCCACACCCTCCCCCATACCACGATACCAGCCCGACTCAACAACCCCCCACGCAGCAACAAAATAATAGAACAAACTTATCGCTTACGCGGAAACGCGTGTACATTGGTAGCGGCCATGCGAATATCTTGTTCGGACCGCCCTCATACCACGATACTCGCCCAAAGTAAACACCCTTGCACGCAGAAACAAAATCATGCAACAAACTGTCGCTCACGCGAAAACGCGTGTAACGTGGTACCGGCCACGCGAATATCTTGTTCCAACGGCCTTGGTACCATGTAACTGTCGTAGCCACCGTCGCCCCCCGATGTGTGGAGAAATGAAAAAGGAAAACTTTCGTTAAAGAGGATGAGGGTGTAGTGGTACGGGGCAGACGGTATGAACATAATTTTGTTTGCTCAACTGAAAGGTGATAAATTTTATTGTATGTTATGTTCAGTTTTTATGTGTTGGAGTTCTTAGTTAATTAATTGTAAAGGGACGTTTGGTTTTAGACGTCTAGTTGGGTACATATTTATTTATTTAAATGCGAATTGGATTGGTGTCACTTTAATATGAGTGTTGCGAGCTGAAAATGTTTCAAGATATGATGTTTCAATAAATTCAGCGAATTTATATCTCGTATAACACCAATTTTATGCATTGAAATGTTATGGTTTTACGTAGTGTTTCATGATTATATTCGACATGACAAAATGCAGTGACGGTTTATATAAGGTAAATGTCCCAGTGACCGTAACACGTAAAACAATAGAGTTGGACTATACGTGTCAACTATTAAGCATTAGGGTGTCGAGCATTGATTGGGACACTTATGTTACCTCAACCCGATCCTGCAGTCGAATCCCTGACTGCTGACACTTTCAATCTTATGTCAAAACAATAGAGGTGAACTATACTTGTCAACTGTTAGGCATTAAGGTGTCTAGCATTGGAACACTTACCTTACCTCAACTCGATGCTGTAGTCGACTTCCGGTGGCGTGGCCGAAGAATCCATACTAGTACTATAAATGCGAAAATGTGTCTGTCTGTCTGTCTGTCTGTTACCTCTTCACGCTTAAACCGCTGAACCGATTGAGATGAAATTTGGTATGGATATAGTTTGAATCCCGGGGAAGGACATAGGATAGTTTTATCCCGGAAATCATCCCCTGAGGGGATGAAAGCTTGTATCGAGCTACGATATAAACGAGTTCCACGCGGACGGAGTCGCGGGCAGAAGCTAGTAATATTATAAATGCGAAAGTGTGTCTGTCCGTCTGTCTGTCTGTTACCTCTTCACGCTTAAACCGCTGAACCGATTGAGATGAAATTTGGTATGGATATAGTTTGAATCCCGGGGAAGGATATTGGATAGTTTTTATCCCGGAAATCATCCCCTGAGGGGGTGAAATGGGGGATGAAAGTTTGTATCGAGCGAGTTCCACGCGGACGGAGTCGCGGGCAGAAGCTAGTTTTATATAATTACTAGCTATTGCCCGCGACTTCGTCCACGTAGAACTCCCGTTATATCCCTAAGGATAACAATATCAAAAGTTATTTATTCTTCAATTTAGGCATAATACATGCACCTATGAATATCGATAAATTACCACCAGTTCAAAGATTAAATAATCACGAAGTTATAAGTGTCCAAAGTTTTAAGAAGGGGTATGTTCCGTCCCTTTTTCGCAAGACGCAACTTCATATGAAACGATGACGCTGGATGTGTGACGTCACACAAATAGACGGCACCGTGCCGCGCCATATCGTGTTCGACGCGGCCCCCCGGCAGCATCCTGTAATGTGACGTCACACACTGTTTGGGTTTTCTCTCTCTAACAAGCAATATTAAAACGGTTGTAGCTTCGTTATTATTTGAGATATATGAATGGGATTTTCGTCACTAGGCATATTTTTTTGCCTTCTTTAATTTCAAGTAATAATAATATTCGAGTCTACACTCGTATTCTTAGGATTTAGGTGCCAAAGCGGACCCCTAGCTACTTTAGGATAGAACCAGGAAAAATGATAAATTATTAAAACTCCAACAGTTAATGATATAATTGAAATATTAATTAAAAAGGCATAGTATTGATTGCTTTGGTAATGAATTAAACACGGGTTCATGGTTCGATGATTTCAGGATTTGTACAGTTGATTGCTTCGAAAATTGAAAATAATGAGGATAGAAACTTGTTTGTATAGTCGTGTATCATTGCATTGTATTCGGTTCATCATCATCATATCAGCCGAAAGACGTCCACTGTTGGACCTAGGCCTCCCCCAAAGAGTGCCAAAGTGACCGGTCCTGCGCCACCCGCATCCAGCGGACTCCAGCAACCTTTACCAGGCCATCAGTCCACCTTGTGGGGGGCCTACCCACGCTGCGCCTTCCGGTACGTGGTCGGCACTCGAGAACCTGCTTTCTCTGCATGATCGCATCAGAAATGAGCCTATCCGCAGCAGAACCAAGGTACCGATATAGCCCTCATCGCTAAACGTAAGTGGCAGTGGGCGGGGCACATAGCACGTAGAACCGATGGCCATTGGGGCGGAAAGGTTCTCGAGTGGCGACCACCGGATTCGGTTCATACAATGACTATAATAGTACCTTGCCTAGGGCGGCACATCCAATGGCTCGAGATCGTAGGTATTTGACAGTCGCAGAAAAAAACACAGGACCATCTCGAAAAAGTTCGTTTAAAAAAACCGCACTAAAATCGAGTATTCCGTTTGGGAGCTACGATGCCACCGATAGACACACAGTTGCACATATTAACCCATTCAAGTCCCATGAGCTACGTGACGCCTCTACGAGCGAATTCCGCTACAAAGCGCATTTTTGACCCCCGACGCAAAGAGAGGGGTGTCATAAGTTTTACGTGTCTATCTGTTTTTGTGTATCTGTCTGTGGTATCGTAGCTCCCAAACGGATGGACCGATTTGAATGTGGTTTTTTTTATTCGAAAGCTGATGTGATCCCAAATGTTCTTAGCCATGTTTCATGAAAATCTGTCTAGCCATTTTTGAGATATTAGACTTTGAAATGAAAATGTCGGGGGTTTTTCAATTTTTCTAATTCCTCCTTGTAGAGGAGAAGCTCTCGCAGAAGCATGACATATGTGAGTGACGAACGAACGAACGTGAGGCTCTGTCGTCGTTTAGCATCATGTGAGACTAAGGTCGATCAGTGGACAGTCTTTAAAAAAACCGGCCAAGTGCTTGTCGGGCCACGCGCAGTGTAGGTTAGCGACACAAATGTTATTCTACCGACACCACTTTTATGTTTTGTCAAGTATAATTACGTTTTATCGCGTCGAATGTTTTTCGAATAGCCAAATTTATACATGTCTTTTACTAACGAAATTGCTGATATTTTAATGTATACTCATTACCATTAATTACTTACTAAGTAATGGTAAGTTATAAGTAGTAATATTATTTAGTTATTTTATGCATGCAATAAATGCGCGCTGTTCAAGGGAAGCATCAAAAAAAAAAACTTTATTCAGGTAAATTATGAAATAATATTTTTCACGGGGCCGGAATTTCCTAGTAAGTGAATAAACACCTGTAACAGGAAATCCCGCTCCTCCACAGTAGCAGCAAGTATTCAATATCAATATCTCATACTTAAATAAACATTGTGATTACCTTTTCTTGCGTAAATATTTATTATGTTTTCAAATTTATGTGTATTACATTATAGACCTGTATTGTTTAAAAAGTTTATAATGAGCGTTTTAGCTCACTAAACTGTTGGCAGCTATATGTTTTTACTATCTAGGATTTTTAACGTTACTCTAGACTTGTAAGTTCCCACTCCCACTCCCAGCTAAAATAGCATGCTGCAAAACCGCACGTACAGAATCCCTGTGCCTTCGACAAACTCAGCATTCGCGAAGCGCTTGCCCAACTTCATCCATCCTTTTCTCTATAACAAAGTTAATTGTAAAATTCCCATCAAAAAACAGTAAAAAACTATAACAGAGAGGCTCAGAAAAAAATATCATTGTGGCTCAGCTCCCTTACGTATGAGGACATAGAGGACCTAATGAAAGTGGTTAAATAAACACACACACACACACACACACACACACACACACACACACACACACACACACACACACACACACACACACACACACACACACACACACACACACACACACACACACACACACACACACACACACACACTCACAGCACGCATGTATTTTAGTCTACTACTCTGTAATGTTAATTAAGTCTTTGTTAGATGATTTTAGTATCCCTGATTTTCTTTTAACTAAAATTTTCTTATTCATGGGAATAGTGCTTTTCGCATCTATTATGTATATACTCATATGATCTAATCTATGTTTTTGGTTACCTACGAGACAGGCTGTGCCTAGTGTAGGGGCCAGTGAAACCGCAACTGTAACCTTTTAAGGTACATGAATGTCACCAAATCTTAATGTATAATCTTTTCTGTTTGCTCTCCCATTGTATATGTTGGTTTTCTATGTACAATAAAGAATTTTTGAACTTTTGAACTTTGAAAGTTTTGTAAATCCTTTGATTAAATAAAGACATTTTCCGTAGTTGCCTGTCCGTATTTAATACATCGACACGCGTAAGTGCCAAACCAAGTAAATGGTGCGGTTGCGTCGGCCGAATTTGTACGAAAATGGCCTTTTAAGTTGGTCGACTATTACTCGGTAACTAGTTATGCCTACTTACCCGTGATAGTTTACCTTTTAAATTCATTATAATTATGTTACTACTGCCACGAACTTTTTCACATCCCCAGTAGTAGCCATTTAGCCGGCAGGGTGGGGGAATCATGACTAACAAAAATTAGGGTTTCAAAGCCCAATATCGCGCAAGCGAATCACTGAGTTGAAAAATGATTTTAAGAAACCCATGATATTTTTAAACAAGCTCTCCAACGATATCCCACAAAAAAAATACATCCCCAATAGGTGTAGGGAAATTACCTAAGCTAAAAAGAATTTTTATCAAGGTTTTATTGTACTGTTTTATCGGCGTGATTATTTTATATACCCATGCCGAATTACAGTTTTCTAGTAGTAAGGGTTACTTAGCTAAGCCGAAGACGGACAGACGGACGGACATGGCGAAACTATTTTAGCTGTTTCGTGGCAATGTTGTTTTTTCTTGTTGTCGTGAATAAATGTTATTCTATTCTATTCTATAAGGTTTCCTTGTTGACTATACTATGGTAAGTTTCATCCCCACCAAAGTCACCTGACATAAAATAACTCATATTATGCACTCGTCCAATTATTTAGTATAGTATAAACAAATTTACACAAAACAATCCAGACAGGCATAAAATACCGATAGAGGTCAACGCCCTCGCATCGTAGCACCGTAGCAGTCTACGCACGTAGCGGCTCTACGACGTAGAGGTCGACACTCGAGTCAAGAGTAGTAGTAACTTGTATAATCAAATTAACCCATTCAGGGCCAAGAATCGCTACGCGCTACGCTCGTAGCCGATCACTTGGTTTTCCTCGTATGTAGCGGAAAGCGGTCTGACGCATATGTGTCGTCATTGGCCCTGGTTAAGGCGAGCTTTCTGCAGGTAGGGGTTCGATTCGACACGCGTCAATGACAAGTCGTGACATGACTTAAACCTTGCTGTCTTAGTGTTATTTAATTTGCACTGTTCAGCGAGTGTGCAAATGGGTCAATCAACTGTTACTTGTCGTTATTGTGTCCCGTTAGCCAGGAGACAACATGTCTAAATAGATTTAAAATGTCAACAAAACCTTACATTTGGTGGATTGAACCCATAAAATCATATACACCTGTGTTCATTAGGTATTAAAAGCTCAGTGTAACGCATTTTTTTTCCAAAAGACTTAAAAAATTGCTCATCGACTCGGCATGCTACAGTGGTCCCGTTTTACCCTTTGGGTACGGAACCCTAAAATATCGGCAATAAAAGGCTATACCAAGACACCTTATATTGCAGAAACGTATTATAAAACCTATATTGTATAGTATGTTTGACGAACACTTTAGCCTAGTTGGTAGTGACCCTACCTACAAAGCTAGAGGTTCCTGGGTTCGAATCCCTGTAAGGGCATTAATTTGTTAAATTCCTGAGTCATGGATGTTTTCTATGTATTTATCTATATAAGTACGAGTATTTTGATCGTCGTCTAACACCCATAGTACAAGCTTTGCTTATTTTGGGACTAGGTCGATTTGTGTAAGATTGTTTGAAAATATTTCTTTATTATTTATAATCAATTTCCGTGAACTATGTCATATTAAAAAGTAGCGACATCAAAATCCGTTGCGTAATTTTAAAGATCTAGCATACATAGGGACAGATATGCACACGCAAGCATTTTGCTCTGTAAGCATGTGTCGTGTTCCTGATAGCGAGTAAGGTCATCAGAGATCCCGAGGTGGCTGAGCTGTCAAAATAGCCAAACTTCAAATCTTATTACTCGCCTGGAGCAAGCGTCCATAGGCTACCCGGCTTCCACATATAATCATCATCATAATCAGCCCAAAGACGTTCACTTCTCGACATGCCCCCCCCCCTCCCCCCAGAGTGCCACAATGACCGCCCTGCGCCACCCGCATCCAGCGGACTCCCGCTACCTTTACCTTTATCAGTCATCACTTACCATCACCCAGTCCATAAGATTGTTTGCAACCTTCACGGTATTAACACATTCACGGCCGTTGACAAAGATTTCGTAGCGCTACGCTTGTAGCCGATCCCGTGGTTTCCCCGTATGTAGCGCTAGGCGGGTTCCTGGCGCCGAAATAGTTAACCCGTTCACCACCACGCTACACTCGCAGCACCACGCTGTAGTCCGTTCCGTAGCAGCTTAACACTTTTTCTCTGTTGTTGGCGCCTACGCCGTAGTCGCTCTCCGCTACATACGAGGGAAACCACGGGATCCACTACGAGCGAAGCGCGTAGCGATTCTTGGCAGCAAAAGTTCTTCTCATCCTTCAGCGTGTATACGGCTCTCCAATTTTCTTCCATTCAGCCCGATTAGCCGTAGCTCGCCCCCAGACTGGCACCGTGAACTCTTTTATGTCGTCCGACCATATTGCCGCGCGTCTGCCGACCTGTCTCTCCGAGCGCGGCCTCCATTCTAGAACGCTTGCACCATCTCCCACCGCGTCGGCGACACGTGTCCGGCCCAGGCCCACTTCAAAGTTGCGACACGACGTGCTTTGTCTATTACTTTGCTTCTACACCAGCAGCGTTCAATATTATAATAACGCGTACAGGAGCTGCCTGGGTTCTGTAGCGCGTCAGGAATGTTCGCGGGAGCGCGGGTGGACTGCTTCTACACCACTATGCGCAAGCGAGCAACCTCCCAGGTGCGCAGAGTCCGGGCTAGCTCCAACAGCATCCTGACCATGATTCATCATCATCATCATCATCATATCAGCCGAAAGACGTCCACTGCTGGACATAGGCCTCCCCCAAAGAGTGCCACAATGACCGATCCTGCGCCACCCGCATCCAGCGGACTCCCGCGACCTTTACCAGGTCATCAGTCCACCTTGTGGGGGGCCTACCCACGCTGCGCCTTCCGGTACGTGGTCGCCACTCGAGAACCTTTCCGCCCCAACGGCCATCGGTTCTACGTGCAATGTGCCCCGCCCACTGCCACTTAAGTTTAGCGATTCGGAGGGCTGTATCGGTTACCTTGGTTCTGCTGCGGATAGCCTCATTTCTGATGCGATCGCGCAGAGAAACTCCCAACATAGCCCTCTCCATTGCCCTTTGGGTGACTTTGAGCCTTCTTATGAGGCCCATAGTAAGCGACCACGTTTCCGTGCCATACGTCATCACTGGCAACACACACTGGTCAAAGACTCATGATTGCAGACGAGTAATTAGGTGATAATAATGTTAATAATAGTAATAATACGTAAGGCAGCATGTGGCGGGCTGTTAGGGAGTAGCGACCCTACGTACCTGAGTACTCCTTGGGGTGTCCTGTGGTCAGGTTGAGCCGACCGGGTGGATGGTTGGACAGGCCCCCTGCCTCTGGCTTGCCTTTACTGGCCGTCCAGAGTGGAGTCGCAAGAGCTGTTGCTCGAGGGTTGATGGTGGGCCTTAGGCCATGTTCCGTATTCGAACCTTTTTTGTGATTTCTCTGGCTGAAAGCCGCGTTCTTTTTAACTGTCGTTGATTTCGAATTTGACTTATAAAATAAAGCTGTTAAATACAATACAATTTTGCAGAATACATATTTTCAGCAAAAACATAGTGTTTTAGTTACATCCATCACATTTTTGGTCCATTACGAGCCAACAGGACAGTGCGTAAGATTTTTATATATATCAAACGTGTTAAATATAACAACGGTTACACTACACAATGCCGGACACGGAAGAATATAAAACATTAAAAAGCAGTAGAAGCATAATAAAAGGAAAATTTACTAGAATCATCAACTATATTACGGGATTGGATTCAACCGACAAACGAAACTTAAACTTAGACGAAATAAAATTACGATGTGCCGACTTATCCACACAAATGGAGAGATTTGACGAGATTCAACAGGCAATAGAGCTCATAGAGGAGGATGAGAAGAAAGCCAACGAGGAGCGATCTATCATGGAGACCAGATATTACTCAACTCGGGCGCTCATCAACAAATTGCTGGAGAAGGGCGAAGAGGACGCTAAGGTGAACAACCAAATGTACAAACTCCCAAGACTAGAGCTGCCTTCCTACAGCGGTGACATACGCGAGTGGCCTGCATTTAAGAACCTGTTCGAGTGCGCGATGAACGGAGGAAACGTGCCGGAGCTGCAACGTCTGCAGTACCTGAAGGGCTGCTTGAGGGGAGAGGCTGCGAGTTTGATCAATTCCCTTCTAATTATTGATGGAAACTTCTGTAAAGCAATAAGTATACTAGAAAGCAGGTATGAAAACCAAACTATTGTTGTAAATTACCACTTAAAGAATTTCATGAGTTTTCCGATACTCAATAGATCCAACATAAAAGACTTCTTAAATGTATTACAGCAAAGCTTAGATTCATTAAGTGCTTTGAGCTTGCCAGTTCAACACTGGGATGTACTTTTAGTGTATATTATCACTCAGAAACTTGACAATTCACTTAGAGCGGCATGGGAGTTGACAAGGAAAGAGACTAAAATTCCGACAATTGCGGAGCTTTTAGATTTTCTTAAGTTGCGTGCAACAGCATTTGAGCTTATGAATGACAGGTCTGACAAGGTTCCTCAATCCAAATCAACACCCAAGCTCGCATACATATCGACTAGTGATAATTGTTACGATACTTGTGCCCTCTGTCAAGGACAACATAATATTGCTAAGTGTGTACAATATCTTGAAATGCCAGTTGACAGACGGATAAACTACATAAAATCGAAGTTCTTGTGCTACAATTGTTTACAGCCGTATACTGCCAAACACAAATGTTCAAAAGGGTCATGTTTAACTTGCAACGGCAAGCATCACACATTGATTCACCTTGCTAATCCACCTCCTAAGCGAGCTAGTATTGCTAACAACTAACATACCTAGCGTGTAAGCTTCCTAAATCTTAAGTTTATTATATAAGTACTAACTAAATATGGATCTCGGTCCGAAATAAACAATTTTTTTTTTTTTATTATTTTATTGCTATAGCCGCAGAAACAACAGCTCAACAGCAGCAACACACAACTGATACTTCGATGCAACATCATCCTCTGCAACAGCACAGCCTACAACAGTCACTGCAACAGCTGACACCGCAACAGCTACCACAGCTGACACAACTACAGTTGCCACAGCAACAGCCGTCACAGCGAGAGTTGACACAAACTACATACGCTATTAAGCAACCGATAGCTAATAATAATAATACACATACAAAGTCCAAGTAAACATACTTTCGTGACGCCTACAACAATGCATGTGTCTAACACTGGTGATAATCAGATTTTATTGTCCACAGCATTAATTAATATACAGGATGATACAGGCATATGGCATTCTGCACGCGTATTGTTGGATTCGGGAAGCGAAGTCAACATAGTTGCTCACAGGCTTGTCCAACGCATGAACAGTAAGCTACACTATGATAATCACATTATTCAAGGCATTGGCGAGTCAGGTAAGCAAACGCAATTATGTATGAAAGCGAACATAGCATCTCGACTATCTGATTTTACAGCGAATCTTGAGTTTATTGTCATGGATAACATAACCGTGCCGCTGCCACACAATTTTATAAACACCAACACATGGAACATGCCGGCGAAGCAACACAAATTGCTTGCGGACCCTACATTTTACAAACCTGGCGAGATAGATATGCTTATAGGAGCGCAGCTTTTCTATTCATTGCTGTTAGGTAATCAAATTAGCCTAGGACCGAACAGGCCTATTCTTATAGAAACAGTATTCGGATGGGTAGTGTCAGGAAACGTCAACAAATGCGAATCGGGCTCTCACATAAGACATAACGCTCATGTAACTTTACATATTGTTGACACACCTTCCACAGACGATTTACTTGTTAGATTTTGGCAACAGGAAGAGGTAAGCCCTAAAGCTGTGTTCTCACCAGAGCAGCAATACTGCGAACAGTTATTTATTGACACAACAGTGCAAGATGAAACCGGACATTTTGTTGTTGAAATGCCTGTACAAAATGAAAGGGTTCAAGTTAGGTAACTCCTTTCATAAAGCATATCGGTGCTTGTTAAGTCTAGAATCAAGGTTTCAAAAAGATGTAGAGCAAGGGCTACACACAATATAAAGCGTTCATATACGAATTTATAGAACTAGGTCATGCTGAGTTTGTTGATGACTTTCAACATAGTCAAGAGCCACACTGCTTCCTGCCGCATTTAGGAATTTTGAGACCAGAAAGTCGTTCTACGAAGCTCAGAACAGTTTTCAATGCGAGTAGTAAGACATCGTCAGGACTGTCACTGAATGACATAATGTTTGACGGACCAAACATATACAACGATGTGCTTGACATAATACTTAGATTTCGCATGTACAAATATGCATTCAGCTGCGACATAGTAAAAATGTTTAGAACTATCTTGATCAAAGAAGAGCAAAGGCCCCTACTAAGAATTTTATGGCGTGATTTGAAGTCAAGTCCTTTAAAATGCATTCAGCTACGAACGGTCACATACGGCACGAAATGTGCGCCGTACTTGGCATGCCGTACTCTGAGAATGCTAGCTGGACAACACAAACAACTATATCCAGAAGCCGCGGACATTATAGAGTCGGAATGTTACATGGACGACTTCTTATCAGGAGCGGACACTGTCGACCAGGCGCAGCGAGTTTGTGCTCAACTTATAGACGTGCTGCAAAAAGGAAACTTCAAGCTTCACAAATGGACTACGAACGAACCTAAGATACTAACTCAAACTATACCCACCAATGATGACATAACATACGATTTTACCCCAAGCGGAACTGTCAAAACATTAGGTGTCAAATGGTTACCACAAAGTGATATGCTTACGACAGCTATTCCAGAGCTCAAACAGATAAAGCTTACGAAAAGGAATGTACTGTCAGCAATAGCGCAAATCTATGATCCCATCGGTATATTAGCGCCAACAGTTATTATAGCGAAGATACTTATGCAATCTATTTGGAAGGCGGAGATAGACTGGGACTCTGTCATCCCAGAAGATTTGCAAAGAACTTGGTTAGAGTTTCAAGATAATCTGCCAAAGTTACAGGACATTGATATTCCAAGATATTACTTCTCTGATATTCCATCGTGGATAACTTTGATAGGATTCAGTGACGCTTCTGCGAAAGCCTTTGGTGCGAGTGTATATTTCAGAGCCACATACCCTAACAGAGCACCCACCTGCAGTCTTGTCATGGCGAAGACTAGAGTATCACCAATAAAGACTCAATCTCTGCCACGGCTGGAACTCTCTGGATGTTTGTTATTAGCAAAGTTGGTTAACAAAGTGAACAAGGCTTTCAAAGATAAGTTCAAGATACATGACATTTTATTATTCACAGATTCACAGATTGTGTTACACTGGATACAGTCACCATACAAGAAACTTCACACATTTGTATCTCATAGGCTAATGGAAATTATAGAACTGACTAAGTCTGAAATGTGGAATTACGTCAACACAAAAGAAAACCCTGCTGATTTACTTACACGCGGAGTTTACCCACAGAATTTACAGAGTAATAGACTTTGGTGGAGCGGACCACATTGGTTATATCAAGATCCTTCTACTTGGCCAATGACGTCAGCACCTGTGATAAGTGATGAAGAGTTACAACTTGAAGTGATTCAACCACGCACTTCTCATGCTGTTACTCAACAAGACACACTGACTGATTTCTATACATTATTTCAGAGACATTCAAACTTTAATAAACTGACTTAGAGTGTTAACGTACATGTTTAGATTCACAAATAACACACGTAGCTCGACGAAAGATCGGTCTTTTCTCACAACTCAGGAACTTAAAAGGGCACACAATTTCATAATTAAAATAATTCAGCGTAAACATTTCTCTAAAGAGTATCAAGAGTTAACTAGTTTGAAATTACAGAGCATACAGTCCACACATATAAACAACAGTATAGACTCAAATGGTATTAGTAGTGAGAATAATAACGTTAAAGTTTACAGCTTATACACTTAAGTCAAGTCCCTTGCGAAAGCTTAACCCCTTTCTTGATGACGATGATATAATTCGTACAGGAGGTCGTATACAAAATTCTGACATACCTTATTGTCAAGCTCATCCTATAGTGTTACCCAGTAAAGAATACGTCACAACGCTTATTATTCGACATTTTCATCTGCGTTTTTTGCACATAGGCATTCAAGGTACGCTTTTCGGACTAAGACAGAAATACTGGCCTATTAATGGACGTATGGAGGTTAGAAAGGTCATACATAAATGCGTTCGCTGTGTCAGATTCAATGCAGAAGCCTGTGGGCAGCAGATGGCTAGCTTACCAACTCCAAGAGTCACTTTAACACGAGCTTTTTTGCATGTTGGTGTAGATTTTAGCGGAGTAGTCTATGTTCGTAATTCTATGCTTCGTAATTGCAAGTACACCAAAGGATATATTTGCTTGTTTATCTGCCTGTCAAGTAAAGCAATTCACCTGGAGTTAGTTTCAGAATTGTCGTCGCAAGCCTTTATTTGTGCCTTAAAGAGATTTATTAGCCGAAGAGGTTACTGTTCTCATTTGTACTCGGATAATGCAACTAACTTTAAAGGGGCAAATAATGAGCTACATGAATTGTATCAGGTGTTTAAAAATGATTCATCATATAGTCAAATCATAGACTATTGCAATATTAACGCCATAGATTGGAAATTTACCATTCCTCTTGCCAGCCATATGGGTGGAATTTACGAGGCTGGAATAAAATCTGTCAAAGGATTACTTAAAAGATATTTAGGCAACGTCAGATTAACTTATGAGTTTTTCTACACTGTTTTAGTTCAGATTGAAGGCATACTGAACTCGAGACCTTTATGTTCTGTATTCGATATACCAGACAATGATGATGTTGTTTGTTTGACGCCTTCTCATTTTTTGATTGGATCGCCGATTTCAGATCTACCTGAGCCTAGTCTCGTGAATAGAGTAGAAAATAGACTAAATATGTTTCAAAAAATAACTCAAATAAAACAAAAGTTTTGGGTTCAATTTTATAATAACTATTTAAGTGAACTACAACCAAGAAGCAAGTGGCTGCTGAGAAAAGCCAATGTACAAATTGGACAAATAGTTTTATTAAAGGACGAAGCTACTCCACCTGCTTGTTGGCCCCTCGGTAAAATTATGTCTGTCAACAAAAATGCCTCTGACAATTTAGTACGGTCAGCTCAAATTAAGACTCAAAAGGGTGTTTTTCTTAGACCAATACATAAGGTGATTTTGTTGCCAGTTAATTAAAAATAGTTTTTTTAATATTATAATAAAACTTTTTGTTAAAAAAGGGGCGAGAATGTTCCGTATTCGAACCTTTTTTGTGATTTCTCTGGCTGAAAGCCGCGTTCTTTTTAACTGTCGTTGATTTCGAATTTGACTTATAAAATAAAGCTGTTAAATACAATACAATTTTGCAGAATACATATTTTCAGCAAAAACATAGTGTTTTAGTTACATCCATCACAGGCCATTTTTAATGTCGCTATTAATAGGGGCCCATCTTGCAGTTGGCGAGTCACCGTCTGCCAGAGATAAAAAGTGAGACAGTTTTATTAGGCAGGCGTCCGATGTTTCACCCAATAGCCCAGCCACTAGTCCATAATTTTCACCCAATAACCCGTTTCATTTAGATTCCATCAACCATCAATAGGCCCTAGACTCCTCAGCGGGTGCTGTCTCTGTGTGCGTCCCATGACACGGGCAGGGACAGCATCCGCTCGGTGTACTCCTTGCATTTTATTAAATTGTCAAAAGGGCCTCTACGTGTTGGCTCAGTTGGTACTTTGTAGGTACCTAGTTCCACGCACGCCTCCCAAAGGTCCAGGACGTCATTGTCCCGTGATCGGGAAAGTAATAATAATATAATATAATTAAACCTGCTGTTACTAACCGTAACATGAGATTACCAATAAATCTGGGGGCACAGCAGTGCCCCCGCCAAGTCGAGCGCGAAGCAAACACTGCCGTACCATCCTTTACTGGAACCATTTCGCCGCATTTTCAGGCCCCTATTCGAGAACCTCTGGATAAGACCAGAACGCAGAAATTTACGTCATCCAGTAAGCTATAATCACATAAATCTTGTCCCAAGAAAAAGTGTCACTTGTTATTTTAATAAAATATATTATAAAAAAAATGAAAATGAAACAACTTTTTATGGAAATTAATGTAGAATTTAATGTATTTTAATATTTTTGTATTAAATCAGATCCTGTCCTTGATTCATCCAGAAACTTCTCAGTTTTCTTTTAACACCTGCCATCAGACTTTGTACATCAAGGTCTGTGATAAGTTTTGACGCTTCATTCCACTTCCGCTTGAAGTTATTAAAGTCAGTAGCATTAGATTTATGTTTTAATAACTTTTGTTTCATATGTGCCCAGTATTTCTCAATAGGCCTCAACTCAGGGCAGTTGGGAGGATTCTGGTGTTTTTCCACGTATTCGATGTTATTGGTTCTGTACCACTCTATCGCTTTCTTCGTGTAGTGCACGGTAGCCAGATCGGGCCAAAACAGAATGGGCTTGTTATGTCGGTTTATGAACGGCAGCAATCGCTTTTTCATACACTCGTTGAGATATATATCGGATAGGAGATGTGACAGGTTTGTAGCAAATGCAAGTACCCTCAAATGTAAATATCAACAAAAATCCACCCTTATTAATAAACATTCGAAACTCAACACCGTTCATAGTTCCCTTAGCGAAGTATGGAGTACTGCGTTTGCCGCACGAACAGATCGCCTGCCACACGAGAACCTTTTTTGCAAATTTGTCTGTTTTAATTACCTTGAACTCATCACTGACTGTCTTTCTATCGAACCCAGAATAAAAATGATGTCCAGGTAGTGTTTTGAAGTCAAGTTTGCAGTAAGTCTCATCGTCCATAACAATGCAATAATTTTTTGACGTCAATTTAGAATAAAGTTTTCTAGATCTGGTTTTTGCCTCCGTCTGTTGCTTTGCATTTCTGTTAGGTACCTTAGATTGTTTAAAGGACTTTATGGAATTAATTTTCTTCACTCGTTGGACCGTTGATTTTGAAGTTTTAAACTTTTTGGCTAAGTCTCTAACAGACAGGGTAGGTTTCTTTTGCAAAGAAACTATGACCGCTTTTTCAATTTTTTTATTGACAAACCCTGACTTACGGCCACTTCCAGGCTTTCGACGTATGCTATCAGTTTCTCTAAACCGTTTTAGCACCCTTTGAACAGTTCTCGTAGACGTACTGAGCTCGTCTGCCACTTTTTTCACAGAAATACCACGATTTTTAACGTATTTGTACAGAATTTTTTCATGTAGGGTTTCTTGGGCCGAAGACATCTTTATAAATGTGACATGGACAGTTATTTATTTTTAATAACCAATTAATGGCATTCATATCTAACAGGACAACAAAATATTGCATACCTTTTTGTTGGTTTTTTTTTTAATACCAGTGTAAATTGTAACGACACTTTTTCTTGGGACAAGCTTTACTTAAAATCCAAAATTTCAAGTCTAGCTAAATAAAATTTTGTGACTTGGCAATCACACAATAGTTACTACATAGGTTTAGGTTTGCAAAAATCCATAAAAGCAGTGAAGTTGTGTGATTGCCAAGTTTCAACTTTTTTAATTTTATTTAGCTAGCAAATAAAGAATAATAAGAATGCCTGAGAATTGGTACTACCAAATATCTCATAACTTTTTGCGCTGGAAGAGTTTCGAGACTTGGCCTCTTTTTTACATGGAATGTTTTTATGGGATAAGTATTACTAACACTGATTGATCCAACTTGGTCTATGAAAAAGACATTTATTTATTATTTATTTAGTTGGTCCGCTGCCGCTTGTTGTCTTTTGCTGCTTTCTCTTTGTAATACTTATACGAGTTCCTTATCTGACGTTTGGTTTTGCGGCTGACCTTTAGTCCTTTGCTAATCCAATTTCGAATATTTTTGTTTTTACTATTCACTAATTTACGCATTATAGGAAAACAGAGATTATAAGAAAGACATAGTAGGTCATGGAATTTACTGAAAGCAGAGTTGAAATCTGTCGCCTCATAAACGCCAGACCAAGAAAGGCTCTGTATACACTTTTTGAACTTGCGAATACGCTATAGTCTCTGTGATAGTAAAAGTACTTGGTAGGCTTCAGCGGATATTGAATTGGATTGAATCGGTTAACACATCCACTGCCAAACATCGTTGCGCGCTAGACTCGTAGTCGACGCCGTGGTTTTCCCACTAAGTAGCAGAAAGCGCCCACGGCGTAAGCGCCCGTTAGGTGGGTTCCTGGCAGTGAAGGTGTTGAAAGAAAAAAATGCCAAGCAAAATTTCACAAAAACCCGTATGCCAAAGTTGTATGTCGCACATTTATTGATTGATTTCTGAGAATCAATTATAAGGCTCGTGTCCCAATAATTGATCCATCACGGTGGTCCTCATCGTTGATTGCTGAAAATGTAAAACTTCGGAGGAAATTACTCATTTCGTTTTATCAGAGATGTTTAATGGATTAGGGATCTATAATACTAATGGGTTCACACACAAATGATCCTTAATAGTTTTTCCCGGTAGTGCACTCGCTCCTTTCCCGGGATGATCTAAATGACGACGCACATATGCGTCAGCAGTGTTCCGAATAAGACGGAAGTTATAGCCGTCTCCCTCTCTCTCCTCATGGCGTCAGAGCCATGCACATCGCTCCTGCTTGTAAATTAGTTTAAAATTATAAAGTGCAAATAAATTCAGTGAACCCAGAGGGAAAACTAGACCTTATTAATTAACACCTTATATATGTATGTGTACATATGTAACGAATTTATATAATTGCGCCAAAAATGCATAAGTATAAAACAAACTTCGTGATATGACCAGATTAGCAATGCAATCTTTTAAAAACAAAGCCAAATAAGGCCCCTATAATTGAACGACCGAAGGCCGTTTCTGCTAGGGCAAGTTCTTTCGTATTTCTGTTCGGATGATCGGCTGTTCTCCTCTAAATGTCGTATTTGACTCAACATGTCATCCCGCTCGAATGTGGAGCAGCCCGACTGGGGAAGTACCTCCGCCTTGCAGAAGACCACAGCCATGATAACCAGAGGCCGGAATTCTCGTGACACTTTCGAGCTGTCATAGGGACTTCACATTTTTCGACTTCCGATATTCATATTATATCGATACATTTGACTGTAAAAGAAATAATTTAAAACCAGATAATTTGGAAAAAGTTATGACTATCAGAAACTGTTGAAACACTTGTTAGCACTAAAACAGACTTTGAACATGACATTGATAAGTATAACACTGAACTGATTAAATGTGACAATGTTAACTTTTAATTGTTTTCGTTAGGTTGCATATATAAGTATATAATTAGCGATAAGAACGCCTGTTGTTTACCTCTACTTTCAATCTTCTTTAATATGTTGTGTTATATAATGTATCGATATAATATGAATATCGGAAGTCGATAAATGAGAAGTCCCTATGACAGCTCGAAAGTGCCACGAGAATTCCGGCCTCTGATGATAACACTACTACTTGCTCTGTAGTAGTGTTGTGTTCCTGGAGGTGAGCAAGGTCGCCAGAGCTGCCGAGGATGAGTTATGTTGAGAGCGAGGGAATTTGTTCCTTCAGCTGTCAAAACATCAGGCGGGCCGGGCAACTGATTCTCGTGAAATTTTGTGAGCAGGTTCGATAATTTTTACTTTTTAGTCGATTTACTTTTTGTATTAAGAAAAGACAGACTCGCGAGGTCTTCAGCTCACAAACCCTCTAGTATTATTGTTTGGATTTACCTGATCATCATCAATAGGGTTGTAGACACTAGATAAAATAATCAATAATGTCATATTTTCTCGAAAAATAATTAAAAATGTAGTCAAATGGAGAAAAAAACAACGCAAAAGGTTAAATAATCACGAAGTTATAAGTGTCCAAAGTTTTAAGAAGGGGTATGTTCTGTCCCTTTTTCGCAAAACGCAACTTCATATGAAACGATGACGCTGGAAGATTGCGACGTCACTAATAGACGGCAATGTGCCGCGCCCACCGTGTCAGGCGCCGCCGTCGACGCGGCCCCCCGGCAGCATCCCGTAACGTGACGTCACACTTTTTGCGTTTTCTCTCTCTAACAAACAATATTTAAACGGTTGTAGCTTCGTAATTCTTTAAGATATCCGAATGGGATTTTCGTCACTAGGCATATTTTTTGCCTTCTTTCTATTGGAGTAATAATATTTTTCGATTCTACAGCCCTATTATTAACATCATGTGGTTTTGGCTGGAATAAGAAAATATTGCAGTGGCTTAAACTAGTCACTAGCCGTTGACGAAACATGGAAAATATTGCCGTATGGGAATATTTACTGTCCTGCTGTTGTATGGGACTTTGAGACCGCAATTTTCAATTGGGAGCTCCCTACGGTTCTGTGGCGTCGCTCCTGTCAAATCTGACGTGTTCTGCAAACTTCGATAAGTTACTTAAATCAGTTGCATAAATATAACATCTAAGCAACTCATTGGACTTCAGTCCCTGACAGATCTATCTATTGGTGACCCCGACAATGGACATAAGCGCAACTGTCTCTCTCTCCTCGTCAGCCTGGCTCTGAGCACTCGCTCGCCACGCTGGCTCTGAGCACTGGCAAGCTGCGCTGTTCACACGTCGTCGCTGACCCCTCCGTCTCAAAGGGGGGCTGGCGTCACTCCTGACAATTCTATAAAGAGGAAAAATCTGTGAGGTTGTATGTTTGTATATGCAGGATAATCACCGTAACTACCGATGTCATGTCTACGGAACCCCTATACCAATCCAATGGTCTTCATCGTCTACAAATTCAATTATCTCCGATTCGATTCGCCCCGCTGACTATATAAGCTGTGACGCACCATCAAAACATATCGACCGATATGAGGTGCCTCATCTTCTGCATGTTGTTCGCTGTGGCGCTGGCGGTGCCAGTGGTAAGTGCCTATACTACTTTTTACCGCAGTTTCGCTTGCCAATAATCGATAATCATAGTTCCACATCCAAAAGGAATAACTTCTTTTTCAGACACAATTCGGATCGTGTCGTTTTGTCATTTTCAAACTACTATTTTACATGGATAAAGGTCGCGGGAGCCCGCTGGATGCGGGTGGCACGGGACCGGTCTTTTTGGCACTCTTTGGGGGAGGAATATGTTCAGCAGTGTACATCTTTCGGCTGATATTCGTGATCGTGATTATTTTACAAAATTTGTCATGGAATCATCAGAAGGTGAAATTCAGTGCTGAACCCAGGATTTTGGTTTGGGGGCCGCGACCTGTTACCAGGTCATCACCTGGTAACAGGTCGCGGGAGTCCGCTGGATGCGGGTGGCGCAGGACCGGTCACTTTGGTACTCTTTGGGGAGGCCTTTCTCTTTAAGAGTCCGCAGTAAGCTCGGCCGAATTTCACCTTCCCATACAAACGTAGTTACGCTCTCATTTTAAAACTACGTGTTTGATTGTGGCGAAACTTTGCACATACATTGAAAAGAGGTATATCTATATTTGTAATTGGTTTATATGGTTCCAGTGTGTAAAACAAACGAAATACAGCAAAAACAAGTTTTGTATGAAAAACTTAAATTCGCTGTATTTTATTTACTACGGTACCTGAAGCTACATAAACTAATTACAGACATAGATCTACCTCATGTCATTGTATTTGCAAAGTTTCGTTACAATCCAACACGCAGTTTTAAAATGAGAGCGTAACTACGTTTGTATGGAGAATCGAGCTTACTGCGGACTCTTAACACTGGAACTAAAGCCGGGGTTATATTAGAGTAATTAGAGCCACGCCGCGTGTCGCAACGCGTACTTTTTATTGAACGTGGCGACACGCGGGACTGAGCTGATGTAACCACGTTCATACAAAATTTATGTAACCGATTGCGTTGCGAAACGCGACGTGGCTCTAATATAACCCCGCGTTTAGTTTCTAGTGTTTCAGCAATTGCAAATAATGATAGCTAAATGTCGTTTTTTTTATTCTAGCCAACACCTGATGACCTAGATAGTGATCAGGTAAATCCCCGCAATCCCTTATAATATCCAGGCTAGGGACATATTCGATACTGTTTCTAAATCGTGATGTGTAGCGAATGGGAGCTTGTAATTTTGGAAGTTTTCTTTAAATTCCACTTAGTTAAGTCACAGGGGTTCTTATACATTTTCCCCTCACTACCTCGGAAAATCGTCTTTCATCCTTTAAAACCAGTGGGCAAAAACGCAATTTATCCACTAGTGGGGAAAGTAATTTGACCTTGGAGTGTGTTTAAGTAGCTTTTGACAGATAACAAAACGTTTAACGCTCATAATACACAAATATCAGAGCTGATGTATTTCTGTTGCCGCTTATAACAACTAATATTAAAAACAGAATAAAATAAATATTTAAGAACTTTAAAAAAAATGCTTGTTGCCTTTATCAGGCGCTGGGTCTCAAAATGTATGGGAAAACTAAAATCCGACTCGCACTTGACCAAAATTCTACTTAATATTACTTAACGTTATTATTTACTTTTAAAAAAAATTTAAGATATTATTATTTCAATTAAATAAAGTTGTTTTGCATGTTGCACTTTCCTCGTTACAGTGAGGAGAAAAGTTTTGTGTTACAAACGGGTGCAAATGTATTTTACTTCTCGTGTGTAGAAACACTCGCTACGCTCAGGATTCTATCGATAGCATCCTTTCGCTTGCCCGTGTTTCAATTCCACAGTTATTCTTGTCTCTTTAACACTCATGTGTAATATGAACATTTATCTGGCACAATGCATGAAAACTTATCACTACACACCTAGTATAAAAAAAGTCGCTTCCCGCTGTCTATCCCTATGTATGCTTCGATCTTTAAAACTACGCAACGGATTTTGATGCGGTTTTTTTTTAATAGATAGAATGATTCAAGAGGAAGGTTTATATGTATAATATAGTACCCGTGCGAAACCGGGGCGGGTCGCTAGTTATTTACAATTTTTAAATTTTATGTAACAAATACATGTAACTATGTTTTTGTCATCTTATCTTCTTTTAAAAAAATGGCTTCCATCTAAGTTAAGATGATTTCGCCAATGTCAAGCTTGCTTATAAAGCGACGTTATTCGGTAGTTTGGTCAGTCGTCAATAATGCAATCAGCGTCAGAAGCTCCGCTTAAAGGGCTACCCGAGATTTTCATCGATTTTTGACAAGTTCTACTTTTGCACTACAGATAGAATTATAAATCAAACGGCTAACGGTTTGTCAATCTCGACCGATCTCGACGACCGCTTTAGCCTAGTTGGTTAATGACCCCGCCTACGAAGCAAGAGGTCCCGGGTTCGAATCCCGGTAAGGGCATTTATTTGTGTGATGAGCACGAATATTTGTTCCTGAGTCATGGATGTTTTCTATGTATTTAAGTATTTATTTATCTATATAAGTATGTTTATCGTCGTCTAGTATCCATAGTACAAGCTTTGCTTAGTTTGGGACTAGGTTGATTTGTGTAAGATTGTCCCCTAATATTTATTTATTTTTTATCTTTTATCTCCATTTTTGTCTCCCGGATTTTGAAAGAAATGAATACTTAATTTTGTATGAATTTTTTAAACATTGTCTAAAAAAACACTTGAGTTATGTCGTATCTCTATCGACGTGAAAGATCTAACATATACGAAATCTACATATTTGGGTTCTTTGACGTCTCTAAAAATTTTAAAATTTTAATTTTAAACTAATTAACACAAAAGTTATGGCCAGAAAAACAGTTTTTTAGCCTAAAATTGTTCAACTTTGATGCCAAATATCTCGAAAACAATGAAGCTTGAAGTAAATATGGGACACTATATTGCTTAAAGCCGTTGTTGTTAATATAATAAGCTACAAAAAAACATTAGAAAACGAGGGGATTTAACCCTTTAACGGGCAAAGTTAAAATTTATTCATGATTCAAGTCTCTTTGTATTGTGTAGACCTAAAAATTCTGGCCCATAAAAAAATACAAAAAGATGACCTTAACCGGTGGTCATTTTGGCTATGAAATTTAGATTGTGCCCTATAAAGGGTTAAGTCCGTGAAAGACCGTGAATCTATTGAAGAATCTTCGAAACTTTGTCATCTTCAAATGTAATAATTTACTTTAAAAACAAAGTTTTAACCGACTTCAATTTAGTACTCCGCCAAGCCACGAGAACATTTCCACATTTATTTTCCAATTTACCACATGAACTAATTTCCGAGAGCAAATGCGTTGATTATTAGGGAAAATAATAGGGCTTTAAAATTCTTTATATTGAATAATATTAAGGAACACACTAGTCGGAAAGACAATTTTTTCGAGAGTTTCCCTCAATTTCTTCAGGATTCCACCATCAGATCCTGGTTTCCTTACCATGGGACCACACTTGGGATACTCCCTTTCCAACAAAAAAAGAATAATCAAAATCGGTTCATAAACGACGAAGTTATCCGCGGACACATAAAAAAATATATACATATATATACGGTCGAATTGAGAAACCTCCTTTTTTGAAGTCGGTTAAAAATGTCTGACGCCGCCTGTCCCAAAAAGTTCGGAATCGGCCGAGCTGAAATGTGATTTTAGAAATCTAAGTTTGTATTTACATGTTCCACCGTAGCGTTTAAGGTACCAAACCGATTTTGATGAATCCAAATTTATCCGGGTGACGTAGGTTAATTTTCCGTAGTCGGGTTGCAGTTTTTTGATCTTTTTATGCTTGTTATCTCAGTCACATTCGTCACACGATCATAGCTCAGTGAGTACTTTTTTAACTATCTATCTATATATATATTTTTTATCTATCTATATTATGTTTAAGTCGAACTATCAACTAGTTTTGTAAAATTAGATAAGTTATTATAATAAGTCTTCCTGCAGTCAAACTGTTAAAACAGTTTTGCAGGACTTTAAGTAGTAAGTGTTTTTGTAGTTTTTTTTTTAGTAAGAAATAAATAAATAAAAATAAATAAACATAAACGTAAAAGTCCTGACTGACTCACTCACTTAAATCAACGCCCAGCCCAAACCGTTGAACCTAGAAAGCTGATTTTTTTACAATAGGTATTTTATGTAACGTTAGTATTCACTAAGAAGGGGTTTTTGAAAAATCCACCTTTAATGGGCCAAAAAGGGGGTTGAAAGTTTGTATGGGGATGGAGTAAATTTTTTTGTGAGACTTTTAACTTTGTCAGTCCATAGACAACCTTATTACAATACAAGTAAAGTAATTTTAGGGTTTTGGAAAAACCCACCCCTAAGCGGGTTAAATAGGGGTGCAAAGTTTGTATGGTGAAACTCTTTTTTTGCGCTACGAAATTACAACTTTATGAAAAGATTCCTTATCACCACGATATAAACGAGTTCCACGCGGACGGAGTCGCGGGCAGAAGCTAGTAGGTATATTGATATATTCAATAAAAACGGTCCCTATTATTATTGTGAGTACCAACTGACAACCTGTCGACCTTCATGAAGGAGATCTGGCCGAAGGGTGTTGTTTTCCCGCGATTTCGAGGCCGGCTATTTGACACCCAGAACTTGCGCCGCGCGTCGCCGTGCTAATAAGTGTTATATTATAAGTTTTGCATATTGATATGTATGTTAGTCTGTAAAGTATTTGTAAATATGGGATTTGTTGCCTGACGCAAGTAAATAAATAAAATTACATAACAGTCAGTTGTTGTTGTAATTCACGGAGACGCGACAGTCAAAGTGAGAAAAGTATTTCCCTACTATCAATTGTTTCTTTTTCTATTTACGAGTTACAGTATTTTTATTTTATCAAAATCGTTATTTCATTATTTGCAGCGACGGAGTTACCAAGTAAGTATTCTTCAAAAAACTGTTATTTACGTTTAGCCAGTAACCACCATATCTGATGGCCGACCTATAATATAAGTGTAACGTCATTGATAACCTTATCATATCACATCCAGTCCTTACCCCGTACCATGGTCCGCCTTATCACGCGATAAGTGTCAAAACCAGTGACGGACGCTCTATCCTATCACTTATCGTGTCATAAGGCCGACCATGATACGGGGTCAGATCC
The DNA here is from genome assembly GCA_947049275.1 of Epinotia bilunana. NCBI lineage: Eukaryota > Metazoa > Arthropoda > Insecta > Lepidoptera > Tortricidae > Epinotia > Epinotia bilunana. Next base: position 4,187,649 of record OX346274.1, read on the forward strand.
AACTTACTCGTAACACATTCACTGCCAAGTTTCGCGTACGTTTTTTATGTATCTTAGTATTTATTTATGTATTATCCGCCCGTCCCTTATTACTACAGTCCATCTGCCGTCCGTTCTTTTGTTTTGTTTTGTTTCGTTTTATATTAGAATATACCTATATACATTTTATTATTTAGTAAATAAATCATTATTTGTTTCATGGTTCCAATATAAAGTTAGTACGTATATAGTCGTCTAAGTACCCATGACACAAGTATTTATTTATTTAGGATAGGTTACACCAAACCGTAAGCGGTGTTCGTTAAAATCTGAATGTATGGAAAGTTTGACGGGTTTCTATGGGATGACAGCTGCCGGCGCCATATTTAATGATAATGATGATTGGTCTGTAATCGTAAGTTGGTGCAACCCGCCCTTAAATTTGAATGGTTTGTGTAAGATTGTCCTCTAATTTTATTTTATTTTTTTACTTTTAGGATGACAGAGAAGATGATGAGAATTATGAAGTAAGTATTTTTGTGCATAAAGGTAAACGACCCAATACTGACCACTTCAATCTTAACATGTTCACTGCCAAGAATCGCTACGCGCTACGCTCGTAGCCGATCCCGTGGTTTTCCTCGTATGTAGCGGAAAGCGACTACGGCGTAGGCGCCCGCTACGCGGGTTCCTGGCAGGGAAAGTGTTAATGCATAGCAATGAAGGTGAAAAACAGGATATCAATTATTGGAACATTGATTGAGACGTTTACCTTATAAGGATTGTAAAAAAGTCAAAGAATTTACTCGAGATCATTTCAGTTGGTCGAATTACATTAAAATAGTTTCAAACTCTACCGTCCAACGAACAAAATTCCAATTCCAATGACACAGTATTATAAAAAGTATAGTAGATTAATATTTGTTCCTGAGTCATGAATGTTTTCTAGGTGTTTAACTATTTATTTATCTATATAAGTATGTATATCGTCGTCTAGTGCCCATAGCAATCTACAATCTTTGCTTATTTTGGGACTAGATTCATTTGTGGAAGATTGTCTGAAAATATTTATTTATTATTTATAATCATTTTCCGTGAACTATTTCATATGAAAAACTAGCGACATCAAAATCCGTTGCGTAATTTTAAAGATCTAGCATACACAGGGACAGACAGCGGGAAGCGACTTTGTTTTACACTATGTAGTGATGCGCAAGCATTTCTGTCTGTAAACAAGGGAAATTAAAAGATTGTTCAAAAAAACCGACTGATTTTTTCAAATTTTATAGCCTATGTCACTCCCAGGATCAAGAGAAATCCAACGACACCTCATATGTCGAAATCCGTCAAACGGTTTAGGCTGCAGCACGGCTAGCACGCGACGGCGCGCGAGCTCACTCGATTTGTCTCGCACTATCCGTCTCTCTCTTATTAGAATACTTAGAAGAAGAGGTATAGTGCGATAAAAATCGAGAGTATGTCGCGCCCGCCGTGTGCTAGACGTGCAGGGCGTGCCAAAGAATAAGGTCACATTACATACATACGCTCGAAAAATCCTCCTCTCCTTCGGCAGTCGGGTAAAAAATGGTATGGGCAGCGTTAACCTCGTCAACCTTACTCCTTTTACATATGAGATATGGTTCAAAATATTGGTTTTATTTTTCAGAGTCTGTCTCGATCTCTAGGCGACAGAGAAGACGATGACGACGATGAAGTAAGCCTTTATAAAAAAACAAATCAGTCTAAACAGAGCTCGAAATTTTCACGGCAAAACAAAAGACTGTCGCAACCTTACTAGTGTTAGTAACATTTTTTTATCGATATCGATAGTTGTGTAATAGAAGAAAAAAAGGTCCACAAAATTACGTGAGGTTTGTATAAAATTACATAGAAACAGATGCAATTTCTTCTTCGAAATCCACGTCAGTACACACAGCAGCACATGACATTTTATTTCTGATAGTAATAAGAGTATATCATTAATTTCTCAACATTCTCTGGGAGTAGACAGACAGTTTCGTCTATCACTATAAAGCCATTTATATATACTAAATGATCCTTCAACCACTCGACGTCAAGGAATTTAGAAAACTCATTGTAATTGGTATGTTGTTAAGGTTGAGTAAGTTTTTTTAGATATTTATCGTAAATTAACCGTCGCGAAGTATTTTAAAATATTCGATAATAATACTCGATACCGATACAAAAATGTTTCTAACATTGGTAAGATTGCGACAGTCTTTTGTTTTGCCGTGGAAATTCCGGGCTCTGCTGATTAATAACCGGATCCAACAAAATTCCTACCAATGTAGTGAAAACCGGTTAACGGCAACTTTTGTGTATACTGAAAAATACCTGACATGTCAAAGAGCCCTTGTAGCCTACTTGCAGAATTAATATTTGAATGTTTTATATAAGTATATGTATACTTAAGAAATGTCATCTGTATGTATATATTTATGACTGCTTATAAATTTTACGATTTTGATGTTATTTATCTAAGCGTAAGGTTATGGTAGAAATTACAAAATGCGATACACACCGACAATGCGTAAACTAACGGTTGTTTAAAAAATCGGCCAATCGCGTGTCGGGCCACGCGCAGTGTAGGGTTCCGTAGTTGCCTGTCTTCCTTAGTTACATGGACACACGTGCGCCAACTAAATGGTTGCGTCGGCCGAATTTGTACGTAAGTTAACCTTTCTAAGTACATTTTAAGTTGGTCGACTATTACTGGATAACTAGTTATGCCTACTTAGCCGTGATAGTTTTCCTTTTAAATTTATTATATGTACTACTGCCACGATTTTTTTCAAATTCCCAGTAGCAGCCGTTTAGCCGGCAGGGGGGAGGGGCACTCGAACAAAAATTTATTAAGAATCACTAATTTGAAAAATACTTGTGTTTCTACTCCGTGTGGATCACCAGAATGGTATCATGATTACATGCATTTTGCATCAGGGGTTAAAAATAGTACATTACGTACCAAGTACCGCCCGTGGTGAGTAGACAATTTTACGTCTTCACCTGGCCACAATGCGAGTTTTACCGTACGCGCAGCGTGCAGTAAAACTCGCATTATGGCCAGGTGTGATGTAAAATTAATTACCTAGCAAGAAAAACATAGCTAAAACCCATCGCGACAGATAAGATCGACTTGAAAGACACAAGTCGGTTCATCACCATTTACTTTGTTATTGCGTTAAAGTTATCATCTTGTATAACTAACCTAATAAATGCCTATATTTGCTAGATACAATTATTTTTTTCAGAGTTTGTCCCGATCTCAAAGCGACAGAGAAGACGACGACGACAACTCCACCTACGAAGTAAGGCTTTATAACAAGACTCCCAGTCAACTTATTTGATTTAGATTTTTTTTATATTATGACTGGCTGCTTTTTTTTTCAGAGTCAAGCCCGATCTGACAGCGACAGCGACAGAGAAGACGATGACGACGACAATTCCACCTACGAAGTAAGAGTTTCTAACCGGTTGACTTAATTTGGCTGACAAGAAAAAAACCATTGATATATGGCGACAATCTTACACAAACTGACTAAGTATCAAACAGAGCAACACTTATATTATGGATGCTAGCCGGCGATATACTTACACACTCATATATACAAAAATAAATACTTAACATAGAAAATATCCAAGACTCGGGAGCGAAAAGGGCTCAACACTGAAATAATTGAACTGTCGGCTTCGAAGGTAGGTTCTCACTCAACCAACTAGGCAATTTCAAAACTAGCCTCTACTAAAGATACACCAAATTGATGGCAAACAAGCGTACATATTATCATGAGTCTATTTTCCACTAATAAACGGACTAACGGTGAATATTTTATTGTTAATTTAAGAGTCAATCGCGATCAAGTGGACGATCTTCCAGCGACAGAGAAGACGATGACGACGACAATTCCACTTACGATGTAAGAGTTTCTAACCGGTTAACTTAATTTGACTAAAAAGATAAATTAAATTAATGAATGGCTAAAATCGTAAACAAACTGACTTAGTATCAAATAGAGCATAGCTTATATAATGGATACTTGCCGGCGATATACCTACACACTTATATAGTGAAATAAATACTTAACATAGAATACAGCACGTGACCGTCGGCTTCGAAAGCAGGTTCTCAACCAACTAGGCTAAAGTGGTCATCATACAGTACAGTTGTGTGTAAGGTCACTTCAAAACTAGCCTCTACGTCAGATACACCAAATTGAAGGCAAACAAGCGTGCATCTTATCATGAGTTTATTTTCCAGAGCCAATCACGATCAAACTCAAACAGTGATAGATACGATGACGATGATGATGATGAGTCTCATTACAGTGTAAATCAATACTTTATAATGTATACAATAAACCACAGCTGCCATAGATGACTCAAAAGAAGTCGACGCGATAAGTCGGAGGAGAAGAAGCCTACTTGTCGAAATCTGTGTGGTACCGCAACGCCTGGCCCTCGTCTGCTACTGCGTCCTGCTACACCACCGAAGGCAGAGAATGTTGTGGAGTATGTGCGAGTGTAGACCGAATTCATCCTGAGGGTCGTGAGATTGTAGTCTCGCCATAACGTGAATTTGAATTCCTTTGTGGTGAGAGTTCCAATAGACCATCTATCGACCTATTCTAAGAAATAATTTTGGCCGAAGTAACGGCGTTTTTGCGGTCGGTTACCTGACACCATGGAATTGCGCAACATGTCGCAGTAGTAGTGTTTTTGTAGTTTTTAACAAGTTTGTTGATTTGTATGTTAGCCTTTAAGGTATTTTTAATATGGGCCTTTGTTAACTGATTTAAATAAATTAAATTAAATTAACAAAACATAAGTAAGACTAAGGGTGAGTCACTGGTGGATGACGTGGTAAACTGTGTTTTCATACATTTGAAACCTCGTATTCTTTACAGCTAGATTTAATTTGTATATGCTCAATCCTAAGGCATGCATTGACCACACTTCACTAACCGGTTAACATTACTTAGGTATTATTACCGAAGGTTTGAAAAAACGGGCCCTAATATGCACATCGCAAATTGGAACTTACCTCCCTTGATTTAGAGGAATGATTGAAGTTTGTTAGAAATACAAGTAGCACCCTCTAGCGCTTATTTAACCCCTACTGTAAAAAATGGAAAAGGATGATAATGTGTCAGCATGTTTGCATGAAAGTCTCTAAGATGTAAAGCCTTTCAAAATGAACAAGTACAAAGATAATTCTAGCTATTACTTGACCGGAAAAATTGCATTTATTTAGATTTTTTCATTTAGAACTAAATGTTAATAAGTTATCAAATCAAAACAATGAACTCGTAGAAATATTCGTATCAATTATTTCATTTGTTAATTTCCAGTCACGATCGTCCAGCAGTAGCAGCAGTAGCAGCAGCAGTAGCAGTGGAGTAAGTATTTCATACCATCACAAGTATCAGGATAGTGGTAAACAAGCATATCTTCTTTCTCTGCTAGTTGCGGTATTCTAATTTACGTGCTCAAGAGGATCAAGGCAAGGGATCCCCCGTAACTTTTCGAAGGCACGTTAAAATAACTCCAGTGTCATTTTCCCATACAAGTGTTATTTAGACATACCTGACGATCGAACAATGCGTCAAATCCAATAACCGGTTATTCGCCGCATTAGCACCACTAACCGGTTATTTTGATAAAAATACTTTATTTTATGTTTTTTTATATATGGATAAATTAACAATATGTTTTGTTTTGTTTTCAGCGCAGCAGGGTAAATTTTAAAAATAATACCTACTCAAAAATTTGTATTAATAATGTTTGAATAAATAATTATATTTATTTTTATTTTTCCATAGCCGAGCACGCGCGTAGCTCAACTGTCGTCATATTTAGATTACCTTAATGATGTAAGTATTTACAAATATTCTGATCAAATGTGTGACTAACATTTTCATAAAAAATACCATTCATTAAAATAATGTACAGGATCGTGTAAAATTTTCACTTTTGCTTGGATTTCTACCTAGCCTTATATTCAATCATATTTTTAGTTATGTTATCTAACCTAATCATAGCGAATTAGAAAGAAGTTGTGGGTTCTTAGCCTCGTTCCGCCGAAAAAAAATGCTACATATTTTATTTTATTTTCAGAAATATCAAGGCCGCGGAGTAAGTGTTTATCTATAAAGATACATAAAAATATAAGTAAGGATCGTTCCATTTTATACACGATGATTCTTGATTCGGATTCTTGATCAGGAGTCGAAAAATATTCATAAACAGCCAAAACAGATTTTAATGGATGAGGTCGAATGCAATGAAATCACTGTGTAGTTAATTAAATTTAATGATAATGCTAACACTAATGTCCACTGAATGTTTGGTCACCCTACATTTCTTGAAGTTAAGTAGATACGTCAAACACAAATACGTCAAATTTTCGCAAACTACCGTTAGGGTGACAACGATTTTGAATTATAAATTAATTCCTTATTCAGTTTTATTCAGAAAAAAAGAACGTTTGTTTTAATTAACTTCGAGTTAATCGTATTTGGTATCAATTATAGAATTAGAAAAATTTACTCCTGATCCCGAATTAAGAATCATCGTGTATATAGTCTGAGATAGTTGGACAGTAGATAACCCATTTTCTTAAGCTAACTCTAGTATGTGTCACCAATTAATAGATGATCTGGTTATGTTTAATTGTATGGCATAGGTTTATACTTAAAGTATTATAATTAATTATTGTACATTTTATTTCACATAGGTATTGAAAGTAGAATACGTAAGTAGTCAAATTGCCAAGAATATTATAAGTATAAGATGCTCTGTTTTAAATACTCAAATGAGATGATATATTTTTCCTGTAGTGTAGCTTTCTAAATGTATTATATTTTATTAGACACCGGCGACGAAATCGTACAACGTAAGTATTGAAAGAAAGTTATAATGTAGCATACGTTAAAAAGTTTCAAACATTTTGTATTTGCGATTATTGTCCACAGCTAGAATTACGTCCTCAGAAAAAAAAACGATTACCAGATGTGTCCTTAATATGCTTAAAAAAGTTTTTTTTTTACTGTGACGAAGCCTCCCTTCTAAATTAACTAAGATATATAATCTGGCCCATCATTGTCACTCACTAAAGAGTAGCTAAGAGGCAGATCCATACTCTCTCTCTCTCTCTCTTGCTGGCATTGTTATAGCAAAGAGTAAGACGATAATTGAATTTGATTGATTAAGTAATATTAATAATTATTGCCTGCAGCGCTACACAAGGACGCACAATCTAGGGGTAAGCGTTAAACCTTTTTATTTCTTCAATTTATTTTATGTATTATCCAGAAATTATAGATGTTTGAAGTACATTTTATTATTTATATTCTGTACCGTAAGCCTGGAACCTGTAATTTAAAATTCTCTTGACCCGTAAAGGAATAGGTTCATCGTTATCACAAAAACGTATGTTTATCGGATTCAAACCCTAAAGAAAATACAGCTTTAAAAGTGACATAGGATACGTAACTGTCGCAACGGGCTACAACATAAAGTTGATTGGCCCCAATAATAAAATACAGATTTTTCTCGCTGTAAAGCGATTACTTTTAAATTATATTTACCGAAATATTTATTAAAATAGATAGTTCAAATAAACATTTTTCTTTTTCTTTTCTATTGCAGACTCTACACTTCGCTTACGTGAGTCAAAATATGTTTTGTGTTTATTATGGTTAATAATTACGGTGTGCAAGACTATATTAGACCAATACAGCAATCAACAATACGTCCGGAGCCCAATTCACGATGAAAGTTAAAATTTTACTTGTCTAAACGTTCGCTTCGACTACCCAAAGTTTGTCTGGAAGAGATCGCTTTTTAGCAATAATAACGCCTGTTGTCTGCCACTGTTTATGTTTAATTTAGTGCTGATTTCTCTTAGTGTTCTTTTTTTGGGGAACAACAAATATTTTTATTGTATTGTATTGTGGTCGTCCACCAGCACGATGGGTCATTTCTGGATGAGACCAGCACGGGACAGGGATAAGTGGCGTATTCGAAGAGACTTATGCTCAGCAGTGGGCGATTAAAGGCTGAAAATGATGATGATGATTATGATTGTATTGTAAACTAGCAACTCAACGCTGTATGCAACACAATGTCAATAACGAGTAGCCATTTGACCTGTTGTCTGTTTAGGCTTGTTTTTTATTTGAAAGTGTTCTTTTGTGCAACAAAAATTTACCGGTTAATAAGTTCCGTACGGTTTTCTGTCGCGCAACTTGTACAGCGTAGTTTTACTAATATCTTTGGTTAATTATCGGCTTTAACGTTGTTACGTTATAACTTATTGATGCTACTCCTATGTGAAATGTTGAATTAATTTTTTATCGGTGCAGATCACAATAATAAAATAATTTATTCGACCTTCACAGCATCCTCCAGGCGCTAATGACGAGGTATTTTATTGATTTCGTTGAATACATTTATATAGCACCCAATCGTGTTACTAGCAGAGAAGCTGAAAACATGCACCCCAAACACACACACACACCCCTTTCTATACGATAACAGTGGCGGTGTAGGCAGACTTATTAATTTACTCTCATATGGATATCATCATATAGTATTTTTGTGTATGTATTGTTGTCAGAAGTTCCTAAGTGCTTATAAAACAACCAAATAATTTCAACGCATATATGTGTTTCCATTATAGGTATACAGGTCACGTGAATACAAGGTACGATAAATGAGCAAAAGTTTCAGAAACAAATAAAATAAATTAATAAATCTGGGGGAACGGTAGCGCGGGCCAAGACAAGCTAAATGGGCACTACCTCCCTTTTCACGACGTGTTCCGACGTATTTTCAAGCGCTCACAGAATCAGTCTCATCATAATACTAACTAGCAAGCTCACAGGAAAATGTGACCTTAGCAACCCCATCCACTTCCGATTGTATTGATATAAATCGATTTCATAACTGACTCAGTCACTCACTCACTCACGCAGCAGACACTACACGAGCGTAAACGGCAGGACTACCAAGCAAGGTCACAGAATATGTAGTATGGAGTGGCCGAAACGTATCCACACGGGCTGATTCATGCGGCAGGACTGCAGGCCTGCCGATTTCGCTCGTGTAGTCTCCTAAGGCGACGCCAAACGAGCGAAATCGGCGGACGGCCAAGCACGGTCACAGAAAATCTTGCACCTTGGTTTGGCCGACGGCCATGCTTCCGGCACACGGGCAGAAATCACGCGACGGACTGTATCATCATGATCGTATCAGCCTGTAATCGCCCATTGCTGAGCATAAGAATCTCTTCGAGACTCCACGCAGTCCACCAATATCGTACGTGTAGTGGCACCTTATCATCGGTCTTTTGCGGTATGTACGAGGTATAGGGTGCGATTAGATGTTCTAAAAAGCTAACATTTGGTACACAGATTTAAATAAGTCTGAACACTAGATAATAATTGTAAAATCTATAACACCCCGCAAAGAGGGGTACATGATATATGTATAAATTTGGATGGGTGCTGCAGATACTTCCTCAAGTCCTAGGAAGCCGATTTGCGTACTGGCTAGGATTAGCACACAAACTATTCACCAATTACGAGATCTACATTCTTTTACTTTTTACACTTTGGGGACAATCGTAATTTGGATATTATCCAAACATGTTTGTTTTACAGAACTATTACGTTTACACGCCTGTGAGTCCTTTCTTTCTACACACACTACTTTCAATACTAACTACATACAATACTAACCTCAAATCTGAAAGTCCTGACACAACTATTTGAATTTATATAATGTGAACATTGACTCGAATAGTAATCTCTGAAATGAATGCATTAACCGCCATGGTAGCGGGCGCAAGTCTCTGCCGTAATATTAAAAAAACCTCTCATTATTGATTCGGTAAAATCAGATAGAATACAAAATAATATTTAAAAAAAACTTAATTGGTGCTTCGGAAGTTCTGACGACAGTATGGCTACAACTACCATTTATCGTCGATGCAACGCATTTGTCTCGTTCTAGAGACAACTGAAGGAGTGCATGCTCTTATATCTAGGGCTTTTGAGAAAGAAACTTATTGTTATAAAACAAACCTGACCTAACGTAACACAATTTAGCTATACCTAAAAAGTTAACGGTTTCTGAGTGAGAAAAAAACGATGAAATGAAATTTCGGCGAATCAATGCATTAGAACGGGAAACGTTTGTCAGTAAAAGAAGGGGTGTGGGGTATGTTTTTAATTTTCCTATTTTGATATAACTTTTTTTAAATCGTGCCATGAATTGAATATTATTTCTGAATTAATTACAGAACAACAGATCCGTAAGTTGCTAAGTTACTCCTATTCCTACCACAGTTACACAAACAGACACCTAGTTGCTGTGAAATAGATTAAAAGCATAAAAATGGATTCTTGCATGCGGCTTGTAAGGATGTGCTATGTTGTGAATATTACATTATCTTTATTAGTCTTGTTTCCCACGTTCGATTAAGAGATGTGATCAAAAATAATCCAAATGGCTTTTGTTTAAGTTCTTTCATTTATACATATATGAGCTGCTGAAGTCGTAATATTTCGTGAACATCTTTTTACATTTAATTTCAGCCCTACGACAGCGCAGTCTACAAGGTAGGCTAAACAATTTTTTTATTATACTGATTTTAGCCCAATACATCGTTCGAATTTTAACCGGTAATATTAAATAAAAACCGGTTAACACGACCGGTTGCATACGTCACTCAGAAATTCCCCCGCTTGGTATACGTATGGACTACAAAGATATATTTATACTTTCGTACCTTATTCGATAGGTACTTTCGCATAAGTACTGGCACGAAACTCATGCCGCTAAGAACTCCTTTTTATTTCAGCCGTGGACGTCGTACAAGTCGAAGTACAGTTCATATCCAAGTTACAATGTAATGACACAGTTCATTTTAATAATATTTTTTTTATCTGCCATGCACTATCGACAACAGAGCTAACTGACCATCCGTGCACTTTATGTACGTTGTAATAAGGTTCTATATAAATACAGGATGGTCAGTTAACTGTGTTGGCGTTTGTACTTGCGCATTATTGCACAATAAATATATTATAATAATAAATCAGCCTGCATGATGAGAGGGAACGGGCAGTATTCTACAATTTATAATGTAACTTTTTGCATTGCAATAACTTGTAGAATTGTTCTTAAAAGGTCTTGTAACAGGTTGCAAAGAGGCTAATTAGTTACATAAAACTTTATGAAGCGTAATTCCGAGGGCATTATAACGTTTGTACTTAACATGACATAAGATACTGTATTAAAGGATGGTTTTCTATTGCAGCCCTACAGTAGCGACTCTTATAAATCAGACTACAAGGTATGCCGTTTTAGAGATTACCTACTTGAAAATCTTGAAATGTACTTGATTTTAGATTCTTCACCCAATATTTGCTAAGTTTTATGAACCACTAGCTACCGCCCGCGCCTTCGTCTGCGTGGACGCGGCATAAACACTATCCTATATTTTCAATTCAGGACAGATTATTATAAACTATCTTCGTGCAAAATTGCATCCAAATCGGTTGAGCCGCAAACATCCAAACTTTTGCATTTATAATATTAGTTGGATAGGATACCTACTGGCAAGGTTAAAATCACGCCTGCATGGTCAAAATCACGTTTGTATTTAACCTGACATAAGACAGTATACAATCGAGTTCTCCAACATCTACACAACGTTTCAAAAATATCTATACAGAGACTTTATTGTTACTGACGTAAGACACATGTGTAGATATTTTTGAAAGGTTGTCTGTATAGATATTGGAGAACTCAACTGTACCTATTAATGGATGGTTTCTTATTTCAGCCCTACAGCAGCAGCTATTATAAATCAGACTACGAGGTACGCAGTTTTAGAGATTATTATTCCCTGTTCACTATTCCCGCAGCGCCGGAGCTACGGGAAGTCACTATTGTCACTAAATACTTAGAGCTATTCTAACTTACCCCAACGTTTTCCCAACTTTCGGGTCAAATATCTCGGTCATTTTTGATTTTAAAGATTTTTCTTAAAAGGCCTTGTAAACGATTTAAAGGGATGTTTAAATTTAAACCCTATTAGGTTCGTTGTCATATTTAGGTTCGCGTCTCTTCGGTGGACATTGTCGAAGTTAAGGGCTACAAAGCCTGATATTTGACGGTTGAACTCTGAATCCGCATAAGTTAACGGCGTTGCCTCTTCTATAATTCTATGCGATGAAAACATATTATATATAAACATAATCCCTTAACTATTGACCACTGGAAAGACGATTTTTGTTTTAATGACTGATAATGACCCATTACAGGTTGCAAAGAGGCTTATGAGTGACATTAAACTTTATGAAGCGTAATTCCGAGGGCAGTATAACGTTTGTACTGAACATGACTATCTTGTATTAAAGGATGGTTTCATATTGCAGCCCTACAGTAGCGACTCTTATAAATCAGACTACAAGGTATGCTGTTTTAGAGATTACTTGAAAATCTTGAAATCTATTGATTTTAGATTCTTAACCAAATATTTGCTAAGCTTTATGAAGCACTAGCTACCGCCCGCGCCTTCGTCTGCGTGGACCCGGCATAAACACTATCCTATATTTTCAATCCAGGACAGACTATTATAAACTATCTTCGTGCAAAATTGCATCCAAATCGGTTGAGCCGCAAACATCCAAACTTTCGCATTTATAATATTAGTAGGATAGGATACCTACTGGCAAGGTATTAAAGGATGGTTTCCTATTGCAGCCCTACAGTAGCGACTCTTATAAATCAGACTACAAGGTATGCTGTTTTAGAGATTACTTGAAAATCTTGAAATGTACTGATTTTAGATTCTTCACCCAATATTTGCTAAGTTTTATGAACCACTAGCTACCGCCCGCGCCTTCGTCGGCGTGGACCCGGTATAAACACTATCCTATATTTTCAATCCAGGACAGATTATTATAAACTATCTTCGTGCAAAATTGCATCCAAATCGGTTGAGCCGCAAACATCCAAACTTTCGCATTTATAATATTAGTTGGATAGGATACCTACTGGCAAGGTTAAAATCACGCCTGCATGGTCCAAATCACGTTTGTATTTAACCTGACATAAGACAGTGTACGATTGAGTTCTCCAACATCTACACAACGTTTCAAAAATATCTATACAGAGACTTTATTGTTACTGACATAAGACACATGTGTAGATATTTTTGAAAGGTTGTCTGTATAGATATTGGAGAACTCAACTGTACCTATTAATGGATGGTTTCTTATTTCAGCCCTACAGCAGCAGCTATTATAAATCAGACTACGAGGTACGCAGTTTTAGAGATTATTATTCCCTGTCCACTGTTCCCGCAGCGCCGGAGCTACGGGAAGTCACTATTGTCACTAAATACTTAGAGCTATTCTACCTTACCCAACTTTTTCCCAACTTTCGGATAAATATCTCGGCCATTTTTGATTTTAGAGATTTTTTTTCCTACAAAACATGCTTATTAAGTCCTTTCACTGTCTTTTATAATTCCTATATATTTTTCACTTGATCAAAAAAAATGTAAAGTAAGACACGTATAAATATTTTTGAAACGTTGTCTGCATAGCTATTGGAGAACTCGTCTGTAGGTACCTATTAATGGATGGCTTCTTATTTCAGCCCTACAGCAGCAGCTATTATAAATCAGACTACGAGGTACGCAGTTTTAGAGATCATTATTCCCTGTCCCCTGTACCCGCAGCGCCGGAGCTACGGGAAGTCACTATTGTCACTAAATACTTAGAGCTATTCTAACTTACCCCAACGTTTTCAGGTCCAATATCTCGGTCATTTTTGATTTAAGAGTTTTTTTTTCCTACAAAACATGCTTATTAAGTCCTTTCCAAGTCTTTTATGATTCCTATATATTTTTCACTTGATCAAAAAAAGTGTAAAGTAAGACACGTGTAAATATTTATGAAAGGTTGTCTGCATAGCTATTGCAGAACTCGTCTGTAGGTACCTATTAATGGATAGCTTCTTATTTCAGCCCTACAGCAGCAGCTATTATAAATCAGACTACGAGGTACGCAATTTTAGAGATCATTATTCCCTGTCCACTGTTCCCGCAGCGCCGGAGCTACGGGAAGTCACTATTCACTAAATACTTAGAGCTATTCTAACTTACCCCAACGTTTTCGGGTCAAATATCTCGGTCATTTTTGATTTTAGAGTTTTTTTTCCTACAAAACATGCTTGTTAAGTCCTTTCTAAGTCTTTTATGATTCCTATATATTTTTCACTTGATCAAAAGTCTTTTTTTGCACCCCCTTTGCTTTAGGTGGACCAACTGACATAATATAGTGTATTAACGTATGGTTTCTTATTTCAGCCCTACAACAGCCACTCTTATAAATCGGACTACCAGGTACGCTGTTTTAGAGATCATTATTAAGTTTTGTAACCCAATATTTGCTAAGCTTTATGAAGTATACTGGCAAGGTTGAAATCACGCCTGCATGGGCAAAATCACGTTTGTATTTAACCTGACATACGATATATTACTTATTTCAGCCCTACATCAGCAATTCTTATAAATCAGACTACCAAGTATGCCGTTTTAGAGATTATTATTCTACTGAGTTTGTTTTTTTAGCCCAATATTTGCTGTTAGCTAGGGAATCTTAGGTGATGACTGATGACTCATATGCTTGACCGCTACGTGTCAATGTGGAAACAAGTTGTAGATATTCACAATAAAAACATTCCGTTCTAATTATGATGCTTATGTGAGAGAGTAGCGGGCGCTTTTTGGTATTGGTCGCTGGATGGGTTGCGAGCATATGCTTGAAACCGCTTTAGCCTAGTTGGTCTTTGCCTAAGAAGCTAGTCGTCTTGAGTTCGAATCCCAGTATAAAAAAATACTTCGACATATAAATCAGATAATTTCTATTACTATTGCATGTTTACTACAATGTTTATATAGCCTTAGAAAAACAGCTTTTAATTAAATGTTTCTCATATAAGTGAAATGTATATTTCTTTTTCAGAAATAAATGATTCTTTAACCCGATATATTTGTGTGCGGAGCATGAATATTTATTTCTGAGTCTTGGATATTTTTCTATGTATTTATATCTAAGAAATGTATCGTTGTCTAGTACCCATAATACAAGCATTATTGAGCTTGCTATGTGGCTAGTTCAATTGTCCCGTAATACTTTTTTATTTGGTATTTCATTGAATTATGCTGAAGTGCCAGTAGACCACGTTTGCCGTCAAACACTACGTTGGCGGATATAGACTTTCTAATGTACATTTTTATTGAAATGTTTCTCATATACCTAGTCGGTCCCAAAGTTCTGTCACAAATGAAAATAATGATAAAAACAAAAGTAGCAATCAATTTTTAATAAAGTATATACCGATTTAAAGTACATTTAATAATGAATTAAAATTACTCAAAATTATTCAAAATTACCTCCTTTGTTTTTAATACAGGCCCTTAATCGGTGCGGCCAGTCGTCTATCGCAGCACGCACCATTTTCATATCTATCTCAGTGACTGCTTTTCTTAAAGATGACTTTAGGCTCTCCAAATTTTTATGTGGTTTAGCACAGACCTTCCCCTCTAAGACCTGCCAAATTTTATAGTCCAAAGGATTAAGGTCCGGACTAGAGGAAGGCCAATCTTCGTGTCTTATAAAGTCGATTTTTTGACGGTCAAACCAGGCTTGAGTGGTCTTGGCTTTGTGTGCTGGCGCAGAATCCTGCTGGAACACAAAATTATGTCCCGAAAATAGCGTGTTGGGCAGATCTTTGACAAACTTATCCAAAACTGTCTCTTGGTATACTTTCGCACTGATTTTGACACCTTTTTCGCAAAAATGAACCTCAGTTGGCCCGTAATAAGATACACCCAACCAGACCATCACTGATGATGGATGATGCCCATGTTGCACCCGCGGAACTCTTTTTCCTGCTTCTTCAGAGCTCCTAGCGTACACTCTATCATTCTGTTTATTGTACTTCTCTTCAATATCGAAAATCTTTTCGTCTGTAAAGAGGATATCACGGTGTCGATTTTTCGCGTACCGCTTTAACAACTTCCGGGATCTTTTAAGCCTTATTGTTTTTAGACGGGCATTAAGTAAGTGCCCACGCTTTTTTTTGTATGCTCGTAGACTAAGATCTTCGTTTAAAACCTTTTTGACGGTTTTTCTACTGACACCCATCTGCAAAGCCATCAATTTCTGTTTTCGGACAGGATTTCTTGCTATGCGCGCCTTGATCGCTTTGATCACTGCTGGTGTTCGTACGGAGCGAGGCCGGCCAATTATTTTCTTGTCCTCAACACTGGAGACTTCATTGTACCTATCAATAGTACGTTACACAAACCTAAGCGTTATTTTTAAATTTTTGAGCAACTTGAAAATCGTACTTGGCGAGTGCCCACAGCGGTGCAATGCTAAAACAGCTATTCGGTTTTCTTTCAATGTCCACTCCATCGTGAGAAATTGCAACGAATGACTGTTTTTTGTTTTAAAATAATTGTCAAACATTCAAAAATGGAATGCAATAAAATTTTCTTAAAATCATCTTCTAAATTTAAAAATAATATGCCAGTGACAGAACTTTGGGACCGACTACGTAAGTGAAATGTATATTTCTTTTTGAGAAATAAATGATTCTTTAACCCGAAATATTTGTGTGCGGAGCATGAATATTTGTTTCAGAGTCTTGGATATTTTTCTATGTATTTATATCTAAGAAATGTATCGTTGTTTAGTACCCAGAATATAAGCCTTATTGAGCTTGCTATGTGGCTAGTTACTCCCGTAATACTTATTTATTTGATATTTAATTCAATTATGCTGAAGTAGCAGTGGTCCACGTTTGCCGTGAAACACCACGTTGGCGGTATATCCGCTTTCTAATGTCAGAAACTTCAACATCTTGGCTTACCAATCTAACCATGCACATACATTTTATTTCAGAGTGTATATCCTATATACTCCTCGAGTAGTTATAATCGTGTAAGTACGCATTTTAAATAGTAACACTACAACCTGGCCGATCACGTATATTGTACGTGCATCAGGTAGATCTATATGTCACACTTTGTATGGAAAAATTACAGTTGAGTTGTCCTAACTTGCGTTCGAAAAGATACGTGTCCAACCCTCGGCCATAAAATGAAAACAGCCGGTACGCGTGCGCCAAAGTCCAGTTCCTAGCCAGGCGACAGGCGTACTTTTTTATTAAAATGTACTTATTTTCTCGCAAATCAAAGCAGTATGGTTCTTCAAGAAAGGAGTGTATAAATCGTTAAAGGGTCAGCAACCCCTGGAGTTGCACGCGTCCAAAGGCTACAGTGACAGCTTACCATTAGGCGCACGGCCGTAAACTCGTTTGCCACCGAAGAGGTATTAAAAAAACACGATGAAAAAATGTTTTGTGGTGATACCTTGATACACAATAAACTGCAGTTCGAGGCAGGTGTTGCAAAAGTATTGGCGACTACGATTTATAAAAATAATTGCAAATAAATTTACGCTGACCAGCAAAAAATTTGGCCCAATAACTTTTCGTGATTTCAAACTATAAATTGAATAGATTAAATAATGTTTTAAATAATCAAATGCATTTTTCTAATTTGGGCCAAATTTATTGCCGGTGAGTATATATTGAAACTACTTACGAGATATCCCAACTCTTTACAGAAGCCACAAGTAAGTCACTTTTCTGATTAACCGGTTTCAATAACGTGAAGCTTACCGGTTTCATAAATATTACTGACGGACTTACATGATAGACTTACTTAACTTAGGATGCCGTAACAACAGAACCCTTATAATTATGTCATGTCCGTTTGTCCGTAATAGTCATTGAACTCAAAAACTATAAGGCGTCTATGAATGAAATTTCGAATATAGATGTATTTTACTTACTGCATAGATGTAACCAAAAGTTTAAAAAAAACCATCTCTTGAAAACATGTGGTACTTCAATCGATAGACCTTTTATAAATGTAAATTGTAGGGATTCTCAGCACACGTTTTGATGAATATATTCGGAGATAATCGCTCCGATAGTCGAAAATGCTTTCGAACCGTCGATACAAAAAAATATGAAAAAAAAATTGAGATTGTTCATTAAATGCCGTCAAATCAAATAGTTTAGAACGGGATAAGTACAAAGTTTTGGAGTTATCTCTAGTGAGTTTTCTTTGAAGATTAATTGTGCCTGGTCCGTTACGCTCCTGGGCGATATTTTTAACCCCGGACGCAAAAAGGGGGGTGTTATAAGTTTGACGTGTCTATGTATCTGTGCCTGTCTGTCGCATCGTAGCTACTAAACGAATGGACAGATTTTGATGCGGTCTTTGTCAGAAAACTGGCGTGATCGGGATGGTTCTTAGCTACGTTTCAACAAAAAAGGTTCAGTGTTTTGAGATATTGAACTTTGAAATGAAAATGACGGGGGTTTTTCAACTTTTCTAAGTTGATGTTATGTCAAAACGGGTCATAGGTACACAGATTTAGGTTTTATTCATATTATACAAAGAGATCGAATATAACTATTTACAATAACGAAAATAGAAGAATCTAAAGCTAACTTAAACAATCTCTAAAAAGGGCCCGAGGCATCGTACAAACGACAACACTGTTAACTGACCATCCTGTGTTTATATAGAACCTTATTACAATGCACTTAAGGTGCACCGATGATCAGTTAGCTGTGTTGTCGATAGTACCAAAGATGCTGGCAGTATTAACTCGCTGAATAGCAATACTAATCCGCTGTGCGAGGAAGCTGCCAGCTCTTCGGTCACCTGTAGTGTCGACAAGTCTTTTACTAAGCTCGTTGTATAATTTTCGATTTAGGTTCGCTTCCCGTGGACATTGTCGAAGTTAGGGGGCTAAGGGCTACAAAGCCTGCACGGCTAGCACGCGACGGCGCGCGAGCTCTCTCGATTTTTCTCGCACTATCCGTCTCTCTCTTATTAGAACACTTAGAAGAAGAGGTATAGTGCGATAAAAATCGAGAGTATGTCGCGGCCGTCGTGTGCTAGACGTGCTGATATTTGATGGTTGGACTCTTAATCCGCATAAACTAAAGGCGTCTCCTCTTATTTATGAATGCGATAAAAAAAATATGTATATGCACTTAAGCTGTTAATTCATCAAGGGAAAGACGAATTTTATTTTAAACACTGTGTATGACTCAAACACGATATAAATATAAATAAATAAATATGTTGCGGACAATCTTACACAAATCGACCTAGTCCCATACTAAGCAAAGCTTGTACTATGGGTATTAGACGACGATAAACATACTTCCTACTAATATTATAAATGCGAAAGTTTGGATGTTTAGATGTTTGGATGTTTGTTACTCAATCACGCTTAAACGGCTCAACCGATTTAGATGAAATTTTGCACGAAGATAGTTTATAACCTGGATTAAAATATAGGATAGTTTTTATCCCGGGTCCACGCAGACGAAGTCGCTGGCGGAAGCTAGTATATAGATAAATAAATTCTTAAAGACAGATAAAACATCCATGACTCAGGAACAAATATTCGTGCTCACCACACAAATAAATGCCCTTACCGGGATTCGAACCCAGGACCTCTGGCTTCGTAGGCAGGGTCATTTCTGACATTCACATGCAAAACACTGATTTATTTCCCTTCATCCACGTTCATAACCAAGATTTCATAACCAGTTATGAATATGAAATTTTGCACGAAGATAGTTTATAACCTGGATTCAAATATAGGATAGTTTTTATCCCGGGTCCACGCAGACGAAGTCGCTGGCGGAAGCTAGTATATAGATAAATAAATTCTTAAAGACAGATAAAACATCCATGACTCAGGAACAAATATTCGTGCTCACCACACAAATAAATGCCCTTACCGGGATTCGAACCCAGGACCTCTGGCTTCGTAGGCAGGGTCATTTCTGACATTCACATGCAAAACACTGATTTATTTCCCTTCATCCACGTTCATAACCAAGATTTCATAACCAGTTATGAATATGAAATTTTGCACGAAGATAGTTTATAACCTGGATTCAAATATAGGATAGTTTTTATCCCGGGTTCACGCAGACGAAGTAGCTGGCGGAAGCTAGTATATAGATAAATAAATTCTTAAATACAGATAAAACATCCATGACTCAGGAACAAATATTCGTGCTCACCACACAAATAAATGCCCTTACCGGGATTCGAACCCAGGACCTCTGGCTTCGTAGGCAGGGTCACTACCAACGAGCAACGATTCTAAAGCGGTCCTCACAATAGTCACGATGTAAAACCGAGAAATATCCTTGAAATACAAGCAGGGACTAATTTTATTAACCATCCCAATAAATTTGCACAACAGCTGACCGTCCAGAACCATACAAGGGGACTGAAACGATACATCATCCTGGAGGTACAAAATCGAGAGTAGCCTCAGACTTCAAAAAATGAGATCCTGCTGACGAGAAATAAAAAATTGCAAATTTTTACTACCGAAAGATTTCCATGCCGTATATTACAATTATTATATCCGACTTCTTCGTTTCCAGAAATCCGAATACTCGTACATATGAAGACGCTATAGCGACCAAGACGACGACCAGCCAGACCACGACAGGAATTAAACTAACGATAATGACTTATAATTAGTGACCACGGACCGGCTCATATGATCTACATTTATTTAAATAAGCAAATGAAATGCCAATAAAGGCCTTGTTGCAGCAAACGAAGCGTGCGTTTTTATTTTAAGAGTCCGCAGTAAGCTCGGCCGAATTTCATCTTCCCATACAAACGTAGTTACGCTCTCATTTTAAAACTACGTGTTGGATTGTGGCGAAACTTTGCATATACAATGACATGAGGTATATCTATGTCTGTAATTAGTTTATATGGTTCCAGTGTACAAAACAAACGAAATACAGCAGAAACAAGTTTTGTATGAAAAATTTAAATTCGCTGTATTTTTTTTACTATGGTATCTGAAGCTACATAAACTAATTACAGACATAGATATACCTCATGTCATTGTATATGCAAAGTTTCGTTACAATCCAACACGTAGTTTTAAAATGAGAGCGTAATTACGTTTGTATGGAGAATCGAGCTTACTGCGGACTCTTAACTTGTAATTCCTTTAATATACATCGTGAGGAAACGAGGCTAATCCGCAGCAGAACCTACCAGTAACCAATATAGCCCTCCGAATCGCTAAACTTAAGTGGCAGTGGGCGGGGCACATTGCACGTAGAACCGATGGCCGTTGGGGCGGAAAGGTTCTCGAGAGGCGACCACGTACGGGAAGGCGCGGCGTGGGTAGGCCCCCCACAAGGTGGACTGATGACCTGGTAAAGGTCGCGGGAGTCTGCTGGATGCGGGTGGCGCAGGACCGGTTGTTGTGGCACTCTTTGGGGGCCTATGTCCAGCAGTGGACGTCTTTCGGCTGATATGATGATGATGCTAATTACAGACCTGGATATACTTCGTGTCATTGTACATGCAAAGTTTCGTTACAACCCAACACGTAGTTTTAAAATGAGAGCGTAACTACGTTTGTACGGCGTATCGAGCTTACTGCGGACTCTTAAAGGGGAAAAAAATGTTACTCCTAGCAAGATTCGAACCTGCGACCTTCGAGCATATGCGGCCAGTCACTACCAGCTGAGTCAACGGAGCCAATTAATATTTCTCCCTTCAATTTGAAATTCACATAATGTAAGCTGGGATCAACAGTTTTTTTATATTATTTTTATCATGTCTCTTCTAATAAAAAGAGATAACAATAACAAACGTTGCCAGCCCAAAAGGATGAAGAATGATCAAAGGTCTAAAAAAGAAAAACATTCACATTTAAATTTCCATTTATTTATACATCATAATCCCTGTTTTATCGTGAATCTAACATCAATACACAACGACACACTTCCGAAAACTTGCATTCTCAACCTAATCGCGTACACATAAAGTTCAATTTTCAAACGCAAAAGCGTCACACACCACACAAGTTTGCAGAAGTGAGTCTACATACAAAGTGATTATTTCAAAAATATCAACAATACCAATCGAAAACTATCCTTATATATATCGCGTATAAGGTTCAATATTTCAAATCATTGGACTTAGGCTTTTCATAAGACAAATTCAATCATTCGTGTCAAGTAGCTTAAGAGACTAGCGGTCTTAAGCGTCTCACAGACTGGCGCGGCCTGCGGTGGCGGTCATTAGTAAATTTGACAGCTAATGTCAAGTTTACTGTTGACAGACTTTATTCATAAAAATCTAAACAAGTTTTAGTTAAAATGTTCATTTAGCTCGTTTATCGTTTGTGAAAAATTATCATACAAAGCAGTATGAAATTAATAATTGTCGGTCGTTATTAGAGATGTATCAACTCGGTTTGCCAACCCGGTCCAAACCGAGTCAAGCTAAAGTCGAACCGACCCGGTTTGTTAGTCCACTAACTCAATTCTATAACGAGCAGCGAACCGCAACATTCGAGCCCGCTCGCCGACAGCGGCCCGAGCCTACGAAACCGAACCGACGCGCGCGACTCGCGCGAGCGGGCTGGGCCGGAGCGGGCAAACCGAATGAGTAGCCGAATAAACCCGATTTCTCCCGAACAGGTGGGCGGGTGACGACGACGACCATTAGTAGACCTTATCTCGTTGCAACAAGGTTTGTAGTTTTGTTTTGCAATATAATTTTGAATGAAATATAGTGAGCAATTTATAATTACTTATTACTCTATGGCACTACCGAGGTAACGCTCACAAATGTAACAATAACCTATAAACAGTTTAGTTTAGGTTTAAAACCCGAACAAGTAGGTGTTTAAATTCACGGATCGACTTGGACAGGTCAAACCGAATACCACATTAATATTAATACGTTTAGGACCGTCATAGCAACTCGGTTTGATCAACCCGGGTTGAAACCAGTTTACATAGAAAGTCGAACCGTTCAATTCGGTTTGAGATATTTTCGGGTTGGCACATCTCTAGTCGTTATAATAAATTATATGGTGTGTAATAAACTTTATCCCTTCATATGTCTTAAGCACTAATCAGTGCTATTGAAAATTGACTGACGGAAGCGAAAAATTTAGAATCCCTCAGCAATGTCAGTGTCAAAGCATCAGAAAGGATTTTGGCCGTTATTTGACGCTAGTTTTGATAGCGCCAAGTATTTTAAATATAGTCATTGTTACAGGAGGTTTAATACAAAGAAACATATAACCTCTTTTTTGAAATAGAAAAAAACCCTCTGCCTACGGCTGAATAGCAAATTTACCTTTGCCGATGCTTAAGGAGTACTTGTATGGGGACATTTGTAATCAATCAGCTGTTCGTGACATTGGCGGCCATCTTGGTAAAACGGTCGCTAACAGAGACTTGATGCCATTAGCGTTATATTACGATTTATGAATCATACTTTTTCGAAACAGGCCTAGCTACGATTATAACCAGCGAAAGACAATACCATAGAAGTCTAAGTAGCGTCGCAAAATGGCCCCACAGAATGGATGCTATTGCCATTATGCGGGGTTGGGCGCGGGGTGTCAAAACGATGCCAGGCAGCCGTTTAGTTCGAACATGCGCATACCGGGTTTTAGGCACGTGTTTAGGTAGATATTTATAAGGAGCCCGCATTCTATGGATTTTTCGTTCGCTGGCTGTGACACTGTTTTAAAGTTTTATGAATAAGACCGCAATGCTATCTTTTTCTAATGCTACTTTTACCCAAAATAAAGGGATGGTATACATTTGAATGACACGTTTGGTATAGGTGAGATTGTTTATGTTCACCGAATTGCATCAAAGTAAGAGTTTTTATAAAAAGTCGGTCACATTTATCAACCATTGATGTAATATAAAAAAAGAGTTAAATACGGTGTCTATACGAAATCCCGTATTCAAAAATGGCCACCAAATCTGACAGCATACGTTTCCATTGAAGGCGCAAAACCACAGATTATATAATTGGCGAAACTGAGAAGTTAGTGCAGTTGAGTCGCTTTTAGTGTGCCACTTTTAGAGCGCTTATAACCTATCTACCTCTTTTTTAGGGTTCCGTACCCAAAGGGTCCGCTATCCGTCCGTCTGTCCGTCTGTCACCAGGCTGTATCTCATGAACCGTAATAGTCAGACAGTTGAAATTTTCACAGACGATCTATTTCTGTTACCGCTATAATAACAAATACTAACAAACAGAATAAAATAAATATTTATGGGGGCTCCCATACAACAAACGTGATTTTATTGCCGTGTTATAAATAATGGTACGGAACCCTTCGTGCGCGAGTCCGACTCGCACTTGGCCTGGTTTTTATATAACATTATGGATCTCAACTATAATAACAAAACCAGAGGTCCGATTCACGAAACTACAAGTTACAATTTCACAAGCACAAACAGACAACACTGGTCAAAAAGCCAGTCGTTATTGCTGGTTTAGGGTTAAGAGTCCGCAGTAAGCTCGATTCTCCATACAAACGTAGTTACGCTCTCATTTTAAAAGTACGAGTTGGATTGTAACGAAACTTTGCATATACAATGACATGAGGTATATCTATGTCTGTAATTAGTTTATGTAGCTTCAGATACCATAGTCAAATAAATACAGGGAATTTAAGTTTTTCGTACAAAACTTGGTTTTGCTGTATTTCGTTTGTTTTATACACTGGAACCATATAACTAATTACAGACATAGATATACCTCATCTCAATGTATATGCAAAGTTTCGCCACAATGCAACACGTAGTTTTAAAATGAGAGCGTAACTACGTTTGTATGGGAAGGTGAAATTCGGCCGAGCTTACTGCGGACTCTTAAGGCCCTACCGCGAAACGAAAACGAATTTCGTTCGTGTATCTCCCTCTCTGTTGCACTTGCTAGTTCGAGCGGCAGAGAGGGAGATACTCCAGCGCAGTTAGTTTTTAGTTCGCGTTAGCCCCTCTGGTTGCACCAAAGCGTCGGTAATAAGTAAGCGGTGTTCGTTAAAATCTGAATGTATGGAATGTGTGACACGTTTCTATGGAATGACAGCGGCCGGCGCCATATTTAAGGGGCTCCTAGCTCCCAATGACCTTCGATCTGTAACTGTCGGTTTTTTAGTGTTTTTTATGGCTTATCGTATTAAAAACAACGAGTTTTACCGAAATAGTGTCCCATATTTACTTCAAAACTCACAATTTTCGGGATATATGGCACCAAAATTTGGCAATTTCAGGTCAAAAACCAAGTTTTTTGGACGTAACTTTTGTCAAAATGAGTTAAAAATAAAAATCTCTCGTGGGTTGTTAGAGTCGTCAATAAGGAACAGTTATATGTAGATTTCATATAAAAAAAGTGCATAAACAACATACTAATATCAAAAAGAGAGCTTTTTTCGGAGCATGTTTGAATAAATCGTAAAAAAAAAATATAAGTACATTATTTTCAATAAAACTCTCGTGCCAATGTAGATAAAGGATTGAAGAACCGATAAGTGTTTATGCCATAAGTATAACTATAGTTTTAACGGAGGATTATCAACTCAAAACTCGTCAAAACTAGCCAAAAAGCGCGTGGAGCCCCTTAACATTGTGTTTAGTCGTTATGCGTTGATTGCGTGAAGAAAATAAGAGAGTGCGACTAGTCTTTGATGAAGAAATAAAAAGTTCAAAATGTATACGTGCTTATTCTTATAATTCCAATTTGCAAGTAATTAGTACATAATTTTAGGATAGGGGTAGAGGGAACATTATATCGTGACGTCGGGTGACGTTACCGTCTATCCGGCAATGCTATTGGCCGCGATATATGTGACGCGATATATACGGTTCCGATGATCATCAATAGATGTCGCTATGGGTATCGTCCGGAACATGCCCCCGGCCTTGAAAGGACTGGCTTTCAAGAAGAGTCTTGAGCTGGCGGGACTTCATCTGGGTGCGCCACCAAGGGACAGATTTTGGTGTAAGCGCGTCTCACGGTTCCAGATGCGGTTTGGATGTCTGCTACTCTTGACACTCCATCTTTGCCTGGTATGCTGTTAATAATTCGTCCCAAATGCCATTTCAATGGAGGAAGATTGTCGTCCTTTATCAGCACAAGCGTGTTCGGCTGCAGGTCTTCGCAATGGCTCCTCCATTTGGATCGCGTCTGTAACTCTGAGATATTCTTTGGCCCAGCGTACCCAAAAATGCTGCCTGATTTTCTCCACCATCTGGTACCGGTTGAGTCGATGCGCAGGCGTGTTCTGAAGATCCTCTGAAGCAGGCGACGTCAAAGTTCGGCCTACCAGGAAATGCGCAGGGCTCAGAGGAAGAAAATCGTGCGGATCAGCCGACATAGGGGATAAAGGGCGCGAATTAAGGACAGCCTCAATTTGCGTTAATACCGTGCTAAATTCCTCAAATGTGAGATGAGCGTTTCCCACAACACGGCGAAGATGAAATTTGCAGGATTTTACTCCAGCTTCCCAAAGAGAACCAAAATGGGGTGCGTAAGGCGGAGTAAAATGAAATTTAATATCGCAACTCGTAGCGTAGTCCACGATATCTGAGCTACATCGTTTCAAAAACTTGGCAAAGTCGTTCATTAGACCCACAAAGTTACGACCATTGTCAGAAAAGATTTCTTTGGGTTTTCCACGACGAGCTATAAAACGTTTTAGCGCTAAAAGGTATGCGTCAGTGGTCAGATCACTGACAAGCTCCAAATGAATGGCTCGTGTGACGAAACAAATAAATAAGCAAATGTATGCTTTTACGGGTTGAGAACCCCTGCCTTTGCGGTTCAAAACATAAACCGGTCCAGCATAATCGACGCCAGAAGAGAGGAAAGGAAAAGTTGGCGTTATTCTCTCTTTCGGTAGGTTTCCCATGAATGGAGTTAGGGTTTTCCCTCTTAATCGTTTGCAAGTAACACAGTCATAATAAATCTTTCGCGCGAGATTCCTACCACCTAGCGGCCACCAAGCATCTTGCAAGTCAAAGAGCAGTGCTTGAGGTGCAGCATGTAGAAGTTTTTTATGTGTGTGCCTGAATAATAAAACAGTGAAATGATGTTTACACGTTATCAAAATCGGGTGTTTCTTGTAGTAAGAAAAGTGCTCTGAGTATCCGATGCGACCGCCGACTCGCAAGACGCGATCGTCATCCATAAATAAATTTAATTTACTTAAGTTATGTTTAGATTTAAGTTTTTGTTTACTAACCAATTGCTTATACTCATCTGGAAATGATTCCAGTTGAGACAGCCTGGTTAATAACTTTGTCGATTCCCGCAGCTCCTCAACACTGACACACTCCGTGCGCTTATTGCTTTTATTGCGCGTATTATTTATAAAACGTAGAACGTAAGCTCCGGCGTGTACCATGCGTGAGAACTGCGAGAATCGTTCGAAAGGAAACAGAGAAACCTCAGTGTTAGCGGTGAGCGTAAAATGTACGTTAGGTTTTACTTCTGGCAATATCTCGTGCGCATGCTCAGAAGTCAGAACTTGAGGTAAGGTTTTAAGGTTGAAATTAGCATCCCGCAAGAACTCGGGTCCTTCCCACCATAAACTAGACCTCGCAAGGTCTTCCAGGACGACACCGCGTGACACGAGGTCAGAGGGATTATCTTTACCGCTGACATGTCGCCATGGAAGCCCTTTCGTCAGTTCATGGATCTCGGTAACCCGGTTTTGGACAAAAGTCTTTAATACGTGGGGCGGCATGCGTAGCCATCCCAGTACAATTGTCGAATCTGACCAAAACACGATATTGTCGAATTGGCAACGAATGCTATTTATGACCTTATCATATAATTTAGCACCTACAAGAGCTCCGGATAATTCTAAACGTGGTATGGTCAAAGGTTTAAGAGGTGCTACTTTCCCCTTTGAACATAATAGGCGTGAAGATATTTCCATATCATCATTAATTGTGCGAATATAGCAACAAGCGCCGTAAGCAACCTGTGACGCATCCGTATAGACATGTAGTTCTATGCGCGTATAATTACTACTGCCCATTACGTAACGCGGCACACGGATAGTGCTCAGAACAGCTGATAAAGATTTAACAAATTCATTCCAAGTGCGCGCGACGTCAGAGGGAACTTCGTCGTCCCAGGAACATTCTTTAAGTAACCACAGACGCTGGAGTAAGACCTTAGCTACCATTATCGTTGGACTTAGTAAACCTAAGGGATCATAAATCTGTGACACATGAGATAAAATACTGCGTTTAGTCACTTTCTCGTTTTTATGTATAAAATCAAGTTGTGAATTAAAATAAAAGTGATCATAATAATTGTTCCAACATATGCCCAATGTTTTCGAATTGCAGTCTTGATCGAACGTGTGCTGCGTTTGTGCATCGAATAGTGCAGTGAAACTAGACCCTATTGACGGTTCGTTAAAGTTGAATACCCACTTTCTTAGCGGAAAACAACCTTTCTGTAAGTGTAGAATGGTGAGTCATATGATGAAATTTTAGTCATGTGCCCTAAATCTTTATATTCATGCATAAAGTCTGTGTACATTTGTTTGTGCGTTTCTGAACGATGTAACCGTTTTTCCAGCGCCAGAAGACAACGTTCAGCTTGAGGATATGTCTCTCCTAACACGTCGGGTGACTGCTTGAGGGGCATGGTGACACAGAACCTTCCGTCGCTATTGCGTGTGGTAGTGCGAACGAAATGCTCCTCGCAAGCCTTCTCCTCATCAGACAATGCGTTCCGAACCGTAGGTATCTCCTCGATCTCCCAGAAACGGCGTAACAGTGAATCTGTTGTTTGCGTAAAGTTGCACTGGATGTGGCCTTCAATGCGTGCGTTTAAATTGATAGGGCCTGCCAGAATCCAGCCTAGATGGCTGTTTAGCAAATAAGGACCGTTATGTAACCTTATCTTGCCTTGCGTAAGTAGATCCCAAAATTGATCAGCACCTACTAAGATGTCGACAGATTCAAAATCTAAAAATTGCGGATCTGCCAATTGTATGTTCTCTGGGATACAGAAGTTTGCGCGATTTTCATATACAACTGGAATTTTTGAAGTGATTTGCGGTAAAACAAAACAATGTAATTTAGTTGTGTAGGCATTAATGCGTGATTTTATCTGTATATTGCAGGTTTGCGTACACTGCGTGACAGAACCGCCTACACCGCGTATTTCGTGAGTGGACTGTACTAATGGTGCGTCTAATAAATCGCATAATGATTTTCTAATAAAACATCGCTGTGACCCATTGTCAAGAAGTAGACGTGCTATGTGCGTTTTGTTTTGCTTGTCATTTACTTCGACAAGGGCTGTTGACAACAAAACCGGCTTTAAAACCGAGCGCTGTGAGCGTTGTAATGGAATTTGCTGACAGTGCGCGTTGATCGACACAGCTGCGGTGGATGGCGCGGTGTCCGAGACGTCGGCGGGGGCCGGGCCGCGAGCGCAATCACTAGGAGGATGAATAATAGAATTATGTTTTTTATTGCATTTGCGACACGGACCGAATACGCATGACTCCACAGAGTGTCCCGTGCGCAAACAGTTTTCACATAATTTGTTATCATTTACGAATTTAAGTTTCGATTGAAAATCCATTTCGAGAAATTTGATGCAGGAATAAAGTGGATGATTCATTTTACACATATGACATGCGAACTTCGATGTGTATTGTGACTTTTGTGGCTTGCTGTTGGTGGTAACATTGCAGTGCACTTTATTGTTGTTGTGATAGCGTTTGGCACTTGACGGGATATAATTTTTATTCACTTCGTTTTTATCGCGTACATTTGTACTTTGTGACGCCTGCAATGTTTCCAGCATATCTGCACGGTTTTTTAGAAATTGCATTAAATCATCCAGTTTAATCTTCATTTGAGTGTCATTGTTCGTAAGACCACTTTTAAATTGTTCCCACTCGCGTTCAGTGGTTTTATCGAGCTTCGAAACTAAAATGTAAATGATTAAAGTGTCCCATGACGAGATAGGCTCGCCTAGGATTTTTAAAGCGCGTAAATTCTTAAGTGTGGTGTCGATTAACTGTCTTATAAGGATGTGTGATTCTTTAGGCAAAGATTGAATCGAAAATAGTGCCTTGACGTGATTATGTATCAACAATCTGTTATTGTTGTAACGATTAAGAAGGAGCTCCCATGCCACTGTATAGTTACTTGATGTAAGTTCGAGTGCGTCTATAACTAACAATGCACTACCTGTCAGGGATGATTTTAGGTAGTGGAACTTTTGAATGTCACAGAGATCCTTCGAATTGTGAACAAGTGATAAATAAATATCCCTAAAAGCGAGCCAATGTTCGTATGTACCGTCGAAGTTAGGGAGTGACAGAACAGGTAGCCTGATGGAATTTATTGTACTCGTATTGTTCTGTGTACTAGTAGAACTCTTAACAGTTTCGGTACTGCTGAGTAAGGACTCGGCGAGAGCCAGTGCACCGTAGTAATCATCCTCAAAGATCTCTCTGTGCGTTAGTTGGTCATCGAGATTCGACTCGAGCACATTCGACTCGATTTGACTTTGAAGGTCATTAAATTCGGTGCACAGGCTTTCTGCCCCTTGTATGCGTAGTTTTAAATTTATTCTACAAGGCTCAGTTAATGTGTTTAAGTCGTCACTATAGCTCTGAAGGTGGGTTACGAACTTTGTGAGTCTAGCTTTAACAATGCCACGTTTTTTTACGAGTTCACGAACTAACGGCTCATTTACGGGCTCACAGAGGGCCTTAGCTGGAGATTTATCGCGAGATTTTTTTTCAACTACGGTATCTAGACCCATTTTGCTTAAGGAAAGCTGGAGTACTCACGTGTGGACTTTGGACCCTGTTGCGACTGCGGCTAGTGCTAGCGTAGCGTGCGACGGTTGTTAGCAGTCACAATGGGAGAACTTATCATGGGCGTTCACTGAAATTGATATAAGCACGGTATTAAGCAACTGGAGACAAAGGGTTTGGTATAGGGTGGCTGGCTGTCCGTACCGAAATATGCGCGTTTAAAATCGTCGGATTTCCAGTTTCTCGTCCTATGTCCAAAGCTTCCCAAATTTGCGTGTTCTTGGGTGTCTTTATGCTGCATACGCGCCTTCCATCCAAGAAGAAATGTCGTCGTGCGTTTTCTCTTCTCCAAAGGGGCTGCTTCTCAGAAGTGGTTGATAGCGAAGAAATCAACTTTTTCTCGTAGATCGGCGAAGAAGGATCAATATGTTTAGTCGTTATGCGTTGATTGCGTGAAGAAAATAAGAGAGTGCGACTAGTCTTTGATGAAGAAATAAAAAGTTCAAAATGTATACGTGCTTATTCTTATAATTCCAATTTGCAAGTAATTAGTACATAATTTTAGGATAGGGGTAGAGGGAACATTATATCGTGACGTCGGGTGACGTTACCGTCTATCCGGCAATGCTATTGGCCGCGATATATGTGACGCGATATATACGGTTCCGATGATCATCAATAGATGTCGCTATGGGTATCGTCCGGAACACATTGATCGATCTGCAATCGTAAGGTGCGACCCGCGTAAAATGTAAACTTATAACTTCATCAAAAGGGCTACTGCACGGCTAGCACGCGACGGCGCGCGAGTTCTCTCGATTTTTCTCGCACTATCCGCCTCTCTCTTATTAGAACTCTTAGAAGAAGAGGTATAGTGCGATAAAAATCGAGAGTATGTCGCGGCCGTCGTGTGCTAGCCCCCGGTGATTGGTTACCAGGTTCGCAGGTTTTACCACGAAAAAAAAGAGATAACCTACACAAATCGGACTAGCCTCATAGACAGAATAAGAAACATGGGATGTGACAAAATGCTACCCAAGTATGTATTCCATAGGAACTACACAACAATAGTTCCATCCAGGGCCGAATGGGCCGAAGGTCTAGAACCACCGAGGTCTGGTGTCGAAGACAGTATATGGTACACGGACGGATCTAAAATGGGATCCGGTACGGGAGCAGGCATTTATGCGATTGACTACAGTAGTAGTGTAAGCATGGGTAGTTTGGCAACCGTCTTCCAGGCGGAGACATACGCCATAATTGCCTGTGCACAGGAGATTATAGACAGGCAAACCAGAGGGCAGACCATCTATATCCTCAGCGACAGTCAAGCGGCCCTTAAAGCGCTTACGGCGCCGAAAGTGGATTCCAGACTAGTCTATAATGGCGTCCAGGCACTGAATAAGCTTGGAAGGCACAATAAGGTGCAACTAGTTTGGATACCGGGGCACGAGGGCTACGTCGGCAACGAAAGAGCGGATGAGCTTGCAAGAGGGGGGTCTACAAATCACTTTGTAGGTCCAGAACCATTTGTGGGACTCTCACAGAGAACCCATAACTTCGGCTATTAAAGCATACGCCAAAACCAAACACCAACACGAGTGGAGGAATGAGGCGGGCTTAAGGCACTCTAAGCTCTTCATAGAAGGAGTGGACTCGGGCTGGACTAACAAGCTCTGGAAATCCAGCAGGAAGCAACTCAGAATCATATCTGGGGTGTTCACAGGTCACTTCGGGGTCAAGGATCTCTTGGCCAAGATGGGACTGTCGGACAGTTTAGACTGTAGAATGTGTGGCGAGGAGGACGAGACCATGGAACACTTACTGTGTGAATGTCATGCCCTTGCCAGACAAAGAATGAGTTACTTTGGTAGCGACTATCCGCAACCAAAGGAATTCAAGGTGCTCCCGCTGAGCTGCATCATCCGCTTTGTGGAAACGATGGAGCGAGCTTGGGAGTAGGCATAAAGGAGAGGGCAAATGCACAAAAGATCCCGACGGGTCGAAGTGCATCCGAAAGGGCCCTCATCTAGATAGATAAGATAATATAAGAAGCCTCATAGTAAGCTCATTAAGGCTAGTGTTACAGGCCGGCGATATATTCAATAGACATAAATACTTAAACACATACGGCCGTATTCATAAACGTACTACAGGGCTGTTTTAACTAAAATGGCGTTAAAATTCGTTTGTCCTTATCTATTGACATTTGTGTTCGTAAGAAAGGGACAAAGCACATTTTATTTAGCAAAGGCATTTTAAGTTTTATGAATAAGGGGGATAGAAAACATCCAAGACTCGGAAATAAATAGTCATGATATATTTGCCCTTACCGGGATTCCAACCCAGTACCGTCAGCTTCGTAGGCAGGGTCACTACCCACATGGCTAGACCAAAAACATAGCGAATCTTTACGGTTATAACTACACTTATTGACAGATGTTGAACGGTAATATTAAAAAAAAAAACAAACATCGAGCGAACATAGGTGCGGAACACACGGAGCAATCCGGAACATAGGTCGAAAAAAAAAAGAAAAAATAGTTAGAAAATCATTTCTAATTACGTCTCAGACATCAACATGTCATAATATATATCAAAAAACGTCTAATATCCATGTCGTCGTCTAAATGTCTGCTGAGACTGTCCCTTTGCCACCTTTTTTTAAATTTTACTGATTTTTTTTTCTATTTAGTTTATCTCTTTTTGTTTTATGTAACTTTATTGTAATTTTGTGTACTGTGTTTTTTTTTATGTGGCAATATAATTATTTTCTTTCTTTCTTTTAAATATCATACATAGACATAATAAGTCATACATTCATAATGTATAGTTTAGGACGCTATATTGTAGTATTTTGTGCGTAAAATGTGTTAAAAATATTTAGTGTAATCCGTGGCACTACGTGAGAGAAGACACTGTAATGTCATATAAGATGATTTTGGGATATATAAAAGACAGGGTAGAAATGGAATTCAGACAGTCTTTGGCAATATGGGGCACTAGGTCGCTATGATCTTCCGAAGACTGTATCGATCAGATATTAAATTTAATTCGTACAGTCTAAATAGAATAAAATTTTATTGAAAGGTTTTACTTACAAATATAAAACATTCAATCCGCTAGTTGGCTCCCTACTCTTCATTGCGGACTGAAACTCGTGTCAGGGAGTATATTTATATTTTCTCTAGTGTAGGTATAAGTGAGGCGCTTCCTCGCGGAGTGAACCATCTATACTCAGTCTAATTCACGAACATTTAACACCGAACACCGATCTATTTCAGACATTACAACATTTAGTTGATTATTTCAAGTACATCATCATTTCAAGAGCTTGGCTCTTGTCGCTCGAACAGGCGCCAGTTCTTTACTATGATATTATCAAACGGTCCCATAAAATGTGGGAACGGGGCACGTCTGTTGCGCTCTCTGTCGCACCAATCATGGCTGGTAAGTGCAACAGAGAGCGCAATAATAGATGTTGCGTTTCCACATTTTATGGCCCCGCGTGTAGCGAGCGTTTGATAATATTATTGCCATCCAGACCCCGTATCATGGTCGGCCTTATCACGCGATAAGTGACAAGATAAGAGCGTCGTCTCGTTCTATAGAACGGTGTCAGCCAGTGACGGACGCCCTATCCTGTGATAAGGCCGACCATGATACGGGGTCAGGATGCCATAATTTAAAAAAAGGTATTTAAAGTAACATAAATCTGTATTCAATGGTCTTTTTACTAAATATTTAAGTTTAAAAACTACAGAATTTCCAAAATAGCGTGCACAAACCGTGCCAATTAATGTGCAAGTAAAATTTAATATGAAATGTAGAAATATCCTTCCGTATCACATTCACGTATAGAAACTCAGTTCTCTCATAGGCCATTTGAAACTCAACCTTCTTGTATATGTTATAGCGTTCAAACTCTCAAACACAGTAGAAAGTTCATTTCTTAAAACAAATATACAAAAGCTATTAAAATCTAAATAGACCTTAACTCTTCCAGTAAGGTCGAACACTAGCCGTACTTTAGCTTTCGAATCTCTAACCTTTGTTCATTGAACAATGTTTTCAAAAACACACCTTATTTCTATACACACAATGTCTATTACAGATATTCCTTATTCCATTATACACCTCTTACGCCGCCGCTTGTTCGAATTTTAAAATAATCTTCATTTATTTTAAAATTCACATTTATAATATCAGTGTGATTAAACCCACGGAATGAAACAAATTAACTCTCACTTTGTTTCATCATCCAGAACTTCTATAAGGTATATTCCAGCTTACCCCATTTTGGAACAAATTGAAACAAAGTCCGCGCAACAAACCAAACTAAACCACGCCTAATTTCTTCCTCCATAAGGCGATTTGACTGCGATCGTATGTATGACAAATCGTTGCAGATTATCGTTACGATTTGTCATACACACGATCGCAAATTGGTCTGCACAGATAAATAGTTACATGTGTAGCAGGCATTATAAACCGCGCCTACCGGCTTTAAAATTCGGAAACTACAACTCAACGAAACGAGCCAAACAGAAAGCACCTTATTACTATCTCCATAAGTCCTATGATAAATCCTCGGTGCAAACTCTTTACACTCGCGGCTTATTCCAGCGTTCGAAATTCAAAATCATTCCCAATAATATCAAACAAAGTCCATGCTACGTGCCAAACTGAAACACACCTTATCTTTCAAACATAAGGCTCCAAGTCCTCCGCGAGTATTGTTTGCTGTTCGGAAACCAAAATAACTCCACAAGACTACTCAAACTATAACGCACCTTATAAAAATATTCATAACGTCGAATCCAATCCGTGCTCCACTACTCTTGCCCGACGCTTCAACATTTTGACGTAACTCCACAAATCGAGTCAAACTAAAACGCACCTTAATACTTCAACATAGAGTCGATTACAGGTCCTCAGTACTCCACTTATAAGCCTGCTGTACCGCGTTGCTGTCGTGTTCCAAATTCCAACCGACTTCCACGAAACGAAGCAAATTAAAAGGCACCTTATCAGGTCGAATCCAATTTGTGCTCCACTTCTCGCGTTTGTTTCAACATCTATTTAACGTAACTCCATGAATTGAGTCAAACTAAAACGCA
Organism: Epinotia bilunana; assembly: GCA_947049275.1. Classification (NCBI taxonomy): domain Eukaryota; kingdom Metazoa; phylum Arthropoda; class Insecta; order Lepidoptera; family Tortricidae; genus Epinotia; species Epinotia bilunana. Next base: position 4,223,560 of record OX346274.1, read on the forward strand.
CCTTATCACTTCACGTTAAAGTCGATTACAGGTCCTCAGTGCTCCATTTATAAGCCTCTTCCTCTTGCGCCCGCCTCTTGCTCTGATGTTCGAAGAAGCTCTTCTCGTAGCCGTTGGAGCGATCAACACCGTCCCAGCGGTAACCCGGACGGATGTTGAAGCGATTTGGCGGGAAACTGCCCTTGTAGGACGGCCGTTCTGTGAAAAAATAGCAGATGAAATTAATAATAATAATAACCAGCCTTTGTACTATCAACAACACAGCTAACTGACCATCGGTGCACCTTAAGTGCATTGTAATAAGGTTCTATATAAACACAGGATGGTCAGTTAACAGTGTTGTCGTTTGTACTTCGCACTGCTGGGCTGTGCCTCCTCTCATCGATGAGAGGAAACGGGACAGATTGTTGCCATATAAATGCTTTTGTCACGACTCGCTGGCCGACTCTAAGAGGAATGTGTCGATGCTCATTTCATACAATAGTGGGAATAAGAGCTTTTGACGTCTTCGATTGCGTGGTTACTTTTGATGCTGACTGTACGTGTCGGGATTCGAACTTACGACCGCCTGAACTTTTCAGTACGGGCCAGTAAAAAAACCGAGATTTCCCGTTACTTACTACTAACAGTGTAATATTATGATTTCTCTTCTTCCCTCCCATAAAGCGAGCTCGGTTTCACCATCTCACTAAATCTGCTCGAGACGAAATTATGCCTGGCAAATTCCTAAAAAAGCGTGCCCGTATTGTCGAACATACCAGTATCAATAGTCCTGGCTATTCTGTTCGGTATTCCGAGATTCCCGGGATTTCCCGGGATTTCCGGGATTTGTCTAGTTTTCATCTGTACATACCTGGCGGCAGTTCCCCCCGTTCCCTCTTCTTCCCCCTCATGTACTCGAGCATGGGGTCGCCTTGTCGCTCAATCTGCTTGAGACTACTCTCAAGATCCACGTCATCCTTATGCCTGGCTAACGGCTTGGATGCCTCGTGCATGAAGTCTTGGACTCTAGACTCCTGGTCTTGAATCTGTTTCAAGCTGGAAGATAATTAAATGAGTTTGGTTACTAATGTCTCCTAGATCACGGGTGCGACTTGTTTGTGTGGCGATGGGCGGCAGAGTGTAGTGAGTGATTGCGATAGTGACAGTTTCTTAGAAAACATAACAGTTTCTTAGAAAACATTTTACAACATTTACTTTTACTAGGTTAAAAGATGGCCCACATAAAATACGTATCCGGGAAACCTATAACCTTAAAAAACATGACTGATTTATTTATTGATAAAAACGTTTACATGACATTAAAGTTTAACAACCAATAGACCCGATTCTACAGTGGCTTCTAAACTTCCTAATTTTATTTAGGTGACGCTAAAAAACTTTGCTATTCTATGAGCAGCTGTCATAATCCAATGACAGCGCTAATTTGAAACTGACGTTTCTCATTTTAGGCGGTCGATTCAATTTACTTAGCTGCCTAAATGCTATTCTAAATATGTCGTTTTTAATCTGCCGCCTAAATTATGTCTTAAAATTAGACAATTTAGCTTTAGCCTAGTTAAGCCAAGTGCACGTAGAATCGGGTCCAATGCGTCACAAAACTTAGACTAACAATAAAAATAACACAAATTATATTGGTACAGTAGAGCACCTATTATAGCATCCATCCAAATGTCCAAGTTTTTGCGTACCCAGTCTTATATTTGTTAAAACGTCGGTGTTTCTAGCATATTTGATCAAATTATCTATGTACCTATAAATGCGCATTGAATGCAATATTGAAATATTATCTTTACGGAGACTTACCAAGACTTACCACCTTAAAAATATGGGTTGGATTGTGACGGAAACTTTGCATATCCAATGACATGAGGTATATCTATGTCTGTAATTAGTTTATATGGTTCCAGTTTATAAAACAAACGAAATACAGCAAAAACAAGTTTAGTATGAAAAACTTAAATTCGCTGTATTTTTTTACTATGGTACCTGAAGCTACATAAACTAATTACAGACATAGATATACCTCATGTAATTGTATATGCAAAGTTTCGTTACAATCCAACACGTAGTTTTAAAATGAGAGTGTAACTACGTTTGTGTGGAGAATCGAGCTTACTGCGGACTCTTAAAACTACGCAACGGATTTTGATGCGGTTTTTTTTAATAGATAGAGTGATTCAAGAGGAAGGTTTATATGTATAATATAGTACCCGTGCGAAGCCGGGGCGGGTCGCTAGTATATATATATATATGTTCACAACTTACCCTCTGCTCCATTTCTTGTATTTGTCGTCTAGTTCCTTTTGCTTCTCCGCTTTTTCTTTCAACTTCTGTCTGTCTTCAGATGTTTCTCTTTTACCTGAATTCAGAAAACAATTTTTATTCACAAACCAATAATAAATGAATACTAACCTGCCAATATAACAAATTTTATTTGGAAAAAGACAAGACAAATAGTTGATTGTTTCTCAAGGGTGCAAAATGATACATTTACGGCAACGACGTTTTACAATTGAATCCTGCATGTAGCGAGAGATTCCAAAGTAGAATCTTGAGTGTAACTAGGGATTCACGTGTTCAGTGAGACAAAGAAGAAAATAATTTAGCTACTGGCACATACTGTTTTTCACACCTTCTATGAGAAAAATTTAAATATCTCAGGGGTACTCATTAGGGCAAAAATCGTTTTTTTGTGAATATCAGAATCAGGCAAGAAAAGTACAACTTTGATCCCTTATTTTGGGGCAATAACGACTCATTTCTCAATAGTTGTGAAAATATAATCTTACTTGCTCAAAAAAAAAAGAGATTGTATTCCAGACTAATTGACTTACTTTTTCTAGACACTGCCTTAGCGTTCCTCCCGGAAACCTCATCGTTCATCCTACTAAACGCCTCTTCCTCTCTCCTCCTGAAAGATTCATTCTCCTGCCTCAACTGCCCTGCATCTTGCAGCCCTGCTAACTTCCCATCCAAAGTCCTGGCCATCTTCTTATGAGTCGGTGGAGGACTGTCCGTCCGTCTCGGAGGAGACATGTCGGAATCGCTGTCCCTCCGTGTACCATTCTTTCTTGGGGGAGACAGGTCAGAATCTGGAGATTTACGCTTGTCAGTTCTGTTCTTTTGTTTTCTTGGGGGTGACATATCCGAATCAGAGTCTCTTTTAGGCGATTTACGTCTTTTATCTTTTTTCTTCGGAGATACAGATGTTCGCGAGTGCTTGGATTTTCTTTGTGGCGATCCAGATCTCTTTGGAGACTTTGAGCTTTTTCTAGATTTCCTTGGGGGTGACACATCAGAGTCTTGCTTCTCTTTCTCCCATTCGCCCCAACGGCTCGGTTTTCTTCTTTCTTTTGGTCTATGTTCTCTTTTTCCTGGAGGTGACTGATCAGAATGATTCCTTTTGTTTCTTTGTTCTGGCTTTTTTCTTGGAGGTGACACGTCAGAATCGTTGCTCTTCCTCCTTCTCTGCTCTTTCTGACTTCTTCTTGGAGGTGACGCATCAGAATCATAACTCTTCTTACTTCTCTGATCCTTCTTTCTTGGCGGTGATTCGTCAGAATCGTGACTTTTTCTCTTATCTCTATTCTGACTTTCTTTCCCTGGGGGTGACTGGTCAGAATCATGTTTTCTGTCATTCTGCCTAGGTGACGTTTTTCTTGGTGGACTAACGTCACTGTCATCATTATTTTGAGGTTTCTTGGAACTGCCTTTCTCATTGTCTTTAGTTTTGGAGGTTGTGGGAGCTGAATTAATCTCTGATTCTTTTTCATCCTCAGAGTCACTGTACATTTTGCCGAACATGATTTCATTCTCTTTTTCTTTTTCTTTTATGTCACTTTTTATTTCTTCTACTTGTAGTCTGCTGTTGAAACCGTCATCCTGAAATACATGTGACAATATATGTAAAAATATAAACAAAAACATACACATTCATAATTCATTTTATCACTATTACTAGGATGATAATAGGAATCCCGCAATTATTTTCTTATAATGTTCCATTCATTTTTTTAATTATCCTTCTAATATTATAAATGCGAACGTTTGAATATTTGGATGTTTGTTACTCAATCACGGCTAAACGGCTCAAATTATTTGGATAAAATTTTGCACGAAGACAGTTTATAGCGCGGATTCAAATATAGGATAGATAGGATAGTTTTTAACCCAAGTCCACGCAGACGAAGTCGTGGGCGGAAGCTAGTTAAAAAATAATAATAATTGAACAGTCAAGTGAAGAACATAGGTGCATACACATACAGAGTACTTTTTGCAGGTTCAATTCGAAATCAACATAAAATATTAACTATGCAACAATCAAGTGGTGATGTCTGCCAAATTCTGAGTGATCTGCGGGCCACGATCGCCAGACAGCTCGAAACCAGGGATGTTGCAGACATTTGCATCCGCAACCGCGGAAGTTCCGCACAAATTTTAACATCAGCATCAGCATCCGCATCCGTCAAAATTGATGCGGAGTTTTTGCGGATGCGGATGTAGTGCCATTCACGACAAGAAAGGAGCCCGCGGCGCTTACCGTACGCGTTTTAGATAATTTCGCCATTAGTAAAAAAAAACTTCTTTTCGTTTCTGTGATCAAGAGCAAACGCGTTTATTATTTGTTCGCTACGATTGTAATTTAGTCTCAACCTGTTTGATGATCGCGTGATATTATAAAATGAACGTTGTTTTTTTACGATTTTTAGTGTTTGACCCAAAATCCGTATCCGCATCCGCATCCGCGGATGGCTGCCCCCAAATATACGCATCCGCCTCCGCATCCGCGGATGTCAAAAAAATCGCATCCGCGCGGCATCCCTGCTCGAAACTGAGACGCAGCAGAAGTTGATGGCTGTGGAGCTGCTGTTATTTAAAAGAATGGCCGGACGCTGGCCGGAATCGGGGGGATGAGAAACAGGCCTTTCCCCAGCAGTGGGACACTACACGCTCCAATAAACAAATGATTGCATCATACCTGATTAACAACTTTCCATTTAGAGCTAGTCTTAAACTGCTCCATCTTGCGCACCTCCTCCGGTCTCTCATCGATAATGCCGGCGATTTGGGGGGCGTCCTCGCCCCCATCTAGTATGTCCAACTCATCACCCTCCAGGGGACGTAGCTTGGACAGGTCTATGTCATCATCGATGACTTTGAATCTGTATTACAAAAAAAAATTGTAGGAGCTACTTAAGCCTCTCACAGACTGGCGCTGCCTTGTCGCGCTGGACAATAATAAGCTTGTCATTAGCTGGCTAATTTACTATTGACTGCCTTTGCAGGACGCGCCAGTGTAATACAGGCCTCATACCATTATTCTTTAAAAAAAAGACCGGGTTGCATTCCGGGTGTGCCGGCAGAAGTGAAAACTTGGATATTAATGTTGTGCATTTTTGATATTTTGGAATGGATCGGGAATAATTTTGCACGAATTGCTTTAATTATCAGTATAAAAAAAGAAAAAAATACTCCCTCCCCCCCACATTGTACATTATTTTGGTTTTGTCCAAATAAATATGTAGGTAATGATGCTGGAATATTAAATTAGTATGAGAAGAACACTATATGGTCCCTGGTTAGGAGGCAATATGGTATGCTTGCATTACCAATAAACAAAACTCAAGAAAATACTCAGAAAACATCAAGCTTAAAAGCTCAGGTCTGAAATAAATGCTCTTTTATTTTATTTATTTATTTTAAACAACAAAAATCACTGTGCTTTCACAGTACACTGATTCCAAACCTTATGTAAAACCTTTTAACTAAACTTAATGTATATTTCAACTGTGATTTTTATTGGATTCTTAGACGCTCCTTCATAAACTTTCTCCTGTACACTTGATACTAAATATCAGGTTAGAGAGATTTTCTAATAAAATAACAACAACTTTAAATGGTTAACAATTAACTTTCCTTGATCTTCAATGTTCGACCTCTATAGTATTGGATCTATAGTTAATAATATAGCAATTCTTGCTCGAAATTTTGAAACCTGAATAACCTTGAAAACATAATAGGTTTAACAAATCTTTGCTTTGCTGCAAAACAGTTTTCTCGTATATCTTAAGTGTAGTATAAAACATGTTATAAAATATGACGAACTTAACTATACTTTGAGAAAATGACAAAAATCATTGAGAAAAGATGTCTACATACCCTTTGCCTTTAACCACCTTCTTCTTCTTTTTCTTCTTATCCGCCGACGACCCAGTTAAATATTTCTGTAAATAAGCTTTCTGGTCTATCTTTGCAGCCATTTTAGGGAATTCTCAGTTACAAATTGTTTAGAAAATAAAATAAAATTCACTTTCACAACAAGCTATCAAAATCGAACGCCTTGATTTGACGTTTGAGTTTGACGTTATGGCTTTTTTTTTTGTTGGCATCGACATAGTGATGTCCATGTCGATGCACAAAACCAGTTAAGTATTTCTTCACCATTGGCGATTTATTATTTCGATCCATTTTAAATGAGCCAACAATATCAATTGTTAGGTACTTACTTAAAAACAGGTGTAATAAATGTTGGTTTTCGTATAAGCTTCTATGCTTTCTTTAACAACGCTTTTGTAATATTTTTCTTCCTTCTTGACCGGCCGTTTTGGCGATAAAATATTATTGTTGTAAAATTTATAATATATTTCTATGTGAGAGGGGTTCAATTCTATGAAAAACCAGCACGGCTATCACGCGACGGCGCGCGAGCTATCGATTTTTCTCGCACAATCCGTCTCTCTCTTATTAGAACACTTAGAACAAGAGGTATAGTCCGAGAAAAATCGAGAGTATGTCGCGGCCGTCGCATGATAGACGTGCCTTTATGCCCATTAAAGTGGCCTTTAGAACTCTCTAATTGCAGTGCACTAACTGGAGGAGGGGAGCGGAGATAAACCATCTCGCTCGAATCAGTTCGTGCGAGTGCAGTTAGTGCACTACATTTAGCCAGGTCTAAAGGCCGTATTCCAGTCAACTACTCGTCAAGTGTTCCAATGAGCCACAACGGGTTTACGTTGTGTAGGTACTTTAGGAATTGCTATAAGCACCTGTCTACATCTGATCAGCCAGAGGGGCTACCGCGAAGTGAAAACGAACTTCGTTCGAGTATCTCTGTCTGTGCCGCTCGAACAAGGAAGTGCAACAGAGAGGGAGATACACTTCGTTTTCGTTTTCGTTTCGCGGTAGAGGCCCTATTGCATTTTCACCGAATTCGCAAAAAATGCCTAATTTCAGGTAAATTCCATACCGGCCGCAGAGCACTGTTCAAATGTAAAAGGGTTTAAAATAATGCTACGGCAGCCTAGTAGTTCAGGCATGCGACTGTCAAGCGGCGGTTGTGGGTTCGAATCCCGGCTCGTACCAATGAGTTTTTCGGAACTTATGTACGGAATATTTACCCCTTAGCTTTTCGGTGAAGGAAAACATCGTGAGGAAACCGGTCTAATCCCAATAAGGTCTAGTTTACCCTCTGGGTTGGAAGTTCAGATGGCAGTCGCGTTCGTAAAACTAGTGCCTATCCCAAGTCTTCGGATTAGGTGTCAAAGCGGACCCCGGTCTCCTTTAGGGGCACAAACGGGAATGACGCTAGGAGGATGAATAAAATAACTACAACTTTGAAAAGTTGAAAAACCCCTGACATTTTCATTTCAAAGTCCAATATCTAAAAAACGGTTAAACAGATTTTCATGAAACATGGCTAAGAACACTCGGGCTCACAACAGCTTTCGAATAAAAAAAACCGCATTCAAATCGGTCCATCCGTTTGGGAGCTACGATACCACAGACAGATTCACAGCTACACGGACACTTATCTTTGCGTCGGGGGTTAATAAATTAAAACACAGTTTGCAGTCTTTTATTTCATGTATAAAAAAACAAAACTGCATACAACAATATGTCAATTATTGCGTATGTACATAATTAATCATACATTAACTTGTGTATAGATTTAGAGTTTATTGCTGTTTTAAGGCATAATGTGAGAACTGATACTTGATTTTTTTAGTGAATTACATTTTCACGGAAATCGGAGTCTAACGTTTCTAGTAAGTGCTTATGATAAATTGTAGCTTAGTAATTACTAAACATTTCGAGATTATGAATTTATTTAAATATGACGAGGATTTTATAATATCACTAGTTTATTTAATTTTTTTTTAAGAAGGCATTTGATAGCAAAAGTTATCAGATCTGGTTCTCTAGGCTCCAGAGGGCATGCGCATGTCACACACACACGAACACGACGTAACAAGACGAAAGAAGTAATTCCACTGCAAAATATGAATTGTTTTGTGAAAACTTAACCTGTATTCAAGTGTTTTTTTAACTTAATCCTGACTTTCAGGCTATTGTATTATTTTATTATCATATCATATAGTTATTTCCAAAATCTGATGATCATTTCGATAACAAACAAGGAACTAAAATACTTAGTTCTAATTTTTGATGTTCAGTTATGTGGTATGTTAACAACCCTCTATGCTTGTCTATTGCAAAAAAATGACAGCTAACGTCATCACTTTAGATACTATTAATAGGGAAGATATAATAATATTTACCATTATTTTGTGACCATAATGTTGAAACAACATAAAATAATAGCTACTGAAACGTTTCTACTTTAGTTTATACTCATTTCAAACAATAATTACGATTTGAAGTAATGTGACGTCACTCCTGTCAAAAGTCAAAACTTAGGCGACTCTGCGAGATCTAGGGACGAATCACGGACAAACAAATATGGTGAGTGACACACATGAGTGACGTCACAGGAACTGTAGATCCGTTTAGGCGCGAGTTTAAATTGACAGTTTGTAACAGGAATTTTTGACTATAGATTATTGTATTAATACATACTAATATTATAAATGCGAAAGTTTGTCTGTCTGACTGTCTGTCTGTCTGTCTGTTACCTCTTCAAGCTTAAACCGCTGTACCGACTTAGATGAATTTTAGTATAGAGATAGTTTGAGTCCCGTGGAAGGACGTAGGATAGTTTTTATCCCGGAAGTCATCCCCTAAGGGGGTGAATTGGAGGGGTTGAAAGTTTGTATGGAGCTGCGATACAAACGAGTTCCACGCGGACCGCTTTATGGTATAAATTGTAATTATAGTATTTTAGCTTTTTTATTACTTTCGTGGTCTACTCTACATGCGATTCTTCCAAATGAAAGCAAACATATTGCATCTTCCCTATTATTCTGTGCTACAGGCGACATGTTTCGTTTTAGTCAAGTCCCGCGAAAATTTAAATTCTTTTCTAACCGAAACAACCAATTTAGAACCAAACGTGCTAGATGCTATCAAATGCTACCTCTCCCCTCAACGCCGCCCCCTCCCCGCGTACCCCCCGCCCCGCCCCCTCCGGTCGGTGCGATCGTCGTGCTCGTTCTGATACCCTCGCCCCTGGTAGCCCTGAGCGCCCTGGTTCTGGTAGCCTTGGTTCCCTTGGCTGTAGCCCTGGGTTTGGTAGGTTTTGAAGCCGCCGCCACCTGCGGGAATAAAAGTGCATCAATACCAGTTCACGGAGTTACCATTTCACAATAAACAGGTAAGGTCGCGGGAGTCCGCTGGATGCGGGTGGCGCAGGACCGGTCATTGCGGCACTCTTTGGGGGAGACCTATGTCCAGCAGTGGAAGTTTTTCGGCTGATATGATGATAATGATGATAATGAGGTATTGGCGAACTGAGGGATGATCGCGTAACTTTTCGAACGAGCGTTAGGACAGTTTAGGAGTCCGCAGTAAGCTCGGCCGAATTTCACCTTCCCATACAAACGTAGTTACGCTCTCATTTTAAAACTACGTCTTGGATTATAACGAAACTTTGCATATAATGACATGAGGTATATCTACGTCTGTAATTAGTTTAAATGGTTCCAGTTAATAAAACAAACGAAATACAGCAAAAACAAGTTTTGTATGAAATACTTAAATTCACTGTATTTTTTATACAATGGTATCTGAAGCTACATAAACCAATTACAGACGAACCAATCTCACACTGATTCCCTTGGTTGCCCTAGTAAAATTACTGCAAACATACCTTGATTTTGATATCCGCCCTGGTTCTGATAACCCCCTCTATTATCATATCCCCTCTGGTTATCGTAGCCTCTCTCAGACTGGCCCCCTTGGTTGCCTTGCCGCTGGTTGCCTTGATTGTTGTTGTACTGGCTGTAACCGCCAGGAGGAACCTCGTAGGTTTGGTAGTTGCGCTGATTCTGGTTCTGGGTGAAGGGTGCTGGGCTGGTTTGGGGTCTGAAATAATCGGGTGTAATTAATAATAGGTAAAGTTTATCCGTTTGTAACTTCCGGAAATCCAGCGATTTTAATAGTTTTTCACCGTTTTAGCGACGATTTTAGGGTTCCATACCCAATAGGATAAAAAACGAGACCCTATTACTAAGACTCCGCTATCCGTCCGTCTGTCACCAGGCTGTATCTCATGAACCGTATAGATAGATAGATAGATAAATCATTTATTTGGCATTATGCAACAAAATAAAAACAAAGAAATACAGAAAAAAAAGAAAAAAAAAACAACAATAAAAGAACAAGTAAAACAATTGTGGTACGGAACTAGAATTATAAATTAAAATTATAGTTATTATAGTTATAGTTAGACAGTTGAAATTATCACAGATGATGTTGCCTCCGTATATAATATATGGGTTATATATAAATCAATCACGCCGACAAAACAGAAGAATATAAAGTTGAAAAAAAATTTTTTTTGGGGAGAAAAAAATTACATCCCCACTTTAGGTGAAGGGGAGGTCTTCACCTAAAGTGGTAATGTAATTTTTTTCTTAGTAAACCCAGTGTGGGGTATCGTTAGATAGCTTGTTCAAAAATATTATGGGTTTCTTAAAAAGTTTTTCAAATTGGTGATTCGTTTGTGAGAAATTGGGCTTTAAAGCCCAAATTGTTGTTCGAGTCATGTGTCCTCCCCCCCTGCCGGCTAAATGGCTGCTAGTGGGAATGTAAAAAAAAACGTGGCAATAGTTCATATAATGAATTTAAAAGGAAAACTATCACGGCTAAGTAGGCATAACTAGTAACCGAGTAATGGTCGACCAACTTAAAATGTACTTAGAAATGCCAACTTTCGTACAAATTCGGCCGACGCAACCATTAAGCTGGCGCGCGCGTGTCGATGTAACAAAGAAAGACAGGCAACTACGGAACCCTACACTGCGCGTGGCCTGACACGCACTTGGCCGATTTTTATATTTTATAAAAATTATAGCCATAGAAGTCTGGTCAACAAGAACAGGACATGATGTCACGATCCTCAGAATTGAGGGAACGCCTGAGGATGATGGTGAGAATGTGTGTGAACCGCGCGGGCGGCTCAGCGGCAGAGGTATGTTGTGTCCAGGGTTCGAAATTATCAAGATAATTACGCTTCTTGATAAATATCGGATAATTATCAGATTATCCGAACTATCCGATAATTATCACCAGTATAAGAACCAACAACACTCAAGTTCGCTCAACTTTACATATCCGAACTGAATTCTTCTTGTAAGGGGAATGCGGCCGGCACGTCACGTTGACACTTCGTGCGTTCGGATAGACGCAAGTGCGGAAATACACGTTCGAATACTTCGAATACAGTTAATTTTTTGTTATTATCAATTGATAATTATCCATCTGTTATTATCACAATAATTATCAAGGTAATTATCGTGATAATTATCATTGATAATTATTCTTTCGAACCCTGAAACTTATTTCCAACCTTGTCGTCGACTCTTTAAGGTTTAATTTAATAAGTCGATTATCTCACCGTTGGTCTCCCTGTCCCTGATTATATCCGCCCTGTACGCGACCACCTCTACCGCCCCCGCCTCCGCCTCCGCGCCCGCCGCCGCCCATGCCTCCGCCTCCGCGCCCGCCACCGCTCATGCCTCCGCGACCGCCCCCGCCGCCGCCCATGCCGCCGCGGCCACCGCCCTGTTAAGTGGTAGTTGTTTATAATACAAGTGCGGAAAGTAGGTACGAGTGACGGTGACCGACACGAGTTGGAAATTACCTAACCGCCCGTGTAACATACAATATTTTACAACGCATCATGCGAGGAATTAAAAAATACACATAAAAGGTGAAATTTTAACTGTCACGAAATCTCATTCCCGCACCTGTGAGGGAATATTGCCCCGGATTGGCATAGAGGACTTCCCGGGTTTATACTGCACGGCTAGCACGCGACGGCGCGCGAGCTCTCTCGATTTTTCTCGCACTATCCGTCTCTCTCTCTTAATAGAACACTTAGAAGAAGAGGTATAGTGCGATAAAAATCGAGAGTATGTCGCGGCCGTCGTGTGCTAGACGTGCTGACCCATATAAAGGCACACTTTCAGATCAAGTGCATTGTCAATAAATATTATGATTATGACACAATCACATAGCAAAGCCCAACCAGACTTTATGGGTACTAGACGACGATAAACATACATAAACAGGTAAATAAATACGTAAATACATAGAAAAGCTCCATGACTCAGGAATACATATTTGTGCTCATCACACAAATAAATGCCCTTACCGGGATTCAAACCCAGGTCCTGTTGCTTCGTAGGCAGGGTCACTACCAACTAGGCTAAAGCGGTCGTATAACTTCAACATCCTTATTTTAATTACTTTACAAATCAAATAATGGAACCGCCATCTTAGCTTTTTCAGGTTACTAGCTCAGTTACTTAATGCCACAAATTGGCGTAGGCACTCGTTTATTGCTCGCGCTTTGGGGGAGGCCTATGTCCAGCAGTGGACGTCTTTCGGCTGATATGATGATGATATTGATGATGATGAGTTGATGACTCGTTTAAGAGTCCGCAGCTCGCAGTAAGCTCGATTCTCCATACAAACGTAGTTTCGCTCTCATTTTAAAACTGCGTGTTGGATTGTAACGAAACTTTGCATGTACAATGACATGAGGTATATCTATGTCTGTAATTAGTTTATGTAGCTTCAGATACCATAGTAAAAAAATACATCGAATTTAAGTTTTTCATACAAAACTTGTTTTTGCTGTATTTCGTTTGTTTTATGAACTGGAACCATATAAACTAATTACAGACATAGATATACCTCATGGCATTGTATATGCAAAGTTTCGTCACAATCCAACAGGTAGTTTTGAAATGAGAGCGTAACTACGTTTGTATGGGAAGGTGAAATTCGGTCGAGCTTACTGCGGACTCTTAAGTTAGAAACTCACACTTCATTGGGAGTGCCCAACGCACCTGGCCAACTTTGGCACCGGCTGCCAGGTACTATCGACAACACAGCTAACCGACCATCGGTGCACCTTGAGTGCATTGTAATAAGGTTCTATATAAACACAGGATGGTCAGTTGTCAGTGTTGTCGTTTGTACAGTCAGCATCAAAAGTAACTGCACAAACGAAGACGTCAAAAGTCTTTATTAAAAGGGAATAAGAGCTTTTGACGCCTTCGACAGCGCAGTTACTTTTGATGCTGACTGTACTACCGGCCATTGCAAGACTGACAGACTTAGGTTACTCTATATACGATTAAAGGGCTAAATGATGCCACATAATGTCTGGTACTGTTGTCACCTGACGTTGACGAAAATTTTGACCAGAAGTGGAGGATTTTCAAACTTTCGGCCAATTTTAGCTGCGATAATCTTCCGTTTCTTGCTCAGCACAACTTTCACGGCCTGCTGCCATGCATTTTATCGTGGGCTTATGGACCACTGGGCATTTTTTTTTTATTCGTGTACAATCAGCGTCAACTATATGACGCTACGCTGAGTAGCAGCCAAGGAAGCCAAATATTTCGGTACACGTCTTTATTACTGTAAGAATAAGGGTGTGTTACGAAATATTTGGCTACTCTGGCTGCTACTAACTATATGACGCTGACTGTACCCAATTAGCTGAGCTGTTAAACAAAAATTGACTCTGTCAGTTTTGTGAAGAAAATTAAGCATTCAAATTATGTGAAAATGAACTTGTTTCACATTTAAATAACGTGTTCATGCATACATTGAACAGGAAAAGTGAATTTTTATACAAACTCAATACTTAATTGTCGTCATAAAACTGACACTGAGTTAATTTTTATTTAAAAACATACTAATTGGGTAAACGATTTTTTTGAACGCCCCACTAGGTCTGGAATCTCGTAAGATTGCATTCCCTTTTTTTTAAAACAGCAGCAGTTTAGGAGTTGAATAAATGAGTATGAGTATGAGTATGGACCTGCGGTCCAGCGCTGCGTTGCTGCCACGACGGCATCTCGGGCGGTGGCGGCTGCGCCTCGTTAGGCCGCCCGCCGCGGTCCGGGACCTGCAACAATCCATATAAATATTCTCTCTTCTTCTTATTTAACCTTTTCACCGCCAAAGACGGCCATTCACGTCATCGGAAAATCGTGCCATTCGTGCCAGAGCCATAAAAATACCAAACATTATAAAAGAGTTCTAGAAGTGGTTTTTCAAAAAAACGGTCCCTACAGACGGTCGTCATTTCACGTCGGTGGCCATAAAATAAAGATAATAATACCAAACATTATAAATGAGTTCTAGAAGTGGTTTTTCAAAAAACGGTCCCTAAGGATGGTCGTCATTTCACGTCGGTGGCCATAAAATAAAGATAATAATACCAAACATTATAAAAGAGTTCTAGAAGTGGTTTTTCAAAAAACGGTCCCTAAGGACGGTCGTCATTTCACGTCGGTGGCCATAAAATAAAGATAATAATACCAAACATTATAAAAGAGTTCTAGAAGTGGTTTTTCAAAAAACGGTCCCTACGGACGGTCGTCATTTCACGTCGGTGGCCATAAAATAAAGATAATAATACCAAACATTATAAAAGAGTTCTAGAAGTGGTTTTTCAAAAAACGGTCCCTAAGGACGGCCGTCATTTCACGTCGGTGGCCATAAAATAAAGATAATAATACCAAACATTATAAAAGAGTTCTAGAAGTGGTTTTTCAAAAAACGGTCCCTAAGGACGATCGTCATTTCACGTCGGTGGCCATAAAATAAAGATAATAATACCAAACATTATAAAAGAGTTCTAGAAGTGTTTTTAATGGTTTTTGGACGGTCGTAATTTGACGTCGGTGGCCATAAAATAAAGATTACCGAATATTATAAAAGAGTTCTAGAAGTGGTTTTTATTGGTTTTTGGACGGTCGTCATTTGACGTCGGTGAACATAAAATAAAGATAATAATACCAAACATTATTTTAAAAGAGTTCTAGAATTGTTTTTTATTGGTTTTTGGACGGTCGTAATTTGACGTCGGTGGCCATAAAATAAAGATAATAATACCAAACATTATAAAAGAGTTCTAGAAGTGGTTTTTATTGGTTTGTAGACGGTCGTCATTTGACATCGGTGGCCATAAAATAAAGATATTCCAGCCGGACAAACATACATACATTGCAAGTTAACTAAGAGCTTGTAAAAGTTAAGTAAAAGCTAGTAATAATTGTACCAAGTGTGAACTGGCTACCACTGCGGAGATGACATCCACATGGACCAAGGTTTTGAATCCAAAACGTAGCGAGGGATTCACAATAGGATACAATATTGAATCAGGAACGTATAGCGTGTAATTTTAAGGCTTCATTGCTGTCACGGCGTAACAACGTTCGTACTAGAAGAAAATATTCTAAACTCTTGGACTTAAAGTCAGCCGAGAGTCGAACAATGAATTACGAGCGAAGCAAGGGATTCTGCAGTCTCATTTACCTGTCCAATTATAACTTTGTTGACGTCACTCTGCGTATTCTTTCTGACAGTCGCGCTGGACGTTTTCTCCACCAGTAGCAGCGAGGTTCTAGCAGCTAGGAAGTCTGACAGCTTCACGTCTGGCTTGAGTTTGAGCTGGTCGCGTTTTGGCCGGTATGCGGATTGGATGACGTCTTTCTTCGTCTTGAGGCGTTCTGACCACTGCAAGTAAAGGGTTAATACATACATACATACATTCACGCCTTTATTCCCAAAAGGGGTAGGCAGAGCACATGAAACTTATGTTCCAGCGCCACTTTTAGCATAACTGTGGGTATAAAAGATCGACAAAATGTGATATTGTAAAGGGTTAAGTTTTACTATAATATTTGCTAAAAACGATTTTCGTATTGCAAGCAACGCAGGCAAAGTCGCGGTATAAAATTTAGCCTAGGTCCATCTAGACAGTCTACTCTATACACAGGCGAAGAATTTTAGACATCGGATGAGTAGTTCCCGAGGTTAACCCCTACATACAAACTTGCAAAGCTTACGATCTCACTTTAATATATTAGTATAGAAAAACCCGCCAAGTGCGAGTCGGACTCGCGCACGGAGGGTTCCGTACCATGATCTATAAAAACGGTAAAAACTAAAAAAAAACACGTTTGTTGTATGGGAGCCCCCCTTAAATATTTAATTTATTTTGTTTTTAGTATTTGTTGTTTTAGCGGCAATAGAAATACATCATCTGTGAAAAAGTCAACTGTCTAGCTATCGCGGTTCTTGAGATACAGCCTGGTGACGGACAGACGGGTCTGTCCGTCACCAGGCTGTAATAGGGTCCCATTTTTACCCTTTGGGTACGGAACCCTAAAAAGCTGCCTTTTGTCTGTGGAAACACTTCTGTCGCGCTCTCTGTTGCAATCATAACAGCGATTGGCAATTTTGGCTATTCAATTTTAAGTCCCTAGCAGGTCGCTATGGATTTCGTGTAGCAAGCCTGCGATTTTCAAAATGTGCAACTTTTTCTTGTGACACGAGGTCATAGGTCAAAGTTTCAGAGCAACACATGTGCCCCGTTCCCATTTATAGCCTCGCAGCGAGTATTTGATATAACTCGTAGAACATGTAGTTTCTAAATTCCGATCAGTGGAAAATTTAAAAGTTATTCACCACTAGCGAGATTTGAACCCGCGACCTTTGGACCGACAATCGCTCTAAACCAACTGAGCTATCGCGGGTCCGCTAGTGGCGACGAATCTTTCAACCCCTTCGCCCTTCTAATTACACCTTAGGCAGGCTCGTAGCTACATCTACTGCGAAGTTGTTACAACTTATGATACGCTACCAACGGCAACGTCTACCACTAGCTACGGTGAATAATTTTCCAATTTTACACTTTGATCGAAATTTAGGATTCCGTAAGCGGATGTTTCTGGTTAGTAAACATTTTCTTTTTTTAATACCACAACGGTGGCAAACAAGCGTACGGTCCGCCTGATGGTAAGCGGGCACCGCAGCCTGTAGACGCATGCAACTCCAAAGGAGTAACATGGGCGTTGTCGACCCTTGATATGTTTGAGGATCCGTCGTGTTGACAGCTGAAGGAACAAATTCCCTCTCCCAAAATCCGCTCTCAACACAACGCATCCTCGGGAGCTCTGGCGACCTTGCTCACCTCCAGGAACACAACACTACTACAGAGCAAGTAGTAGTGTTATTATGACTGTGGTCTTCTGCAAGGAGGTACTTCCCCAGTTGGGCTGCTCCACATTCGAGCGGGATGACATTTCGCTGTGCCCTACCTCACCAGAAACTTTTACTGTTGTAATAGTCTCTTACCTCAAAACTCTGAACCGTGCACTCTAATCTAGTAATCAGCGTCTCTCTCCTCAGTCTGTACTCTTCATACATGTCCGAGAATGCTGTCTCAAGCTGCTTCCAGTCTTTCTCTGTCATCGCCTTGTTGTATAGCGGCTTGCCGACCAACTGGTCACCTGTCAACAAGCGTTATGGCATATTTATTACCGTCACTGCCGAAGTAGAGGAGGGATTTATCACTAGCTATACTCGAGACTTCATCCGTTTATGTCGTATTTCCATACAAACTTACGCCCCCATTTGAAGGTGATGACCTGAGGGGATGATTTCATTACCAAATTTCATCTCAACAGAGAAACAGGCGCACACTTTCGCATTTAAAATATTAATATGGATGTATGGTCTCATTCACGTCTTTAAGGTCGAATATCGCTGGACGTGATTCGAATCAACATCATCATCATCACCATATCAGCCGAAAGATGTCCACTGCTGGACATAGGTCTCCCCCAAAGAGTGCCACAATGACTGGTCCTGCGCCACCCGCATCCAGCGGACTTCCGCGACCTTTACCGGTCATCAGTCCACTTTGCCTACCCGCGCCGCGCCTTCCGGTACGTGATCGCCACTCGAGAACCTTTCCGCCCCAACGGCCATCGGTATTCGAACCAACATGTGGCTCTTATTCATGAGCACTCGCGCTTAGCACTTCGGATCTATATAGTGCGAGTCCCAGGAAAGTACACAGGATAGTTTTTATCCTGGAAATCATCCCCTGACGAGGTGAGATGGGGGATGAAAGTTTGCATGGAGCAACGATATAAACGAGTTCCACGCGGACGGAGTCGCGGGCAGAAGCTAGTTTTATTTAACCCTTTAACGGGCAAAGTTATTGGAATTAAATTTGAATAGGCCCAATTCAATATGTGCCATTGTCTATTATTAAGTTAGTACGGTATTTGGCTACGTGTGGCGCTGGTGTGCTTTGCTACTCTATATCAATTCATTCGGGCAGCCGGGCACACACATGTTATACTTACTGGTGTATTTCGATTAAACGAATGTATTCTAATTAATCGGTTACTATTTAATTAAAGTTACAATTTATTCATCATTCAAGTCTCTTGCTATTGTGTAGACATAAAAATTCTGGCCCATAAAAAAATACAAAAAAAAAACAACTTTGGCTATGAAATAAAGGGTAAAGCACGTTACCTTCTTTCTGCATGGTCTCTTTCAGTTTAGACTCCAGTTTGGAGAATAACATCTCAGCCGTAATGTTGGGCGGTGGTTTGTTGAACTTCAGCGCTATCAATATCTCTTTCAAATCCTTGGCAGTGGGGGATTCTTGCTGGAAAGAAGAATTAACAGTTTGAGTGCCAGGAAGCAGCTAAGCAGTGTCACAGTATAGAAGAATAATACAGTAGGTAATCTGAGGCCGTTTAGGAGCGTTCTTTACCTACTTTCGCTCGATGCGCAGGGCTGTGTCAAGTTTGTGGCTTGGCATACCTATAATACTAATTTTGCTTTTAAGTATGCAAAGTATTTCTGTTACAGTTTAATAGACAATATTGTATACACAAAGAAATAATATTATAGATAGTTGGGTATGTGTTTTTAGTTTCCCACTTCATGGAATATTTTAATACCGCTATACTATGCCTAAAATATTTCCTAGTAAGTATAATAGTTGCTAAACTGCACTAGGTTGGTAGGTGCTTAGTTACAAGCCTATTCGGCTCCTTTTGATATCGTGGCACTGGCGGCTCGCTGTCTTCATACCTACGAGGCGGCTTCCTTTGACGTGGCGAGTGAGAACGAGCGAACACCGCAACGGCGCGGCCCCGATTGAAGCATTCTCCATCATTCCCGAAGGCTATGTGTGTGCGCGTACCGAAGACGCGCGCATGTGTGCAGCCGTGCGATGTACCTTTGTTCGAAGTTTATCTACTGTTCCTATACTGTGGCAGTGTGTTCTACATACCCGTTTTCACATGTTATTGACGTAACGAAACTAGAGATGCAACGGATATCCGGTCACTACCCGGTATCCGGCCTATCCAGCCACAATATCAATATCCTGCCGAATACCGAATAGTGGCGTCGTATCCGGCCGGATACCGGATACTATTTTAATGGAAGAACATGGGTATGGGGAGAACAAGAGCAGGTAAAATGGCAAATAAATAAGAAACTAGGAAGTCAATTATTAAGAGTCCGCAGTAAGTTCGATTCTCCATACAAACGTAGTTACGCTCTCATTTTAAAACTACGTGTCGGACTGTAACGAAACATTGCATGTACAATGACATGAGGTATATCTATGTCTGTAATTAGTTTATGTAGCTTCAGATACCATAGTAAAAAAAATACAGCGAATTTAAGTTTTTCATACAAAACTTGTTTTTGCTGTATTTCGTTTGTTTTATAAACTGGAACCATATAAACTAATTACAGACATAGATATACCTCATGGCATTGTATATGCAAAGTTCCGTCACAATCCAACACGTAGTTTTAAAATGAGAGCGTAACTACGTTTGTATGGGAAGGTGAAATTTGGCCGAGCTTACTGCGGACTCTTAAGTTCAATTGATGACCGCTTTAGCCTAGTCGGTAGTGACCCTGCCTACGAAGCACGAAGCAGAAAGTCCGTTCAATACACAAGTGAAAGAATTCTTGCAATTGGATGGATCTGTGGTTCCGGAGATTACCCCATGTTTAATTTCAACAAAGGTTCATTTAGGCCAAGATGGCGGCCGTTCTGCGAGGTCCTGACCCGGGGACTCAACGAACATTCGTACCAAATTTCATCAAACTCCCCGGGATTTCGAGGTTAGACAATATCGACTGTACGTCTAACACAACTTGCTTCTCTGTCGCTTCCCGCGCGACTGAGCGTCTCTAATCTCACTCGCACCGTGCAAGAAAGAGGAGGGGTAGATCTTTCTCAGCTCGCGTCGAGGCGCGGCGTCAGTTGTGCTAGCCCCGCAGGTCTTAATTAGTCTAAAACTTGTTCTAAAAAAACAAACATGTGTTTTGCTTGGTCTAAACTTACCATGACTATTTCCATGCCCGGTTTCTCCTTGGGCCGGTCGACACCAACAATCCTGGCTGCCATCAGCTCAGAGATCAGGTAGTCCAGGAGAAGAATATTGTCTTCCTTCGTCTCTAGCCGAGAGGACATGTGACCTGGACATTGGATACAAAAACATATAAATACAGCGATTTCGGTTCGTGTTTTTCCTGCGAAAATAATCAAAGTTAAGGATTATAACGCCAAATTTTAAGTTTTAATTTTTTTTGGTCTTTAGATATTGCGTTATATTATAAGTTTTGTATGTTAGTCTGTAAGTTACAAAAAAAACCCGCCTAAACGGTGTCTCAATTGGCTCATCTTACATTACCTTGCCTAAAGGAGCTGACGGTCTTTGGTTCGAAACCCAGTATGGGCAAATATTTCTGTGGCGAACATGAATGTTTATTTTGGAAATTGCAGAATGTGATGTTCTTTAATCCCTTTCTACTGCAATGCTGGAGATACGGGAGTGAATGTATGTATGTATGTACGTAAATGTACCTGTAACAAGTTTCTTATAAGGGCACCGGAGCTCCTTCAAGAAAGAGCTCAGCTCGAGCAGGAACGAGCTGGACTCGTCCGGGTCATTCATCATGTTCACCGTCTCCTCGAGGTTGCAGAGCTGCTTCAACTCTTCAGCCAGGATGTGGACGAGTTTGGTGAACTCGAGGGACTTTGGGCCTCCGTCTAAGGCTTTGGCGAAGGTAGCTTCGTCGGTTAGTGGGCCTGTGTAGCTGGAATAAATAAAAAACTGTCATGAACAACATTTATTGAACAATACTGATGTTGTGTGTTTAGGTGAACTGATGACCTGGTAAAGGTCGCGGGAGGCCGCTGGATGCGGGTGGCGCAGGACCGGTCATTGTGGCACTCTTTGGGGAAGCCAGTGACAGCCAGCTCAGTGACAGATGTTTAAAACAATTACAACTCAAATGAGACAGAGCAAAGTATTGATTGTTTTTTATTATTATTAAAGCTTTATATATTCAGTGGAGTATTTACATTTCAAATGTGGTATTAGTTTGGTTAGTAAGTACAATTAGGTAGTTTCTCTGTATGTAATTATATTATTTTTTAACTATATAAATAAAAGAAAGTGGTTAGTTTTATTTGTTAGTGTGTTTCTACACTGATCCCGATTGGGTAAAAGCCTCCTCGATTCCCTTCCATGTTTCTCTTGATTTCTTATATGATTTCATTGATTGTTTAATCAACTGCTATTAAGTAGCTCTGTGCACTGTAGAACTCTTCAGCCTGTTTTTTTTTTAACAGAAAGGACAGTAAAGTTGTTTATGATTGTAAAACTTGCTCACAAATTTTCATCAGAATCGGTTGAGAAATGCAACCTATAGAGAACAGCCGCAGACACCAGAAATAATAAATAATATAGTTTTTGCTATGCTTGCTCATTCAATTATCATACTCACATAAGTACCTTAATCTAAATCGTTATGCTAGCAGGTTTCAAAATAAGCTGGTGCAGGTTATCCCCTCAAAACTAAAACTACACTCAAAAGTCCTAACTCAATGGCAATAAAAATATTCAATTAAAATATTAACGAAATAAAAACACCAAGTCCGACAATGAATTCTTTAAAAAACTAAAAGATAAGATCATTAAAAAAGCCTATTATACATTAAACGAATTTTTTCACGACCAATAATTGCAATTAATACCTAAAGTACCTATTAGACAATAAAAAATACTTATATCATTTTGTACAAAAAACTCGATCTCCTCTTGAATAAATTGTCTGCTGTGCCCTCCAGGGTGTCATGTTGTACACAATTCTATGCTAAGTATATGTTAAGATACAATGTGATATGCAATAAATATTATGAGTATGAGTATGAGTATCATTTGGTACAGAGAACAAATATAAAGGAATAAAATTCTGTGATCGCATGTAGCCTAAGGCGGGATCCTAATGGGGGATTAATACAAATCAAAAATATTTAATTAAATAATTTGAATTGTGAAAAAGTAGTTATCTATTCATAAAATTAGGGAAATTCAAAATATATTCATTGTGCAATTGGAAACCCCATTTTACTGATGACAATTTTTTTTTAATAAAACGTATTTGAATCGTTACGTTTGCTTAATTGATACAATGAACTTGCTCCCTACGTGTATTTTAATTTAGATGATAACTAACCAAGGATAATTGTGTAATAAGACCACTGTGAACCCCAGTTGTCTTAAATAAAGGATTTATTACTATTATTATAAATAAATAGAGTACTAAATAGAAGTTCTGCGTATGTGAATCTTATGTATAAATTATATAGATCCAACGTTATACCCAGAAAATCGGCATAAATAAATCTATGTTTTATAACCTCCACTATTGATGAATTACAGAAAATTTCAAGCATACAGCTACTTAGTACCAAACCAGAGGCTGTATACGAAATGCTAATGGTTATTTATAGCAAATCCTATATAGAAATATACTCAAACACACTGCATACGGTCCAAAACTTACCCCAGATCGTTAAGCGAGTCCAATATGTCGTTATCCATGTTCGAAGCTGTTTACACTTATTAAGAAACGAAATAATGCTGTAAATACTTGTGACTGCGTGTTAGGATAAAAATAAAACTGAGTTTTTATGATCGGCACGGAAATTCTTTGGAATTTTGCTCGAATTTCCATTCATTGGCAAAATTATACCTTATGTCTCACTCGTCTCACTCGCTACCTAGTGTCAAACTAATGTTGCCAGTAAAAATTTGAGAAAATGCAGACACGAAATCATATGTTTAAAAATAAAACTTAATATATTCTAAGTAAACTATCGTCCTGAATCACGACACTATTTTTTTGCAACATTTTAACTTTATTTGTATCGCATACACACTAAAATTAATATAAATTCAAAGGGTTATTATACTACTTCCGGCTGGCTACACTATCCATCAAGAGTAGAAAAACCCGCAATGTAGTAGAAATTTAAAATAATTAAGACCAATTTTCTAAATTATGAGTTGTTAATATTGTTATTATTCATTTTTAAATGGTTAGGCTAACTTGTTACTCAATATGAACGCTAAACAGTATTTCATTACGATATAAAAAGCTCCATTTATTAAAATATTGATAATGTTGTTTTTTTTAAAAATGTTTTGTTAACTTAAGTTGTAACTCAAAATGAACGTTAAACATTATTGCATTGCGATATAAAAAGCTCAGTAAACAAAAACTTATTTAAATACACTAGTTGCTATACTTAAACCAGTTCCAGTTTTTCTTGTTAAATGGGAGGTTTTATAGAAAGTTTAGTGTTGCCGCTCATGTTTTTAGATGACTACCAGTTATTTAGAGATATAATGGCGTAGCGAACGTATTTCATTGATCAATATGTTTGTGGCCAAGCGTGAATCAATAAGTTCAGGACAAAGAAGATGAATTAAAAACAGTACGTTTATTATAATATTTAACACAAGAATTAGTACAATAATACCTCTCCATCATCCTCCCAGAGTTATTCCCGGTTGTGCCCTAAATGAGTCCGGGATCCGCTTCGACACCTAATCCCAAGATTTGGCATAGCACTTGTTTTACGTAAGCGACTGCCATCTGACAAAAATAATACCTATCAACTTAAGAAATGCAGAAATGGGGAGGCAGCGCTCTTGTGATTATTCTGGGCTGTTATTCGCTATGCGTTAATGCGGCTCACCCCGCCAATCACTCGTCACGAAACTCGACCTCTACCTACGCTTAGTTACTACGCATCGCGGTGTCAAGATATATTTGTGGGTGAGCGTTGAGGTGAGCTTAAAACAAGTTACAGAATAGGGGGGCTGGTGTCGGAGGCGTCTATAGGTGACGGTGTATTGATGCCATCGTTGTATAGTATAAATAGTGTCCCTTTTGCATGTACCTACTAAGGTAGTGTTCGAATACACACATATATTCCCAAGATATTCCATTCGACTTTTTTTATTTGGCAATGGAATCCTATAATGTTAGCATTTTTCCTTTTGAGATACGGAACTCTAAAAATGTACTTGTGTTGTGTGGCAACCTGCACGTCTATCATGGGACGGCCGCGACATATTCTCGATTTTTCTCGCACTATACCTCTTGTTCTATGTGTTCTAATAAGAAAGAGACGGATAGTGCGAGAAAAATCGAGAGAGCTCGCGTGCCGTCTCATGATTGACGTGCAGAACTTTACTGACTGATTGATAAACCTAGTTCTATGCTATATGCGTAGATCTCGCGAGCCCCTCCTTCACTTCAATTATTTTTATTTTTATTTAGAAAATCTGAATCGGCAAAAAAAAACATGAAAATCGGCTGAGAAATGCGACCCGTAGAAGAGAACAGCCGGACATAGGTACGAAAGAATTTTAAGAACCGGGCCGGGTCGCGTTGCGGCGCATCGCAACGGATGCGTGAGCGGCCGGAGCCGGTCAGACGCGGTGAGAGCCGAGCGCCGCCGCCGCCGCCCGCGTCCGCGCGGAGGCGACCGGCTACAAATACATTCAAATATTAAATGTAACGTCTGCACTAAAGCTTCAAATTCCTTTGGCAAGTTGTAAAATGGTGGGCTCAGCTCAGGTGCGCTCCTGCCCGGCCCGGTCGGTGAGAATCGTACATTACGCTTGTTCAATCAGGGCGCTACCACGAACTCTATCGCACTCCCTTACTCGAGTGACAGGGTTGCATGTATGTATTATGAACTTCGATTTTCGAAGTTCGTGGTAGCGCCGCAGGTATAATCCGTCATACCTACTACAACTCTACAAAAAAATACTCTAGGGACCCCTAAAACACATACTCAACAATGGATCTTCATGAATAGTATAGCTTTTTTACCTGTTTTGTATTCCAGCCTAATTTAAAAATATTAATATCAATTTAAATACCAATCCGTGTGTACTCAGTACGTTAGTGATAGTATAGAATACCACAGTAGTATTACGAACTACACAACCCTTATCCACTGGATATAAGGTTTCATTTCGCTTGGACGCACATACTATGGATTTATATTCTGGATGCCGTAGAATGCCACGTTAATATTACTAACGCAGAACTCGTACTAGACTAGTATAACGTTGAGTTTCGCTTGACCCCCAGGCTTTCGCGTTTTGTTCTGAACGCTGTATGTATACAAAAGGGTTAGTGTGCGTGTGTTACCTGCGCTTGAGTTGCACAGGTGTGGATTACCGTTAAGCCAGTGGGTCCCGAATTTAACGTAGATAAAACTTTCATTGGTAAATTAAATAATAAGTAGTGGCTCTGAGCTGTAGAACTCGCTTTTATTTTCATAAGTGACTCGGCATAAAAAGCTATATAATTAACAAACCTGCGCACAAAATTTCACGAGAATCGTCATTGTGAAGTGACAGCGGGACAGCGGGACGGACATCGGACACTGAACATACGAACGATTTTCGTCCCAAGCTGAAGCATAGAACTTTGTTCGTTGCGCTCGCTAGATCTATTACGGTTTCTAATAGGATACTACTAAAGAAGAATTGTGTTTTTCGAGTGCGTGTTAATTGACTTTTAGTCCACATAGGGAACAATTACTAGTAATATCTGTAGTCAGGTTATTTTGTTTTTAATTTCTCATCCTGAAGTAAATAATAACACAATCGGTGACGGAATGTGTGTTAATGTGTTTGTAAAGCTTGCATATCAACACTTGTAATCAAATCAAAATCCTTCTAGATATATCATTGCGAGTAAGCTTCTCATCATTTCTATTCCTAGCTTTTTGCAGGATAAACCCTACAAAAAAGATTCAAACTAAATCTAACTGACGTACACGATGACGTGAATATTTATGAATGTGTACTACAATAGATTTGCTATGAAGTCATTATCATAAAAGAATTGCATGTTTTATCGATATGTAATGATAATTCGTTCGATATCATATACTAGCTTCCGCCCGAGATTTCGTCTGCGTGGTTCCGGGATATAAACAATCCTATATTTGAATCAAAGTATATGACTATCTCCGTGAAAAATTTCATCCAAATTGATTAAGCCGTTTAAGCGTGATTGAGTAACAAAACATCTAAACTTTGGTATTTATAATATTAGTAGGTAGGATTTGCTGTTCTTAAAAGTGAATCACATGATTTGCATTGAATTTTTACAAACTTCTATTTAACTTGCACTGTACCTTGTAAGACTTGTAAGATTGAACCTTAAACAAAAGAACATTCGTTTAGGTTCAATCTTACAAGTCAGATGATAATACAATGCTCATAATCATACTAACACTCATTTATTCATAATATTATAGAATAATTTACTTTAAAAACAAAGTTTTACCCGACTTCAATTTAGTACTCCGCCAAGCCACGAGAACATTTCTTTTCCAATTT
The DNA here is from genome assembly GCA_947049275.1 of Epinotia bilunana. Taxonomy (NCBI): domain Eukaryota; kingdom Metazoa; phylum Arthropoda; class Insecta; order Lepidoptera; family Tortricidae; genus Epinotia; species Epinotia bilunana. Next base: position 4,250,541 of record OX346274.1, read on the forward strand.
ACCTCATGAACTGATTTCCGAGAGCAAATGCGTTGATTATTATAGAAAAAAACCCAATTGCTGTATGTGACCCGAAAATATTTGAGGACTTCCGTCAACTCCACAAGGATCACCCTTGGCACTTCATTAGTTGCTATTTCCACGGAATCTTATCAGAATCTGTGATATACTTTTGTACTTTTAAGTATATAATTGAGGAATTCTATAAGTCATCTGTGGTCTTCATCATCAATTCCACTCCACCAATTTATGATTTCCGGATGTAAATACACGAGTTATAATAGAAAATACCAAAATCACTACACGCGTGCCTAATATAATTGAGGAGTTCCCTCAATTCCTCATGGATCCCATCATCCAAATGAATTTTCAAAAAAATGGGACCCACCTGGAAACATATACTTACCAACAAAAAAAAAATTATGAATCGGCTCATCAATGACGGAGTTCTGAGGTAACAAACATTGAAAAAAAAAAATACAACTGAATTGAGAACCTCCTTTTTTTGAAGTTGGTTAAAAAATACCAGTCACTTACAATATTATATAAAAAACTATATTATAAATCACAATTGCATATTATTACGGTACCATTGGCCTGCTGATGGAGAAAAATATATGATATAGTTTAACTAATGAATCTAATGATGTAACTTAATAATGTTATACATATATTTCATTATTAATTACTAAAAATTCACATCACAGAGGTGACTTTCTTTTACCTTAATATATGTTGCATATCTTGCTATACAAATCCTAATTTAATAAGTAAGAAAGTGTTTTATTTTTAATTCCATGCCACTCTGCTATTGCGAATCGTAAATGACTTTATATTCCTAATAATAAAATTACTTTAACATTTTTGTTTGATTACGTCTGTCTAATAGCATGTTTGAAACGGGGAAATCTAGAATACACGCGATAATATTTAAATATATCACCGATACCACTGTCACTGATAACAACAAACAATTCTATCAATATCGGAACATTAATCAGATTAGATTACTGTCCTATTGTTTTCATTTCTTATCATCAGTTGATTCGAACAGTGGTGTTTAATCGAATAAGGTTGCTTATTTAAATATAATTGTATTCCCTGTGATTGTGGATTGTTATGAGTGCCATAGAGCCCCCTCCGCCCCCTCCGAGGGCGAGAAAGAGCAGTGAGTAAATTAGTTATTCTATTTTAATAATTCGGGTATCATGCCATTTATCAGACATCTGAATAATATGAGTACCTAGTTAAGTTAGACTACGTTCGACTTAATCAGATTAAGTGTCAAAATAGAGGTTAAACTCTAATCTTGTTTGATCAATTAACAGTTTTACCCCCTTATTCATAAAACTTAACAAACCTCTGCACGGTGAGCATAAGACGGCGCGCGAGGTATCTCGCGGCGAGATAGATTCTCCGTCTCTTTCTAATTAGAACACTTAGAAAGAGACTTGTGTTAACCGTGCTGTTTACTAAAGTGTAGTCTCTTTCTCGCAGACAAAAATGTCAGTGACATATAAAGACAAAATTCCCTATTTTTAGTTAAAATAGGTTTGATGAACATATATGTATAAGGGCATTAGACATTAACACTTGTCAAGACGAAAGTTGTCATACGTTTATTTTATATGTATGTTAATCATCTGTGAATTCAATCGTTGTTTTTTCGTAACTTTCGTAACGTTTTTTCGTATTTAGGTCAAACGACCATATCTATCGGAAAAGCTTAAATGCAATGCAAAAAATATGATCAAATTTATAGTACCGAATACATGCAGTATTCTCTGCACATCGCTGCTAACATGCTATAAACATTAATAAAAAAAATAGACAAGAGAGTGCGATGATCGATTACAGAGGTTGCATTCCACATTATTTATCTATATAAGTATGTTTATCGTCGTCCAGTACCTATAGAATAAGCTTTGCTTAGTTTGGAACTAGATCGGTTTTTATTTATTTATTTATTTTATTTTGTTTTGTCTAAGATCGTCCGTGAACATTATATTATATATTATATTCAACACACAGTAAAAGTCCAGTTATTTTTAACATTGGTTCTCTGTATCAAATGATACAGTCCAAGATTTTAAATCGATTCTATTTTACCTATAGCGTCAGGCAGTATGGAGGAGTTGGATATGCAGTCTGAAGGTCAGTTTTGCATCAATCGAAACCAGAGATAAGAGAGTTACAATAGATTAACACCCTAGATAGAAAAAGTGGTATAAACAATGAGGACATTTCATTTTTATTCATCTCTGGGAAGCCATTTATTGATCTCAGGTCCCTTTTTTCTTCTATAATGACAACATATGGCAATCTGCTCTCTGGTTTTAAAAAAATGCATCTGTAATGAGATCTCTTCAATCTACGTACTGTAGTACTGTACTACGTAGTTTTCTCAGTTTTTGTAATTTTTTGGCCTTCTGTTGAATTCGTCTTCTTTGATATCTTTTCATCTTGTTAAATTGTTGTTTTGGCTGGTGTATTTATCTCGCTATCTAGTTAAGGTTTTTAGTACAAATATTTTTTTTCTTACTTCTATCTCGGGCTCGAAGAGTTCTCGCTTTCTTCTCTCGTTTAGCAAGTTGTGGTTTGTCTTGTTTTATATTATTTTCGAAATTCGAGTACGTAGTTTGATTACAAATCGCTCATTTCAAAGTACATATTATATTGATTCATACTTTTATAATTTTGGCTCATGGTTAGGGTGAGCAGATGTCACGTATTTTAGGAACGAATTTTTCATTGTCGCTTAATTTGGTGAAACCAATTATTGATTTTTAAAAACAAAACGGTTTGTCCCATACTTACATACTTTAACCCTTTTGAATGCAGTTGTCCCGTAAAACCGGAGATCGGATCTGGTCACATTACACATGGTTTTCTTATTATCTACTAGACATTAGAATAAAAAAAAATAGATTAATTCTGTTTTAATGAAGCAGTCATTTCTACAAGATCGTTAGTAAAAAATGAGTAAAATTATATACTTTGATTTAAAAAGATAAACTAAATAATAATCATTTGCCTATCTTCAACTTCGGTTTTGTATATCCGCGTTCATTTCGTATTATTAAAAACGGATGAAACGCAGCTACACAATAAAATACACAATACAATACAAAATAAAAACCAATAATTACCAGTCCCGTAAAATTTCAAGACGATTTCTCCGAGCCCTGCTACCTGAACGGACACTACCCTACTGTCCAAACAAGTTTTCCATACACGTTCTCTGTCCCACAAACAATCTGAGCCTTACGCACACAGGCACACAAACCACCACAGAACCACACTGCACCGCGCTGGCTGACGCGGCGCACGTAAAACGCTCGCGCCGTTCGAAATTTAAAAAAATCAAAACGTCAAAGCATTCCGGTATCGTTTTTGTTTTATTATTTTAAGGAATGTGATTGGTGTACGTTGACAAAATATTATGTGCCATAAAGTGTAGTGTTCGAAAATGGGCTTCGGAAAATTGTTTTTGGTGTTCCTTTTTGTGAAATGTGTTTATGGTCAGGAGCAAGCTTGCTACGGACCTGGTAGCGTGGCTGGTGCAGCAATAGGTGCTTTCATTGGTGCACTTCTCTTGGTTGCAGCGGCGTATTATTTGAGAAAGGTGTATTGGAAATCGCGGAAAGGTAAGGAATTTATGTTTACCAATATTTTATTACATGGCAATTGAACAACCAAGTTTATTTATACAAAATAAACATTTTTGTCACAATAATTATTCACTACAAACAAACTTATGTTTGCCAAACTTAAAACAGAAAACTAAATAATGTTACAAAAGGTGCAAGAAAATTAAAATAAGCCCTATAAGGAACCTCATGTTTTTTTTTAAATCATATGTTGTGCCTTGTGCTCACGGTTCCACTTGAACTTGGCTTTTCGAAAGCAATGACCTTAGCTTCGGGGAAAATATTCAAACGAGTCATCTTCTCGACGGATTTATTTAAATAATGCTCGATTCCTAAACTGGAAACCGGCTCCGGCGATTTAAATATCTCCTATCGATTCTTTTAACTAAATATTAAGTTAAAAGAATAATACTTATTAAAATACCTTTCTGTTACGAGTGTTTGTTTTGTCAAGGTGGCCAAACGTAATGTGTGTTTTATAATTTTGAATATGTATACACAGCTTTATATTCTAGTGATGTCGCTAACCAAAACGAACTTGCAAACTCACAGTCTGTCCAAAATTGCTTGGGTGCGGGTGAGGGTGACACTTGGCCCACCGTTTAGTTACTCAAAAAATGTTGCTGCGGAGTAAATATATGGAAGAGAAATATTTCAGTTGCAGCTTGAATATGACTGCCGTAAAATATTTGAATATGAAGAACTATGTTATACGAAATAAATTTGACTTACTTTTATTATAACTAATGTTTATTATCAATTAATACAAATCAAAATTAAACGTAATATGCATGTAACGAAACATCAGACTCGTTTCGTGATGGGACATGGTGGATCTTCAGTATATCGGTACTTATAAATTGGTAAGTAATGAACATTCTTGTAAACTTTACCTGATTATAAACTGGGTTGTAGGCCATCTCCAGCTCGACTCGTCATTCCCGGATATTAATTCTTAATTAATATCTTGGTCATCATTGCCCAGAAACACGTACGTCATCCATTAAATTTTATAAATTGGTTGTTCATGGGGCAACTGAATTTTTCGCGCTAAATTAAACTAATAAATTTAATTTAGTTAATGTTAGTTATCAATGTTATCATCTTGTAACAAAGTAAATATACTTTACAAAATAAATTATGTTTGAATAAAGTCATCATAAAACAATCTATTATATAGTTACTTTAGTACCCAAAATATGAAATGAAACAAAAACAGATGAGCAGATGTGAATTTACGTGGTATTTATTTGGAACTCAAACATACTGTTCCTAATAGAGTAATACATTGAAATTAAGTTAGACAATTTACACAGTATCATCCTCATCCTCCTAGCGTTATTCCCGGTTGTGCCCCTGAAGGAGCCCGGGGTCCGCTTTGACACCTAATCCCAAGATTTGGCATAGGCACTAGTTTTACGAAAGCGACTGCCATCTGACCTTCCAACCCAGAGGGAAAACTAGACCTTATTGGGATTAGACCGGTTTCCTCACGATGTTTTCCTTCACCGAAAAGCTAAAGTAATTAAATGTAAACACGTTTTCGGATTGCGCAAAACCGTTTTTACAACGGAAGTATAATAGGAAATGCGTTAAAGTAGTTCTACTCCGCTGAATTGTAAATTTAAAACGCCCGAAACAATTTTTTATAAACTTTGTCGTTGCTTACCCAGTTAAATCTTTTGTTGGGCGATAAGCAGCAGTTAAAAAATAAATTGGTGTAACTTTCATTCAGTATAGAAATTGAAGTAAAACACTAGCTGTATTGTAATTTGTTTTAACAGTATTTTATGGTCAGTAACCCCCTTATTCATAAAACTTAAAATGACTGCTAAATAAAATGTGCTTTGTCCCTTTCTTACGAACACAAATGTCAAATTGACAGATAAGGACAAACGAATTTTAACGCCATTTTAGTTAAAACAGGCTTGTAGTTGTAGGACGTTTATGAATACGGCCGTAAGTATGTACAAACGTCAAACTAAACTAACGGCATTTAGTTTGTTAAGTGTGTAGTAAATAGTTATTGTAAGTAAGTAAGCATGTCACAAGCATTTCTATTCAAATGCTATTATTTTTACGACATTATATCATTTATATTTACGACAGCGTATAGGTAAATAGATTTAACAATAGTGAGTGGCTCTGTGAGCTGTAAAAGCATGCGAACCTGATTTTCTTCACAATTTTTATTAATTTCTAAAATCTGAGTGAATAAGAAAAAATATGATATAATCGGTTGAGAAATGCAACCTGCACGGCTAGCACGCGACGGCGCGCGAGCTCTTTCGATTTTTCTCGCACTATCAGTCTCTCTCTTATTAGAACACTTAGAAGAAGAGGTATAGTGCGATAAAAATCGAGAGTATGTCGCGGCCGTCGTGAGCTAGACGTGCTGTAGAGGATAACCGCTGGACAAACGGACATACGAAAGAATTTTGGCCCAAGTAAGAGAACCTCGTTCGCTTCGCTCCCTTGTTCAATTAATGTTAGTGATTGAATTACACGAAAGACTTCTCTTATTATAGTATGTGTATATTAGCGACTAATAACTTCTCATTTTTTTACATGAGCCACGCAACTTAATTGTTCTAAGAACCATATCTATTAAGTTTAATCATATATTTTTGGTAACCATACGGGAATTTACCGCAGAAAACCTATTAATCTCAACCAATACCTATTTTGACTCGATTACGAAGCGGTGTAAAAACCAAATTGACTTTAGGGCAACACTTCGATGCATTTAGGTCTTTAATATTCGCCAGTAAAACTGATATTGCCTTGCCGAGGCAGCATATTATGTTTAATTTAAAAAACGAGGCTGCCTTTGCGTAGTGTGCGTGCTTAGTTTAGTAGTTACCTATACCTTCTTAAGATAAGACAGGTAAACTGACCTACTCTGGCGTACTATTACATAGTTCACATACCTGAACGGCATATTAACGAGTTGTAAGTGGAAAATTCTTAAGTTACCTATTATATGTAGATAAGTCACATCTATTAGCTCAATGATTAGTGTGTACTATGTAGGTAAACAATAGAACACGCCTGTCAAACATTATTACTCATGTTACTAGTATCAACACTTATTTTATTTTAATACAAAGAAAATATACAGAGGCTCTAGTATGAGTTTCACCGAAACAAAACGTTACGACCGCGTTCGCGTTTAGCTGTCAGAGGCTCTAGTATAAGTTTAACTGAAACAAAACTTTACGATCGCGTTTGCGTTTTACCCTCAATTTGTATGGGATTTGACAGCTAAACGCAAACGCGGCCGTAACCTCAAATCCCATATAAATTGAGGGTAAAACGCAAACGCGATCGTAAAGTTTTGTTTCGGTAAAACCTATACTACAGCCTCTGCACTTAAAACCAACTTAAAACAGTAAATGACATCACAAAATTCACAAACTCATTTATATTTACAAACAGGCGAGAACAACCGTAACACATTAGCAATATAGTTAAACTAAACCTGGATACTTATGGTTTGTAACTCGAATTCGATTAAGGTGACCGACATTTTTTTTAAACTGTCATTGGTATTTGAATCTAATAGCTTAGACCTAATAGTAGAGTCGCTTATTCAACAGATTTCTATGAGGCAAATCAGTCAACTCAAAAAAAAATTGTATCCAACAACCAACAACCTACCTATGCAATTATAAAGCCCGGGAAATGAATAGATATACATCCAAGATTGAGAAATAAACGGAACTGGAGGAATTTATTCGACCAAATGCATAAGTATCTATTAAATTGGCTGGAATCTTCCTCAGATACTACAATTAATTGCTTTCGAGCGAGTTTCACAAGAAAAAACCGACAAATTAGAAAAAAAAACTTATACAGGTAATACGAAATGTATGGCGGCGTAAAAGGTACTTATATAGACAGTTTATTTCATAGGTAAAATTGTTGCCATATAAAACTATTTGAAAAAATGATTGTGCCACTACTCGCTGGTAAGACTAATACTAGCTGACGCGGCATGATAATGGGGTCTGTAGTCTGTACATTATCAGAAGCTGACTATTTGCTATTGTCTGGACTCTGCAGGCATCTTGCGCTGCTGATCCAACTGTCAAACGAGTTGCATTGAGAAATTGCATGCACACGGTCGGATTGTTAGATGTACGCCACACCCAATTATGACTTCGACATGTTGTACTGACAAATTGGGGTAAAATCACATCTGTATAACCCATAAGAGCTCAAAACAAAACAATAACAATAAACAATAAATAAAGGAGATAACAATAACAAGCAAACGTAATTTTCAAAAAAGGTCACGTACTGCGCTCACGTATACACTTTCCCTAGTCACGTATATCTAATGACTAGAAGCGTGAAGGCTGACATCACATGCCATTACGCAGGGAAAGCAACCAAAACTAACTCGACAACTCCTGCGCAGTTTCAAATGTAAGAATGTGACGTTAATTTGGCGACGCGAATAGTTAAATTGATTGTGTGACGTTGGGGTCTTTAGTGTTTGTTTTCGATTAGCGGTTAGATTTTTTTAATGTCCCAAGTCGAAAATGTTTGTTTATTGATAATTGAACTCTTTTTACAGTTTTTGAAAGTAAAGTAGTAGTAAATAACTTTTTTAAATAATATGATCATACCTTAAAGTCAGACATGATTGAGATGTCGAGTAATATATAGTAAAATACACATAAAATAAGAATGAAACCTTTTCGGACGTTATTCGAAAAAGCTAAGCGGTAGCATGTATATAAGAGTGTTACTGGCCTATTAGATAACGACTATACTCAAGCAAAACCTGTATCGCCAAACTGTATCTATAAAATGTGCTACAGATCGAGATTTTAATGAGTTCATCAATTAATTCGGACTAGTCACGAACGATCAGTTTGGGGAGGATAAACAATTTAATTACTACTATCCATACCATAGTCTTGTAATGGACCCGATTCTACGTGCACATGGCTTAACTAGCCTAAAACTAAATTATCTAATTTTTAGACATAATTTAGGCGGCAGATTAAAACGACATCATTTAGAATAGCATTTAGGCAGTTAAGTGAGTTGTATAGACCGCCTAAAATAAGAAACGTCAGATTCAAATTAGCGCTGTCATTTGATTATGACAGCTGCTCTGCTCATAGAATAGCAGTGTTTTAGCGACACCTAAAATTAGGAAGTTTAGAGGCCACTGTAAAATCAAGTCCAATACCGGTGTAATGGCGGAAATAATTAAAACTGCAGACCTTTTTTGATTAAGTAATCGTTTTTTTTTTAAATGGGTTATACTCACTGTCGTTCTAAAAGTTGCTGAGTAGTGGTAAGTTTTTCACAAAAGCTTTTAATCGGGTCATTCCCATCTACAACAATAATGGATAATGGAACTAGTTTCTGCCCGCGACTCCGTCCACGTGGTACTTGTTTATATCGTAGCTCCATACAAACTTTCACCCTCACATTTCACTCCCTTAGGGGATGCTTTCCGGGATAAAAGCTATCCTATGTCCTTCCCCGGGACTCAAACTATCTCTATACCAAATTCCATCCAAATCGGTTCAGCGGTTTAAGCGTGAAGAGGTAACAGACAGACAATTTCGCATTTACAATATTAGTATGGACAGTATGGCATAAAAATTGTAAAAAAAATTGACACATACCTAAGAGTCTGAACATTCTTTGAATACAATATGTCCATAGTAAACATCCATCAAGAACGAGCATATTGCAGTTGACAATTATACTACCCGCGAATTACAAAAGTCTACAAGATATGCGACTTGAGTGAAAGGTGCAAATCATAGGTAAGGAGTGGGTGCAGTAAAATAGAAAACTGCTCAGTAATATTCGTATACTTGATAGACTAGAGAGCTAGCGGGCTAGACACATGAGGTACCTAAAGCCTGTTCTATACAGTGGGCCGTCACGACCCATCGTACAGGACGCAACTATGCGTTAGACGGAGAAAGACATTGCCGCGCCATAAGCCATCTGACACAACTACCCTCTCCACACGCTGGCCCATCCTAGTGGGCCATTCGGATGGGCCATCATGTAGAGGAGCCATAACCTAGCTGCTAGTAAATATGATGCACATATGTCAATTTTATTTTGAATGCAATTTTTTACAGCCGCATTTTTTATGGACTATCATTAAATTTATTCAGTAACAAAGGTGTAAAAACAAGAAAAACATAATATATCTGAAAGTAAAATACTAAGCACTAAATTAGAAAATAGGCTTAAAATAATTCTACATAAAAAAATTGGCCCAAATCACCTTCTGAGGGCACCGTGCCCGGAAGGCTGGCAGCATTGCCACGTTGTATGGCAATGCTGATCCGCTGTGCTAGATATGATCCAGCTTTCTGGTCACGCGTCACCTCTGCCAGGCGTTTGGAACACTCCTTGAATAGTTCAGAGGCGCTTTCCCCCTACGGTACCATAGTCTCGTTCTCAACCCCAAACGGCGCAAAAAGGTAGCCACTACTGATGGCTGTGTACTTGCGCCGTTTGAGGAGTTCCGCCGACTATCCATACTATACATACTAATATTATAAATGTGAAAGTGTGTCTGTCTATCAGTCAGTCTGTCTGTCAGTCTGTCTGTCTGTCTGTTACCTCTTCACGCTTAAACCGCTGAACCGATTGAGATGAAATTTGGTATGAAGATAGTTTGGATCCCGAGGAAGGACATAGGATAGTTTTTATCCCGGAAACCATCCCCGGAGGGGGTGAAATTGGGGATGAAAGTTTGTATGGTGCTACGACATAAACGAGTTCCATGCGGACGGAGTCGCGGGCAGAAGCTAGTCATTTATATCTCCTAGTGCCTCTGTGAGCTGTACAACTCGCGCCTGCCGTTTGTTTTTTGTTTTTTTTTTCGTAAGTGAACGACCTCTAGAGAAGAGCCGGACAGATTTTTTTTGGCCAAGCCGAAACGTTTCGTTCGCTTCGCTCGCTCGTTAAATTACGTGACTTCTTCAAACTGGTTCAATCGATTCCTGACGGACATAGTTGGCATGGCATGATGATGCTGTAACTAGAATTCGCAAGTGATCTTATGTAGAGACTTCCGGAAACACAGATATGAACGAGAAAAAATATAGTTATCTAACAAGATTATGACGGTGTCCGAACTAACAAGAGTCTTTAGAGTTAAATTCATAATATATGTAGGTACATGGAAAGGGTCGCCTGAAATAAAATGCAGGTCAACTAAAAATAAAATAAAAAATAAAAATACATACATAGATTCACGCCTTTATTCCCAAAGAGGTAGGTAGAGAGCACATGAAACTTAAATTCCAGTGCCACTTTTAGCTATAAAACAATAGCTAATTCAAATACCGAGAAAAAGTTAGGTTTTCACAAAGTAAAAGAGTTTTATTAAGTTTGTTATCGATATCGCTAATTAAATCAAGCATTAGAAGCCAATAAGTAATTTCCCAAATTGTTTTCATAAAGTATATCTTTGCCTATAGAAAAGTGGAAAATTGACAAACTGGCAGTTACATCAAAACTTGAGAAATTGCGTTATGAAACCGCTCTGGCGGAACATACTTGAAAAATGTGGCATTAAAACAACGGAAGGCAGATTATCCAAGTTCCGATAAATGCAAATCGCATGTTATTTTAATAACTGGCCGGCAGGAAATTCTTCGGCCAACTGTCAGCAAACAGTGAATGTTGTTAACACTTTCTGTTTACTTTTCATGAGTGGTTTCACTTGTCATGTCCGCTCATAACCCGTTCTGTGTCAACAGGCCAGATTATCTCTAAGTATAAAACATAAAATGTTTTAAACTGAAAAGGTTCCTGGCGTTGGAGCTCTTGGTCCAATAATATGGCTCGAAAAACACACGAATAATTGACCTTGAACTTACATATAGATTTTATAAATTCTATATCAAATCCGGCTCGGAGCAATTATTAACAAAAACACCTTCAATTTGAAATAAATTGTTTATAAATGGCTAATATTTTTACAAGCTTTTATTTACTTTCACCTGTCCCGTTGTCTGCCTGTCTGTCTGTCTGTCTGTCTGTAATCAAATCTTGCAAGTTAAATTTAACCCACTTCCCGGTGACCGATTGAGGGTATAAGTATAGTTTGGATGACAATTCAATATTATGGTACCATCGAGCTGATCTGATGATGGAGACGGAAGGTGGCCATGGGAATTCAGTACTTAACCGACGGAACCCCGTTGAGTTTGGGCTCGTTAGAATAGTCTCAATGAGTAGTTGACGATGGTATACAGAAAAATACAGTCGGCAATAAAAGCTTGTACCAAAAATGACATTTTTGACAGAAACAGTTTTGATGTACATATGGATACTATATGTTGTTATACGATAAGCCATTAAATACAACAGTTACAGGTCGAAGTTCATTGGGAGCTAGGAGCTTAAGTGACCATGTCATACAGTAGTGCAAAGTGGAGGACTTAGGACGTTTACCTTATAACCAGGGCTCGGATTTTCCATCGCACGGTAAGACGAAAAAAAACTATGGAATCGATATTAACATTAAACTTTACTCATTTTCATACTCATACTCACTCATTTTGTTACTCCCGTATTTATTTTATATTTATCATGCTGTAACTGTTTCATCTTAATTATACAGACTATATTGATGCGATAGACCTAACGGAGGGTACCTACTGGTACTACCGCTTTTTTAAATTTAATCGTGTGCATGTGTTTATTATCGACTTTCTTAGACGTGTCACATATTTATCTGTGGGTACGGCAGCATTGTTGGGCGTAATGCATTACATTTGTAATCGCATTTCAAATTAAATTACATGTAATGCATTACTCGTAATTGGATGAGGGAGTAACAAAATGAGTGAGTATGAGTATGAATATGAGTAAAGTTTTAATGTTAATATCGACTCCATAGTTTTTTCGTCTTACCATGCGATGGAAAATCCGAGCCCTGCTTATAACACATACGCAACAGAAATTACTAATAAACATTAGTATTTAGTAATATTTCTTTTTTAAGAAATAGCTTCATAACATCACATTCTGGAGGCATAAAACTATAAAGTATAAAACTGTGAATTCCCACCTAACCTAGCGTTATGCAGTTATACCTAACGGAATGCAGCTGGTTCAAAAACTTGGATAATAAATACCGATCACCTGCCCAAAGCGAACATGGTCGAAAAAAGAACTGCCAAATACGACTGAAATGGCTTTAAATAACTTGTCATTGCTCGGTTACCTTATACGGGCTGAGGTCCTATTTCATGTGGCGATCCGGTTCGTAGTCCATCGACAACACAGTTACCTGACCAAAAGTGGACCTTATTGCAACGATGTAAGGTCTTCTGACGGTCAGTGTAATGTTGCTGTTGGTACAGTTATGCCAACCACTTCGGAAAGCCAGTCGCTAAAAACACCTTTCGAAGTTACGAAAAAAGTACGTATATCGACGGAAATGTTGAATGCCGTCAATCGCTGTCAACATTTTAAAGTTTTTTTCATTACGTTATCTTTAAGTACCTATACTCGCTTTGAGTCGGTGAGCAGTTAGTTAAAAAGTTAATTGTATAACATCATAATGTCAATCATCATAATATTATACGAGTGTAGTATGTGTACTGAAACTCAAAATAACTTAATTATTAAGATTAAATAAATAAATAATAAATATTATTGGACAATCTTACACAAATCGACCAAGTCCCAAACTAAGCAAAGCTTGTACTATGGGTACTAGACGACGATAAACATACTTATATAGATAAATAAATACTTAAATACATAGAAAACATCCATGACTCAAGGAACAAATATTCGTGCTCATCACACAAATAAATGCCCTTATCGGGATTCGAACCCAGGACCTCTTGCTTCGTAGGCAGGGTCACCAACTAGGCTAAAGCGGTCGTCAGATTAATTAAAGATAAATACATATTTCATAATAAATCTAGAGGCAATCAAGTTAGTTAATAATTGAGATTTTCTGCTTTAATTTGCATATTTATGACTAGCAGTGGCATTACTCATATTGAATTATATCTGAGTGTGCCATCATCATTACATTTTATGGTGTGAATGAATTTGGCAACACCATAACATCCATGTTTATATTAAACTAGCTTCTGCCTGCGACTCCGTCCGCGTGGAACTCGTTTACATCGTAGCACCATACAAACTTTCATCCCCAATTTCACCCCTTCCGGGAATGGTTTCCGGGATAAAGACTATCCTATGTCCTTCCCCGGGATCCAAACTATCTTCATAGCAAATTTCATCTCAATCGGTAACAAACAGACAGACACACTTTCACATTTATAAATTAGTATGGACTATGGATACATAATTTGCGTGGTTGTGTTAAATATTTGATTGCAGACCTATATTAACTTGGAATTGAATTAAAATAAACTGCAGTAATTAGACAGCACATACTTATCCTTGAGATTAGGTGTTGGCCGTATTACATCAAATTAGTACATTCAAAAAGCATCTCTACCGTAAGGTATACAAGATTCCAATTATAATTATTACAGTTTTATAAAAAGTCGACCACATTGGAGCAGCCCAACTGGGGAAGTACCTCCGCCTTGCAGAAGACCACAGCCATAATAACACTACTACTTGCTCTGTAGTAGTGTTGTTTTCCTGGAGGTGAGCTAGAGCTTCCGAGGATGCGTTGTGTTGAGAGCGAGGGAATTTGTTCCTTCAGCTGTCACCACGGTGAATTACATCAGAGGCGGAATTATCACGCGAGCCGCAGGTGAGCGTGATAAGAGAGCCGAGGATTGTAATTATCAAAGCCGTGAGCTTTCATCGACGTTTTTCAACACATTTTGCGAGGAAAAAAACCTTTTCATAAGATGAAAATTTGATAGGCCTGTCAAGTTATTTTCTTTACTTATTGATGTCAACAGGTTTTTACTCACATGTTGTATACATCGTCAAGAATTTCTAGTGGCGTCCATTCTTTTTATCACTTTTCTAGTCACCACGAATCAACCCAACACGCATTAACAATGTTTACAAATATCTGTGAAATAACCTATAATGGCGCGCATCAATTTTTTTTTGTGAAGTTTGCGCAGTGCGCGCGCATTAGATGAAATCTCTAAACAGCCAATACAAAATAAAATAAATAATTTCGTTTTAAAATGTTATCTTTATTAATTCATGTAAAATGTTATCAAAAGTGAATAGTTTTACTACATTAACCGTTTCTATATCATATCCAAAAAGAAATAGTCAATTAATTAATAAAAAGTATTTAATTTGTTTAGTCGGGTAAGAATCCATTTGCCGAGAATTAAAAAAAAAGCTGTACATTCTGTACAACCCGGTTAGTTTAAGAATGCACCGTCTGCATGCATACATCTTGCTGCAAGGTGCCAACGTGACTTAATCGGGATATAAGCATAACACACAATTATCGTAATGTTATTAAACACGCGTGTTTAATATCCAGGATTATGAGCCTAAAAGCGACACAATAAGAGGTACGTTACGAGCAATTGTGTGGAAAAAGAAGTTAATTTGAAGTACCTACGCTATAAAACGTTTAATAGCTCATTTGAATGCACCACGTTTTTTCGCACGAAGTAACAATACAAAGGCATTTAACATAAATTTGTATCACAAGTGTGATTAATATTAACAACTTATGCATTTAATTTGATGCAAAAAAACTCGAGGCATGTTCATAAAAACTTCCTTGTTAAATTTATTTATTCAGCATTTTATTGCGCAGCAGAGCTAATAAAGAAACTACATGCTAAAATTTACTAGGAATAACTTGAACCACTAATTATAAGTAGGATTTTAGTTGCTTACATGGTTATAATCAAAGTTTTTTGTAATCACTTCCAATCTCATGTTTGTCATGGAAGATCATACTCTTAAGGGCCTTTTACATGGGGCAACAACTCGCATGCGAGTTTTATTACATTGCAGGGTTTGATTGAATTCGTCGTATTCCGCTAGCTCGCAGCCCGCAATGTAATGAAAATCGCATATGAGTTGATGCACCATGTAAATGGCCCTTTAGTATAATGAAAACTTAAAACGCGATGTGATTTTGATTATAAAACGATCTAGTAATTGTAGAAGGTAGGTGTGTTGATTATATTTTTACCTTAAGGGCCGATTTTTCAATCTCTAGATTAAGTTATCCGTCACTTAAAATTATCACCATCTATTTCTTAAGTCATATCATATGAAAGAAAAGGACAGAGGTAACATATTATATTTATCTGACAGATAGTTTTAACTGGGAATTGAAAAATCGGCCCTAAAAAAATTGTTAGTAAATTGATTCTTAAATAAATTGTTATTGAATGAGCGAGCGAAGCGAACAAAGTTCTCCACTTCAACTTGGCTCAAACTTATTTCTTATGTTTATGTCCAATTGCCCAGCTGTCTTCCTCTACAGGTCGCATTGCTCAACCGATTCTCGTGAAATTTTGAGAGCAGGTTCGTTAATTATGTAGATTTTATTAGTTCCAGGAAAAAAAACAGATTTGCCAGTTCTACAGCTGACAGAGCCACTTGTCTTGTTTTATAGTCACATGCGTAAAAAGGTTTCAAAATAATCAATACAAATATTGCGTAAGTATCATAGGTTGTAAACCAACTTATTTGATATACATAAATCGTTTTCTAAACGTAGCAAGCAGTAATATAGTGGAAACGTACTCTCAAGCTAACAATAAGTAAGTAGGTATGCTTACAACCGACCAAACCAAATAGACAAACTAAATCTAGCTTTTCTCCTAAGCCAGTGGTCTAATTCACTTTGCCGGATTATAAGTAGTACAACTTTATCGTAAATTGTAATTTCGTTCCACACATAGCAATTTATCGTCAAGGTTATTTTCGCAGCAATCGATATTATGAATAAATCGATGCTGAGCTACGTTTACTAACAGAGTGAAAGTAAACTCAGATAAAAAAATCTAGTCCAAGATAATCAACTAAACGTGACCTGTTTGAATGTGAAATGAGATAAGATGGTGAAAATATGAAGATTCCTGTTATCGTGCTAGGATAAAACCAAGATCATAGTAGAAACATCGCAAGCCAATTCTGAACGCAGAAATGCGGTGTTTGATTAATTGTCAAATCAGCTGCAACGTCAAAAACGCTCCGTTAGTATGGAATTTGTCTTGCTTGTGACGTCACACTCACAGTTAAACATCGGCCTTAATTATAGTTTTTATGAATTTAAAAATCTTAAATAAGCAAACTTAAATGAAACATAAGCTAATGAAAAAATTGGCCTCATAAGAAGGCTCAAAGTCACCCAAAGGGCTATGGAGAGGGCTATGTTGGGAGTTTCTCTGCGTGATCGCATCAGAAATGAGGCTATCCGCAGCAGAACCAAGGTAACCGATATAGCCCTCCGAATCGCTAAACTTAAGTGGCAGTGCGCGGGGCACATAGCACGTAGAACCGATGGCCGTTGTGGCAGAAAGGTTCTCGAGTGGCGACCACGAACTGGAAGGCGCGGCGTGGGTAGGCCCCCCGCAAGGTGGACTGATGACCTGGTAAAGGTTGCTGAAGTCCGCTGGATGCGGGTGGCGCAGGACCGGTCACTTTGGCACTCTTTGGGGGAGGCCTATGTCCAGCAGTGGACGTCTTTCGGCTGATATAATGATGATGATGAATGAAAAAACAAACTTATATTCACTGTTGTCAAATACCCTATAGGCGGCCAAACATCTCAGCGTTCAACGTAAAAATCTTAAAACAAATGCCATAAATCAAATTCGACGCTCGCATTCCAAATTCAAAAGCGCGTCAATAATGTTGCCAGAATAAAAACAAAAGGGTAGCCTAATTGTTTTGGGAAGGGGAAAAAATCCCAGGAATCTGAAGGACGAGTGGTGACGTCAATGATAGGCCCCAGGTACTTGGGGTATACTGGCGCTGCACAAAAGTGGCTCGTGGTAGGGTAAACACATTTTAATTTACTATGTCGTGTTTTTGTGTATTTACTGTTGCGAAAAATAAATATGAGTATGGTTAAGATGTTTGAATATGATATGGCCCGCTAGCGTATCGAATTGCTTTGGAATTTGATAATATTTGTTCAGCTAACTTGACTTGAATAATAGTATTAGTGAGTCATGCCAACGGTTCATGAATGTCGCTTGCCAAGGTTTGATGCTCTTAGATAATGATTATTTTAATTATTACTCGATTAAGTTAGTCATACTGTGAGTGCATTCTCATTTAGAAGCGGATTTCTGTCACGCAATACATTAACGAAATTAAGGTGGTTTTAGTCTACGCTACTAATAGAATATGATATGAAATGACTTATTACAAGGCACGCATTAAAATAAAATTCAAGTCTAATTGTAAAAATATGATGGTCGACAGCGAGTAACCTATAATATGGTTTGTTAATTAAAAAAATGAATATACATTAATATATAAGTAGACATACTTGTTTAAATTTACCTTAAAACCATACGGACTAATAATTTACCTTATTCAATATAAACTATCGATACCCTAGTTCACAATCGTACTAATTACGGGGAAAAAAGTGGTGTATTTAGTATGATAGTGCTCAAATATTAAAGTTTTAGTGGCAAAAAAAATGTAATTAGTACGACTGTGAACTAGGGTATCGATATATTACCTACCTATACATACATTTACTAAAAATATTTCATCATTTATTTTCATAAAATCGAACCGAGACGACTTTTTACGAAGCCACTATATTAAGGCGGACTTTTTATAAAAAAAATCGTATAATAAATAGGTTTTTTTAACACGCGTCAATGCACCACAACGTTACTGTACCGAAGCCAACTCATCTCATAGGCAGCATATTATTTTAAAGAAACAGAAGCGCAGTTTACAATCATATTTATTTTTCAAATACAAATACAACATAACAAATTCACTGCTAAAAATCGCTACGCGCTATGCTCGTACCTTTTTCTCGTATGTAGCGGAAAGCGACTATAGGGTAGGCGCCTGCTAGACGGGTTCCTGGCAGTGAAATTCTTAAATAACACGAGAGTCTGATGATCGAAAATTGCTATAAGCATTTTTTTTTACATTAAAATTTGTTAACATGTTCATCAATCAAATAAGCTCTCAATTACAAGTACCTATCCATTTCTATCACGTTTCTTTGCATTTTTTGTAACCCGTTTCACGTAGAGATACTAGTGGCTCAGTGAGCTGTAGAATTCGCGAGCATTTCTATTTACTTACATATATTTTTAAATTAAATCGACAATATATATATATATATAAGTAACTGTGAAACCTGCTCACAAAACACGAGAATCGGTTGAGAAATGCGGCCTGTTTTACAACAGCTGTATGGACGCCGGACATACGAAAGAATTTTCGCCCAAGCTGAAACGGAAAACTTCGTTCGCTTCGCTCGCTCGTTCAATAAGTCTCAATTTTGCAAGTCAAAACAGGCAACAGTTGTTTTGTAAAGTTGTAACTCGTAGCTTCGTAGAACGGGCCACTGCTAGCGATCTTAAAATTGCCGTTTTTTTCTTGTCTCTAGAATGCTTAGCGAGAATTTAAATTTGGCTAAGCTGACAGAACGCCCATAAAAAAGTAAATCCATTGGAGAACTTGTAAATCATCCCATATATATTAAAAATAGACTTTTAAAGCTTATTTTTTACGCGAGCCAACGCACCGCAACCCCACTACAGCCCAGCGATGTGGGTCAGCGGCGGAATGCGGTCCGGCAGGCCGCGCCCGCGCACCTGCGAGATGCGCGTTTTCCGAGGGCTGCTGGCAACACTGCCTGTTTTTTTTATTTTATTCGATCTTTTTAAAAATTCTGTCACGATATTACAGTCCATAAGGTAATCAGCGGAATGTCACCTTGTTCATATTTGGAGCAGCCCAAATGGGCAAGCACCTCCACCTTACAAAAGACTACATACAACTCGCTTTGTGGGGTATTTGGCGTTGTATGATTTGGGTATGCGCTGTGCTCAAGGGTGTACGACCTATATGTATTTGTCTCTAGCAAGTTGACAGCTAAAGACAAATGCACATCACTCTCACTCAACACAGCGTATACCCGGGAGCTCTGGCGACCTTATTCGCCACCAGGGGGGCTAGCACAGCTTGCTGTCGAGTCGTGTCGCGCGCGAGTCGGCAACTCCTGTCTCACTCGCACTGTGTAAATTACAAAGAGGAGGGCAGATTTATTTTGTATCGCGTCGCGCCACGGTATCGGTCGCGCTAGCCCCGCAGGGACAACACCACAATACCTACAGCAAGTCGACAGCTTAAAAACAAATGCACGTCACTCTCAAAACAGCGCATATCTACTGGCCAGCCCACCTTACTCACCACCAGGAACAACACCACATACCTACAGAGCAAGTCGATTGTTCGTGTGGCATAAAGCCGCTTCCGCATTCGTATTTTGTAATCCTATTGGAACAAAAAAAATGTTGACCGAAAATAAAAATCTTACGATCCTAATCGTGGGAACCATAGCGCGGTATGCCGGCAAAGCTACTGTTTGCTTTTTTGTAATCATTTTGAGGACTTAAGAACTCATTTACTTATTTATGTAGTAAGCAGGCACCGTTGCCTATGGACACTTGCGACTCCAGCCCCCCTATTCCCTAACTTGTTTTAAGCTCACCTCAACGATATCTTGACACCGCGATGCGTAGTAACCAAGCGTAGGTAGAGGTCTAGTTTCGTGACGGGTGAACGGCGGGGTGAGCCGCATTAACGCTTAGCGAATAACAGCCCCGAGCAGACACAAGTGTGATGCCGACCTTCTATTGATGTGAAAAAGTAGTCATTAATTAGCTTATTTATTTAAATTAAGAGTAACATTTAAAAAAGAACCGTAAAATTACACACATACACTAATACCGCAGTGACAGAAGTAAACTATTTCACCTTGCAAATTAGCGCGTGAGAACTTATTGTGTGTCGGCCGAACGGGTAAGCGCCGCGGATTGCATGGCGTTTGCGCCCTTTTTCTCGCTAACTCGAATGGCGCAGCCAGAGGGGATACCGCGAAACTTCGTTCGTGTATCACCGTCTTTGTCGCTCGAATCAGCAACTGCAACAGAGAGGGATATATACGAACGAAGTTCGTTTTCGTTTCGCGGTAGGCCCTCTGTCTCGTACTACGGCATCGATCCCCCCCCCCGCCCCCAAGCCTCGTCCAAAATCTCTCGTCATTTACGGTCACGTGACATTCACATCTTACGGTCACGAGTTTAACAATTTTTCCCCATGCCAAAAAGTGCACAGCCCCAAGAAGTTTTTACTTCAAAAATATTGGCTTTCCCATCTTCCGGGTTAAATGGGAATAGCCCGTACTTTCATAGATTGTCTTATTATGTTTAGATTGTCTACTGGTAAACGTATTCAATCATCAGTGCATGATCGCGTGTCAATCAGTGATGCTTTCTCACCGGTCCACTTGGTCATGACACAAAAACTTGTGCTGATTCTTGATGATTGTGTACATACAAACAATGTGTTGTCATTAAATGACATGTTGTTCTAAGTATTCAAATAATAGTACATTACTGAAGAGGCCGTGAAGTAAGGTATTGCTCGTAGACGAGGCCGGATACAACGAGTCCAGCAATCCCTGTTCCGGCCGAGGATTGTATAGTGCTTTTCTCAAACGATGTGAGGAAATATTTAAATTAAAATAAATACAAGGTAATCAATTAAATAATAGGTAATTTGCCGCCTTTTTTTTTTCAAACATGCCATTTGAACCAGCCGGTGGAGCAGCATGTTTAACCGCACAAAGTATACCGTAGAACTGTACAACTTTTCCTTTTCAACCTAGCTTTGCCCACCGCATCACATTTCACTAGAAGCGAAATATCATAAAACTAGTTACAGATACACCTCCCTTTTCAATCTGTGGTTTATAGCTAAACATATTGCTGGCAACACTGGCCTATTGGTTGACGTGTATCTAACTTCAGTCACGCGTGAGCCGGCTTCAATTGAGGACGTGTTTTTTGGCGGGCCAAAAAAGTTAAAAAAACTTCGGTACCGGATAGGTATATTCGGGTCAGGAGAGTCCTACAGGTATGTAATTTTAACTGTAAATGCTGCTGCTTAGAAGAAGAATTAGTTTGAAGAATAGACATTAGGTAATCCACGTTTGGCTATCAAGGCTCGTCTAAGAGTCCGCAGTAAGCTCGATTCTCCATACAAACGTAGTTACGCTCTCATTTTAAAACTACGTGTTGGATTGTAACGAAACTATAGTCCTCATTAATTGTATATGCAAAGTTTCGTCACAAACCAACACGTAGTTTTAAAATGAGAGCGTAACTACGTAGTCGGTCCCAAAGTTCTGTCACTGGCATATTATTTTTAAATTTAGAAGATGATTTTAAGAAAATTTTATTGCATTCCATTTTTGAATGTTTGACAATTATTTTAAAACAAAAAACAGTCATTCGTTGCAATTTCTCACGATGGAGTGGACATAGAAAGAAAACCGAATAGCTGTTTTAGCATTGCACCGCTGTGGGCACTCGCCAAGTACGATTTTCAAGTTGCTCAAAAATTTAAAAATAACGCTTAGGTTTGTGTACCGTACTATTGATAGGTACAATGAAGTCTCCAGTGTTGAGGACAAGAAAATAATTGGCCGGCCTCGCTCCGTACGAACACCAGCAGTGATCAAAGCGATCAAGGCGCGCATAGCAAGAAATCCTGTCCGAAAACAGAAATTGATGGCTTTGCAGATGGGTGTCAGTAGAAAAACCGTCAAAAAGGTTTTAAACGAAGATCTTAGTCTACGAGCATACAAAAAAAAGCGTGGGCACTTACTTAATGCCCGTCTAAAAACAATAAGGCTTAAAAGATCCCGGAAGTTGTTAAAGCGGTACGCGAAAAATCGACACCGTGATATCCTCTTTACAGACGAAAAGATTTTCGATATTGAAGAGAAGTACAATAAACAGAATGATAGAGTGTACGCTAGGAGCTCTGAAGAAGCAGGAAAAAGAGTTCCGCGGGTGCAACATGGGCATCATCCATCATCAGTGATGGTCTGGTTGGGTGTATCTTATTACGGGCCAACTGAGGTTCATTTTTGCGAAAAAGGTGTCAAAATCAGTGCGAAAGTATACCAAGAGACAGTTTTGGATAAGGTTGTCAAAGATCTGCCCAACACGCTATTTTCGGGACACAATTTTGTGTTCCAGCAGGATTCTGCGCCAGCACACAAAGCCAAGACCACTCAAGCCTGGTTTGACCGTCAAAAAATCGACTTTATAAGACACGAAGATTGGCCTTCCTCTAGTCCGGACCTTAATCCTTTGGACTATAAAATTTGTCAGGTCTTAGAGGGGAAGGTCTGTGCTAAACCACATAAAAATTTGGAGAGCCTAAAGTCATCTTTAAGAAAAGCAGTCACTGAGATAGATATGAAAATGGTGCGTGCTGCGATAGACGACTGGCCGCACCGATTAAGGGCATGTATTAAAAACAAAGGAGGTAATTTTGAATAATTTTGAGTAATTTTAATTCTTTATTAAATGTACTTTAAATCGGTATATAATTTATTAAAAATTTATTGCTACTTTTGTTTTTATCATTATTTTCATTTGTGACAGAACTTTGGGACCGACTACACGGAAAGAAATTATTAGTTGGTTTTACCATATTTCAACAAAATTTTAGGGTTAATATAGCACCTACTCTTGAGTTTTGTTGAATCAACAAAAACTATATTGTTGATCAGTTACGGTAATTTTAACTAATTACATATTTGTTGATTCAACATTTCAATATAATGGTAAAATTAACCCTCTAACAAGGGGTTAATATAGCACCAACCCGTGGAATTTAGTTGTTTCTACCAGTAGCACAATGGTAAATTTAACCGTCTAGCAATATGTTAATTCATTACCTACCATTAGATTTTTGTCAGTTTTACTAGTTTGCACTTGGTGCAAACCTGGAAAAACAACCAACCATGACAGTAAAATTTACTCTGTGACAAGGTTTGCTTTAACGTACTCGAAAAGTTAAAAAAACAAGAATGAGTGTGTTGAATCGACTTGGCTTTTAATGGTTAGTTTTACTGGTTTGCACTTGGTGCAAACTTGTAAAAACAAGCAACCACGACAGTAAAATTGACTCTCTAACAAGGGCTGCTTTAACGTACTATAAGTGTTAAAAACACGAGTGTGTTTGTGTTAAATCTACTTGCTTTTAATGTTAGATTAACCTTCGAACTCAAGGTTGTGTTAACTGAGTTACTATATTGGATCAACTCACTATATTGTTGGGTCAACCCAAAATATTTTGAGTTCATCCAACAGTATTTTAACAAAATAGTGTTGTTGATTCGATCAATGTCTTGGTGTTGAATTTAACCACTTTAAAGGATAAATGTACTTTCAAAAAGGGGTATGGTTAACAGTCCTCCTGCACTGTTGAACCAACTTTTGCTGTAATAGTTAGGTCTACATTTATGATTTATTGAATTAACCTCGATTAAATTGTAAAATTAACAGTGTAGTTTTGTTGAGGCAATAAGTGTGTTGGTGTTGTATTAACCAATAATCAATAGAATATTTAACAACGTAGTTTTGTTGTGGCTAAATGTACTATATTGTTGGGAATACTAAAAATGTTTTGTATTATTAACCTATTCTTAATAGTATTTTCCACTAAACAGTTTTGTTGTGTCAATGAGTGCGTTTGTATTGAATGTACCTCATGTTAATGTTGAATTAACCTTTAAAGCATAGGTGGGGTTGACTTAGATTGAATAGTATTTTTAACAAAATCGTTGTGTTGATTCAATCAAATGTATTGATGTTGAATTTACCCGCTTCAAAGGTTAAATGTACTTTCAAAAAAGAGTAGGGTTAACAGTCCTGCAATGTTGAACCAACTTTTACTGTAATATTTAGATCTATATGTATGTTTTGTTGAATTAACCTGAATTAAACTGTTTAATCAACAGTGTAGTTTTGTTGAGGCAATAAATGTCTTGGTGTTGTATTAACCCATAATCAATAGTATTTTTAAAAAGCAGTTTTGTTGTGTCAACATCTACAAATTTAGTTGGGAATACTCAAAACATTTTGTAGTATCAACCTAGACAAAATAGTATTTTCAACAAAACAGTTTTGTTGTGTCAATAAGTGCGTTTGTGTTGCATCTACCTGATAAAATACTATTGAAGCAACCTTTCGAAGTAGAGGTTGGATTAACACGAGCTACAATGTTGTATCAACTTTCGCCAGAATTGTTAGACAACTTGGATTATATGGTCAAATAATTATTCAACTATGATATACTTATTAGATCACCTTAACTTGAATCATATTGAAATTTACATCGTATAACATTGTAAAGTGGTTCATTTGACAATATACTTCAAATAGTCCTAACCTTACAATTATAGCGGAAGTTGATTAAACATTGTACAGTCAGCATCAAAAGCAGTTACGCAAACGAAGACGTCAAAAGACTTTATTAAAAGGGAATACGAGCTTTGGACATCTTCGATTGCGTAGTTACTTTTGATACTGACTGTACCTCGTGTTAAGCCAACCTTTTCTTCGAAAGGTTGGTTTAATAGTTTTTTATCTGTGAGGCTAAGTTTTATGTTGGACATAAAGCATTCGTCCCTTTCTGGCAAATATGCGAGTGCGAGAGGGACAAATGCTTTACGCCGGACATATAACGTAGGGTGCTAGGGGGGCAGGTAGATGCAACAAAAGTTATAGACACAACAAAACGGTTTTGTTGAAAATACTATTGTCTAGGTTGATAAAATTAGGTACAAAACATTTTTAGTATTCCCAACAAAATTTGTAGAAGTTTACACAACAAAACTGCTTTGTCATAAATACTATAGATTCTAGGTCAATACAACACCAAGACACTAAAAATAGAATTACCTAACATTATTTAAATCGCACACATAGAAGGTAGACGCGACACTTAACAAAAGTATCTTCTAACTAATACATAGATATACATATCTTTAGCCTAACTAAGAAAACAAGTTGGTTCGACATAGCAAGTACTGTAAAAAGAACATTAAAAAACGATTCATACGGTAAAAAGTTTATTCTTAAACAATTTGGTGACGCGTAGACAACCGATATTAATCTGGGAACTCCGGCCATCACTATGGTAAAGAGCGCGTAAAACGTCTTACTTACACTTCAGCATATTTATCTAGCACAACACATCTAATAGCATTCAGATGGATTCAGCGCGTCTAAATGTGTGCATGAAGATGCGAGCTGCCAAGCAACTTTTGGGCTGCTTCTACTCCAGAGCTAAGCTACGCAGCTTAGCGGTGTGCTATGGCAAAATCGACAAATAAGATTCGCGCTGGGCCCCTATTCGGCATTTGTACCGAGTGATATCTCTGAGCATATCGCCACCATTACATGACCATTTCATCTGTCAATGTCAACCAATGAGAGCGCACCTGTTTGCCGTTATAGGATAGATGAAGTGGGCCTATGGTCGCGATATGCTCAGAGATATCGCTTCGTACAAATGTCGAATAGGAGCCGTGCTCTTAGCCTATTGGTCGTTTTTACGTACCTAGCTTAGCTCTGGTGGAAAAGCAGCCTTAAACTGTCATTGATGCATTTTTACGAACGCGTTATTAAAAATCGTATTCATTGGTGTGTTGTATATACATAATCACAGGAAATATGCAATGATAAATGGAAATAGTTAAGGGGCAAAGGATCCAACCTTAACAGAAATTACAATAATGAGATTTTTTTTTGTGTAAGTGATAATTGATGGTGATACGGGTACTTATTTAAAATTTAACCTTGTATGGATTAGAACCTTTTGCTTAACTAGGTCCTTCGGATATAGTAATAAAATAATTTAACTTATACATAAGCAAACAATAAACGTTATACACAAAAAAAAACTAAAAAATAATAATTACAACCTTATTTAACATACATAATCCTAACTTTCTTTTTCAACATTTATTTCAACATTGGTCGAGACAGAGACAGAGTCGGACTTTGAAACCAGATTTGTTTTTAAATAAAAACGGAGACTTGAAAATGCGCGTGAAAGTTGTAAAACAGCACTATTTTGTAACGGTACAATAATTAAATATCCATTATTGAAGCAGAGCGCCAGAGTTTGAAGAGCAGATCATAAATTGAGTGAAGCCACCTTTATTGCAGATATGAACAATTTTAAGCTGGAGATGGAGTTGGACTTTCAATACAGCCATTTTACAAAAATTTAATGATTATTTTATTGAGACTGTAAAAGTATTTCAGCAGATCAGATAAAAGAAAAGATAAAAACGAAAAGGTAATAGCGCACAAACACACACCGGAATTTTCGTGGCACTTTTATACTATCACAGACAGTTCTTTTATCCAAACACAAAGAAATAAAGGTAATACACAAAAAAAACTTTTCTTAAAAATTAGTATGCACCAATGCTTGAAAGGAGATTAATTTTAACAACCTTATTTAACATACATGATCCTAACTTTTTTTTCAACATTTACTTCAACAGTGGTCGAGACAGAGAGCAAGATTATTATAGATAGCAAAGAACAATATGCAATACCAATATGTGAAAATTAACTCTGAGAGAGACGAATGCACTGCTGGGGTATTGGATCGGTTAATATTTTACCCTACAATACATATCTCCATTAGAAACAAAATGAGGAACTATTGGAAGACTTGTAATTTTGTCTAATTTAAGGCATTCAAATTTACTCGTGCTCTTACTTTCGTGTAGCTGATACGCTTGAAGGTGGTCATTGAAACCAATATTAATAAGAATTTTACATAGTAAAACAATGGCCGGCTCTAATTTAAGTATATAAACAATTTTGTAAAATATAACTTCTTGCTCATTGAAAATGCTAATAATCAAACCAGGCTTAAACCTAGTGCCATATTTTGTTACCCAATTTATTCGAACATCACGTATACTAGATCCGTTTACTGTCGCGTTGGTTAATTCAGAAATCATTGTAGTGTTATCAACGCTTCCACATGTAAGTCTGTCAAAGAAACCTTGTCTAGTATGAACTCTTTGTGCAACATTTAACTGTTGTTTTATCATTAAAGTGAGAGGTAAATTGCGTTTAGATGACGTATTATAAGCAGTTTGTTTTAATTGTTTGTGTTTTGCTTCAAATCGTATGCACCAAATGTGCTTTAGAGGACCTATACTTTTTATAATATGAGGGTAGTGTATCATAAAATGATGTTTAGGCTTTAACGTGTCATTAAAGTATTCGACATATTGTTCATGGTGTTCTGATACTAAATATTTTAAATATTTAATTGTTGAAGAGTCAATTTCTGACATTAACAAAATATCAATAATTTTTAACAAGTTCAAAAAGACGTTCCAGACTCTGTCATCTTCTGGCACGAGATCTCCAATAAGAAAAGGCAAAACATTAACGAAAAAAGACATCTCAGAAGCACTCATTTTTAATTTTTTATTCTTTAAATTATTAATGGTTATTTCCGTCGCGGGCTTTTGATCTAATTCCTTGGCAGAATAATCAAATAATGATAATCGGTTGTTTAACGTGCTCAAACTAAATAATTTAATTCTATCAACATAGTACAATAACATGTTACATATATCGTAATGACAAACACCTTCAAATATATCGTGCATGATATCGACTGCCATATTTTCAGTAACATGGTAGGTTGGCAGAGTATTGAAAATACTACCTCCGTTTACGCCTGTTCCGGATGGATCATTTGAACTCAAATCTTGATTATAATTGTCTTTGTTTCTCAAAGTACAAACTGACTCAACTGTTTGTTTACACATTACGGACTTGTGAGTTTTACAAATTCTGCAGTAATAGTTACTGGAAAATGATTGACTAAATCCTAATAAATAGTTTAAGCCCAAGTTATCGCCAATAATCAAACCAAGAACAAAATATACTTTTTGTGTTTTACTTTCAATGACAATATCAATGCCTTCTGTTTCCAAATCTTTCAATTCACTGACAAGTAAATGAAAAAGTGAATCTTTACCAAACTTTTTTAGGGATGTGTTAAATAGTGAAGCAACTAGTATATTTTCCAGTAATGATAAATGCTCTGAAGGAAGAGTTGGAAAACTCAAGTATGTGGCTGCGATGGACTGTTTGCCTGCATGGCTACCTAAAGCATTGCCCGTTTCAAAATCATCAAAATATAAAAAATAAGGGATGAATATTCCACTCCTACCTAAAATTTTCGATTTCCATAGAGTTCCTTGAATGAAGTTGTTCAGTGTCTTTTCATTTTGACTCTGTAAATTTTCCATATTTGCTAAAGTTGATTCAAACACGGATGGTAGTTCAAAAAAACATTTAAACA
Source organism: Epinotia bilunana (assembly GCA_947049275.1). Classification (NCBI taxonomy): domain Eukaryota; kingdom Metazoa; phylum Arthropoda; class Insecta; order Lepidoptera; family Tortricidae; genus Epinotia; species Epinotia bilunana. Next base: position 4,279,544 of record OX346274.1, read on the forward strand.
TCTCCTTCAGTGACACCATTGTCCCTTTGGATGTTTTACTTTGTAATATGTTAGAGCCGTCTTGTAAGCATGGTATCACAGAAGAATCTATTATATATTGCTGAGGTTTAATGTAACAACCTAATCCTTCAAAATACTGTAAAAGTTTCCTTTCTGTGTCAACTTTTTCAAACGGAGTGGAACATACATCAATTACAGCTTGAATATAACTATTGTTTCCAGCATCTGACATACAATGACTTAAAGTCTCACCAATTACTTGAGTTATGTTCTGTTTTATTTCAGTTAAAATGTTTCCTGCCGTAGCTCTGTTTAAATTTGGATTGCTATAAAGGGATAAAGCAAAATTTAATGTTTTGTTTCGTAAATGTTCAATATGGCTTTCACCATAAACGGGGCAATTTTTTTTATTTGTATCAACTGTGTCGTCTAAATTAGTTAGCTTTGAAAGTTGTGAAACAACACAATTTTGTGACGTAAAATTTTGTATTGTTTCACAATTTTCAATACATGTTACTTCAAAGTCATAATTTTGTTGGGATTCATTATGGAGAATAGAACTACTACTCGGCTCACTCGATTCACAATGTGTAAGTGTATGATTTGTTTTTGTTCTAATATTGGTAACATTTTCCAATTGAGATTTACCCGGCTTACTGATATTGTGACTGACGAGGTGTCTCTTATAGCTTTTTATATTTTGGAAACGTCTGTGACATTTAGGCTGTGCACAACTATATTCAGATAGATTACTATGTTTTAAGTCGATATGTAAAAACAAACCTTTAAGGGATTTTAACTCCTTATTACAAATAAAGCAATTAAAGATCATTTTCACTAAGTGAAAGTTATTATAGTAACTTACATGAAGTCTGCAATTAACGTGGCAACACTGGGAAATTTATGATCTTGTGGTGTGTGAATTTCATAAAAGTAGTGTTGGATGAACATCCATGGCTGAATACTCTCACGAGGATATTGCATGTCAAACACATGAAATGTTTTGAAGCAAATGTCAACAGCCTTCAAGAGTGATTCTAGTTGGTAAGTGACGTCATCAAAATTGACGTAGAAGTCGGAAACATTTTCGATGTCTGGCCCCACACATATTACCACAGGTTGGCAGGTGAGTCCTTTTTTATGGTGGATATCCCGACGTGTTGTAAGGCAATTCTGAATGTCACTCTGAGTCTAAAACAAAAAAGTTTATTATACATTTGACATCAATGATTCCGAACTTTAATTGCTTCATGGTTTGCCCAATATGCTTATTGAAATGTCTAGGTAATGTTACAGGTTAAGAGTCCGCAGTAAGCTCGATTCTCCATACAAACGTAGTTACGCTCCCATTTTAAAACTAGGTGTTGGATTGTAACGAAACTTTGCATATACAATGACATGAGGTATATCTATGTCTGTAATTAGTTTATATACTTGTAGCTTCAGATAACATAGTAAAAAAATACAGCTTATTTAAGTTTTTCATACAAAACTTGTTTTTGCTGTATTTAGTTTGTTTTATAAACTGGAACCACATAAACTAATTATAGACATAGATATACCTCATGTACTTGTATAAGGAAAGTTTCGTTACAATCCAACACGTAGTTTTAAAATGAGAGCGTAACTACGTTTGTATGGGAAGGTGAGATTCGGCCGAGCTTACTGCGGACACATAAGTCAATTATGTAATATAAAAAAGCGGTAGATAGGTTATAAGCGCTCCAAAAGTGGCACTAAAACACGGCCAATTGTATAACCTTGCCTCAGTGTCGAGTCGTCAATGGACACATATTAAACGTGTCTCATCTCAGCTTCTGCTGTCAGACTTGGTGGCTATTTTTAAACACAGAATTTCATATAAACAACGTATCTACCTCTCTTTTATATTACGTCATTGGGTTAAGTATACACAATAGTATTAAATTAAAAACATTTACCTTCACATGCAATATCAGACTGTCACGTGATTCCAATATGGTCGGTTTGTTATACTTTTTTTTTTCAGCTGATGATGTTCGCTAAAACAGAAATATTTATAAGCGAAGGGGTTATATATGTATATACCTAGGTAAATGAGTAATATAAAAATCTTAACAAAAATAGGTAAATAAATATACTTACTAATATAATAAATGCGAAAGTGTGTCTGTCTGTCTGTCTGTTACCTCTTCACGCTTAAACCGCTGAACCGATTTGGATTAAATTTGGTATAAAGATAGTTTGAGTACTGGGGAAGGAAATATAATAGTTTTTATGACGAAAATCGTCCCCCAAGGGGATGAAGTGGGGGGTGAAGGCTTGTATGGAGCTACGATATAAACGAGTTCCACGCGGACGGAGTCGCGGGCAGAAGATAGTAATATTATAAACTAGCTTCTGCCTGCGACTCCGTCCGCGTGGAACTCGTTTATATCGTAGCTCCATACAAACCTTCACCCCCCACTTCATCCCCTTGGGGGATGATTTCCGGGATAAAAACATAGGATATGTCCTTCCCCAAGACTCAAGTTATCTCTATACCAAATTGCATCTCAATCGGTTCAGCGGTTTAAGCGTGAACACAGTTTAACAGACAGACAGACACACTTTCGCATTTATAATATTAGTATAGTAGTGTGGATGGAAGTATGGATGCGAAAGTGTGTCCGTCTGTTACCTCTTCACGCTTAAACCGCTGAACTGATTAAGATAAAATTTGTTGTAGAGATAGTTTGAGTCCCGAGGAAGGACAAAGGATAATTTTGACCCCAGAAATCACCTCCCAAGGGGTTGAAATGGGGGTGACAGTTTGCATGGAATAAAAGAGTTACACAAAGAGAGACAAAAGATAAACAGGAGCTAATCTATAAAAACGGCTAAAAAATCACGCTTGTTGACAGACAGACACACTTTCGCATTTATAATATTAGTATGGATATTTATTTATTTACGTCATTGGGTGGTAAGTGAGATTTACCGCCCACGGGCGCAGCGGCAAATCTCACTTTACACCCAGAAGGCGTAAAATTGTGTACGCACCACGGGCGGTAATAAAGAAAGCCTCTGATCGATTACACCTGGCAATAAAGTAGCAACCACCGGGCGGTATGTACCAAGGGCGGTATGTATGTACCAAGGGCGGTATGTATGTATGTAAGCACTTTATTGTATACAATAACAGGTTAAAGAATATAGAATAACACAAACGGTAAAACAAAGAAAGCCTCAGATCGCAGGTATTTGACGCCCGAACCCAAGGCAAGGGCGATAAATATGCGATCTGAGGTTTTCTTTGTTTTACCACCCTTGGTAAGTACAAAATGCTTAGCGTGCGGTTATTGGTACTTTACTGCCAGGTGTAAATAAATAAATATAGTATAATAATAAATGTACTATTATTTACCTTTTCGTCTTTATCTTTTCTTCTTTCTGATCTGCCCACGGTTGGAACCAGTTTCCCGCAAAGTAAGGATAAAGCAATAAATGCTTTCGTGTCTGAAATTAAATGTAAATTGTATTAGTGGGTTTTATTTTATTGTATTATAAAATATGGTAATGTAGGTATTCGTTAAACAATTAAGACATCAATTATTATGTATAAGATCAGGTGCTGGGGAAAGAGAAACAATGTTTTTTTTTTCGTGGGGTGATAGAAACAGTGTCCCGATTACTCCATTCATCCACATAAAACAAATCTATATCTATCGCGCAATAAGATCAAAGGCAAAATTTACCTTCTTTCGTCGTGTCGTTGAAGGCAATCTTCAAATCTTGAAATACTTTTACGTCACTAAAAGCATCATTAGCTTTTTGTAAAAACTCTGGAAACTTCACAAAAAGTGAGAGGTCCTTTTTTGGGTGACAGTATTCAAAGTCCAACTGTATCTGCAAAATATAAGTTATTAAATATAAACCGGTGCTCACAGACATCCTTCGACTTTAACATACGAGTATCAGTATGTAATAATCACATGAATAAAAATGTATACTTACAAACTGAAATCCAAAACTCTGCTTCAATAACGGATATTTTTTTAATATGTCTTGCAAATTATGTTTCGCGTTTTTGTAGTCTGTACATATCCGATATTTCCTGGTTTCTAGCCATTTCTCTTTCACTTCTTGGAAGGGCTCTTTATTATATTGAAGCCATATAATATTGTCTTCGTCTTCTTCAATGTCTGATGATAAAGTAAAATGCAAAACAGCACATGTAAAGTCAACATAAAAAACACATAAGAGCAGCCAAAGTGGCCAAATACTTCGCAACACAGCCTTATTGCTATAATAATTAACATGTGTTGCAGCTTACGATACATTTGGCTACTTTGTCTACTCTCATCCTACACTCAAGAGCAATGAAATCAGGTCACTGTATGGGATTTTCCATCCTACAAAGTGACCCGATTGAGTTGACTGTAAAAATGTAAGTAGTTACCTGAATGTTCCGGAATATTTTCAATAGATAATTTTCGTTTCCGGCCAAGTACTCCTTCTCGTTGTAACAGTCTTCTCTGATTATTGTACCGATCTATTAGTTTACCTTTTGCGGGTCTATATTTGCTCTGGTATTTGACACCAGGTATGTAGTATGTCTCCTAAAAACAGACAAAAAGTGTATTTAATGATACAATAAATTTAAATTGAATAGTATTTCATACTGAAAAACATATCATTTTTCGGTAAGTATTAAAATATTACAATGGTAAAAAGAGAACGACAGTAGGTAAAATAAGGGTGAATAAAAAACGAACTACAAAGTAATCAATTATCAGTCAGTTAAAAAAATTGCGCAAGTCTCTATCAAAACCTACCTATAGTGAGTGAGTGACAAGTTGTAACATACACAGTGCCGCGCACGGGTGCGGTCGAATTTGCTGCATTTTAGGCATGTAACTTTCGGCCGAATATCCGGCGGTCGGATAGCGAATATCCGGCCGGCTGCACCGCCGGATATTCGGTATCCGGCCAAATCACTATCCGTTGCATCTCTACTTTATATGAGTTTGATTTATCTTTATATATGTACTACAAAACGTCAGACATAGGCCAATCAATTTAGATCTCGTTTAGGTACATCGTCGACCGGCGAAGGCAACATGCGACAGCGCAATGAATGCGAGTGTGACAGCGCTATATCTAACATACTATATCACTCCAACATACACCGGATTAGCCTCTTTTGTCCACCCTATTGTGATGTCAAGCGAGTCGTGTCGTGACGTGACCACAGCATTTTTATCAAATTCTTTTGTATGGCAACAATTTTAACTATGAAATAAACTGATGTTAGTTATAAGTACCTTTAAAGGCCTACATCACACTGGCGCGGCCTGCGGTGGCGGTCAATAGTAAATTTGACAGCTAATGACAAGTTTACTATTGACCGCCGCGGCCAGGCCTCGCCATCGCCAGTCTGTGAAAGGCTTTTACGCCGTCATACATTTCGGGTTACCAGCATGCGATTTTTTAATTTGCCGACATTTTCCAGTGACATGACTCGCTTGACAGACTAGTATCTACAGTTTAGCTAAGCGTATATATTACATTTTCAATGAAGCAATACTTGTAACCTACTTATATTTATATAAAAGACAAGATGCCCCAAAAACCAACGTCTTAAGGGAAAGGAAGGGCTCATATTAAAGCACATTATAGCTCCGTTTGTGGACCCTGAACTAGTACGGAAAATATATCATAAGATAAGATACCTTGCTACTGCATATATTTTATCGCTCCGTGTGTGACGGGCTTTATGCTTGAATGAAAAACAATGGCGGCAATCACAACTATGGAGAAGTAAACTTTACGCGATTATTTAAAAAAAAGAATGATAATGCCCAAATCGCTTTAAAAACTTCATTACTTTGTAAAGATTCTATAATAAAATAACGTAAGATAACTGAAAAGTTGTGGAAATAAAACATGCACTTCAGGATATTTTATAACATATTATGGTCAACATAACATACACGTAATTTTAGATTAAAATTATGCATACGAGTATCTGCGAAAATACAAAATTCGCTGAAAACATAGTTATAGATAATTGTATATTTTATGAGCTGCCCTATAAAGGTGGTGTTCCACCGGCGAGGCAAGGCGGGGCGTGGATGGGCGAGAATTGAAATCAGTATGGGACTTACCCCCTATTTCTACCGCGCGCGTGCGCGCTCAGTGCAAATAGGTAGTAAGTCCCATACTAATTTCAATTCTCGCCCATCCAAGCCCCGCCTAGCCTCGCCGGTGGAAAACCACTTTAAGAATTTTTTGTTTAGGCGGTCGTCACACTGCGCCGCATCTCCGGACGGATATACAAACTGAGGTACTTGCATACAACGAGAACCGCGCCTCCGTCAGGAGATGCGTCGCAGTGTGACATCCACCTTAAAGCTGGTTTTTGGAACACTTGTATATTACTTATATGCAAAAACTACGATTATTACGTATAGAAGTAACCTTTAATTCCGTGGGAATAAATCTTTGTATTGCTTCAGCTATAACCATAAAATCTTCCTTTTTCATGCATTCATAATTTTTAAGAAACCACTCGACGACACTTTTCGTGAGATGGGTTCTAAAAGTAGCGTCGAGCTTATTACACGTTTTCAGACGTGCCAAAACCAGTTTGCCATGGTTATTGTCATTTAATATTGTTGTTATATCGATTTCCTATGAATAATAAGAAAATAAATACAGATGAGAAAACTTTGTGGTAAAGAAAACATACCGCATTACTAAGTTTGTTCACACAGGTTTTTTATTTTTAGTGTTCCGTAGCCAAACACGTGAAAACAACAATTTGGATTTGTTGTTACATTTATTAATTTATAATTATTATTATAATTTGTTGACCAATTTGTCGCCAACATTGGACACATTGCAATAAAGACAATATTTTGGTATATTCGTAAATATTGTACAAAAGAACTAGGGTAACTTTAGGTAGGTACCTTTGTTTTTGAATAATGTTTTTTCTCATCAAAATTGTCATTATCAATGGTAATATCATTTGAAACAGAATTAACAGTAGGAGATTCCGAAATATTTAAATCTTTAATGTGACTGAGCCTGTGACTGCTATTTAAGATGTCTACGTGCATAAATGAATGTTCCATCTGAAAGGGTAAAAAAACACCGTATACCCCGTGTTGGGTAGTAAACACACCGTTACCTTTAGCGCGCCTATATTAATATAATATTAATCCCATAAAAAACATTCCAAACAAACAACTTGGCAATGAATCCCACAACTTTACTGCATTTATAGAATTTTGCATACCTAAAACTATGTCGTATTGTGTGATGGCCAAAACACAAAATTGAAATTAGCTAGCAAATAAAGATTAATAAGAATGCCCGAGACTCGATACTACGAAATATCTCACAACTTTTTACGGTGGAAGATTTTCGAGACTTGGCCTCTTTTTACATGCAATGTTTTTTATGAGATCTCACTTCTTTTTGTAGGTTATTGTGTTATCAATACATATCTACAAATTATGAATGCAGTAAGTTATGATTATGAGTTCTAATAAATAGAAAACAATATGTAGAATACAGTCCAATGTTTTAATTTTAATCACTGCAAATGTAACTTTGTAATCCTAATATATCCATATAGGTATACAAGCTTCTGCCCGCGACTCCGTCCGCGTGGAACCCGTTTATATCGCAGCTCCATACAAACTTTCACCCCCCACTTCATCCCCTTGGGGTATGATTTCTGGGATAAAAACTATCCTATGTCCGTTCCCGGAATTCAAACCATCTCTATACCAAATTTCATCCAAATCGGTTCAGCGGTTTAAGCGTGAAGAGGTAACAGACAGACAGACAGAGAGACACACTTTTGCATTTATAATATTAGTATAGATTGATATAGGTACCTATATCATTAAAAAATTACTAGCTATTTCATAAGAACTAAAGAATACATAAAAATAAGCATCTTTTATCGATTAATCCAAAAACCGGCCCCCTTTCCTAAAAGGAAATACTTATACCCCAACCCCGAATTGCAAAATATTTACAAGTAATGTTTCATTCAAACACTTACGCGTGATTTTCCTCTGGATTTAGAGTGTTCGTTACTACTGGATGCCGGGCTCGACGGCGCTGATATTATATCATTATCATTATCACTTGCTGTTGCCGCCTCGGAAGATGTGTCCTGTAAACACAAACATTTAAATAAAGAAAGGAAAACTGTTGTTTTGACGAAAAATAATGTGTTATTTTAACTAAAGGAAAGCTTTTGATTCAACTGATATTATAAAGGTTGATACGTAAAAACATAGGTACGTACATCTATAAGTTTGTATAGCTTCTCCAAACCAGACCTGATCACAATTCTCTCTCTTATATTTGGTACGAGTTCTTTCAGCTCCTCAGAATTCATACATTTCATTAATTCGAGAGAAATCTCGTTTTCTGAAATGTTACTTAAGCATTAGTTATTTGTTAAGTTAAGGTTAAGTACTGAATTCCCATGGCCACCTTCTGTCTCCATCATCAGATCAGGTCCATGGTGTCATAATATTGAATTGTCATTTAAACTATAGGTACTTATACCCAAAGTTTCGGCTCAATCGCTCAGCTCTATCAACCGGAAAGTGGCTCAAAATTAACTTGCAAGATTTCATTACAGACACCGGGTTCATTCAGTTAGTAATCAGACAACGAAAACAATAAACACGTACCTTCAAAACGTTTGACCGTTTCCGCCGAAATACCCCATTCGGCTAAATATACGAGACCTTAAAAACAAAATAAGTATTAAACTAAGGTACCCAGGCCGGTCACGTTTTACGACGAAAACACACTAAACACGATAAAACGTAAATGTGCTAGCTGTTTTTATATTATAACACATTTATATTTCTGTATACTTACCTAAATCCATTACACAAACTAAACTGCTGTCCACCTCACTTCCGAAAATACGTAAGTACTGCAAACCGTGCACTTTGGTCGAATATTCTCGTTCAACTAAAATGGCGAAGCGCGCGCGCCGGGCTTACTTGGAACGGCAACGTCGCTTCGCAATATCATCGAACGGTATAAAGGGGGCCATACACGGGTGACCAAAAAAACTACAACAGACATATTGTAATGTACTCAATGCTGTTTATAAATTTCATTGTGGAACTTGTTAGCTTTTAGCAAATATATACCTTTACCTTTGAAATAAGGATGCAGGCGGGCTTGTAAGTTTAGGATTTCGTATTTATAGATACTATTGTTCGCGGTCAGGTATGAGAAAAATAAAATCACTTGAGCTTGTACCGGCGGCGTCCGGCATATAATACAGATATTCTCCACTGGTGTTGTGATTCTAATTTAAAAATATGAAATAACGAAATTATAGTATAGAAATTGTTGTTAAATATTGTTGGTCGCAACTAGTGGCTAGGATTTTATGGTTATTAGTTTTGTGCGCCATTCATACAACAAAAAGGGGTTAGTGTTAGTGTTAAGGAAAGTTAAAACCTTCTTGATACATAATTTTATCCAGTGCGTTAGCGAGTATTGACAAGAATGTTTGTTTGTAGTGTAATGAATGTTTCTTTGTAGACTAATGACATGCCCTTTTTGTATAAGGCTTAATCTACAAGGCTGAGCTAGATGAAATACGAGCTTGGTTAGGCAGAATATCCAGTCGAACATCTGACGAAAATTCTCCTGGCGTCCATTTGTTTTTGAGCTAGATTTAGTTATTAGTCTATAATAAATAGCCTTAGTATATATAACCTACCAAAAACGTGATCGAAGTGTCCGTTATTTTAACACCCAGGAGAACCCGTAACAATATCACTGTCATGCTACATTATCGGGCACAGATTCGTGTCGCATTGACGCGATAAAAACTGCAAACTATCCTACTAATATTATAAATGCGAAAGTTTAGATGTTTGGATGTTTGTTCCTCAATCACGCTTAGACGGCTAAACCGATTTGAATGAAATTTTGCACGAAGATAGTTTATAGCCTGGATTAAAATATAGGATAGTTTTTATCCCGGGTCCACGTGGACGAAGTCGCGGGCGAAAGCTAGTATACCTATATAAGTTTTTTTTTTCGGGCTAACTACATTAAATCAAATGAATTAAGAAAAACAATTGATAGGGATACGCGGCCGGCAACCCCGTTTCTCGCCGAGATTTGTATACTTTTTGCTTTTCTCAAACTTTTAATAAAATAAAAATAAAAAGTAGACAATTTATTTTATTCGTAGGTTAACAACTAAATAGTACGTTTCTGAATAAAACCACCTGCACCGCCGCCACCGCACTGCCAGCTCTGGGCCTGCGCTCGTGAATAGACGCCCTTGCTTCTTAAGCGCGCGCAGATAGTAATTTGCGACGTTGCCACCAGATCAGCAGAAATTATTTAAATTGTTATTTCAACTACTTGTGAGAGGGTTAAAAGTTAAAACAAACATTTGAGAAGTTTGTGTCCTGTTAAAGCACTAATTATATCTTGAAATTCATCGAAATCGTTAAGTTTACAGCCGTTTTCGACAACCCATTAAAAAAAACAAAATTTGCTCGTTTAAAACAGTACCTACTACTGCGCGCCATAGGTATTAAATGTATGGCCGCCAGAGCTCTTTTTACGTGTGTCGACCACTATTAAGGTAGGTAAGTATATGGCGTTTAATTCAACTTTTCGTGTTATTTTCCAAAACAAGATGAAAATAGGTATCGAACCCAGTCACAAAATTTCACGAGAATCGGTTGAGAGAGCGACCTATAGGTACTATAGACGGAACAGCTGGACAGCCAGACATACGCAAGCATTTTTGCCCTATAAATATCGAACCTGCACTGGACACTGGACATGACGCCGGACAGACAAACGATTTTCGGCCCAAGCTGAAGCATAAAACTTCGTTAGTTGCTAATCGATTAAATAACCTTAGGTACTATCCTCTACATTAGACAACACGTAAGTACAGTCGAGTTCTCCAATATCTACACAGACAACCTTTCAAAAATATCTATACAGAGACTTTATTGTTACTGACATAAGATATATGTAGATATTTTTGAAAGGTTTATCTATACAGAAGATATTGGAGAACTCTACTGTACATTTTGTTCTGTTCCGCTAACTAAAAAAATTAAGTTGGTAAAGAACAGCAACACAAAGCTAAATCAACATGTTCGAATGGTAAAACTAACTCACGAGCTAGGGTTAAAATAACAATATAAACAGGTTCTCGTTCTTGGGGGATGATTTCCGAGATAAAAACTATCCTATGTCCTTCCCCAGGACCCAAACTATCTCCATTCCAAATTTCATCTAAATCGGTTCAGCGGTTTAAGCGTGAAGAGGTAACAGATAGACAGACAGACAGACAGGCAGACACTTTCGCATTTATAATATTATTATGGATTAGTATGGATCGATTGATATGGATTATGGATAGTATATAGTATATCCATCCATATCCATACTAATATTTATAAATGCGAGTGTGTCTGTCTGTCTCTCTGTCTCTGTCTGTCTGACTGTTGTCTGTTTGTCAGTTACCTCTTCACGCTTAAACCGCTGAACCGATTGAGATGAAATTTGGTAAGGAGATAGTTTGAATCCCGGAGAAGGACATAGGATAGTTTTTCCCGGAAATCATCCCCTGGGGGGGTAAATGGGGGGTGAAAATTTGTATCGAGCTACGAAATAAACGAGTTCCACGCGGACGGAGTCGCGGGCAGAAGCTAGTATAGTATATAGTATATATAGTATGGATATAAGTATAATTTACAAAGCGTGATGTTTCTGTCTTTTGTTTAAGTAGTCGGCCCTTTACCTAAGCTAAATCCATACTGATGTTATAAATGCGAAAGTGTGTCTGTCTGTCTGTCTGTCTGTCTGTCTGTTACCTCTTCACGCTTAAACCGCTGAACTGATTGAGATGAAATTTGGTAGAGAGATAGTTTGAGTCCCGGGAAAGGACATAGGATAGTTTTTATCCCGGAAATCTTCCCCTGAGGGGGTGAGATGGGGGATGAAAGTTTGTATCGAGCTACGATATAAAGTAGTTTCTCGCGGACGGAGTCGCGGGCAGAAGCTAGTTTCCCATATATACAATACTCCGTATGAACAATAATAGGTCGAATATAATAAAGCCGATTTTATAAAATACGAACCGATTATCCACGGAATCGTTACTTCGGATTCTTTAGAATAATGATATTGCGGGTTATTCTTACCAATTACAAACAATTACAGAAGCGAAACCATGCTCGTAAATACCATAAAATGACCATCTTCGCCTTCGAAGTGAAGTGTCGGACAACCGAAAAAATTTAAACGAAGTTTCTCAAATAGTTAAATGCCAAAACGAAATAAGGACTAAAAAAAAGTGTTTCAGTTAGGTTACCGACCTGTCGGACGTCGGTGAATATTATTTTCCCCACCATAGGTATGATACCTATCTTTTACTAACATGTTTTATGTTATTTTTTTGGTAATAGAACTTATAAATATATTTTATACATTTTAATAATTTCGAATAATAACCGGTTTATAGTGTCCAAAACCAACCACTACCGCCACTTGACAGCCGCATGCCTGAACCGCTGGGCTACCGTAGCTTCAATAAGAAATTAGAGAATAGTAATAATTCATTTCTTGAAACCGAAAGAGATACAAAAAGGTTAGATGAGCAAATTAAAGATTCTTGCCGTTAAATGTTCAGTGCATCCTAGTTACTACTATTATAAATGCGAAATTTTGGATGTGTTAGTTTAGAAAGTTTAAATTTTGCACGAAGATAGTGGGGTCCGCGCAGACGCCGTCGCAGGCGGAAGCTAGTTATAAAGAAGATGAAAACTCGAAAAAAGAGTTCGTACAATGTTGTCTCGATTTCTACACATATCCGGGTTCTGAGTTCCAAAATCCGGGGTCGGGATCTCCTTGTCCTGGTTGGTAAATTTTAGAGATGGCAACCCTAAATTTTATGTGTTATTTTTAGGATTCTATAGTCAAATATATTCTGTTATAGTTTCGCCATATCGGTTTGTCTGTATTGTAGGTACCTATGTGACACAGTCATTTTATCTCAGATTATTTAGCATTTAGGTAGCGTTTAATTTAACAACAGCGTTAGCTCAACCATTCAAACTTGTTGATTTAGTTTTTTGTCTTGGTGTTGTTTTTACCTGTTTATATTGCTATCCCAACTGTTTGTGTGACGGTTAAAATAAACATTTGAAAGGGCCAGTTTAACCATTCGAACAGGTTGATTTGGCTTTAAGTGTTGCTGTTGATTTAACGGGTTTTTATTGTTATCCCAACTGTTCGTTTGCCGGTTATAACATGTATTGAAAGCGTTAGCTCAATCATTCGAACCCGTTGATTTAGTTTTTGTCATGCTGTTGTTTTTACCTGTTTATATTGATATCCCAACTGTTTGGTTAAAACAAACATTTGAAAGGGTTAGTTTAACCATTCGATCAAACAGGTTGATTTGGCTTTATGTGTTGCTGTTGTTACCGGTGTATATTGTTATCCCAACTGTTTGTGTGACAGTTGAAACAAACACTTGCAGGGGTTGTGTGAATCGTTTTTTTTGTGTAGGACTTAACTTGTTTGTATTTATTATTTTAACCCTAGCTCGTGAGTTAGTTTATCCATTCAAACATGTTGATTTGGCTTGATGTGTTGCTGTTGTTTTTACCTGTTTTATTGCTATCCCAACTGTTCGTGTGATGGTTATAACATACATTTAAAAGCGTTAGCTCAACCATTCAAACTTGTTGATTTAGTTTTTTGTCTTGGTGTTGTTTTTACCTGTTTATATTGCATTCCCAACTGTTTGTGTGACGGTTAAAATAAACATTTGAAAGGGCCAGTTTAACCATTCGAACAGGTTGATTTGCCTTTAAGTGTTGCTGTTGATTTTACGGGTTTTTATTGTTATCCCAACTGTTCGTTTGACGGTTATAACATGTTCTGAAAGCGTTAGCTCAACCATTCAAACATGTTGAATTAGTTTTTTATCTTGCTGTTGTTTTTACCTATTTATATTGCTATGCCAACTGTTTGTGTGACGGTTAAAACTGCATTTGAAAGAGTTGTGTCGATCATTATTTTGTATAGGACTTAACCTGTTTATATATTTCTTTTAACCCTATCTCGTGAGTAAGTTTAACTATTCGAATATGTTGGTTTAGTTTTAAATCTTGCTGTTGTTTTTTACTGTTTATATTGTTATCACAACTGTTTGTGTCACGGTTAAATCAAGCATTTTAAATGGCTAGTAAAACCATTCAAACAGTTTGATTTAGCTTTTTGTATTGATGTTGTTTTTACCGGTGCATATTGTTATCCCAACTGTTAGTGTACCAGTTGAAACAAACACTTGAAAGGGTTGTGAGAATCGTGTTTTTTCGTATATGACTTAACCTGTTTATATTATTATTTTAACCTTATCTCATGAGTTAGTTTAACCATCGAAACATGTTCATTTGTCTTGATGTGTTGCAGCTATTTTTACCTGTTTTTATTGCTATCTCAACAGTTCGTGTGACGGTTATAAAGCGTTAGCTCAACCATTCAAACATGTTTATTTAGTTTTTTGTCTTGCTGTTGTTTTTACCTGTTTATATTGCTATTCCAACCGTTTGTGTGACGGTTAAAATTAACATTTGCAAGAGTTGTGTCAATCGTTTTTTTGTGTACAGGACAACCTCTTTATACATTTATTTTAACCCTAGCTCGTTAGTTAGTTTAACTATCCGAATGTGCTGGTTTAGTTTTAAATATGTTTTTTCTTCTTTCATTTTAAAGGGCTAGTTTAACCATTCAGACAGCTTGATTTAGCTTTTTGTATTGATGTTGTTTCTACCTGTATATGTTGTTATCCCAACTGTTTGTGTGACAGTTGAAATGAAAACTTGAAAGGGCTGTGTGAAACTATATACTGTTATTTTAACCCTAGCTCTTGAGTTACTTTTACAATTCGAACATGTTAATCAACATTTATGTGTTGTTGTTGCTTTTATCTATTTATTATTAATATCTCAACTGTTTGTGTGACAGTTAAAACAAACATTTCAAAGGGTTGTGTCAATCGATAATTTTTGTACATGACAACCTCTTTATATATTTATTTTAACCCTAGCTCGTGTGTTTAACTATCCGAATTTGTTGATTTAGTAATAAATCTTGCTGTTGTTTTTAACAGTTTATATTGTTATTCCAACTGTTTATGTGACGGTTGAACAAAACACTTTGAAGGGCTAGTTTAAACATTCAAACAGGTTAATTTAGCTTTTTGTATTGGTGTTGTTTTTACCGGTGTATATGGCTATCCCAACGGTTTGTGTGACAGTTGAAACAATCACTTGAAAGAGTTGTGTCAATGGTTTTTTTTTGTATAGGGCTTAACCTGTTTATGTTGTTATTTTAACCCTAGTCGAGAGTTACTTTTACCATTCGAGCATATTGATGAAGCTTTATGTGTTGCTATTGTTTTTACCTGTTTAATACTGTTATCTCAACTGTTTGTGTGACGGTTAAAACAAACATTTTAATGGGTCATGTCAATTGACTTTTTTTGTATATGATTTAACCCGTTCATATAATTATTTTAACCATCATTCGGGTGTTCGTTTAACCATTCGAACGTGTTGGTTTAACTTTATGTCTTGCTGTGGTTTTTACCTGCTTATATTGTTATACCAACTGTTTGTGGATCGGTTGAGACAAACATTTGAAAGGGTTATGCCAATCAGCTTGGTTCCAACATTAAAAGTTACGTTAAATCAACTATTAGGAATAGGCATAATTAACAAATTTATTTTGTCGTTTCTGGTAATCGACAAATGGTTGAATATCTTTTGTTGTTTTAACGTATTTTATATTGTAAATTTAACTTTAAAAATGGTTATTTCAACAACTTGAACAGTAAAATCAACAATTATCTACTGAATAATGCATGAATTGTTACGCCAACATGTACAAATAGGTAAAAACAACTATTTTCATATCAACAAAAACTTTTCTGTGAAAACAACAATTTGTTCATGTTGGTTTAACCCATCACTTTGTTATGTCAACTAATGTGTCACCAACCCGTGCAAAATCAACCTTTTTGGTCTTTCAGTGTAGGTACGTTTGTATGGGAAGGTGAAATTCGGCGAAGCTTACTGCTGACTCTTAACACCTTTGTATTGCCGGTCGTGTTGGAACTGGAAACATTTGATATCTGTTACGGTTGAATAAACTTTATTTTTCTTCAAACATAGGTAACTAAAATAGTTAGGACTCATGTCATGATTGAGAATTGCAGATCGATTTGAAACATGTCGAGCGATATTTGGCCATAAAGACGCGTTAAATTATAATGGCGGCTGTCAGTGTTGCAGTTACCGGCAACAGGCAATGTTTCATGCCGGAAAAGTTGAAGGCCGTTCCTGAAAAAAAAAACCAGCCTCGGCACATCACTAGTTTAGAGTGTTTAGAATAAACTAATACCCGACCAAATTCCAGCGGACTCAAACAAAAACCTGACATAAACTTCCCTTTTTTCGACACGCCTTTAACTTAACTTTGCAATACAATGTTTCACAATAAGATAAGGCGGCAGGCGAACAACCTGTTTGCACACGGCTGTGCACACACTGGCTCAATTATTTACATTACATCTTATCTGATAAACTTGAGGCCCGTAAAAATGCCTTTATAAGTTTGCAAAAGGGATTGTTAGAGCAATAACACGAGAGGTAGGGCACAGTTGTACGTCATCCCTCTCATATTTAGACCAGCACGGCTATCACAAGACGGCGCGCGAGCTCTCTCGATTTTTCTCGCACTATACCTCTCTTTCTGAAGGCCTCCACACACGCACGCGGCGCGAGTCGTGCGCGGCGCGGCGCGGTCGGTAGGTATCTCTCTCACTACCAACGCATTTAATATCTCTCTTACTATTCAGCCGCGTTCGGTGTATGGAGGCCTTAAGTGTCCTAATAAGAGAGACGGATAGTGCGAGAAAAATCGAAAGAGCTCGCGCGCCGTGTTCTCATAACCGTGCTGTTCAACTGGAGAAACCCCACCAAAGGAATTCCAGTTACTCCCGCTGAGCTGCTTGTAAGCAACAAGAGAGGGCAAATGCACAAAAATCCCATGCAGGGTCGAAGTGCATCCGTAAGGGCCCTCATCTAGATAAGCAGATCATAGCCTTGATAACATTACAACTTGCTCTGCAGGTATGGTGTCGCGTTCCTCGTGTTGAGTAAGGTGGCCAAAGCTCCCGAATGAGAATGGGCTGTGTTGAGAGTGAAGGAACTGCAGTATCTAGCTGTCAACATAACGAATCCTCAAATCCGTAAAGAGCCGCAACGTTAACAGTATTCAATTGAAGATTTGTCAATCAAACATAAACAATCACAGGGTCAAACGTCAGTTCGCAAATTGCTTTTATAACCTTTTAAATCAAAATGGCGCTAAAATCCCTGCCAACATGACGGCATAAATCTCCGTCAAGATGGCAGTTGGCACATCACACCTTGACCTGAGCCCACAGATAAAACTCGTGTAGCCATAGAAGGTATTCTATGCACGTCTGTCACGTGCATCGAATCCGAATGTTTAATGTTAAGTCTGTGCCCAGCCGCCATTTTTTAATAATACAGTGTTTCGAATTTGTTGAACGGTTTTGGTAGTTGTTCACGTAAGTTTTATAATACTTCAAAGTAGAATAATATTCATCCTATATATTATAATATAAATGTGAAAGTTTGGATGTTTAGATATTTGTTACTCGGTCAGCTTCCGCCCGCTACTTCATCTGCATGGACCCGGGATAAAAACTATCTTATATTTTAATCCCGGCTATAAACTATCTTGGTGCAAAATTTCTTCCAAATCGGTTGAGCCGTTTAAGCGTGATTGAGTAATAAACATCTAACCAAACTTTCGCATTTATAATATTAGAAGGATTGTTGGTAGGTACCTATACCCGCTGATGTTTAAAGATTTTTTCTTCCTTTGAAGACTAGCTTTTGGAATGCATTAACGCATCCCGCCTGCCCCCCTAGCACGCTAGGTTGTATGTCCGACGTAAAGCATTTGTCCCTCTTGCACTCGCATATTTGCCAGAATGGGACGAATGCTTTACGTCCGACATAAAACTTAGCGTACTATGCTATGAGGGGTACGAGTACGAAGGACTAACCGCGGTAAATACCTTCATTGATGGATGGAAGAATTAGTCAGTAATTTGACAGAACATCACAGATCAAAGTACCTTCCTAGGCAAAGTTAGGCTTCGTAAGCAATGTTGCCGCGTGACGGTTGGTGTTAAGTTGTTAGCTCACAATACACATTTTTTTGATATAACCATAAAATAGGAAGCATAACAAGCATAAATGCTCCAAGTAGTGAACAATCGTCAACAATCCATACTAAAGTTATGGACAAAAAACATGTCAATTCTTACAAAAGCAGTTACAGTTGTTTTGCTATCGTCCCATTGAGACGTTTTTGCCGTAATCCGAGTCAAGGCTGCGAATGAGGAAGTCCGAAATGCCTCTTGGATCCGCCATTTTTTTTACTGTCTGGCAAACGAAAGCTGAACCCATCAGATTTAATTACGTGGCAACACTTAAACCTCTTCCGGTGCGTGTGTCGACCCCCACAAGGTGGAACGATGACCTGGTAAAGGTCGCGGAATTCCGCTGGATGCGGGTCGCGCAGGACCGGTCATTGTGGCACTCCTTGGGGGAGGCCTGTGTCCAGCAGTGGATGTATTTCGGCTGATATGATTCTGATGTGACAGGCATACATTTGATCAACTGTGTTGCCGCGTCATTGAATCTAGTGGGTTCAACTTTCTTTTGCCCAAACTCTACATTCTGTCATGCCATCTTTCTTTTCATCTAGGACCGCAATTGTAACCGCTATGCTGCACTATGCTATTTAGCAAAAAAATCTCAAGGAAACCTAAGGCGGAGGTCACACTGCGCCGCATCTCCAGACTGAGGTGCGGAGCTGCATACAAATTTCGCCGGACGGAGGTGCGGTGCAGTGTGTCGTACCACACCAAGTTTATATATACAAACTGAGGTACTTGCATACAACGAACTCCGCATATCCGTCCGGAGATGCGGCGCAGTGTGACATCCACCTTAGACCGTATGTTTATTGAGCACTCTTCAGCTCAGGAAACAACTATAAATACTATCTCAGACAATCTTTTATTCACCGTCCTAGATACGTAAATTAGTTACGCAAAGCACTGTTACTATTACATGGTTCAGTTGTAACTGATAAACTTGAAATTGAGATTAGTTTTTCCCTACATGACGTCTATTTTCAATTATGAAATAATAGTATTCGCTGTACAAAATGTCCCATTCACAATACATGGACAACACAGTAAAAGGCTTCAGTAAAGTAAATTAGGTATTTCACCGTGAAATATCAATGACACAAACACTGCGCTGTTATTAGCTACGCACTCATGCGCCACACCCCACCTGTCACGCCTTGCGAAACTAGACCTCTCCCTACGCTAAGTTACTATGAATCAAGGCGTCAAGATATATTTGTGGCGCGCGTTGAGGTGAGCTTTTAAGAGTCCGCAGTAAGCTCGGCCGAATTTCACCTTCCCATACAAACGTAGTTACGCTCTCATTTTAAAACTACCTGTTGGATTGTGACGAAACTATGCATATACAATGACATGAGGTATATCTATGTCTGTAATTAGTTTATATGGTTCTTCCAGTTTATAAAACAAACGAAATACAGCAAACACAAGTTTTGTATGAAAACTTAAATTCGCTGTATTTTTTTACTATGGTATCTGAAACTACATAAACTAATTACAGGATATACCTCATGTCATTGTACAGTCAAGGAATTTAATTTACGACCCTTTTCGCAAAAATATTCTTTGTAGTCCAATACAAATCGACAGGATTGTCAACCTTAAGTGGGTCCTAAATTAAATTCCTTGACTGTACATGCAAAGTTTCGTTACAATACACGTAGTTTTAAAATGGGAGCGTAACTACGTTTGTATGGAGAATCGAGCTTACTGCGGACTCTTAAAACAAGTTACAGCGGGACTGAATTTTAAGAGAACTGAAACATAACAGTACCTACCTACTCGTATAATATTCTAAGTGTTAAATTGTAAACAATACTTGGCAAGGTCAAATTCTGTCGACATTGAGCGAGCTCACAAAAACGCCAATATCCGAACATCTATTTTTGTTTACGTGGTTTAATGGGCAAAATAATCTAGTCATCAGAAAACAGGTTTGGCTTTGGATCATTCTTGAATTCAGAATTTAATTGCATTTCTGATGTGCAAAATATATTTTAAGACCGTTCTATTGACGAGGACCTTTTTTATTGCGTAGGTACTACTTTTTATTTTGTATCGAGCGGGTTCCAATTTTAGGAATTGAACGATCATTAATTCAACTTGTTTTTAATTGTTGATAAAACTCAGCTTGTAGCACTGTCGTGGCTAGAGGCTAGGCTTGCCAGATCGAAAGACACTAATATCGGGAGTTTTTTTTTTCCGGATTTTGGGGCTTTGGTCGGGAGAAATAAAAATAAAATCAAATGAAAGGAACTGTATTCAAAATATTAAAATCAACAACACTGAAAATTATTGTTACATAAAAAAACGAACATAAAATGGTTCTCATTACCCATATACATATAATAATATTATTAAAAAACCAACAAAGTTTTATACAAAATTAAAATTGTTGGTTTGCCACTTAAATATTACTTTTAAAAGCTTTTAACAGTTTTCATTAAGATTAAGCTAATCATTAATTCAGCTTTTATTAGGTCCATGCTCATTCGGTAATATTCTTTCACAATATGCAATTTTTTGTTTTATACAATGAAGTTGTTTTTTCGGGAGATTATTTACTTTGTCGGGAGTCGGGAGGCCACACAAAAATTCGGGAGAATCCCGCCAAATCCCGACCATCTGGCAACCCTACTAGAGGCCGAATACATAGATAGTCGTAAAATAAACTATGGTCTTTGCTTTCTTGTAAAGAAGTTTTTTGTTATCTATGATCTCGATAGTCTGACGAAACTACGAGAATTTCGGTCCCTGTAGTAAACCGAGAAAATTCTTCTATTTCGTAGCCTGTTGCGCCAAAGAAAAGGAAGAGTGTATGTCAGTGTCTCTGCTGGCAGTGGTAGAATATAGTGAACTTATTCCAGACCCATATTTTTTTGTCGCCACCAAAGCAATCACCTCACCTTACGGCTAACCATAAACATAGGACAACAAAGCGATAAAACCAAAGACAACACTGGAATTAAAAGTGACATCACCCGTCTCAGACAATTTCATCGCCAGCGCTCGTATTACATTAGCAATAAGATCGAATTTCGCGTGATAAGCAAGACACCATGAGAAGGTTTCCACAATCTTACCTGCGCTATGCCACTGTAATATGAACTTTATTGTGTTATTTAAAAAGTTGCTTTTATAGTAGGGTTTGAGTAGAATAGGACGTTATGGTAATTATATGTGTTTATGAATGGGTCAGGTTGACTCGAACATTCTTTTGTTTTTTTTTTGTACCTGGCGTCGTGTACGATTCGTCCTTTAAAAGTTTATCCCCAAAGTTTACACGTGCTAGCTGGCCGACAAGGAGGCAGCTATGTAATAGTGAGAGATAGAGGATAGAGGTATGTAGTATAATAGTAACAGAACTAAAGGCAATTACCAACTTACAGTCTCATCACTTCATAATCGTTGCTTTGTTTACTAGAAAATCGAAGTATACCTCCATTTATTGATTAGTTTACAACATTGAATCTCTCACAGAAAATAATACATACCTACTTGATGCGAGGCCAGTACTCTTGAACTAAGAATTGAATTAGGAAGAAGTTCAATTAAGTATTTCGAAATGATCTTGACCGAAGGTGTTTTTCTTTGGGTTCGAGAGAATCGTCTTAATTCAAGATGCATATATGTTTCTTTTAAGATATTGACGGTCTTCCTAGTTTATTTCTTGATTAAAGTCGGTAAGGGTTGAAGTGTGTTGTGGGCGATGGGCTAGCAACCTATCACTGCAATATCACAATTTGTCGATCTTTTATACCCACAGTAGATATGAGCGCCACGCCGGCGCGCCGCCGTCGCCGCCAATTCGCGTCGGCGCGCCGCCGCCGAGTGAAATACGCGGCGCGCCGGCGCAACAAGTTGCGATTTGCTTTCTCGCTAGCACTCGTAACGTATCCCACCCGCGTTCGTTCGCACGATGGCTTCAGTCGAGTCACTTGTATTTTGCCGAGTGAACGCGTGTAATTGTTTTTGACCCGCGACCCGCGTCGTAAACAATGGCGTCAAGTTCGATTGCTATTGATGTTTACAAAAAGAAAAGAAGTTTCTTTTTTGTCATCAATGGTCCGGAGCCGGTTAGCAACAGAAGATATTTGTCAAAATCAAAACTTTGATTCCACTAAAGCTGTACCGAGTACTTACTTCTGCTAGTTCTTCAAACTTTCCACTGGATTTAGCACGAAAACACAGCACTTATCAAAGTGATTGCGAGAGTGCTGTAGAAAACAAATGCTGGAAATATTTTAGCACAGCGTGTCCTGAGGATTTAGAAGCTTACGGTGGAGACGTTCTGCGGTGCAAAGACAGGATAACTTATATGCCATGCACGCTCGATTTACGCCAAGCGAGAACGTTTTTTCCACGGCGTGATAACGACGAAGCGTTCACGACTTAATCCATTAAGATTAAATAAGATAGTACTTCTCCATGATAATTATCAGTTTTGCAAAAAAAAAGTCTACGGAACGGTCTATTCATCCATAGCTTTTTGGTTTGGTATAGTAATAAATAGTACATTGAAAGTACTGAAATGATTATTTTTCTGCAAAAATTAACGCTGATTGATTTTACAAGAATTGGTATTTGTAATTGTATCGCAGATATTTTATATTTTGGGTTGTTAATATTTATCATTACCACTTAAAACCTTGCATGAAAAAGATACACGTTTAAGGAGGCTAAATTAAAAGTTCTTGTATCAGTCTGACGTGTATAAGCTATTATAAGATTAATCCTGATTAAAAGCCGAGGTTATTTATATTAAGTGGACCTAGCAAAGGTAGTATTTATGTGATTGTTAATTTACTTAGATGATTAATATATAATTATTTTATCGAACAAGTTATCTGCTTATATGACTGGGAAAGTGCAATTAATACATATTATTTATTAAATATTATACGTTCCCGACTTATTTACTTAAATTAATAATAAAAAAACCATTTGTAATTGCGATGCAGATTAAATATTATTACTTACAGTTGTCAGCGCCTAAGCGCTGCGATACATAGACACGTTTTTTAAGTGAAGATTGTGATGATCATATATTATATGCTTCTTATGTTATTTCGATTATAACTAACTATGATAATTTGCATTGAGTGATTTTTTTGTTGTTAGTGCAAATTTTAAAAATACGATTGTTTTTATACTCGGTTCCTTTATTAAAATAAATAAAACTTTCTTTATAGTAACAAAAACTAGGTTTTTTTTTCTCACAAATTGCTCCCTAATAAAAATCTAAAGCTCAAGGTCACGCCGCCGTGACGCCGCCGCCGCCGCGGAATTTTGCCTATCACGCCGCCGCCGCGGAATTAGCCATCGGCGCTCATATCTAACCCACAGCTTTAAACCTAGCTGTAGTATTAGACTCTGCCCGACATACACAATTTCACGTTTGATGGTATTTTAGGTCCAATTTCAAAATGGTAATTTCCCGTTGACGATTTTCCATTTAGACTCAATGCCCCATGGCATCCTCTACCAGTCAGCCTTAGGGCCATAAAATAGCATATGAGCTGAGAAATTTAAAAAAAACCACACACTGACTAACTTACCGTCGAATTTATAATTATTGTAGATACCTAGCAATTAAGAATTCATATCAATAGATTGGTTACCTTAATTATGCAACACAAACATTTTGAATTGGAATTATTATGTTCGTAAAGAAAACGCTGTAATTACGATATTACTTGTTTGCCTTTACCTACTGACATTTAAAACTTTTAACAGTAACCATACATTGCGCAGTGCACACGAGAACGTGTATGTATACCTGATTTTATTAATATTTTCAGTTATTTTGGCGATGCAAAAATCCTGTATAAATGATTTTTATCTTTATCATATCTTATCTTATAGAGCAATAAATACTTCTTTCTTCTTTCTCACACATATAATAAAAAATACGTACGATTTTCCTAAATAATATTTAGTTTTGTTTAAATATGAATTTTCATTCAGAATGTCGTGAACGGCTTCGTGTTCGTGACTTGTTAAATTAGAACAAAATATTCTCCATAATTAACCCAAAACCTAAAAAAGTGGGCCTTTCCTCAGCAGAGTCTAATGTCCCTATAGGTTCCTACGAGTAGGATGCTGGCATTGTTTCCTCGCGGAATCGCAATGCTAATTCGCGAGGAAGCTGCCAACCTTCAGTCCCCTGAGGACACAATTTATTTCTTCAAATAATCTATAGTTGAACGAAACATATTTATTCATCTACGAGTTTGTGTAGACGGAGCTAAAATATAGCACAGTTTGTAACCGCCAATGCCGCGGTGCGCAGCTTTGTGAAGATGTCGTCACGATGTTGCTATCGTTTCGACATAAGTATCCAAAGTTACGGCAAATTAAGATACCACAGCTCAACAAATAGTGCGAGAACTTTATTATTAAATATTTTACGTAATGCCACCTGTTTAAGCAGAATGAGAAATGTGTGGTATTTTATTTGACATTAACAGTACATTGTGACAGTTTATGTATGTACTTAGGGGTTTGTAATAAGTAGTGACGGATTATGCATTGTGAATATAATTTTAGTAAAAAAATGCTGTACGATTCCTCATTATTTTATTTTCCCTTTGCGCATAAGCACCAGTCGATTTGTCACGAAATTTCATGGCAATTGAATC
Organism: Epinotia bilunana; assembly: GCA_947049275.1. NCBI lineage: Eukaryota > Metazoa > Arthropoda > Insecta > Lepidoptera > Tortricidae > Epinotia > Epinotia bilunana. The sequence continues at coordinate 4,304,510 of OX346274.1, forward strand.
ACCAAAAGTGTCTCAAAGTTGTTTTGCAAGATTCCATTTCTTTTCATACTTATACTTACTCTGGCCTGGCTACTAATAATCTTTTTATGAACTGACTAGCTGATGCCCGCGGCTTCGCCCGCGTGGTTACAGGAAAATGTAACATATTGAATTTTCCCGTGGGAATTAGATGTTTTCCCGCTGGAAAAGTAGCCTATGTCACTCTCCAGCCTCTAAACTATCTCCGTACAAAAAATCACATTAATACGAAGCTCCTTTGCGACGTGAAAGAAGGACGAACAAACACACACACACACTTTCGCATTTATAATAATATTAGTAAGGATTTAAAGTTAAAAAAACATATATTCCTCGGAATTAGTCTCTAACCTACGCTTTAGTGACAGGAGCAGTTGAGCAAAATATTGAAGTAAATATTTTTCGGTGCCTTCGAGTGTGTCCCTCTGTCAGAAACATATTATTTATTACGATGACCATAATATAGAAGATAAATAGATCAATCAGTCATACAAAACGACTTTAGAAGACAATATCCTATTTAACAGAAGCAGAAGGCCAGTCCGCATTTAAATAAAAACAAATGCAAAAACCGCGGTAGTCTATGGTCTATAATTAACACTGGCAATTGTTTAATCATGGCCGACTTTGACAAATAGTTTTAACAACATAATAACGAATCCTTGAACCTGCCGCGACCACGAAAATTTTAACTCGAAGTTGGACTATCTGCATCGCTGTCACTCGAGTATAAGTGCAATAGAGACGGAGATAACAGAACTTCGAATTGCGTTTTCTGTGGTTAATGGTTTAATAACTTCGACGTTTGGACGGTGACACGGGCACTTGATTTGTGTTTCCATTTGAGTCTCAGTATTTAGGATCCTGCACCATTAAAGTTTCAGTTTAGCCCAATGGTTGACTGGTAGAGAATGCCTTAAGGCATTAAGTCCGCCAATTGTACCTTTATTTTTATATTCGTGCAATAAAGTTTAAGTAAATAACTAAATCTCAAGGTCTAGCCTCGGGCAGCCGTACATTAGTGATGTGCCTACGGGTAGTATAGTGCAGATTCTTTCCCGGACCAAAGAGGTCACCTTGATCTGTCCGGTGGTTGCCATATGCAAGCCCTGTACAGTAGACCGCTAAAAGGCATAAGGCCTGAACACGCTGGCGCAGCCTGCGGTGGCGGTCAATAGTAAATTTGACAATAGCTAGCTGTCGAAATTACTATTGACCGCCACCGCAGGCCGCGCCAGAGTGATTCAGGCCTAACGGATCCCATTTCACGACCGAGCCTAACTTCTCATTCAATCAGTCAAACCGTTTAACCCAAGTATCTAAGTAGGCTTGATAGCATGTCGAATAAGCGCGAAGCCAAATGTCAAGGTCGTCTTTGGAATGGAAAATTGTTAAACAATTACGTTTAAACGATTACGAATACTAATTCAGGCGCCATCTTGTGATAAATGCCATAGATAAGTGAAAAGTGGCATCTTATTTATTATGGCTCTGACGATTGACAGTTTCGTGATGAATTTTAAATTAAGTAAACGCGAAACGTCAGTGGGCGTAGCATGGTTGCCATTTTATCACTTATCGTTGTGGTAAAGACGCCCATCACGCTCTGACAAGTATGCGAGTGCGAGAGTGACGGATGCCTTATCCACAACGATAAGTGATAAAATGGCAACCGTGCTACGCCCGGGTGACCGACCAGCTCAACGCATCAGCACCCTTTTATCTCTAAATCTTTACTTCGTTAAGTTTTCACTCCATTCATCGCCATTTTATGTGACTTCTTTAGTCTTAATAACATTAGATTGTAGTTAAGTAGTTCATTGTATGTTGGCAAGTTAACAGTAAAATTTGTACTTTTGTTCGGTATTTTTCTATAATATAAAATTAACTTGCTTCTGGTCTTCGTTTCCGGATTTTTTTTTCTTCATTAATATGTTAAACGTCAAATCAGACGTTAAAACTGTCTTTGGCAAAGGCCCCTGAGGCTGCCACTTCACTTTAACTAACTAACGAATCAGCATTGCAATTCAGCGAGGAAATGCCGCCAGCATCCTCGGTACAATGCCTCGAGAACCTTTTTAGTAATTTAATTTAGTTAATGTTAACTCGTAGTATACGTACTTTGAAACGTGGAATTTTAATAAAGGCAAAGTTAGTCCTGAAAAAAGCATATTTAATTACTCAAAACGACTGAGTTAGTGATAAATAGTCGCATCTTATTACTGAAGCAATGTTCTTAAGAAAATATAATAGTTAGAAGTTATTTAGTGTAAAATTATTGATACTTATACCTAGTTTTTTTTTATAAAGAGCGGCCTGCCTTGGTAACACTAACTTATCGAACGAGCAAACGAAGCGAACGAAGTTCCATGCTTCAATTTCCTGATTGCCGGCAGTTCTCCTCTATAGTTTATAGGTCGCATTTCTCAATCGATTCCCGTGATACTGTCTGCTCAATCATTTTATAGATTTTTTGTCGGTACCGTTTTTTGAAATAAAAAAATACGCTTAAGAGTTCTACAGCTTAGTTCAAATTATTATTATTTATAAGCAATTAAAGATAGCCTTCATAGTATTAATTGACCGGTTAGCACACGAGTAATTTACTAAGAACACCGGCTGTTTTAATTGGTCGAATTGATTCACCTGTATTAATAGTGGTGCTAGATGCATAGATGCAGCATCCAGCTTTATAATTGATTAAAGTTTTTTTTATTGGAGAGTTGGCAAACGAGCACATGATCTGATGAATAAGGGTGCCACCAGAGCTGTGCGAGGAAAAAATCCATCTATAGGTGAGATGCGTTAGCGAGGTTAATGCTATTGGTGGATTTATTTCTCGCTACCTTGCATCTCTTATGGATACTCACCCTAATGACAATGACAGTGACATTCAAGAAATCTGGCTTTCATATTATAAACTCAAACGCATATATTTTTATTTATTCATAAGATATCTAATTTCTGATATTTAAGTACATGGTGTCGAATTCATTAGGTATCAATCGGGACTAAATATTTTATGTTGACATTACTAAAATACTTTAACTAAGACCAAATTATTGTACAGTACAGAAAGTAGTAAAAAAAACCAGGCGATGCATGGAAGAATTCGGCAACCAAAATGTAAGAATTTTATCGTTGGTTGCATAGTAACTTATTTTGCCTGTGTGACCTACAAAATCAACCAGTTTACAGTACACCCTGGTTTAAAATAATTGATCTTTCATGGCAACAAACTAAGAAATCTTTATGAAATTTTAAGAAAACAAATGTTGTAATCAATTAACCAAACGTGACTGCTATCTGCAATGTCACTTCTATTATATCTATAAGGGCCTATATTTTTACTAAATCCCCGTTACTTTAGTCTGTCTGTGTTGAACCATTATACGGTTAAGGTTTGGCAACTCTATTGTGCGCGTGAGTCGGAATCAATCGCAACCCGACCGGTCTAGTCCGGGGTAGGGCTGTTCCAAATTTGAAAGGTTCTATCTAAATTATTGAACATTGAAAAGTAACTTCGGCAAGCTAAAGCAGTGTTTTTCAAACTGTGGGTCGCGACGCGACCCTCAGGGGGGCCGCCTTCTGAAGGGGTCGTGGCTACTTATATTTTAAAAGTTAAAGTGTTGTAATTATTCGTGAAATATTTTTTCTTCATCTCTTTGATTGAAAAACACTGAGCTAAAGGAAAACATACCTTGCAATTTATCGCAATGCAACTTGCAACGTATTAAATGGCTGCTGTGTCCGTTTCAGCTGCATACTGCCTCTCTGTTTGTTGTTGTGACAAATGGCAAGGTGTGTACCGGAATCGAAATTGCAATAGACATTTTAGAGATTGCGCCACACTGCATTGTGTTAGGTGGATACATGTCAAACATGAGTTCATCCCGTTTTTTTCTATACTAATATTATAATAAAGAAAATCATGTGAGGTTGTAAGTTGTAATAGTTTGTATGTAGCGGCAGATCTCCGGAGCTACTTATCCGAATTCATAAATTCTTTCACTATTATATAGAGTTAGAGTTTTAGCCATATAATAGAATATAACAAAATGTAACTACTACTATAAACTAATTTTAGCTAGTACATCTAAGTTTATACTTATTTAGTTAATTGGTTAAGCATAAAAGCATAAAACAAAATTATGTAAACTATAGGAAGAGCGGCGCCATCCAACACAGGCATTTTTTTTTTGCCTACCGGGTGGCTCCGTCGCCTTAGATTATAGACAAAGTGTATCTTACAAAAAAAAAAGAATAAGTTAAAACATAGCTTCGCATGGATTCTCAGTAATATGCCGCCGGAGCAAAGCGGGCAGGTACTAAGTTATACAATCATAGTCGAAAGGTGTAAATATTCGCAATCATAAGAGACGCTACACGAGCGAAATCAGCACGACTGCCAAGCAAGGTCACAGAAAATACTTCCGAGTTTCCGACACGTATCCACACGGGCCGAATCACGCGGCGGCCTGCATGCCGTCCTGCCAATATCGGCTCGTGTAGCATCTCCTATAGCCCAGCACGGCTATCACAAGACGGTGCGCGAGCTTTCTCGATTTTTCTCGCACTATCCGTCTCTCTCTTATAACAAGGGGTATAGTGCGAGAAAAATCGAGACTATGGCGCGGCCGTCTCATGATAGACGTGCAGCTATTGTAACTAAACTGGCGACAGTGGCAACTGGCAACCCTATTGCCGTTGCATATCTCACGCACGCGCCATCTCGTTGGTTTTGACGCGGCGGGAATGAACGTTAAGTAATTGTCTATGGTCGCGCTTGAGCAACGCGGCCCTAATTCATTGGGCTTTAGGCATTTGAATAAAAACGAAACGCCATTACACGTGTTGGGTAATAGACAATTGGCGCAAGTTCGTGGGAGCTTCCATTTTGCCATGATGACAAACTTGAATTTAGAATATTGCAGTTTTTAGATTCAGTTAAAAGAAGTACCTAGTGATGTAAGTTGTCGCCTACTAACGCGCAGGGTTGTCACCTCGTTCGTTCATCGTTGATCGATGGGTGACTGAATCTCTTTTGTGTGGATCTCTTTAATGATATCACTATCATTAAAAAGATCCACTTGAAAGCCTGAAATACAATGACGCGGCCTGCGGTGGCGCGCAGTCAATAGTAAATTTGAAAGCTAATGACAAGTTTACTATTGACAGCCGCGACCAGACTGCGCCAGTCTGTGTTTTGGCTTAACTTGTGCTTCTCACGCGTTCGTTTGGTGGAGGAGTTTTTGGATTGTCTTGTTTATGGTATGTTTGTAAAGGGAATGTGGAAACGTAAAACATGTACTCGTAAATATGAACTAAAGGAGGAGGAAGAGGTCTTACGGATACGACCAAGTCCATTTCGTCAATAAGGTACCTTTTTCAGTGTCTTTGAGTTTTGAGTTACAACTTATCTCATCAACTGAACATACGTTTTTATTGGTTTCTGTATTTATAACTAGGTATGGATAAATATCCTTACCGATATTAAGAATGTGATTAGAACATGACAAAAATATACAAAGGTGACTTTAGACCATGTTTTACCCTTGAAAAATGTGTTTATTTCAAGCAAGTGAAGGAACAAAGGAACGTAAAACTATTTCTAAGTATATTTAAATCGGTGACAGGCATGTGTCGTACCTAATAATGATAACATGTCGTCAGTAGACACATGCCGCTTCCAATAATATGCAATCAATGGGTAGTAAAAGATCTAGATTTGTCTTATGTCTACCGTTGTAAACAAAATTGAAACTGCCGCCAATAGCACTCCACTGACGTTCGACTAGATATTAAAATAAAGTCGTGGGACCGGTTCGAAACCAGGTCGGTTCGCACACATCCGAAAAACTTCGGCAGTGTTCGCCAAAAATTTCATAACAACGCAAAAAATTCGGCAGTCTTCGTTAAATAAGTGGGTTGCTTGACTAGTAGCGTAAGCTGTTTTGATTGACTTCACTTTCTTGTCTTCGGTCCTCGCTAATATGCTATGTGTATAAAGGCAATACTGTACTTGATAACAGTAATACTAAACTAGTGACTTTGTGCGCTGTGTAGAACTGGCAAATATGAAATTTACGAGTTTTTTTTAAACCGGTAACCGAATTGATAGAAAAATCTATATAACTAACGAACAAATTTTCACGAGAATCGTTTGAGAAAAGCCACCTGTAATTGCAACCGAATTTCGGCGCAAGCAGAAGCATACAACTTCACTCGTTCAATTATTAATTAAATATTACATTATCAAGAAATAAAACTCACAAATATATTCGGGAAAGTCACGCTTCACATGAGGTATAATGTTACTAAAATTACAAAGATCAATAAATGGACGCTGTTTGACCTTTTAACGGGAACAGGACGTTAAATGCAAGTATTTCCCTACCAACTTTTGACGTGTCATAAGAAATTGCTGATTTGATATCAGCCAAGTACCGTATTTAATACGCACCTTGCAACAGTTGCAACTTTTCACAACAACCTACAAAGAGGCTTCTGTAGTTGGAATGAGATAGAAGTCATTCAATACACTGCAAGTTGCATTGCGATAATTTTTTCAGGAATCAAGGGAGGTTATCAAGAGAGGTATTATAATGCCGGGCTAGGCCGCTAATGACGCCCAAACTGTCAAAGCTTACTTGCAGTAGAGAGACCCTTGGACCTTGGTCTTCCGACACTAAGGAGTTAGTTAAAAAAAGTGTCCCAACATTTGATCGGGGTCTCGGGCGATCTCAGGGCGGGATCATACTTCGCCGAAAAGCTGAACCTGGCCATCCAACAGGGAAACGCGGCGAGCGTCGGGAACGATGACTCGGGCAATATTGAGGTGTGTCGAGGGCAGGAAATACTGTTTCGTTTGTTTTAAGTATATAGAAAGGTATTTAAAGTGTAATAAATATGTCAATGCTCATTTTTCTTTAATCAAGCAACATAGCAGCGCGAGCTTGAAGTACCAACATTTAAAAAGCCAGCGGCGTGAGAAATCTGCAACTTTTTTTTCTTGCAATTACATCAGTGATCTCATCTCATACAGCCAGTGTTGCCAGCATTCCGCTTGTAATTGTCGCTTAATTGTTGCTTAACAGTTTTCTAATTAACACTTTACTCGTGTAGACTGTTTTAAAGTCATTTACGAGAGTGGGGTGATTGATATTTAACTTTAAAAAGAGTTTTTATTTTTATTTCAAGCGTGTTTCTCTGCGTAAAAGTCTGATTACCTTCCTTTTAAATTATTCGAAATCGCGTAGTTAAACTTCCGTCTTATATTATGTATTGAATTATGTATGTATTTTACTTTAATATTTTTATTAAAATGGAAAGTTAAAAGCCTTGATATAGATAAAGTTCGCCATAAAATTATACGATAAAGTGTTTGTTCATTAATTATGCAAAACGTATTATAATTAGATCACTAATCACTATAGAAGCGGATGTTATAAACGAATATTCGAAATATTTAATATCTATACACGCTAAATTATCTTTCAAAAACAAACCTGAATTTACGACATTCTATTGTTTGTTTTTCAAAACCATAGACAAAACTAACTAATAGTAAGGGTATTAACATAACATAAAACAACAATGCAAATAAATCCCGCTTAAAATAACTTCAACCTTTGCCTTTTATTACTATACAAACATACTAATAAAAATATCTAAGTATACAATTTCTTATTCAATACTGGAGAGATTATCTGTGGAAAAGCAGACGTGCCAACCGCACGGTTTCAGAGAAAGCCTGACCTTACACAATCGATGTCAAAGGTGGCTCCATGACAAGCCATATTGAGCGTTGGTTTCCAGGCGTTAAGATGGGATTTTCTTTGCATTACATATGTGGTAGCTACTTTGAGTGGCCTTTTAACTTTAGACAGGATTTCGATGTTTAGAGACGAATTTAATTTGCGCTGTGTTGAGAGACATTGATATGGACCCGCATTTTGTCTCTTTACTGTCGACTCAATGTACCCTCAAATCCATAGACGTGTGCCTGTTTGCCACCGATGTGGTAAACAAAAGTTGGGTGACATGTCTTCCTGCTTTAAATTCACATGAAACTGCGATGGAGATCTCAATTGTTATCGGACTTTTTCTTTAATTATCATTCAATCATTTATACAAATTCTATTCGATTGCAGCGCACTGGATATCCAGTCTAGATTCCTGCATAAACCTGTTATTGTGTACAATAAAGAGCCTCCATAAACTATTATTTACGTCCCAAGGTTATTTAATCTGTATAATTAAGTATTATTGTGTAATTAGCATTTTGAAAACGCCGACAGATCACAAACGACGTACATCGCAATTGCGCCCACACAGTTCATTCACTGTCTCCGATGTATTCGACCGGTTAAGTTAAGGCCAAGCTTCTGTTAAGTCAGACTGACGCGACACCAGCGAGCCTAGCCTAAGGATTAAATGTCGAAAGCGCCCCAGGCGAGCACCTCCACGGCGCCCCACTAGCGGCAATAACGAAAAAACATTTCGTGCGCCCCTTTGCAACTCCGCGCCTCTGGGCACGTGTCATGTTTGCCTATATGGATAATCCGCCTTTGGGCCTAGGTATAAACTCAGATAGGCCCGATATAATCTGCCTATGCTAGAATCTTCTCAGCTTGGCTAGGTTTAGGGCGGGTTGCACCAACTTACGATTACAGACCGATCAACTTTAAATATGGCGTCGGCCACCATCTGCAATGATGCAGAAACGTCTGCGATTCAATTGTAAACGTTTGAATCGTAGGCGGTGTTCGTTAAAATGTGAATGTATGGAAAGTTTGACAAGTTTCCATGGCACAGCTGCGGGCGACATGTTCAACGTTGATCGGTCTGTAATCGTAAGTCGGTGTAACCCGCCCTTAGTTAACCAGCGATAAAACCGGTCTAAAATCTAACCTACCATACATAAAATAAATAACAACTTATAGACCTAAGGTGCAGATACACCTGAGCATTCAATTAGCGGCAATCGAAATACAACATGAAAATTTCAACTGTCTAACCTTCACGGTTCATGAATGAGATACAGCCTGGTGACAGACGGACGGACAGCGAAGTCTTATTAATAGGGTTCCGTTTTTGCCCTTTGGGTACGGAACCCTAAAAACGGGAAATGCTCGATGTTCCAGTGTTCGAAAATATCCGATATTTATTATATATCCATTTTGTGTCCGATAAATTAAACCAAAACATAGAATCTTCTATCTCAGGCAAAAGCAACTAAAAACATAAAATATGATATATAAAAAAAACAACTCAAAAACATAAAACTTTTTTTATAAATTCTAATCAGTCAAGTCATACCTGCATTGATATATATCATAAAAAAACATTGAATATATATCGGATATATATCATGAGATATGTATACCCATTGATATAATTATATATCCTCGAACCCGATGTTCTGCTACATGTGAATAGTCCAGTCCTATGACGATCGTAGTAACATGTTACATGACTATTCATAGTGACAGTATTTATACATGAACAATACAATGCTTAAGTCTATCAACACCTTAAAATCCTGCATCTTAAGAGCTTGAGTTGAGCTTCGTCGCGTTAAAATTAATATTGAATAGCCAGTTATGAATCGCCTGTGTTGTGTGCAAATCACTTGCAAGTTAACCGACGGAATAAATGAATATATAATAACGCTGTTCTTTCTTGCGAATTGATGATTCAAATTCAATGGAACTGCAGGAGAGTTTTATGTGCTGTGTATGGATGTAGAATAATTATATTTCACGGGCTGCAGTCAAGACGGCTTGTTGGATTTTGACATATTAGGTGTTCTTGGACTCCTCTTAATCGTGGGAGTGACATAACCTATAATATTTGGGTGAGGACCAAATTCTTGGCCAGTATTTAGCCTAGTAAATCGGTAGTTAGCCATACAAACCGAAGAAGTGAACAAAGTTCCGTTGCGACACAAAAAATTACCATAGAATTGTATGGTTAATTCCGTGTCACAACGGATAACTTTCACAGAAATTTTAATTGAGTGAGCTATGCTGGCCAAGAATTTCGCCCTTTAGCCATTTGTGAAAAGGCAGTAGGGTTTCTTGCAAAAAAAAAAACCACTTACATAATGTTTGTGTTTGAGCGACTGAATATTGTACCAAAGGATGAAGTTTCTTTTCCCTCTTTCTATTAAAAAAAAACAAATACCCTTCGAGACAAATATTTTAGATCAGTAGGTCGCTCGCAAAAAAAAGTATCCATAAAATAACGCTGTTCAAAGCGTATTGCACATCACTGTACTCGGCAAGTCTGTGGTTCAAATATACCCAAAAGGCATACAATGCTCTGCGTATCCAATTTAATGATGCCTTCAGCGCGCTGTTGTGGCTGCCGCGCTTCTGCAGTGCGTCATTTATGTTTGCCGAGGCGCGTACAGACGGCTTTGACGCCGTTTGGCGCAAAAAGTCTGCCTCTCTCCTGGATAGAATGCGCGGGAGCAGCAACAGCATCCTGAAAATGATAGCTGGTAAGTTTAATGGTCCCTTGACAAAAATACTTACCGACGGCACCAAATCTCTTTTTACCATTAAGTACTAACCTAGACTAAGAATAACTAACATCAGTGGACCTCATAGTTGTCTTGTAATAAATTGAAATAAAGAAAAAAAAAAGTAAAACAAAAAGTGAAGTAACGGTTAAACAAAAAGAAGTCGGTATATCTAGAAAACTGGACTTGAATTGCAATTTTTTTTGGCATCCCCTTGATTTATACACTAAACACTAATTGTATTCTAAATTTGAAGCTTCTATGTCTGCTAGAAGTGCCTTAGACTTTTGATGATCGGTGAGTCAGTCAGTGAGTGACAAAATTAAGAAACTTTGACTAGTTATAAATCATAAACCGCTGGTTCAAATTGAATGAAATTTGAAATATATCGTGTTTATACAATGCGTGCTTGGTTAATGAAAATGCAGGTAACAATTTCCAATCCAAGATGTTTCGCATGGCGGCCAGACTAGTTGCTACTGACCCACATAACCTTCCCACCTTGTATAACTATGATGCACATTGTATGCGCATGCACATTGAGTGATCTCACGCAACATGAGCATATTGTGGTTGATCTCAGCGTGTGAACGCGGTTGATTTCACTGCAGTGAAAACTCGCCTTTATAGAAAACTAGCTTCTGGTCGCGACTCCGTACGCGTGGAACTCGTTTACCTATATCGTAACTCCATACAATCTTTCACCCCCCCCTTTACTCCTTTAGGGGATGATTTCCGGGATGAAAACTACCCTATGCACATCCCTATTTGTTACTTCTTATCTTAAGGTGCATTAGGTGAATGTATGTGTTACCCGTATACATTTCTATTCTATTTTATTCTATTCTGTCCTTCCCCGGGACTTAAACTATCTTTCTATCCGAATGTCATCTAAATGGGATAAGCGGTTTAAGCGTGAGAAGGTAACAGACGGATAGACGGACAAACACTCTCGCATTTATAACATTAGTATGGATGCACCAAATCGGCAAGGCAAGCCAATATAGCGAACGGTAAGAGACGCGATTTTATCTGTCGGTCGCGGGTTCAAATCCCGGCTTGTACACCACTGAGCTTTTCAATAAATAATTAACTTCAAAAACAAAATTTTACCCGACTTCAAATAAGTACTCCGCCAAGCCACATGAACATTGATTAATCTAGAAAAAAACCAAATCGCTGTATTATGTGTGCCGATAATATTTGAGGAGTTCCGTCGATTCATCAAGAAAGGTGATCCTGAGACCTTTGACACTTCATTAGTTGCAGCAAAATGCAAAATGATTATATCTCCTGAACGACCGGATCTTAAAATGGGTTTTATTTTAACGCATTATTTTGTCTTATCTGTGTCTGATGAACAGAACGAATTAACAAATAAGGCGGCCTTCGCACTTCCGACACGGTCAGGTGGTTCAAGAATTACCGCACTGCGAATCACTACATTCGAAACCACACTTGGAACCGGGCACGGCCGATTGGGTCACACCGTAAAATGTTTATTATGTCATGACTATAGTATCCGCAAAACCAAGTGACGAGTCAGGCAATAAAAGTCAGTAGTTGTTGCACGGCCCGCTCCATAAGGCAGTGCAGGTGCGAAAGAGATAGCATGATCCAATTATTTATGACCTGACTCGCCACTTAGTTTTGCGGATACTATAGCGGGTAGCGGGCCGCGGGGCCGCGCGGTTACGCTTGCGTATTATAAAGAACCTAGGTGGAATCGCGGGATAAATTATAGCCTTTGTCCGTACTGAATGTCCATTCTATACACTAGTTAGAGAATTTTAGAAATAGGATGAGTAGTTTCGGAGATTATCTCCTGGAGACTAGTATCTGACAGATGAAGTGGAGATTGTATGTAGATACAAACTTACGTTTAACTGACGTTACCCCTTGATTATATTAGTACTCGTATAAATAAATATCTATAAGGCTTGTATTGTAACATTTGTAACATTCAAAGAAAAAGAAAGATAACTAGAAAGTTGGTAATTCTGTAAAATAGTCTTAACTACCGCTATATTGTAATAGAGGTGGGGAAAAGCGTTACTTTTCGATCACCGTGACCGTCGTTCCAGTTCCAAAAATATCACTGTGATATATCACAGTGACTTTGTCACTACTGTTACTCGTATCACAATATTCACAAATTTCACAATAGACGTTCCGCGGTTCCGCACGGTGAAATGATATTTTTATTTAAAGTGACTTTGTATTACAAAGTTTGTAACGGTACGGTATGCGTTTCGTGTCGTTCGTTCAAATTGCAACTTATAGCGTACAGATTTAGGTTCAAATTCCAAGTTCACCAAAATACAATATCACATCCCGCCGTGCGTGCCTGTGCCACAGACACGTATTTTCGTGGCATGAGTGACGGAAGTTCTCGGCGATACAGTAGGAACCTAGGTGATTTTGTAACGTTCCTCCGTGACAAGTCACAGTTATACTTTTAGACGCCGGGATCACTGTGACTTTTTCACCGTGACGTTATTTATCACTCACCTCTATATTGTAAATTAACTCGAAACATTCCACAGATCATAAATTGTTATATCTATCACGCATGAAATATCTAATTAGAGAGTACTTGTTGAAATCTATAATTCCATACGCTCGCTCATCAGTGCTGCCACTAAATACTTTCGTTTTCTAGTCGAAAGTGAATGTAAGATCATTTTACGCAGTTCTGTTAATTTGTGCCAATTAGCTCGTATCTGTGATTCTGTGATACCACGTGACTTGATAGGTGTGAAATGAAGTAATACGTACAAATTGAAGCTATCAATGTTAAGCAACAGCGGTCTTGACATTTCGTATATGTAAAGTTGCTACAAAATATCGGTTAACTGTTATAAGTAATAAGGTAAAAATAATTGAGTTTTTATGAGTGGAACACCGTGGAACTACATATACGTAATGTAGCATTTACGAGTTTCAATTAAAGCGTTATTTTTTTAATAAACATCGCAATTGAACTATAGAATTATTAGTTACTAGCTTCTGCCCGCGACTCCGTCCGCGTGGAACTCGTTTATATCGTAGCTCGATACAAACTTTCATCCCCCATTTCACCTCCTCAGGGGATGATTTCCGGGATAAAAACTATTCTATGCCCTTTCCCGGGATTCAAACTATCTAGTTTAAGCGTGAAGAGGTAACAGACAGACAGACAGACACACTTTTGCATTTATAATATTACTAGCTTCCGCCCGCGACTTCGTCCGCGTGGACCCGAGATAAAAACTACCCTATATTTTAATCCAGGCTATAAACTATCCTCGTGCAAAATTTCATTCAAATCGGTTATGCCGTTTAAGCGTGATTGAGTAACAAACATCCAAACATCTAAACTTTCGCATTTATAATATTAGTAGGATTACGTAGGATAGTATATAGTATATATATAGTACTTATATAGTATAGATTTAAATGACTGTGTCCTGCGGGCGTAGCACGGTTGCCATTTTATCACTTATCGTTGTGGATAAGGCGTCCGTCACTCTCGCACTCGCATACTGGTCAGAGCGTGATGGGCGTCTTTACCACAACGATAAGTGATAAAATGGCAACCATGCTACGCCCACTGTAGCGCTAACATGTCACTTTTGGTGGCAAACAAACTTAAGGCACACCTGCTTCCACCTTCAGGGGTTTACAAAGCGCGTTGTCGATGTGTTATATGTATTTAAATATTTATTTTTAATATATCGTCGTCTAGTAACCCATACCACATACCACATACCACAAGCCTATGGCTTTCGATTTTCTTTGGATTGTCCCCTAACATTTATTATGAATTGTACACTCCTTTTTATCGATCACTTTATTTTTGCTGTCTATACAACTCTCATTTCCTTGTTCACAGGAAAGCACCTAGTCTTCTCCACGGACCCAGAATCCGTCAAGGATGAGTTCGCGTTCGACAACCCTGGGTTCCGGCAGGACGAGCGAGCCTGGCAACACGCGCCAACCCTACCCCTGAAGGGATCCTTGCACGCAGAGTTCACTAAGCCAGAGCAGAGTAAGGACGACGAACACATTCAGGTGAGGTCAATAACCTATACTAGCTGCGCCCCTAGTGGTATAGGACGACACACGTAAAAAGAGCTCTGGCGGCCATACATTTAATATGGCGCGCCGAGTTCTTTTTAACTGACTTCAAAAAAAAGGAGGAGGTTCTCAATTCGGTTGTATTTTTTTTTATGTTTGTTACCTCAGAACTCCGTCATTGATGAGCCGATTCGTAAAACTTTTTTTTGTTTGTTAGTATATCGATGGCAAAAAGCGAAACTGCTGTAACCGCCAAAATGCAAACTTTACACCAGAGCCAAAAAACTTTTCGTTTAAAAAAAAAACTAACTTCATCGTTTTTAAACGGAAATACTTGAAAATTAGATCAACTACATTCTTCATATCAATCAATTGACATTCATTCATTTCATATCTTCTTTCAATTAACATTCTCAAAATTTAATGAAAGTGCGTAGTTTCCATTTTAGTGGCGCTTACAGCAATAGCACTTATATTTTCATAACGCTTAAATGCTGTAAAGGAAAAAGGTAAATGTACTAAAATCGTTGGCCCAGTACAAATTCTATAAAGCATAAATGCTGTAACCTGATGCATATTTATTTGAAGTAATCTTATATTTTGACGTATGTGCCTATAAATTTGTAAGTAATGGCAATCAGAGCCCTAAAATCTCCACCACTTATTAGTCTTAATGTCGCTCCATAGAAATATAACATACAGTCACTCTAAGATTGCTGAGTATAATCTTAAAAGCCGTTAAAGGTTGGTCTTAAAAACCTAACAATATTATAACAGGTTAAGACTAACGAAAACGTTGTTATGGCTAATCTTACTATACCTTTGGGACATACTACAATTAAAATTAATAATTATAGTCTCATATTCTAAAAAAACATACAACTACAACACAAATAATGACTTTTTGAACCGTGTAACTTACTAAAACTAAACAATGATATAAGATCTATGTCTATGCTTCAGTAGAAAATAATGCTTTTAGAACTCAAATTAAATATTGCTCTCAGCCTTGTAAGTTTTTCAAGCATAACATTATCTTAGGTTTATAATACTTCCGTAAAAAATGTTTTAAAAACTGGAATCTCTTTCCCAGCCTCGTAACTTAATAAAACTAAAAATTATCTTATGTTAATAATCCAGAATATTTCACAAGTCGACACAAAAAATCCGCACTACGCACAACCTGACGCTCCCACGACCGCCGACCGACTGTTTCGTGTGTATTAACCCACCGGCGGTAACATCGTCGCCTGCGCATATTTCAATGGCGGTAACGTGAAGTTGTGCATACTTCACGACGTTTTAAAAATGGCGTAACTGTGGTATGTTTGTTATATCAATTTCTAATGAAATGTAGTAAACATTGATCATAGGTAATAATATTTGAGCATATATGCAGTAAGTGTCTAGGGCAATTTTTTTGCCATATGCATAAATGCTGTAACCGCCACGGAACTGAATTTCTCAAATGCTGTAATCACTGAATTCTTTGAATTATTTAAAACCGAAATTGGTGTAAGTACACTTGTTTCAAAAAAATCTACGTTTTTCGTGTTTACAACAATTACAAGTAGGCGTCGTCAAGAAAATACATTCGTTTTGCGACGTAGTCCAGTTTTTTCTAAGCGTCGTAGAGCCATGGGACCCGAACCATTCGACGCAGAAAAATTCGCTGATTCCGAATATGCAAAAAAAATTTTTTTACCAAGTGGCGGTTACGGCAGTTTCGCTTTTTGACATCGATATGCTTCCAGCTGGGTCCCATTTTTAAAAAATTCAGTTGGATGATCCATGATCCATTCTCAATGATATTAGGCACGCGTGTAGTGATTTTAGTATTCTCTATTATATCTCGTGTATTTACACGCGGAAATCATAAATTTGGTGGAGTGGAATTGATGATGAAGACCACAGATGACTTATGGAATTCCTCAATTATGTACTTAAATTGGGGTCCTGTCTCTTGACCAAACAACTTTTAGCCAAATGACAAATATATCATTTGACAAATGTTTCATTTGACCTAATGCATTTTTCGTCAAAACAGTGGTATTTTTGGGTATTCTTTGAATATCATCAAATAGAAGTCATTAGGTTAGGTTAGGTTTGTTTTATAATAATCCTATAAAGCTTTCTATTTGAGAAAAAATGCATTAGGTCAAATGAAACATTTGGCCAAAAGTTGTTTGGTCTAACATTAGTGAACCACTTAAAGTACATAAGTACGTCACAGATTCTGATAAGATTCCGTTGAAATAACAGCTAATGAAGTGCCAAAGGTGATCCTTGTGGAATCGACGGATGTCCTCAAATATTATCGGGCCACATTCAGCGACTGGGTTTTTTTCTCTAATAATCAACGCATTTGCTCTCGGAAATCAGTTCATATGGTAAATTGGAAAATAAATGTGGAAATGTTCTCGTGGCTTGGCGGAGTACTAAATTGAAGTCGGTTAAAACTTTGTTTTAAAGTAAATTATTACTTGTGTCGACCCGTACGCGGCTGTAACTAGTGGGTGGTGCGCGGAGGGTGAAGGGGCAATCTCGCAATAGAATAGAATAGAATTTTATTCGGATAACACATCATTACACATAAATTCACATAATGCACTTTAAGAACTAACAAATAGGGATGTGCTACCGAAAAGGTCTCCTCTCAGCAATGCAGTTGACACAGCAGTGACAACGGCGCTGGTTTTCTGTGAGGTGTGCGTGTGGGTGTGCTGCTACTTGGAGCTCGGTATCAAAGGAGCTATTCGGGTTTTAAGCTCTTCGCTGAACTATATTTTCATCCTAGTGTTATTCCACTTTCATCCTCACGTCTGCTCGTTGCCTAATCCCAAGTATTGGAGAAGGCACTCTTTTTTGGAATTGACTACGAACTGACCTACCGAGCCAGACTAGACGTTGCCGCTTGCACAAAATATACTCATACTTTATTGATAATAAAAAAATACGTGTCAACATTACACATACGTGTTAAAATAAGCTTTGGTTATTAACATAGCCATTAATTATACATATTATTTTGAGTTTAAAACGAATATTAAGCAAATATTAGACTTGCCATAGGTGCTGCATTAATGATTGAATAGAAACTTTCACTGCCCTTTCCACCCGTTTAAGGGAAGGTTTCCGGGATTAACTAGCCTATCCTGACGACCGGTTAGCCTAGTGGGTAGTGACGCAGCCTACAAAGCTGAAGGTCCTGGGTTCGAATCCCGGTAAGGGAAAATATTTGTGTGATGAGCATGATTATTTGTTTCTGAGTCTTGGATGTTTTCTATGTATTTAAGTATTTATATCTATTAAATATATCGTCGTCTAGTACCCGTAACACAAGCCTTATTGAGCTTACTATGGTGCTAGCTCGATTTGTGTAAGATTGTCCCCTAATATTTATTTATTTATTATTATCCTGTTCCCAGGATCAGAAGATATCTCCATACCACATCTGAATCAGTTCCAAGGCAAGATAACACATTACACAGAGTTACTTTCGCATTTATAATATTAGTAAAGTATGGATATTAGTATGAATGGCTATGTCTACAATGTGTAGTTACTTACTTCTATCTATCCTGTTTATCTTTTAAGAAAATGCTTCTTATTACTTATAGTCCATTATTACGCGATTTACTAAGCCTTCTCATAAATACCCCAGTATCGGCACTATCTTCCCGATAGCCTAATGGGCCGCCCCTTGCCGGGTAATTTGTATGAGAGGTTCCGAATTAGATTCGTAGAAGCCTTATAAAGTAATTAATTTAGCGGTACACGGTCATCTCGAAGGTAACGCATTACATTCTAGTAGAATCTATATATACTAAGGGGCAGAGATAACTCACTCGCACATTTGAATTTTTGATATGATATTTCTTACCCACTATGGAGCAACTGCGTTTTTAGGGTTCCGTAGTCAACAAGGAACCCTTACAGTTTCGCCATGTCCGTCCGATTCAGCTTAGCTCAGTAACCCTTACTACTAGAAAACTGTAATTCGGCTTCCATACTAATATTATAAATGCGAAAGTGTGCTGTCTGTCTGTCTATTACCTCTTCACGCTTAAACCGCTGAACCGATTGAGATGTTCGGTTTGGAGATAGTTTGAATATAGGATAGTTTTTATTCCGGATATCATCCCTTGAGGGGGTGAAATGGGGGATGAAAGTTTGTATCGAGCTACGATATAAATGAGTTCCACGCGGACGGAGTCGCGGGCAGAAGCTGTGGGTATATAAATCAATCACGCCGACAAGACAGTAGAAAAAAATCTTGAAAAACCCTACACCTAAAGTGGGAATGTATTTTTTTTCTCGGTAAGCCCATAGTGTCTTGTCGTAATTGTTCAAAATATTATGGGTTTCTTAAAACCATTTTTGAACCCAGTGATTCGTTTGCGATATATTGGGCTTTATAGCCCTAATTTTTGTTGGAGTCCACGCAAATGACCGCCACCGCAGGCCCTACCCTGCGGTTATTCTTTTTTGGTGTCAATCATAAAGTTGACAGGCTGTTGCCGAGCTGTTTCCATTTCCAATGTTCCCAGCAACATCACAGTTCAGAATTACAACAGGCCATCTGTTACAAAGATCTCTCAAGTAAATTTTCTAGCATCAGCTTCCAATTTACATAGTTACTGGTATTCCTCGATTGTATAACACCATTGCCATTATGCATGCGGCCGGCCTGTGGCCTGACATGCA
The DNA here is from genome assembly GCA_947049275.1 of Epinotia bilunana. Classification (NCBI taxonomy): domain Eukaryota; kingdom Metazoa; phylum Arthropoda; class Insecta; order Lepidoptera; family Tortricidae; genus Epinotia; species Epinotia bilunana. Next base: position 4,323,822 of record OX346274.1, read on the forward strand.
TTGTTTTGTAACGTTGCATGACTTGGTGACAAATAGGGACAAGGACCTTTCTGTGAGAACATTGTTAACTCTAAGTGCTTGTGGTTCTTCTGGTGGCGTAAGATCCATTCGTCCATAGTACGTAATGTAAGTTACCGACCGTCGTAGTATGAAAAAAATACGTTTATTACTTCAAAGAAGAAGATATATAACTACGCCTACTATTTTTGAACGAGCGAGCGAGAAATACTCCGTTTCTGCTTGGGCAAACATTCTTTCGTATGTCCGGCTGTTCTCGGACAATACATGACGCCGCGCCGTGGATTTCTGCGGCGCCGCAACGTCAGTTTCTGCGGCCGTTTTTACGGTGACGACGCCATGCCGTGGACATGTGGCCGAGCCCTATGGATTCTTCATACATGACGCTGCGCCGTGGATATCTGCGGCGCTGCAACGTCAGTTTCTGCGGCCGTTTTTACGGTGACGACGCCATGCCGTGGACATGTGACCGAGTCCTGTGGATTCATAAGTATTCAGTCAGGTTTTGGTCACGATTGGTTTAAGTCGGTATGAATATTTAGATGACTAAATTCATGTTTGTATTGTGTCTAATTTTAATGATTACACTTTTAATCGAAGACTGATCGTTATAACATAACTGTAACTGCAGTATTACTTGCTGACTGTTTACGTATAATTAAGTGTACTTATACTCAAACTTATGTCATGATTTACTTTACTAAAGTCTACGCCGATGACCCGTTTGCAATTATGCACCTTATAACTTTGTAATAAGGCGAAAACTGGGCACCTCTTTGATATCATGTGTGCAGCCACAGCACTATAAACATGTATACGTTCTAGGGCCTTATTGCATACATATAAGGTCGAAAACTGTATACATATCTTTGATATCATGTGTACAAACATCCAAACATGCCAGCTGTTACCGTAAATTGTCGTTACGCAACCACTTTCACAAATTACATGTAACTTATTATTTGCATGTGAAAACATTTGATTTGCGTGGTAATGAATTTGCCTTGCTTGCACTTTCATTTCAAGCTATAACTCGTTACATGTAACATTATAATTTAATGTTTTATCTATGATATTAGAGAGATAAGGTCCTAAATCCTAGGGGTCCTTTTTTGACTTTCGTGCGCTAAACTCTTTCACTCGAAAACTGAGAAAATTTATCTTGAAATAGCGATAGATAATTTAAAAACGAATGGTATTGATCACTAGTATTCAATTCAATTCTACAGGTGGAAAGCAAGAGCCTACAATTTTAACACTATAATCGTATTTACATTGACTTTCGAGCGCTCGAAATTGAATACGAGTGGATAAAAGCCACTACTTTTTCAATTTTGCGTAGCTATTCCAAAACAAAATTTCAACGTTTTTAAATGTTTCCCGAGTGATGATTCGAGCGTGCGAAAGGGAAATATCGCTTCCCAGATGAAACCATGTTTTGGCGTTTAACCTCAGGTTAAGTCCTTCTCCCTGTTTGCTCGAATTCGGTCTAAAACGAGTATTGTTAATAGCTTCTCTCAATTACAATACAAACAAAGTATACAGCTGTACAAGTGACTGTGAAAACTCGAGAGGGTGTCTAATTAAGTATTTTTGTTTAATTGCCATGAACTGAACTGACAAAAACATCTATAGGTATAATAAACGAAGCTGCTCACAAAATTTCATGAGAATCGGTTGAGAAAAGCGACCTGTAGAGGATAACAGCGAGACATACATACGATTCGGCCAAGCTGAAGAAGGGAACTTCGTTCGTTTCGCTCGCTGGTTCGAAAAACAGCTAGAAAAATATAACTATAAACAAGAAATGAAGCAAGCTACTTCAGATATTTCTAACGATTTACCCCGCCGCAAAACTAGCGAATAACCGGTCGCGATATTATTCGATATCGCAATGTTATTCCGATCGGCATTCCACAATCTTGTGCCGTGCTATTCACTATTCCGCTTCCAAGTTTCACCTCACTTCGTCGTTCACCACCAGTATATCTTGACTTTGGGATTTTGTTTAAATACTATGACGGCAAATGAGCAGTCTGCCTGATGGACAACGGTCACCCTATCCTATGGACAGTTCTGTTCTACCCTAGTTTCATCTCGCCTCGCCCCTCACCACTTAGGTAGTATATCTTGACCCCTGCCCCACTGTTTTGTAACTAGTTTAACCGCACCTCGCCGTTCACCCACAAATATATCTAGACCCTAAAGCCTTGTTCGGACTAGGCTAGTATTTTAGTGCGAGTCCATACATTTGCTGCAAGTACCAGTAGCTTTTGTATGGACTCGCACTAAAATACTAGCCTAGTCCGAACAAGCCTTAAGTGTAGGTGGAGGTCTAGTTTCCTTAGGTGTGACGGGTGAGGTGAACAGCATTAGCGCATTATAGTGCACAACGAATAACAGCCCCCGATATATCTTAATCCCGAAATAAAGTTTGGAGGGTCCTGCATAGAAGCAATCACTTTCATAAAAGTGGTGCCTACACCAAATCTTGGGATTAAGCGCCAAAACGGAGCCCGGGCTACTTTAGTGTATAACCGGGAAAACGATAGGATGATGGGAAGTTTGACAGTTATCTATGGGATGACAGACGCTGGCGCTATATTTACCGCTCACCATTGCCGTTACAGTGGTTCGCTAAAGATAAGGCGAGGCGAGGCGTTGTTATTAACAGCCCTTGGCATCCATTCTGCGACATGATTCAAATCATGCTCAATCAATTTTAAGCACGTCTCGCTGTGTAAAGTCGCCGTCAATAGAATTTGCTAATTATGTAAACAAACCGCTATATTAAAATTGTCTTTCACTATCGGCGGTTTGTTTACATAGTTAGCAAATTCTATTGACGGCGACTTTAGTGCATTTGGTTACCATATATATAGTCTTCACACTCTCATCTATTTTGATGACAGCATATTTTGGGCGTGAGCGGAGCATTTTTACCTTGACACTTTTACGACCTTTTCGATTTTTCCTCCTTCTTTCGTGCCACTGTAGTCAAGCGGTAAGACACGCGAGTGTAAATTTGGAGGACGAAGGTTTGAACCCCGGCACGTGTACATACATTTATGTACATAATATCATTTGATATTTAACAGTGGTTTTTCGGTGAAGGAACACATCGTGAGGAAACCGGTCTAATCCCAATAAGGTCTAGTTTCCCTTTGGGTAGGAAGGTCAGATGACCGTCGCTTTCATAAAACTGCTATGCTAATTCTTGGAATTAGGTGCCAAAGGGTACCTCGGGCTCCTTTAGGGCACAACCGGGAATAACGCTAGGCGGATGATGGCGAGATCTAAGTCTGATTACACTTATATGACGTTATGCTCTGAATGGCTCTGATGCGCTCTGACGTCTGCCACAAAAGGAGCCATCACGTGCGAAAGCAACCAGCCAACTATGTCTAGTTGATTGAGGATTCGTTTGTCTCATTGGTATTGAATATCCTTTTAAGGCCTAAAGGTGTTATGACGTCCGCTGTCAATTAATATTTATTTGGTCTCTTAACAATCAATCAACCCAATAATCAATTTGCAATCTTGTAACCTCAATCGCTCAAGGGTTAGCTCGAAGAAATCTCTCTCAGGGATAAGCTCGCCTTTGTACATGTGTTATCTGTTCTTGTTATAATTGTTCTGTTGTTGTGTTCCGTTCCATGTACAATAAAATATTTACATACTTACATGCAATGATGTTGGCGTGACAATGTAGCTTTTGATGTTTTGTCCTGGCGGCGAAACGGTTAAATCTATTTCAACGGTGCGGTGCGAGAATAGATGCCTTGACAATTACGAGTAATTCTTTTTTATCCCCGTTGGTATGAAAGGGATGAAAGATATCGACAGAGTGGGGTTAACCACATAATAAAATTGTTAGATCGATTCGATTCCTTGACCGTAGTTTCACTGTTATGAAATTTGTTTTGTTTCTGTCTGAATTAAGTTATGATTGGTCGACCGTTACAAAATGATTGAAACATAGTAAGTAAATAAATTGTTATAGTTTGTTTTTGATAGATTATCTTAATATGTACCAACTTTTTTTAATCTAAGTACAATTTAGAGCTTAATAGTAGGTACCTTCATTACTGCAGAGGCCAGGCCGGGTAAATAATAAATATCTCACATCGCAGGTATTTGACGCACGAGCCGAAGGCAAGGGTGATAAATATGTGATCTGACGTTTTATTTACCTATGCCCGTACGAAATTTTTCGTCTCCCCCTTGCCAGGTGAAGGGATTTTTCGCACGCGGAGTCGGTAGTAAATACCGCTCTATGGCCAGGGTCTGATTGTGACGTAAAAAAAAGTGTGAATTTGGACATCTCTGTAGCTTTGGCACTCTTTGGGCGAGGTGTATGTCCAGCAGTGGACGTCATTCGGCCGATACGATAATGATGATACGATGGTTTTTAGGGTTTCCGTAGTCAACAAGGAACCCTTATAGTTTCGCCATGTCCGTCTGTCCGTCCGTCCGTCTTCGGCTTAGCTCAGTAACCATTATTACTAGAAAACTGTAATTCGGCATGGGTATATTATATAAATCAATCACGCCGACAAAACAAAAGAATAAAATCTTAAAAAAAATATTTTTGGGGTTCCTCCCCTACTCCTAAAGCGGGGATGTCATTTTTTTCTCGTTAAACCCATGTTGTGGGGTATCATTGGATAGCTCGTTCAAAAATATTATGATGGGTTTCCTAAAACTATTTTTCAAATCAGTGATTCGTTTGCGAGATATTGGGCTTTAAAGCTCTAATTTTTGTTCGAGTCATGTGTCCCTCTCGACCCCCCTGCCGGCTGAATGGCTACTACTGGGGATGTGAAAAAAATCGTGGCAGTAGTACATATAATAAATTTAAAAGGAAAATATCGAGGACAAGTAGGCATAAGTTTAAGTAAGTTACCGAGTAATAGTCGACCAACTTAATGCGTACTTGGAAAGGCCAATTTTCGTACAAATTCGGCCGTCGCAACAGCACCGCACGTCGATGTAACTAAGACAGACAGGCAACTACGGAACCCTACACTGCGCGTGGCCCGACACGCACTTGGCCGGTTTTTTTAGCTATGGCTATAAGGTGTAGGTACCCGATACTCATGTATTACCTTCATTTAAAAAAATATGGGGAGCCGTTAGACTCTTAAGATTCTCTGTGTATAACCTACATAGTTCTAAGCCTATCTTGTTTGCAGTTAAGATTTAGGCGAGTGACGTCATGAACTAACTTAAAAAAGTCGTAACCCCAATCTACTTCAAAACGAATATCAACTAAAACTCACCTGATATAAGACTCAAACTTCATTGTGATTTTGATATTTGGCACAAATATAAAGGTCAATGCAATAGTTAATTAGGTAAGAAGGTTAATCTAAGCTAAATAACTAACCGTGACGTCATATTGTAGTGACCTAATACGGTTATTTAATTTTAGTTTAGATATTAAAACTTACTTAACCTATACCTACCACCCCATACTGATAAAAGTAATAAATGATCTGTGTGTTTATCATAGTGCACAATAGTATTTATTATATTAGTTGAATGAAGGTGTTATTTACATTTAGTCTTAGAGAAATCACATAATATGAAAATTGCTAAAAGTAAATAAAACACAAATAAAAAAAACCCCCACTACACGACTTTCGATTTAAAAAACCACACGCAAATGGGCTCATCCGTTTTAAGAGGATGCCACGGCACAGAATAGATGCCACGGACCATATATATCTTCAACTAAGAATACCTTCGTTTTTATCGGGGGTTAAAAATAAGGATAGAGATTCAAGGCCAAATCGTGTCGTCTTCTGTAAAAACCATTACCAGGATTCGAACCTTGTATACCTTCAGCTTCGTAGATAGGTTTAATAGCAACTGCCACTTTAGCCTACTAGGTATTATGATAACATTGATAGCGAAGTTTTATAAACAATTTCATTTTAAAGTTTTTATACACAGCATTGATTTAGTACCGTCAATCAAAAAGTCGTAAAGTGGTAGACCACTTTCTTGCTTTAGGCACTGATTTTACTGTGATTGGGCATTTAAAATGAGTAAACAATCTGAGAAGACCGGAGGACGCAGCGTGTGTAGACAGACCCCCACTAGGTGGACTGATGACCTAGTAAAGGTCGTGGGAGTCCGCTGGATGCGGGTGGCGCAGGACCGGTCATTGTGGCACTCTTTGGGGGAGGCCTATGTCCAGCAGTGGACGTCTTTCGGCTGATATGATAACAATGAAGTCGAAACAAACGACCAATCAGGCAATCAAACTTGCTTTTCAATAATACTCTTAACATACGATTGGCTGCGTGAACAAATCACCTGGTTTAGTTTGTTCACATACTTTTAAATGCCTAAAGATACAGACAACGCATTCAAAGCACTTACGTGTTTGTTTATACCTGCCTCATATAGCCTTGCAAGTATCCTTATCGATAAAATCACCTCAAGTCACCGTGACATCATGACTGCATCCGTGAGACCAGAACCGCCATTTTGTAGCTGAGGCTGTGTCGCAGTAGATATGTAGCTTGGCGCAGTAAAACAAATACGTACTAACTTCCGATGTGATGCACTTCACATCAGACACGCGACGCCACAGTTAATTTCGCAAGTCGGGCAGTCGCGGTACGCATAAATATTGTATAGGTAACTGGCACGACTTTATTGACTTACTTAACATTAAGGTGTAACTTAGGCCGTATCAATCTCTTTGCAGTCGAGTGAACATCAGCAGGTCTATCATGCGACGGCCGCGATAACTCGATTTTTCTCGCACTATATATCTTGTTCTAAGTGTTCTAATAAGAAAGAGGCGGATAGTGCGAGAAAAATCGAGAGTGCACGCGCGCCGTCTCATGAGAGCCGGGCTTTCCGCGTGCCGCGCATGTGCCGCGTAGAACTGGTTTTCTACTGAAAAGGCGGCGCAGCGCAGGTGTAAAAAGGTCTTGAGGCAGTCTTCATATTAGCGCCGCATCCCACTGCGGCCTGCCGATCGACGGTTTTCTCAATCTCATATCAATTTAAATATAAATTCCGCACGGTACCGCACACTGCACCGCACCTCTGTGCGGCTATTTTTTTTATCTGACCAGTGAGTGTTTGAAGGCCGGAAGATCATTGTTCTCAGGAAATACAGATAAAGGGAGCATTCCAAAGACGAGGCAAATCGCATCGTGCGAATATAATGGTTTAATGGTAGATACGTTGACACCATACATGCTGCATGCGGATGCAGACAGCGACCGATTCACTGCCGCGAAGACACACACATTTTGTGTCAATTGTATTGTATTTCTACTCCCTTTGTCTCTGTGTGTCTTTTGTGTAGTGAATAAATGTCTTCTTTCTTTGGATGCATTCGCTCCCTACGCGCCTAGACGGTGAAGGTGGAATTAAGTTGTTCAGTTCCTGATGAGTATGCGTCAGCGCACACCGCAGCGGGCAGTCTGATAACCGCCATACTACTTTTTATTTACTGTGGCAGAGTACCGCCATTTTGTACCAGTGACCTTGCGTGTAAAGTGTGATCAAATTGTCACTGGTTGACCGTTTGTGAAGAGGCGAATAGCCAGACAATTGCAACGAGTAAATAGACTTCAATACAATAATGAATTGTCAATCTTTGATGACCCCTACTCTTGACTCTTTGGTCAGCAAAATGACAATGCTCTTTGTCTTTACAAGTATTTCAAGATTTTTTTTTCATTACTCTGGAGCCGCAAGCGTCCAAAGGCGATTGCTTATTTACCACCATCGTGGTAAGATCATGGCATTTGTACGAAGGATGAAGAAGATCGCCTGGGTGTGGTGGTTTTCCAGCCGGTTAATGTACGATTCCCACCAAACGGGTCGGGCCGGGTCGCGTGGCGCCGCATCGCGGTGGATGCGCGAGCACCCGGCGGTGGCCGACCGCGTTTTAATAGAGTGCATATGGTAAAGACAGACGGAGCCGGTCGGATGCGACGACAGCAGAGCGTAGCCGTCCACGTCCGCGAGGTGCCGACCGGCCGCAAATCCGTTCAAATAGATTAGATTCATTTATTTCATTTTGAAAATTTACATGTCATTTTTTGAAATTTAAATAGCATGAATTCACAAAAAGATCGTCAGTGTATAAGAATAACAATAATATAAATGAAAGTCAAAAATCGAAATATGTACATAGCAAAAATGAAAAAACAAGAATAATAATAAGGAACAATTGAAATAATATTCAAATGGTACAAATGTCAAAGGAGTAAAATGTGTTTAAATGTCAAATTATTAATAAAAGCTAGGGTATCCTAGATATAAATAGTCAATAGTCAAAAAATTTGATATAAAAATAATGAGAAATTTTAAACAATATTTATAATAAAATAAAAAAATAAATATGAACTGTAACATCTGTATTAAAGCTTCAAATTCCTTTGGCAACTTGTAGAATGCGCTCCGGCCCGGCCCGTTCGGTGAGAATTGGACAAAAAGTATTTTCCACCTAAGATATTTTTTAATACCACTTCGGTGAGAAACCGGCGCAAGGCCCGTCTGATGGTAAACGTAACTTTCCTCGGTTCATAAAAGAAAAATCAGGTAACATCTATGAAATACGACTGTACTAATATTCTATATAAGGTGCTTCCAAATTAGATGCCAATACTTTAAGAGATGTTAACTTACATCAAAATAATTTACTTTAAATAGGAATTAAGAAAACTTTTGATATGAAATTATTGTTTTAATTTTCCGAACAAAATAATTAAATGAAAATTCTGCCCAAACATAATCATCTTGTGCATTTAACTGACAAGGTGGTTATCACTTTCTGTCAAGGGAGCATCCTTGTTTGTCATCGAGGACATTGATTACGATTGGCGGGAATGTTAGAAGGCAACTAGCTTTCATAATTATCAATAAGTAAGTACCAATAAAATGAATAAAATTGAATTCGTATTATCTCATTAACAGGATGTTATTACGTGACATAGTTGTTTTCCTATTTTTCTCCAAAAACTAACATAAAACTCAAATTGTATACTTTTCTAAAGACGAGTACTCTCAGCTCTGAAAGTATTGGCATCTAATTTGAGAGCACCGGTGAATTTTTTTGTAAATTCCAATGACTAGTTTCTGATAATAGGGGTTATCCCCTACATACTACATATATTATAAGTAAAGTTACATTACACAGACGTTACCCCTTTATTTACCCCGATATTTCGGTACCGAAAGGGGTTAACTTATAACCGGGAGTTTGACGACCGGTTAGCCTAGTGGGTAGCGACGCTGCCTACGAAGCTGAAGGTTCTGGGTTCGATTCCCGGTAAGGGCAAATATTTGTGTAATGAGCATTATTATTTGTTTCGGAGTCTTGGATGTTTATACTTTGTATTTAAGTATTTATATCTATTAAATAATATCGTATTCTATTACCCGTAACACGAGCCTTATTGAGCTTACTATGGGGCTAGCTCGATTTGTGTAAGATTGTCCCCCAATATTTATTATTTATTTATTTATAAGCCGCACGAACGCATGCCACTGATGACGTAAATTGGATCTAATGCGCACATTTAAGTTATAGTTTTCGCGACGGGAATTTCCGTGGCCACTCCTATAAAACAGCTATTAAGTTAATAGTGCTTGATGTGGTGATACGCGTAATCAAGTCTATTATAATGTATAATTTATTTCACTTGTTTTGGTCATCCTTTTAAATCACTGAACAATTTAGTATTGCCGCCTGTCACTGCAGTGGTCGCTATTGACAAGACAGCTGGTTGGATTTGTCGACCGAGCAGATTGTTCCGATACCTCAGTTGGCTAGAGCGGCGGGCCGCGTATGTCTTAATTGTCTTAATGTCGCAGGTTCGAGTCCTGCTCGGAGCGACACAATTTCAGTATTTTTTATTAAAAAGAATGCTTAAAACTGTAGTGTGTTCATCGCAAAAAGACCTGGCATACTTAACAAATTTTCTTCTTGTTGCAGCGCGCCAGAGTCCGGCGGGTGAAGCTATGGGCCCGCGACTTCACCGGGCTCGGGTTCCGGTGCTCGGGCGGCGCGCGCGACGGCGTGCGAGTCCACTCGGTGCTGCGGAGCGGTCCGGCGGCCGCAGCGAAGTTGGAGCCAGGTCAGATATATTACATAACTATAGATCAACGAAGAACGCAGTTATTTCTGCAAGGCTGTTGGTAAAAACGTCATTTTTACCAAACCAATGATGTACAATAGTGTATCCAAGACACTGCCTTGAAGGACACCCCAAATGGGTGCACTTTGTGCTGCGGAGCAAAGATGGAGTGAGGTCAGATATACCACGTTGTCTTAGAAAACTTAGGAATATAGCTATTTCTGAAAGGCTGTTGGTATATTCGTCATTTTTACCAATCAGTTATACTAGCAAGCCGAAAACGCTGCCTTGAGGCACACCCTAAATGGGTAGACTTTGTGCTGCGGAGCAAAGCTTGAGCCAGGCCAGATATACTATACCGCCTGAGAACACTTAAGAATAGCTATTACTGAAAGGCTTTTGGTAAAAACATCATTTGTATTAGTAGGGTATTAGTCGTGTGCCGAAAACTGCCTTGTGGCATATCACATTTTGTTTACGAGTCCACATTTGGTGCCGCGGAGTGGTCAAGCTGCGGCAGTGAAGCTGGAGCTTGAGTAAGGTCGAAAACTGATTTAGACACAGGTATAACAAAAACGTCGTCTTACTAATGACGAATAATAGCGATACCAGCACACTGCCTTGTGATCACCTTACTTAGTTCACGTTTTTAGCAATGGCAGAAGCTATTGTGATTGATACTTACTAAGTTATAATAGTTCATGCCTTATAACTGGTGTGTACCCAATCTAATTAAATATATTTTGCTATGCATATGGCCAGGCCCCTATTTCACCAACTGGACTATTGTCACCTGACAACGTCAATTCTCCGTACATTGCTGGATCCACAAGTAACCTAGCGACCACCTTAACTTCTAGAACAAGCAATGTATGGCGAATTGTCAGTATCAGGTGACAATTGTCAAGTTGGTGAGATAGGGGCCTGGCCATATGCGCCAATCTCCAACCAAAACTCACACTGCCCTATCATCATTCCAGGGGACAAAATCAAGAGCATCAAAATTGAGTTCTCTGGCACGCCTCTAGAAGACGCTCTCGCGATACTGTCTCTCGCCTCCCCCTACCCAGTGGAGTTGGAGGTGGTAGAGGGGGGACGGGTAAGCGGCGCGGGGAGGGCCGTGAGGCATCCCCTGCTGAAGAGGGCGGGGTCTACTGGCGATGTTAACACGGTAAGTTTGTTCACAAAAAAAAAGATTATTGGTAAGTATTCTTGATTTAAGAAATTACTAAGTAGGAAGACGTAAATACAAATGAAGCGAAATTATCTTGTGCCAAGTTTTTTTTCTCTTGGTTCGGGAGAATCATCTCATTTCAAGATGATATCTGTATCATTCAAGGTAATGGCGTTCTTCCTAATTCTTTTTTTAATATATCGTCGTCTAGCCATAACAAAAAACTTTCTGAGCTTACTGTGGGACTAGTTCGTTATTAGATTTAGGGGCACTAATATATAATTTTTAACTTATTTTCGCCATATTGATAGTTTTAGTGAATTTACTGGAATAGATACACTAATTTAACAATAAGACCTGTGTTTTAACCAGTTTTGCCGATTGACTTGTAAAGTTGATCTGTATCTTCAAGAATTACCAAACAAAAGTGTGTAATCCTGTGAGCAAATTCATGATTTTTTAGCTAGAGTATAATATCGGAGAAATCTCGCCCCGGATTCCAGGTCATTCCCGGGCGGAAAGCGAGAGTTTGCCGATGGCTAATTGGCCCCGTGAGGAAAGTGCCTTATTGTTCGATGCTTTCTACGGTTTTTACGACTAGGGTGTTACACGACTGTTTTCTAACGCTTGAGCATCCGACGTGACAAACCACTTAGGTTAGAATAACATGGATTGTAGACTGATGAGCTCGTAAACTTTAGGACCGCAATTTTATTATAGCTAGCAGAGGTAAATTAAATAGTGTCTTCTTCCCTGTTAAGAGGGAAGAATACTACGTACTCGTCTATACAAAAAAAGAAAATGTTTTCCACTTCTAAATATTTTTAATCTCAATGATTTTTCAACGTTATTGTCACTGAGAGACTAGGTTTATTTATAGGTTTTTCCTTTCAACAACTTTGTTTTTTAAATTAAAGCCTATAAACCAAGAATACCTATTATGCTGAAGCGATCGCCAACAAAATCACAGTGATTTGTTCAGATTTAGTTAGTGGAAACCTTTTTCTTACGAAACGGAAAAAAGTACCTATTGTCAGTCGCGAGCTGCTAATGCTAATTCTTGCGTCTTAACTCAATGAAAATTAAAAAGGCTCCTTAATATATGTTATGGCGCCAATAACTGCTTAATAAAGCAGTTTTTAGTGCCAACGAAATGAATGGTACATTATTTTAATTGAAGGAACGCAACATTGTATAGACATGGCAGTCTTAATTTAATAGTCTCTGTAAGGGTTATGGTGTCTCTATTTCACCAAGTGATATTTTGTCGTACAGTAAACCAAGAAAGTCTTCTACCTTAAGTTACAAATCATAGTCCAAAAGAGTTAAACTACTTGGCTGACTTTACATTACTTTGTTGAATGTGAGATATCGTTTGACTTAATTTAAAGCCGCCTTTATAGCCCGCGAGCTAGCAACAGATTTTCGTGACCAATCGACTCCCGTGCGATAACTTGTGAGAAGGTTCAGAATGATGTACAATGAAGCCCCGTGGACGTCAGCTGGGGCTCCGTCGGTGGGTTGGCCAGCAGCAGCCTCCCAAACACGTAAAAAGTATAAATATTTTTTGACATTTACCCTCCATTCATTTTATCATCAAATGATAATTAATCTAATATTGTGTCTAAAAAAAAATCGTCAGCTGACTGTAGTGGTGGAAAACCCATCAGCTGGTCACACGAACATTAACGCCTGTTATAAAGTGTATGGCAAATAATCGTCATCGCTTTAACCGCGCGTTTATTAACTATCGTTTGATGATAAAATCAATCGGGGGTAAATGGCTAAAATTATTTTTATTTTTTACGTGTTTGGGAGGCTGCTGTGGCCAAGTAGTGATGTGCCGGGGAATATTCCCGGGAACGGGAATATTCCCCAAACAGGGGAATATTGAAATACAAATTAGGAAAATTAAAGTTGTAATAAAAGTAAATAAAATGAATAGTGCCCCGACAAATAAAGTGCCATTCGCCAAAAACTGCATTATTGCACTAATTCTGACTTTTTATCTCAATTACCATTTAATATGTAAATATTTTCATATTTTGTATTCGTATAATATTTTATTGTGGGTTTTTTATTAACTTTGTATCGTTTTTGTTACTTTCAGAAGTACTTTTGTAAAATTTGTTTTTTTCTGCTGGGGGAATATTCCTATTGTTCCGGAGAATATTCCCGGGAACATTGGGAATTTACTTTTGCGGGTAAATTACACTGGTTAATGTCTTGGTAAAAAAATCAAGGGCCCAAGTTATCATGGAAAATAATAGCAAGATATATAAACATACACAATTTCAATATTCCCGTATGTTCCCTTGTATGGGAATATTCCCGGGAATGTTTCCGGGAATATTCCCACCTGGGGAATATTCCTGGGAACGGCACATCACTATGGCCAACCCACCGACGGAGCCCCAGCTGACGTCCACGGGGCTTCATGATACAACTTTCTTAGCTTCTCACAAGTCGACCGGGGGGAAGTAACTGACAAAAAATTGCACGTAGCTCGCGGGCTATTATACCAGAGGGGTAACCACGTAACATTTCCAACGCGCTTTAGTACAGTTTAACTGACATTTTTCCATCTATTTGACATTTAGATCTACCTAACGTACGTACAGTGCGTTACATGATCGACCTGCTGACTAAATGCTGTGCAGTAACTGGGGGAGGGGAGTTAATTAATCTCACTCTAATGAGTGATGATATTTTTTTAAATCTCATCTTAATCTTTCTATACCATGACAGAAGCAATGACTTAAATTTTAATATAATGATTATATATATGTATATTTTGAACACTCTTTATATAAAAGTAACTCTCGTTGTTAGCATGTTAGTGTGTAAGGTCATTGCAATGCCCTAGTAGGGTATCATGTACCGACTGTAAAACCTATCTTAAGATCTACTGTATGAGCAATGAACATGATCGCAATAAATGAATATGAAATATGAAAATATGAAATCTAATGCGAGATACTTTAACTTCCCTCCCCGGTCCCCCGGGCCGCTGAAGTAAGCATAAATGTATGTTAGATTTAGACTAGACTAGCTTCCGCCCGCGACTTCGTCCGCATGGACCCGGGATAAAAACTATCCTATATTTTCATCCAGGCTATAAACTATCTTCGTGCAAAATTTCATTCAAATCGGTTCAGCCGTTGAAGCGTGATTGAGTAACAAACATCCAAACATCTAAACTTTCGCATTTATAATATTAGTAGGATGAATAGGAAGTAAAGGGGTAAGAAGAGGTGACGGGCGATAGGTGTCAGGGGCAAGCTAATGGTGAAATGTATGTTAGTTCTATGCGCCGCCTAAACTTTCTACCCAATCGTACCTATTCATCTATTACGTAACACCATTGACATTTAAAACGCTTTAAATATTCATATCACATTTCTATTGCTTTTTCGTTCGACATTATGACTTTCAAAAACCAAAATACTTGGAGCCATCCCGCCCGTATACTTAAAAGAAAATTCTTCTCAAGCGACCAATACGAAAGGTATTCTAACGCTGGTTAAACGAACAGGCCAATTTTAAACACGTCATAATGCATTAAAGCCTTAATCAAAATTCTGCTTTACTGGTCGTTAATAAGGTTCAGTTTTGTTTGAAGCAACGGATTTGTCGGTTATTACAGATTTGAACAATGGCTGTTTTCCATACCACAGACAATATAGATACGTTTTGGAATGCGTCTTCTATTGTTTGTGCAAGTATGTGTTTATGTATGTGACTCTGTGTCATGTTTGCCTTTTGGACTGATAGAATGAATCTATAACATAGTATTTATTTGAATTTGGCCTAGTTCGTAGTAACTGCCTACTTAGCCGGTGGTCCTGGGTTCGAATCCTAGAAAGGGCAATACGTATGATGAGCACGAATGTTTGTTTCTAGGAGTCTTGGATGTTTGCTACGTACCAAATTAAAGTATCTATTTAGTTACAAGTATTTATATAGTCGACTAGCACCTATAAATAAATAATTATTCGGGGACAATCTTACACAAATCGATCTAGTAAAAAACTGAACAGTAAGCTCAATAAGGCTCGTGTGAAGCCCTGAGCCTGCAGAGCCGTTCCTAATTGGGTCATACACAGATTTAGCTTCGCGTCTTTCCTGTGGACATGATCAAAGATAAGGGCTACGAAGCCTAATTTTTGGTTTGACTCTTAATCCGCATAAACGGCGTCTCCTCTTTTATATTACTATGCGATAAAAACATTACTTATATGTACGTGAGCTCTTAATTATTGACCACAGGAGAGACGAATTTTGTTTTATACACTGTGTAATACCCAATTAGACGACGATTCACTTAATACCTATATGGATATAAATACATAGAAAACATAAGACTGAGACCCTTAGCCCTCTCTCTGGATCCCCTACTATGGCATACTCCCGGAGGCTGTTAAGCAAAAATGGAATCGGCTTCTTAAAAACGAGATTTTAATTTAACACAAAGACTTGTGCTAGTTCGTAATATTATTTTATATTTAGGATGAAAGTACGTTAATTTGCTACTATACTTTTGAATGCAGGTAAATTAAATAACTATTAGTAGATGGGTATTACACAGTGTATAAAACAAAATTCGTCTCTCCTGTGGTCAATAATTAAGAGCTCACGTGCATATAGAAGACGCCGTTTATGCGGATTAAGAGTTCAACCAAAAATTAGGCTTCGTAGCCCTTAACTTTGATAATGTCCACAGGAAAGACGCGAATCTAAATCTGTGTATGACCCAGATTTCAAAATCAAATAGTTAATTACTCATACTTATCTACTGAAATACGCGTTTGTTCTATAAGTTAGTGTAACTCCTCCACAACTCAACATCAACGCCGACGCCAAAGTGTAAATATGTTTACGTCACACCCGGCCATAATGTGTTTAACCGCACGCTACGCGTACGGAAAAACTCGCATTATGGCCGGGTGAAGACGTAAAATTGTGTACCTACACACCACGGACAGTAAAAAAGATAGCCCTCTATCGCATATTTACAACCAATATCTGCGATTTCGGGCTTTCTTTCTTTCACAGCCCTTGGTAATTAATGTACTAATCCGATCCCTGGTCACTATAACACAGCTCAGCAATCGTCTTTACATGCGCACACACACAGCGGCAGTTATAAACGCACGTACACACACATACAGCCGCGCGCAATGACCACTTGCTATTTGTTTATACTTGTGTTGTTTACCATAGTTTCTAAACTGCACACAAACGTATACAAAATAGAATGTTTATCAATATATTAGAAATGCTATGAGATAAGCCTAGTATAGAGTAAACTATATCATGGATATCTAGTTATTGTTAGGAATAACATTCACGTTATCTTAAAGTGTAGAAAATTGAAAATCAAAATTAAGCTCATTTTGGAAGACCGCATAACTTTGTCGGATCAACCTCTCACCTCCAAACTCTCTGGTTATGGCACACACATATTGAATAAGATAGTTAAAAAGAAAAATATCAGATACCCTCATTTTACTTGCACTTGCAGGTAGCAAGTTTGAGTACGAAACCAACTTAATAAAACACTAGATCAATGCACACCGCGTTTGTATCGAATCACGACTGGAACGACACAAATTCGCGTCGACGGCAAGTTTAAAAACCGTGGTGTGCATAGGTCCTTAGGTTCAACGTTGTCTGGTCCGAAAAGGAATGAACAAGGGTTTAATCACTAATTCACACATAAAAAAACTAAAATCTTGCTTTAATTGCACAGATAGATCAATTCTATGTGAACTGAACTGATATTGCTAGTACAATGAAGCTATTACCACAAAAGGATTTACCACAACATATCTACTATTTTATCAGTAACATTTTTTTTTCTTAATTACAGCTCGAGAAAGAAGGCAAGCTGCTTCACCCACCACAGTCTCCCAACGCGTCCCACTCCAACAACTCTACCCTCGAGACCAAGCACAAGGGGATCAAGAAGATCATAACAGAGAAAATAGTCACCACAACACTAGAACGAAACAAAAAAGAAAAGAAAGACCTACCCACAACATTAGAGAGAGAAAACGAGAAGAATATTAAACTGAACAAGAATAGACATTCGGATGTTGTTCAGACCACAGCTAAACCTGAAAGAAACAAGGTAAGGCACTCAACAGGTGACGTCATTATTCAGGCGGAAAACGGGACAGCTAATTTAGAACACGCTGAAGTACAAAAGAGAGAGTACGATCCTAAACGGGGAATGAAATTTGGAATTAGAGTACTGCCGCCCAATGTGCCGGATGACGGTGTGCTGAAACAGAAGAATGTCGAAAATGGCGTCGTGGTTGTTCAGAAAGTTGAGAAGAAGACAGTAGATGAACCCGACAAACCTGAACCTCAACGACCAGCGCCAGTCTCGCAAGTAAAACATGAAAGCGAGACAGAAATTAAGAAACCCGTAGTAGCGAAAAGGAGAGAAAAGATGGCACCGCCTATTCCCAACGCCAGAGTCAAGCCTGAGGATTTTAATACAAGCGCTGATTCTAAAACTTCTGAAAAGTCGCCGAGCACTTTCGCAAGAACCGATCTTAACTCTAGCGGAATTAAGAGAGACGAGAATGGCATACCGCAGGAGTTGCCTCAGCATATGTTCGATGCCGCCAAAGCGGCTAGAAGCAACAGAAAGAGTTCATCAGAACTGCTTTATGAAAAAGATGTAAGTGACAAAACTGAACAGAAGAAAGATGAAGCTCAAAAACCAAATAAGAAATCGAAAGGTAAAGCACCATCGCCGCCTGAAGTCGAAAAGAACAAAACAGACGACAGTATGATTGAGCAGATGAAAAATGTCAACGACTTCCTTAAGAGTGAAAAGCATTTCTCAAGCCTATTGCATGATTCAATGAATTCTGCTAATACTACCACATCTTCATACAATACCTCGACACCCAAAGCAATTAAGACCAAACTAGCACCACAGCCGCATCCGGAAGACTCAATTAACTTCAGCCAAGATGACATTGATGATATCGTGCACCGACCTTTTAAAAGAGAGAGCGATTCCCTCAATAATTACTTCGAAGATTCCAAATCTAACCTTTCTTCTAACCAAGACGGCCATTCGGTTGTATCTTTAAATCATAGCGACAGAAGCGATAAAGGATCTACAACTATTGAGCTTAACAACAGTGATGTCACGATCCACAGTTCGCCGCTAGACGACACTCTTAACTCTGCTTCAGACAATACATCGATTCTAGATGAAAACGAACGCAAAGCAGCCTCATTAGGCGACTTATCGCGATTCGAACTACGACTCAAAACAAACATGCCATCTACAGGCACGTTAGAAAGAGCTCAGAGTTTAGATATATCTGCTGAAGATGGTGAAAAAAATCAGACGTTGTCACCTAAAAAGAGGAAAGCTATGTCTGTTGTAGAATCCACATTCTTTGATTCTTCTGCAGAAGATACACTACCCGATATGGATCAGGAGAAAGGAGTGGCAATCAAGCACAAGGAGCCTAGGCTTAGCTTAAACATTGCTAAGACGTCTGCTATGGAAGGGCTTAATACATTCCAAAGAAATCGCCTGAAGAAGGCTTCTGAATTTGGTAATTTAGAGGACGCAATTGTAAAAGGTTCTTCGAGTTCTGTAGACTCTGAAAAGGTTGCACAAGAAGTTCAAAAGATTGGTAAAGAGCTCCCCGATTCGCCTCCCCTGGTGGAGAACGAAACGCATGAAACATCAGACCACTTGGCAAGGAGGATCATTGATGAAAACATGAAAGTGCACTTAAAACTGGTGTCAGAATTTGCAAAATCTACCTCAGACGGTAGCAACATGAGCTCTTTAGATAGCACTCATGACATGAGCCCCAAAAAAGAATCACCCATCAAATTTGAAGAGAAACATATGCCCTATGATACAAACATTCCAGATGATTTGAAAGTGAGTCGTAATACTTATGTGAACAGTTTAGAACGACCTAAATCTGACATGATGAAGAAGCTTTTGGCTAAAAACCCAATTTTAAATGTACACATTGATCAAGTACAAAAGAATGAAGCTACTACAACTAAAGAGACTCCTACACCAATGACTGATGCGTCTAAATCGGCCATTAGTCAGCATCAACCAGACATTGTTAATTTTAATTTGAAATCGGCAGATCCAAAGTTGAGAGAGTATGATGAGTTCGTAAGTAACATCAGAATTGGGTCTAATAACAGTATAAAATTCGATAAAAAACCTCCTATGGAAACATTTTCAAGTGAGTGGACAGATCCCAAGCAAAGTAGTAATGTTGTTACTATAACTACAGAAAAATCCCAACCAGTTGAAGAGCAAAGAAAATCTTACACAAAAAGCATAGAAATTGGTGAAACCAATATAAGGTTAATA
Source organism: Epinotia bilunana (assembly GCA_947049275.1). Taxonomy (NCBI): domain Eukaryota; kingdom Metazoa; phylum Arthropoda; class Insecta; order Lepidoptera; family Tortricidae; genus Epinotia; species Epinotia bilunana. The sequence goes on from OX346274.1 coordinate 4,343,509, forward strand.
CCAGACATTGTCGAAGGTATAAAGAGGAAAACAGAAGACAAAGACGGGCGAACTTTGTATATGGAACCAGCAAATATGTCCCTGACAATGACACAAGAGCCAGTGCAAAAAACTGTGACAGTAAATGTGGCTGAAGATGAATATGGTAACAGGGTGATCAGACAAAACATTGAAAAAGTCTCTACACAATACATAACAGCCAAAGGAGACGCTCCTTTACAGGTAGAGCAAGTCACATTTGGAATTTCTAAGAAATCTGAATTAAATGAGATGGATTTAGAAGACGGCGATGTTACTGACATTGATAAGAACATATTAGACGAAATAAAAAGGCAGAACCCTAACATGCATTTTACAAGTGACGAACCAGCATACACGAGGACAGAAACTATTATTTTAAGTACAGAATTAGACGAGCCCCAAGCAAAAGCATTGATGGAGAAAATAACCAATGACCCTAGCTTTATGGCGTCAAAAACTCCAGAAGAACTATCCAAATTAGGGATCAGGATAATCAGGGATTTAGATGATACGCAAGAGAAGAAAGATGATACCGTTGAAGTGACCAAAACTCGATACACAATTAATCCGTCAGCCATGTCCGATTCGCAGAAACAGAGATTAGAATGCCCTCAAGATTCTGAGCCCAAGAAAGACCATATAACAGAAATCCAAGTCGTCACACCAAGGACAGAAAAGCTGCATAAAGAAAAAGACAAAGTTTCTAGTAGGCAAAGAGTGCCGCCTTCCGAACCCCCACTGTCCTACGAATTGGACCCAGAAATGCTAAACGACTTCATCTCAAACGAGCGTCACCACACAGCCAAACAGGAAGAGAAACGAATGAAAACGAATCAAAACGAGCCAAAGAAACGACATTCCGACTTCGATTTACCTAGAAACAGCCACATTAAATTCAGAACCGCGACGTACGAATCTCCTAAAGGAACTATAGTGACTAGCACCGATTTGGAAAACAGGAGATTGTCCCAACTTGATCAGTTGCAACTGAGAGCAGGCGATCAGGCGGGCGCTGCGAAGCCTGTCCTATTAGCTAAGCCAAGCAGCATACCAGTTAAAGCTGAAAAATCTAAACCGGTAACCGTTTCCTCAAAGATTCCTGTCTTCATGAGCCAGAAATCGCTAAGTCAGGAGAATCTGACCGACAAATCGTTTTCTGTACCAAGTTCACCGCCCCCGAAACTCGTGAGCAGCGGCAGTTCTGGAAACATAACTGTGACTTCTATTAAATCTAGTTCTAGAAGTCCTAGCGGTGGTAAATATTTGTAAAAAACATATTAAACACTCGCATTAGTTCTGATACTTATTTTGTCACTAACTTTTCGCCCCTTAAAAGTTTAGGTTTAAGTTTTTCTTTTTTCTTTTAATGCCTCTTGGCAGTCTTTTAAATCTCTACTATTCAGGGAAGATCTGAACGACTTTTTTGACTTTGTTTTTACTAACAAGTGTTATTGTCAGTACATTGAGAGTGAACTTTAAATATTCTTTAAAATCACTTTCGTTACCTAATATTTCGCTGTTTTGTATAAGTATCGATAATAGATCGCGAAAAGATTCAAATTAGTAAATTTTATTTCAAATCAGAAGTGGTTTCCCCTCAAATTTCGAAACGACAAAATCTGTGTCAAAACTCATGTAAGTATATTAGATGTAAGAGGAAAGTGTAAAAATCATCGAAAGAATACGTAAGTGCCTTATATTCGGATAAAATTATGAATATGTTTAACCTTATCAAAATTGCAACGGATGTGCCTTTCTAACTTTATTACATTTATACTAATGAATATCAATATTTTCGATATTTTGTGAATTAAAAATGTTAAGATTTATTTTCGGTTGTGAGGAATATGTTGGTAAAATAGTGTTAGAAAACTGTCACAATAAAATAAAAATAAATTCAATTATCTTTATTCCAGTACCTAATATCAAATTAATTGAGATTATAATTTATAAAAAAATAGTTTAATATTGTTTTTGACATTCCGTCCTGAGTTTCTACCATGATATTGTGAACTGTAGATTTATGATTATTTTGAAATGTGAAAGCATTTCAGGGCCATTTTATAGAATAGTTAGTATATTTATGAATAATATAAATTTTTAAATTGGCAGCTAAAACGCCATGCTACCTTTTTATTCAGAAATCAGACATTTATGTGAAGTGACCCAAAGGATAAAATATACAAAGATTCCATTTGTTTATGGCAATAGTTTATCCCTTATAAAATTGACATTTCCAGTAGTTCAAAATAAGTAAATGTGTAAGTTTTGGGTTATTTGACAAGTCTGGTCAGTAATGTCTTCCATTAGTCCCTACAAGGAATATTATTAAATCACAAGACAATATTTAGCCTGGAAAATTAGAGATCCTACTAACAAAAATAGCACAAAACTAAATCAGTTGCTAACAAAATTACGTTAATTAAAATTTAACTTTATGAGCTAGTAATTAAGATCTAATTTCACACATGAAAATGGGAATTGATTCGGTCTTGCTATGCTTGCAGAAACATAAATGCGCCTACAAAATTGATGCCGTTGTCGCTCTATAGAGTAGATTAATTTGTACTATGGAGTAATTTTATCCATATTTATATCCATTCCATTTAATTAAGTCTGTATAAATTCTGACTAGACTACGTCTAGATAACAGTTACAAGAAATGTATTATTTTGTTATATTAAAGGAATAGTTATTTTTGTTGGTTAAGCCCGTACGAGCGACGTATTTACCTACAAATTAACAAGTTATGCGGTTATACAATTAGTATTTTATTGATGTATTATAAACGAAATAAAGACAATTTTAAAATGTTTCTTTTAGTTTATTCGTCAAATAGGTAAGTTGTTTAATTGAATTCCTTCAGTAATCAGTGGATTGTTCCACACGATGCGTTCCTAGCAGCTGAAAGTCCTTATGTAGCGAAAAGCGCCCGTAGCGCTCTGACTAATGTGTGTCGTGAATCACGACTCGTAATTCGAGCTGAATGGTTAAGTAGCCAAGCGAGTTAGGTGTCACTTGTATAGAACAGCATATCTCTGGTGGAAGCACCCCTTATACCTACGTTTCCGGAATAGGACCTAAGCTTTCTACCTAGTTGGTAGAATGATACCTTGAAAATTCAGTTGCAACATTTGAACAGAGCATAAGTAAAAAAACCTTAAGTAAAGCCATTCTTGTATGTAGTGGTGATGCTGAATGCCGATGCTGGTGATGTATTCGAAATTAGAATACATCACCAATCCATCACGTGTTCGAATTTCGAATAGATAATATATTTTTAAATTGTCTAACACAAACAAAACGAATGCCTATTCGCACACGTCACCCCTACAAGCAAGAGGGCCATCGCATAAGCTTTTTACCTATACTAACTCGGTAAGTTAAACAAAAGCATGTAAAAAATGTACTCGTCATGTAAGAATAGATACTATAAAGAATCACTCATATTATAGTCGTTCGGTTTGAGTTGTGTCCAATCCATTGTCTCATTGTGCGGGTTTGCTACCTCATTATGGTCCGTCATAAAAGATAAGCACACTTCGTAGACAAAAACTGCATGCATTAACATTTTACTGGATTTCCAACTCTAGGGGCTTTGCCAAAAGTTTAAATAGCTTTAATAGAATTATAATATTTCAATACATCCCTGGCGTTTACCTGAGCACTGAGAATCGAACCAGTACAAAGGCACCTGGACCGCCATTTTCCTATTAGTGCACGTGTAACCTATTACTTAGGGACATAGAGTTGATATTCAATTTAACTTTCTAGGTGGCTGTAACGACTTTTTACAATATGGTAATTTTGGTGTTTTGCGGTTTCAGTCAACCAAGCCATTGAACGACTATACTAAACAAACCTTTACCAGCTACTCTTAAACTCATCTTTGCATTCCTTTTTACACGCCTTCTTAAGCTTGTTCTTCAATTTCTTTCTACACTCATAAATCTCGCAAGCGCTTGTCACCGCGGCCCTACAAGCAGACCTACATTTCTTGACCTCTTTACTTCTACACGATCGAGCTATACTCTGCCTGAGAGCATCCAATCCGTCTTTCGTTATATTTATATGTTTTATAGTTCCATTTGAGTCTTTTAAATCGTGAGCTCTGATTTGTTCCGGTCGTAGTTCTGGTATCTTGTTTTGCGGGTCCGGTTTCCGAATCCTCTGGCCGGCGAGGAGAGAGGTGTTTCGACCGGTGGGTGAGCTGGGTCCAGTGCGATTTTGCGGTGTGTCGGGCGGTGAATCTGGCTGGAAAGGTGTATTATAGAAATGTTTTAGTTCGTTTAATCGGCGATGAAGGGTGAGAAAGGTCTCATTGTGTAGACACCTACTATTAAGTATTTGGAAGGTGTTACGGGACCCCTCCGATCCCATCGGACGAAAGGCCGCAGGAATTTTGAGAGTAGTATATTCGTGACTTCACAATTCACACTATACAGCTTATTTATTGTAATAATTACTAAACAATTGTGCGGAGTGAGTCGTCGTAAGTGTAGGAGTTGAACGCCATTCTTTATCTCTCTTTCTCTCGACTCGCTCTCGATCTCCGTGAACGTTTTGATATTGCAAAGCGAGAGCGTTTCGTTCGCCTACAACATTTGCCACTAGTATATGGCCAAAATGTAGGTAAGTATATGCCAAATAATTGATGGAATATATGAACAGGAACAATATCCTTTGCAATATTCCGCTAATAAACGTGCTGGTCTATCAGCGAAGATGAGATCAACGATTTGCGTATTCTTGCATGCGGTTAATGCGGCCACCCTCCCAGCGCACGTGCAAACATACACCACCAATAAATGACAAAACCTCGACACGTGTTTCCCCTCCATAATTCTGAAGTCATTTGTAGAACTGCATATTTTTTCCATTCAATCCCAATTTCAATTCCGAAAACCATGTTACGCGGAAGGAATTCCAGAATATGATATACATACTATACTGTAATACTATACTATATATACTATTAATATTATAAATGCCAGAGAGAAATCATCCCCTGAGGGGGTGAAATAGGGGATGAAAATTTGTATCGAGCTACGATATAAACGAGTTCCACGCGGACGGAGTCGCGGGCAGAAGCTAGTTAAGATATAGGTACGAATAATGACACTTTCGGACAGCGACTCATGGACGATTTTGTGAGTTCCCGATGTCTGTGTATTAGTGCGAGCGAAAGACAGAGGGTGCAAGAGAGAGTTAACACTTTCACTGCCAGGAACCCGCCTAAGCGGGCGCCTACGACAGGCGCGTTCCGCTACTTACCGGGAAAACCACGGGATAGGCTAAAAGCATAGCGCTTAGCGATTCTCGGCAATTGACGTATTAATTATTGATATCCCCATGATGAATGATTTTGGCCGTCGAAAAAATCGCTTTTCGATTAATCGAAGACAAAATTTTGATTAGCAAATAATCGATTGAGTGTAGCCTGCAGGGTAGCGCGAACGTCGAAGTTCGGGTATTTCCATCTCTATCGCACTCCCTTACTCGAGTGACAGGGATGCATGTATTACGAACTTCGACTTTCGAAGTTCGTGGTAGCGCCGCAGTACGCTAGATCGTTTAACTGAGTATTCACCCATGACGGGCGGCGTCTTTTGTAGTTTTTATTTCCTCGCTAATGTAATGCAAAGCATTGTGTATAAAACGGGCGTAAGAATATTGCAAACTCGAGTCATCAAATATTGACTTATTCTGGTGGAATCTTGCAACTCCATTTTGTAGCAGATATCTTTAACCGATTGAGCTGAAATTTTGGGTTTAAGTACCTATAGTTTGGAAGACAATTCAATATTATGTTATCATCGAGCTGATCTGATGATGGAGACGGAAGGTGGCCATGGGAATTCAGGTCTTAACAGACGTAACCCCGTTGAGTTTGGGCTCGTTAGAATCGTCTCAACGGCTGATGACGGCATACAGAAAAGTACAGTTGACATTAAAAGCTTGTAAGCGACAAAGAACCAAATCCGGGCGGCAGGTATACCTCGTGATACCTGGGTAGTACCAACATCATCATCCTCCTGGCGTTATTCCCGGTTGTGCTCTAATGGACCCCGGGGTCCGCTTTGGCACCTAATCCCAAGAATGACCGTAGGCACTAGTTTTACGTCAGCGACTTATCTGACCGTCCAACCCAGAGGGAAAAGTAGACCGTATAGCGATTAGACCGGTTTCCTCACGATGTTATGCTTCAACAAAAAACCAGGTCTTACCAACATGTAGGTAGTTTAAAAAAGATGTACCTACAACATACTCACTACACACACACATCACATAAATTTAAATTAAAGGAAAAAACTCAAAAAATGAAAACGACACTTACTATTACTTAATACACACTACACTTAGTATACTTCATCATATCAGCCGAAAGACGTCCACTGCTGGACATAGGCCTCCCCCAAATAGTGCCAAAGTAACCGGTCCTGCGCCACCCGCGACCTTTACCAGGTCATCAGTCCACCTTGTGCCTACCCACGCCGCGCCTTCCGATACGTGGTCGCCACTCGAGAACCTTTCCGCCCCAACGGCAATCAGCGATCTACGTGATATGTACTATACTTACTATAACTAAATAGATGATGTTATTCTCCTTGCTGTCGCTGTCCGACTCGTCGCTGCCGCGTCGCGCCGTCTCCGACCGTAGACTGTCTTCTACCATCGGATACAAGTCCGTTGCCTGTAATCCGTAGTAATCCATTCTAATTATATTTTTTTAATACCACGTCGGTGGCAAACAAGCTTACCCACCTGATGGTAAGTGGTTACCATAGCCTATGGACGCTTGCAACTCCAGGGGTGTTACATGCGCGTCGCCGACCCTTTAAGAATGTATACACTCCTTTTTTGAAGAACCCCATACTGTAGTCCCTCGGGGAAACCTCGGCAGGGAGCTCATTCCACTCCACAACCGGAGCGTCCGAGGGAGAAAATTTCTCTGAAACCGTACGGTACGCGACCATTTAGGTTCCAGGGTGTGAGGATGAATGCCCTGCCGACGGCGAGCGGTGCGGTGGTAAAAAGCAGCCGTAGGCATCATATCGAACAGTTCTTCGGAGCACACTCCGTTATACAAGCGATAGAACACGCACAAGGAGGCGAAGTCTCTCCTTAGACTCAACGGTTCGATATCGCTTGTAAGCTTGGGATCGTACACGATTCGCACAGCGCGTCGGAATAATCTGTCTGACTTTCTGTTAGATACCGTTTCACATCCAAACTACTGATCAGGGAGGAGGAAAGGGAATTAACACAAACCGAATCCTAAGAGTAGGTATAGTGTACAAATGTACGATGCTGCATATGGTCCCTCGAGCCGGATATGAGTATTTAGTAACCTCCATATCGCGTGGTTGTAACATCCGTCCGAAGTTTGGCATAGGTATAGTTTATAATCTATTCGATCTTTCCGAAAAAAAACCTCTCAAAGGGATGAAATTGAAGCTGAAAGTTGATTCGGTTAGTTGAGTTCACGCGGACGAAGAAATTATGTGTTAACCCGTTCAAGGCTTATGAAGTTATGACCCACATACGAGTCTTCTTTGTAAAACGCAGGCGGAGGGTAGTAAGCGTAAGTATACAACGTGTCATAAAAATAACGCGAAACCGATTAAGGGCATAACGGGTTATATCGTGTTCTGATGAGAATATTTTTTAAGCGTTTTTTTTACATTTGTATGGAGCGTTGGCCGACTGGGGCGACCTGCTCCATACAAAAGTAAAAAGAAACACATGAAAAAAGTAATTTTTTTAACATTTTTTTTATCAGAACACGATACCCATTATGCCCTTAAACGGTTTTGCGTTATTTTTGTAACAGCTTGTATACCTTTAAAGCAATAGAATTATATTATTCTTGCCTGCAGTTTGGTAAGTTTCTTGATGGCATCCAACCGTTTCTGGTTAACTTTGACGATGGAGTTCAGTAGCTTGTTGAACGCTACCGCATGCTTTTCGTCGTTTATCTGTGTCTTTAGGAAAGGGTATTCCTTTTGGCTGAGGGAGGCTACCTGGAACCGCTAAACTAAGTTAATATTACTAGAAATAACTCAGACTATGTACATAGGTATACATAGCTCGGTTAATGTGTGCCCAGGTACATATTTGCCGTCTGTTTTATTGTTGCTGGGTTGGATACACGTACAGTTGTCACTTAAGGATACCATTGTGATTGTATTTGTAAGCTCTGACATGTAAGAGCCCTTGCCTACTTGCATAATAAATATTTGAAAACGATGACGTAATTTAAGGACAAGCCCCTCTTCATATATTTGAAAAATTAATTAGATAGTAGGTAGGTATTCGAACCACCCTTCTGACATGAGCGGCAAGTGTCAACCAGCTGGGCTATTGAAATGAAACCATTGCTCGGTTCAACGAATCTTTCAACCGGTTCCCTCTTATTAATCGTTAAAGGAGGTGTGCGACTGCGACTATAGTTGAAATGATATAATCTGTCCGTTTAGCACTTGAAAGCTTATCTTGTGAACAATGGGACTGTTTCCTATTGTATAAGCCCACCGCAAATCCTCCGACCAGATAAAATTAAGCAAGTAACAATAAAACTTATACAAATAGCTACCATCTCCTCTAAGTCACATGTTTATTCTTAATACTTAATTATTTTAGCCATATACACTAAATGTATTACAAGATAATTTTAATCATATTTTTTATTCATTCACACTAAATTCATTTTATAAGCTCAATCGAGAATTATCCTACAATGTTTGTTTAGCAAACTTGTTGTTTGTTTAATAATTATATTTAAATTATTTTATTTTATTATCAGTTGCTACGCCCCAACAGGGCCCTTGTACTTAAGCATTAAGTTGCGTGTGTCTATTGTACCTGGTAGCAAATAAATGAATTGAATTGACCATGATACGGGGTCTGTAGTAAATAAAATAACATTTTAAATATAGGTGTGGTTTTTACCCGTGTGGTTTCGGGTTAGAATTTCACCACCCCCTTTCTTCCCGTGGGTGTCGTAAAAGTCGACTAAGGGACCAGGGTTGAAGTGTGTTGTGGGCAATGGGCTAGCAACCTATCACTGCAATATCACATTTTGTCGATCTTTTATAGAATAGAAGAGAATAGAATAGAATAGTAGTTTATTGCCACACAACATACCAGATACAGAGACAAAACATAAAAACATACTAGACAGAACAATAAAAAAACGAAATCTAGTACATCTGTGCGACAATAGGAGCTGCACACAGCGCTGGTTTTCAGTTCACCCCTAGTGACAACCAGTTTACAATATGGTGGATGCTTAAATAGCTATAGAGATTTTAGGTAGGTATACAAAAAACATCAAAATACATTAAAATAACATTAAAATACATAAAAGAACATTAGAAAAAATTAGAACAAGTCTCAATGGGCTTTTAATGATATTATACTTACATCTAAACAATGGACACCTTTACCAAGATACGAAGTAATTATACCCACATGTATGCTAAAAGTGGCGCTGGAACATACGTTTCATGTGCTCTGCCTACCCCTTTCGGGAATAAAGGCGTGAATGTATGTATGTATGTATGTATTAAATATAGGTAAATACTTACGAAAGGCACTAAAAAAGTGGCAGTTAATAAATAAGACACAGCCATTTTCCCTTCCGCCGGACGGAAGCCAAGATCGAATGAATGCTGTCTTTATCATACCTTAGAAATTGGTTTTTAAATTGGAAACACTTGATTACGGATTGGATATGGTTGATGTTTACTGAAAACGTGGAATCAATTAGCTAGGAGTTTGTTATGTCAGTATTGGTTTACGTAACTATAATTCTATAAGTTTAGGCACTGGTCCCACCGCCGGCTAGTAAGCTAGAAAAGTTGGGCGAGTAACATTACATTGCGGATCTATAAAGGTCGATAAATCACACTGTGCCTGGTCAGCACGCAATGAACCGTTACTCGCCTAACTTTTCTAACTTACTAGCCGGCGGTAGGACCAGTGCCTTAGTCTGGTCTTTCAATCTGCCCGGCTCCTACCACTGAGTTTTTTCTAAAAACCTATGTATGAAATACCATTAGATATTCAACAGTGTTTAATTCGGTGAAAGAAAACATCGCGAGAAAAGTTTTCCCTCTGGGTCGGAGGGTCATATGGCAATAACTTTCGTACAACTAGTGCGTGCGGTAGTAGTAGGTAAGTAATCTTAGAATTAGGTGCCAAAGCGGACCCCAGACTCGTGTAGGGCACAACCGGGATAAACCTTAGGAGGTGATGAACTCCATAAGTTCAGTATAGGACTACATACCGGAAGGCGCAGCGTGGGTAGGCCCCCCACAAGGTGGACTGATGACCTGGTAAAGGTCGCGGGGGTCCGCTGGATGCGTGTGGCGCAGAACCAGCCATTGTGGCACTCTTTGGGGAGGCCTATGTGCAGCAGTGACACAATAAGATTACATTGACACACTGACCAAATGCTTGACGATAATTCAGTAAGAATGTCGTACTTTGCCTACTTCCAGTCTCTTGTTATTTATGGTATTGATATGTGCGGACAGGCAGCAGATAGACAAAGGATTATTATCTTGCAAAAAAAGGTAATAAGAATAATGGCTAGGGTGCCATGGGATACGCCAGCCCGTGATCTTTTCAGGACAATGAAAATATTAACAGTCCCATCCCTGTACATATTGGAAATATCTAAAATTGACCGTAAAACCTTAAATTAATTTAAAGCAAGTGGCCCTGATCAACGTCATGCAGGAAACCTTTTGGTTAACAGACACGAACTTAAAAAATCTGAGCAGTGTTTCTGGTACATGGGTCCTAAAATTTATAATCGCCTACCGAGTAATGTAAAAGAGGCTAAAATGTGTGAGCGTGCATTTGTCAACCAACTGAGGAACTTCCTAACAGAAAAAGCTTATTATAGCCTTGATGAATTCTTATGTAACAATAAGTAATAAAATAACTCTATTTCTATCATTTTATTACCTATCTTTATCTTTACGTAAATTAATTTGTTTTCAAAAATTTACATTGCATTTGAATCGTAATTGTATTTTATTTGCCTTCTGAACTGACCACCTGTAATTATTGTAATTTTTTTGTATTTAAATCTAACGTATTTTGATTAGCTTAATTTAAAGTGTTTATAACATAACAAATGACCTGTAACTTATGTTATCAATCAATAAATAATTGTATTGTATTGTATGGTTTGCATATAAAGCAGATGTTGTTGGGAAGGATACCTTTATCTTACAAAAGACCGCAGCCAAAATAAAACCATTACTTTCTCTTTATGTGGTTGCAGTTATCTCTAGCTGTCGGCGCAACAAATTCTCAAACCAATAACCAACGCTCTCGGGACTCCTGGAGAGCGAGCGTCCATCAGGCATGAAAAAAAAGGAAAATAAATAAAATTAAATTTTCTTCAGTAGTAAGTATATATATTATTATTATTATTATGTCATAAAGACTAACAGGGAAAATGTTTTAATACTTTTTCTGTACCTACTATTTATCTGCCAGGAACCCGCCTAGCGGGCGCCTACGCGGTAGGCGCTTACCGCTTCTTAGCGGGAAGATCGCAAGATCGGCGATTCTTGGCAGAACGCGTTAACTGAGACGTAAATGCGTTAACTGAAACGGTGCTTACAACGAGACAGGGGCACCGAGCGAAACAACGAAGGGGACAGGCATGCGTCTGTCCACCATCACCCTCCGGTCCTCTTTGTCGCCATCTTGTCTCGGGCGCCGTCCAAGATAAGCGGTTGAACTACTATAGTTTATGTTTTATTAGCTTCAGCCCGCGACGGGATAACAACTTATCCTTTATTTTAACCCAGGCTAGAAACTATCTTCGTGCAAAATTTCATCCGAATCGATTGAGCCGTTTTAAGTGTGATTGCGTAACAAACATCCAAACTTTCGCATTTATAATATTAGTAACATGTATATCATCAGGATAGGACACATACTGTTTGGATCTAACGATCGGTCCTCTAGCCCCACTCCATAGTGGAAAAATTTGACAACATGATATGTTTACATTTAAAGATACACCAAGGCATGATTATTTGGCTCAATAAATAACAATCAATATATTTGACTATTTGCATATTAACTGTACTGATGGAATGATTAATGCAAATCTTCCCTAAGGACAGTTCCCTTATTTTCTCTTCAATTTTAATCCCATTATTTAAATATAAATGAAATGCTTACTTCCCATACTGGAAGGATGCTTGAAACTGAAAATTGCATTCCAGTTTCCTTAAACCTACAATAACCTAACATTATAAAACTATGTGGAGCTCTGCCGATAGTTCTTAGTGTCTAGAATCTTCTTTCCACACATGGCGCATATACCCTTCTTGTACGCGCAGGCCTGGCAGTAGTGGGACCCAACTTGATGGACCTTTGTCCTGCAAATCCTAGAATGGTAATTGAGTACTGTTAAAGCTATAAACTTGAAAATATTATAATAAATTGAACATGGTAAATATAATGACTTCATGAGTTGGGAAAATGCCAAAATCATTTTTAGAGCTACACTGAATATACAGTAATTATTGGGCAGGATTAAATAGTTGTGGATAGAAATTGGCAAAGGCTCATCTATACAGCCGAAAGTTGGTAATTTGTATTCTGTGAATCCAAGATTCAGCACATTTGTGATAATTTTACAATGACATTATCATTGTCAAGCATCAACAGTAGCATGCCTCATAATTTTACTCTCATCTGTAGTTTAACATGTTAATGTCAGTAATCTGTGTGTCAATATGACTGACTCTGACCTAAAATCTAGAAAAACTACTTATTTTAACAGGACAAGGCAGTTCAACGGTAAAGCCTTGATCTATCTCAATTAGAAAAAGTATAAATATTATAAAAGTACTCACTTGCATTCCTGAAACTTCGAAGTATACGGATTATACCGTCCCTTTTTAGCGGTCAAAGCCTTGTTTTCCCCTACTTTCCTGCCGCCAGATTCTGTGGTGTTCCTGGCGCCGGTCTTCCACGGGTCTGGGGTAATCACGCGGCCCAGTTTCTTTTCACATTTCTCGCAGACCATCTTGGAATGTTTATTTTCACAAACAAGTTACACAAACATAACCTCAAATGGTTATGTCAATTGCGGTACAGATCGACTTAACGGTCAACTTATTTGTAGAAAAGGTATTCACAGTCAGTGTACTCGTGTAGGTATAATTATATTCAGTCTGAAATAAAACTGTTAATAAGTCAAAACAAAACAAACAACACAATGTTAATATACGTAAATGTCAATGTCAATTTGTCATGTCAATAACAGAAGCGTTTGGATTTCGCATGCGGAACTTAAGAACGTACGCGCGCATATTAAACAAAAAGATAAATTGAATAGGTTACACTAAAAGTTACAAGTTTCTGTCTACAGTTACACTAATAAACCAAATCTTGCAGACTATGCTTGGTTTCCTAGCTACGGTAGCCTAGCGGTTCAGCCATGCGGCTGTCAAACGGCAGACGTGGGCTCGTACCAATGAGTTTTTCGGAACTTATGTACGGAATATCATTTGATATTTACCGTTAGCTTTTTGGTGAAGGAAAAACATCGTGAGGAAACCTGCATACATCTACGAAGAAAATCAAAGGTGTATGTGACGTCCCCAACCCGCATCGCACTGGGCCAGCGTGGGGACTGCTGCCCGTTCCCTCTCATCCTTGAGAAGAGGCCTGTGCCCAGCAATGGGACGGTATATAGGCTGATTTATTATGCTTGGTTTCCAAAGTTTCTTCAAGTACACTACATAAGATGCAATTTGTCACACCAACTTGCAATAGTTGGAATGAGACAGCCCTACATTACATACCTTTCATTCCCATATTTATATTTATATTGTATACACCATGAACAATAGCGTGTGTTTTGTGAGACTGGATTGCCAAGATCAAGCGTTCGTGCCGTTGAATGGGTTGACATCGTCATCGTCCAAGCGTTTTCCCGGTTGTAGCCTAAAGGAGCCGAGCGGCGCTACCACGAACTTCGAAAGTCGAAGTTCGGGTATTTCCATCTCTATCGCACTCCCTTACTCGAGTGACAGGGATACATGTATTACGAACTTCGACTTTCGAAGTTCGTGGTAGCGCCGCAGGATCCGCTTTGGCAGCTTATCTCAAGATTTGGCGTAGGCCCTAGTTTTACGAAAGCGAATGAATTTTGACCTAGGAAGCCAGAAGGAAAACTAGACATTGTTGGAATTAAGTAGATCAGTTTTCTCATACCTAATGTGTTCCTATACCCAATAACTGTTGATACTTGCACGTACGTAATAGGTATACTTATAGTCTGTTATGGATCGAAACTAGTAGCTAAGTAGGTATTCGACAGGACTATTACCCGGTCACTTCTTCTTGATTTTTTCGGCTGGTGCAAATGATTAAGGGATCATTTCGCCAGTTAGCGAGTAGCAACCACCTAATTTGTACCGCTTTTGTAACCACTCATATAAGTTCGTGAACTGAAAGGATATTTTCTCGTTGTTTTGTAGTTTCCTATTAAATAACTGACATATGGCACTGAAACTGCAGGCAGGTGCAGCGTGGGTAGAGCCCCCACAAGGTGGACTGATGGCCTGGTGAAGGTCGCGGGAGTCGGCTGGATGCAGGTGGCGCAGGACTGGTAATTGTGGCACTCTTTGGGGGACGAGGGATAGGCATATCCCTGAGTGAGTGAGCCTGGTACAAGGTGCTGTGTGTGATATTTTATCTCGTAACTAATTTGGAATCTATTGTATAAGAAGATAGAGTTCATTATTCAATGAACGTTTTACGTGGCGGTAACATTTTTTTACAAATGAATGAACAAAGGCAAACAGAGGCTATTCATGAGCTCAGATCAAATACTTAATCTAAACTATAACCTAAGTATTAACTGTGTTAATTCTCCTGTAGGTAAGCATAGAAATAAAAAAACAACCGAATGGATATAGTTTGTTTGTATTGAGCAAAATATTGTCTATACATTGTAACGAACTAACATTGAAAGCGTCTATATAATAATGTTTAAGAGTGTTTATTTCTACTGAGCTGGCCACGAAGCATATTACAATTACCGAGTCGCTAATATACTTACATGAAGTAATTTTCAGTATATATAATGTATATGCCATAGAAATAAATAAAATTGAGCATTTTTTTTCTTCTTTCCTTTTTTTCTGATTAAATCTTATTAATAAAAGAATTACGATTGCTCTTAATTTTCTTACTGAAGCACACTTGTTGAGCAGCCACAATAACAAATAGCGAACCTCTAAAAATTGATAAATTTGGCTTTGCGATTTCTGATATAAAATTACGAAAAACAACGAAAAAAACGAGGGCAGAAGGTAGTGTTGCCAGCTCAGCAGCGATACCACCTTAAACTATCACTAACATATAAAATAACAAACAAAACGAATTTATTGCACGAAAACTTAAGCTAACTCTGGCCTTTTATCGGGGAATTACTTCTTTTGCTATCCATAGGTTGTGCTTCTTGCTCCATCGGTGCGGTTTGTGGTGCTTCATATTGTGTAGTAGGATCAACATATTGTGTAGTAGGTTCAACGTATGGCGTAGTAGGCTCTACATATTCCGTAGTAGGCTCAACGTATTGCGTAGGGTCATATTCCTGTTGATACGTTCCATCAGTCGCATAGTTATCATACTGCCCTTCAGTATATTGAGCGTTAGGATCTGTGTACTGTTGCGGTGGATATTGCTCGTAATTCTTAAATTGTCCTTCCTGGTAATTCTGTTGGTAATTCGGATCGTAACCTTCAGTTTGTTCTTCGTAATACGGTTCCGTTTTTTCTGCATAATTCTGATCAGGATATTCATAACCTTGTTCGTAGTTTTGTGTTGGCTCTACGTGTTCTACAGGTTCTGGATAGCTTTCTTGTATTGCAGTTGGTTCTTTATCAAAAACAATTTCACTATCATTTGCAGGGACTTTAACTATAGTTTCATCTTGATCTTTATCAGCATCAATTGGTGCATCTCTTATTTGTTCTGGTTCGGGGTAACTATTTTTGAGGGAGGTTCTGGAGGCTTGTTTGCTTAGGGCTCTTTGTCGGTGGTCTGGCTGGTTGGTGTGTCCGGAGGAGTCAACTCCGGGATGCTCTGGTCTGCTTCCGGCGGCGGCTGGAGCAATTCGGTCGGCTGAGGGTAGGTGCGAGGCTGGTGCTGAAAATGGTAAGGACTGCTTTTATTATGATACCGGAACTGATGCTAGGTATGACTGATACTTAATAACTAAAGTCCAAACAAAAAGTTATGATAATTGAATTGGTATCAGATTCACCGACCGACACCGTTTTGACGACCGGTTAGCCTAGTGGGTAGTGACGCTGCCTACGAAGCTGAAGGTCCTGGGTTCGAATCCCGGTAAGGGCAAATATTTGTGTGATGAGCATGAATATTTGTTTCTGAGTCATGGATGTTTTCTATGTATTTAAGTATTTATATCTATTATATATATCGTCGTCTAGTACCCATAACACAAGCCTTACTGTGCTTACTATGGGACTAGGTCGATTTGTGTAAGATTGTCCCCTTATATTTATTTATTTATTATTATTTATTCAGTCAGATAATTATAAACTACAATTAAATTGGAGTAAGTGAAAATATCAGATCCGTGTGACTTAAATCAAACAGAACAATGGATATAAATAACAAGGGTAATGTTAACTATTGTTACATCGTCATGATTCGTGATGATTTTGATTGATTACATCGTGATGATGACGATGTAAGTATATGTAAATGATGTAGATTTTAAAGATGATACAGATATAGATGATAATAACAAATTATACCTATTAAGTAGGTATGTAAATAATTATAATGCTACCACCGTTGATAAAAGTTGAATTGCTGATGAAGATAACGATTTAAAAGATAATACCACTCACCTGTGCGAGGGCTAGGCGAGGCTGACTGCAGCGAACGCCCCAGGCTATCTACTTGACGCTGCAGAGTTGCCAGTTCCGTCCTGAATGCACACACAACTCACAACACACCAGTGCAAAACTCTACTCAAGTCAACTCAAATATAAAAAAATCCAAGAGTCAAGGCACACAGACACAAGGCAGAACAGAGGTGGATTTCAAAGAAAATATTACTCTGATAGTGATAACATTAGAAGTGTTATACTTATGTCAAAATCTTGTATTATTATAAGGGGTTAGTTCTAGAAGGTATTGTTTATTTAGCTATATTACATTATCGTTTTTTTTATTCATTCATATCAAAGATTGTTCAGGGGTTTATCAATAATCATATTCACAAGATGATTTTCGCCAAGTACATTCACATGCATTTTATTACTACAGTTACTTTCAAGCAAAACATGTACTGCTACTTCTACATTACCAAACAGAATGTTCTAAACTACAATTCTATCACCAACTCCACCACTACACTACTTACACACATCACCAACATCACTCAAACTCCTCACCTTAATCGGATCATCGTCTGAATCAATCTTATCAAGGGACAGATCGCTAAAATGTCTAGTTAGCGCTCCTTCTCTATCATCCCTTCTAAATCTATTCCTATACGGTGTCGAAGTATAATAAGTGCGATCTAAGTCAAATGAGCTATTGGGGTAGCCACTCATAGGTGTGTAGCTTCGTGCGATGGTACTTGTGCAGTACTTCTTATGAGAAGACCACAAGTTTCGCAGTTTTCTCATAAGCTCTGAGTTCCTGCAAAGCAATTGTGTTTTTTCCGTTCTGAAAAATTTAATGTCGCTGTGAATTTATGTGACAAGCAAAATTGGCAAGGTTTACAGATAACTAAAAGGAATCAGATCTTTATTTTTGTTCTCGTTTAATCAAAGATGATGATAGATGATGAGATGTTACGAGGAAATAGCTTTAAATAAAGTGAAGACTAAAAAAATGTAGCTACAATACTAGTCTAGTTAATATCTATCATAAATAATGATTGAAATAATTAAAAGGAAATAATATTTCACTATATTTATTGCACACTTGATTAACATTTATCATTACCCATTAAACACTCCAAAGTTTCCAAATGTTAACAACATCGCATATCTACTCGAACCAGTTCAACAAATATTGCACAAATGTCCACATATTAACATTTTTTTAAAATCAGATCTAACATCTTTTTGCAAAAATCGTTTTCGAGTTACCAATAAAATCAACATGGGAAAATATCAACAATAGTCACTTATAAAATGTAACTAATATAACGTGAATATAACAGTAAATATTTGATTAAGATTTTGCAACATTAACTATCTACTTCAAGCATCTACAATTGCACAAACCCTAAACCTAAATCTTTCGCGTTTCGTTCAGTCACAGATTGTACTCGTATAGTTTTCAGACTGTTTTCAGCAATCATTTAAGTCTGATCTTTGATTTCTTGTTCATCTAAGTTTTCGGGTTCTATAGTATCTGCCATCTGCGACTCTGATTGTTCATTTGTAGCAACTACAACAGTTACTGGGCCATCGACTATTTGATCATCAGTTTTATTTGTAATTTGTGAAACTTCTTCTGTGAGAGTATTTTCTGGTTCTGGGACTGTGATTTCTGCCTGTTCTATTACTACATTGTCTGTTAGTTCTGTGACTGAGTTATCTGCGTGTCCTACGACTGTGTCTACTGCTTTTTCCACTATGTTTCCTTTGCTATCTGGGGAAGCAGGTGCAACATCAATTTTATTAATATCATTTATGGTTTCAGGAACGCTTTCCTTCTCAACAATCATAGGCTCACTATCGCTACTCTCTACTTTGCTTTCAATAGCTTCTTCTGTCTTCTTGACAACTTGTACATGGCTATTAGTGACTTCCATGCTAAAAGTGTTCTTAACGCCTTTACCATCTGACTGTACCGCTTCTCGTCTCTTCCTATCTTTCTTCTTTGGCTTCGGTATAAGTTTCACGCTTATGTCAACTTTGATAGGCTCCTTTTTCTCTCGTAAAAAGGGCTGTTGAATCATAAGTGGCAGATTGTATATCCTTTCTCCTCTCTCGTTTCCGAGATCCTGATTGGTCGTTAGCGGGCCAATGGTGATTGGCGCGTAATTATTCGACGAATCGGACTCTTTTCCTGAGCGGCGCTTGGTACGGCGGTTCGAAGGTTCGCGGGATCTTGAGCGGTCGCGCTGTGTTCTGATTGGTTCGTCTGCACGGCTGCGACACTGCGCTCTGCCTGCCACCAATAAAAACACAGCACGACGTTAGAAACAGTTCGAATGGAATGGGTAATGATAACGTGAAAATTTAAATTGCTTCTCGGTCTATTTCAAACTGATAGATAAGGTTAGTCATCAATTTAGCATCATGTGCGACATCGGCTGCTACGACGAATGTATCACTCTAGTATCACTAAGTATTTTATTTTCGTCTAGTCTCTGGTTTATTGTGTTCATGTGTTCGTGAATTGTATTAATGTATCCAACTATCAGTTTCAAACGTTCCAATGTTAAAGTAGTGAGTTGTATGTTCATGCTTTAAGAGTTGAAATTTGTTCGTACTTGTGCCTACGGCTTGCGTCGTCTAGCTTGTCTGTGAGCAAACGACATTCTCCGGTGAGTTTCTCCATCAGACTGTTTTGTGAATGAATCATGGACTCCAACTCGGCAACGGTTTTTGCTGCGGGACCAAATGTACCAACTTAACTTTGAGTTTACAAAGGTGCCAACGCAAGCGATCTTGACGTCATAGAAAACCTCGTCGCTTTAAAAGATTCATAGGTGCTAGATCTTGCTATACATGGGGAAGATGAAGATGTTTTTAATAAACAATCTGATGAATAAACTATTGAAGTCAAGCCCTTTCACGATACAGTAAACATGCATAAAGATGAAAGGGTAAAATATGAATGTTTTGAACTTATCAAAATAAAAATCAAAATGCCAGACCAAGTTAATTTCAAAACATCAATAGTTTACCCATTAGATGATTACCCAATTGTGTTTGAGAGAGATTTGGAAAAGACGATGTGCGGGTTGTATTGGACCTTACCGTGCTTATTCTCGATCGAGTCCAGCATTGAAGTCATCTCCTTCTCTTTCTTGTTCTTCTCAGGAGATGTTGGAGTTAAACTCTTCATATTTAGCTGTGGAAGTAAAAGGCTTCATACATATTCAGTAGGATTTTTAGTAAAAATAAACATCACCATAATTATAAAAATGACGATGACATACCTCCTTCTCTAGAGTGGAGATTTGTTCGGTAAGACGCAGATTCTCTCGTCGAGAGTGCACCAGATCCGCATCTGCTCGGTCCAGACGTTGACGAAGCGACTGAATCTAGAAGGGCAGATTACTTAAATTAAGCAAACTGATAGTGATGTTGGGTCAAACAGACACTAGAAAGTTATTTTGTTTCTGATAGTTAAAAGGCTCCCAGCATTGCATTTGATAACCTTTCTGGATGAGTAGTGCGATGAGCGCATAATGATGGATATTTCAGTTACCTTTGTCAAATCTTGGGATAATAAGGTGCCAAATCGTACCTCGGGCTTATTTAGGATATCGAGAAAGCTAGGAGGATGATAAATACCTGAAGATATATTTTAAAGGTTCATTAATGCCTGAAGGCTTTGGCGATTCTCCCACTGCACCACGCCCCGTCGCGTAGCGCGGAGCCGCAGATTTTACAATGATGTGCAAGAATCTCAATTTATATAGAAAACACGCCTAGTACAACACACTGCCAACGCGTGTAAAAAATCTGTCGCTCCGCGCACCGCGGCGGGACGCGGTGCAGTGGGAGAATCGCCTTAAGACAGAAGGTCTACCTCCGAGTTGAGTCTATTAGCCTCATGTTTGGCTTGTCGCTGGTGCCGCTCCATACTCAGACGGGCTGATGCCAGTTCCTCTTCCAGCGAGGCTTTCTCAGCGTGCGCCTGTGTCAAATCGGCTTGGAGAGATGCTGGGAATCAAAAGTGTTTTTCCGATTAGCAATGTCTGGAAACTTTTACTCGAGAGTTTAAGTCAACCTTCTAGTCTAGCTAGGAGGTTCCCTAAGGGAAACACTAAATTTGGAGGGATAAAGTTATAGATATATAAATATATATATTGATGCCCTTTACATATTGTCATTAGAGTTTGACCAGTCCCCAAAGACAGAGTCAGTTCCGATTTGATGGAAATGGACCCTGACCTTATTATTTTGAACTCTGCAATTCAAGATAAGAGTACAACTTGCGGACTTAAAGCCCTCCACCAGCTCTCACCATTGGGCTCAGACATTTTTGTTTTCGGGTTGGTCTTCAGTTTAATACACTACCTGTCTTGCTTTTCAGTTCCATCTTGAGCTCCTCGATGGCGGAGTTCTTCATGGACAGCTCTCGCTTCAGCTCGTTCTCTTCACGACGCTGGCGCTCTAGATCCAACTGTCGAATAGATTATACAGGTTGGCTACTCCGATTCGCACCACTTGGTTTAAGAAAAAAACTTATGTACGAAATTGCATAACAATAACAGTAGCTTTCCGCTAAAGGAAAATATCGTGAGGAATCCGAGGTCAATATTTTTCCCTTTTGGTTGGAAAGTCAGTTCAGATGGCAGTGACTTTTGCAAAACTAGTGCCTACGCCAAATCCTGCGATTGATTGTAGCTGTCAAAGGGGACCCCATGATTCTTTAGATTTACATTTATTCCGACCGACTGGGATCATAGATAAAGTTAGTTACAGTTTCTTAGCCTAAAGTTAGGAAATATTACTAAACTTAAAAACGACAGCGCTTAAGTAGGGCTTGACTGTCAGTACGTGGATCATGTGACAATGATTCAGATAATGATGTTGGTTACGCCTTCAGATTTTGTTTCATCAGAGTCGCACTTCGCAGTGAGCATTTTACCGCAGTTCAGCCAACGCTTCTCTATGACATGGAGGGTTATTCACCTATAGTACTGACCTGAAGTTCCAGGAACGTAGCCTTCGCCGTCTCTCGCAGGCCATCTGTCTATGAAAGGAGTCTAGTTCTCGACGACCCTGCGGCAGACCTAAGAAGCGATGGCTGGATGCCGAAGAACACGTCTAGGATCGTGCAAAGTGCAGACAAGCGGACCCTGTCCAAAAATTGGGATAACACTGCTATTTAAAAGAAGTACAGTACTGACCTGAAGTTTCGCCACACTGTCGTACTGGGCAGCTAGTTCGTGTTGGAGCGAGTCGCAGTGAGCGTTGTACCGCTGTTCGGCCGCCGAACGCTCCTGTATGGCGCGGCGGGATCCTTCGCCGACCAGCTCGCGGATCTTTCCGCGTTCTGCTGATAACTCCTCCTGCAGAACATTGGTATTTTGTTTTATTTACATAAAGCTCTAACACAAAGACACTGTTGACTGATAATACGCCTAACTTGCCCTGGGCCTATTTGTTATTTGGCCTATTACACTAGTAAATGGCCCGTCGTTCTCGGTCAAATGCTTCAGTTGGCAACTTGGAGTTTTAGAATTGTTATTAGTAGTTTCTTGAAACGGGCTCGGGCTATACCACAGAAAGAATGCTACCAGTCTTTTAAAAGCACAACGCAGGTTTACCACGTTATGTTTTTAAGGCCTGCAACACTGGCGCGGCCTGTGGTGGCGGTCAATAGTAAATTTGACAGCTAATGACAAGTTTACTATTGACCGCCGCGGCCAGGCCGCGCCAGTGTGTGAGAGGCTTAATGGTCTCTAGAAGTTAGGGATTTTAGGCGACGCAGCTAAGTCAAAAATCCTGTATCTAGATAATATTAGGTAGTGAAGGAAAAGGAAAGCGAAATCTCTTTAGTGAACAGATGTGCACATACCTTCAGTCTGCGAACTTCGTTCTCCAGACTGTTCCTCTCGTCTCGCAGCTGCTGCTCCAAGACATCATTGCGCTTGTAGCGCCCGTCCAGGTCGCCATCGCGTTTCTCCAAGCTAGTCTTAAGTTTGGAGATCTGGGACTCCAAGGAAGACTTGTCTCTGTAAGAACGTTCTTCAATTAACTTCCAGCTAAAATGTGTAGCAAAATTTGAGACTGTGAAATATATTTTTGAACTTTAAAAGTTTTTTACATGCTTTATGGATCAGATAGACTTTGTGAATTCATCATTCGCCTGCCCTTAAACCGTTGGTTCGAGGAAAGGTTTTGTGAAGTTCAAAATCTTTCCAACGAAATACTTCATTCTTTCCTCAGTCTGTCTCTTCTCATCCATCGCTCTGCATTTTCTTGCCTCATGACGTCATGACTACATCCCCTCCCGCATTATCTTTCCTGTCCACGAGTCCACCACTATTGGTATTGGTAATTTCTAATCTGTTTGCTATTTTTATTTTACTTTGCTCTAGTATTTCTACTTTAAAAACTCTGTCTAATGTTTCTACTAACCTCTGCAAATTGTCGATCTGCCGCTTGAAGCCATCAAGGCAAGTTGAGTCAACGAGCCCAGAGGCAAGTTTGCGTTTATTTTCGTTATTCTCATCCTGTCAAAGGAAAAAAAGATTCATTTAATAAACGAACAGCTAAGATTTAGTATTAAATCAGAAAGTATACATACACTTATATCATCATTAGAAAATGGTAAATGGAAATTAATCATTGAAAGCATAATGCAGAAAACAAGACTTTTCCTAGCATCATATTTTTTATTTATTTATTTATTTAAACTTTATTGCACAATACAAGATATAGTACAAATGGCGGACTTAATGCCATAAGGCATTCTCTACCAGTCAACCATTGGGCAAAACAGAAACATTTGGTGCAGGCATTTAAATTTAAATGAAAACTTAATCCAAGATAAACTTCTATCAAATACATACGAAAAAAAACAAAACATACACAAATACGAAATAATATACACTAATATATATACATATTACTACCTTTTGTACCTAGTAAAAAATACTATGTTGACAACTATCCTACGCGCTTATCAGAAAGATATTTGCGTAACTTGCACTTGAAAGTCAATTTGCTTTGTGCTTGACGGATAGTTAGCGGAAGAGCATTCCAGAGTCGAATTGCCTGAACGGTAAAAGAACCAGACATAAAACCGGACCGGTGAGGGAGAACAGACAGCTTTAGGCTACGGGAACTGCGGAGTACGCCTCCGGGTCGAGCAGGAACAAAAATAAATTTGGACCTGAGATATTCTGGCGCGGCAGGGTCGAATAGAAGGGAATAAAGTGTGCAAAGGACTCGTAATTACCTGCGTTAACGAATGGGGAGCCAGTTTAGTCGACGGCGAAAAGCGGATATATGGTCATACTTGCGAAGTCCAAAAATAAATCGGATGCAGTTATTCAAAAGACGATCCAGCTTACTTAGCAGAGCCTGTGTTATATTGGAGTAACACACGTCAGTATAATCGATGGTTGGTAAGACTAGAGCTTGAACAACTTGGTGCTAACTGGGAGGAAATTCTTAAATCGGTAGAGGGGTCTTAATGTGTTGGTCACTTTGCGACAGACATCAGACACCTGCGGTTCCCACGTCAGACCACAGTCAAAAATCAGCCCCAGGTTTCTCACTTGTGATGAAAGCGGGATTGGGACGTCTTCAAAGAAAATTGGAGTCATAGCTATCTAGGATACCAAATTTACCTCGATGTATCACTTTGAATCTTACCTGGACCTTCTTAAGGCTGATTGTCGATTGCGCCAACTGCGCTTCTAATTCCGAGATGCGTGACTCAAACACAATATTTGGTCCTTCGAGTCTTGTGGTTCGAGTCTTCGGCTTGCGTGTCTTGGTTACCGTGGCCTAGAAACGATGCTCATTTCAGTACAATCTAAAGGTATTTTAAGTCTTATATGTACGGAATAAGGTTGAAAGTTTGATGATAGGGGTTAAGGAGATCGAGGGTAGTTTATAAGCCAAAGTCGTGAAGTGCACGGAAATAAGACAATTTATGCGAATGCTAAGTCAAGTTGTCAGTCGGATTGATTTGCAGTTTTTGTTGTGGAACTTAAAAATATATATAAATAGGTAACATTATTCTACATATGTATAACTAGTAATTACGGTTGAAAATTGTGCACCTCGGACGGTTATTTTTACACGATAAAAGTGCGCTATATTTTAAAGCCTTTGAAGCTTACCTGGAGGTCAAGGACATGAGCTGTATCAGCTTGGTATACTACATGTACCTTATAGGTACCATACCTTAATATCGTAGTCCAAGCAAGTATTGCCCCCAAAATTTTCTAAGTTATCAATCTCAGCGCCGTGAGTAGGAAACAACCGTAATAAACCTTATTCTACCTTCTGGCCCTTATACTGTTCAACAGTCTGTCCCCTACTGCACCCTTTTATTGCAGTCCAACCCATTGCTGTCCGCTATATTATCTATCTCAGTGTCGTGGGTATGAAATAAGCGAAATACACCATGTTCGACCGTGTGTCTCTTATACTGTTCTATCTTCTATTACTCCAGGCAAAATACGGTTTTGAAAAACATTAATTTTTAATAGCGTTTTTTTTGTTGATTTCGTTTTAAAATGTTGTTCTAAGATGATATATTCAAGAATCCGGCAAACTATCCACCCGGAAGTAATTATGTAGATTTAAATGAAGCATGCATTGTCTTTTTTGTACGATTTATCTTGAATATTATAGAGCAAATATAAATGAACCAAAATAAAGACAAAAATATTTATTAATATTTTTTCTGACTTTTCAGTAGCTAGTTAATTTATTATTTTTTTGATGTCTGAAATTTTGTCGGATTTTGTCGCTGGGTAACTATTTAATTGATAATATATCAGTTACACATAAAAAATTAGCTATTATAAATTATTTCCAAAATTGTCATTTTTTTCATACAAGTTGTCAGTTCATTGACTGGACTATATCCCTAATACTGTACCTTGTGGTCGCTGTCCAAGCCAGTGCTGTCCCCTATATCGTCCAAGTCGTCAGTTTCAGAGCCGTGGGTACGAAACATGCGGGATATCAGCTTGTTCTTCTGCGCCTCGTGGAGATGTTCGTTCTCGGAAATCACTTCTTTCACCTTGCCGAGTAAGTTGTTCAGCTCGTCCTGATTGATAATACCAAATCTCTAAATATTGCAGTTAAAAAAATGCAGGCATGGAAGCCCTATTTCACCAAGTGGATTGTAAATTTAATGTTTTTCTAGGCCGGAAATGTGTTAAAAAAACTTGTTGAAATAGGCGTCATGACGATGATAACTGGTCTCCTCACTTAAATACTTTTTGGAACATTCAATTTTACTAGGGCGTTAGGGTCGGCAACGCAAGTATCCACAGGCTATGGTGATCAGACGGGCCGTACGGTTGCCTGCTACCGACCAGGTATTAAAAAATATAGAATATTGAAAGATATATTTGGTCTTATTCAATAAGGATCTCATTTGTACAGAAATTGTCGTCGCAACGCAACTCGCAAGACAATTGGTCAAGCAAGCCAGGGCGACTACTGCCCATTCCCTATCATCCATGATAGGCCTGTGCCCAGGGTTTCGTATATAGGATGATGATGATAAGAAAGGATGAACGTACCCTACAGTACTGGCTCTCCCTTTCCAACTGCTCGATGTACTCCTCCTGCTTCTGTATGAAGTTGACGACGTCAGGGTTCGTGCCGCCGGCGACGTCCGCCGGCGCCGTGGTCGGTTGCACTGGAACTGGGGGGTCTTGTTAGAAAATAGAAGAAATAAAGAAGAAAAGTAAGAAAATATCATGTGTGATATTTCAGGTGTAGGCACGGGTTACTAGTTTATATATCCTAATTTGTATTTTGGTGTATCACGAACCTGTATGCGGCGTATAACTGTTCAGACTATCGGCGTACAACGTCGCGTACTTGGCCGTGAGACGAGGACGGGGCTTGTCCAGTAAATACTTCTGGTCCCCGTCGGATTCCTCCAGGTTCTTAATGGACGCTGAGCCGCCGTAGCTGCGGATCTGAAAACATGCATGTGTGTGCGCAGACAGGGCCTGATTGGGTAAATACTCACAGGCTAATAAGGCCTAGGGCGCAAGGACCAAGCTAGGGGGCGGCGGGGCGCGGCACTGAGCTGAAACTTACTTACATTTCATAGTAGCCTAGGGCGGTCAGAACTCTAAATCAGGCTCTGTGTGCAGACCAAGGCACAAGCGTACATTAACCGTTGGCAACCTATTTTTAACCCGTCCCAACTCTTTTAACTGTCTATCGCCCTTTAATTTTTTATATGCTGTGTTGTTTTTGGATTTCGATCCTTTCGAGGACGCATTCCTGAGATGAAGTAAAGTAAACTTTTCTAAGACGTGTCATGTCGTTTTTGGGGAAAAGGGAATTTAGCGTGATAATAAAAAAAAATCGCCGAGAATCGTTAATAATGGCGTAAGCGCCAATAAGCTCAGGGCTAACTAGGGTTGCCAACCGTACTATATTATATAGTATTGTACTATATTTTGACTCTGTACTATATATATACTGTTGAAGAAATATATAGTACGTGAAAATACTATATTTTGAGGGACCTTACGAAGTGCTTCAAATTGCCGAGATTTTTTACTAAATAGCAACAATGCCCAGCCAAGCCAATATGTTTTTACAGTGTACTATATTTTTGTCGTTTTTTATGAAAAATACTATATCTCCTCCAAAAATAGTTGGCAACCCTAGTGCTAACGTCGCCTTTCTCTGAGCATGACGTAAATAACAGCAAGCAAAGGCAGGAATCGAACCTGCATCTTTGTCAAACTATGATGAAGTGATGTTGCGATGTTTTGGCTAGGCAAAGGCGGGGGAAGACTTATCTCAAAAGTCCCCCCAGTAGCCTTTTAGACGAATAGATTGCATTATTTCTGGTGTAGTACCTACATGTACAGTCGAGGTCGAAAATTTATTTAAATATTCGTGTTCCAATATTAACAAGGCGAAACCAGACACCAAGGCGATACTTATCAGTCTTATCACATAACAATTTTTTTTAAACCTACAATTGCTAGAAGTGGAACAAAATTTAATTTCATATGATCTGCCATCTGCCTACCTCTTTAGGGAATAGAGGCGTGACCTTATGTAAAAATCCCCAACCCAACAAATATAGTTAAAAACCGTATCGAAGATTAAAAACGCATTTTAATCGGTTTATAAGTTCGGGAGTGTCGATGACACAGACAGACTCACAGATACACCTCTTGTTTGCGTCGGGGTTAAAAACAGCTGCGTGAATGTTATTAAAATTATTTTTTTATTAAGCAGTAACGCTGCTAACGAAATTAAACCGCCGGCGCGGCGCGGAGCATTAAATTTTTCAATTTATCCTTTAATTTAAAAGTTATTAAAATTATTATATTTTTCATTAGCTTGGTTTATGAAATGTTATCTCGATTAAAAATAAAATATTAAATATACTTACACTAGGAGCATAGTTGCCAGATAAGAAATATCTCAGCTTCGAAACAGCCTCCTTGTAAGCCAACTCGGTGTAATCCGGCACTCTCTTCGAACCATAATCCATCTTCGGCCTCCTGTACGAAAAATACGGATAGCTCATTGCTACCAACAAAACATTCCTAATTCAAACTAAATCCTCTATTAATTGCAAAAGAAAACCTACTTAATCACATTTTAAAAAATTAAATTGAATTTTGAAAAAGGAACGCGCAGGGTTGCG
Source organism: Epinotia bilunana (assembly GCA_947049275.1). Taxonomy (NCBI): domain Eukaryota; kingdom Metazoa; phylum Arthropoda; class Insecta; order Lepidoptera; family Tortricidae; genus Epinotia; species Epinotia bilunana. Next base: position 4,372,141 of record OX346274.1, read on the forward strand.
CATTGCGCTAAAGTTTTGTGTGCAATGGTTTCGAGTTTGGAAATCGGTATTGATTACGCGTGACCATGGTTACCGTTGTTAAGTAAACAAGATGGTTGCCGACGGTAATGCCCAGGATTACGTGACGACATAGTGGTTAAGCGAGACTAATTAAAATGTAGATTAGGTCGCTTGAGTAAGTAATCAAGTACCGAGATGAGTAGTTTACCTACCTAGGACCTAGGTAGACGATATAATTAATTACCTTAACCTACCTATGCTTTTACACGTATTTGAAACCTGTTTAGTTTTAATAGTTAGTTGTGTTTTAATATTTAAATAAAAAGGTATCACTTATTTTTGTCTCCAAGGGGTACAAGACACAAACAATGAAATAAGGAAATACGGAGATACTCACCCCTTTTTAACAATCTTTTATATATTAAAAACTTGTTTTTTTTTAATTTTAATTGGTTTCAGGTAATATTTTCACAGATAGTATAAAAAATATTAAAACTAGACCTTATTGGGATTAGACCGGTTTCCTCACGATATAAGAATACTTAATTAAGTATAATTTAAAGGAAACCATATTACTTGCCTAACTTTAGCACGTCTCAACTTTCCGTTAATCTCCTTGTCCGAGCCAACACTAGAGCCGCTCTTCGTTCTGTACCCGCTCATCTTCGGTTTCGTCAAGTAACTCGTCGACCCCATTTTTATCAAACCACACCTTTTCGTAATAACAATAGAGTTTAAAATCGATTACAAGCACGCTGTTCGTTCACTGATTTTTAAAATTTATAGCAATTAAAACTTTGTTGTATCATAATAAAGTTTCAAATCGCAGGACGGCAGATTAGAAGTAAATACTTAATATTTTAAAGCACGTGATTTAAAATTTGGAACGATTTTCAAAATTTGAATGCATTTCGAACACGCCTCGCCGACGCGGCCGTGGAAAAAGGAATGGATTTTGAAAGAAGTGTCTATGCTTCCTGTGTTTTGTCTCTTTCGCGCGTGTTGGTTGTGCCGATGTGCCTGTCTCGTTCGAACGGAAAAGTTTTCTTCGGGATGACATAGGCTAGGAGCTGTATACGTTTTTAGAGTGTTGTTTTAGGATTACAGCGAATTGGCATTCCTATTAAAAAAAACTCCTTTTTGGGATTTTTCTAGGAAACCTAAAAATCCATAAATTAGATTATCTTATTTGCACTCCATTTTCATTTTCGCATGACATACAATATAGGTATCAACTTTAAAAAAAAGTAGTTTTATATATATTTAAATTCAAAGAGATTTAGTATTGTAAAATGAGTTAAAGCTATGTGTAAATTGTTGTGTCTATTGCTTGTCACAGGGCCACGCATATTAAAATAAACATAGTCTAAGAATCATTTCATTTCACTTCTTTCATTCATTGATTTGTCTGTACAAATAAGGATCTTAAAAATAGCAACATGTTTCAGCACAACCCTGTGAGGGCATTGCAATATAATAATAATTGGAATAGTATACTTAATAAATAATTCATAATTAATATTTACAACGAAACATTACACATTGTAAAAAGAAGAAAAAAAAAACAATTAGGTACTATATTTTTTATTACAGTTCAGTCGAGGTTTAATACCAGAGCCCCGGTTTATGCAGCTATACATTTTGCAATTTTACAAGATCCTTATTGCACAGAGGCGCTCGACCAATAGCGACTGGCCATTTCACCTGTGTAGCCAGTTAGACTTGTGTGTACGTATAATGGGCCAAAACCGTAGCGTGCCTTAGGCATTGTATATTTAAATAAAAAATATCAAAAAACAGCCTTGAAAAGCTCCTTACTCCTGGCAACGGAGACAGGTAGTGTCTTGCGTGAGCACAAGACAGTTTCGGACTGAAAACACGCAACCGTCGTTTATAATAACTGAATAATGGCGGAAAAGCAATGATAATCCACTGTATTTAAAGACTGAAAATTGACCTTATTACAATGCATGTAGAGTATACATTTGTGTTGAACGTGAAATGGATTGTCGTCGTTTGTCCCGTGCACTTATCACTAGGTAGGTATTATCAGATTATGTGCGTCTTTACGAAAGTATCGGTTATTTATTCGTATATATTAATAATATGTTTTTATTGTAATTGAAGATATGGAAGAAGAAAACAATTCAAATATAATGCAAATATAATGCAAACGGTCTGTTTCTATGTAAGTATAGTTAGCAAATAAATATTCAAGTTCCAATATTTAGTAGGTACATTGTGGCTTTAAAATCTCTTTTTGCTATCGGGTACGGGCTTTGTTTTTTTACATGACGATGCATGACGACGGACGGACGGATGGACGATGATGATGCTTTGTAATGACAAAGCCTATTCATTTTCTCTTTAAACCGGGGCAACACGCTACGATGTCATTAGGTACGATGCTATCCTACTTATTTCTTGAAATCTACTGGTCGATATGGAATTTAAAAAAATAGTAAAAGAGTTCAATTACGTATAAAAAAAGGGTAAAAGCGAGGTCTGGCTTTCGACTATTATATCCTCCTATAAAATTCTCAGGTGCCTATGTAAATACCAATTCATGCACAACATAATGCAGTTTGTCAGCCTGTTTAGAACAGCGAAATAAGGTTTGCCTACATCTTTTTGAGATTGTGGTGTATACATATTGGTGCCCTTGACTATACAATATCAGACATACCAACATACAATATTTGTAGCTTGGTAGATAATCGGTAACGTAATCCTATTCCGAGCGGTGCGACCCGGCGCCATCGCGTTGCGTGCCCGCTCTTTAACCATGCCATTTTACAGGGATAATAAAGGCTGCAGGTACTTTGCAAACGTACCTTTTGGAAAGCTTTTTGTAAGGTATGTATATGTCGCAGGGAAATGGCCAAAACAGAGATTTGAACAAAACTCTAAGGGATATGATCAAATCACGCAGGATGTTAAAATGGCGAATCCATTTTATCATTTGCCTAGAAAACATCAGTCATTTGATCAAATCTCTGAATCTGTTTAGTGAAATGACGAAATCGGCCAAAAAAGGCAACTCGTTTATTCATTTCACTAGATTTGTTTAGTGATTTGATAAAGCCCCTGAAACGCGTTAGTGAGTTGACGAAACTAACTCGCAGAGTCAACTCGTTTTATCATTTCACAAGACACGTTTAGTGAAATAATGAAAATCTCAACTCTAGTACAGATTAAGTCGCTCGTGCGGTCGTGTTAACTTCCTCCTGCACCTTACCGCTCCCCGGTTTCGCCCTTGCGTGTTAGCCACCGGCTTAGACGCAATTTATGAAAGTTTGTATGGTACCCTGAGAATGTCAAAGAACGTTTTGTATGCAAAGCGAACCACCTTAAAATGATTATATTCCGGTTTACAACTACCTATTCTTGTACTCGATTAAAAAATCTGGTTTAACAAACAATTTTATTACCTACTTTTGACATTTTATTTTACCATTTCACTAAATCATGTCAGAGATTTCAACAAATCTCTAAGAGATATGAACAAATCACGCAGTATGTGAAAATGGGCATTCCATTTTATCATTTGTCTACAAAAAATCAGTTATTAGATCAAATCCCTAAATCTATTTAGTGAAATGACGAAATCAGCCAAGAAAGGCATACTCGTTTTTTTCATTTCACCAGAATTGTTCAGTGATTTGATAAAATCCCTGAAACGTCATGTGAGAGATTTGATCAAACTTAATTGTAGAGTAACACTGAACCAGTTCAGAGATTTGATCAAATCACCCACACCATGTTACAGTAGAGACATTATCATTTCACTAAACGTGTCTAGTGAAATGATAAAACGAGTTGACTCTGCGAGTTTGTTTCTTCAACTCACTAACGCGTTTCTGGGGCTTTATCAAATCACTAAACAAATCTAGTGAAATGAATAAACGAGTTGCCTTTTTTGGCCGATTTCGTCATTTCACTAAACAGATTCAGAGATTTGATCAAATGACTGATGTTTTCTAGGCAAATGATAAAATGGATTCGCCATTTTAACATCCTGCGTGATTTGATCATATCCCTTAGAGTTTTGTTCAAATCTCTGTTTTGGCCATTTCCCTGCGACATATACATATATGATGCATACAATCTTGTAGAAAATGTAATTGTTTTAGTTGTATAGTTGTTGTTGTTGCATTTCACGAAAGCGAGTGGATACGCGTTCATATTAGCATAAAATTCGCATATTATTCAAAATTGCTCGTTTAGTGAACATTTTGTTTTTACTTGATTAATTAATTAAAAAAAATAGGAGATGATCACTTAGCATACCCACTTACTACTTTATTTTAAGTCCCCAGGAAGAAGAAAGGAAGAAGGTCCCCATAATGAAGACCTCCGGGTGACAGACACGGGGGCGTCTGCCGCCCATAAGAAACAGGTCCTCCAGGTGGAGAGCGTGCCGGGTGTTCGGGCACGCTCCTTAAGATGGTTTTCTGGGGGCGGGTACCTACCCTTCCCCCCTTGACGGGTCCCACATAATAAAAAAAGGGACAGCTGCTGGCGGAGTCGCGGAAGTGTGTGCAAGCGTTGCCGTGGCTCCGCCAAAGGGCAGCGCGTAGAACACCGTGGAGTTTTAGACAGTAGTCCGGGCGGTTCCCGGGAGTCCGTCATACCCGTCCTGGACGCAGGCGGAATGCGTAAAAGCATTTCCCCACGAAAAAAAAGTCTGATCCCGATACAAACGTAGTTTGGTTCTCATTTTAAAACGGCATGTGGGAATAACATGTAAAGACGTAAGGAGTTTTTCATACTAAACTTCTTTTCTCTGTATTTTTTCTAAAACTATTTCTAGCAACAGAGACTAGTTTCCGATCTCGTTGTATATACAAAGTTTAATGTTATTCCAGCGTGCCGTTTTAAAATGATAATCAAACTACGTTTGTATAGAGAGTCGAGCTTCCCGGGGGATTCCTAATACCACCACATACGACCAGTTGGTCGTGCTGTAAACTGTATTCTAGTTAGAATACAGTTTTTTTTAAATCATTGACAAGGCAAGCTGAGACCGTAGACTACATCTGCATCATCATATCAGCCGAAAGACGTCCACTGCTGGACATTGGCCTCCCCCAAAGAGTGCTACAATGACCGGTGACCACAAACCACATGGCCACTTGCAAATCTAAAGGGGTAGCTAAAATGAGATGAATGCCGACTACATGTAAAATTGGAATCAAATTAAACAAAAATTTAAGAAAAAATGTTTTTATTGTTATCAAAGTCTACCTTGACATTGTAAATTTCATTAGTAATACTTAACTAAAAACGTTGCTACCTTACATAATAAGTAGTGTAGGTACCAATGTATTGCTCAATTTATAAAAATACGGACTGACTGTCGTTAGACAAGAAACTTCGCTCCATTCCTCTTACTCTTCTTCAGATGTGATACAAGAAAGAGAGACAGAACGAAATTTTGGATATAATTTTGAAATCGGAGTAATTCGTTATTTTTTTCTATTTTTAACTTAAATATGTTTGTATACACGTTATTTCCTGTAAGTGAGAACTAATTACGTTATATTGTATTTTAGTGTATTTGTTTCCTTGCCGGCAAGGCTACATGTCTTTGAAATTGAATGATATAAAAAAAGTCTTATTCGATGGGACATATGTACTTGACATTTCATAAAAAAATCGAGCTAATTTATTTGTATGCAATTAATTTATAATGTTAGTTAATATTAACTATGTTTTACCAGAAATATATGACCTTTTCACTTAATAGAAAAAATATATGTAAAAATTGAAATACACCAATTTTAAGTCAATAAGTAAACTAAAATTGTATTATTGTATTCATACTGACAAAAGAAACATGTTATAAGCCCATATATTTCTAATTATTGTAGGATAAACGTATAATCTTATCATACTAGCAGTCTCGACAAATTAAGTATACTTATTCGGGAAATGTCTTACAAATACTTCATTGTATTAAAACAAAATGACAATATAATACACGAAAATGAAATTAACAAAAACTAGTATCAAATGTTAAAAATGAACAGCAACGTATTATATAAAATTAGTGAAAATAATACTACAAACAAAATCTACTTTTTGGTGTTAGTAGCTACAACAAAAAAATAAATCTATATAAAATAAATACTTTAAGTAAATCGTTAATCAAATTGCACGTAAAATATTATTTGTGTGTATATACCTAATGAGATATCGTTTGCAATGGCACTTTTGAATATATATATATAGCAAAATAAGCATTTTAACAAGTATATTTACATAGTGAGCGATATATATATATATAACACTGCACTAACCAGCATCAGATAAAATGCCAAACCATATAAGTAGATTTTCTTTTTTCGACGCTAGCTCTTTGTGCGTGTCCTTTAATTTGGGCATAGTATATAGAATACAGACAAAATATATACTAAATTATCTTGTCTATGGCACAAGATATCAAAGCTCGGAGAGGTTTGATAGTTAAAAATATTTACAATCAACAATTAATACGTGTTAAATGGGTTTTAAAAGTTGAGTACAAATTCAGACGGATCTTAAATGTATTACATTAAGTTTATTATATAATGTCTCGTGAAATACATTGGGTACAATGTTAATTTTTTAGTAGATATTGTTTTTAAACCATGTGTCTTAAACCTGCTTTCATCCATTTCATAACTATTCAAAGTGCAACTACAAATCTAGTACAACTTTTAAACGATGTCTATCAAAATGCAAGCAATCTTTCGTCTTATTTCATCAGCTATGTTGAATACTGAAATGATTATTGCACACTAAAATTAATTCCAAAAATCCATTATTAAAAATGAAACATTAACACATTCTACTTGAATTCTTTGAGATTATAATTTCAAGTTGAAATACATTTGTAGAGCTCATCAAAATAAACTTATTGGAATTTATTAACAACTTGTTTCACCCAACTACCTTTAGGGTCGTCAGTACTTTCCATCTTGTCTTCCCTATTTTCTTCAAAAACACTAGCCTCAACACTAACACATGCTTTTAATTCTTTCTTAACCTCCACGCTTCTTTCAAAACCAGCAACTTTAGTGGAAATCGGTTTCGGTTTCGCAGCTGGTTTCTTCGCGATCTGATGCGGTTTCAAGCTCTTGGACATCATTTCGATCTCCATTCGTCTCTCTTGCACACTTTTCGATGTTTTCTGCGGCTCTGCTAAAGTTCTTTTCTCATTCACTTTTATTTTTCTTGTCGCAGAGTCCAGACTTGCTCTCTCGAAGCTTAATCTCTTCATTTGTATGTTTCCTGGTGGCTTAAGTTTACTTGATTCCGTTTCTTTAACGTCTTCACTAGCTTTTAAATCTATTTTGCCTCCGGCATTTGATTCAGGTTCCGTTTTTATTTGTTTGCTAATATAGCTGGTGTTTCTTCTAATAGTTCTCATGTTAACTGATTCTGAAGAGGATGATTGCTCTTGATTCTTTGCTAGGTTTTTATTGATTGCAACATTCTTAACAGTGGCGGTCGGAATACTAGTAATTTTTGGTTTCACCGGAACAGGAGGTGCCTTAGGCTTGTCTTTATCAAGAGATTTCTGATCGCCTTTAGTTTTAACATTGTTGTCTGTAATTTTCTTAGATGTTGTGGCTTTAGTATTACAAACGCTAGATGTGACTGTCACTCTTTGTCCTCTAAATGATGAGCTGTGTTTAATACTTTCGATTCTCGAAATGGTTTTGCTAACAGATTTTACTCCAGACTCTGTCTTAGACTCTTCAGCTTCCTCTTGGTCGGAATAAACAGCCGAGTCTCTGTACAGATCTTCATCAATCACATGTTCTATTTTCTCAAACGATTTTTCGTAATAACTCTCATCTGAGTTTGCATGCGCTGATGAATTTGTAGATTTCTCCTTACTACTATCACTTTTGACTTCTTGCTTGATCTCTTGATCTGCACTTTCACTAGAAGTAGTTACGAACGATGAATTTGAAAATAAACTATCAGGTCTTACTGCATTTTTATTAATAAGTACATTAACATTCTTAAAGGCTGATTTTTCTTTTATTAACGTTACTGGGTCAACATAATCCCGTTGCGCTATTCTGGCCCCTAAATGTTTACTACCTTGCATATAAATTGGCAATTTATTTAAGCTCTGGTAGGAATTACTTGTAGATTTGGACGGAGAAGACACATTTGATATGCTAGTTACCATGCTTACACTCTTTTCGTAATTCGGCTTGAGTCTTTCTGGTTTCTGTGGTATATTATCACAACTATGCGATAAAACCTCTAAATTATTCTTTTCGTTTTGGCTTTCTGTCAAAGTAGTGTGTTCGTAGACGCTTTTACTTAAAGCATCATTGTTGACAGAGTAAACGATGGTTGATGTGGTAGGGCTGGTATCAGTTGATGTGATTACTACTTTTATGTCTGTCTTCGCTGAATTGATTATAACATCAGTTGCTTTTTTAGTTTCTGTTCTATTTTGGTTGTCATCTGCATGTTCGTCTCCTATAATACTCCTAAACCGTTGTAGAAGGTTTTTGGAATAGCTCCGTGGATTTAAGCCCGGACGCTTTTCAGTTGTAGGACTCTTTGCGTCCGTTTTAGTGGTGTCAGGACTACTTTGTTCATTGGCGTTGATTTCTTCTTCAGTATTTTTCGGAGGCGTTCTGTTCTTGAAGCGACTTAGAACATTTTTAAGAGACAACATGTTACTGGTCGGTTTATATATCTTATGTTCCGGGTGAATGACATCAATTTCTTTCTTGACATCGTTGTTTTCCAAAGGTAATACTTCACACGATGATGTAGTTGAAACATTTAAATTAGGTTGAGACACAGTCAACAAATTTTCATTTTTATTTGCATCTAGATCTTTTTCAAAATTATTTTTATAGCATTTGTCTATTTCTTGTTCCAATTCTAATGTGGATTGGCTTATATTTTGCACATAATCACTGTCATTTGAATTCGTAGTTTTGTTGAATTTGAGTATATCTCCTTCACTCATATAATTTTCTACATCGTCGTAGCTAATATCACTTTTATCTGAAGCAATTGTGAAGGGCCTATCTGAACTCATGACCTTACCATCTCTATTCAGATATGTCTTACTGTTACTGTTGGGTTTACATTTGAAGGAGCTTAACGTATTTTCATCTTGGTTGTTTGTTACTACTTGGAAGCTTCGTGGCAGTGAGCCAGATTTTCTATCTCTTGATACATTGAAATGTTCTTTTTGTCTGCTAAGCCAAATCTCAGGGGTATTAGGACTTTGCTGATCTGGACTCATAGGCAAATACTCCCCGGGTAACGTATTAGGCGTATCTTTTTTCCTCCTACAGATTTCCATTAGACTATCGTAAAGATTTTCATTGCTATTCTCGATAGCAGGACCCTGATGTTCCATTGTCTCGTAACATTCATCTGTTTGAGGTTTGGCTTTCTCAGGTGATTTGACAGGTACATCGTATATGCCTTCGTTGTCATTTAGTTCGTTTAGTTTATCAAAGGAAAGGTAAACATAATCAGATTCAGGATTTTTTGCTTTGGTTTGAGCAGGATTAGGTGGTGAAGGTATCCTTTTCGGCCTGGGAACATGAGACATATGTTGAATAGATTTACTTTTTGAATTTAATGTATGCAAGCTTTCGTCAACTCTGTTTTCTACTCTCAAAGTCTCGTAAATATGATCATCATCAGACGCATCATTTACTTCATTTGGAGGACTTAATACTTGTACATCAGGTTCGTCTCTACTTAGTAGTATTTCTGAAGCTTGCCGAGTGTACTTAGGTTTATTCGTGGCCTGTTCAGGGTTAGAATGAGACTTGAGCAGTCTCTGGTGTCTTCGCTGAGCACTGTTTCTTAACTGCTGCTTCTTTAATAACTTCTGAAATTCTCGATTTTGCAGCAATAGTTGCGATATTATCTGTTCCAAAGGCTGTTCTACCTCTTCACCACTCGGAGCATCTTCTCTTATTTCAACTTCAACTTTTTCTTCATTTTCAGATCCTTCGTTTATTACCTTTTGTTGGTTTAAGTACTTAACTTTTTCTAATTCATTCTTTTTGAAAGAATCTGTCTTTTCTATTAGTTTTTTGTATGTTTCTTCGTCGATATCGTCGTCTTTACTTATAGTTTCTGGTGCAACTAAACTAGGTGTACTATCTTTTGATTTGTCAACATTAAGACTATCAGTAGATTCGGAGATATGTAAAATATTTTCAGTCGATACATCTGTGGAGAAATCAGCATAGAATTTAGCCGTGGTATCAGTTCCTAGTCGTATTCCATTTGCTCTATTTTTCTTTATTTTTGATATTTTCTTTGGTACCTTCTTTGTGTTGTACATCTTTATTTCAATATTGGGTTTCAGGCCAGTGGTATTGTTTTTTCTACCATCAACTTCAGGGTCTGATATAATAACTCCTTCACTACTCTTTGCTTTTCTGGAGATTTTATTTGAACCGCAGTTACGACACTCAAATTCTATCTTTTCTGTACCCCTACTTTCGTTTCTATCGGTATCACTATCAATGCTCTTTTTAGCAATAATAGCTGCATTTTGTTGCAATCCTGGTTCAGACTTCCTTCTCCACGTTCCTATTTTAGATAATTTAGATCTCTGAGGATCTTCCTTAGACTTAGACCTCAACGTATCTGTTTTATGCTTGTCATTGTCGTTAAATCTTGATTTCCTCGAGTGTATAGTACTTGTCGAATCCGTTACTATGTTTTCTTTTATCTTAGCACATTTGAGACACGATTTAGGTATATTCCTAACATTCACTAACGAGTTATTGGTGTCACTAAGATCTTCTTTACTTTTAGCCTCAGTATAACCTACAATATTATCAGAAGAATGATATCCCCTGATTTTATTTAAAGAGCCGTTGTATTCTTTCGCGAAACTTTCTTGAGACGATTTGAAATCAGAGCATTTACAGACAGCTTGTTTTCTTTCTAAATGCTCTGCGCTACCAGAGTCAATGTACTGCAAAGCTCTATCGCACTCGGGACATTTTTCTTTGTCATCTTCATGCTTACAACTACAATCTTTATCCTTTTTGGAGAGATCTGTTTCACAATCGGAACAGAGATCTATATAACAACTGTCACATGTATAATCTATGCCTTTTTCTAAAGATACCTGTGCACAGTCGCAATCTTGATTCCTAGTTCTATTGTTAGGTACAGTGTACTTCATGTTTTTCTTAAGTCGACCTCTTGAGCCGTTTTCAAAGGATTTTCTTCTCTCTCGCTCTAGCTTCCGTTTCTCGAGGTACTCGGGGGCTGAGAGCTGTTTCCTCATCGACGCTTGTGTTATTAAGTTGTGGGACTTCTCTGCTAGCATGTCATCTGCAATAAAGGAAAAACATTTTGTTACAAGCCGCGCCAATAAAGAATAGATTCTAAAACGGCTATAATGTCTCGCGCTATCTCGCTCATACTACGGTGTAGTAGCGAAATGGTGCGAGAAATGTTGCCATTTTAAAATCTATTCTTTATTGGCGCGGCTAATAAAATCTTTTTTCAAGGAGCTTTTTTTGTTATTCATCCTGACCTGGTTCGTTTCTTTCTCAATTTCATGAACATTCGATATTTTACCTCTCTGATTTTAATAAACGATGCGGAAAGCTATTTACCTTCTGCCGCAAATATTAAAAGCATTAACTTTACGTTTCGTTTGGCAAACGAAGCTCTACTTCTCGGTAAGAATTGAGGCAGCCATTCAGTACTTATAGTCGTTAGGTTTGAGTTGTGTCCAATAAAGGAACAATGCCTTTGTTGACTGAAACCGCAAAACACCAAAATTACCATATTGCAAAAAGTCGTTACAGCCACCTAGAAAGTTCAATTGAATATCGACTCTATGTCCCTAACTAATAGGTTACGAGTGCACTAATAGGAAAATGTCGGACGAGGTGCCTTTTTACTTGTTCGATTCTCAGTGCTCATGTAAACGCCAGGGATGTATTAAAGCAATTTAAACTTTTGGCCAAGGCCCTAGAGTTGAAAATCCAATAAAATTTTAATGCATGCATTTATCTACGAAGTGTGCTTATCTTTTATGACAGACCATAATGAGGAAGCAAAATCGCACAATGAGACAATGGATTGGACACAACTCAAACAGAGCGACTATACAAATATTTTATTTAAAAGATGGAAACTCACCGTCAGTTTTGTTTTGCCCTAGCTCCATCACTAGTTGCCTCGCGTGGGACGGTATCACTGCGTTGTAGTTTTCCAGGATTACCTGAAAATAATGTATTAAATTTAGAAATAGAAGGGAACTTAAGTAGCATTGTTTTAGAACATAAAGTTCAATCTCGTTATACTACTTCAAGTGGGCAAAAGAGAGGAATAAAATTGAAATAATTGTGTATTGACTTGCTTGATATGTACTAGAAAAACAAAGCCCAGTAGTAAGGAATAATAAAATTCAATTAATTAAGCAATTTTAAAATCACGTGTGTTACGAATCAATCGCGCGTCGGCGGCGCATTTAAAAAACGGGGTGTGCATAGGCCCTTAGACCAGGGGCCGTAGACAAGGTTACAATCGACCAGCGCTAACGCCAATAGAAAATAATAAAATGTAGGGGAATGACAGATGCCGACGAAACACTTTTCGTTAACATCTGTCATTCCCATACATTTTATTAGTTTTCTATTGGCGTTAATAGCGCTTGTCGATTGTAACCTTTTCTAGGCTCCCTACACTCTTAGTACATGGACCGCTTTTTAAGACATTGTAGAGGACATTTCGAGTATTGAAGTATACCATTTGGGTTATTGAATGTAAAGATTCATTATCAGACACAAGGCGTTATATCGACCACATGCTGCCTGTCAAACGTGAACTAAAGTCAATAACTAAGAGTGACATTCGATTGTCATGCTTCGACTGCCGGCAACAGAGTTCATTCTTGTTTGCGTCCTGGCATTCACTTCCACAATCTTCAGTTGTATAAGTTAATGTCCTAAGTTTCTAGTTGCTACAAACTAAATTTGACCTTACTCTCTTCAGTAACAGAGTCCACTCTCGCTTGTGTCTCGGCGATCGCGCTTGCAACGTGAGCTGCGCTCGCGGCGCGTCCCAAGGTATCACGTGGAAGGAGAGCGGGGCGCCCGCGATGGACTCTACTAGCATCATGTTGTTGCACTGGAAATAGAAAATATATACTTATAATATCATCATCATCATATCAGCCGAAAGACGTCCACTGCTGGACATAGGCCTCCCCCAAAGAGTGCCACAATGACCGGTCCTGCGCCTACGGTCCGGTACTTATAATATACAAACAAATAAACATACGGTGTGCCTGACGGTAAGCAGACACTGTAGCCTATTGACACTTACGATTCCAGAAGAATCACAAGCTTTATTGATTTGGAGATTCGTTGATTCGTTGTTGGTAGCTAGAGACGAACGCAGGTCCCTCACTCTAACACAACACATCCGCGGGAGCTCTGGCGACCATGCTCACCACCAGCAACACAACACCGATAAAGCAAGTAGTGGCGTTATTATGGCTGCGGGCTTCTGTAAGACGGTACTATATATTCCAGTTGGGCAGCTCCAATTATGAGCGAAACGTCATTCCGCAGTGCCATACCTCTCTTAATAGTGTTTCTTTCCATCAAATGGTAAAGTAACTAAACTACTAACTAATTTGGCTTAGGGACCCAAAGAGGGGCTTGGCCTCCGATACGAGAGCACGCCATCTGTCCCGATCGTGCGCAACTTGTTGCCAGTTGCCGACTTGAAGATGTAGATCTGCCGGCACACTGCCCTCCCCGCGGTGCCTGGCTCGCCCCCCGGGCGGCGACCAGTCGGACGGCCCACGTACGCTCTCTTGGCAGCACGATCCTCTCCCAAAAGAAAATGGTAAAGTGCTATATATTAATTTACCAAAGAGATATTTCCTTCGTCTAGTCTCTTTCGCGCCATATACGCGATCACCAGACCATGGCTACAGGCTTTTCATGGTCGCGTGACACATATTACAGACGATATAAAACATCACTCTTTCTTCAATCGTGGCGAATGGAATAAAAATCAGAAGACTGCCGTCTTGTGACGACAGATCCTCACTTCGTTTATTCTAGGTTGTTTTTGAGCTAGGAACCTTTAGTTACAATAGATGATTGAGTTGTGGTGAGGTAGGGCACAGCAAAATGTCATCCCGCTCGAATTTGGAGCAGCCCAACTGGGGAAGTACCTCCGCCTTGCAAGAGACCACAGCCATAATAACACTACTACTTGCTCTGAAGTAGTGTTGTGTTCCTCGAGGTGAGCAAGGTCGCCAGAGCTCCCGAGGATGCGTTGTGTTGAGAGCGAGGGAATTTGTTCCTTCAGCTGTCAACACGGCGAATCTTCAAACATATCAAGGATCGGCAAGGCCCATGTTATTCCTTTGGAGTTGCATGCGTCTATAGGGTGCGGTGTCCGCTTGCCATCAGGCGGGCCGTAAGCTTGTTTGCCAACGTCGTTGTATTAAAAAAAAATGGAGGTGCAACGTACCATGATATGAGACTTGTATGCGAGGATGCCATCCTCGCGGTTCTTGGTGACGAGCAGCATCTTGTCGAAGAGGAAGGCGTGACGCATCGCCTTCGCGCCGAACACTCTGTGAGCATATTGGAAAGTTATATTAAGAGGAAACACTAAGGTCGAGATAATTGAGAAATAGGTATTTGTAAAATGTATTGCTGTCGCGCCATCCTCAAGCCCCCGCAGAGCGCGATAGAGACAGCTGCAGCTTGGACCGAAAATACCTATTAAAAGTACATAAAATCAACGTTTCGTAGTCCTTTCGTAGTCCTCCCTGATTTCTTCTCCAAAACTTGACCTATTTAAGCATTTTTTTTAAATTAAAAATCAAAGAAAGGCTTTGGCCGTGTTCCTATATGCAACATGTCAACAGTAGCCATAGATTTATGAAAAAAAAATATTGCTCTACTGCCATTATCCAGGGAGAAAACAGGGGACTACGTTTCTATGGAAAAACGGCCGTTGTGTTTCCTCTTAAGGGGATGCCTTGATTCGAGTCGAACACGCCCCCTAGACAAAGACACGCTTATGCCTTCCGTGCACGAGAAAAAGAGATGGGAATGGCTTTTTTGGACAAATTTCGATAAATAGCTGACTCTTTTAGGTTTTATTTCAATTTCATAAGGTGAGATTTTAGATGAGATAAAATACTATAGTATTAACTTGATTGTGTCGTAAAACAATGTATCGTTTGAGTAGGCTGAGTAAAATAAGGAAAATACAGACCCAACTTTGGAATTTTTTTCTATCGAGGAAATTTTAAGCAATCATGTATCGGTAAAATCAGAAAAATTATCATATAGTCAAGAATCATATATCTGAAAATCAGACCTTATTGTCTCTTAATCTAGTCAGAATGGCGTTTCAAAGCACGCGATAATTTCCAATGCACCGCCTTAATATGCTGTTCAGTCAGATGGGTGCCATGTTAAGCAGAGCACATGAACCTTGTGTTCCAGTACCACTTTTAGTATAAATGTGGGTATAAAAGATCGACAAAATGTGATATCGCAGTGACAGGTTCGCCTACAACACACTTCAACCCTGTTCCCTTGGTCGACTTTTACGACACCCACATAAAGAAAGGGGGTGGTGCTATTCTAACCCCGACACCACACCGGGGAACAGGGGGTATTACGAATATTACGATAATTTTGTACAATAAAGTACCGGGCAGAGGTGTCATTTAAGGAAAAATCTCAGTAGCGCGATTCAGCTATCGACGCAGACGGCGACGCGTCGGGACCTCGATACTTGAATCGCGCTACTGAGATTGTATATAATGATATTAATGATACATTAAAGCGCCATCTAACGTATTCTTGGACCAACCTATGAACGCTAACCTGCCAAGAAAAGAGACCATCCCAAGATTACTTTATCCGATTTCGACGTTACACCTCAGATTAGGTGCATTCCTGTTTGATCGAATCAAGCCTTTAGCTATGTCATCAAGAGTTACTGAGAAAAAGAGCCCCAAGAAAAGGAGTATCGTCGGTTATTTTTGCAGATTATTCGCATTAGCCCCTTAGGGCAGTACTTTTGA
The DNA here is from genome assembly GCA_947049275.1 of Epinotia bilunana. Taxonomy (NCBI): domain Eukaryota; kingdom Metazoa; phylum Arthropoda; class Insecta; order Lepidoptera; family Tortricidae; genus Epinotia; species Epinotia bilunana. Next base: position 4,388,228 of record OX346274.1, read on the forward strand.
AGAAATTAGTGCGAATAAACCTATTTATTTATTTAAACTTTATTGCACAATACAAGATAAAGTACAAATAGCGGACTTAATGCCATAAGGCATTCTCTACCAGTCCATTGGGCAAAACAGAAACATTTGATGCAGGCATTTAAATTTAAATGAAAACTTAATCCAAGATAAACTATGAATTGTAACACGATTTATTCTCAGAAGTTCCTTCCAAAAGAACTAACACGAATAATCTGATTTAGTATCAAACCTGGGCGTGGTTGGGACGGTGCGGTTCCCGAGTGGCGATCGCGTACCCGGAGGCGCGCCGTGGGTGGGCCCCCGACAAGGTGCACGGGAGACCTGGTGAAGGTCGCGGGAGACCTGGCGAAGGTCGCGGCAGTCCGCTGGATGCGGTGGCGCAGGACCGGTCATTGGAAGGCTCTTTGGGGGAGGCATATGGACGTGGGTGGGCCCCCGACAAGGTGCACGGGAGACCTGGCGAAGGTCGCGGCAGTCCGCTGGATGCGGTGGCGCAGGACCGGTCATTGGAAGGCTCTTTGGGGGAGGCATATGGACGTGGGTGGGCCCCCGACAAGGTGCACGGGAGACCTGGCGAAGGTCGCGGCAGTCCGCTGGATGCGGTGGCGCAGGACCGGTCATTGGAAGGCTCTTTGGGGGAGGCATATGGACGTGGGTGGGCCCCCGACAAGGTGCACGGGAGACCTGGCGAAGGTCGCGGCAGTCCGCTGGATGCGGTGGCGCAGGACCGGTCATTGGAAGGCTCTTTGGGGGAGGCATATGGACGTGGGTGGGCCCCCGACAAGGTGCACGGGAGACCTGGCGAAGGTCGCGGCAGTCCGCTGGATGCGGTGGCGCAGGACCGGTCATTGGAAGGCTCTTTGGGGGAGGCATATGGACGTGGGTGGGCCCCCGACAAGGTGCACGGGAGACCTGGCGAAGGTCGCGGCAGTCCGCTGGATGCGGTGGCGCAGGACCGGTCATTGGAAGGCTCTTTGGGGGAGGCATATGGACGTGGGTGGGCCCCCGACAAGGTGCACGGGAGACCTGGCGAAGGTCGCGGCAGTCCGCTGGATGCGGTGGCGCAGGACCGGTCATTGGAAGGCTCTTTGGGGGAGGCATATGGACGTGGGTGGGCCCCCGACAAGGTGCACGGGAGACCTGGCGAAGGTCGCGGCAGTCCGCTGGATGCGGTGGCGCAGGACCGGTCATTGGAAGGCTCTTTGGGGGAGGCATATGGACGTGGGTGGGCCCCCGACAAGGTGCACGGGAGACCTGGCGAAGGTCGCGGCAGTCCGCTGGATGCGGTGGCGCAGGACCGGTCATTGGAAGGCTCTTTGGGGGAGGCATATGGACGTGGGTGGGCCCCCGACAAGGTGCACGGGAGACCTGGCGAAGGTCGCGGCAGTCCGCTGGATGCGGTGGCGCAGGACCGGTCATTGGAAGGCTCTTTGGGGGAGGCATATGGACGTGGGTGGGCCCCCGACAAGGTGCACGGGAGACCTGGCGAAGGTCGCGGCCGTCCGCTGGATGCGGTGGCGCAGGACCGGTCATTGGAAGGCTCTTTGGGGGAGGCATATGGACGTGGGTGGGCCCCCGACAAGGTGCACGGGAGACCTGGTGAAGGTCGCGGCAGTCCGCTGGATGCGGTGGCGCAGGACCGGTCATTGGAAGGCTCTTTGGGGGAGGCATATGGACGTGGGTGGGCCCCCGACAAGGTGCACGGGAGGCCTGACGAAGGTCGCGGCAGTCCGCTGGATGCGGTGGCGCAGGATCGGTCATTGGAAGGCTCTTTGGGGGAGGCATATGGACGTGGGTGGGCCCCCGACAAGGTGCACGGGAGACCTGGCGAAGGTCGCGGCAGTCCGCTGGATGCGGTGGCGCAGGACCGGTCATTGGAAGGCTCTTTGGGGGAGGCATATGGACGTGGGTGAGCCCCCGACAAGGTGCACGGGAGACCTGGCGAAGGTCGCGGCAGTCCGCTGGATGCGGTGGCGCAGGACCGGTCATTGGAAGGCTCTTTGGGGGAGGCATATGGACGTGGGTGGGCCCCCGACAAGGTGCACGGGAGACCTGGTGAAGGTCGCGGCAGTCCGCTGGATGCGGTGGCGCAGGACCGGTCATTGGAAGGCTCTTTGGGGGAGGCATATGGACGTGGGTGGGCCCCCGACAAGGTGCACGGGAGACCTGGCGAAGGTCGCGGCAGTCCGCTGGATGCGGTGGCGCAGGACCGGTCATTGGAAGGCTCTTTGGGGGAGGCATATGGACGTGGGTGAGCCCCCGACAAGGTGCACGGGAGACCTGGCGAAGGTCGCGGCAGTCCGCTGGATGCGGTGGCGCAGGACCGGTCATTGGAAGGCTCTTTGGGGGAGGCATATGGACGTGGGTGGGCCCCCGACAAGGTGCACGGGAGACCTGGTGAAGGTCGCGGCAGTCCGCTGGATGCGGTGGCGCAGGACCGGTCATTGGAAGGCTCTTTGGGGGAGGCATATGGACGTGGGTGGGCCCCCGACAAGGTGCACGGGAGACCTGGCGAAGGTCGCGGCAGTCCGCTGGATGCGGTGGCGCAGGACCGGTCATTGGAAGGCTCTTTGGGGGAGGCATATGGACATATGCTGGACAGCAGTGGACGTCTTTCAGCTGATGTGATGATAATGAGCTACCAACCTGAATGTCCCTTCGGCGCACAGCTCTCCGTAAGTGGTCAGGTCGGGTCCGGTCCAGCCGTACAGGAGCGATTGTATCTCCTGTAACAAGGCGAATTACAATTCAGTTACAGTTACTCTTTAAGAGTCCGCAGTAAGCTCTAGTCTCCATACAAACGTAGTTACGCTCTCATTTTAAATCTACGTGTTGGATTGTAACGAAGCTTCGCATGTACAATGACATGAGGTATATCTAGGTCTGTAATTAGTTTATGTAGCTTCAGATACCGCAGTAAAAAAAATAAGTTTTTCATAAAAGACTTGTTTTTGCTGTGTTTCGTTTGTTTTATAAACTGGAGCCATATAAACTAACTAGCTTCCGCCTGCGACTTCGTCCGCGTGGACCCGGGGTGAAAACTATCCTATATTTTAATCCAGGCTATAAACTATCTTCGTGCAAAATTTCATTCAAATCGGTTCAGCCGTTTAAGCGTGATTGAGTAACAAACATCCAAACATCTAAACTTTCGCATTTATAATATTAGTAGGATTACAGACACCTCATGTCATTTTATATACAAAGTTTCGTCACAATCCAACACGCAGTTTTAATATGAGAACGAAACTCCGTTTGTATGGGAACGTGAAATTCGGCCGAGCTTACTGCGGACCCTTAACACATTAAATAGTGCCAACAATTTCGTAGCAACGCTCGTACCCGTCAAAGACCGTTTGTAGAGGAAAGTGTGATAGTGTAAATGACACCTTATTTTATTATGATAGAGTTAAAAATTGCGAGCAATTTATTTGCCGTTCGCCGGTTAAGGGCCTGCGCAAACCGGCGCAGATCACTTTTAAATGTATCAATGCATAATGCTTTTCTATTTTAATTACATTAAGGTATAAATTTGAATGCTCTGAGACCGACCTTAATGTAATTAAAATACAAAAGAATATACATTGATAAATTTGAAGTAATCTGCGCTGCGCTCCGCCGGTTTGCGCAGGCCATAAAAGGGCCCCTGTTCTCGGTAAGTAGATCTCTCATAATCCCGTAACTCACCTGTACTCTGACGGCGTGTTCGTGTCTCCGCTTCATGTCATCAATGTGTTGCGCGATACCAGTCATCTGCAGCAGCGCGAACTCCGTCTCGCGCGTGGCACACTGCTTCACCACGTTCTGAAATGTCAGAGAATGAAATCAACAAATGATGTACAGAGCGAGTAGTGTTTTTTTTTTTGCCCTGTTTGGCCTGCTATGCTGCCAGTTACAGATTACGGTTAGGTATGGCCATACCCCCCCCCCCCCCAATGAGGCCTCATTGGGGGCCTCCCAATGGAAAAGCGAGTATTGGTGTGATTATAATGGCTTACAGTCCTTCGTATGATAAAAGTTACCTAGAAGTATACTTACCCAGTTGGGCTGGTCCACATATGCAAACCTTCCGTCAAAGAGTGCCACAAACCGCATCCAGCGACCTTTATCAGGTGCCACCTTGTGGTTGGTCTACCCACGCTACCCCTTCTGATCGAATGCGATCTACATTTCTCCAAAACTCTGATATTTGTTCTGCAACTTCTGCAAGTACGCTTCAATGACGAAGGTATTCCGCTAGAGTCGTGAGTTTGAGACACTGGTCACAGAGCTTTCAGATTTATGTGAAGAACAAGGTGCTCTAACACCATCAAGAAGGTTACATGTATAAAGTTGTTTGTTTCCGTTGCTGTATTTACGTATATTCACCATCAGAAATAAAAGTTGCGTTTCGGTCTGTCAAGTTGACAGTGACAGTGACACTGACACACAGTTTGGCGACGCGTTCACACGCTGCAATCTGCCGTGCCACTCTGAGCTATAACCACGAACTTCGAATGTCGAAGTTCGGATATCTCTATCTCTATCGCACTTACATGCTGCTTATTTTTACTTGGGATACCTATGTATTCTTTAAAATATGTTTTAGCGTAGGTATTTGTTTTGTGTTGCCTTCCAGGAGGTAACTCATGTAAAGGTTCCGACGGAAGACCAGCGCTGGCCTCCTAGGTTAGCACCATGCTGAGTCGGGGCCTTTTCGTGGACCCTGCTACTTTTTCTTTACTGTGTTTTGTTTTGTATACCCATTGTTTTGTCCACGAATAAATGTTTTCTTTCTTTCTATAAAGCAACTCACATGGCCCTTGACCGCGTGTCGTGACGCGTTGTATGAAAGAATATCGTGATAAGTCACGATCCTCAGTCATGAAGAAGAAATTTGAACATCTGACTACCTGACGTTTAAGTAGTAACGAGTAATAGCCAAACAATATACCTAGCATCATTGCCGCGCTCTACTTTCTCTGCCACCTTGTATCTTTGACAAGCGCAGGTCTATAGAGTGTCGACACTCGATAAACCTTACCGGTAGTCACCGGTTAGTCACTGATGATACTTCAGCAAGCGCTTACTGGCGTTCCTTGACAAAGTCTTGACTAGAGGATAGGCGCCAGTGGCGGCGCGTGAAAATGTTCGATGGGCAGCCTGGACCAAAAAACATATGAAAGAGGTTACAGTATATAACTATAGGCTCGCCTGGAAATAAATTTCAGGCGATCCGGTAGGAATGGGCTTGTGTTAGCGCTCCGCCACTGGTAGACACCTGGATACGTAATGCAAATTATCTTATCTGCAGAAGCAGAAAATAGTGCTTCAATATCCTCTGCACAGGCTTCAAGAGATAGCTAGCCAACGGCAATGGACGTCCCAGTGCCCCTGTCTCTCCCTAAACTCCCTGGCGCTTTGTGTCTTGCCGGCTAAGGCGGCTAGAGGAGCCATGGTGCAATAAGATGTATACCTACATTAAGAAGCCACCAATAGCTTACCTGGAGAAGTAGATGGTACTTCAATATCCTCTGCACCGGCTTCAACAGATAGCTAGCCAGTGGCAAAGGATGCCCCAGCGCCAACTGCCTCTCCCTAAATTCCCTGGCGCTCTGACTCTTGCTGGCTAGCGCGGCTAGACGCGCCATGGTGCGGGGGTAGCCGGTGCAATATGATGTGTACACGGAGAAGCCTGCGGTGTTGTTGACGAAGCACCGCGCTATGGAGGAGGCGTCGAGGCGGCAGGTGTTGAGTTCTTCGCAGAGTGATCTAGAATAGAATAGAAAATAATAAACCTTTATACGTGACAATAACAAAACATGGAGCTGATCAGAGTGATCAGCATACAGAAATCAGTACATAAGGGCCACGAAAATGCTATTATTCATTTAGTGACTTTTTTTATGATAATATCAATATCTATTTATATCTATTTATTCATTTAATTTGTAAACAAATTGTAGGTAATTTAAGTGACAAAATTCATTATAATAATTGTAAAATATTTTAATGTATTACTAATTTAGAAGACCTTGTAGATTTGTTATTCGCATGATGATTAATAAATTCTATTTTATAATGAGTAACTTAGATTAATGTTTGGGATAATGTCTAGTATAGGTTATGTTGTATGTCCTTATTCAACTGTATGTAACACCTTAATTATAAAATGTACATGACTTTACAAACAATAATTTACTTTAAAAACAAAGTTTTAACCGACTTCAATTTAGTAGTCCGCCAAGCCACGAGAACATTTCTTTTCCAATTTACCACAATGAACTGATTTCCGAGAGCAAATGCGTTGATTATTAGAGAAAAAATCCCAATCGCTGTATGTGACCCGATAATATTTGAGGACTTCCGTCGATTCCACAAGGATCACCCTTGGCACTTCATTAGTTGCTATTTCAACGGAATCTTATCAGAATCTGTGATATACTTTTGTACTTTTCAGTACATAATTGAGGAATTCCATAAGTCATCTGTGGTCTTCATCATCAATTCCACTCCACCAATTTATGATTTCCGGATGTAAATACACGAGTTATAATAGAAAATACCAAAATCACTACACGCGTGCCTAATATAATTGAGGAGTTCCCTCAATTCCTCATGGATCCCATCATCCAATTGAATTTTCAAAAAAATGGGACCTATCTGGAAGCATGTACTTACAAACAAAAAAAAAATTTTACGAATCGGCTTATCAATGACGGAGTTCTGAGGTAACAAACATTGAAAAAAAAAAATACAACCGAATTGAGAACCTCCTTCTTTTTTTTGAAGTCGGTTAATAAATGAAATGAAATGAAATGAAATGCTTCCATCTCAGCATGGTCTTGGGACTCTTGCTTGGCGTAATGGTCAGCGCTGAAGTTCCGATATTCCGAAGGAACCGTGAGGTGAGGTTAGTTCACGGTGTAACGGACGCACTTTATTGAATCGAAAGGGCTTTTAATATTAGTTACTGGCAGATTATTAGGCCGCGTTTATGAACAGGCAAAATGTTTGGCAACACTTTAATTGACTATAGCGTTTCCAAAGGCGCATGAAGAGTTGCCAAAATTGTCGCTTGTACTAATACAACGGTATTGTATTGAGCAAATTCAAGTACTGTAACTTTAATAGAAGTCATTAATTAGCTTCGAGAAATATATTTTTTCAAGAAAAGTAGCGCGGAAATGAGTTTATTACTGCAACAGTCATTAACACCTCAAGCTTCTTAGAGGATCTACTTTACGATGTTATGTACCGGTAGTGTAACCACAGGTTCCCATAACCACTAACAGTTCTGAAAGTGCACTAATAAAATTAGTTATATTGGAGCGTGTCCGTGTAGAAAAGGCACTTAAAACTGTACTCGAAATTAGTTTCTATCGCAAACGGCATTAAAGTTGATTAGCGTATAACAATTATACCGTAGTTAGGTTACATTTCCATTGAAATTTCTAAATTACTGACCAAAAGCTGTTACTGAAACACATTACACCAATATAGCCAATATAACGAGGCAAGTTTACTGTTTAATGTTTTAATATAGGTACCACAGTGTTGCCAAATGCAGTAAAGCTACCGGTGAGCGATGTTAAAGTAATTACTTGATACGAGTATTGGTAACTACCGGTGAATGAAACTTGTGGAGAGATTTTATGGTTATGATGTACTTACTAGCTTTTGCCAAAGACTTAGTACGCATAGAAGTCGTTAATTTCTCTCTCATACAAACTTACATGCCATAGGTATTACATCGCTTGTGTATAATATTCGGTATAAAGTACCTAATAAATATGATGAAAAATGTATGTACCTAAACTTTTTGTATAATGGCCAAAAAATCTGGTTCGGTTACCTATCTGAATCACTAAACTTTTTTGTCCTATTTTCATTTCGGCATTTACTATTCGACAAACTTCGTTTGCCTTTTTTTTCGTTTGTCCGACACTTTAGTTCGCGACGTTTACGGCTGGTCATGTTATGGTTTAGCTTAGTATTGTTTGTCAAATCAATGATTCCCAATTATTGGTATACCCGCAATATCATTATACCGACGTAACGATTCGGTTGATAATCCGTTCGTATTATATCAAATCGGCTTTATTATATTTGAAATATTATTGTTTATACGGAGCACACATATGTTACTAATTCATGTGTTTGTTTATGAAAATGGTTGTTTCCTATGCATTTTCAATATTTAAAAACATTAGCAAAAAGTTTGAAATTAAATTCGGAGAACTCATAAAAATACGGAAAGTTTTCGGACAAACGATATTCGGTCAATAAATTTTAGTGATTGCGATAGGTTACCATCTGATCTGGTTTCTCAGAATATCCCTACTTTTTTGAGAATGTTCTGCAACTTGAACATTGCAATTGCATTGCATTGTTATGTTGATAAATTGTATTTACAAATAAATAAATAAATGGATAAATTGCTAGTTGTGCACTTAGCTGCTTATTCTCCATGACTCAACGAATTATATTTAAAATGATCCTACTAATATTTAATGCAAAAGTTTGGACATGTAGATGTCTGTTACTCAATCACTCTTAAACGGCTTAACCGATTTGGATGAAATTTTGCACAAACATAGTTTATAGGCTGGATTTAAATAGGATAGTTTTTATCCCGGGTCCACGCAGACGAAGTCCGGGCGGAAGCTAATAGCTAGTGTCGCTCGTTCGTGAAACGCGCGATTGTACCGCTCAAAATAGGCGCCCTGTGTAACAGCCCTTACTCTACCCTCTTAAGGCGATGCCTTGATTTGAGTCGAACACGCCCCCTAGACAGAGACACGCTGATGACTCCCGCGCACGAGGAAGAGATGTAACACTCTTCGGGAATGGCTTTATTGGACAAATTTCGATAAATACCTAACTTAGAGACGTTTTATTTAAGTTTCATAAAGTGAGATTTTAGATGAGATAAAATACTATAGTATTAACTTGATTGTGTCGTAAAATAATGTATCGTTTGAGTAGGCTGAGTAAAAAAAGGAAAATACAGACCCAACTTTGTTTTTTTTTTCTATCGAGGAAATTTTAAGCAATCACGTATCGATAAAATCAGATAAACAATCATATAGTCAAGAATCATATATCTGAAAATCAGACCTTATTGTTTCTTAATCTAGGCAGAACGGCGTTTCAAAACACGCGATAATTTCCAATGCACATAGCCTTAAACCGCATTCTCAGTCGCGTTCGCAGTATTCATTGCAACAGCAAGGGTATCCCGGTATCGGGTGCCGACGAAATCGGATCGTCTGCGGTCAGCCTTATTTACATCTTGTGAAGTTATAGTAGGAATGATATAAGGGTTAGACGGGTTAGGTAATCTATCTGCATTAATTATAGTTAAGTATCATTTTTTACGGCACAGTGGGTCGAAAAGTGGCAATTACCGGTAGGTTGCGATATATAAATATGTATAGTGTGTACTTGTAATTTGCCTTTTAGTGCGTTTTTGTACAGGTTGTAAGTTTGTCTATCTTGTTCTACCTACATTCCTCTCAATTGCTCAAACGTTCGCTGGAAGAGATCCCTAATAAGGGATAAGTCGCCTTTGTACTTTGATCTTATTTGACGTAAAGTTGCTTAACCCTGTTATTGTGTGCAATAAAGTTCTTACATACATAGGTACATAAACTCCTAATTCGCGGGGGGGGGAGGGTTATTTTTTTATAAAATTAAAATGTTCACTTCTGCCGGCACTCCCGGAGTGCAACCCGGTCTTTTTTTCTTTATAATACCTATACATTAAATTAACACCACCTTCGCAGCTCGCTGACTGACAAGGCATCAAGCTTTAACGGTAAACATAATTAACACATTATCATAAAGAATCATTAAGCTTCACGAATGCCCATTACGTAATGGACCAGTATTTGGGTCATGCCATACCTCTCACGGCGTGTTCGTGCTATTGTTAATATTAATGATCAATTTGATAATATATGCATATTAGCCTAAGATACTTATAGAGGCACGGTTTGCATCCATCTGTTTAATGAATTAATAGTACATTACTACAGATGCCGGCAACCCCTTTTCACGCCGAGGTATGTATAGTGCTTTTCTCAAACATACAATGAAATAAATTAAAAAAAACTCCAAGAAATCAAACTTTAATTTTCATAGCTGAACGCCGTGATCCTGTGCCACAAATAGTGGAATGGAAATTAAAAAAGACCATCTTGCCGGCCTAGGCCTCCAATTTTGTATGAAATGCCATTACGGGTCTCTCGTCTCGTTGCGCCCGAAAGGTGACACTTCGAAGCCAATGTAGAACACAACGTCAATATTTCATTGCATGTTTGAGAAAGTATTTTATTATCGCATTTAGTACAATTAAAATATTTTGACTGTTGGGTTGGCTAAAAAAATACTGGCTAGACTATAAAAAAAATATTAAAAAAACTTTTTTCTTAATCATTTTTCTCAATTGTTTAAGCCCAATTGAGAAAAACTAATCCCTTAAAGTTTAAGGGACGAATCTTATAGTAATTGAAAGTATGATGCCTGTAGAAGATAATAAATAATAACGCTGGGTTGCCTATTTTTTGGGGGTAATCTTACACAAATCGGCCTAGTCCCTAAAGCAAATAATAATGTTACACCTACCTACTTATTGAAATAATAATGTGCTCAGCATGCACACTTTGGTACGCCATAAGGCAAGACATAGCTGTACTGTAATATATATTAAGCTTGACATTTCTGATACCTATGTTCACGAAAATAAATTTCATTTCATTTCAAAGCGTGTACTCTACGGGTACTACGATCGAATACGCAACGTTAACGTAAAATAAAAGAATGCAATCCTAAAATAAAAATATAAATATAATCCTAAATAATCAAAACTTTAAAATTACCATTTCCACTGATAAATAATTCATAAAGACTTCCTAATCCTGACAAGGCCCAAGGTGACGACCGTGACTAAAACTAAACTAAAAGGTTACCAAGGAACCCTAAGCGAACGAGACAGGAGGCAGACGGAACCCTCTGTTGAAGGGGAGAGTGTACAAAAGAAAATAGTTGTGTTGAGGAAATGTTGCCTATGTTGCAGTAGTTGATAATAGTTAGAGATAATAATATTGATAGCTTGCGTTTCGCTTTTACATATTGGTACATACAAGATGGTCTTTATTAATTTCCATTCTACTATTTGTGGCATAGGATCCCGGCGTTCAGCCATGAAAATTAAAGTTTGAATTCTTGGAGTTTTTTAAAATTTATTTCATTGCATGTTTGAGAAAAGAACTATACATACACGGCCCAAAAGGGGTTGCCAGCCTCATAACTATCCGAGCTCGCTACGCTCGGCCGTCTATATGTATTTGGCCGGCAACCCCTTACTTCCCGGCCTCTATAGTAATGTATACTATAAAACGAGTGCAGTATTTAATTTGCTTGATTTGGTTTGCTTAGGCCCGGCTTTAAAAAGTTAAGATAAGATATTTATTAACGCCACAATAAATGATTACACAAAACATATCAATATAAGAACAAGCGACGCTAAAAGGAGCCCCACTATTGCCACGACAAGCCGTGGCGCTGATTTTCAGTGGGGCCCTGGCTAAAAACTGGCCAAGTGCGAGTCGGACTCGCGCACCGAGGGTTCCGTACAGTAGTATTTTTATTATATGATGTAACTAAAAATTTACGGTTTTCGCAATTTTTCCTTTATCTGTGCTACGAGTATAAGACGTTGCTTCGTACCAAATTTCAAGATTCTGAGTTCACGGGAGCCTGTAGGTTTTGATTCCCTTGCGAGTTTTGAAAATTTGCGGCATAAACGGCTGTATCTTTTGATTGCGTTGGCTTAGAAGTTTGATTTTTTCACAGCTCCAAGGGACAGTAGACCTGAGTATTTGGTATAAATTTTAGCTTGATACCTCCACGCGTTCCTGAGAAAAAGGGTCTTGACAGACGGACGGACGGACAACAAAGTGATCCTATAAGGGTTCCGTTTTTTCCTTTTGAGGTACGTAACCCTAAAAACTACCAAAAGAAATAAAATAAATAAAAGTTGACCAAACGTTAGTACCTACCCCAGTGCATTGTATCATTTTATGATATTACTTTAAGTAATATCATAAAATAAGTAATACCGACATGAGGACACAGCGCCATCGCCAGTTTGAATCATTGCAAAAAGTCGCCGTTATTTGTAACTCGGGGGTAATCACGTAACGTTTTGAACGCGTAGGATTTCGTATTAATTTTTCCATATAAAAATTGTCATTAAAATCTTCCTAACGCCTGCTACACATGTAATTACATAATTATCGTAGCGATTAATATGTCTAACTGATTGTGTAGGCTGACTGCAAACGGAATGCGCAGTCAAATCGCTACGATAAATTTTTGTCGTGTGTAGCAGGCACAACGTACGTACAATGCGTTAAGTTATCGACCTGCTCATCTCGGTAAGTACTGTCACAAAATGATGTTCATGTCAGAAGGGCGAATTGCACCTCACTATATTGAATAGGTGCGCGAGAGCCGAGTTTAAGGGCAAGAAGGACAAAGGTGCTACTCGATTTGTTTTACTAACATTATCATCATCATATTTATTTATTTAAACTTTATTGCACAGATAAGAAGTACAAATGGCGGACTTAATGCCTTAAGGCGTTCTCTACCAGTCAACCACAGGGCTAAACAGAAAAGCTTATAGGTGCAGGCAGTTGACCAAGAAAAACACAAATGAAAAGGATAGGTGGCTAATGAAAATACATTTCCTAATATAATAAATAAATACATTTACTTACATAAATACAAAAATATAATATACATACATACTTATTACTTTGCGTACCCAGTGCAAAAAAAACGATGTCACTAAACTAAGCAGAGATATCGTTGAGAAAATGCTTGCGCAACACGCGCTTGAAGGTGAGTTTCGTTTGTGCTTGCCTGGTGGTAAGCGGGAGAGCATTCCACAGCCGAATGGCCTGGACAGCGAAGGAATTACTCATAAATCCAGTGCGATGAGGAGAAGGAGTCATATCAGCCGAAAGACGTCCACTGCTGGACATAGGCCTCCCCCAAAGAGTGCCACAGCTTCCGGCATGGAAAGGTGAAATTGAACATTTTGCTATTAGGTAGGTACTTAGTAGTTAACGTATAAAAGCAATATGTACCTATATCATCCGAAAATCCTCGAAATACTCCTTTGCCTATCTAAGCGAGCAAAACCGCGGCGATAACTAGTACAAGCTAATCCCCACGGAACCCCAACTGTCCAAGCCGTCACATTATACACGTATTTTTTAAACCACCCCATCAACTTACCCTCACTATTATTACAACACCCCTATTCGCTAGGGTGCCGCCTAATTTTCCCAAGTGCACACCTCATACAAACCTATACCTCTAGATACTACCTTATTGCGAGCGAATAAAGTCCAGATTTGAGCATAGGGAAACTTAAGATGCGAGGATGTGATAGTTAATTCTGATGCATGGGTTCTTTTTCTATGTCGGAGTATTGGGTTAATTTGTCATTTCGCAAGTGTTTCTAGTTTTTCTGGATTCAGCGAGCGAAGTTCAAAATGTTTTGGCAAATGTTAAAACAAAAATTAATATTATGACTTCGTTTCCCCTTTTCGCCTTCTCTCTCGCACACCTTGATAGTCATGACAGTTCATAGTCCTATTCCACTGAAGGAATTTTAGACTACTTAGGATATAATAGATACCCTAAACTCGGGTTACTTTGATCCACATAAAACCACACATAGCAATGTCACCAGTTTAGACCTTAGAAAATACTCATGTTGAAGAATGCCATGAATAATAATTATAGCTCCTGACACTATCATCAGAGCAAAGCATCTAACATACGTCGATGTGTGTGCGATATATGATAGGATTTTAGTTTTTAAACGAGAGTTCGCAGTACTTAAGCTCGATTCTCCATACAAACGTAGTTTACGCTCTCATTTTTAAACTACGCGTTAGATTGTAACGAAACTTTCCATATACATTGACATGAGATATATCTATGTCTGTAATTAGTTTATGTAGCTTCAGATACCATAGTAAAAAAAATACAGCGATTTTAAGTTTTTCATACAAAACTTGTTTTTGCTGTATTTCGTTTGTTTTATAAATTGGAACCATAAAAAGTAATTACAGACATAGATGTACCTCATGTTATTGTATATGCAAAGTTTCGTCACAATAAAACACGTAGTTTTAAAATGAGAGCGTAATTACGTTTGTATATTGGAAGGTGAGCGAGCGTGGCGAGCTTACTGCGGACTCTTAATCTTAAGCATTGTACCGAGAGGCAATAGATTACATGTCTCCTCATATAAAATTACGCTGTTTTTAATTACTCTCCTGGACTCCTAAACAACTAATTAAGAACACGTCTGGTTGACTTAACTACTGACCGAAGAGCTGGCGGCTTTCTCGCGCAACGCATCAGCATTGCAATTCAGCGAGGAAATGCCGCCAGCATCCTCGGTACAATGCCTTGAGGGCCTTTTTTTGATTTAACTTAGTTTTAATTTGATTTAGTTAAAAATTAGAACTTGTTCAAATGCATAAAAAAAGCGGTGGACATGGACAGAGTAATTCGCGAAGGAACGCGACCCGCCAGATAGTAACCCGCGTTTAAACTACTAACCGGAAAATTGGCCTTCGGAAGTTTGAAATTTCTAAATATAAATGCTATCGCACTGACTCATTCTTTTTCAAACTAATTACAGACATAGATACGAGTATATCTCATGTCATTGTATATGCAAAGTTTCGTTACAATCCAACACCTAGTTTTAAAATGAGAGCGTAACTACGTCTGTATGGAGAATCCAGCTTACTGCGGACTCTTAAATAATATGTAATTTTCTGTATGAGTCCTGGGTTACTTGAAATAAATGTTTTCATTAATTCATTCATAAATCTAGAGCTCACCTGTTGAAATTGTAGATGTGTTCGATATTGTTGAACAGCTCTGAGAGCTCGTCTTCGGAGAACGTCGCGAAGCGGCGCCACTCGTGCAGGTAACCCTGGGGACAGACAAACATTCATTCAGCACTGCTATCACGAACGGCGCGCGAGCTCTCTCGATTTTTCTCGCACTATCCGTCTCTCTCTCATTAGAACGCTTAGAAAGAGAGAGGTATAGTGCGAGAAAAATCGAGAGTATGTCGCGGCCGGCTCATGATAGACGTGCAGCATATGCTGCAATCATCAGCGTGTAATCGCCCACTGCTAAGCATTAGCCTCTCTTCGAGTACAGTCAACGGCACCAATATGTATTCACTCAAAGTTTCATAAACATGTATATACTACAACCGTATTGTTGCAGAAATAAGGTCTGTGTACATATTTTTGAGACTTTGTGGTGTATTCATTTTATTTATTTTTTTATTGATTAAGACAAAAACAAAGAATATCATTATAAAGCCCATCTAGGCAAAACCTTGGAGAGGTTTGTGTGCCGATGGGGAGTTCTTAGTATTCTATTGATCTAATTTATAGTTAAATTAAAAGCTAAGTATTTTAAGTAGGTTAGTTAGTACAACTTAGTTCACAGAATATAGGTTACCTTATTGCATTTAAAAAAATGCATCTTTAATATTTTTCTTATTTTACAACCTTTCACATATAAGTTTTGAACATGTTCAGGTAATTGATTTATTATTTTAGGCAGTAAGTATGAGTATTTTCAAGCACCATATATGTTATTATATTTAGGTAAACAAAATTGGCTTTGGGATGATAACTTTCTTAATCTAATACATCTTTTCTTAACTTTGAGTTTTGTAACATTGTGATATTCTTCAATTAAGACAGCTAGTTTAATTTTTTTTTGTACAGGTAGTAGATTACAGTATTTAAATAGTTGTGAATAGTCGGTTACATAATGCTCTTTAATATTTTTTGGTACAATAGTTTTGAGTATTCTAATTTGTAGGTTGTATATTTTTTCCATATAGGTCTTAAAGGTTCTACCATAGGTACCCAGGGCGTACATATTGGTGCCCTTGACTGTACGCCACTTATCCCGGTCCCGCGCTAGTTTCAGGTAACCACACGGAAAAATGATTCGAGCTAAATCCTATACGAACAATATTTTTATATTACCTATATTTGAAATCACGTTCTCGAAAACGGCTCTAACGATTTCAATGAAATTTTGGATATTGGGTTTTACGGGGGCGAAAATCGATCTAGCTTGGTCTCGTTTCTGGGAAAATTCGTTTTCTCCGTTTTTTCTCTATTTTCACCGGTCGCCCAGGGACTCCTATACTATTAAACGAGCAATATTTGTATATATATTTAAAATCACGTTCTCGAAAACGGCTCTAAACATATCAATGAAATTTGGAATTTAGGGTTTTGCAGAATAAATATTTGAAATATAATCTAGGTGAACTGCGGAAGTATCCCAGTTTATCTGCTTTCCAGTCAATGGCAGAATGTGGTTCCTGCCTTATCTTTATAGATATTCCTAAGAACATATTCATATTGTCTTAGGTTTTCACTCCAACCACGCACTAAAACCTATACGGTCAATTCCTATTATTTTACTTGACCACAACTTCCCTGTACAACCCTAACGCCCCTCATACACCCTACCAAAACCAACCATAACGGTAAAGATTTAGAGTTCATTCCAGCTCTATATTTCTTGTCTTACTTGACTTTATAAAACGTCGCGTTTGACTGAAATTCGAACGCATAACGGCGGTGCAAAAATGAATTTTAATATGTACATTTTTGAGTCGAATTCGCTTTGCATACTTTTGTCGGTTATTCCTAATAAACTGGGTGGGTAGTAAGTGCAATTTTGCGATCCATTGTCATAGTGTACTCACCCCGGTTGCGGTTAGTTCGGAATGGCCCGAGAAATTGACCATTGTGAGAAATTGCGTTTTGACCTAGGTCTGACTTAAATACCGTATATCGGTTTGGTTAGAAGATTCGATCAGCTATTTTTTTTGTCGTTATTCAACCCCGTTAGCCAGGAGACAACATGTCAGTTTCTTAGATTAGAAGAGAAATTGATGCCGCACGGACTTCAAAGTTCAAACGTGCTTGAAGATAGCTCATAAAAGGGGTTGAAAATATCTTCATAACCAAAATCGGGAGGATTCAAATTTCACAGTTTAAAAAGTGAACCAGGGACGACCTATACGGCAACTAACGGGTTATACGCGGATTGCCTAGAACGCAAAATGACTAGTGTTGTTTTGCCCACATTGCAGTTTGACCACCGAGCATTATGCCTAAAACGCAAAATGGCTACATCATTTTCGTCGTTTTATCTTTACGTTAGCGATGTCGACGGAGGCTCCTATTTCTGGTCTGTTTGCCCTTCGGGCACCTGAAGAAACCTAACGAACCGGACCTACCTATGAGTGGTCATTTTGCGTTTTAGGCACAATGCTCGGTGGTCAAACTGCAATGTAGGCAAAACAACACACTAGTCATTTCGCGTTCTAGGCAATCCGAGATCATCCGCAACTAACGACAGAAAAATGTTGGTTCCCCCTTAAACAGACTGATCTCATACAAATCAGTCCCAAACTAAGCAATGCTTGTACAACGGACACTAGAAAAGGAAAAGGTGGGGGGTAATACCTATAGGTACATAAATAGGTATGTACAACAATGTATGTATGTATCGCCAACACAGTTAACTATTCGTGCACTTTATTTGCATTGTAATAAGTGTCAAATACATACATCATCATATCAGCCAAAAGACGTCCACTGCTGGACATAGGCCTCCCCCAAAGAGTGCCAAAGTTACCGGTCCTGCGCCACCCGCATCCAGCGGACTCCAGCAACCTTTACCAGGTCATCAGTCCACCTTGCGGGGGGCCTACCCACGCCGCGCTTTCCGGTTCGTGGTCGCCACTCGAGAACCTTTCCGCCCCAACGGCCATCGGTTCTACGCGCTATGTGCCCCGCCCACTGCCACTTAAGTTTAGCGATTCGGAGGGCTATATCGGTTACCTTGGTTCTGCTGCGGATAGCCTCATTTCTGATGCGATCACGCAGAGAAACTCCCAACATAGCCCTCTCCATAGCCCTTTGGGTGACTTTGAGCCTTCTTATGAGGCCCATAGTAAGCGACCACGTTTCAGTGCCATATGTCATCACTGGCAACACACACTGGTCAAAGACTCTCGTCTTGAGACACTGCGGAATATTGGACGAAAAGATGTGCCGTAGCTTCCCGAACGCTGCTCAGCCGAGTCGGATTCGACGATTGACCTCTTTCTCGAAGTTGGACCTACCTAACTGGATAGTTTGTCCTAGGTATACATAATCGTCTACAACTTCGAGTGTAAAGTGTCCGATTGTAATGGGAGTTGGTACTACATGGGTATTTGACATGATCTTCGTCTTATCCATGTTCATTCTTAGACCAACTCGTTCGGAAGCTTTATTGAGGTCATCGAGCATCGTACTTAAGTCCTCCATGGTCTCAGCCAAGACTACTATATCGTTAGCAAACCGAAGGTGAGTGATGTACTCGCCGTTGATGTTGATGCCTAGCCTTCTCCAGTCCAGAGTTTTGAAAACGTCCTCCAGTGCAGCGGTGAACAGTTTTGGAGAAATAACGTCTCCTTGCCTGACTCCTCGCTGCAGCGAGTTCAGGTTCGAGTTCAGGTCCTGGAGTCGAACTGACATAGTGGCGTTCTCGTACAAACACTTCAGCACTTCGATATAGCGATAGTCAACTTGGCACCGCTGGAGAGACTGTAGTACAGCCCAGGTTTCAATCGAATCGAAGGCTTTCTCGTAGTCCACGAACGCTAGGCAGAGGGGCAGGTTATACTCCTCGGTCTTCTGTATAACCTGACGGAGCGTGTGGATGTGGTCTACGGTACTAAAGCCTCTTCGGAAACCGGCTTGTTCGGGAGGCTGGAAGTCATCTAACCTGCGTACGAGACGATTTGTAATGACCCTCGAAAACAGCTTATAGACATGGCTCAGAAGTGAGATGGGTCCGTAGTTCTTCAGGAGGGTGTTGTCACCCTTTTTGAAGAACAGCACCACCACCCCTCCGTTCCATGCCTTTGGAGTTCTCCCTTCCAGTAAGACGGAATCGAACAACTTCTGAAGGGCCGTGAGAAACAATACATACATAGAAAACATCAAAGACTCGGGACCAAATAGTCGAGGAAATGTCTTTACTGGGATTCCAGCTCTAGATTGCTTAAATGGGGACACACCTCAACTAGCTATACTAATTCGTGGCCCGTTTCAATCTAGAACAATTAACTATCGACTAATTAACGGGCCAAGCACGCGCGATTTCCCTTTCGGGCCCTTTCGAAAGAGAAACCGAGGTCCTATAGGGGCATGCCCTATTAGTATCACCACAGAATAAATAATAGTACCTAGTCCGGCGGGAGTAGCATGGTGGCCATTTTATCACTTATGGCTGTGGATAAGACATCCGACAAGTATGCGAGTGCTAGAGTGATGGATGCCTTATCGTCAACGATAAGTGATAAACGGCGGCCATGCTACGCCCGCAGAAGGGCCTCCGTCTAACAAAACCTATCTTTGATTGATATAAAACACAAATCATGGCAACCCGCGTTCTCTTTCGTCTATTTAGACCAGCCATGGCTACTCCACCTTTTTCGTACGAGGGCCGCAAAGACATTTTAGCTAGGGCCCCGCACAAGGTACATATTTAAGGTTTTTAACCCCCGACGCAAAGAGAGGGGTGTTATAAGTTTAACGTGTCCGTGTGTCTGTGTATCTGTGTATCTGTCTGTGGTATCGTAGCTCCCAAACGGATGGACCGATTTGAATTGGTTTCTTTTATTCGAAAGCTGATGTAATCTCGAGTGTTCTTAGCCATGTTACATGAAAATCTGTTCAGTCGTTTTTGAGATATTGGACTTTGAAATGAAAATGTCGGTGGTTTACAACTTTTCTAATTATACTAGGATCGCATAGTGGTCTGGAGCCACACGCAATAGCTCGGCGGGCCGCAGGTTGAGTAATAGCTGCACGTCTAGCACACGACGGCCGCGACATACTCTCGATTTTTATCGCACTATACCTCTTCTTCTAAGTGTTCTAATAAAAGAGAGACGGATAGTGCGAGAAAAATCGAGAGAGCTCGCGCGCTGTTGCGTGCTAGCCGTGCTGATTTAGACGGTACCGGCCCGTTATACCAGCACGTCGATCATGGGGCGGCCACGGCCGCGACATACTCTCGATTTTTGTCGCACTATAACCTCTTGTTCTAAGTGTTCTAATAAGAGAGAGACGGATAGTGCGACAAAAATCGAGAGAGCTCGCGCGCCGTCGCGTGATTGCAGTGCTGGCCTGCCCATTTTGACGCTTCAGTACGTCTAGCACAACTTGCTGCTCTGTCGCTTCCCGCGCGACTGAGCGTCTCTTTATCTCACTCGCACCGTGCAAATTAGAAAGAGGAGGGTAGATCTTTCTCGACTCGTGTCGCGGCGCGGCGTCAGTTGTACTAGCCCCGCAGCTAAACTTGACTTTCGCGCATCTGCAAGGACCAAAAGGCAATAGGCTTGTGTCCTGAGATTTTTTTACGAAGCCTTTCGAACCTGTTTAGGGAGAGAAACAAATGTTTGTTTGGTATTCATACTAATTGTTTGACGACCGGTTAGCCAAGTGGGTAGTGACGCTGCCTACGAAGCTGAAGGTCCTGGGTTCGAATCCCGGTAAGCGCAAATATTTGTGTGATGAGCATGAACATTTGTTTCTGAGTCATGGAAGTGTTCTATGTATTTAAGTACTAGCTTCTGCCCGCGAATCCGTCCGCGTGGAACTCGTATATATCGTAGCTCTATACAAACTTTCACCCCCCACTTCATCTCCTTGAGGGGTGATTTCCGGGATAAAAACTATCCTATGTCCTTCCCCAGGACTCAAACTATCTCTATATCTAATTTCATCCAAATTGGTTCAGCGGTTTAAGCGTGATGTGGTAACAGACAGACAGACAGACAGACACTTTCGCATTTATAATATTAGTATGGATTTATAACTATTATATATATCGTCGTCTAGTACCCGTAACACAAGCCTTATTGAGCTTACTATAGGACTAGGTCGATTTGTGTCAGATTGTCCCCTAATATTAAAAAAAAATAACATAGTGGTATGACGTCACAGTTTCTTATTTGAACTAATCGTTGTATGGAAAATCAAGTAAATTGCAGTTTCGGTCGCGAAATACCTACTGCGTTTAGGTCCATAGTTGTCATAGAGTTTTCTAAATGTTTTGATGATATTTTTTGTAATACTTCATTACAATAATTTGAGAGGGTGCTGAACCGATGAAGAAGTGCTGAATAGAGTGGGACAAACCAGGCAGTTAATGAGAATCTTAGAAAATAGAAGAGGGCAGATGATAGGGCACCTCATGCGATCTTGTCATGACAAGTTCATACTCAATATAATTACATACATACATACATACATATACATTCACGCCTTTATTCCCAAAAGGGGTAGGCAACGCACATGAAACGTATGTTTCCAGCGCCACTTTTAGCATAAATGTGGGTATAAAAGATCGAAAAAATGAGATATTGCAGTGATAGGTTGCTACCCCATCGCCCACAACACACTTCAACCCTGGTCCCTTAGTCGACTTTTACGACACCCACGCGAAGAAGGGGGGTGGTGAAATTCTAACCCGACACCACACGGGACAATATAATTGAAGGAAAGATAAGGGAGAAGCAAGGAAGAGGAAGACCTAGAATAAACTACACAGCAGCTCAAAAAGAGTTGATGTTAGGTCGTATCGAGATGTCAAAGAGGTTGCCTGGGATCGGAGTAGATGGAGGGCCTACTTTGAGCTACACTGACAAGAGCTCAGCTCTTAAATAAGCAGAAGAGAAGAAAATCATTTGATGGTTTACTATTCATTTGGCAACACTACGTTATCAATTTTAAACATGAGACAACTGCCCTATTAAATATATAAAGTTGAGTGTTGTGACCGAATGCGATTGACAATATTACGAATGAGACTCTAAACTAAAGTTATTATAACAGGACCTCCCTTTTATAGGTTTACGGAACTATGACTTGCTCACATTACCTACATCAATCATTTAAGAGTCCGCAGTAAGCTCGGCCGAATTTCACCTTCCCATACAAACGTCGCTCTCATTTTAAAACTACGTGTTGGATTGTGATGAAACTTAGCATATACAATGCCATGAGGTATATCTATACCTGTGATTAGTTTATATGGTTCCAATTTATAAAACAAACGAAATACAGCAAAAACTATTTTTTGTATTTTTTTTACTATGGCATCTGAAGCTACATAAAATAATTACATATATATCTCATATCATATACATATATCTCATGTCATTGTATATGCAAAGTTTTGTTACAATCCAACACGTAGTTTTAAAATGAGAGCGTAACTACGTTTGTATGGAGAATCGAGCTTACTGCAGACTCTTAAGTTTATTTTCAAAAATTCAGTTACAGTGAAATATTGTCAGTCCTCGGAGTAAATCAAAGCTTCTCAGATTTCAAGATAAATATAGGACCCTCCAGCAACCTTTACCAGGTCTTCAGTCCACCTTGTGGGGGGCCTGCCCACGCCGCGCCTTCCGGTACGTGGTCGCCACTCAAGAACCTTTCCGCTGGATGCGGGTGGCGCAGGACCGGTCACTTTGGCACTCTTTGGGGGAGGCCTATGTCCAGCAGTGGACGTCTTTCGGCTGATATGATTATGAAAGGGCCCTGACCAGTCACTCACGATACTCCTAAGCAAATCAATAATTTAAGACATTTAATATTTCACATGCAGTAACTTTAGCCCAAGTATAATAATAATAAAATCCTTTAAAAAATCGATAATTTACTACAATTTAAGACCATTTAAATTACTGATTTTCTTTATCAGCAAAATCAGAGTCCCTACTCATAAAAACCAAGATGATCATACATCTTCATAGTTATCTACATATGATAGCGGAAGTCGGTATCTAAAGTGATATCTAGACGATGTATAATGAATATAATCAGGGTATTACGCGTAGGCAGTGGAGATATTTACACAGGGAACGATCGTGTGGGGAGCGTTTGAATGGGTCAGTGCTCGAAGACAGTCGTATGTGAAGTAGCTACCTACCCACTATGGTTAGGATCAATGTTACAAAACTTCCATAATACATGTTTTGAACTAGAATAATTAAGAGAAAAAAAAAGTATGTGCTGAGATCGCAGCTTTCTAGGTTTTTATGTAAGTATGTATGGATGGAGTAAACTCTGGAACGTCTCATCCGATTTCAAAAAATATTTCAACAGTATATAGTATAGACCTTCAGGGTTCATCATCACGGCTTCGTTTAAGCTTTTTTTCGTGGACGGAGCCGCGAGAGCAGCTAGTAAGTAGTAACCAAGGTCCTTAGATCAGGGGTCGCCAAATTACGGCTTGCGAGCCAAGTCCGGCGCGCGAGCCCTTTCAATCCGGCCCGCGATAGCGATGGGGTCATGACCAGTCGTCAAACCAAAGTCTTGGTCCGCAGGAATTTGTATTAAGTGCAGTGTGGCCCATGAGTCAAAAAGTTTGAAGACCTGCCTTAGATAATCGGTTGACAAAAATCGGGCACTGAACAAACCGGAAAGTAAAATAGAATAATAATCGCGATAGAGCCGCGTGTAGTTAAAATAACAGTTAAATTGAGACAGCAATACATCTCTTTCATTCTAATTTATAACTATAGCAATTTGGTGTGAAAAATTACATTGTAGTGTGCTTGAAACGTATCAACCAAGTCGCACCCATCCCATGTGTTTAGTACTCGCGCGAGTGATACAAACGCGGCTTGGACACAAACAATGGTGTGTCGTAACTCGTGACACCGGTTTGGCCACACCACTGTCACGGACGCGTGACGGTGAAATTTACTCGACCAACACGCCGTACCTCCGAGACTAGTATGTCTAGATTCACTGGTTAAAGCGATTAATTAAACCTTTTGCAGGCAGTTGAAAAATGACAATCGAGTGTAATTTTTCTGAATGATGGTCGTCAATAACGCCTTTGTCTGGAAAGGGGTTCGCTGTTAATGAGTCCAATCGACATGGCAGTCTGGTAATGACTTAACCCTTTTCCAGGCCGACGGTTGATAAATGACAATCGAGTGTAATTTTTCTGTATGATGGTCGTCAATAACGCCTTTGTCTGGAAAGGGGTTCGCTGTTAATGAGTCCAATCGACATGGCAGTCAGGTAATGACTTAACCCTTTTCCAGGCCGGCGGTTGAAAAATGACAATCGAGTGTAATTTTTCTGTATGATGGCCAATAACGCCTCTGCATGGAAAAGGGTTGACTGTTAATGAGTCCAATCGACATGGCAGCCAGGTAATGACTTAACCCTTTTCCAGGCCGGCACAGTTGAAAATTGACAATCGAATGTTGACTGTTAGCGGAAAAAGGGTTAACTGTTAACGCGTCCAATTAACATGGCAGCCAGGTAATGATGACGTGGTTATCATGATCCTCCTACGTTTATCCCGGTTGTAACCTTAAGGAGTCTAGGGTCCGCTTTAGCGCCATCTAGGTGATTACGGATGAACCCGAATCCTAGATCGCTTGTCATGCAAATCGATCATTAGAGCTCATTACCTAGTTGGTTCACAGTGCCACCTGAAGGGGGCGCTGTTCTCAATATAGCAATATTGTTAGCATGTAGATCATTATTCATAACTCACTTTTCTAATATACACGATACGAAACGGTCGAAGTCTCTCTCTGCACCTCCCAACAAGAAACCCGGTCCATCCACGTGGCATCAGTAGGTAATAGCAACGATCTGACCGTCCAACCCAGAGGGAAAACTAGACCTTATTGAGATTAGACCGATTTCCCCACGATAGTTTTCCTTTCACCCGTTCGTTTTCGTTCGATTTGTATGAAAACTTTACTTTGCTTTCGCCCCTAATTCACTTATAATTGTGATCGTCCCAACATGAACACTTTTATGTCGGACATAAATCGTTCGTTCCTGAATATGTATGTAAGTGCGGGGGAGAGGAATGCTTTGTGTCCGACATTAACGCCATCATGCTAACCTGATATGACAATTCGCCGTACATTTAGGGCTGTAACTGCAACTATTACAAGCAAACTTCACTGCAGTTTGAGACTCGCGGCCGCCGCCGCCGCCGTGGTGTTTTTAGTGGATAAAAAAAAAGTTTGTCAAAAATTACATTTTATACCGTCATCATACTCATTGAAGCGATTCTAACGAGCCCAAACTCAACGGGGTTACGTCGGTTAAGAGTCCGCAGTAAGCTCGATTCTCCATACAAACGTAGTTACGCTCTCATTTTAAAACTACGTATTGGATTGTAACAAAACTTTGCATATGCAATGACATAAGGTATATCTATGTCATCAACTACTCATTGAGACGATTCTAACGAGCCCAAACTCGATAGGGTTATGTGATTTTATTACGGAGTCCCTATGGCCACCTTCCAGCTCGATCATCAGATCAGCTCCACGTCATCATAATATTGCATTGTCACGCGATTTGCATATTCGTGCAAAATTTCAACTCAATCGGAAACCGGGAAGTGGATCCAATTTGAT
The DNA here is from genome assembly GCA_947049275.1 of Epinotia bilunana. Taxonomy (NCBI): domain Eukaryota; kingdom Metazoa; phylum Arthropoda; class Insecta; order Lepidoptera; family Tortricidae; genus Epinotia; species Epinotia bilunana. The sequence goes on from OX346274.1 coordinate 4,413,840, forward strand.
TTGCAAGATTTGATTACAGACAGACAGACAGACAACAGGTGAAACTAAATAAAAGCTTGCAAAATACCATCTAACCCAGAGTCATCCCCCGACGACCGGGTTTCCCCACGAAAAAAGGGCTCAAGCAAAGATGTACCCTCCGACTTCGACGAAATTTCACAGTTAGCTGACAATAGTCGAGACGGTAAAATAAGAAACCCTGGGGCTCTGGGGCCTATTCCACGAAGCTACCATTTAAGTCTAAAGCGACCTTGAACCGGCCACAGCTTAGTCGAAATATAAGCAGTCTAAATAGGTGACAAATATTGGACCCGATTCTACGTGCACATGGCTCAACTAGCCTAAAACTAAATTGTCTAAATTTTAGACATAATTTAGGCGGCAGATTAAAAAAAACATATTTAGAATAGCATTTAGGCAGCTAAGTAAGTTGTATAGACCGCCTAAAATAAGAAACGTCAGATTCAAATTAGCGTTGTCATTTGATTATGACAGCTGCTCATAGAATAGCAGTGTTTTAGCGACTGCTAAATAAAATTAGGAAGTTTAGAGGCCACTGTAGAATCGGGTCCATTAGTTGAAATAGCCGTCTAGTAGTTCCCAGCAGAGGTTACATTGGCTTATGTAAATCATAAGCTGACCCACTTATTGTACCTACAATACTAGCCGGAGTGGGCAGAAACCAATATGTGCCTTCCGGTCTACATTCTGACACCGGACTGGATTATATTCTTAGTAAGTGTTTAGTGGGCATTATTCGAGAGTAGAGTAGCGTTTATTAATTTCAGAGAGCGGAATTTTCATGGCGTTTTTGAGCTGTCATAGTGACTTATTTATCGTATCGATTGTGATATACGTATTGGACTACAAAGAATATTTTTGCGAAAAGGGTCGTAAATTAAATTCCTTGACTGTACGTAATTTCAAAATCGATAATAAGCATCTAATTTTAAAAGATGGTGCTATGTTATTGCAGGCAATAAATTGTATTTATATTCCATTACAAATGATTGAGGAATAATTCATCATCTTCCTAATTTTTTTTTGCATCCTAAAGGAGCCTGGGGTCCACTTGGCACCTGGCAATCTTAATAATACATGAAAAAATATTCGTAATAATTGAGATTTTATTACGTGAATATCGATATTACAAAGTCGATGATGCCATGAAAATTCCGCTCTCTGCTAATATTATAAAGAGGAAAACTCTGTGACTTCTGTGAGGTAATCTCCGGACTTTCTGGATGTACATAGGCTATTTTATCCCGCGAGTTTGCCTGTTGTTAGCAATAGGCGGGCGAAGCCACGCGGGCTGCTAATAGTTCCTAATAAGGACTTATAACCAAAAATGTACGTACGGTAATATACATTAGCTATGATGCGCCATTATTAGAGAGTTTGACTGAATATCCACAAGAGATGTACAAAAGCTTAGTCTTCATATCTAGATATCTATCGAACTTACTTAACCTCTTTAAGTTAAAATCTGTTGGGCATATATATTATATTAAACAACGTTGACAAAATAATCAAAATATAATCAAATTCATTAAATGCACGGCGCATCGTAATAAATTACAGCACGCCTACTCGCATTTTTATTTATCGACACTCGATAAAAAGTAATTTGAGCGCGTCGCCCACGACCGGACCACCGGTCGACTAGTGTTAGGAAATATCGATAGTTTGCGGTTTGCCGCAATCATTGTAATTATATGATAATATTAACTATATACCTATTGAAATTATACATTTAAATGTACCCACGGCAATTTGTAAAATTTGAACGGGATGAATTTGTGTCGGGACTTCTTTGTTAATAATTTACTTTAAAAACAAAGTTTTAACCGACTTCAATTCAATACTTCGTAAAGCCACAAAAATGGACATTACTTACCACATTTCCTTTCCACTCTACCATATTATGAACTGCTTTCCGAGCGTAAATGCGTTGATTATTACAGAATAAAATAAACCCTAATCACTATACCGATTTATGTGGCCCGATAATATTTGAGGATTCCCGTCGATTCCTCAAGGATCTCAGAATCACCTTTGGCACTTCATTAGTTGCTACTTCAACGGAATTATATCAGAATCTGTGACGTACCATCATTGAAGAGTTCCACACGTCATCTGTGGTCTTCATCACCAGTTCCACTTCACCAAATTTGGGATATCCGGGTGTAAATACATGAGTTATAATAGAAAATACCGAAAGCAAAACACGCGTGCCTAATATAATTGAGGAATTCTCTTAATTCCCCATGGATCTCATCATCCAACTGGATGTTTGAAAATAATGGGATAAATCTGTAAACATATACATTCAAATAAAAAAAATATTGCAAGAACAGCGAACGATAAAACCTACCTAGAATACTAGCTCCTTACAAATTTCTACACAAACACGTGCCTAAAACCCGGTATGCGCATGTTCGTACTAAACGGCTGCCCGGCATCGTTTTGACACCCCGCCCCCCTTCCCCGAATAATGGCAATGGCACCCATTCTGTGGGGCCATTTTGCGGCGCTACTTCTTACTTCATCTTACTTAGACTTCAAACATACAAATAAAATGTAATCTCACTGAATTTTCGTCTTTATTTACGGTGGCGCGTATAGCGTCTCTATATAAATTCCTACTCTAAGATGGAAATCATTTGTGGTTACCGACTAGACGCCGGCGCCTCCCTATAAGTATACGCCTGCCCACGTGCGTCCACGCTCATACCTGCGCACGAGTTTTTTTTTGTACACAGCTCTACTTCTCGCATATTACTACTCTAATCCACAATATTGTAACTCCATAAGTCCTGGGTGAAAATGTGTCTACTATACACCTTAAACCTTAAGGGTGAGCATCCTCCACCAGAGTTGTACGAGAATGCGAGGCGCAAAACATGCACCAATAGGAAGAGACGCGCGAGCGCGCACAGCAATGCTATTGGTGGATGTTTTCCTCGCACAACGCCGGTGGATACTCACCCTTAAGGAGCCGGGACCCGCACCTAATCCTTGGCGAAGATACTAGTTACACGAACGCGACTGCCATATGGCCTTCCTACCCAGACGACAAACTATGCCTTGTTGGGATTAGACATATGACCAGCTTCCTCACAATGTTTTCTTTCACCGAAAAGCTACTGTCAAATATCAAAATCATATTTAGTACAAAAGTTTTTTGAAAAAAAAAACCAGTGGTACAGTCGGTATCATAAACGTATACACTTTTCGACCTTATAGTATAAGTAGAGATGCAACGGATAGTGGGTTGGCCGGATACTGGATACCGAATATCCGGCGGCGCAGCCGGCCGGATATCCGCTATCCGGCCGCCGAATATCCGGCCAATGTAAAATGCCTAAATTTAAGTAAACTCCACCGCGCGCGGTGCTCTGTAGAGGTTGCAACTTGTTACTCGCTGTAGGCAGGCTTTGATAGGAACATGCGGTAAATTCACACGCAGTGTGCTTCGAGTCGCGTTACGTAATTGACATAAATAACAGTGTCATTTAATTTTTCTTTTGCTTTTCATATGAAGATTTGAAGATTAAACTGACTTTAATAATGGATTGCTTTGTAGTTTGTTATTTATTTATTAATCCTTCGTTTACCTACCCTGGTTCTATCTTTACCTATGTTCATCTGTGTTAGTGTGTTAAAATACTATCCGGTATCCGGCCGGATACTACGCCACTATTCGGTATTCGGCTGGATACTAAAAATGTGACCGGATAGGCCGGATACCGGATAGTGGCCGGATATCCGTTGCATCTTTACTAATAAGCAATAAGGTCAATCAACCACCTAAAATGTATACATGACATTACATGTTAATTACTTATGCTGAATGTACAAATGTCCATATTGAAAGTCGCCTCCCTTACCGTTACCGCTCGGCTACATTCTCTGCCACGATAAATACTATAAAAGTGTGTCAGTGAAGCTAACACATGGCTACAACATAATTCTGTCAAAACTATTTATATCTCTAACAGACCCACGCATTCGTAGTTATAAATAAGCTAGACGTGTCCATAAAATAAAACATATGATTCGGGCAAGCACGAGTTGGGGACACAGTTAAGGTTCCGTTAACAATACGCCGATTATCATAAAATCCTTACTAATATTATAAATGCGAAAGTGTGTGTGTGTGTTTGTTCTTCTTTCACGTCGCAACGAAGCGTCGTATTCATGTGATTTTTGTACGGAGATAGTTTAGAGGCTGGAGAGTGACATGGGCTACTTTTTCCAGCGGCAAAACATCTAATTCCCACGGGAAAATTCAATATGTTACATTTTCCTATAACCACGCGGGCGAAGCCGCAGGCATCAGCTAGTAATACAGACAGCCGAATTTTAACTTTCGTGAGACATTTTTATACAGAAAACTCCGTGACAAAAGTGTGTTTTAGTAACTAAATGAGATCATGTCAAAATGAGTATTTACTTTATCTCAACGGAATAGAGTTTAAATTGTAACCAACGGTTAACTGGGCTCCACTTATGGATCAACAGCTGCTCAATATTATACTAATCCAAACAAGGACAGAAACGGTAAAAATACACCTTAACTAGACGCCTATTCCACGTATCCCTACTGAGACCAAGTTTCCTAGTTCAAACTATGCATTCAGAAAACCCACCCGTCACTGCATCAATCTTCATCATTCTGAACAACCACTATAACAAGACCCGTCACTCACTTCATCGTCACAAATTCTTATACAAATTGTCTTAGCCTTAGCATTGGCACAGGTCTATCAACTCTGGTCACGCGATACAAATATATAGAGCGCGTTTAATGCGAAATTGAACTTTATTCATATGTCCAAAGCATCAAGGTAAGTGCATTACTTAAATAAAATTGCAATTCTCATCCCATTGACAATATATTGATGCACGCGATATAGAGGATTTACAACTTTATCTCAAAGGGATAGCGTGGAGATGAATGCTTCGAAGATGTCGGTCGTAACGGGAATACCCAATATGGGGATGATTGTAGGGTGACGCCGGTGGTGGGACATCTTTAAATGCATTTTTGCAATAAGTACTAGGATTACATAAAACCGTTACCTTCTTAGATCTATAGAGTGACAGAAAAGCACAGGTTCCGCTTGCTTTCTAGTCCAAAGTATTAGAGTAAGTATTAATCATTATTCTTGATTTAATTGCCTTGTATAGGTATGCCGCTTCGACTAGTAGCACCTATTGTAGCAGCTTTTTCGAGTTTTTTAGAGTTCACCTATAAGGCTCCAGGAAATTCCAGATTCTATGGGCGGTGATATGTTGTACCTCTTCTGGGTGCACGATGTGCCGCCCTGGGTAGGTACTTCTTTTGTGCATGAGTGGTCCGCAAGAGCAGAGAATGTGCATTGCTGTTTCCTCTGTCTCCTGGTAGAACCTGCATGTTGCGTCCAGTTTCATACCCATTTGAAACCGGTGCCGGTGTTTGTCCAATTTGCAATGTGAAGGCAAGAACTAGCGTAGGCACTATACTTTTTGCTGAAGCGACTGCTGACTTTCTAGAGGGGAAATGAGACTTCATTGAAAGGCTTTTGGCATGTTTTACCATACTGAAAAAATACTCTCCAGTCATCGAAAGTATAGTATAGGTCTGTCTTATTTGTATTTTTTCAATTCCACTAATCTTACACGCACTGGACGGACGTTACAGTGAACGTTTCGCAGTCAGGCTGCACCTTAACAGATTTTTTTTATCTCCACCATCGCTTAATGTCTCAATCGCTAACCGGCAATTAAGTGGGCACTAAACCTAGTTTAGCTGCCGTTTATCTGGACACCAGCTTTCACCGTCACAGTGGCTTTCTAGTTAAAAACGTATTAGTAGTTAATTTGGTGTTTTAGAGGGGACAATCGGCTGGACTCCCTAAATGAACAACTGCTTAGGTAATAAGTATTGACAATAAACTTATTTCGAGTAAACTATTCAAAGGTATATACCATACGTTTAATATATAATGCACATTGCTCTATAAACCGTTGGCCGTTGGGGCCCATAGGTTCTCGAGTGGAGACCACGTACCGAAAGGCGCACCGTGGGTAGACTCCCACGAGGTGGACTGGTGACCTGAGAGGGTCCGCTAGATGCGCGTGGCGCAGGACCGGTCATTGTGGCACTCTTTGGGGGAGGCCTATGTCCAGCAGTGGGCGTCTGTCAGCTGATCTGACTATGATGATGCAATGTATCCGGAATTTGAAGCGTTTGTTTTCTAGTTAATTTTCACAATGTAACTATGATGGGTCGGAAGATTACGCCCTACATACACACTTACAGTCTCGAGGACTTTAACTTTATCATATTTATTTACTAATAAATATGATAAAGTTAGAGTCCTCTTAGACTAGTACCTATTTGTCTTCCTCCCGGACGGGAGGACGAGCCTCCTGTATATAAACTTCCATTCCATCCCAAATTTTAATCCAGGTTAGTAACGGTCTTTGTCAGGGACTGATTTACCCACAGGCTAATAAGGCTAGAGCCTAGGGCGCAAGGGCCAAGCAAGGGGGCGGCGGGGGGCGCGGCACTGCGCTGAGACTTACTTACATTTCATAGTTAGCCTAGGGCGGTCAGAACTCTAAATCAGGCTCTGGTCTTTGTGCTCATCTGAATCCGTGCATTTTTTTTTACGTGAAGTACCAACATTAATTTTCCTTTCTTATCACACTAACGATATTACGATTTCATCAGCATTTGGTCCGTTTTACACCTACTTCTGTCTGCCTGGCAGTTCGGAGAATGACAAAGTCCTAATTCCGCGCCAAAAATGCCCGCGCCAGGAAGAGGGCTGGCGCGAGCTGTCAAAACTGTCAACCTGTCAACGGTAATTAGTCGAAGGGCCGAGTGGACATGTCATTCAAGCCGTCGACGGGTTAAAAAATACGTTTTTAAAAATAAACTCGTACCTAAAGAGATGATTAGAGTAGGTACTATCGACACGGCGGAGGATTCTAACATGGGAAGTATACTTCCTACTTTTCATGAAGCCAAGGATGCGTAAGAACACAGGGTGTAACAAAAATGGGGTGTGAACCGATCAAGGGCATAACAGGTATCGTGTTCTGATAAGAAAAAACTAAAAGTTTTTTTTTGACGCGATTTTTTTTTTACATTTGTACGGAGCAGGTCGCCCCAGTCGGCCAACGCTCCATAGAAAAGTAAAAAAAAATCTCTTCTCTCGTAAAATTTACAAACTCTAGCGGAAATAAGACGAGGTCACGAATCATCGTTTTTCCCGGTTATATCCTAGTCCCAGTCCCAGGAGCCAGGCGTCCACTTTGGCACGTAGTCTGAAGATTTGGCGTAAACACTAGTTTTACGAAAACAACTGCCATCTGACCTTCTTATAGTATCCGCAAAACCAAGTGGCGAGTCAGGCAATAAAAGTCAGTACTATTGTTGCACATCCCGCTCCATAAGGCAGTGCAGGTGCGAAAGAGATAGCATAATCCAATGATTTATGACCTGACTCGCCACTTAGTTTTGCGGATACTATGGAATAACACCGGTTTCCTTACGATGTTTTCCTGCACCGAAAAGCTACAGTTAAAATCAGCGCTGCAGGTGTCTGACACCTCAGCATAATGCTGAGCCAGTGTCCGGTTCACTGCCGTAAGGGACAGAGACACACTTGTTTCATGTTTTATACCTATGTGTATATTATTGTTTTTGAATATGTCTTGTGCGTTTGTGAATAGTAAATAAATAAATATTTGCGGACAATCTTACACAAATCGATCTAGTCCCAAACTAAGCAAAGCTTGTACTATGGGTACTAGATGACGATAACCATACGTATATAGATAAATAAATACTTAAATACATACAAAACATCCATGATTCAGGAACAAATATACGTGCTCATTACACAAATGTCCTGACCGGGATTCGAACCAGGACCTCTTGCTTCGTAGACCACTACAAACTAGGCTAAATCGGTCGAATAAATGTACGTATCTTCTTTCTAAAATACCAAATGTAATTTTGTACATAAGTCTTTGAAAAACCTGCGTCCACATTAAAACTTGCGTTCCTTACCGCTCGGCTACAGTGCCTAAGCAATGTAATAAATCACGAAAATACCTGGGAATTCCGATTCCCACCGGGCATACGGTTAACTAAGTAATAACTTATGAACGCTGCAGTCTAATTCGTGGATGAATCGATAGTGACCTAGGCTAACATTTGACCTGGATGCCTGGGCACGCTAGTCTTTGTTATGTTACGTGAATGTTATGTATAGCCTAGCCATATCAGAGCACGATAGGGCAAATCTATAATTGCTATGACGGTGACCACGCCGTCATCGAAATCGGAGGACTTATTGTACAAGACAGGACAAAGGACAAAGCAATGAAAGAAAAAATTGTGTAGTCTGACCAATTTTGGTATATAAGTAGATACATCTAAAGTGGCCGTCAATAGAATTTGCTAACTATGTAAACAAACCGCCATATTGAAATTGTCTTTCACTGTGGCGGTTTGTTTACATAGTTAGCAAATTCCATTGACGGCGAACTTAGGTAATGTTTTTAGTAGTATCTTGAATTTGTTATTATTTTTAGGGTACCGTACGCAAAGGGTAAAACGGGACTCTATTACTAACACTTCGCTGTCCGTCTATCTATCTGTCCGTCTGTCACCAGGCTGTATCTCATGAACTGTGATAGTTAGACAGTTAAAATGTTCACAGATCATGTATTTCGGTTGCTGCTATAACAAAAGAGTATTTTTATGGATGCTGCCATACAACAAACGTGATTTTTTTGCCGTTTGTATAGATAATGGTACGGAACCCTTCGTACGCGAGTCCGACTCGCACTTGGCCGGTAAAAAAATAATTATATATATGCTTTTAGTATACGCTTGCGACTCAAGATCTCCAGAAGAATCGCAGCGCTTTGCCGACCCTTTGTTGATTTGAGGATTCGTTGATTTGACATCTAGAGACAAATACAAGTCCCTCACACTTAACTCAGCTCCAATCCTCGGGAACTATAGCAACGCTACTCACCACCAGCAACACTGATGTGACATTCTCTTTTTTTTAAACTTTTATTTAACTTGCAATGTACGTTTGTCCGGGTGGAATCTTGCAACTGAATTTTGAAGCAGACATCTTCAATCGATTGAGCTGTAAGGTAAAGTTTGGATGACAATTCAATATAAGGGTACCATCGAGCTGATCTGATGGAGACAGAAGGTGGCCATGAGAATTGAGTACTTAACCGACGTAACCCCATTGAGTTTGGGCTCGTTAGAATGGTCTCAATGAGTTGATGATGGTATACAGAAAAGTACTGTCGGCAATAAAAGCTTGTATCAAAAATGATTTTTTTGACAGAAACTTATTTAAATACTACGAAGGTGGCAAACAAGCATACGGTCTACCTGATAGTAAGCAGACACCGAAGTCCATGGACGCTTGAAATTGTACAATAATCACAAGCGCATTATCGACAACACGTCTTCGGGAGTTCTGGCGACCTACAAACCTAGACAAGACTACAGAGCAAGCCGTAGCACAAGAAGTTTTTTCCCGTAAGCGTTTTCAAGAACGGTTTCTCGTGCAGTAACGGAAAAACACCGCTTTATAAATACGATGACAAGGAGCTACGAGTAGAAGGCGACAGTCGCACGCAACGGTTGCAATTGCAAAACGTGAAAACGCAACTCGAACCGTTTCGTTTCACTTCGTTTGGCGACCGGCGACGGCGGCAAACGGAGAAACTATTTATTTTTGAAACAGTTTTGTGATTTAATAAAACGGTTACGTTTCGTTTCGCGGAAAAGTCGAAACGACCCAGCTCTAAATCACTCCGCCCGCTCAGATATATTCGACGGCTATACGCAGTCGCTAACCGTGGAAAGGACTTAGCGTGTGCCTCGTCTAATAAATAAATCTAGATAAAACCGGGCTTCCACTTAATATGCACGGGTCAGTGGAACACGGCCCTTACAGGTAGCCATTATTTATACGAGTTAAAAATAGCCTGGAATTCTTCCCTTGTAAAACGAATTCAATGATTAACGCGTTTGTGAATACGAATACGAAGATACAGCTTTGTGTAAAGCCGCGTTCACATTTGTGTGTCGTGTTGTGTTGTGACGCATCAGAACGCTAATCGGTTTCATACAATTAATATGGTTGCGTTCACATGTGTCTGATGTCGTGGGCGTCAGACAAATGTGAACGCAACCATATTAAATGTATGAAACCGATTAGCGTTCTGATGCGTCACAACACAACACGACAGACAAGTGAACGCGGCTTAAAGCGTTGTATAATTCTTACATAGATAGGTATATATATATTCATCAGGCCATCCGCCTCTGATAGAATGCGCTCCCTGAGTCCGCAGAGCTCGATTCTCCATACAAACGTAGTTACGCTCTCATTTTAAAACTACGCGTTGGATTGTAACGAAACTTTGCATATGCAATGACATGAGGTATATCTATGTCTGTAATTAGTTTATGTAGCTTCAAATACCATATAGTAAAAAAAATATAGCGAATTTAAGTTGTTCATACAAAACTTGTTTTTGCTGTATTTCGTTTGTTTTATATACTGGAACCATGTTTCGTTACAATCCAACTCGTAGTTTTAAAATGAGAGCGTAACTACGTTTGTATGGGGAGTTGAAATTCGGCCGAGCTTACTGCGAACTCTTAATACAAGCCCCAAGCGAATTCGTTTTCTAGCGAACACTTCGTAGGCATCTGCTGGAAGAAGAATTTGCATAGCATCCATCCTCCATTATATATTATAGTGAATAATATATTAGTATATAAGTAATACAATTTTAAGTGTCTCTGTTGGGCCTTATGGTTGACTGGTAGAGAATGCCATTTGACATTAAGTCCGCCATTTGTACATTATTTTGGTTTTGAGCAAGAAATTTTAAATAAATAAATAGACTATAGCCAAACACTATGGGACTTCTCAATAATCTTTGAACATACACATAAAGCATTCGGCTCCTGTGATTCGTCTCTTTCATACACCGCTTCATCGAAAGGGACGGATGCGTTTTCTTGTCGTTTATCATATTAACCGCGATCATATGCATTCAGCGTCTTCTGCAGGTCGATCACGTAACGCATTGTACGCGCCGTCAGGTAGATCGAAATGACACGTGTAGTATGGAACAATTAGAGTTGAGTTGTCCTAACGTACCTACCTACGTTCGAAACGTACGTGATCAGTTGATCACCCCACTGGACTGGGAAGAAAAATATATATGTAATAAATCTGCCTACAAAAATCAACTTGCATTTGTCTTTTTGTCTTTTGTTTCGCCGTAGTAATTGTAATTATAATGAAAACGGATACAGCTTTCGGAAACGTATATTTCAACACGAAAAATACAATATCTAACAGAATGTCCATCAATTACAGACTTAAAAAATAACTTCCTCCAATCGAATTTCCTATACATTTAAAACTAAAAGGGGTTTAAAATCCGTTTCCGCACTAAAGTAGGTCAGAGTTATATTTCAAAGGGGCATCGAAATACTTCTGCATTAAATATCCAACCCAAGAACACTTCGCACCAAGCAAAAATAGTCTTTATCCCACAAGTTTAAGATCTTGAACACCGGCATTGCTTTTCTGATTTAGCTGTAACTATCTCTTTGAACTCTAAAATCAGCGGTTAATATCTAAATCTCTCATTTCAGTCATTTCTTCGGCTACAAAAGAAACTCTGCATGCCGTAAAATGCAGTTCAAATTTCAATGGAACAGCAAACGAAGATAAGGTAGGCTAATCTACTCCTGTTAGTGGAAATGGTTGAAAAGTATCGAAGCTCGCTATTTTAGGAGTCTTTAACTTCTATTTGGATACTGTTTGTTTTATGACGAATAAACTTCCTGTGTAGTGAGATTCGAAATTCCTAAACTGTTGAATCATGTTGGAATGACGTTTGATAAAACAAAAAAAAAACTGAATTTGCTATATTTTTTTTAATTAGATGAGCTGGCGATGATATTATGAAATAAAAAGAGAGATACCTAATTTCTGGTATTTTTGTATGAATACCGGAGACTACCGTCGAAATTACCGGTAGGTATCGGTCCCTTGGTTGGAACCAATTAGTCAATAGTCTTCATTTCCGTAATTAACTAGACGAAAATAGAAAACTAGGTGAGTAAAAATTGACTATACTTTAATTGTCTAAGTTATTATCAATTATGTAACGGAACCATTAATTAGGTATGGTATACTTGTTTATAATTAAAGGTGCTTAAAACTGCTAATAATAAATTAGCGGAAGATAGCAGCAATTAACAAAAATGCCGAACGACGTCAGTAAAGATGAGTGCAATCTGTCCAATGAAGATGAAAATTAAACTGGATCCAATATCAATCGAAGAATAGTGATGTTTAATAATGAACAAAGCTCGCCAAATTTCTCGCTCTCGCTTTCTCGCTCGCTCTCCTTCAATACTCCATCTAGGTCTAAAAGATACTTCCCTCCCCTCTCAATTCCATTTACATCACTTAATTATATAAAAAAATTGCTTTTTATTGCGAGCTGGTAAAAGCCTAAATGAACTAACGAAGGAGCGGGATATTGACGTTTTCAATAGCAACATCACCACTACAAGACGGATTTTAACAGACGTGTTTTTTAAGTGAGCGAGTCGCATGCGCGACAGCATGTTACTGTAACGGTTGACTTTACTTTTTTTTTCTTACATAGGTATTCATTGTATGCTTGTGGGTAACACGTTGTAAAATTAGTGCTAACCACCAATTGTTTGTTAACCTGTTGCTACTGGCGGGCACCTTTAATTGGCCCTCTGTTACTTAAGTTATATAACTAGCCTATATTATTATTTTGAATTGAGCTGTTGGTAATAAATAAATAAATAAATAAAATTTAGCGATTCGGAGGGCTATATCGGTTACCTTGGTTCTGCTGCGGATAGCCTCATTTCTGATGCGATCGCGCAGAGAAACTCCCAAAATAGCCCTCTCCATTGCCCTTTGGGTGACTTTTAGCCTTCTTATGAGGCCCATAGTAAGCGACCACGTTTCCGTGCCATACGTCATCATTGGCAACACACACTGGTCAAAGACTCTCGTCTTGAGACACTGCGGAATATAAGGTCGCGGGAGTCCGCTGGATGCGGGTGGCGCAGGACCGGTCATTGTGGCACTCTTTGGGGGAGGCCTATTTCCAGTAGTGGGCGTCTTTCGGCTGATATAATGATGATGATGAAATAAAATTTACTTGAATATAGAGTACTAAACGACTAACAATTTAGTTCTTATAAAGTAGCCACAAGAAACAAACCATAATGATATTGATAAACACGACGAAGAACTAAATTCAAAAGCTAATGCAATTACTCACCTCAACGACTTGCCGCAAATCCTCAACGTAGACGTTCTCCGTCTGCACGATCTCTGCGCACACGCGCTCCAGCTGCGAGAGCCCGGACACCTCGTGCCAGGATTGACCTGGAAAATGCAGGTGTTGACAACAAAGCTGAGGAAAGGCTGGAAATACTGCTAGCCTAGCGCTGATCCCTGAATAGAATAGAATAGAATAGAATAGAATAGAATTTTATTGTTTAACCGTGTTACATAGATGGTATAAAATATTACAAGGCCCCAACGGTTACCCATTTCGGGTGTACAATATTTGCTTAAAACGAAGGAAAATATAACTAATATTATTAATATTATTATACATTATTTTTCTTTTAAGACGAAGATTCAAAAAATTCTTTCAAAGAATAGAAACCTTTCTTGCTTAACCATTTTTTTTAATTCCGTTTGAATTTTGTGTCATCCAACATTTTTAATTCATTAGGAAGCTGATTAAATACTCGAATAGCACTAATAAATGAACTTTTGCCATAAGTTTTATTTTTTACCAAAGGCAATGTTAAATTGTACCTATATTGAGTGCGTAGGTTATCGCGTTGGGAAGCTAGTGTCGTGAAGTAATCCTTGTTACTTTTTACAAAGTTACAGAGCTCGTAAATATAAATGCTAGTTAAAGTTAGAAAGCCTTGCTCTTTAAAAACATTTCGAAGTGATTGTTTGTTGTTCATGCGAAAGATAATTCTCAAGCACCTTTTCTGTAAAACAAAAGTAGACTGTACGTCTATCGAGTTTCCCCAGTAAATGATACCATAAGTCAATAAAGAGTATACGTTAGCATAGTATGCAGTAATAACGGCTTCTTGGGAACACGATTCGGCTAATATAGATAGTGCGTAACATTGACTGGAAATTTTATTATTAATTTTTTGAATGTGGTGTTTCCAAGTTAAAAGTCTGAGCAAAGAGTCATGCTGTCTCGTGGGAAGCCAGTACTGTCAAGGTGGTCTAAATTGACAGAGATTCTGTTCAGACGTAAGTACTCTATGAGTAATGATCCCAGTCTAAATTGACAGAGATTCTGTTCAGACGTAAGTACTCTATGAGTAATAATCCCAAGGTAGTACAAGTCAAGATTTCAAGATCAAACAATACCAGCACGTCTAGCACACGACGGCCGCGACATACTCTCGATTTTTATCGCACTACACCTCTTCTTCTAAGTGTTCTAATAAGAGAGAGACGAATAGTGCGAGAAAAATCGAGAGAGCTCGCGCGCCGTCACGTGCTAGCCGTGCTGTATGACAATGATATCGTGAGTTTCTGCAATTGGCTCCATACTTTCATCACTAATTAAGTTGCAAATTGTGTATTTATAGCTGTCGGTTCTCCTTATGTAAATAAATAAATACTGAAAAATGTGGGAATGTACGAGTATATAGGCTGAAGATGATAATGATGTATTAAATAAAGTCAACATTTTCAATGTACGGACTTATGGACACAAGCAAATCTGAAAAGTATTATGTTTTATACAAAAAAAAAACACCTGTATTTGTATATTGTGAATAAACTTGACGTATTTTTCTGCCTTCATTTTTTATTTTGGTTTACGTAACTGTGAAGATTTCGCAAAAAGCGCAGTCATCCATAAATTAACGTTAGATCTTAATGGATATAGTAGTAAAAGCAACTTACGTGGTATCGTCTCCGTGTGTCTTTCCTCTGTTGCGCTTTTATTCAAAATGCCAGCATTATTCACAAAATTATTGCTACCATTAGCGGAACCCATGTCCGCGTCACTATGGTCATCTAAACTTTCGATAGAAGCTAAATACGCTGAGTTCACTCCTCCTTTATTCTGAACGCCACTACTTGAAGTTGAACTCGAAGAAGCTATGGAACTCATAGACAGCGGTCGAGTCACCTCTATCGGCGGTGGGTGTAAGGTTACTTCTTTCGTTGGTATCGTCTTCAAATTCCCTGTCGACCCTACTACCTCGGGATAAGGTTCACTTTTGGCTAACTTAGACGGACTCTCACTCTTACTAACAAAGTCTTTTCTATGTAAACTATTGGTTCCATTTGGTTTTGGGAATGTATCTGAAGGCACTTCACTGTTTCCTTTTTGAGGAGAGTTGTCTTTTGAAGAGAGTTTGATATCGAATTCTCTGTCATTGGAAGAGATAGAGATCTCAATGGATTGGTCGATGTATGGTAATGATAGAGATTCGAATGCTGTCTTGTTTGCTACGGGAACATCGTAGATAGCTGGTCTGTTATTCGTCGGGACATCGTACGTTGTTTGCTCATCTATTTTAAATTCAGGCTTTAAAGGTACAGTTTTAGACGGAGATTCTTCTTCAACTTTTTTAGCAAAGCTCTTAATACCACACGGCTGATCATAAATTTCGACAGAGTCTAAAATTTCGACCCCAGATTGAGATATTTTCGACGTAGCTCCAAACAGAGGTATATTCGATCGTTGTCTAGTAGAAGACCTAGCAGTATTCCCTTTCCTCTGAAACTTCAACGTTGTCGGCTCCGCTGCACTAGAGATCATTCTTTTCACATTCGGCGATAGATGATCAAATGAGGACGTCTCCGACACTTTGTCTTTAAACGTCCTAAGTTTATCACTCTTAAGGTCACTTTCGGCACCATTGCAAGTCCGTTTAGAATACAAAGCACTTTTATTCACTGCTGCTATTGGCAATTTGACACTGCCTACCATTTTGGAGGGATCTTTAGTTACGTTTGTTTCTTCAATCATGTGTTCTACTGGTGGGTCATTTCTTGCATCCTTTGCCTTTTCTAGAGTGTTTGCTTCTGGCCGTAGGCTCTTTGCTGGCTCTAGCAAGGAGTCGTAAATGCCGATCAGTGTTGGAGTGAGGTCTGTCGTGCTACCTGTAACAATAAAATCAATTTTATAATCTTAACTCTAGCGATTCGTTTCTTCAATCAACTTTGAGTCTTTTACTGCTTTTAATAAAGTCGAAACTGTTTTATCTGTGTTGATTGACATTCAATTAGCTTAACAGCAAATTAATGGATCTGCATTCTTGGGCGATTTTGTTTAAACGTTTAACCGTGGGTTGGATCCACAATTAAACTGGAGTTAATTTTAATAGGTAAGTGACGTTAAAACCTGTATAATACTTGATACGATTACTATTTATCGCGATTTGCAGACTTTTTCTTGAGTCGAGTACTCAAGATTTTTTTATTGGTTGAATTTGTAAAACTAACAAATTGTACGAAAAGTTTATAATGTTTTAATAAAAAAAGGTTTGTTGTTTAATGCATTGTTGTATTGAATTGTATTTTTTTTATATCAGCGTAATCATTTGTAGTTGTCTGAATTCGTTCGAGCTGAGATCTTGAATTTACATTGCACGTGACAACGCAAACAACAATTGTTAAAATACATATACCTAAATGTATTATAGGAATAACTTCTTTATTCTTTTTAGTCTTACCTACTTCACCATGAATCAACATTTGTTTCTAATTTAAATAGTTAATCTTTATTTCACCATATTTTTTAGTTTCCTATAAGTAAGAAACAAGAATGTCATGCAACAGTTTTTTCTGTCACCAGCTTTTGACTTTTATCTCCCATTCCGATCAAAGAAATAAATCAAAACATTTCGACAAACCTTTTCCACGATTATGTCATTAAGAAATGGACTCGAAAAGACCCTTTTAGGGAAATTAAACGTTTTGATAGGGGAGGCGTGACTGAGCTGTTTTGAACTTTTGACTATACTAACCGCAAGTTGGCCGTTCGTTGAATACATTTGTCATTTGACTTTGGATCTTAAGACGAGCGCAATTTAGTCGATTGTTTAATGTTTTTATACGTCAAAAATTGACGTAGATTGTAGCTATAATTAAACCGTTTTGGACAGTCGGAATAAACTGTTTTGTCGTAAATGCTTGTAATGCTTGTTATTCTAATTATGGCTCAGAAAGAAGATAATTAAAGTGTGGGTGGATATAAAAGACTTACTAATTCTGTGTTTATTCTTTTTTTTTATACTATAGGAGGCAAACGAGCAGTCGAATCACCTGATGGTAAGCGATAATCGACGCTCATGGACACTTACAACACCAGAAGAGTTGTAGGTGCGTTGCCAAATTTGTAACAAAAATAATACCACGTCGGTGGCAAAATATCGTACGGCCCGACTGATGGTAAGTGGTAACCGCAAACTATGGACGTTTGCAACTCCAGGTGTGTTAACTACATGCGCGTTGCCGACCCTTTTAAATACACTTCCTGAAGAAGCTCATTCATACTGCATAGCTGCTTGTGAAGGTGACGGTCCTGGGTTCAAATCCCAGTAAAGGCAAATATATATTTCTCCAATTCTACACGATTTCTAAAGCCAATCAAAAAGGAATTTTCTTTTGCACGAATGCAGATAGATGCTCTTATTTCAATGTCTAATAAAAAAACATTTGAATTTTCCACATGCCTCCATTCAAATTGTCAAAGCATAATCCAATCTGCTTCTCCCTAGAGCGATAAACTCAATTTACATGATAATAAAACGAAGACACGCTATTTAGAGTTTATAGACACTATACCATCTGCGGCGCTACCACGAACTTCGAAAGTCGTAGTTCGTAATACATGCATCCCTGTCACTCGAGTAAGGGAGTGCGATAGAGATAGAAATACCCGAACTTCGACTTTCGAAGTTCGTGGTAGCGCCGCTGGATTATAGTCGTAAAGATAAAGGTTATTGATATGGCTAGTCCATAGGTAAATATACCTTATTCCATATAATATTAGAAAGATACACAGACACGTTAAACTTATATTATAACACCCCTCTCTTTGCGTCGGGGGTTAAAAATAGTGCGTTAATCGCCATGCGATTTGAAGAAAAACCATATTGGAACGTAAAAGCATTAGTATTGTTATGTTTGAAAGGCACTTCATTGCCAAAATAGAAAAACTAGTACAATATTTGTATATTTGTATAGTCATGTACATAATAAAATTAAGATGTTAAAATATTTACAAGTCAGACCATGACGCCCTGTAAGGGCACACAATAATACTTAAAAACTAAACATTTGATTACATTAGATTACAATTTACACTTTATAAACTAATCATTTCCCTTTGATGTCTTAAAACGATAAACGGAGAAACGTAGATGAAATTGTCCGTTAACATTCAAATGTTATCTGGAATGTGGTATAGATTGTAGCGGTCATAACTCATAGCCTAGCAGCGCACGTTCCCTTTTTTTAAGTAAGAGACACGTTTATGTCTTTTGCGCAGGAGATAACGAGTTACAAAAGCAATACTAAGATATTTGCTTGTAGGTATAACTGATACTTGGTTATGTCCTTTGAGCTAAAACGAAAATTGGGGGACTACTTTAGATTTTATTTCTACCGAGAAAATTTTAAGGAGCAATCGTGGTTTGCCGCTATTCAATAAAGGGTGGGAAAAAAAATCATTTGTGCCCTCGAGGGAAACTACCATAAATGAAGCCTTAAGATACCTCATTTTACGTAAACGACACATAAACTTAATTAGTTACTGTATTTACAGATTTCATGAAAAGCTTAGGTAGGTACTTGAATCGGGAATCGGATATGTATCGTTAGAGACTAAATCCGTAAATTACCTGAATATTCGAGTTTCCTTCTCCAATATAATTAAGAAATAACTGTATCGAATTATTCACACATTGAGCTAAATTCTATTTTGGCTGAATGTACGGTCGCGCTCTTTAATTTATGAACCTTTTTGCTAAAATATACTTTGTATTCCTATACAATTTGACAGGACTGTGAACCTTAAGTGGGTCCCAAATTAAAGTCCGCGACTGTACAATAAATCCGGAATAGTCGTCCATACAAATTATGTATGTAGGAAGCACGTCTTGGACGGAAGCGCTCAATTACAGGGGCCGGAGTTCACTGGCACACGGGATTCACATAGAGGTGATACAACGTGCTATGAAGTTGAATGTTTTTTACGGTTCTGTGTATCCAGTTTAAAGAAAAACTAAAGACACTGGGACCTACATATTGAATAAAATAGGTATTTAAATAAAAAAGATAGGTATCAAAGGAAACCCCTTAAAGGTACAACCGGGACAACCCATGATGATTAAAAAAATATACATATTTTTTTAAAACTGACAGCTTTTTTATAAATATGCCTGCCACTCTTATTAGTAATAGGAAGTCAACGATACCGCACATATTTAGCCATCAGGCCATTTAAGCTGCATAGCGACCCAAAAAAATAGACATACATACACTTGAAAAACATTTAAACCGCTCTCTGCCGCAGTAGGAAAAAAATTACTAGTGAATAAAAAAAACGTATTGGTTATATGTCTTATTCACTTCAACGATAATTCGATTTCGAAGCGCCAAAATACCTTGTGTTGTCTTGCCAAATAATTGTATAAATCATCATCATCATATCAGCCGAAAGACGTCCACTGCTGGACATAGGCCTCCCCCAAAGAGTGCCAAAGTGACCGGTCCTGCGCCACCCGCATCCAGCGGACTCCAGCAACCTTTACCAGGTCATCAGTCCACCTTGCGGGGGGCCTACCCACGCCGCGCCTTCCGGTTCGTGGTCGCCACTCGAGAACCTTTCCGCCCCAAATGCCATCGGTTCTACGCGCTATGTGCCCCGCCCACTGCCACTTAAGTTTAGCGATTCGGAGGGCTATATCGGTTACCTTGGTTCTGCTGCGGATAGCCTCAAAATTGTATAAATATTGATTGTATAAATAATATGACTATAACCAGTAGAACTAAACCAGTCTCCAAGTAGAAAAAATAATTACTTGGACACTGGAGTAGCTTATAACTCTTATATAAGGTACGAATTGATCAAATGTTGCTAATACATTTAGGTACAACACATTTTTAACATTTTCACAACCGGCCAAGTGCGAGTCGGACTCGCGCACGAAGGGTTCCGTACCATTATCTAGAAAAACAGTAAAAAAAAGTTTGTTGTATGGGAGGCCCCTTTAAATATTTATTTTATTTTGTTTTTAGTATTTGTTGTTATAGCGGCAACAGTAATACATCATCTGTGAAAATTTCAACTGTCTAGCTGTCGCGGTTCTTGAGATACAACCTGGTGACAGACAGACGGACGGACAGCGAAGTCTTAGTAATAGGGTCCCGTTTATACCCTTTGGGTACGGAACCCTAAAAAAAACCCCAAGAATAACATTGGCATTGGTGTAATATCACCTCAGTATGCATCATCGAGGAGTATCGCTTTAAGATGAGTCAGCATTTTTATCAACGGTAATGCAGGGCGAAGTCCACGTCTCCCAATACACTCGCTGATGTATGTTTAGTTTGTAAATAGAATACGAATTTGAATACTTTTACGTTTTCAACTGAACTGCACGTAAGATAAAAATAAAAATGCCCTACTTTGTCAGCGTATGTAAAAAAATCGGCCAATTGCGTTTCGGGCCACGCGCAGTGGCGTTTCGGGCCACGCGCAGTGTATGGTTCCGTAGTTGCCTGTCTTCCTTAGTTACGTTGCGTCGGCCGAATTTGTACGAAAGTTGGGCTCTAAAGCCCAATATCTCGCAAAGGAATCACTAATTTGAAAAATCGTTTCAAGAAACCCATAATAATTTTGAACAAGCTATCCAACGATACCCAACACTTTGAGTTTAACGAGAAAAAAAATTACATCCCCACTTTAGGTGTAGGGGAAGATTTTATTTTTCTCTTTTGTTGGCGTGATTGATTTATATACCCATGCCGAATTACAGTTTTCTAGTAGTAATGGTTACTGAGCTAAGCCGAAGACGGACGGACGGACGGCCAGACGGACATGGCGAAACTATAAGGGTTCCTTGTTGACTACGGAACCCTAAAAAATATTTTCATAAGCCATCTGTGGTCTTCATCATCAATTCCAGTTCACCAAATTTATCATTTCCGGATGTAAATAGGTACTCGAGTTATAATAGAAAATACAAAAATCACTGCATGCGTCCCTAATATAATTGAGGAGTTCCGACAATTCGTCATCGATCCCATCATCTAGATGGATTTTTGAAAAAAATGGGACATACCTGGAAGCATATTTACAAACAAAAATAAATGTGTACGAATCGGCTCATAAATGACAGTTCTCACGTAACAAACATTTAAAAAAACAAGCGAATTGAGAACCTCCTCCTTTTTTTTATCGGTTAAATATAATAAAATATCATTATCCGTTTTAATTATTTTTTTGGTTCAAAACAATATCAAGATGTATTTCTTTCTGTGCACATTGACCGATCAAATTAACTCCTTCAACTATGCAGAAACTTAATTGTTGTAGTGACTCACCGCGCAGGCGCGAAGGAAGCCATTGTTTTGATGCTGCGCGCGTATTCTACTGCATACTGCACTAACGTAACTCACCAACAATCGACCTTATCTCAATGGTATAAGGTTCAGGTTGATTCATAGGGTCTAGTTAACTGTTTTGGATACACTTGTAAATTTAATAGGTACTGTTAATTGTAGAATGTGCATATTTGTGACTTATTCTTACACATTGCATGTTGCGACACATCCGAAACGTCGGGAGACCTCAGTGAGGTAAATAAATAAGTTGATTGTACGTACATCTCTTATTCTGATGATCTCCTCAAGTTTAGGCACAGAGGCAGACCAGACCTTTTACTGTTTGTATGTATGTACCTAACTTGGAACCCTCTCACCGATGACTATGCAAAAAAGTACAGTTTTTTTTGACAGGAACTTCTTGCCCGACTGCGGCAGAGTCCAAAGTAAGGGATGTTTAGACAGTATATGTTTATTTATTTATGTGTGTTTGATATTGAACCGATTTTGATAAATGAAGTGTCGATTCTAAAAAAAACATTTCTTCTTTTCGGTTACAGTTTTATTTAACTGTTTATGCGTGTTTTATGATTTGAATTTCGGTGTCACATGTGTCCTGAGTCATGGATGTTTTCTATGTATTTAAGTATTTATTTATCTATATAAGTATGTTTATCGTCGTCTAGTACCCATAGTACAAGCTTTGCTTAGTTTGGGACTAGCTAGATTTGTGTAAGATTGTCCCCTAATATTTATTTATTTCTTTGCATTATAAATATAGTAAGTCTCAGGAGGACTGACATAACACTTGCTTGATTACTCTTTGACGGTTCTCGCATAATTATACATTTAAACCACGGTTATTATAAAGTAATTTCCAGCCATTGTACCGTCAAATCGCATTGTCAGCGTAAGAATGACAGTTGTCAAACGCTTTCATAATATGTTCCGCCATTGTGACAAAGGTCATTAGATCAAGGATGTTGTTAGCTGGGTGGGTATCACGGATACAAGTGATACAACACTTAAAATGCTCACTAAACATACATATGATTCACTATAAGTTGATACAGATGTCCTCATGCGATATTTTTTTATTTAGTGATTTCGATTTTGATACTGATTATTTGTCTTCTTGTAGTAGGTAACTATAATATTATAAATGCAAAATTACTGTTTTCCGTATGATTGCCAGCTTTCTATGAAGTATAGTAGTATATATTTTGGCATAGTTTGAATCCTGAGAGGCGTTGGACAAATGGAGATGAAATGGGGATGAAAAATTGTATGGGAGTATAATGAAAGAGTTCTATACGCGGCGAGTTTGGAACTGCGGAAGAAGCTATAGGTAGCCCCTGTGTCTGTAATAAACTGATAAATTACTTACTTCGGTTCAGATAAATTACAAAACTACTAAAATCACTCAATCACTTTCTTTAAAAATTGCCTCTTTTCAACTCACTTTCAAGCATAATTTATAACTCCAAATATCAAAGCCCCATTGCAATACGTCTCCCAATCATGTCAAGCTTATATAAATAAGATAGATACATAGAATAACTAGTTGAAATTTGGACTCAAATTAGTCGTATAATGGTCCAATTTACGAGTAGAATACATTTCAAGATTATCTTGGCCCTTTTTAGTTCTAAGGAAGTTCTCGCGCCTAATTCTGACACGGTGAACGTAAATCCACACCTGTCGTTACGGGGTGACAGCTATATAGTCAATTTGTATACGGAAAGACACTTAAAAGTTTATTTTCTAGTGGAGACATTAATTTGGGTTCCGGACTACATGACGGATCATTGCATTTTTGCGGTACTAAAAAATAGTACGGTACATGAAGTGCATAAAACAAGACATGAAATATATCGATACACTCCAGACTTTTTCTTCACGCACAAGCTCTTTGAAGACTTATTCGAACTCCGTTTTTTTTTATAAAAATGGGGCCAATCAAACTCAGGCCCAAACTTAAACAAAGCTTGCACTGTGGGTACTAGGCGACGATATACATACTTATATATATATATTCGTGCTCATCACACAAATAAATGCCTTCACCGGGATTCGACCCTGGCCCTCTGGACCTCGTAGGGAGCAACTAAGGCTAGACAGCACGTCTATCATGAGACGGCGCGCGAGCTCTCTCGATTTTTCTCGCACTATTCGTCTGTCTCTTAGAACAAGTATAGTGCGAGAAAAGTCGAAAGTAGGTATGTCGCGGCCGTCTCATGATAGGCATGAAGAGGTCGTCAAAATATTAAAGACTATGACAGACTACACATTACTTTCGACCACATTCAACTAGATTTCATTTGCCCGAGTTTGAGTGACGAATAATATTCACAAAACCCGATGCCAATTATGGAAAATTCCAAATACGTATGAATATTTCCCGTCCAGTTTCCTATGTAATTTTCTGTTGATATTTTGTGTAAGATATATTCCCCCAAGGGACATTATTTCCACCCATTGTACGGTTCCGTATCACCATGTTCGTTTGCCTGTCTGTCTGTGTGCGGCTAACTCAAGGACTTGTTACTAGTTAGATCTTCCAAGTTTTTGACAAGACTATGGGGTTGCCTTTTTCTTCTCAACGACTTTTTCTTTTTTTTACTCTTTTGAATTGTTTTCTTCACAGACAAGTCATCATCATCATTGGCCTTTAGCATCTACAAAAGATGATTTAAGCAGCGTGCCGTTGGAGGGGCAGCAGCGCGCTGGTGTCTCAGTGCTCGTTTTTGGGACAACACAGGTCAAACCAGGCGATATCGTGTAGTGTCACGCCTTCATAAAGTATCTTACTCCAAAGGTCTTGGTCCTGAGACTGCTTTTCCCAATTCACGGGGTCGATCTTGAAGGACAGCATGTCACGCTTTGAGCTGTCCTTAAACCGTAACACGCCCCACCGGTCGCTTAGCGTAAGCTACTTCACTCAAGAGAGTTTTACGTGGTAAACGAGAGGGCTCCATCCTCAGCACGTGCCCGAGCCAGCGCAGAAGTCTTTGTTTTAAAACTTGATTTAATTAAAAAAAAGTATGTTTTAAGCCATTTTATCTAAAAAGCTACAGTCAAACTAAAAACAAAGGTTTCTATTTAAAATACAGGAGTTCCATATAAGAGTTTCCTATAGCACTGCGACAGGACAAATGGGTATAGTCTGCATGTAATATTATGTTCCAACTCCTTTACAGTTAAAAATAGAGATAACAGTCCGTAGTATTGACGGCATTAACATTCTACGTACGCGTCAGGGTTGTCACTATCCACCCCCCCTCGAATCTCAGTTTAATAATGCAGGTTTAATGGAATGTAAAGCCCGAGAATACACACGCTTGGCAAAACACTCAAAAACATAAATAAGCAACGTGTTTAGGGTCACGCAGGACTCGAACACGTTGCGACTCATTTACAATCGTTGCAAACCTAACGCATCACCAACAGCGAATACGGCTAATCGTCAGATTACAGAAACGAAATGAAGATTCTTATCGACTAATGACGAAAATACTGAACACGCGCGTGACACGCGCCGTGTTGGCCCCTATCTGGTCGCGAACTGTACTACATCCGCATCCGCAAAAACTCCGCATCAATTTTTGCGGATGCGGAGGCGGATGCTGATGTTCAAAATCATGCGGATGCGGATGCGAATGTCTGCAACATCCCTGATATACACTAACCGGCTTGCCTGTCTGGCCAGCAAGTTGATCGCCAGTAAATTTTGAACGACGAGAATACATTTCTCTTGACTCTTTACATTTCAGTACAAGTCAATCAAAATTCAAAATGAAATGAAAATTCAAATTGAATTGGAGAATTCGAATGGCTTGGTTTAAATTCTATTGTTTTTTTCACTCCATAATTGGTCCAATATTTCACCTTGTTGTGCATTCCTCTGGTCTGTCACATGTAGTTTTTAGCACTGTTTATTAGCAACCATTCAACCATTTGAGATTTCAGTTAAATTCAGTCTATGTAGTTGCTGGTGTACCCATACAAATATGGAATAATGTGATATTTTGTCCTGAGAAATCGGTTTAATAAAACGATATTTTGAGTACATTATTATAACTTTGACTTTTACTGTATGTCTCAATAATCTCTTCGTCCATGAAGATGGATATTCGATCTTGGATCTGCGCCGTACTGTTCCTCCTACCCTTGTTTTGAAACTAGAACCCAAGAAATAATAAATAATTGATCGTTGGCAAGTTGGCAACCCTGCGGCGCGAGTAAGATCAAAAGCGTTTCGGTTCCGTATTTAGCAGCACTAGAAACAACGCTTCCTGCCGCCGCATTTCCAATTGCCCCATACACTACCGCGCACGCACAATACTGTTGTTGTGCATTTTAACTAGTACAGTATAACCTGTAGTAAGGCCAATCATAATCAACATTTTTTTTGGCTCGTTGCCATGGTTACCTCTCCTGGAAAACCAAGATTTTATAGGGTTTAAATCCACTAAACATGTGTTTTTGTTACGAGTATATTGGCCAACCCATTCTGTGGTGGGGAATCTCTTAATCATACTAGTATCACTATCGTCTCAAGGCGTACCAGGACATAATAACAACAACAAAAAGTTAATTGACCCGATATGAATATGAATAACCTAGATTAGAAAAATAGAATTGATAATAATATTAATGACATTTGTTTAAATTTGATAGTTCTATGTAATAAACTTGCACGTTCGTATCAAGTCGGGTGTAAAGTGCTCAAAATTTTGTCGGGAAAATTGAAAAGGCAGCAAAAGTGCATTTCAAGATTTTCAATTCTTTTTTCACAGCCGAAGCTCGAACGCTATCAATAAAATATGAGCGTCAAAATTATCAGAAATCGTTTCGTTACGGAAAATTACCCTATTCGATTCAACAAGATATACCTATATAGTATCTCCCGTTTCGACCGATATCAAATTTTTACTCCGTTTGGATTGCTTCGAATTCACCAGGTGCCATTTGGATTAAACAATGCTCCTTTCCAAGTTGTGTTTTCTTCAATTTAGGCATATTACATGCACCTATGAATGTCGATGAATGGCACCTATCATAGACAATTAGACATGCCTAGTTACAAATGAGCGGGTAAGAACTCCAGGGGCATTTTCTTATCAAGTTTTCCTCCTTTCAAATGACTTTTGATTACACTCTATTATCTATGTCAGCGTTAACTCATTGTCTATGGTCGAGTAATGGCGGTGCATTACCGATGCGATTGCACATGGGTTCAAACTTTCACTTAGATTGACACTGTCAGGGAACGTAGGTTTAGCTAGCTTTCTTCTAGAGAACACTAAGGTTGGAGGCGTTTAGGTTATGTGGTCGTCGGTAATCAAAGGAGTATGTTGATTCGATAAAACGTTCAATCGATAATTGTAATGCTAATCAAACCAATGAAGAAGTGCTGAATAGGAATGGGACAAACCAGGCATTTAGTGACAAACTTAGAATATAAACGAGGGATAATAGCGGGCACCTCATGCGACTGGACCACTTGAAACGTAACAAAATTGAAGGAAAGGTAGAGGAAAAGCGAGAAGGAGGAAGACCTAGAATAAACTACACAGAGCAACTCAAAAAAAGTGTTAATGTTAGGTTGTACGGACAAGTCAAAGAGGTTGCGTGTGATCGGAGTAGATGCCTCCATCTAGGTAGTATAGTAGTCTAAATAAGTGAAGCTCTTAAAAAACTAAAGAAGAGAAGAAGAAGAAGAGATACCAGACCATCATCATCGTCCTACTAGCGTTATTCCCGGTTGTGCCCTAAAGGAGTCCGGGGTTCTCTTTGGCACCTAATCCCAAGATTTGGCATAGGCACTAGTTTTACGAAAGCGATTGCCATCTGAACTTCCAGTTAATAGATTTCCATCGAAATTAATTTATTAATGTCAAAGATCTGCGGATAATTCAAAGGGGTAATTGTTTTCTTTACATATAATTAAATGTCTTTATCTCATTATCATCCATATCGAAATGATGGGTAAGTTGCTTATATAAACCGTTGAACCGATCATTGTAATGCTAATAAAAATAAGCCAAAACTTCGATTAGATGACATCCAACCTACTAATGAAATCGATTTTAAATCAAATCCACATTTAAAGATCTGTAAAAAAAATATAATCACACAATTAGTACAGTATGAATGGTTTAAAATAAACGAAATCAATTTGATAATGTTCTCCTACAAATGTCTGTTGTATTATCTTATTGGTAAATCCAATAAACAATCGATTAATCCATATAAGCCATTACATATGGCAACACTGAGCATAAACAATTTCCCATAGTCCGCTATCCGTTTTCCCGCGCCGCGACGGCGCCGGCGCCGGCGCCATCTTGGGCGAGCAGGAAGAGGGATAAGCATGCTTTTTGTTCTGTTTAGCGTTCCTCTGCTATAGCATGGCTCGTATAAGGATTGGATGGGCGACCATGAATACGGTTGACAATAGTGAAAGTAAATTTTAACATTAACTTACTAATATATAAAAATTCAAAAGCAGTAGACTTTTATGTTTTATTATTTTATTTCTATCACTTTCAATCCATTTATTGTCAACTGCGAGACTGCGAGTTGTTTATTTAAGCCTCTCACAGATTGGTGCGGCCTGCGGTGGCGGTCAATAGTAAATTTGGGGTGCGCCAAAGTTGAACTATTTTTTTAATGTCGATTATCGGAAGTCCGAAAATATTGTTCCTAAAAATTTACATCCTAATAATCACTACTCCTAACTACTCTGTTCCTAACGTTCTGAATTCCTAATAATTCAACTTCATAATGTCCGTTTCAATAAACATTTATCATAATAATATATTTGTTTTCCTATATTTTTGCAACATAACCATGTTTTACACTATTATTCATCATCATATTTTTTTATGTAGATTTGTTTTTATTCATAAAATTGATTAGGTTAAAACCCAGAGACTTAGGAAATTCGTTAGCGCGTACTTATCGTGGAAAAACTGATTCGGATGGCGGATAGGTTAGAAGACGGCTGCGGGAGCTCTGCTCCCGCTGCCGTCTTCGTGTTTTTTTTTAAAAGAGCGGAAAAAACTCATTTAGAGAAAAGTGTTTCTAGTAAAAGATGCTCATTTTGAAGTAAAGTGTTATGGATTACGTTAATAGTAAAATAAATTGTAGGAACTAAAACTTTAGTAAACAAAATTTTAGGAACAGTGATCATTAGGAGTACAGTTCATTAGGAACATCAATTTTCGGAAAACTCAGTGTTACAGATGCACCGTGTTACGTTAATAGTAAAATAAATTGTAGGAACTCAAACTTTAGCAAACAAATTTTTAGTAACAGTGATCATTAGTAGTATAATTACTTAGGACCACCATTTTCGGACGCAAAACTTTAGCGAACCCAATATGGACCCGTAAATTTGACAATTGCTGACTGCGCCAGTCTGTGAGGGGCTTTATTCAGGCCTTATAAGTATTTTATGTCGTTAACAATACAAAAACGTTTATCGGCCAGTTAGTATTTGATCATCTCTTTGCAGTGATTCAATGTCTGTAAAAGTTATTTCTATTAATTAATAGCTTTCTAAAATTAGATGAGATATCATCAGATACTTAAGAGGAAAATGTTGGTAGCACGGCTAAACTATTTTAAATACAGTAGGTACCTATAACGTACCTAAATACTCACTACTCTAAAGGTAGCTCATTACAGCCACCCGGCACCCGACCCGCACCGCCTCGCCTCGAGTTAGGAGGTTAAAATTCTTTATATGGATTTGTATGGCCATACGCTCACTACATCAACTCCGTAGTTAGTAGAGTTCCGAGGCGAGGCGGTGTGGGTCGGGTGCCGGGTGGCTCTAATGAGCTGTGACCTTTATTCTTTGGGGAGGCCTGCTATGTCCAGCAGTGGTCGTCTTTCGGCTGAGATGATAACGTACCCATAGAATTAGTTTAATTCTTGCTTTTAAAATATGTAATATTTATATCTACGATGGACTCACGTCCCATTATATTCCCAAACTGCATGGTCTCACTAATGTATGCTTGAGATTATTTCAGTTGGCCGAATCGCATTAAAGTAGTCCATTCAAAAAGCAGCTCTATCGTCAAAGGTAGAAGATTCCAATTCCAATGACAGTTTTATAAAAAGCCGGCCACGTTCAATAATCTCAACTGCAATGTTCCTTTTGTCCTTACTTTAGCCATTAGTGTTTCTTTCGGCCATTCATCGCGAGTTAAACCCTATCAGTGCTTCGATATAGTTTCAATTCACAGACACAGCTTTAGTTCTTATTGTTATAAAGGTAAGGTCTAATTTCATGAAATTCTCGATTTGTGAATTGACTAATCTAGAAGCAGAATAAACTCGTACCACCCTGTCGGTTTAACTCGCTTTGAGCGTTTGTTTACCGCGTGTGCAGTTTGTTACAGCGATAAGGTTCTAAGATTGTGGTTTTACATTTTGTTTGTCTTGTTAACTTTAAATTGTTATATTAGGGATGCTGACTAAAATTTTTTTATGATGTCATTCGAACCAGTTTTTGGAGAGGTACAAATGTTTGTATGGGAGCAACTACAATTAAAGAACATAAATAACCAAAAATATGAAACAAAGATTGACCTCGCTGACGGCGCCTAAACGCTTCATACGGATAGGCAGACAAGTATGACGTCACAACCGACATTTGTTAGTACAAAATACATGTATCGTTCTACGGAAAATCAGGTAAATTGTTGTTTCGGTCGTGAAATACTGCGTTTAAGTACATAGTTGTCATACAATTTTGTTTCTATAAAAGCGTAAGGATTCTATTGGTAACTTTAAATTTAGTCTTGGACAATAAAAAATGCATAATTTTTCTAAACTTTCAAGATTCATATCTTTTTACGATTTTAATTATATTTCATAATTTATTACGCCAATTTGATGGTTTACTATCCATTTAGCATTACTACTTTATCAATTTGAACATGAGGCATCATGCCTATTACTGTTTCGATATGGTACGAGTCAATAGTAGATTAAATTTATGTGTCGCATATTTAGGTTTGCCTATAATTAACTAGAGCCTGCGACTTTGTCCGCTGCCCGAATCACAGCCCGAAATATTGTTCAACTTGGGCTGTTACCCTTGACTGCGAATCCTAAATCTACTATTAAAAGAGCATTATTTGTCATTTCAGTTCAAGAAAACGGCACTAATATTGTCGATGAAATTGGCAATATGGGGGTTTTACGGGGGCGAAAAATCGAACTAGGACATCTAGGAAAAATTGTTTTCTCTCCGAAACACACGATGAGCGCCGAGCCAAGGTCGCCCAGGTACTGAGCAGCTAAACAAAATGAGCACACGTCAAAGAAAAATCAAAAGAAAGTCGAAAACGGCTGGAAATCGGTCGATACGGCAGTTTCTACAGTAATCGGTAAAAATTGCCCCATTAGCGCGTTACGACTCGATCTCTCTAGAGCTAAATGACTACGTTACTGTTAGGGTCTGATTGGCCATGATATGCCGCGACCTGTTTGACCAGAGGGATGACCACGTAACTTTTCGAACTACGTGAGGACACAACTGTCATTTTCCCATACAAAAAGTGACAGATAGATCTACCTGGCACTCGTACAACAATGCGTTACGTAATCGAATCGACCATAGCAAGCCTACTTCGATAAAACTCAGCTCGGGTGCTGCTCCGAACGCGGTTGAGTGACACATATCGCGCCGCGGCCGGCGTTGTACAATCAATTCCAAAAATTATCTATCAAATTGATTATTATAATACGTTTTTTAAGCATGACCTTAATTCGCCGACACAAGACCCATTGGGACATATTTTTGACCTACTAAAGTTGTATGCACCCGTACTTTTGTACTTGATTGTTGACAATCAAAAGTCAAATCAAAACGCAAACAGTTACAAGACAAAGCGTGCTATGCGGTAGAACGAGATGCCATAATTTGAGTTGACAGCTGTCAAACAACGATTTTGTTAGACAGCGGGCCTTCTGAGCGCAAGCAGGTAGGTACTGTTATATTTTTCCGTGATTTATTTCCTGAAAATGACGCGAATATTTCTACGCAGGAGTCTTCGTTAAACTTCCATAAAACCCGATTCTTTGAGACTTCAGCAGGTCGATCACGTGACGTAATGTACGTTCTGAAATGAAATGACCATTTTTATATGGAAAAGTCTAGGTCTCTGGTCTAGTCGTATTCCCGAGGCCCTCCCATAGCAGGATTATGAATTCAAATTAAATGGAAAAATGGAAGTTGTAGGATAAATTATAGGGGTCACTTTTTTCCTATTAGAATCAATGAAAAGCGTTTTCGATTCTAACTAGGGATAACCTAAAATTTTAAAATTCTGAGAAGAAAACTCAGTGTAGGTATACTTATTTATAACTTTCAATCTTTTCATAAAACGGCCCAATTAGGTACGGTCGAGTTCACAAACTTAACACCAGAAACGCCTAAGCAACCTTATGCTTTTAAAAATGAAGTCGTGCTTACATATTTTTGTTCACTATGTCCGTGTACATATTTTCGAACTCGACTGTACGCCTGTAAAGTGTTTCCAAGTGCATTCCTCAGCCTCTAACAGTAAAGCCAGTGCATGAATATTTATCGGTGGGCAGCGGCGCTCGCTAATTACGAGCACATCCAGATTTAAATAAGGCCGCGAGAACTAGGCTCGGTACCTCGTAACACGCAAACACACAAAGATATTTGTTAGATGGCGCTGATGCCGCTAGATGGCGCTGTACCGTTCGGGTCGATTCCTGGATGGCGCTATAGAGATTTTCCCGGAGATAATGACCTCTGGTCAGTACTAATTGATTTTTGAACAAGTTTTATAGAAGATAGTTCCGTGTTTGACTCAATATACAGTATTGGCAAGTAACAAGGGTATCATTTTGGGACCCCTTTGAACATGGTCCTTCGATCGAACCTTATCCTATACTATTAAACGAGCAAAACATGTAAGCAACCATTATATATATATTTGTAATCACGTCTTTTTCTGCAGAAAAATACCGGTTATGCAACGACGACAGAGTCACGATCCTCAGCAATGAGGGACCGTGAATTGAGGAAATATACGAGCAACATTATTGCACAAAAAAAAGGTTGGTACAAACTCGTTTGTTTATGACTACAATAGCCTAAGTCCCCTATCCCACAAAATTACAAGCGTACAATTCGACAAAATTGTACAATTTTCCATAGAAAAAGTTGTCAATTTTGTCGAATTGTATACGCTTGTAAAGTTTTGTGGTGTAGGGGCCAGGTAGGTATCTCTTTTATTTTATATCAAGATTGTTCGAGCAACTTTGATAAAAATAATGAAATACACATAGAAGACACTATACACTGTATGTATACCTATACTAAAATAATACTCCGCCTAAGTCGGATTCATACTTGTCTGACGTGAGAGCCGTCACGTGAGCACGCATCAGATGACCGTCAATCGAACCGAATAAATTATATGAGACCAATATCGTTATGTCGCGATCAGACTGAATAGTTTTCTTTCAGAAACTATCAGCTGTCAAAACGTTGTATAAATTGCAAATAATTACAAATCAAAATGAAGTACTTACCTAATTAAAAACAAAAGAGCGTAGCCGCGGTAACGGTAATTGGTCGAATCGCTGTTCCAACTGGACTACAAAAACATTGTTGGACAGTTTGAATTCTTAGGCCTGTTCGTGTGACGTCCAGCTACTGTTTTGAAACCGGAATTCTAACCGTATTTTGCCACATTAGAACATTTACACATGCGAACCGCGGCGTGAAAATTAATATCAAATCCTTAACTTCCGGAGAACATAAATAAACTGTTGTCTCTTCGTAGAATGACCCAAATATAAAACGAAAGTAAAATAAGTCTGTAAAGACTTCTTATTATCACTGTTTAGATTAGATGGCATTTAACTTATATAATAGTACCTAACATGATTTGAAACAAGTGTACCGATTAAGATCTTCGACCATCTTCGATTTGCGCAACCATTCTCGTCTACCACTCATTCTTAATTATTTTTACTGTAAATCCAACCTTAACTTCTAGGTTATAAAGTCAATTTTACAAACCAACTTTAACGATAGATAAGATGTTCAGGAAATAATCGCAAATGGAACGATAACCTTTGAAAACAATAATGTCAAAATGATTCCATATTTGAATCTGGCGCGCAAATGTTACGTCAGTTAGAGAAAGAATCGTGAATGCGATTGTCGATAACGATACGTCACTATGACATGATTACTGACGCGAAAATAGTAAAGGCTGTCCCAAACAGAACGCAAGATTTTCCATACATTATGTATGGAAAATCTTGCATTCTTTTTGGGATACCCTATTTTTGCATGTATGGAGTTAGATACCGTATTTCCATGATTCGATAGCTATGCGTGGCACTAAACTATGTCCAACCAAACGTAACTAATTAGGTACATTAAGAAATATTTTAATGCAAACGACACGAAACTATCTCGATCGTCAAATAGTTATAAAATACAGAAAAAAAACAAAATAAGGAAAAGGAATAAGACATACTTACTAAATAAAAGTATGCTTTGATTGACGCCTTTTATTTGTACTCCCAAACTTTTTTGGAAATGCTTTTCAATAAATTTTAATACGCAACCCATAATCCCTTATCTAGTTAGGTTACAAATTGTCTGAAATCACAAGTGTTATGTGTGGTATTGCTATATTATGCATGCCCAAAAGCATTTTATCGATTAACATAGTTTGTTATCAGCTTATTTATCTTTATTTGTTTGTGTTAAGTGAGAATAAAAATTAGTAGGTAATTTGAAACCGTGTGTCAATTGCCGTTCCATATTCATGTCTATCCATACTTATTTATTATAAGAAACACACACACACACACACACATTCACGCCTTTATTCCCAAAAGGGGCAGGCAGAGCACATGAAACGTACGTTCCAGCATACATGTGAGCACAAAAGATCGACAAAGCGTGACATTGCAGTGACAGGTTGCCAGCCCATCGCCCACAACACACCTCAACCCTGGTCCCTTAGTCGACTTTTACGTCACCCACGGGAAGAAAGGGGGTCGTGAAACACTTTATAACAAAACTCTTCTTAGGGGGTCAGATCTCATTAAAAAGCCGAAGTAAATATACAAATATATCTTTAAATTTTCCATTTCACTATCTTATCATTATTTCGAAATAATAATAAATATTCCTTGAACGACTTACTTTTATGTTAACAACTTTAACAATGCAGTCGAAACCTTACTGCCATCATGTAATGCACATACATTTTTTTCATACTCCGAATACTGTTTATGTATAGTAAGTTAAATCTTAAATGTAAAAGATTGCAACTATAGATGTAACGTAGAATGAAGCTTTTTTTTAATGCAATAAACAGCTTAATTTATTTTTTATTTATTTTAGTTAATAAATAATCTTTTAATTTTTATTTTATTACTTTTGTTCAACTGTACGTAACTTTCAAAGTTCTGTTATGTAATTTCTGCTGGTTCCCCGCGAAATAGGCGAAGCCTAGTGCGGGGAGACCCCTGTCAAAATGTGTACCAAAATGTGATTTTTTTTTCAATAAACGATTATTATTATCATTTACTACGAGACCGAATGTAATTCTAGAATTCACTAGCGGCAAACCTAACTTTGTAGCGTCAGCATCACAATTACAAAGTTACATTTGCTGGTGAAAGCGCCGCCGACGGGAAACATTAGTAACAAATTTGTATGCAGACCATAGTTCCAAATTTAGCCACCAGCAAAGTTAACTTTGTGGCGCCGTATGTGAGGTCACGAATGTACATAAAACCATGTCAAGTATTATTGCACATCTTGTAAATAAATAACTGTTTTTAAGTATTAGCAGAGATTTAGGCAGTATATTAATTATAAACCACCTTGGCATGGTCACGATTATAGCTGGTGTACCGTTAAAAAATAATGACACAAACATTTTTTTTTAATTTACGTTCGTTTTCACGCATGACAGGCATTTGACCTTCATCTTAACTTATGGTTTTTAATGAGGTTTTTTGAAATTAACAAAAGTTTATACTTAGCTTACTTTGGCAACCGAAGGTTTATTGATATGGCGAAGCAATGGTACAATCTGCAGCAAGAGTAGCTACGCGGGCCAAGTGCTCAAAATGACACGAATCTAATGTCACGAGGATAAGGACTATACAGCGTGTATATCCAATACGAGCAAATCTTTAAATGGTAGTTAGTACAGGACCTAATAAGTGTATTAAGATAACTTTTGTCTAAAATTACAACGAAAAAATTAACCATACAAAATAATTCAGCCCGCAATGTAACGCAACATGTTCAAGTTAAGGCTCGTTTGACAGTTGTCAGCTGTCTAAGTATCCACTTCCGAAATGTCTAAAACCAAAAGTTAATAAAGCTATGTCGTATCTCGGTAATGTCCTTAGCAATTGAGTTAGGTATAAACTTATAGCCAAAGTTGTTATGAGATGAGTGTTTTTTCAAACTACCTTATGGTGTAGAACTGTAGATGTTCATCAAGTAAAACAAAAAATAGGCTACAAGTAACTATTTATTTACATACCGGTCAGAAACACAGTTAAAAGTTTTAATCACGCCTGTGTCTCCGCCTCAGGTATCGATTCTCCACGTGGCTCCCGTGCAATCGAACGCAAGTTTCGCAGCGTCGTTTAATTCCCTAACGTGGTAAAGATCAGTATTGTCCCTGAGTTTTTGAAAAACTTCGGTTATCTTGTTTTTCAGTTGTTCCACGGATGTCCTAGGTTGTGAGTACACCTCGTTTTTTACTGCCCCCCACAGAAAAAAATCGAGCGGTGTTAAATCAGGAGAGCGAGCAGGCCAACGACGTGGACCAAATCGCCCGATCCATCTGTTCTCGAACATGTCGTTTAGCACGTTTCGGACACGAACCGCCGCGTGAGCCGGGGCACCATCCAACTGCAACCATGTTTCCCGGCGATCTTCTTCAGGCAGCATGTTCATGTATTCTGCTAATGGCCCTTTGATAAGCTGGATGAATTTGTCCGCATTCAGGTTACCGTCGATGAAAATGGGTCCTATGATCCGGTTGCCGTGTATTGCGGCCCATACGTTTACGGCCTAACGATACTGGTGTCCGGTCTCTCTCATGTCATGGTGATTTACGCGTGACCAGTAATGGCAATTACGTTGATTCCAAACCCCATTCCTGGTGAATGTGCTTTCATCTGTCCAGATAATTTTAGACATGAAATCACCGTTTTCTTGATGACGACTGAGTAACCACTCCGAAAACATTAAACGTGGTATTAAGTCGCTCGGCAGCAAAGCATGTACCTTTAAAAATTTATAAGGATGTTGCTTGTCACGTTTGAGTATTTTGTGTACCGTCATATGACTCATATTAAACCGTCTTTCAGCTATTCTCGTACTACTTACTCTCTGGGTCAGCTGAAAAATGGCGAAGGATCCGGCCTTCTAATGAGACTGGAAGCTCATAGTTAACAGCTGCTCCCTCCACCCTCCCTGTCACTGGCAAACCTTCACGAGCTCGCTGTAACGCGTTGACGATCACTCGAGCGCTACTTGGCACTCTACGATTTGGAAATCGCTATCTGTATATTTCTAATGCTCTTCTGCCATTTTGATGTGCTTCACCATACATTAAAATCATGTCCATTAATTCCGGAGCACTAAAATTGGTTTGACGGGGCATTTTAATTTAATGACTGAATTGTGACTGACATTGTCAAATCATAGTTGAAATAAAATACGCGAAAACTTACCAAACAGTTCGGTACAATTTACAACCTTGTATGTAGGTAACTATCAAACTTTGTAGAGTTCAGTTAATAATTGTAAATCGAATTTAAATTCAGTTATCAAATTAAATAACTATTATGAGTGCAATCTTGTTGGTAAATAATTTACAAAGAAGATTACTTAGTTACCTATTTAAATTAAATAGAATGATTTTCTAAAAAAAGGTGTCATTGCGCGTCGTGGTAATATTATTTTAATATCAACGACGCTGTCAACTAATTTTTATCGTGACTGATCGTGACTGATTAAAATGGCACAAGATAATGTCAATTGGTTGTTGATAAACAAATACTTAAGTATTTAATAATTCAATAACTTACATATCTAGTGGTGTAGTGTACTAAAAATAACCACACAACGTTATGAACCATATTTTTTTGTGCAGTTAAGTATTGATTTTCTTATTTAAGGGTCAGTGGGACTCCACTGCTGGGCAAAGGTCTCCTTACGTTTCAATGTATCCCGGTCTTGACCAGTCTCCCACCACCCCCACACTGGTGCATATCAGTCTTTATCAACAAAGCAGTTAGCTAACAGTATCTAAATAATTAATATCACTACACACCAAGATTTATTTTTGGACAGCTACGTGAATTACATGTTTACGTTACATTGCTGCTCGGTAATTTTTCAAAAAAAAATTACAGGCTTTCAATTAAGTTTAACT
This sequence comes from Epinotia bilunana, assembly GCA_947049275.1. Classification (NCBI taxonomy): domain Eukaryota; kingdom Metazoa; phylum Arthropoda; class Insecta; order Lepidoptera; family Tortricidae; genus Epinotia; species Epinotia bilunana. The sequence continues at coordinate 4,452,061 of OX346274.1, forward strand.
TAAAAAGTTCATTTAATTAATGATTACGCTACTAAACTCTGCCTCTGGTTTAATTCTTTGCTCGTATTGGATATACACGCTGTATAGCTAGATCATTTTGAGCGTGTTAGTTTAGGTAGCTACTTCTGTTGCCGACTGTACATGGCATAATAAAATTAATGAATAAGGCACACAAATAATTAGTTAATATATGATGATTATGATTGGTGCTAAGTTTGGTCAGGTAAAATGTTATAAAGTCCCTTCTTAGTGTTTTTTACTACGTACGCACGTAGGCCCATATTAACGTACGTACCACTATTATTTTGAAATTATTTATAAAGATATTAGCGCGCTTTATGATACGCGGGCGGAGAGGCACGGACAGCTAGTAGTATATATAGGTATTTACGTCGCACCTGGCCGTAAAGCAGCAATTACCGCCCGCCAAAAAAGCCTGAAATATTTATCGCTCTTGCCTTCGGCTCGGGCATCAAAAACCTGACATCTGGGATATTCTTTGTTTTGCCGCGTTGTGTAGCTACCATTGAATTCGCGGATATGAAAAACAAAGGAAAATTATTATTCGCAACAATAAAAAAAAAAACATATCTATCACATACATAACTATTAAAAGTTAACTTCCAAGACCTTGATTAAAATTGCAAAGTCCCCAACTTTGTTTCCAACTCGGATAAAGTTTTAAAAAAAATGTATGTAATGTAAATGTATTTTATATGTGAAAAAACAAATATTTTTATTTTTGTTTTGTTACGAAATAGTCCCACCTCAGCATAATGCTGGCTCATGAGCCAGCGCTGTTCTTCCAGCGAGACCATAACAGTTGAGTAGCACGTTTTACACGTTCTCTGCTGTACCTACGTGCGACACGACCTTATGGCCGCTCCACACAATGGGCCATCCTGACCTGACCCATCATACAGGACGCGGCTATGCGGTGGAACGAGACATAAATATGTCTTACTCCCTTTAACGCATAGCCGCGCCCTGTATGATGGGTCAGGATGGCCCATTGTGTGGAGCGGCCATTAAAGCACGGCCTTATACTGCGTGGAACGGAACGATGGACTTTCCCGCAAGAGGGGGATTATTGAGCGCTAGTACGTCACATTTTCCAGATAAACTATTTTTTTTGACGCGTTTTTTTTTAACATTTATATGGAGCTCGTCGCTCCAGTCGGCCAACGCTCCATACAAAGGTAAAAAAAAAATCGCGTCAAAAAAAATAGTTTATCTGGAAAATGTGACGTACTAGCGCTCAACAATCCCCCTCTTGCGGGAAAGTCCATCGTTCCGTTCCACGCTGTATACAAGTTAGCTTATCACAATCATCATCATATCAGCTGAAAGACGTTCAATGCCAGTGGCACTCTTTGGGGGAGGCCTATGTCCAGCAGTGGACAAGTTGGGTTTCATGTTATTAATATTATTATCGTATTGACGACAGACATCATTCTGATCGTGACACGTTTTATTGTTATTGACCCTGTACATCTCTGTCAATATTATTACATCTATGTTCGTTTTTATTTTGGTTATGTTTTGACGCTTAGAGACCGTATGCATTTAAGAACATTAGAATAATTATTAATTGTATTTGGACATTTGGACGCTCAGAGACCTTATCTATCTTCTTGTTAATGCTGATACAGATCTTATATCGAATGTAGTGGTCATATTTTGCAATTTTCTTTTGTCTTCATTAACTTAGTGACATTTTGTTTGTTAACCGTTTATCGATACTTAGCCAGCACAAATTATTATTGTGTAAGATTATTATATTATTGTAAATTACCGTTTGACATGTAAAAGTGCCCTTGTAGCCTATAATTGATGTTGATTTTTTGATTATGTTCTAATTAGAAAATAAATATGTGTAGGATACACTTACGCGACTACTAATTACGCACTGATAATAGTGATAATATACTCACCGGCAATAAATTTGGTCCAAATTAGAAAAATGCATTTAATTATTTAAAACATTACTTAATCAATTCAATTTATAGTTTGAAATCACGAATCATTTTCTGCCGGCCAGTGTATCAATAACTCTGCGTACTATCGACAACACAGCTAACTGACCATCGGTGCACCTTAAGTGCATTGTGATAAGGTTCTATATAAACAGGATGGTCAGTTAACAGTGTTGTCGTTTGTAAAACCGATACAACTTAACGATATATACAGCGGGTATGTTTACCTACCTCATGTTTACTAAATGACTCATGTAATGACTGTGGGAAGTGATTTTGATGTAGCCTACCGCTTTTGTCAATTTCAAACTATAAATCAGATAAGGTTAGAGTTCAAATTAGGACGTCTCTGGTTTTATATGCAACGGATATAAGATAGTGCAGTTTTAATGTCATCGTACGATATCGTAGGTGAAGTTTGTAGCAAGTGCCTAGTAGGTTTGGTTTAGGGAATGCGATCTCGCGACATTTCAGCCCTTAGGCGAGATCTCGCGATTACACAACACCAGTCACGAGATTTGGAGATTTACGAGATTGGGCAGAATTTACTGAAAAGTTATGCAAATGCCATGAATTCCATTTAATGATTGTAACATCTGAAATCTGTATTTAAAATAAATATTTAAAAAATAAAAGTAGGTATTAAGAAAAATCCATACTAATATTATAAATGCGAAAGTGTGTCTATCTGTCTGTTACTTCTTCACGCTTAAACCGCTGAACTGATTGAGATGAAATTTGGTATGGAGATAGTTTGAATCCCGGGAAGGACATAGGATAGTTTTTATCCCGGAAATCATCCCCTGAGGGGGTGAAATGGGGGATGAAAGTTTGTATCGAGATACGATATAAACGAGTTCCACGCGGACGGAGTCGCGGGCAGAAACTAGTATTGAATAAAAGTAAATTTTAATTTGCCAGTCAGATGAAACTTTTGTCATGTAGTGTTTACGTGGAAAGCTCAATCTCGCAATCTCGCGAGTACTCGTACGAAAGTTGTACGAGACTCAGCCTCGTAAAATATGGACCAGATCTCGCGAGATCGAGATTGCTTTCCCTAGTTAAGTTGGGCTTTTCAAGACCGATACTGACTAGGTCTGACCTGAGTCTCTCGGGTGCGTTCTGACGTCTGACACAAAAAAAGCCGTCAAGTCACGTCAGAGTTCGATGAAGAAAAATATCGTGAGAAAACCGGCCTAATTCCAACAAGGTCTAATTTTCCCTCCGGATCGGAAGGTCAGACGGCAGTCGCTTTGTAAAACTTGGAATTAGGTGCCAAAGCGGACCCCGGGTTTCTTTAGAGTACAACCGGTAAAAACGCTATAATGATAATGATGATAATGATAATGAACTTCATCTCTAAACAAGCTCTCCTCTAACACTCTGCCAGGAACCCGCGTAGCACATTCACTGCCAAGAATCGCTAACGCGCAACGCTCGTAGGTCCGATCCCGTGGCATTCCTAGTAATTAGCGGAAAGCGACTGCGGCGTAGGCGCCCGCTAGGCGGGTCCCTTTCAGTGAAAGTGCTAGCGGACGCCTAAGCCGTAGGCGGTTTCCGCTACTTTGCAGAAAAACCACGGGATCGGCTAGCGTAGCGATTCTTGGAATCACTGCATTCCAAGAATCGCTACGCTAGCCGATCCCGATAAGAAAGTCACGGGACTTCCATCTATTACCCTTTAACACAGACTACAGGACAACTAACTTCAATCGGAATGCCTATTCGTATTTATTCAAGACCTGATTATTATTCTATCTAAGTACAACTTGTTGGAAACGTACAATAGATGGCATTGTCGTTTTCAAGGAAATTTCGTGACAATTGAATTTTGACAGTGACCTATTTGTTCTACCTTGTACTTAGTTGAAAACAAATCAAAAAACTCAGTTATCGGTTTACCAAAGAAAATACAATCCATATTAAGCAGTAATATCTGCTTACGAAATAATAGTAGGCGCTTAACAGGCTAAATAGCGTCTCCCTAAAGCTGGGTATTCGAACTATATATAGTTGAAAGATTTGTCGACCGAGCCAGATTGTTCCGATAGCTCAGTTGGCTAGAGCGATTGACCGCGTACCTACGTCTTAACACTTTCACTGCCAGAAACGATCGCTGAACCGATTTAGATTGCAATTTGGTACGGAGATAGTTTGCGACCCTTGGAATATGATACTTTTTATGCCAGACATCATCCCTTTAAGGGATGAAAACGGGATTGTCAATACCCCGTGGGATTAAAACAGTTATTCCTCCCTAATAGAGTTGGTATCTAAAATCCTGTCGTTTCGTCGGTTAGAAGTTTTTAGAATTGGGTGTAAAAATGAGTTTTCTTTAAGTATACTTAATAGTGCACGGGATAACCATATTGAGAAGGTTAGGAACCTCTCCTCCCATGGCGATTAAAGAGTTCTACATGAACGAAGTCGCGCGCAAAAGCTAGCCTACAAATACATGGCAACACTTAAACAAATATAATTGGCACTGGCAACATCAGGAAGGCTTCCTTATGGCTAGAGCCATTGTCCATGTTGCGTCATGGCCCGGGGCGGCCCGCTGGGTGGCCATTTTGTAATATTTGATTAGGTCATGGAATATAGATAAACTTGGTACAGTCGTGTAGTTTAATCACGTTTACTTTCTTTAGTATAAAAGTCCAACAAATAATGGTCCTTCGAATCAATAGCGGAAACTGAAAGCGGTTCAAAATCGATCAGCAAAATAAGTGAAATACACATATGTTATTTTTATTCTACCAAGGTGGCACACAAGCATACAACCTGCCTGATGGTAAGCAGAGACCGTAGCCGGTATACTTTGCTACTGCGGAATAATCACCAAGGCGTTGATTTGGAGATTCCTTCGTAAAAAACAATCCATACTAATCCATACTAATATTATAAATGCAAAAGTGTGTCTGTCTGTTACCTCTTCAAGCTTAAACCGCTGAACCGATTTAGATGAATTTTGGTATAGAGATAGCTTGAGTTCCGGGGAAGGACATAGGATAGTTTTTATCCCGGAAATCATCCCCTAAGGGGGTGAAATGGGGGGTGAAAGTTTGTATGTGGCTGCGATTATAAACGAGTTCAACGCGGACGGAGTCGCGGGCAGAAGCTAGTTACGCATAATTATTAATTTCGTAAAAAATGTACGCTTTGAGAAATATTACATGAAGTAGGTTAGTAATCTTCATAAATTCATTTTGAATGCCGGAAAAGATATAATGGCGTTTCAATCCGAATCAATAATTTGCAAGTAAAGGACAAAATACCTTTTACGTCACACCTGGCCATAATGCGAGTTTCACAGCACGCTGCGCGTACGGTAAAACTCGCATTGTGGCCAGATGAAGACGTAAAATTGTGTACTTACCACGGGCGGTAAATCGTAAAGCCCCAGATCGCATATTTATAGCCCTCACCTTCGGTTCGGGCCACAAACACCTGCGGTGTGGGCCATTCACGAATTCACCGCCGTAGGTACGTAATGTACTATTAGTTAACAGTCGTTTTAATATTAATGTACGAAGGTGTAACAAGAATTAGTTAGGAAACACAAATTTATCCTTAAATTTAATCTACTCCATATCCCTGTTTCGTCTACTCCAGTCATAACCACAACACTCTCTCTGCTTTATGACATAAACATAATTAGTCCATGATTGTATCAAACATGAGAACCAAGAAGCAGAATTAGATCTGCTCTATGGATCTTATGAATATCCCGCGGAACAGACAACAATGGCGAGGAAGTTTTTTTTTAAATAAAGGCAAAGAAGTTTTTCTGCCAGCGTTGCGGTTTGATTACGTGTTTCTAACTATAGGTGAGGTGTTTTTTTAAATTAAATTGTACTTACCTCGAATAGTCACATCCTTGGTACAATGTAATGTTAAATTATAGATGCGAAAAGTTTTCGGTTTGCCTTTCTGTATTTTCCAATGACTGGTTGTTTATAGAATTACAATGCGTGGATTCACCCAACCACAATCCATCCTAATATTGTAAATGCGAAAGTGTGTCTGTCTGTTGCCTCATCAAGCCTGGTAAATAATAATAAACCACTGAACCGATTCAGATGAATATAAAGACAGTTTGAGTCCCGGCGAAGGACAATATTTACTGCTGCTAAAGGGGAAATCGTATACCTATATTACCTTTACCTTTTCTGTGGTCGAAGAGTCATTGCAGGAAGTATACGTTCTTGGTAATGTAAAAAAAAATACTATTATTTCAAGCAATTACGCACTGTAGGCTTGTATAAAACAATCTGAGCTGCGTCACGAATTATAAACTTTGAAGAGGTATAGTTATTTATTTCAACTTTATTGCACTAACTCGTTTTTAGGGCTCCATGTCTTAAAAGGAAAAAACGGAACCCTTAGAGGATCACTTTGTTGCTCGTCTGTCTGTCTGTCTGTCAAGATCAAGACATTTTATCTCGAGAACGCGTGGAGGTATCGAGTTGAAATCCATATACTCTACAGTCTGCAGTCCCTTGAAGCTGAAAAAAAATCAAACTTCCAAGTTAACGTATAAAAAAAACGGCCGTTTATACCGCAAAAAACGTATATTTCGACACTCTCGAGGTAATCAATATTTACCTAGAACTTCGAAATTTGGCAACTAATATCGTCTTATACTACAGGTACAGGGAAAAATCTGAAAACTATAATTTTTTTATGAAATCATAAAAAATATAGTCTTTATTTAACCTCTCGTGTGATCCTAAGGTGCAGATCTGTGCCAAACATTTGAAACTATTGTTTTACGCCTCAAAGTCCTCACTTGATTGGATAATTTTGACATCGGCAGACGAGGCAGGGGTTAAAGTACGTCGGGGGGCGTCGTGGTGGAATGCTCGCGATCCCACTGCGCCCCCATTAACGGCAGGTATGGAAACGCCGGAGTGGTTTTAGTGGGTAGACTCCCTCCCCCTTCTGTTTAAATACAGTTGGCTGGAGGGTGAGTCCCACATACCCCCCCATTATAGCTTCCCCGGCTGGGGGGATGCGTAAGGGCATTTCCACTCCGTCAAAAAAAAAAAAAAAAGGGGTTAAAGTACGTAAGCAATCATCGATTTAGGAGGAGCGAGACCGACTCGGTTTTTTTCTAGTAATTGTAAGTTGTTATCGTAATCAAAAAAAGCCATTTAAGAGTCTGCAGTAAGCTCGGCCGAATTTCACCTTCCCGTAAAAACGTAGTTACGCTCTCATTTTAAAACTACGCGTTGGATTGTGACGAAACTTTGCATATACAATACCATGAGGTATATCTATGTCTATAATTAGTTTATATGGTTCCAGTTTATAAAACAAACGAAATAGAGCAAATACAAATTTTGTACGGAAAACTTAAATTCGCTGTATTTTTTTTACTATGGTATCTGAAGCTACATAAACTAATTACAGACATAGATATATCTCATGTCATTGTATATGCAAAGTTTCGTTACAATCCAATACGTAGTTTTAAAATGAGAGTGTAACTACGTTTGTATGGAGAATCGAGCTTACTGCGGACTCTTAATTTATAAAACTAAAACGAGACAATTATTGTCAGGGTCAACCCGTCTGCGGATTGGTCTATAAATCTGTATTAACATCACTTAGCGTCCCTTAACAATTTCCGTGAGTGATTACTTATCGGGCTATTAGTCTTGAACTACCGAAAACAAACAAACCGCACAGGACGTTACTTGCCGGATTTAACCATAACATATACACTCCATGTCGACACATAGTCACACTATATATTTTATCATTTTTATTACTCACTTATCACACAGATCTATTTTATTTATTCGATATTATTTGCAAGTTTTATATTATTTATTATAATGTTTCTTTTAATATTTCACCTGCATCGTGACCCGGGGTACTAGCAGGATGTGCTTGTTCACACGAGCAAAGCAAAATTGAGCTAGTACCTTTTTGGGATTATTGCAACGCACAGTACCTATGTCTTTCATTTAATTTATAATTCTTTTTGCCGTATCACAATTGTTTTACTCGTTCTTTTATCGTGTTCTCTCTGTTTCTTTTTTGTGTATTTTCGTAATTATTTTGTTGCAAAATGCCAAATAAATAATTTATCTATTCTCTTCTATCTCCGCCCACGTATTGCCCGCGAGATAAAGTTAGTAGGTATATGTCTATTCAGAAAGTCGTTTCTATACGCATAATTTTTGAAGTGAAAACTTCTTTAGAGGCGCTGTGCAATTTTGGTGATGGGGAAAAAATGTTAAACTCGCCACAGTAACGTGACCGTAAGATTCGACAAATGGAAAATTCGTAAGACGGACACGTGACCTGATCGAAAAACTGTTACAATGTCATTGAGTTTTCACTTCTGCCGGCACTCCCGGAGTGCAACCCGGTCTTTTTTTACTAGCTTTACTACCGCGACTTCGTCCGTGTGGAACTCGTTTATATCGTAGCTCCATACAAACTTTCACCCCTCATTTCATCCCTGTAGGGGATGATTTTGGGGATAAAAACTATCCTATGTAAGGACATATGATAGTTTTTATCCCCAACCAGTCCTGGGGAAGGCCCCAGGACTCAAACTATCTCTATACCATTCATCTAAATCGGTCAGCGGTTTTAGCGTGAAGAGGTAACAGACAGACAGACATACACACTTTGGCAGAAATATAATTTGGCTAATATTATAGTATATAGTATAGTATGGATTAGTATGGATTTCCATCCAGAAAGTCGATTCTATACGCAGGGTTCTTTTTTTCGGAGATGTCGATCCAGAGTTATTCCCTACATACTTACAGTCGAGTTCTCCAATATCTATACAGATAACCGTTCAAAAATATTTATCTACACATGTGTCTTATGTCAGTAACAATAAAGTCTCTGTATAGATATTTTTGAAAGGTTGTCTGTGTAGATATTGGAGAACTCGACTGTACAAAGCTGTAATCTTACAAGAGTTTTTGATTTGACAATCAATAAAAAGGGAACTAAATACATATACGCATCCTTTTCTTCTATAATGGTATAGTGGTGCATAAGACAGTAGGATCAATATTAAAGATTAATTCATACTAAACAAGTTTTATCGGGCCAAAAAGGTATCCTATCGCAATCACAAAATGTCATTTTATGTACGTAGTATGTAGGAGTGAGAAGAAATGTAACTTTGGTTTTTCGTGTCTTTTTTTGATCTCGTAGAGCCCATTATGTTTGGTTTGTTTCACCCTGGATAAGTCAGGGATTCAGAGAAAAACGGTTTCTAGGTAAATTAAAATTCGGACCAACGCTACATTACGGTAACCGGCCGAAAACTGCAGAATCGTATACTTATTCCCGAACCTTTGTTCATTATTTTAAAATGCTATTTTAAATCCCTACCAAATTCCTTTCCCATTAAACCTAACGGAGAATTCATACCAAATTCCTTACTTGGTAGTTTGGTACTTCCAAATTAACCTAACGGAGAACGCTCTCCGAATCACAGTTAAACCACTCAAAACTTCACATTTGCTCATGTATTAGTCATGGGAACCACACAGTAATCTGAAATACAAACAAAGAACTAAACAGGATGCTATTGAAGCTACCAAAGTTGTTCACACATGTTATGTTATGTCACCATGACAATATTATCAGATTAATAAGGACTTATGCGCCATTTTAACTTTTGTAGGTATATACGTTTTTCTTCCGCTGGATGCGGGTGGCGCAGGACCGGTCTTTGGGGTAGTCTTTGGTCCAGGCCGATGTCCAACAGTGGACAACAGTGATACTTTAATTTTATGTTCGTGGAGTAAGTCGAGTTATATGTGACTAGTGATATGTTGTTTTGGTTATATAGGTAGTGGCGAGGCACCCAAAGAACTCAATTTTCACCGGTTTGTTTATTTTGAGTCAATTGAGATTAAGAAATTAGCTCTGTCATGCTTAAGGACATGTTGGACGCCACGCCACTGTGGTTTAGATTTTTGTTGTACTCCAAGACGGTGAAGAACAAGCATACGGGTTGATGTTTAAGCAGACAGCGTAGTCTATGGACGCTTGCTACTCTAGAGATAGTCCAGTAAATGAACTGACAACTCGTATGGAAAAAATGTCAATTTTGGAAATAATTTATACTAGCTTATTTTTTATGTGTAACGGATATATTATCAATTAAATAGTTACCCAACGACAAAATCCGACAAAATTTCAGACATCAAAAAAATGATAAGTTAACTAACTTCTGAAAAGTCAGAAAAAATCATAATAAATATTTTTGTCTTTATTTTGTTTCATTCACATTTGCTATATAATGTTCAAGATAAATCGTATAAAAAAGACAATGCATGCTTCATTGAAATCTACATAATTACTTCCGGGTGGAAAGTTTGTCGGATTCTTGAATAAATCATCTTAGAATAACATTTTCAAATGTAATCAACAAAAAAAACGCTATTATAAATTAATGTTTTTCAAAACCGTATTTTGCCTGGAGTAAGGAGTCACAAGTGCATTGCCGACTCTTTAGAGATCTTTATGTTGAAAGCTAGATACAAATGCCAGGCACTCTCTTTAAATATATGTATTTTAAACATAAAATAAAGAGCCATTTACACTGCAACACAATCAAGGCACTTCTTGATATCCCTATCCTAGGTATCAGTTATCAACTACTACCGTTACCGATAGTCGAACGAAAAATCCATAAAAGACTGATAGAAATAAAGATAATGATAACAACAAAAAACTACTCAGTAGTACATAGGTACTACTGAGTGAAGTGTGTACCTCTATATAGATAGAGGTACACACTTCGGCCCGGATTGTTGATTCTTTTATGACGTTTCGGATCTACAACTCGGCTTTTTTTTATTATGCCACTCACAAGAAGTGAGATCATTTCGTAAAACAATTTACTAGCTACTTAGTAAGTGCGTACTACTCGTATGTCACGTCACAATTCTAGTAAATTATTACTATTATTATTTCTAGTAAGTATATAAAGGTATTATTTTGTGGTTTTCCCTCTAGTACAGTTAGCAGCAGAAGTTGCTAAGCAGTTCTAGTGCTCAAATGATCTACACACGAACTGTATTTTGCTTAGCTGCTTAGCTACTTCTGATACTGACTGTACCTTACGTACAGTTTAGATTTGGTACAGTTTACTTGCACTACCAATCTTTTCCGCTTTGCCTTAGTAGGGTTTGACTGGCAGAGAATGCTATATGGCATTAAGTTCGCCTTTTAGGCGATACATTTCTTTTAGGCAGTAAAATTTAAATAAATGAATACAATAAAGTCGGCCGACTTTATATAAAATCTTCTACCGTGGACGCTAGAGTTGCTCTTTGAATGGACTACTTTGATGCAATCCGGGCAATTCGAAGAATCTCAAGTATAAACAAGAGGCACTCACAAACATCTGAAAACTCTCTTGACCTGTCACTAACAAACAATCTTATTATGTATCAAGTCAAATCGCGTTCGGATGCTTTTGAGCACCCTTGAATATGATATACAGTCCCTTTTGAACCTTAACACACATATAACAGGGTCGAAAATTGTGAGGACACTTTCTTGGTGATCGCGACGGCGACTACCCTAAAAACAAAAGCCGTTAGAATAACGAGCACACTCAAGGATATATTTACAAAAGTTACCTACGTATAACTACATTTCCCACAAAATCTTCCTACAAGTGAATCATCTCAACTCACCGTTAACTTCATATTAACCTCAAAAACACTTCACAACACAATTTTTAATTAAACTGAATAAACACACAACACTTGTCACTGCTACCAACATCAGCTGTTAATATAAAAATGCACGCCACATTTGGAATTAAAAAGAAAGTAAAATTTAAAACAAACTTTAAAAAACAATAATAGTGATGTGACACAGTCGATGGTCTAAACGCAACTAACTGTTGAACTGGTGAATCACAAACAAAATACAACCAATTAACTGACATGGGCATTTGCGATAGGAGTAACGTATTCGCGTACGATTCTGACCTTTCCTGCTTCGGAATAGGGAAATAGAACGAGTAAGAACTAACTGTCGACCGCAAATGTAAAGTTGTAGATAGTATGACGTGTTTTCTGAATGAATTATAACCGCGAGAATTCATGGCGAACGGCATTTCTAGATAAAGTTGGATACTATTTATTACTTATGTTCAAACTTGTACTTACTGACATTGTGATATTAAATAATAGTTATTTGTTACTAAAATTCGTTAGTTAGTTAGAAGTTATTAAACACAAAATACAGATGTTCATATAAGAAGTTTCGCAAAGCGTAGGATTTAACACGGAGCTCGACCTCCAAGTTCAATTCATTATAGATTAGCCAATAGTTATTAACAAAGGTCATGGAGTATTGTTTAGTTATGGTTTGTTTAACCTTGGCTAGACATTGTCTTTCAATCAACCGACGTCTTAAAAGAGGTCCTAGTTATTCTTCACAATTTTAACTATTCGTGATTTTTTAATGGCGGACTCGAGTTAGGATAGAACCAACCTCCTTTCGTCCATAGCCTAGTATTACTATAACTACGTATAGACTGGCCACCTAAGGCCTGAATTATCCTGGCGCGGCCTGTGGTGGCGGTCAATAGAAAAATTAGTAAATATGACAGCCAATGACAAGTTCACGAGAGGCTTAAGGCCTGCAACACACTGGCGCGGCCTGCGGTGGCGGACGATAATAAATTTGACAGCTAATAATGTCTGTCAAAATATTATCTAGACGTCTTCCATTAGGTCGGGTCGGGTCGCCATCTTAGAATTCAGAACTCACGCCCGCCACAGACTATGGAAAGGTACTCCCACTAAAGTAGGATAGGTCCATGCGCCAACTTATGTCTGCGCTATGTATACTATAAATAAAACTTAATGCTTTCTTCCCATGGGTGTCCTAGAGCCGACCGTCGAAAGTCGACGATATCACATTTTCTGCACAATCGCTAAGAAATAATTTATTTATTTATTTATCAGGCAGCCAGTTGAACCAATGCCTTGTATCCAATTAACTCTAATTATACGATATCATTGTTGAGGTAGTGTTTTATAGAAAAGTGGGTGTCTAATTTATTCTTGAATTCGGCAGTTCGTTGCAAATGTTCACCACCCTGTTGCTCAAGAAGTGTCTGTGGGGTTTGTAAGCGAACAGCAGCACTGAGAATTAAATTTCACGTACCCTGCCGACCCCTTTCGGGTTAACCATTGGGGGTGGCAGGCCGGGCTCCAACCTCGCGCTACCACCACGTCTTATGTTATGGCACACCGCGGCCGAGCCGTAAGGGCGCGGACTGACCGCCAGCGTGCAGCGGGACTGCGAGCGCCAGTACATACATTCGAGCGACTTCAATGGGCTTGCTCGTCGCTGGCGTCCAGTCCGCGGCCTTAAGGCGGGTCCACATTTGTGACAAACCGCCGAACCGAACACTGTGACGTCGCCGCGGACTTGTTACGTATAGTGTGGACGGGTGAAAGTTTGCATCGGATCGGACGCTGGTGGTAGCTCCGTGACCGTGACAAAGCCCGATGTCTGTAACGATAGTGTGGACGGCATTTGTTACGCGTACAACCGATGAATGCCATTTTGAAACTTCAACCAAGGCAGTCATGTCGTTTCCAGAAGAATTAACCGAAATGTATTTGAATATTGCTCTTGCAAGTGCATCATTTGTTTTACTTTGTGCTTTAAAAAAAAATAGGACGGTGAAAAAAAGGAGATGGTGGCAAAGTGAACTTTTTAGAAATCGTAATATTTATGGTGTAAATTCGTTACTGAGAGATATTAGATTTCAAGAAATAAGTGGAAAATACAAAAAAATTGTGCGAATGTCTCCTACAGACTTTGAAGTTTTGCTGAATTTGATTGGTCCAACAATAAAAAAACAAGACACTCAATTTAGAATGTCAATTTCGGTACAAGAAAGACTTGCAGTGACAATGAGATTTTTGGCAACGGGTGATTCATATTCTTCATTACAATATCTCTTTAGAATATCGAAGCAAGCTATAAGTCAAATCATCCCAGAAACATGTGCGGCTATAGTGAATTCATTGAAAGGATGCATAAAGGTAAGAATTATTTATTAATTAAGTTATTAATAAAGACATAAAGAGTAAACAATCAATAATAATCTTCTTTTGAAATGTAATTCAAATGGATAACAAATCTCTGAATGAATCTTGCGTGTCATTTTCATCACTAATTATGCCTGGTGAAGTAGCAGATATACTCTGCGACGAACTAGGGCCAGGCTCATTGGGGGTACTTAAATTAAATATCTATCAACACAAATTGCCACTCAACTACCTTCAATGTATTGTTGCAATGATTTCGCGGGCGGGGGAGCGGGTGTTGTCTTGTCAAGACGACCGTGCATTCGCCCGATCCATCAATCCCGTGTAGGTACCAGCCTGATGACACGCGTGCTTGTACGCGTGACAAAAATCGCAGTGTGGACCTCTCCCGCACACCGAGACAGTACCGAACATCCTTTGAAAAAGACCGACTTTGGATGGATCGGCCCCTACCCCGTGTCATTTGACCGTAACAAAACCAAAACATCGTCCACATTTATCACAACCACATTGTGGGAGTACGTACAATGTGGATATTTTGTTTGGAGATTTGAACGGATAACTGATCGTAACATTTGTTCGTGTAACAAATTCCGTCCACACTATCGGTACAAACTCCCGAGTCTGTCACGGCCACGGTGTTCGGTTCGGCGGTTTGTCACAAATGTGGACCCGTCTTTACAGTTACTTCGAAGTAGCCTAATGAGTGAGTCATAAACGTCATAGTTGACCGACTATTTATCTATGTCACACTATAACAGAGATTGGATGCAGTATGACTGCTTTCGTAAAACGAGCTCTTGTTTCAAGAATTAATTTATTCAAATCATAAGCAAAGGGTGTAGCAGGATAAGCCTTCAAAAATTGCCCCCAAAGCTTTGAGTTCAAAACTACTACCAGTTAGTGCCCCGTCAAATGAAAATAATCCATACAAATTTTTAACCCTCTACTGCCACCTGGAACCCCACGACATTCATTTAACCCTAAAACGTTTTTATTTTTTTCTCAAAAAGTGTAAATAGGAAAGTTATCAAATTTTTCATAAATGCTGACGTGATCAGTATATACTATCAAAAAAAATGAGCTCTCTACTTATTTTCCTAGAAAAAAACCTAAATTAAAAAATAAAATATCCTGTATAACAATTCAGGCTCGTCATATTATCACCATTTTTGTACTAAATATTAACCAACTACCTAACTATCTACATAAAATGTAAGTTTCATGTAATCAACAAAGGTGGAAAAGTGTGAAAATATAGGTATTGTTCAGTACGTACCATGTATGTAACAGCTTGGTGACGACATTAGTAAAAAATATCGGCCCGCCAACCGGGAAGCTACCTTTGTTAATTACATGAAACTTACATATTATGTAGATAGGTAGTTGGTTAATATTTAGTACAAAAATGGTGATAGTATGACGAGCCTGAATTGTTATACAGGATGTTTTATTTTTTAATTTAGGTTTTTTTCTAGGAAAATAAGTAAGTAGAGAGCTCATTTTTTTTGATAGTATATATATTGATCACGTCAACATTTATAAAAAAATTGATAATTTTGCTATTTACACTTTTTGAGAAAAAAAATAAAAACGTTTTAGGGTTAAATGAATGTCGTGGGGTTCCAGGTGGCAGTAGAGGGTTAAAAATTGGTATGGATTATTTTAATTTGACGGGGCACTAACTGGTAGTAGTTTTGAACTCAAAGCTTTGGGGACAATTTTTGAAGGCTTATCCTGCTACACCCTTTTATTTCAATATTTATCAAAACAAACCTAACCCAATGGGTTCTATACGATACAATTTTCAAAAGTTTGGAAGAGTTAAGGAAAAACATATTTTTAGGAAAATTTAATTTTGGCAATGGACTTATTCAGCGAAATTAAGAGTCCGCAGTAAGCTCGGCCGAATTTCACCTTCCCATACAAAAGTAGTTACGTTCTTATTTTAAAACTACTTACGTGTTGGATTGTGACGAAACTTTGCATATACAATGACATGAGGTATATCTATATCTGTAATTAGTTTATATGATTCCAGTTTATAAAACAAACGAAATACAGCAAAAACAAGTTTTGTATGAAAAACTTAAATTCGCTGTTTTTTTACTATGGTATCTGAAGCTTCATAAACTAATTACAGACATGTCATTGTATATGCAAAGTTTCGTTACAATCCAACACGTAGTTTTAAAATGAGGGCGTAACTACGTTTGTATGGAGAATCGAGCTTACTGCGGACTTAAAATTTGGAACATCATGATGTTCTCATTCGCGAATTAGCAATAGAATAAATAAAATACAAAAAGATTGACTCCACGCACACTTCAGTGGTAAGTAGCTACTTAACCTATCTGATAAATTAAACTTTATTCTACAGCAAGTAAAAAAGTACAATTGGGGGACTCAAAGCATTCTGTACTAGTCAACCTTTGGGCTAAACATAAACTTTCCTAGATATTACTATGATAGCTTATGATTCGTCAAACCCATATTGTTTGGGTTGGGTCAGTAATAAATTCAACTATTAGACAAGACAAGATTAATGTTTCACAGATTAGATCAAGATAACGAACCACAGAGAGTAGTCGCTAAATTACAAACTAGTAGTGTCATGACCCAGTCCACTTAGGAGTGTTTTCAAAAGTATGTAGACAAGACAGCAAGACACCCACGTATTTTAAAGTAATTAGGTCAAATAAATCATAAATGATATAGAGATCAGTGAATTATGAAATTTAAAAATCTGGGGAATAAAATCATCCTCTTAGCGCTTTTTCCCGGTTGTATCCTAAAGGAAGCACGTATTTTATAATAATTAGATCAACTTAAGAAACAGATAAGATATAAATTATTTTAAAATAATAAAAACATTATTTTTAAATAGAAGTTAGTGATTTATTGACATTTAAAAGAGAATAATTTGTCGAAATTAGTCTTTATAATCCCAAAATAAGAACGAAATACAAAACATTTAGAATCGTTTACGTGTTTACAAGAGCAATATACAAACAAACAAGCGGATAGATTTAAATAGAACTAGTAAAACCATCTTTAACTTCTAAAAACCTACGTCAGAACTAAATTAAAAAGTAAACTCAATCATGTGTATGTTATGTTGGTACTACAGCTAACGCCGTCTTAAAGAACAGAGTAGTAAGAAGACCAGAACTCGAATTGTCTATGCCCTTTCGCTCCTAAGCACAAGCATCGTCGGTACATTGACCTCACACATCATATTGCACGGGGCCATACGTCTTAACGATTTATCGATACATTTTGTAGGTCGATAACGGTTTACATCACTAGGCCTATCGATATTTAAACGTCAGGGTGCTACGACAATTTTACGAGTGTTTCATAGTAATGGGGAACTTTAAGCATGGAAAGAGAATTATGGATATTGGGATGGCCACTGTTTGTAGGTTATGGACTTAAAATATAAATAATGATTAAGGTCAAGTTGTACTTTGTCATGTTATATGTTGAGGATATATATAGATTAGAGAGCTACGGTAGCCTAGTGGTTCAGGCATGCGGCTGTCAAGCGGCGGTCGTGGGTTCGAAACCCGGCTCGTACCAATGAGTTTTTCGGAACTTATGTACGGAATATTTACCGTTAGCTTTTCGGTGAAGGAAAACATCGTGAGGAAACCGGTCTAATCCTAATAAGGTCTAGTTTTCCCTCTGGGTTGGAAGGTCAGATGGCAGTCGCTTTCGTAAAACTAGTGCCTATGCCAAATCTTGGGATTAGGTGTCAAAGCGGACCCCTGGCTCCTTTAGGGGCACAACCGGGAACAACGCTCGGAGGATGATGATTATATAGATTAGAGGTTCCGTTTAAGACATCGAAACATGTTATTCACTTAGTTTTAATAAAACTAGTCAGTTCAAAAGGAAATTGAGCAGACATCGCTTAAGGTTGTGCATGATTTTTATTACAATCTTTTATTTAACTCGGCCTGTTCCTTTATTAGCGAGGGGCAAACATTGGAACTAGAACCAGTCAACCCCTCAACCCATTGAGCGGGTATAAGTACGTACTCGGTCCCCAAGTTCTGTCACTGGCATATTATTTTTAAATTTAGAAGATGATTTTAAGAAAATTTTATTGCATTCCATTTTTGAATGTTTGACAATTATTTTAAAACAAAAAACAGTCATTCGTTGCAATTTCTCACGATGGAGTGGACATTGAAAGAAAACCGAATAGCTGTTTTAGCATTGCACCGCTGTGGTCACTCGCCAAGTACCATTTTCAAGTTGCTCAAAAATTTAAAAATAACGCTTAGGTTTGTGTACCGTACTATTGATAGGTACAATGAAGTCTCCAGTGTTGAGGACAAGAAAAGAATTGGCCGGCCTCGCTCCGTACGAACACCAGCAGTGATCAAAGCGATCTAGGCGTGCATAGCAAGAAATCCTGTCCGAAAACAGAAATTGATGGCTTTGCAGATAGGTGTCAGTAGAAAACCCGTCAAAAAGGTTTTAAACGAAGATCTTAGTCTACGAGCATACAAAAAAAAGCGTGGGAACTTACTTAATGCCCGTCTAAAAACAATAAGGCTTAATAGATCCCGGAAGTTTTTAAAGCGGTACTCGAAAAATCGACACCGTGATATCCTCTTTACAGGCGAAAAGATTTTCGATATTGAAGAGAAGTACAATAAACAGAATGATAGAGTGTACGCTAGGAGCTCTGAAGAAGCAGGAAAAAGAGTTCCGCGGGTGCAACATGGGCATCATCCATCATCAGTGATGGTCTGGTTGGGTGTATCTTATTACGGGCCAACTAAGGTTCATTTTTTCAAAAAGGTGTCAAAATCAGTGCGAAAGTATACCAAGAGACAGTTTTGGATAAGGTTGTCAAAGATCTGCCCAACACGCTATTTTCGGGACATAATTTTGTGTTCCAGCAGGATTCTGCGCCAGCACACAAAGCCAAGACCACTCAAGCCTGGTTTGACCGTCAAAAAATCGACTTTATAAGACACGAAGATTGGCCTTCCTCTAGTCCGGACCTTAATCCTTTGGACTATAAAATTTGGCAGGTCTTAGAGGGGAAGGTCTGTGCTAAACCACATAAAAATTTGGAGAGCCTAAAGTCATCTTTAAGAAAAGCAGTCACTGAGATAGATATGAAAGGGTGCGTGCTGCGATAGACGACTGGCCGCACCGATTAAGGGCCTGTATTAAAAACAAAGGAGGTCATTTTGAATAATTTTGAGTAATTTTAATTCTTTATTAAATGTACTTTAAATCGGTATATAATTTATTAAAAATTGATTGCTAGTTTTGTTTTTATCATTATTTTCATTTGTGACAGAACTTTGGGACATTTACACTATACGTAGTCGGTATAGTGTAAATGACAATTTAATATTATGGTATCATCGAGCTGTTCTGATGATGGAGACAGGAGGTGGCCATGGGAATTCAGTACTTAACCGACGTAACCCCGTTGAGTTTGGGCTCGTTGGAGTCGTCTCAATTAGTAGTTGATGGCGGTATACAGAAAAGTACAGTCGGCAATAAAAGCTTGTATTTTGACAGAAACTTTATAAGAGATTCATCAATTTGCTTAGTCAATGGCGGGCACTAATTTGTATATTCTTAGATGTCAGACGTCAAGGAAAATGGTTCTAGGTAGCCAGTCTATAGATGCGAAGTAATAATAAGTCTATGTCCCTACGAAATAACCGGTAATAATCATCGATACTTGACAACGCGACACATCACTAGCCCAGGAGCGCGAGCGCACAATAAAAGCGCAGTCACAATATCCTGCACACGTGGCTCACTACAACGCTAAAGGGGTAGGCAGGAAAGGAATAAGAAGAACCTGGCTTTATTATCCCACTAATATTAATGAGTAACAAACATCCAAACTTTCGCATTTTTACTCAATCACGCTTAAACGGCTCAATTGATTTGGATGAAATTTTGGCACGAAGACAGTTTATAGCCTGGATTCAAATATAGGATACTTTTTTGACCCGGGTCCACGCACCGGGGCGGAAGCTAGTCCATTGCCCAGCGCTGGCCCTGCCAGCATTACGCTGAGTTGTGACCATTTCGTGGCAAATGTGCATGGCACTTGCCCCACCGCCGGCGAGTAGCGAGTACTCTCATAGTAATTCTTACTCGCTTTTACTCGCTTGAGCAAGTAGCACGTAGTAAAACTCGCTTACTCGCCGGCGGTAGGACAAGCGCCTAACGGCCGTATTCATAAACGTTCTACAAGCCTATTTTAACTAAAATTCGTTTGCCTTTATCTGTCACTTTGAGATTTGTATGCGTAAGAAGGAGACAAAGCACATTTTATTTAGCATAGCCATTTTAAGTTTTATGAATAAGGGGGTAAGTGTCTACAGTTTGTTTGTATTCGTCACGAATAAATGTTTTCTTTCTTTCTTTCATTACAATCATAAATGGGAGTGTTTTGTCTGTTGCAGAAACGAAACGTGATTTTTTGCATGCATCGTATTAAAAAAAATACAGATATTTTGGGTCAATTTATTGTCCTGCCCCGGTAGCCAAATGGACAAAACGGACGGACACACGAAAGAATTTTGCGTTTTTGGTGAGCAAGGTCGCCAGAGCTCCCGAGGATGCGTTGTGTTGAGAGCGAGGGACTTTGGTCCTTCAGCTGTCAACACGGCGAATCCTCAAACATATCAAGGGTCGGCAACGCCCATGTTACTCCTTTGGAGTTGCATGCAACTTCCCAATCATGCCCTCTCATGCGTACCTCTTCCGTTTTTAAGTGGTCAATAGTCAAATACTCCAAAACTAGGATAACAAGCACTGTCATCCTCAATTATTAAAGGGGTTACTTTAAATAATACTCGAAGTACGACTAGGTTTATTCATCCAAGTTTCACAAGAGAAAGAGAGCAATTTTAACGCTCCCGCTACTTTTATAACATTCGTGAACGAACAATTTACTAACCGAATGATTGAATGATATCACAAGCGTCTTGTTTACGTTAGGCCTGCAACACACTGGCGCGGCCGACGGTGGCGGTCAATAGTAAATCTGACAGCTAATGATAAGTTTACTATGGTCCGCCGCGGTCAGGCCGCGCCACTGTGATGTGATGTGGGCTTTATGGCAGCACAGATAATAATACTGTGTCACACCTTCAGGACAATTTCATCATGGCAACACCTTGCTTATAACTAACAGTATGTTGTCGAGGACCCACTCGTATTTAGTGGGACAAATTAAGTGCCTACTTCGAACAGTCGACGAATTCCACGATCTTTACAGTACATTACTCATCTAAGGAGGTAAACGAAGAATTTCTCCGATCGCGGGCATTTGACGCCCGAACCGAAGATAAGGCGATAAAATATGTTATTTCTTTATCACCGCCCCTGGTGAGTACAACATTTTACTTTTTCTCTGGCCAGGAAGTGGGATTGTCCGCTAGCGTAACGGGCGGTGATTGCCGCTTTATGGCCAGGTCTGACGTATTCACTCTAGGTACTCACCTCGAGCGGTAATTAAGAAAACCTCTGATAACATAGTTTAACCGCTTGTCTACGGTTCGAGCGCCAAGAACCTTCAAGAATAAAATATGTTAAAATATTACTTGTTACAACACAGTAATTTTTCATGGTGAAGCATAAAGAAAAAGATGATGTATTAGTATGTTAAATTGAAAACCAAGTTAAGCCAGCGTGTGCACATAAAACACATGTCCTCGATGAAAGTAAACGCGGCCATTGTTTTGTTCAGCCGTCTCTGATTACAACTGGACCAGTGCTGTGGTGGTATCGATACTTTGCGATTATAACGGTTTTTTATTTTTTATGAAAACGGGTGAGAATAGAAAATAGGTTTCTTATTATAACGCTTTCATAAAAAATAAATCTAATTATAACCCCCCCTGATTGTCTTACTATTGTTATTATTGGCTGACTGTTTATGTATTATATATTTTTACTAGCTTCCGCCCGCGACTACGTCCGCGTGGACCCGGGATAAAAACTATCCTATATTTTAATCCAGGCTATAAACTATCTTCGTGCAAAATTTCATTCAAATCGGTTCAGCCGTTTAAGCGTGATTGAGTAACAAACATCCAAACATCTAAACTTTCGCATTTATAATATTAGTAGGATTTGTGTTATTTGTATATATGTTTGATTGTGTTTGTATGTTTATATATAGAGCTATTTATGTACGTGCATTAATATAATTATTTTGATTTTTGGCTTATTATAATCTCGGCTCCACCTACTACATAATCTAGTTTTATCTCTTTCTCCGATACCCAAAGGTTGTCTGGAAGAGATCGCTCTTCAGCGATAAGATCGCCTGTTGTCTACCTCTACCTACATGTTATTGTATTGTTTCTCTTTTTAACTGCTGTTTGTGTGAGGTGTGCAATAAAGAGTATTTGTATTGTATTGTATAATTATCTCCAGGTTAATATAATGATTATCATAATTTTAAATTTATTGACCATCACATCGTTCTAGCGTTATTCCCGGTTGTGCCCTAAAGGAGCCCGGAGTCCGCTTTGGCACCTAATTCCAAGATTTGGCATAGGCACTAGTTTTATGAAAGCGCCTGCCACCTGACCTTCCAACCCAGAGGGAAAACTAGACCTTATTGGGATTAGACCGGTTTTCCCACGATGTTTCGCTTCACCGAAAAGCTAACGGTAAATATTCCGTACGTAAGTTCCGAAAAACTTATTGAATACGAGGCAGGCAATGGCATTAAGCGGAGATTTGAACCCACGACCGCCGCATGACGCATGTCTGAACCACTTTTTTGGGCTTTTTCAGATTTATTTAAAAAAGGTATTTTACATTATCATTAAGTATCTTATGTTCAATATTTTTGGTACTAAGTTACAAAAATTTTGTCTGACGCATCTTTATAAACCGGACCTTAATGTTGTTTATTAACCAGAGAAATGATAGTTAACTATAAGTATATGATATAATTCACATCTTACTATAGGTAATTGTAAAAAAAAAGATAACTATCATTAATATCAATGTCCCCGTGTGGTGTCGGGTAAGAATAGCACCACCCCCTTTCTTCCTGTGGGTGTCGTAAGAGTCGAGTAAGGGTACAGGGTTGAAGTGTGTTGTGGGCGATGGGCTAGCAACTTGTCACTACGATATCACATTTTGTCGATCTTTTATACCCATATTGATGCTAAAAGTGGCACTGGAACACAACAAGTTTCATGTGCTCTGCCTACCCCTTTTAGGAATAAAGGCGTGAATGTATGTATGTATGTATGTATGTATGTATGTATGTATGTATGTAATATCAATGTCTTTTTATCAATCAGCGATCAATAAGAACTACAAATGAGAAAATAAAAGTGATAGTCGTAAAACTAGCGACATAAATAAACTAAGTAGTATTGAAAATTAATAACTGTACCGATAATAAGCGACTTGACTCAGTTATGATCCATTAAAATTAATTAAAAATAATTAAAATATTTTTTATGAGCTATTAAAGTCTCCAAACAAAACACACGCTTGACGATTCATTGAATTGAGATGTTGATACTGAATTACGACTATCATTTTATAAGAAATACATGTCACTAAAGAAACCTAAAACTATCAACTTACCCATAAACATAGAATGAAAACTTTTTAACACACAAGCCAAATTCTCTGCCATTGTCACTAAAAAAATAACTCTCTCAAAATACTTTGAATTCAAACCCGATTAGTGTCTCAGTCTTGGCCATTCATACAAAATTAAAAAACTAATGAAAATTTAGCACGCGCAAATTTTACAACCAGTCAGGCGAATTTAAAAAATTAAACTGCTAATTTTGGCGCGCTTTGAGTTTCGTTTCAAAAGTAGAATTCCAATGTCAGACAAAGTTAGAAACTGGTGGCCGGTGGGGTATCATCCCGAAATTAGTTGCAAGCTTTAGTTTGCGGGTGGCGAAACTTGGAATTACGGTCTCCACGTACTAAGTTACTTATAATTAGCGATTGTAGCGCCACGGTTAACAGCAAACATAACTTTGTTTCTATACTTAATACGTTCCGTTGGTCGTCGTATTTTAGGCAATTACACAGAATTATAGTGTCGGAGAAGTGTTAAATTGTTTTAGGGCGATTCGAAGACAAATGAGTGAACTTGAAAAGATAAATCACTATGATTTATATTTAAACGGTCTAACAATCGTGTAAAATTAAAGTTCTATTATTTCTTGGAACGTTTTGTTAATTTAATACCGAATACAAAACAACTGGTAAGTTGGTCACATAATATAAATACAGAAACTCACACCGGTAACTAAATATATAGGTACCCTTTCTTTGAGCTAACAGTACTAGTATTAGAAGGTGACAGGACTAAACAGTAAATGTTTACTAAGCAGAAATTTAATGTCGGCTAACGAAATTCTAACGATCAAAGTGGAACATTTTAATATTATTCGCCGCAAGCGGGTTTTGGACCCGCGACCTTTGGAATCCGTCCATTAGGGAGGCTCGTATCGTAGCTAGCTTTTTTAATTTTTCAATTTTCCACTTTGATCGAAACTTGTGATGAACTAGTCTCCAAAGCTACGCTTCAGCCTCACGAATTTCGCTTAACTATTTTCATAATTTCTTATAGATAGCCTAACCTTGTTTCTTTACCCTCCGTAGAGATACTTTCATAATTTCTCCATAACCTTATTAGAGGCGACATTTGCATGCGCATGAGTTGCCATCACGATCTGACGCCCCGGGCGTACCCGCCTTATTCAGGCTAGGGCACACCAAAGGCGAGCAAGTTTCTTTTTTATACTACGACGGTGGCAAACAAGCATACGGTCTGATTGATGGCAAGCATACACCGTAGCCTATGGACGCTTGCGATTCGGGAAGCATCACAAGCGCGTCGCCGACTCTTTATTCATTTGAGGAGTCGTTGTGTTGATTTGATAGCTAGAGACGGAAGCGTGATACTCTCAACACAGCGCATGCTCGGGAGCTCTGGCGATCTTTCGTTTGCATTTGTAGTGTTCATAATTAAGTACTTAGGTTTCTCGGCGTAAGTACTGGTGCGCTGTAATGTCTTGTAAATTTAATAATAAATAAATAAATTTGACTATGGCAAGCAGTTGAACCGTTGTCATTCAGTGGCGGATGCAAAATTTTGGATAGGGACTTCATAACGTTTGACCCGCCGATGGGATTCAGATGCTTTTGATTTGGATCCGTTAGTCTTGACCTTTGTCGGTGCAGGACACGACGATTGATATAACTTTTTGACTTAATATGCGATTTATTCTGGAACCGTACATTTTATTTGTCTACCTATTCTGTGGCATAAACTAGGAAAAAGTTTGATTGATGCGATGTGATGCGAGATGTGATGACAGCTACCTCCGCCAGATTTAAGCGCCGGCTTTGTGTTCAGGGCAGTCACGTGAGATTGGTCATGATCATTATCATCATATCAGCCGAAAGACGTCCACTGCTGGACATAGGCCTCCCCCAAAGAGTGCCAACGTGACCGGTCCTGCGCCACCCGCATCCAGCGGACTCCAGCAACCTTTACCAGGTCATCAGTCCACCTAGCGCGGTCCCATAGCGCGTTGGTCATGATAATGTTGTGGAATTTTACGAAAATGTCCGTGACCCATCGTAAATGGCTCAACTATAATCAGTCTCAATGCATCGCGATCGATGACCTCAGTAAAGCTTCCGAGCGAGTTGGTCTAAGAATGAACATGGATAAGACGAACATCATGTCAAATACCCATGTAGTACCAACTCCCATTACAATCGGACACTTTACGCTCGAAGTTGTAGACGATTATGTATACCTAAGGACAAACTATCCAGTTAGGTAGGTCTAACTTCGAGAAAGAGGTCAATCGTCGAATCCGATCACAAGGTGGACTGATGACCTGGTAAAGGTTGCTGGAGTCCGCTGGATGCGGGTGGCGCAGGACCGGTCACTGTAGCACTCTTTGGGCCTATGTCCAGCAGTGGACGTCTTTCGGGCCGAAAGTTTCGGCTGATACGATGATGATGAGATCGCGATCGCATTCAGTGTGCGCCGGGCTTTATGTACAAGCCCATAGTTCGTGGCTGCAGTCAGAAAGCTTCGAAAGGACAAATTAAGCGTATCGGTGTAGGTCAAGAATGTACAGTCAGCCGCGATATCGATGAGCTAAAAAGTAAAGTTGAAGTGAGGGCGCTATCTACCGGTCGGTTATTAAAAAAAAGTTTTCTTTTTATTCTAGAAGTAAGTCATACAACTTTTTCTCTTTTTTTATGGGTGGGTTTTATCTGCCTGTTATGTGTCCATAGAAATCGTAGCATGTACCCATAAAAATGAACAGAATTGAGAGCGGTTTTTTATAAATCGAAATTCTTGTTTGTCTGTCTATTGTCTTAGCAAGGTATGTTTGCTGTCGGGGTGTTTTACCTTTTTAATTTTAACTTTCTTCTGCTGAATGCGAATATGCCGCTTTGGCAAAAGTAGGTAATACCTGGTTAGGTTAGGTTAGGTCATTAAGGCTCCAATTCCCGTACCAATTGATACGAAATCGATAATAACGAGTGGGTGCAAGGTTCTCTATTCACTCGTCGCGTGTCATTAATCAAGACTGGCTGTGAATGTGAACTACGCTATCGCACAGTTTAAGTGCCACCAGTACTTTATCGTCTATTACGAATTTACGACCCGATTTCCAAAAAAAAACAGCTTTGATTGGATGGGTCGCGTTAGGGGAAGTCGAAACGGCATGCCCCGTATCATGTTCGGCCTTATCAGACGAGACGGACCCTCTATCTTGTCACTTATCGCGTGCGATAAGTGACAAGATAGAGGGTCCGTCTCGTTCCATCGAACGGTGTCAGGCAGTGACGGACGCTCTATCTTGTGACTTATCGTGTGATAAGGCCGACCATGATACGACCAAGCTGAAGGCGATTGCTGGGAGATATAACTGCCCCATATTCTGGCACTGGACTGACGTCCAGTGCCAGAATATGGGGAATATGGGGCAGAGGTCAGGACTACTTTGACGTAAGTATGTCAAGTAGTTTTTAGTATAAACGTAGTAAGTACTATCATAGTTTTTAAGAGGAAACACAACGGCCGTTTTTCCTTAGAAACGTAGTCCCCTGTTTTCTCCCTGGATAATGGCAGTAGAGCAATCATTTTTTTCCATAAATCTACTACTAGGCTACTACGAGGGCTGTTTGATAAGTCCTTTTAAAAACTATTTATAAAACCTTTTTTGTGGTAAATGGCATTAACAATGGCAGGCACAATCTTTCAAATGAAGACTGTCAAAAATTCAGCAAAACAGAACAAGTTTTTGTCAGTTTAAAAATTGTTTGACTGTGATCACCCGTCAATTTTCAACCACTATGGAAAAATCTGAATTTCGTGCCGTTATAAAACATTTTGATATGAAGGATATTTTGAGTCGATTTGTCAATGTGGACGAAACTTGGGTCCATCATTATACACCTGAATCAAAACAGCAATCAAAACAATGGATGGCGACTGGAGAGCGTGCCCCAAAGAAGGCCAAGACTGTTTTGTCGGCTGGGAAGGTGATGACGACAGTCTTCTGGGATGGCGAAGAAATCATTATGATTGATTACTTGGAAAAGGGAAAGACCTATCACTGGCCGATATTACGCAGAGTTATTGGACCGTTTTTATACCGAATTGTTGGAAAAACGACCAAAATTGTCCCCCAAGAAAGTCCTCTTTCATCAAGACAATGCCCAAGTGCACACGTCAGCTATTGCAATGGCCAAAATCCACGAGTTGGGCTTCGAGCTGGTTCCGCATGCTCTGTATGCGCCGGACCTAGCTCCGTGCGATTATTACCTATTCCCAAATCTGAAAAGATGGCTTGGAGGGCAAAAAATTTTGACAAATGAGGGCTGCATCGCAGGTGTAAACGGCTATTTTGAAGACCTCGACAAAACGTATTTTTTGGAGGGGATCAAAAAATTGGAAACTCGCTGGAACAAGTGTTTGGCCCTCAAAGGAGACTATATTGAGAAATAAATGTGAATTGTTTTAAAAAAAAAATATTTTTTACTTTTTAAAATGACATCAAACAGCTCTCGTATGACATGTTCCCATGTTTTCCTATTTTTCATAAATTTATTCTTAAAAGAGATATTAACCTCCAAAAACCTAAAAAAAAATGCCAGATTTTCCGCTGTGTTCAAAGTTCAAACATCCAGATAACAATTTTAGACTAGATTATTTAAAAAAGGAAAACATAGGAACACGACCAAAGCCTTTTTGATTTTTAATGAAAAAAATTGTTAAATAGGTCAAGTTTTGGAGAAGAAATCAGGGGACTACGAATAGGTATTATCGGTCTAAGGTGCAGTTGTCTATCGCGTTCTGCGGCGGGAGGCTTGTGGTTGGCTTGACAGCAATACATTTTACAAATACCAATTTCTCAATTATCTTGACCTTAGTGTTTCCTCTTAAAGCAAATTGTAACTAACAGTACTCGACCCATGGTCTGAATTAAAACTGTTGAATTTGAATTGATAAACCGATTTTTGATATCATTTATGGGAATACTTCCGCATGTTGGTCTCATGTCCCGTATACCTACTTTTGATGGGGATCAGATCGGTGACGTATTTTCACCCTCAGTGTGTGATTTCAGGGATAAAAGGTATCCTATGTTTACCTACATTCCGGATTACCTATTGGTAAGGCCGTCAATATTTTTTTTAACCAATATTTGCTTTATTGTTACGTTTTGTTTTGTGTTATCCATAATACAAAATTTGCGTTACACGTAACGTAATACAAAACTTGTGTTACACGCAATACAAAATGTAACACAAAAGCAGATGTCGGTTCAAAATTAACCTCAGTTTTGACGGCCTTCATCATCATCGTCATCATATCAGCCGAAAGAAGCCGAGACTGCTGGACATAGGCCTCCCCCAAAGAGTGCCATAATGACCGGTCCTGCGCCACCAGCATCCAGCGGACTCCGGCGACCAGTTTTTATTGGTAGGATTAGGAATAAAGTTAAGATACTGGGGTAATGTTTAAACAACGGCCCTGCAATCGATTTTGCACCGTGAAATATGTGCAATAATCCAGTGTCTGTGAACAGGACCTGAGATCTAGACTTCATAATGTTGTACTTTACTTGATAGATGACTTTGGACCATAATTTGGCAGTTAAGGAGGCTATTACATTTACCAGCAAGTAATTCATTGACATATATTTATAATTTTATACTACGATCAGAGCCTGATTTAGAGTTCTGACCGACCTAGGCTAATAGTCTATGAAATGTAAGTAGGTCTCAGCTCAGTGCCGCGCCCCCCGCCGCCCCCTAGGTACTTGGTCCTTGCGCCCTAGGCTCTAGCCCTGTTAGCCTGTGGGTAAATCAGGCCCTGGATATACCTCATGTCATTGTATATGCAGTTTCGTCACAATCCAACACGTAGTTTTAAAATGAGAACGAAACTCCGTTTGTATGGGAAGGTGACATTCGGCCGAGCTTACTGCGGACTCTTAAATTAGAATGGTAAGGTATACCTACTTGAGATTATACGAGTTGGCCGGATTGCATTAAAGTAGTCCATTCAAAAAGCGACTATACCGTCTAAGAAAAAAGATTCCAATTCTAATGACAGTTTTATTAAAATTCGGGTCGCCAACCATACCTAGGTACAGTCAAGGGCATAAATATCTATGCATATTTTTACTTATTGCATTACAATAAGGTCTAAAATTGTATATATATTTTTGCCCTTGACTGTACCTGAAGTTAAATTTTGAACTCTATGGGATTGAAAAATGGTTGAAATGTCCACAATAAGAGAGGTGCCTTCAATAGCCTAATTTGGTGTACTTCAGCTCGGGCGTCAAATACCTACTTGCGATCTGATACATTCTTTGTTACCGCCCTTGGTAACGATGAATAATGTACTATTTTAATGCAACTGTTTATAAATCTACTTCTAATATTAAAAACTCTAGGAAGTATTGACAAGAAATATCCAAAATATATAAATAATTAGAATACAGGGCAATCAGATGGATGTATCTATAAATACCAAAGTTTTTTTACGTGTAAATTGATACCGACGATGGTATTTGAACAATACCAGCAGCTGTCATCGATCCGGATCATACCTGCGGAAAAAAAACGGTATTGTTAATAACGAGATAAAGTATAAATAAAACTATATTGACAATGAGTAGCCGATAAAGATATTCTATCAGTCTAGGGACCACCCCTGTGGGATAACTAAGTTCAAATAAAAAAGTGATATCATATTTAGAGATCGTTTAAAATACGTTATTAATTCGTGACAAACAATCATATTAATAGATAAATGTATTTAAACAAAACTTAAACGTATAACTAATATGCATAATTCATTTTAACCGGGATAGGATAATAAATATAATAATAATAACAACGAACGGACTAATGGCGAAGTCTCGACCAACACCTCAAGAGACTCTCGCTAGATGGCTGGATCAAGGGTCAGATACAGAAGGCGGTCCTGGACACTGCGCGGATAGTCAGGAGGTTCCTCTCTCTGGGGTCACTAATGTTATACCAAACAACTTTTGGCCAAATGTTTCATTCGAGAAAAGTTTCATTTAACCTAATGCATTTATTTCTTAAATAGAAAGCTTTACCCATAAAAAACATTCCATGTAAAAAAGAGGCCAAGTCTCGAAACTCTTCCACCGTAAAAAGTTGTGAGATATTTCGTAGAGCCAAGTCTCAGGCATTCTTATTAATCTTTATTTGCTTGCTAAATAAAATTCTGTAACTTGGCAATGTAAAAAAGATTTTACATGGAATGTTTTTTATGGGATCTCACTTCTTTTTGTACGTTATTGTGTTATCAATACATACGAATTATGGATGCAGTCCCATTCTTGCTTTTTCATGTTTTGACTCATTCACTGCAAATATAACGTTGTAAGCCTATATGTTTATATGGGATTACAAAGTAATTTATGCAGTTGGTGTATCTAGAAAACTGGAGTGAAATTGCAATTTTTTTTTGTCTTGATTTATTTATACACAAAACTAATTGTATTCTAAATTTGAAGCTTCTAAGTGACAAAATTAAGAAACTGGCTAGTTTTAATTTTTAAACCACTGGTTCAAATTGGATGAAATTTGAAATATATAGTGGTTTTACAATGCGTACTTGGCTACTGAAAATTCAGGCTTCTAGTTTTATCCACAACGAAGTTATAGGGGGGTCGAAAATGGCCTGAACTGCTTCGAGAAAAGGATGGTACGGCCGTGCCGCTCGCTGTTTAGCTCGACTTGGCGGGGGCACTGCCGTGCTCCCAGATAGGATTATTATAAAACAAACCAAACCTAACCTAATGACTTCTATTTGATGATATTCAAAGAATACCCGAAAATACCACTGTTTTGACGAAAAATGCATTAGGTCAAATGAAACTACATTTTGCTAAAAGTTGTTTGGTCAAGAGACAGGACTCTCTGGCGCTCTGACCGCCGGTGGCTTAGGCCTCGCCTCGCTGCCGGCGGCACCCTAGGTTAGGTTTTTATAATGATTTTATGTTTTGTATGTACGTTTTAGGTTTTACTTTTTATGTGATTTTTGTAAAAACCTAGCCTAAGACGAAATATAAATAAGGACAAACAAATGCAGATCAATAGGATACTATACCAAAAATCATTCCCGGTCTGAAACCTGAGTCTTCTCAGACGAAGTGTCAGACAACTGCTAATTTAATATGATAATGGATTATGCACTTCCTAGTTTCCTACCTCTATAATGACGTGTCATCTAGAACCATATGTGTAAACATACTACTTTATTATTTGTATAAAGTTTCCAATTGGCTTACTATCGTAAATATTTTTAAAAGCCTTTGCGTGTAACAGTTGTATTTACAAGATAATTATCAAGTTATGATCATAAAATGTGAGTTTTATCGCAATCGTTGTTATTTTAATAAAATTCTTGTCACAGATAAGTTTTAATGAGGTAAACAGTAGTTTTGATCTCAGATCGCATATGTATCGCTCTTGCCTTCGACTCGGGCGTCAAATACCTGCCATCTGAGGTGCATCTGAAACATTCTTTGCTTTACCGCCCTAGGTACGCAATGTATTATTGCGCTTCCTACTGTACTGTAAGTGCCAGGTCAGGGGAACATTCGTCGCGCAGCACTCAAAGGGTTAAAGCTCCCATTAAACTACTGGTAGTAAACCGTTTAAGGCCAATAGTAAAACAAAGCCCGCAATGGAAATAGGAGAGGGTTAGGTATGCGGAAGGTCAGGTTTGAGTTTTATGCCTGGTTTAAGTGTGTAAAGACGTAGATGCAATCAATGTAAAGTTTCATGATGGATATAATTGTCAGTAACTTGGCCTAAACCTAGACATGTTGAAAGAGTGCAAAGTACGTTATCTTCTACATACGCACCGCACGCGGCTTGTATGTGTGCGCCATAGTGTCTATGCGTCGCCGCACGCACACTCAAACAAAATCTCGACCCGTTTCTCAGTGCGCCAGTCGAGATTTTGTTTGAGTGTGCGTTCGGCGACGCATCTAGATACTATGGCGCACACATACAAGCCACGCGCCGTACGTTTGTATGAAAATAACCTACTTACCAATCTTTCTATTATGACCTAGATCCCCCTGGGGGATGAACTGAATATGCATCAGAGATGGGTGTCCCCTTATTTCACTATTTTCATTTTTCATTTTCATTTTCATTTTCACCGACAAACGTTTCACCGAACGCATGGTTTCGTCGAATTTTCGTTTCATAGAATTTCTGTTACACCGAAACCGTTAACTTTTTCGGTACAGCTAAAAGGTTAAGGTAGACGTCCGAGTGCTCGACGCAGTACTAGTTGGCATATACTAGTACTGCGTCTACATATATCAAAGCAATATGGAATAAATTCGAACTAAGAGGATTTTTCTTCATTCAAATTTAAGCCATGTCACTTTGACATAGAGTGACCATGCCATATAACTAGTTCAGCGTCGAGCACTCGGACGTTTACCTTATTCTGAGGAACCCATTAGGTTAGGTTAGTTTTGTTTTATAACATTCCTGAAAAGTTTACTGATTCTGATAAAAATTGGTTGTCTATGATATGAGAATTCTGCGAAACAAATACATTCGATGGAACAATTGTCGGTAAAAGAAGGTACAACCACGTCAAGTCATAACCCTACAGGATATCGCTGCCATAGGGCGGGTAGCACCAGCTTACAATTACAGGCCGATCAACGTTAAGGCGATGCCTTGATTTGAGTCGATCACGCCTCCTAGACAGAGACACGCTGATGCCTTCCGCGCACGAGGAAAAGAGATGTACCTAACACTATTCGGGAATGGCATTTTTGGACAAATTTCGATAAATACCTAACTTAGAGACGTTTTATTTATATTTCTTAAAGTGAGATTTTAGATGAGATAAAATACTATAGTATTAACTTGATTGTGACGCAAAATAATGTATCGTTTGAGTAGGCTGAGTAAAAACAGGAAAATACAGACCAAGCAATCATGTATCGATAAAATTAGATAAACAATCATATAGTCAAGAATCATACAATTATTTTTCTTCTTTTTTGTGCAAGTGTAAAATATGTGTTGCGCCGTGGAATCCATCGGAAGACCAGCGCTGGCCACCAGGCCGGCACAACGCTGAGATGGAACCATTTCGTGGCAATGTTGTTCTCTCTTTTGTATTTGTGATTTATGTGTATGTATGTGTTGTAGTCATGAATAAATGATATTCTATTATATTCTATTCTATTCTATATCTGAAAATCAGACCTTATTGTTTCTTAATCTAGTCAGAACGGCGTTTCAAAGCACGCGATAATTTCCAATGCACCGCCTTAAACATGGCGCCGGCAGCTGTCATTCCATAGAAACCTGTCAAACTTTCCATGCATTCAGATTTTAACGAACAGCGCTTACGATTACAGGCTGTTTGGGTTTGGCCAGGAGGGTGGGGCCTTAGTGTTAATAGATATAGATAGATCTATATCTAATAACAGCGTTATTATCTATATCTATCTACTTTTTTTTTTTTTTTTTTTTTTATATAAAAACAAGCATATTTTACAGTAACATTTTACAGTAGGTAATATCCTGAAAACTAGGATTGTGCTCCCTGAATAGGTAAAACCTGTACTTCAGGATAAGCAGCGCTCCTCTCCTCACAATGTTAGATGCAAAAGGAGCAGTGTTCAACACAATAACATTTACTTAAAGTAAATCTTAACTATTGTTGAAGGGTGTGTGTGTGCGTGTGTGTGTGTGTGTGTGCGCGCGCGCGCGTGCGTGTTTGTGTGTGTGTGAGTGTGTGTGTGAGTGTGTGTGTGCGCGTGTGCGTGCTCATGCGTATTACATAACATGCTTATTTGCATTCAATTCAAGCTATACTATCTCTATCTATCTATACTATCTATAGCCTATTCGCATTTCGCAGTGGCCGGCGAGCGCACGAGGCGCGGTGCGAACGCTCCCACTGCTAGGGCGCGAACAGCCCTAAACCATATAGCACACTAGGTTTTATGTCCGACGTAAAGCATTCGTCCCTCTTGCACTCGCATATTTGCCAGAATGGGACGAATGCTTTATGTCCGACATAAAACTTAGCGTACTAGTCCCCCAGGAAGCCGGCGGCATAGACATATTTGCTTACAGTATTGTTGTATCCTGTAGAAAAGTTTTAGCATTGTTATCGTATGAATAGGTAGTGTTAAGATTTAAACCAGGAGTTTTCAAAGTGGGGCCACATTTTAAGGGGGGCGCGGGGCCTCGGGAAATTTGAACACGCTAGGAAGATAACGATGATTTGGCTAGCTAACCCATTCACTTCCGTTTCCTTGCATCGAAGCGAAGGGGGGCGTGGGAACTTCATTTTAGGCAGCAGGGGGGCGTGCCTAAAATGTTTGGGAACCCCTGATTTAAACTGTGCCATTTTTAGGGTTCCGTACCCAAAGGGTAAAAACGGGACCCTATTACTAAGACTTCGCTGCCCGTCCGTCTGTCTGTCACCAGGCTGTAACTCAAGAACCGCGATAGCTAGACGCTTGAAATTTTCACAGATGATGTATTTAGTGTTACCTTATTTTGTATTATATGCGATTCCAATTTAATTTCTTGCTTCTTCTTATGTATTTTGTAGCGCAACTAGGTATAGGTACCACCACATAAGTGATTTGGTGTGTACTTTTGCAGTCATCTAGATAACTCGTTACTAAAATGTTCTAAGGAGCTTAAACATGAGGAGTTAGGTAGTTCAGTAGTTGGGCGGATTTCCGAGCGTTTCAACCGCTCGGTTTTTAATGTCATTGTCGGCTCAAGATTATTTCTTTAGAGGTAAAACGTACCGCAGAACCTTTAATAAAAAAAGATTCAGTACTGGTATTGGCTAACATCTTCATCAAAAACAGACTCTGATACTCGTACCTTTTAATAGTATTTGCTGCCTATGACAATGACGAAAAAAAACGCCTTAAAAACGCTGAATATTAGCCCAGTTACAGACTAAAAGTCATCAGAACAGCTCAGTGGCACCGGCAAGTGACTGAAAAATAGGTTGCATGGAGGACAACTTACATTATTTACATACAAACAAACAGTGTTAGTTAAATCAAAGCTTGCAACAAAACCTAATACATAATGTAATTAACTCCTCTCTGGTATTTATGAATAAAAAGTGGTTTAGAGCCAGCCGGCCCTAAAAAGCGAAAACCACAACAAAGAACGCGGCGTAGAAATAGCTGGATAAAGTTGCGGCATGCGGAAGGTCGGGGCTTTGTTTCATAGCTTGTTTTGTTGTGTTAGTGTGAGTAGGTACATATTATAAAAGACTAGCTTCTGCCCGCGACTCCGTCCGCGTGGAACTTGTTTATATCGTAGCTCCATACAAACTTTCACCCCCACTTCATCCTCTTGGGGGATGATTTCCGGGATAAAAACTATCCTATGTCCTTCCCCAGGACTCAAAACTATCTCTATACCAAATTTCATCCAAATCGGTTCAGCGGTTTAAGCATGAAGAGGTAACAGACAGACAGACAGATACACTTTCGCATTTATAATATTAGTATGGATTCCTGTCAGAAACACTATAAAATAAGGTAGGTATTCAACTCATATTTGACCTGTTGAAACAAGCAAAACGATTTCGAACGATATGAAAATCTTTAAAAATTACCAAGTATAATGATGAAAAACTTATGGGAAACTACGTTAGCTTAGTGGTACAGGCGTGCGGCTGTCAAGCGGCGGTCGTGGGTTCGAATCCCGGCTCGTGAGTTTTTCTATGAGTTTTTCGGAACTTAATGTACGGGATATTTACCGTTAGCTTTTCGGTGAAGGAAAACATCGTGAGGAAACCGGTCTAGTCCCAATAAGGTCTAGTTTCCCCTCTGGGTTGAAAGGTCAGATGGCAGTCGCTTTCGTAAAACTAGTGCCTATGCCAAATATTGGGATTAGGTGTAAAAGGGTAAGGCCGCGGAGCGTTTTAACCGCCACACTTTTATGTATGCATTTATCCAATTCTGTGCTAATTATAAGACATAATTTAGGCGGCAGATTAAAAACGACATATTTAGAATATTTAGCAGTTAGGCAGCTAAGTAAGTTGTATAGACCGCCTAAAATAAGAAACGTCAGATTCAAATTTGCGCTGTCATTTAATTATGACAGCTGCTCATAGAATAGCAGTGTTTGAGCGACACCTAAATAAAATTAGGAAGTTTAGAGGCCACTGTAGAATCGGATCCATTACAAGTCGAAATGCAAGCTTATTTGTTTTCATTCAAACTTGCTGATTTTGTCACGGTAGGCCCTCCACAAATCGTTACATAAAAGAGCGGCGGCGGTTGAAACGCTCCGCGGCCTTACCCAAAAGCGGACCCCGAGCTAGTTTAGGGCACATCCGGGAATACCGCTAGGAGGATGATGAATGATGAAAAACGTATGTGCCCCTCCTGCATGAAGAGTCTGAAGTAATATCACAAAATACTGCGGCAAATTTGATTAAAAAAACTCATGGTCGTGTGGCAAATTTCCACGCATCCAAATTAATCGCTCAGCACGGCTATCATGAGACGGCGAAAATCGAGAGCTCGCGCGCCATCTTGAGATAACCGTGCTGTGTAGCAAACATAAAGATATACCTAGCTCTGGCAACACCGGGGGGGCAAGTACGCAAAGTTTTATGTCGGACATAAAGCATTCGTCCCATTCTGGCAAGTATGCGAGTGCAAGAGGGACAAATGCTTTACGTCGGACATGAAACCTAGTGTGCTAGGGGGACTGAGAGAGAGAGTCACACAGAGACAAGACAAGACTAGAGAGAATGATATCCATACTAACATTATAAATGCGAAAGTGTGTCTGTCTGTTACCTCTTCACGCTTAAACCGCCGAACCGATTGAGATCAAATTTGGTATGAAGATAGTTTGGATCCCGGGGACATAGGATTTTTTATCCCGAAAATCATCCCCTGAGGGGGTGAAATGGGGGATGAAAGTTTGTATCGCGCTACGATATAAACGAGTTCCACACGGACGGAGTCGCGGGCAGAAGCTAGTATCATTATAATGGGAGATAATTGTTAACTCAGTGATAAAGAGGACTAGTTAAGTGAATTTCTATTGTACACCCACTAGCGTTAGCTTGGCGCAATAAATTAATAGTGCAACCTTCAAGAACTGCTGTTTTATTCAAGTCAACTGTGCTTCGACCAAACTGGTAACAAAAATGCATAGCGGCGTAATATCTACTTATAGCTGACAGCTTATTTCAAAGGTAAATTTGTTGCCATATAAACATTTAAAAAATGCTTGGCCAGACTCCATCTACTTATTTTCCTCGCCTTAAGCGCCATCTACTTATTCTTGACAAAAAGTGTCAATAACAATGTTGACCCTGCGGGGTAACATACCTGACAGTTGACACTGACTATACTTTAAAACACTAGAGAACCCAATAAATAACCATTCCATATCTTCTAAACCATCTAGAAAACGTGTTTAATCACCTATGTCGATAGTTATAAACAAACGAAGTTATTATGGCGCCCTGCTGATATCACCAAAATCAATACAAACTTAAGTTTACCGGTGGCCAACACCGTAACTAACTTCGACTCTATCAAAATCAATGGCAACGTCGCAACAGCGCCATTTCCAACTGCACGGTTAAAGTAGTCAAGCTATTCCAAATTCAAACCTCCAAAATATCGATGTCAAGTGAATAGTGAACAATAAAAATAGCCCCATAAAATTATGGACCTATTTTTGAACCCCAACGCAAAAAGAGGGGTGTTATTATGACGTCTCTGTGCGTTTGTGTGTCCGTCTGTGGCATCGTAGCTCCTCAACGAATGCCCCGATTTTGATGCGGTTTTTTTTGTACGAAACCTGACGTGACCGAGATGGTTGTAAGCTACTTTTCAACTTTCAACAATCGGTTCAGCCGGTTTCGTTTGAAACGAATTTCGACTGTCTTGGTAGCACCGCTGCAGTCTGCCCTTACCGAATTAGCATACAACGAAAGATTTAAAAGGTTATAACCACCATTGGGACTTTTATAAACTCGTCCTTATTACAAAAATTAGCATACAACGCCTCATACATACTAAAATTGACATTAGCATAAGAATATCAGGGGATTTTCTGTTGAGTAATTATTGTTATGGTTGTATGTAAGTTTATTGTTAATGGTTGATTATAAATTGTTATTTTAACGCCTTACTGCAGCAGAAAATTTAGAAATGCTGAAAAGGACAAGTAAAATCATCCGAAAATGAGTAGGGGGTTGGTTAGGGGGGAAATTAAATTTTATTTTCAGTACTACTGCGAGCAATTATAAATTAAAGATGGTTAAAATGTGATATTACAGTGATGTCCGGCCTCCTCTCAAGGATAGGTAAGGTAACAACCTAGAAAAGTTGAAAAACCTCAAAAACGGCTAAAAACATTCGGGATCACATCGCCTTTCGAATAAAAAAAACCGCATTCATTAGAATGCGAACCGATTACCTACCGATTATTACTTGGCTCTACGAAATATCTCACAACTTTTTAAGGTGAAAGTGTTTCGAGACTTGGCGTCTTTTTTACATGGAATGTTTTTTATGGGATAAATCGTTACATGCACCACAAAGGTTTCGGCTACCCCCTGTACCTCCTAATTTGTTTCGCCGGCCGAAAACGAAATCCAACTAAAACTGTAACATACGGCCACCTGGTCAATCCAATTTTGCGATCAATGTTTGTGAAATTAGAACGGTCATTATCATAATAAACAGAACTCGTGTAACGGCGACAGCCCTAATCGAGCGTGCGTGTAACCCGACCATTTGAGAAGCGGCGCGCGGCGACCGTTTGTCATTGTCCGGACTACCATCGTAACGTAGCAATTAAATTGTGGCTAGGGTTGACGGAGAAAAAGTGTGAACTGTGAATTAGTTAAAATTATACGGAAACGATATTAAACGAGAATTGCAAGCGAAGATTTAAGTATATAGTGATTAGTGATAAACAAAATACAGATTTGATAGCTACTTGGATCATCATAAATATATTAAAAGGACCTGGTCCTCTGTCGTTGTAGCATTCTCCATTCCAATCTATCTTGGGCCTTTGTCTTTACTTCTTGGTATGTGTCTTCATCTGTGCCATATATGGTATTCTGGGCTTTCCTCTCTCTCTTGTTCCATCTATTTTCCCTTCTAGGAAAGAAGGTAATGTAAGGGGAAAGTCTGACACATATAATAAGCTCAGTTAGCAAGATTATTTATTTGAGGACTAGCTATTTACAAGTAGGTACCCTACATTTTAGAATTTTAATAATAAGTAGAAAATAAGAGTAATTCGGACTGCGCTTATTTACATAATTTATACAACGTGTTTTTATAACCGTCTTAGAGCCGAAGCCCAGTTAATGTGTACATTACAAAGAACTTATTGTGTTTTTTTTTTGTTTTTTTTGTATGTATTAATATTAATTTTAACCATCCAGCCGAGTGACCGCAGTGACCGCTAGCCGCCATCTTTTGTAGATGGGTACGAACTCTAACCGGGAGAATGAACTTCGCACCGCGCGCCATACAGGATTTTTCAAACTTAATTACCTCTTTAACCCCCGACGCAAAGAGAGGGGTGTTATAAGTTTAACGTGTCTGTGTGTCTGGTGTATCTGTGTATCTGTGTATCTGTCTGTGGTATCGTAGCTCCCAAACGGATGGACCGATTTGAATGCGGTTTTTTTTATTTGAAAGCTGATATGATCCCGTATGTTTTATGAAAATCTGTTTAGCCGTTTTTAAGATATTGGACTTTGAAATGAAAATTTTGGGGGATTTTCAACTTTTCTGTGTTGTAGTTATATTACTAAAAGCTTAACGAATATTTCTTTTTTTTTCACGAATGATTAGTACGTTTTGGATAAGTAATTTAAAGTGGGCTTGGGCTCTAAGACGGTTAAAAAAACACGTTGTATTTTATCAAAGCCTAAATAATATTACATTAATATACGGTCTTCAATCAAAGCTATTTCAAACCCATTGATGATACGACTATTTAATTTACTAACATACGTCTCTCATATAGAACAGGATGCTATATTTGATTTTATTTAATCTTCTTTGAACGAGCGCACATAACACATTGAAATCAAATTGGAATCTATGTCCCGAATGGACCCCGAAGTGACAGCCCTGTGCTAGTGGCGCCCCGTGGTTATTATACGTGTAATGTTCATACAACTCGGGTCATAAATGACATGATACTGCGCAATCCAGACTTATCGGGGTCTGATGCAAGTTTTATCAGAATATTTTAGGACATGAAACAGTAAAACATCTTTTGAAACAAGTTTTTGGTTACATTTTTGTCTTTTATTTTCTATGCGGAGGCGAAGTGTACAAAACTTTTTTTTTCAGATTTCTTTTTTTTTTTTGTTTTTCTTACTCAGAATCGTTGACACTATCGATCCTCATACAAGAAAACAAGTGTGAAAAATTTCCATTCCAGATCGTCACATCTTTGTATGCAGTCTTTTTTTATTTATATATGGTCGTGACGCACTAGAACAAACATACATAGTAAAATCTGGGACACTTTTTTTCTTGTATGACGATCGATAGTGTCAACAATTATGAGTAAAAAAAACAAAAAAAATCGAAAACTGAAAAAAATAATTTTATACACTTTTTATGAAAAACGTCCTGCCTAGGTACATTACTATCGGGTCGTATCAAACCGATACAAATTTTGATGAATGAA
Organism: Epinotia bilunana; assembly: GCA_947049275.1. NCBI lineage: Eukaryota > Metazoa > Arthropoda > Insecta > Lepidoptera > Tortricidae > Epinotia > Epinotia bilunana. The sequence continues at coordinate 4,493,405 of OX346274.1, forward strand.
ATAGAAAGTTTTTTTCTGTATGAGATTTAAACTGCTGAGAAGAGGAATCTGATTTTCCACAAATAAATCTACGGTTTATTGAGTGTATATTCATGCCCTGGACGAATTTGAAATCATTCCTCCTTTAGAGATTTAAGTACTTGTGAGCGAGAGAGAGATTTGTTAGAATTCACATTCGATTTCAGCGGTGCGAGAATAGAGCCCTAAATCGTTCCGCAAGGTGGCGTTTTAGATCTACCTCCCAATTACATAAAAAAATCGAAAAATATATATATTTATTTATTAGTTAGCAGCCCTATATTATGTTCCTGAACTAAAATGTCCCGCTAAGATTTGTAATAGAATATGAATAAACCGCGATTCAATCAGACACTTACATTTTGCATTGCAATTTAATATCAATTAGTTTCGCGCGCTTATTTAGACACAATAGCACAAGTGGGTGTAGTAAGCAGTCATTAATGTTCAAATTTTAATGCGAAACGTAAGTGTCTGATTGGTCCCGTCTAGTAACAAAACTCAGACACCTAAAACAGCCAGCGGTTCGCGTTACCGACTTGCCGTCAAGCGATAAAATCTGCCAGGGTCGAGTAAATCAGTTTTACACCTATAACTTGAAGGGACCGCCTGGCAACACCGCGGGGCTTAAGGGCCCCGTGAACAAGACAATTTGCGCAATGTTTACACATTATGATATGTTAGATAAAGTTATATTTATAAAATTCTGAAACTGGAACGTTGTAGACAGACCACTGTTTGCACGCATGAGGTGGAGGTTTTTCGTACACGGTCAGTTATTACTAGTATTATTCCGAAATTAAAAATTATTTTACAATGCCATGGAGAATCACCGCAAGGATTATCAAAATCCGATCTGAAACGATCCAGGACCGATAATCCTGACGAATAATAACTAGTGCCGACCCAAAATATTGAGAGCAGGACGAGGAGAAAAGATCTTTTATGAATTCTTACTATATATTTTGAACCTGTCAGTCGTTACCAGCTTTCAACAAGCCTCTAGTCTAGATCATAGATTTCAAATACTTACTTACTACAGTTACTACGCTGGCTCAGCGACCCGAAGTGGATCTTGGCCTCCAACACTAAAGGCCTCCACCCACCGAACGCGTGTAGTGCGCGGCGCGTGTCGTGCGCGGCGCGTGTCGGGCGCGGCGCGTGTCGGGCGCGGTTGAAGCGGTATATTCACAACGCGAGCGGGCGGCGTGTAGCAACACGGGCCCGCCGCGTCGGCGACGCGGTAGCAACGCGTGTGCAGCGCGGGCCCGCGAGGGTCCGCCGCGTCGCGTCATGCCTCTCTCACTACCAAGTACCAACACATTTAATATGTATCTCACTGTCTCTATCACACTTAGCAGCGCGGCAGCTGCGCGTGCACGCGTGGGCCCGCCGGGCCCGCGCGTCATATCTCTCTCACTACTAACACATTTAATATGCATCTCACTATCTCTATCACACTCAGCTGCGCGTGCACGTGCGGGCCCGCGCTTCACACGCGACGCGCACGACACGCGGCCGCGCTGCCGAGTTGTAACTTTAGCGCCGCGGGCTCGCGTTCGGACCGCGTTCGATGTGTGTTTGAAGTGTAGTTTCAATGCTTTACAACTTGCGCGGGCCCGCGCACGACACGCGTTCGGTGGGTGGAGGCCTTAAGACACATAACTGTGCTCTGTCCTCGATAGCTTGTCACCAATCATGATCGGCAGTTTGATAATGACACAGGTCTTTTTGGACTTCGTACGTCGATCGTACGTCTACCATTAGATTACAAGTAAATAGTTCTCATCAAATAGGTGCGTCTGTAGACCCCTTTACTGCCACGGTTTTTGTAACATGTCTTTTTGCCACACTATAGCTGCTATAGCAAGTTTACGACAACACTTTGAAGCCGCCGCGCGCTTTGCATTTTCATTGTAAGTTTATGATTATGACTTGTCGGCGCGTGTGATGTGGTTAGGGCCCTTTTAGGGTTCCTTTTTACCATATCTGGCACCCACGTTATGCATATACATAAACCTGTGGTTATACTTCCCACTGGTTTCGCCAGTTAAACTCCAATGGCAAGTTTGTTATTTAATAATAGTTTTGCTGTCTCAAGGCATTCTCTAACAATCAACCGTAGAGCCATAGGGGCCCGATTAAAGAACACAAAATGTGACGACCCGATGTATCAACGAGGTATCCTCACTTTCATGTTTCTGTCATTCTAAATCGGCTCACAGATAAATGCAAAAAAAGTGTTATCCCATTCTCAGGACAACCCCTTCTCTAAATGAAGACAGACGGGATCTTTTCAGCCCCCCTATTCTGTAACTGGTTTTAAGCTCACCTCAACGCTCACTCACAAATATATCTTGACACCGCGATGCGTAGTAACCAAGCGTAGGTAGAGGTCTAGTTTCGTGACGGGTGAACGGCGGGGTGAGCCGCATTAACGCTTAGCGAATAACAGCCTAGGACCAAGTGGAAATTGGGCTAGAGTACAGTCCAGGCGAACTATTTCACAATTGTACTTTGAACTCGACAAATGCAAGCAGATAGTATGAATAAGCAAATTAGCGGTTATATCGCTTGAACCAGACCCGGTTTGGTATATTGAGGCTAATGAGGCCCATTCACGCCAATAGCAGTTCGCTATAACTAGACAACTTAGAAATAGCAGATAATAAAATTTCAGTACTGTCACAGCTAAATATAATTAGTCCACTTTCACTTGACCCACGGTACTGAAGTAATGGGCTACTCAATACATACTAATCCATACTATGCTTACTATATATGCTATCCATACTAATATTAATATTATAAATGCGAAAGTGTGTCTGCCTGTCTGCCTGTCTGTTACCTCTTCACGCTTAAACCGCTGAACTGATTGAGATGAAATTTGGTATGGAGATAGTTTGAATACATAGGATCCGACATAGGATAGTTTTTATCCCGGAAATCATCCCCTGAGGGAGTGAAATGGGGGATGAAAGTTTGTATCGAGCTACGATATAAACGAGTTCCACGCGGACGAAGTCGCGGGCGGAAGCTAGTCCATCTATATAAGTAACTCTGTCCGTCTGTCTGTTACCTTTCCACGCTTAAACCGCTGAACCGATTATTGAGATGAAACTTCGTGTGGAGTTAGTGTGAATCTCGGGGATGGACATAGGATAGTTAAAGTTAGAATGGAGCTACGATGTAAACGAGTTCAACGCGGACTGAGTCGCGGGAAAAGGCTAGTTTATTTATGATAGTCAACTTTGAAACAGCATAGCACCATAAACTGATCTCTTGCGAACGTACTTGGGGCAGAGCTGCCAGCTACCAAAGGCCTGGTCGTTGATAGTAATACGGACACAGCAAACAAATATGGTAGTCAGCTGCGAACATAACCAGCCAGCCCCCCTATTCTGTAACTTGTTTTATGGCTCCTCTACATGATGGCCCATCCTAATGGCCCACTAGGATGGGCCAGCGTGTACAGAGGGTAGTGGTGTCAGATGGCTTATGGCGCGGCGATGTCTTTCTCCGTCTAACGCATAGTTGCGTCCTGTACGATGGGTCGCGATGGCCTACTGTATTGAGCAGGCTTCAAGCTCACCTCAACGCTCACCCACAAATATATATCATGACAGCGATGCGTAGTAACTAAGCGTAGGTGGTAAAGGTCTAGTTTCGTGACGGGTGACCATCGAAATGAGCTGCATTAGCGCGTAGCGCCCAGCCCAGGGCTACTACGCATCGCGGTGTCAAGATATATTTGTGGGTGAGCGTTGAGGTGAGCTTAAAACAAGTTACAGAATAGGGGGCAGCAACGATAGACAACAGGATTTTTACGACGTGGCGGGAGGTGAAGGCCCTACAGTTTGAAGACTGCTGCCAGCGTCATATTTAACGTGTATCGGCCTGTAAAAGTAATAAGTAAACGCAAACCTGACGTATCATGGTCGGCCTTATCACGCGATAAGTGACGAGATAGGAGCGTCGTCTCGTTGTACCGAACGGTGTCAGCCAGTGACGGACGCTCTATCCTGTCACTTATCGTGTGATAAGTGACAGGATAGAGTAGAGTCAGGGTAGAGCCTGTAAACATAATTGTTACTTCTGACATTTCTAATCTACGAGGGTCAAAATACAATGGTTCTCCTGCATGGCAATCACAGGTGTTCTAATAAGAGAGAGACGGAAAATATGTAGAAACTAGAAACTACGAACCCTGATACAATATTAATGATACGTCCTTGTAGTGCAAACTAATATGTTTCGCACGCAACTATTTACGATTCAAAACAAACGATCATATTGCTACAATAAAGATCCTATTGAAACAAAGAAACTGCTTACTTATACTATAACGGGCAGTACGCTAATCTGCATGTAATTAAAGATAGTACTTATATTATAGATCTTTACGTCACACCTGGCCATAATGCGAGTTTTACTGCACGCTGTGCGTACGGTAAAACTAGCATTGTGGCCAGATGAAGACGTAAAATTGTGTACTTACCACGGGCGGTAATGTACTATTACCATTGCATTATCATTACCAGTGCCGTTTTTTATGCTTAGATGTCATTCCATCCGTTTTATCTATGTTTATGAAACGCTTGGGTACGTAACTGACTTTAATACGAAGGTGTATTAACGATTGAAGGTAGTGTTTTTCGTTCGAAACCCGACCCGACTAATATATTAAATTAGCTTAGAAACTATTGCCACAAAATGTCTATTAGTGTTGTTACAGTAACGTTTAGCAATAAGCGTTGTGCACTAAGAAATAATCCGAAATTAACACGTAAATTCGCGTAATCGAAGACCTATATAAAAATAAACTTATCGGGCTATACAATTATTTTGTTTTTATCTGTCAATTTCTCTCTCTCTCTCTAAACTAAATAAGGATAATAGAAATATATATATATTTATAATAATTTATAAACCATATCTTTTGTTTCGTTCGATTCCAAACTCAACTCTAGCGAGGGTAGCCCCTTTATTCGCTATCAGGCATATTTGTAACCTATACGATTATAGGTACATTAGCAAGTATACCTCGGCCCTCGGTATAAATATCAACATAAGGTATGTTCTTAGTAAACACATGAGTAGAATGCCCTCAATAGCGGATATTATCGCGAATTCTAGATAGCGATAACGCGCGATAACAGAGGAACAAATCCTTTCCTTGCAAGTAGTAAACTTGAACAGAGCATTCATAGATTCATCCACAGCTACGCAATGAGAGCTATACGCTAAATCAAACACTATCCTAAATACCTTAGTTATTTTTTAACCCTCACAACGAGATAAAATCTTGTACCAATTTTTGACAAAAACTTCTAAATTCTTCCAATTGATTAAACTCGGAATTACCCATCATTAAGGAATAGTGTATGTTTTCATCAATTCTGCTATGACACACAGTTGGCTGGCTATGCGAAATGTTTTCTTCATAAGTTGTAGAGCGAATGTTGTTGCGAAAGGACTTGAATTAAACAAGGTTCAATTAAAGTCGAGCGTTGGATTGCTAACAGCTAAGCTACATAGGTATAATGAAGCGTGTGAGATTGCCTAGTCACTAGTAATAAAGTGTCATCTCGCATGCAAATCAACTGGGCTAAACTGGTATAAATAAATAAATAAATAAACTGACGAACAGTGAAGTTTAAGGTCCGACCGAGAGCTCTTTTACTATCTCGGCCGAGACCGAGACTGCGACCGATACTACATGGTAATCTCGGCCGAGACCGAGAATGAATAAAATTTGAAAAAAAAACACGTTTTTTGCTAAGAAACTGTAATACTAACTACTTAGAAACATAATACACATACATGTTATCATAGTATTCATGCTATTTCGCAACAAATTTTTATAACTCAACAGTCAACTGAGTCAACTTAAATCGTCCAAGATGGCCAATCAAAATCACGTAAAGAGTCACAACAACTCAACAACCGAATAGTCCGAACTCGTTTCACGGTCTCGGCCGCGACCAACAATCTCGGCCGGTTTTGGCCGAGAACCGAGACCGAGATCTGGGCTCGAATTTTGGCCGAGAATACCAATGATGTAAAATAAAAAGAGGTAGATACGTTGTCTATATGAAATTCCGTGTTTAAAAACGGGCAGGCTTACGCACACATGAAAGAGCTGCGAATATTGTAGATACACACTAGTAATGGGTATCAAATGAGAGCAGGACGGTATGCTTATTTCCGGGAGCGAAAAAGAGTCAAGTAAATACGTGTTGTAACGTACGATGCAGAGAAACTATACTTGTCTCTGTTTCTCCCACAGAAATTACCATAGCATACCGAGACGGACTGACATTGGCTGAGAATGTACAAAGAGTATTATTAAATCAGACGAGACACTTTGCCTCTAATCATATTCTCGTTTCGTACTATTGTACATTTATGTCTCGATTTAAGATGCTCGGCTCTTCATAAAATTATACGTCAGTCGAAATATACGTTTTTGCTGGCCGTCAAGGGACTGTAAACCTGAGCATATGGTTTTAATTTCAACTCGACACCTCCATGCGTGATCCTATAAGGGTTCCGTTTTACCCTTTTGATGTACGGAACCCTAAAAGCAGAGCGTGTAGAACGTTTTTCATACGAAGTATCTAAAAACTGCATGAAGAGCCAAAAATAAAGGGTCAAAAATAAACTTATCGGGCTATACAATTATTTTGTTTATCTGTCAATTTCTCTCCCTAAACTAAATAAGGACAATAGAAATATATATATTTTTATAATAATTACTAAACCATATACTTTATCAAAAATCACGAATCTTATGCCTACGATCTTATCAAGACCCCTCTGTTTCTATATTATTATTTGATCGGCAAAGATATTGCTTCTCTATCGCAGTCACGCTTCGGGTATATTTTTATTGCACTCAACGTGTTCTGGAAATTTCTTTTATGCACGTAATTATTGAATACGTAAAATGTATTAATATTATATATAAAAGTAGATTAGTTACGAATGATACGTTATTCCCTGGCTTTTTAAATATAATTAGTGCAAAATCGCATCACACACGACGGCATGGTTTTACTTTCGCGTTGCAAATCTGACAGCTCAGACACGTTCACACGTTGCCATTGACGGCGCGAAACTGAGGCGAGGTCCAACAATTGACTGAGTTTTAGTGTGCCACTTTTGGAGCGCTTGTAACATATCTACCTCTTTTTATATCATTGGAGAGTACTGAGACCGAGATGTCGGTCGGACCTTAGTAAACTTGTCATCAGCTGTGAAATTTATTATTGACCGCTACCGCAGGCCGCGCCAGTGTGATAAAGGCGGGTCCGTTACAAACATAGCTCTTCTCGGATACAGATAAATACTATAGCCAGACGAGTATTCCAAAGAGTAGGCCAAAAAATCGGGCTTATTCGGCCTGTTTTTTAATCGGAGTTAACAGCCCCTGAATCCAAGTGAATCACATACGAGGAGACAGTGAAGCGTGTGAATAGGCTGGTCATTGGTAATGAAGTGTCATCTCGCATGCAAATCAATTAGGATAAACTGACGGGCAGTGACACTAATCAATGTGACGCTTAAGGGGGCGTTACAAACGAAGCTCTTCTGATGCAAATAAATACTATAACAAATAAGTAAATAATAGGTATGTCACATGAAAAACAATATCTTTCGTAGTGGAGACATCCTGATCTTTTTTTTGAAGTGAAATCTTCTTTAGCGGCTCTGTGCACTTTTTGGGATGGGGAAAAATTGTTAAACTCGCCACAGGTGTCACGTGACCGTAAATGTTGAGAGATTCGGGACGAGGCTTGGGGGCGGGGGGACCGATGCCGTAGTACGGGACTGGCTGCGCCATTCGAGTTAGCGAGAAAAAGGGCGCAAACGCCATGCAATCCGCGGCGCTTACCCGTTCGGCCGACACACAATAAGTTCTCACGCGCTAATTTGCAAGTGAAATAGTTTACTTCTGTTGCTACGGTATTCGTCGATTCGAAATGTCAAAATATTCAAGTTTTCACTTCTGCCGGCACTCCCGAAATGCAACCCGGTTTTTTTTGTAATTGTGTCCACTAACCTTAGTTTATTAAGTGTTTTTTTTTATTGTTCAAACAATTAATTATTCAATCGCGTCCGAAATAAATATTTTAATTTTGAATATTCGTATAGATCTGCATCAGACTGTTTCGACCCGATGCAACATTGTGCACGTCAATCTGTTTTGAATGGAAGTCAACAATTTAACATCTCTGAACCTGAAGTGAAAAAAACCAGCCAAGTGCGAGTCGGACTCGCGCACGAAGGGTTCCGTACCATTATTTATAAAAACGGCAAAGAAACACGTTTTTTGTATGGGAGCCCCCTTAAAAATTAATTTTATTCTGTTTTTAGGGTTCAACAAGGAACCCTTATAGTTTCGCCATGCTTCACCATTACTACTCGAAAACTGTAATTCGGCATGGGTACCTATATAAATCAATCACGCCGACAAAACAGAAGAATAAAATCTTGTTGTTTTTTTTTGTGGTACCTCCCCTACACCTAAAGTGGGGACGTCATTTTTTTCTCGTTGAACCCATAGTGTGGGGTATCGTTGGATAGCTTGTTCAAAAATATTATGGGTTTCACGATTTTTCAAATAAGTGATTCGTTTGCGAGATATTGCGCTTTAAAGCCCAAATTTTTGTTCGAGTCATGTGCTAACCCATTACACTCAAGAGCAAATAAAACGGATACAGATTTAGAAATCCTTTTTACTATAATAGTTTCGCCTTAACTCTCGTCTTCAGCTAAACATTAAAATACATAAGCTTATCTAGGGCGACCTACTTTTTATAACAAGCAAATTAATGCATTCAAAACATACTCTTACGCTCTAAACAGTATGGTCGAGTTCGACTTGTTTGCTATACTTCCTCGTAACAGAAGATAACATCAATTTGCTTAATCCTTTAACGGCACAGAAATGAAACCATACTTACAAAACAACTTTCAAATCATATTTGCTAAACAGAATAATATGATATGTACGTAATATACAATTAAGAGCATATAAACGGGTACGCATTTTACAGGAATGATGGTTTCCAGAATGTATTATGTCACCAGCTGGCAGCACCGTGGCGAGAGGTCTAGGTGTCAAAATACACCAATCATATTGATGATGATTAAATATGATTGGTGGATTTTCACACCTAAACCTCTCACCACAGTGCTGCCACCTTGTGACATAATACATTCTGGAAACCCTCATTCCTGTAAAATGCGTACCCGTTTCATTCTCCCTGTGTCACCCCATCATCCTCCTGGCGTTGTTCCCGGTTGTGCCCCTAAAGGAGCCCGGGGTCCGCTTTGACACCTAATCCCAAGATTTGGCATAGGCACTAGTTTTACGAAAGCGACTGCCATCTTACCTTCCAACCCAGAGGGAAAACTAGATCTTACTGGGATTAGAAAAGCAAACGGTTAATATCCCGTACAGTTCCGAAAAACTCATTGGTACGAGCCGGGATTCGAACCCACGACCGCCGCTTGACAGCCGCATGCCTGAACCACTAGGCTACCGTAGCTGTGACGTCCCTGTGTCATCTCATTAGGTACGATCAAAGATGCTTCAAATTACAAAATATCGGTGGTTGCTAATAAAATTAAGGTTGTCTGGAAGAGTTCGCTCTTTAGCGATAAGACAGACTGTTCTTTTACTGTTTCACAAATTGAGGTACCTATACTAAGCACCAGTTGAAAATGAAAAAAAATGTAAACAAACAATGTATTGAATTTTTTGAAAGTCTGACACATATAATAAGCTCAGTTAGCAAGATTATTTATTTGAGGACTAGCTATTTACAAGTAGGTACCCTACATTTTAGAATTTTAATAATAAGTAGAAAATAAGAGTAATTCGGACTGCGCTTACTTACATAATTTATACAACGTGTTTTTATAACCGTCTTAGAGCCGAAGCCCAGTTAATGTGTACATTACAAAGAACTTATTGTGTTTTTTTTTTGTTTTTTTTGTATGTATTAATATTAATTTTAACCATCCAGCCGAGTGACCGCAGTGACCGCTAGCCGCCATCTTTTGTAGATGGGTACGAACTCTAACCGGGAGAATGAACTTCGCACCGCGCGCCATACAGGATTTTTCAAACTTAATTACCTCTTTAACCCCCGACGCAAAGAGAGGGGTGTTATAAGTTTAACGTGTCTGTGTGTCTGGTGTATCTGTGTATCTGTGTATCTGTCTTTGGTATCGTAGCTCCCAAACGGATGGACCGATTTGAATGCGGTTTTTTTTATTTGAAAGCTGATGTGATCCCGTATGTTTTATGAAAATCTGTTTAGCCGTTTTTAAGATATTGGACTTTGAAATGAAAATTTTGGGGGATTTTCAACTTTTCTGTGTTGTAGTTATATTACTAAAAGCTTAACGAATATTTCTTTTTTTTTCACGAATGATTAGTACGTTTTGGATAAGTAATTTAAAGTGGGCTTGGGCTCTAAGACGGTTAAAAAAACACGTTGTATTTTATCAAAGCCTAAATAATATTACATTAATATACGGTCTTCAATCAAAGCTATTTCAAACCCATTGATGATACGACTATTTAATTTACTAACATACGTCTCTCATATAGAACAGGATGCTATATTTTATTTTATTTAATCTTCTTTGAACGAGCGCACATAACACATTGAAATCAAATTGGAATCTATGTCCCGAATGGACCCCGAAGTGACAGCCCTGTGCTAGTGGCGCCCCGTGGTTATTATACGTGTAATGTTCATACAACTCGGGTCATAAATGACATGATACTGCGCAATCCAGACTTATCGGGGTCTGATGCAAGTTTTATCAGAATATTTTAGGACATGAAACAGTAAAACATCTTTTGAAACAAGTTTTTGGTTACATTTTTGTCTTTTATTTTCTATGCGGAGGCGAAGTGTACAAAACTTTTTTTTTCAGATTTCTTTTTTTTTTTTGTTTTTCTTACTCAGAATCGTTGACACTATCGATCCTCATACAAGAAAACAAGTGTGAAAAATTTCCATTCCAGATCGTCACATCTTTGTATGCAGTCTTTTTTTATTTATATATGGTCGTGACGCACTAGAACAAACATACATAGTAAAATCTGGGACACTTTTTTTCTTGTATGACGATCGATAGTGTCAACAATTCTGAGTAAAAAAAACAAAAAAAACGAAAACTGAAAAAATAATTTTATACACTTTTTATGAAAAACGTCCTGCCTAGGTACATTACTATCGGGTCGTATCAAACCGATACAAAATTTGATGAATGAAATAGAAAGTTTTTTTCTGTACGAGATTTAAACTGCTGAGAAGAGGAATCTGATTTTCCACAAATAAATCTACGGTTTATTGAGTGTATATTCATGCCCTGGACGAATTTGAAATCATTCCTCCTTTAGAGATTTAAGTACTTGTGAGCGAGAGAGAGATTTGTTAGAATTCACATTCGATTTCAGCGGTGCGAGAATAGAGCCCTAAATCGTTCCGCAAGGTGGCGTTTTAGATCTACCTCCCAATTACATAAAAAAATCGAAAAATATATATATTTATTTATTAGTTAGCAGCCCTATATTATGTTCCTGAACTAAAATGTCCCGCTAAGATTTGTAATAGAATATGAATAAACCGCGATTCAATCAGACACTTACATTTTGCATTGCAATTTAATATCAATTAGTTTCGCGCGCTTATTTAGACACAATAGCACAAGTGGGTGTAGTAAGCAGTCATTAATGTTCAAATTTTAATGCGAAACGTAAGTGTCTGATTGGTCCCGTCTAGTAACAAAACTCAGACACCTAAAACAGCCAGCGGTTCGCGTTACCGACTTGCCGTCAAGCGATAAAATCTGCCAGGGTCGAGTAAATCAGTTTTACACCTATAACTTGAAGGGACCGCCTGGCAACACCGCGGGGCTTAAGGGCCCCGTGAACAAGACAATTTGCGCAATGTTTACACATTATGATATGTTAGATAAAGTTATATTTATAAAATTCTGAAACTGGAACGTTGTAGACAGACCACTGTTTGCACGCATGAGGTGGAGGTTTTTCGTACACGGTCAGTTATTACTAGTATTATTCCGAAATTAAAAATTATTTTACAATGCCATGGAGAATCACCGCAAGGATTATCAAAATCCGATCTGAAACGATCCAGGACCGATAATCCTGACGAATAATAACTAGTGCCGACCTAAAATATTGAGAGCAGGACGAGGAGAAAAGATCTTTTATGAATTCTTACTATATATTTTGAACCTGTCAGTCGTTACCAGCTTTCAACAAGCCTCTAGTCTAGATCATAGATTTCAAATACTTACTTACTACAGTTACTACGCTGGCTCAGCGACCCGAAGTGGATCTTGGCCTCCAACACTAAAGGCCTCCACCCACCGAACGCGTGTAGTGCGCGGCGCGTGTCGTGCGCGGCGCGTGTCGGGCGCGGCGCGTGTCGGGCGCGGTTGAAGCGGTATATTCACAACGCGAGCGGGCGGCGTGTAGCAACACGGGCCCGCCGCGTCGGCGACGCGGTAGCAACGCGTGTGCAGCGCGGGCCCGCGAGGGTCCGCCGCGTCGCGTCATGCCTCTCTCACTACCAAGTACCAACACATTTAATATGTATCTCACTGTCTCTATCACACTTAGCAGCGCGGCAGCTGCGCGTGCACGCGTGGGCCCGCCGGGCCCGCGCGTCATATCTCTCTCACTACTAACACATTTAATATGCATCTCACTATCTCTATCACACTCAGCTGCGCGTGCACGTGCGGGCCCGCGCTTCACACGCGACGCGCACGACACGCGGCCGCGCTGCCGAGTTGTAACTTTAGCGCCGCGGGCTCGCGTTCGGACCGCGTTCGATGTGTGTTTGAAGTGTAGTTTCAATGCTTTACAACTTGCGCGGGCCCGCGCACGACACGCGTTCGGTGGGTGGAGGCCTTAAAGACACATAACTGTGCTCTGTCCTCGATAGCTTGTCACCAATCATGATCGGCAGTTTGATAATGACACAGGTCTTTTTGGACTTCGTACGTCGATCGTACGTCTACCATTAGATTACAAGTAAATAGTTCTCATCAAATAGGTGCGTCTGTAGACCCCTTTACTGCCACGGTTTTTGTAACATGTCTTTTTGCCACACTATAGCTGCTATAGCAAGTTTACGACAACACTTTGAAGCCGCCGCGCGCTTTGCATTTTCATTGTAAGTTTATGATTATGACTTGTCGGCGCGTGTGATGTGGTTAGGACCCTTTTAGGGTTCCTTTTTACCATATCTGGCACCCACGTTATGCATATACATAAACCTGTGGTTATACTTCCCACTGGTTTCGCCAGTTAAACTCCAATGGCAAGTTTGTTATTTAATAATAGTTTTGCTGTCTCAAGGCATTCTCTAACAATCAACCGTAGAGCCATAGGGGCCCGATTAAAGAACACAAAATGTGACGACCCGATGTATCAACGAGGTATCCTCACTTTCATGTTTCTGTCATTCTAAATCGGCTCACAGATAAATGCAAAAAAAGTGTTATCCCATTCTCAGGACAACCCCTTCTCTAAATGAAGACAGACGGGATCTTTTCAGCCCCCCTATTCTGTAACTGGTTTTAAGCTCACCTCAACGCTCACTCACAAATATATCTTGACACCGCGATGCGTAGTAACCAAGCGTAGGTAGAGGTCTAGTTTCGTGACGGGTGAACGGCGGGGTGAGCCGCTTTAACGCTTAGCGAATAACAGCCTAGGACCAAGTGGAAATTGGGCTACAGTACAGTCCAGGCGAACTATTTCACAATTGTACTTTGAACTCGACAAATGCAAGCAGGTAGTATGAATAAGCAAATTAGCGGTTATATCGCTTGAACCAGACCCGGTTTGGTATATTGAGGCTAATGAGGCCCATTCACGCCAATAGCAGTTCGCTATAACTAGACAACTTAGAAATAGCAGATAATAAAATTTCAGTACTGTCACAGCTAAATATAATTAGTCCACTTTCACTTGACCCACGGTACTGAAGTAATGGGCTACTCAATACATACTAATCCATACTATGCTTACTATATATGCTATCCATACTAATATTAATATTATAAATGCGAAAGTGTGTCTGCCTGTCTGCCTGTCTGTTACCTCTTCACGCTTAAACCGCTGAACTGATTGAGATGAAATTTGGTATGGAGATAGTTTGAATACATAGGATCCGACATAGGATAGTTTTTATCCCGGAAATCATCCCCTGAGGGAGTGAAATGGGGGATGAAAGTTTGTATCGAGCTACGATATAAACGAGTTCCACGCGGACGAAGTCGCGGGCGGAAGCTAGTCCATCTATATAAGTAACTCTGTCCGTCTGTCTGTTACCTTTCCACGCTTAAACCGCTGAACCGATTATTGAGATGAAACTTCGTGTGGAGTTAGTGTGAATCTCGGGGATGGACATAGGATAGTTAAAGTTAGAATGGAGCTACGATGTAAACGAGTTCGACGCGGACTGAGTCGCGGGAAAAGGCTAGTTTATTTATGATAGTCAACTTTGAAACAGCATAGCACCATAAACTGATCTCTTGCGAACGTACTTGGGGCAGAGCTGCCAGCTACCAAAGGCCTGGTCGTTGATAGTAATACGGACACAGCACACAAATATGGTAGTCAGCTGCGAACATAACCAGCCAGCCCCCCTATTCTGTAACTTGTTTTATGGCTCCTCTACATGATGGCCCATCCTAATGGCCCACTAGGATGGGCCAGCGTGTAGAGAGGGTAGTGGTGTCAGATGGCTTATGGCGCGGCGATGTCTTTCTCCGTCTAACGCATACTTGCGTCCTGTACGATGGGTCGCGATGGCCTACTGTATAGATCAGGCTTCAAGCTCACCTCAACGCTCACCCACAAATATATATCATGACAGCGATGCGTAGTAACTAAGCGTAGGTGGTAAAGGTCTAGTTTCGTGACGGGTGACCATCGAAATGAGCTGCATTAGCGCGTAGCGCCCAGCCCAGGGCTACTACGCATCGCGGTGTCAAGATATATTTGTGGGTGAGCGTTGAGGTGAGCTTAAAACAAGTTACAGAATAGGGGGCAGCAACGATAGACAACAGGATTTTTACGACGTGGCGGGAGGTGAAGGCCCTACAGTTTGAAGACTGCTGCCAGCGTCATATTTAACGTGTATCGGCCTGTAAAAGTAATAAGTAAACGCAAACCTGACGTATCATGGTCGGCCTTATCACGCGATAAGTGACGAGATAGGAGCGTCATCTCGTTGTACCGAACGGTGTCAGCCAGTGACGGACGCTCTATCCTGTCACTTATCGTGTGATAAGTGACAGGATAGAGTAGAGTCAGGGTAGAGCCTGTAAACATAATTGTTACTTCTGACATTTCTAATCTACGAGGGTCAAAATACAATGGTTCTCCTGCATGGCAATCACAGGTGTTCTAATAAGAGAGAGACGGAAAATATGTAGAAACTAGAAACTACGAACCCTGATACAATATTAATGATACGTCCTTGTAGTGCAAACTAATATGTTTCGCACGCAACTATTTACGATTCAAAACAAACGATCATATTGCTACAATAAAGATCCTATTGAAACAAAGAAACTGCTTACTTATACTATAACGGGCAGTACGCTAATCTGCATGTAATTAAAGATAGTACTTATATTATAGATCTTTACGTCACACCTGGCCATAATGCGAGTTTTACTGCACGCTGTGCGTACGGTAAAACTAGCATTGTGGCCAGATGAAGACGTAAAATTGTGTACTTACCACGGGCGGTAATGTACTATTACCATTGCATTATCATTACCAGTGCCGTTTTTTATGCTTAGATGTCATTCCATCCGTTTTATCTATGTTTATGAAACGCTTGGGTACGTAACTGACTAATACGAAGGTGTATTAACGATTGAAGGTAGTGTTTTTCGTTCGAAACCCGACCCGACTAATATATTAAATTAGCTTAGAAACTATTGCCACAAAATGTCTATTAGTGTTGTTACAGTAACGTTTAGCAATAAGCGTTGTGCACTAAGAAATAATCCGAAATTAACACGTAAATTCGCGTAATCGAAGACCTATATAAAAATAAACTTATCGGGCTATACAATTATTTTGTTTTTATCTGTCAATTTCTCTCTCTCTCTCTAAACTAAATAAGGATAATAGAAATATATATATATTTATAATAATTTATAAACCATATCTTTTGTTTCGTTCGATTCCAAACTCAACTCTAGCGAGGGTAGCCCCTTTATTCGCTATCAGGCATATTTGTAACCTATACGATTATAGGTACATTAGCAAGTATACCTCGGCCCTCGGTATAAATATCAACATAAGGTATGTTCTTAGTAAACACATGAGTAGAATGCCCTCAATAGCGGATATTATCGCGAATTCTAGATAGCGATAACGCGCGATAACAGAGGAACAAATCCTTTCCTTGCAAGTAGTAAACTTGAACAGAGCATTCATAGATTCATCCACAGCTACGCAATGAGAGCTATACGCTAAATCAAACACTATCCTAAATACCTTAGTTATTTTTTAACCCTCACAACGAGATAAAATCTTGTACCAATTTTTGACAAAAACTTCTAAATTCTTCCAATTGATTAAACTCGGAATTACCCATCATTAAGGAATAGTGTATGTTTTCATCAATTCTGCTATGACACACAGTTGGCTGGCTATGCGAAATGTTTTCTTCATAAGTTGTAGAGCGAATGTTGTTGCGAAAGGACTTGAATTAAACAAGGTTCAATTAAAGTCGAGCGTTGGATTGCTAACAGCTAAGCTACATAGGTATAATGAAGCGTGTGAGATTGCCTAGTCACTAGTAATAAAGTGTCATCTCGCATGCAAATCAACTGGGCTAAACTGGTATAAATAAATAAATAAATAAACTGACGAACAGTGAAGTTTAAGGTCCGACCGAGAGCTCTTTTACTATCTCGGCCGAGACCGAGACTGCGACCGATACTACATGGTAATCTCGGCCGAGACCGAGAATGAATAAAATTTGAAAAAAAAACACGTTTTTTGCTAAGAAACTGTAATACTAACTACTTAGAAACATAATACACATACATGTTATCATAGTATTCATGCTATTTCGCAACAAATTTTTATAACTCAACAGTCAACTGAGTCAACTTAAATCGTCCAAGATGGCCAATCAAAATCACGTAAAGAGTCACAACAACTCAACAACCGAATAGTCCGAACTCGTTTCACGGTCTCGGCCGCGACCAACAATCTCGGCCGGTTTTGGCCGAGAACCGAGACCGAGATCTGGGCTCGAATTTTGGCCGAGAATACCAATGATGTAAAATAAAAAGAGGTAGATACGTTGTCTATATGAAATTCCGTGTTTAAAAACGGGCAGGCTTACGCACACATGAAAGAGCTGCGAATATTGTAGATACACACTAGTAATGGGTATCAAATGAGAGCAGGACGGTATGCTTATTTCCGGGAGCGAAAAAGAGTCAAGTAAATACGTGTTGTAACGTACGATGCAGAGAAACTATACTTGTCTCTGTTTCTCCCACAGAAATTACCATAGCATACCGAGACGGACTGACATTGGCTGAGAATGTACAAAGAGTATTATTAAATCAGACGAGACACTTTGCCTCTAATCATATTCTCGTTTCGTACTATTGTACATTTATGTCTCGATTTAAGATGCTCGGCTCTTCATAAAATTATACGTCAGTCGAAATATACGTTTTTGCTGGCCGTCAAGGGACTGTAAACCTGAGCATATGGTTTTAATTTCAACTCGACACCTCCATGCGTGATCCTATAAGGGTTCCGTTTTACCCTTTTGATGTACGGAACCCTAAAAGCAGAGCGTGTAGAACGTTTTTCATACGAAGTATCTAAAAACTGCATGAAGAGCCAAAAATAAAGGGTCAAAAATAAACTTATCGGGCTATACAATTATTTTGTTTATCTGTCAATTTCTCTCCCTAAACTAAATAAGGACAATAGAAATATATATATTTTTATAATAATTACTAAACCATATACTTTATCAAAAATCACGAATCTTATGCCTACGATCTTATCAAGAACCCTCTGTTTCTATATTATTATTTGATCGGCAAAGATATTGCTTCTCTATCGCAGTCACGCTTCGGGTATATTTTTATTGCACTCAACGTGTTCTGGAAATTTCTTTTATGCACGTAATTATTGAATACGTAAAATGTATTAATATTATATATAAAAGTAGATTAGTTACGAATGATACGTTATTCCCTGGCCTTTTAAATATAATTAGTGCAAAATCGCATCACACACGACGGCATGGTTTTACTTTCGCGTTGCAAATCTGACAGCTCAGACACGTTCACACGTTGCCATTGACGGCGCGAAACTGAGGCGAGGTCCAACAATTGACTGAGTTTTAGTGTGCCACTTTTGGAGCGCTTGTAACATATCTACCTCTTTTTATATCATTGGAGAGTACTGAGACCGAGATGTCGGTCGGACCTTAGTAAACTTATCAGCTGTGAAATTTATTATTGACCGCTACCGCAGGCCGCGCCAGTGTGATAAAGGCGGGTCCGTTACCATCATAGCTCTTCTCGGATACAGATAAATACTATAGCCAGACGAGTATTCCAAAGAGTAGACCAAAAAATCGGGCTTATTCGGCCTGTTTTTTAATCGGAGTTAACAGCCCCTGAATCCAAGTGATTCACATACGAGGAGACAGTGAAGCGTGTGAATAGGCTGGTCATTGGTAATGGAGTGTCATCTCGCATGCAAATCAATTAGGATAAACTGACGGGCAGTGACACTAATCAATGTGACGCTTAAGGGGGCGTTACAAACGAAGCTCTTCTGAGATGCAAATAAATACTATAACAAATAAGTAAATAATAGGTATGTCACATGAAAAACAATAACTTTCGTAGTGGAGACATCCTGATCTTTTTTTTGAAGTGAAATCTTCTTTAGCGGCTCTGTGCACTTTTTGGGATGGGGAAAAATTGTTAAACTCGCCACAGGTGTCACGTGACCGTAAATGTTGAGAGATTCGGGACGAGGCTTGGGGGCGGGGGGACCGATGCCGTAGTACGGGACTGGCTGCGCAATTCGAGTTAGCGAGAAAAAGGGCGCAAACGCCATGCAATCCGCGGCGCTTACCCGTTCGGCCGACACACAATAAGTTCTCACGCGCTAATTTGCAAGTGAAATAGTTTACTTCTGTTGCTACGGTATTCGTCGATTCGAAATGTCAAAATATTCAAGTTTTCACTTCTGCCGGCACTCCCGAAATGCAACCCGGTTTTTTTTTGTAATTGTGTCCACTAACCTTAGTTTATTAAGTGTTTTTTTTTATTGTTCAAACAATTAATTATTCAATCGCGTCCGAAATAAATATTTTAATTTTGAATATTCGTATAGATCTGCATCAGACTGTTTCGACCCGATGCAACATTGTGCACGTCAATCTGTTTTGAATGGAAGTCAACAATTTAACATCTCTGAACCTGAAGTGAAAAAAACCAGCCAAGTGCGAGTCGGACTCGCGCACGAAGGGTTCCGTACCATTATTTATAAAAACGGCAAAGAAACACGTTTTTTGTATGGGAGCCCCCTTAAAAATTAATTTTATTCTGTTTTTAGGGTTCAACAAGGAACCCTTATAGTTTCGCCATGCTTCACCATTACTACTCGAAAACTTTAATTCGGCATGGGTACCTATATAAATCAATCACGCCGACGAAACAGAAGAATAAAATCTTGTTGGTTTTTTTTTGTGGTACCTCCCCTACACCTAAAGTGGGGACGACATTTTTTTTCTCGTTGAACCCATGGTGTGGGGTATCGTTGGATAGCTTGTTCAAAAATATTATGGGTTTCACGATTTTTCAAATAAGTGATTCGTTTGCGAGATATTGCGCTTTAAAGCCCAAATTTTTGTTCGAGTCATGTGCTAACCCATTACACTCAAGAGCAAATAAAACGGGTACAGATTTAGAAATCCTTTTTACTAGAATAGTTTCGCCTTAACTCTCGTCTTCAGCTAAACATTAAAATACATAAGCTTATTTAGGGCGACCTACTTTTTATAACAAGCAAAATAATGCATTCAAAACATACTCTTATGCTCTAAACAGTATGGTCGAGTTCGACTTGTTTGCTATACTTCCTCGTAACAGAAGATAACATCAATTTGCTTAATCCTTTAACGGCACAGAAATGAAACCATACTTACAAAACAACTTTCAAATCATATTTGCTAAACAGAATAATATGATATGTAGGTAATATACAATTAAGAGCATATAAACGGGTACGCATTTTACAGGAATGATGGTTTCCAGAATGTATTATGTCACCAGCTGGCAGCACCGTGGCGAGAGGTCTAGGTGTCAAAATCCACCAATCATATTGATGATGATTAAATATGATTGGTGGATTTTGACACCTAGATCTCTCACCACGGTGCTGCCACCTTGTGACATAATACATTCTGGAAACCCTCATTCCTGTAAAATGCGTACCCGTTTCATTCTCCCTGTGTCACCTCATCATCCTCCTGGCGTTGTTCCCGGTTGTGCCCCTAAAGGAGCCCGGGGTCCGCTTTGACACCTAATCCCAAGATTTGGCATAGGCACTAGTTTTACGAAAGCGACTGCCATCTTACCTTCCAACCCAGAGGGAAAACTAGATCTTACTGGGATTAGAAAAGCTAACGGTTAATATCCCGTACAGTTCCGAAAAACTCATTGGTACGAGCCGGGATTCGAACCCACGACCGCCGCTTGACAGCCGCATGCCTGAACCACTAGGCTACCGTAGCTGTGACGTCCCTGTGTCATCTCATTAGGTACGATCAAAGATGCTTCAAATTACAAAATATCGGTGGTTGCTAATAAAATTAAGGTTGTCTGGAAGAGTTCGCTCTTTAGCGATAAGACAGACTGTTCTTTTACTGTTTCACAAATTGAGGTACCTATACTAAGCACCAGTTGAAAACGAAAAAAAATGTAAACAAACAATGTATTGAATTTGACATATAAAACAGCCCATTAAATTGGTGTACAAAATTTGACGGACACATTGACTTACTATTACTACGTATAGACTGGCAACCCAGAACATTTTTCTTGACGTCTTCCCATCAGGTCGCCATCTTCAAATCAAAGACTATGTAATCGTGTAGTAGATGCGACAATTTTTTGAGTTCGGATTCAGTTATGTTATGGCTATAGCGTGATTTAATACACTCGTAAGTATAAAAAAAAAACTATTTATTGATTTAATCACCGACATTTGGTATATGAATTTTTTAAGGATGCACTGTGTTGATGCAATTTGTCTCAGCAATTTGTGTCAGATTTGATGACAAAGACCTATTTAAAAGGTCCATGCGGATTCTCAGATATCAATTTTAATAGCAATCGCAGCAAAACAAAAATCTAAGTCACGACCATTTTCAAATTGGAAATTAATATAATAATGATATTCTCCTAAATTGCTAATAGGTTCACATTCGGAGACCATACTCGCATCGCGTACATTATTTTTATAAGATAATTTACCTGGGATTTAAATAAGTAGAACTAAGATATATTTAAATAAGGAGAACTAAACGTTGCCAATAAAATTATTCAAAAAACCGATTAATAAAAAAAATCAAATGGTTGCTGCTATTTTGGCGCAAAAATTAAGATCTTTAAAGCTGCAAATCAGTAAGTCTAGTAAGTTTAATGTTCTACTAATAGGGCAAAATAGTCTTAGGAAATTGACACTTCTACATTTTTAGTCTTTGAAATAATGGCCGCCATCGGCGCGTATCTTATAAATTATAGAAAAAATCATGTTATTTTAAAAATTCTGTGAATTTGCCGACGAAAAGTGATTCCCGTACTTTTACTATTGTTGGGTTTGTTGTTGGTGCAATAGCGCAATGCAAAATAAGGCTTTTTTTTTAAGTTTCGCTCGGAACGACCGCCATCACTGCCCGCCACAGACTGAACTAAACCAACATACTCTCATGAGAGTATGTTGACATGCGCAAACTTATGCTAGGTGATGTCTACTCTAGTAATATGACTCAATGGCCAAGTTCAGTTTTAAAAGGTTATTCAGTAAACGTAACCACAGCAACTAGCGGCCAAATTCGCCCACTTCAAGTCTAATTGAAATCGTGAAAGTTTTATTGACAAATAGTATATCACATTGACGTAAATAGTAAGAAAATGCACCCAAACGTCATATTTCTAATAGCGCATAATAAATTACTCTTCAATACACCCACGCCCCTGAGTAATAAAATGTTGATAGTTCTATGACATTTGTTATCTGTGGGGAAAGTGTTGCCATTTTAGAAATTTTGTGGCAAGTACAATTTTCATGCGCGCAATGTGTTCTGTGGTTCTGTACTACATAAAACAATTTCCAGAGCTATAGAACTTCCTAATGTAGGTAGGATGTGTACAACATGGTGTAAAAACATCGTGAGGAAACCTGCTTACATCTATCTGCGAAGAAACTCAAAGGTGTATGTGAAGTCCCCAACCCGCACTGGGCCAGCGTGGGGACTACTGCCCGTTCCCTCTCATCCAGGAGAGGAGGCCTGTGCCCAGCTGTGGGATGTATTCCTATAGGCTGATTGATTACTGTATTTTATTATAACCTATAAACAAAACTGTCGACGATATTCGGAAAACCACTGAAAAAATTCACAGATTCAAGCAAGATGTTTAAAGCTCGGGGTCCATAACGTAATTTTTCATTTAATCTACAGCTCATTTGATAACTTTATTTGTTAGGCGCATATTCGTTAAAGAGTGAAAGTTTATGAGTTCGTTTGAGGCACTTAAAATTATGGACATTTAGTAGGTATGGATGCTTCAGCGATTTGAAGAATGTTAAGTAGAAGAAATTAGAAGATGAGTCAAATTTGATGTGAAGGTTTTAAATTTTATTCAATCGGTCTATTTAAGATAGTTCTAGGTATAGTGGAGAAATGTATTTCTAATTAGGGTCATTTCGCCGGTTAGCGACCACCTAATTTTATGTGCCGGTTGGCGACCACTTAGCTGAGTTGGTGAACTGAAAGGATATTTTCTCGGTTTATTAGTAGATTTCTATTCTAAAACAACAAATAAATGCATGTACAACTTATTTTCTGAATAGGGTCTGTAGAATTGATGTTATCTTCAATAGAAAATCCTTCTCCTTCAGGTGGTCGCGTACCTAACCAGCGTAATGACCCTATTACTTAAGTCAATAAAGTATTTTGCACTCTTGTGTCAGGATCGAACGATTTCGACACTAGTACATAATTGTAGATTATAGACATATTATTCGCGAGATGACACTGTCATAATTCCCTCCCATCCATGAGAGGAGGCCGTTGCCCAGCAGTGGGGCGTAACAGTCACCAGTATTCATGTCTGTCACAGCAAAGCGCTCATAAATATCTGACTCAACTAGGGCTAGTACTGGCTAGGGCCGAAAGGCTGTTCGAAACTTTTGCCCGCTTTTTTGGCCCCAAAATGTTACACTGCTTCATACACCAATACGACTTATTCAGCTAATATACAATTTAAATAACTACCACGCTGGGGTCATTATTCCAGGAAAAATCTTAATAGCGTGTTTCAGGATTATTCCTATACGTAACAGCTACATCTAGTGGCCTACTTGGCTAAACTATACAATCTTAGGTAAACAAACTAAACAAACTGAGGTGACAGTTTCAGTTAGACACTTGCAGTGTTGCCAGCGCGTCCTTCCAATTTCGGACGATGTGTAATCTGAAAAAGGACGGTTTTCAACATAATGGGACGGAAACAAAATTGGAATATTCATGATGACCAAAAATGACAAATCTCTACTTTATGACATGACAGATAGCTTAATTGAAGAGTATTCCCAAAAGGGACGGCACCTTGGAAAGGACGACGACAGGACGGTTGGCATTAAAAGGGACGGAAAACCGTCCTTTTTGGGACGATCTGGCAACACTGGACACTTGGCCAGTGATGCTGATGACTATATATACGTATTGTCATTTGTATTGGGTGAGTAGGTATGCGTAAGAGTTTATTATTTATCTTGCACACAGATTAAAAAAGAACACAAGTCGCAAAAATATTAAAACACGTTTAATGACGTAAAACGTAAACAAACAGGTGTTACACGAAATGCTTTCTCAAACCTTCATTTTTATCACACTGAGCATTAAAAATCACTCACGATAATAACAGTGTTGCCATACCATAAAACTCAAGTGAAAGTAATTAGTACTTATAAGAAAAATAAAATTGACCGCTCACAATTTCGACAGGTGATGAAAGTTTATCCGTAAACGGCCATCTTTAAAAAAAGCTGTCACTTTCGGTTGCGTCATCTGTCATTGAACTTGAATTTGAATTTCGAAACGAAAGTTCGATTTTCAAATATGGCGTACTTGAATCAAGGTGAAAGTAACAACAATAAAATTAAGGTGAATTGATGGTCTAATATGGTGTCATTGTTAACTGAACTATAGATATACATTATGCGGTTATCGTTTCTGTATGTAGCTCATTAGATTGATTTTATTGTGGTAAGGCATTAGTTTTGGTCGCCATTTTGACTGTGTGTTGTAGGCATGAAAGGAAGGCGTAGCATTGATACCTATTATGCTTCAATCGTACTAATTATTGGTATAAGATTGTCAGAGAGAACTTATGAAATCGTCTGCAGGACTTTGCTAGATCAGACTCTTTACTTGAAATTATTGATACAAAGAGCAAAGACGAACTAAAATGAATATGCGTTAATACCTAATGGGATAAACCGAGAATCGAACCGGGTAAGTTTGAGTAGGTATCCTGGTAAACGTCAAAATCCTCTCTACCACCCCACGCCAAGCAAGATTAACATTCCGAATTTATCCCAAGTTAACACGTTTACGCCAGCACTAGTTACGCGTGGGGGGGGGCAGAGGTTTCGGGTTCGATTCTCTTCTACATCGCATCGTCCATTACCAAGTGACGAAGTTTTCGAGGTAAAGTTTTACAAGAGTATGCTTTTTTATTTATTTTATTAATATTAAGTAAGCTAAAATCAAACTACTAACTACGACAGACTGGCAATAGTACATTGCCGCGAGGGAAAAAAAATCTTTACTTATTGATGACAACAGGTTTTTGTTTTTACTCACATGTTATCGCCAAGAATTTCCAGTGGCGGTGGCGTCCATTCTTTTTATCACTTTTCTAGTCACCACGAGTCAACATTTTTGTTAATAACCAAACACGCATTAACATGTTTACAAATATCTGTGAAATAACCTATGATGGCGCGTAACAGTTTTTTTCGTGAACTTTGCGCAGTGCGCGCGCATTAGATGAAATTTCTAAACAGCCAATACAAAATAAAATAAATATTTTCGTTTTAAAATGTTATCTTTATTAATTCATGTAAAATGTTATCAAAGGTGAATAATTTTACTAAATTAAACGTTTCTATATAATATCCAAAAAGAAATAGTCAATTATTTAATAAAAAGGATTTAATTTGTTTAGTCGAGTAAGAATCCATTTGCCGAGAATTAAAAAAAAGCTGTACATCCTGTACAACCCGGTTAATTTAAGAATGCACGGCGTGCATGCATACATCTTGCTGCAAGGTGCCAACGTGACGTAATCGGGATATAACCATAACACACAAGTGTCGTAATGTTATAAAACACGCGTGAACTAATATCCAGAATTATGAGCCTAAAAGCGACACAATTCGAAGTACGTTACGATCAATCATGTTGAAATAGTACATTACGTACCTAGGGCGGTAAATACGTGAATGGCCCAGATCGCAGGTGTTTGTGACCCGAACCGAAGGTGAGGGCCATAAATATGCGATATGGGGCTTTACGAATTACCGCCCGTGGTAAGTACACAATTTTACGTCTTCATCTGGCCACAATGCGAGTTTTACCGTACGCGCAGCGTGCAGTAAAACTCGCATTTTGGCCAGGTGTGACGTAAACCTACTTACATAATTCAAAAAGTGGTAGCAAAATAACGAATATTAAATCGATCGAAGAAACACTCGTTTATCTATGATATACTACGCAATTATTTTATTACTGTAAAAATCGAGTCGAACAAATTGCACAGCCATAACCGTGTCATTTTTACGATTAATCTTCTTGGATTCTGCAATTTATTACTTCGAGCCTCTAATTTGCACTCGGCTAAGACATGGCGGCAATTTCCTCCATTACCCGATTTACTGACCATTAACAAAAAGCCAAGCGAAGATAACCCTTGAGTCCAAATAAATAAGGGATGATTGTAAGTTCAGCGAGTGCAGGAATATGGTGGCGTTGGTTCTAGGAAAAGATGCGTTCAGAAACTCGGAAATATGAGTGACATTGCTTGGAGGTGTACTTGTTTTTTTTTAATTTATCATCAGCAAGTGACTCGCTATGGGCTTGTTTTATTATTTTTAAGAGCAAATGGGTACAACGTGAAATTGCGGTTTTATATTAAACTAGTCTAGTAACGTACGTAAGTACATTTCAATCTTAAAATGTGGTAGTAAGTATTCCACCGTAGCGTTTAAGATACTGAACCGATTTTGATGAATGATGTATCCAATCGATTCGAAATTATGCTCCGGGTGATATATGCTACCTTCTTGTATGAAAAAAGTTGTTTTTTTTTCGGTTAGTTTTCCGTGGTTTCTTGAACTTTCGATGCGTTCTGTCTTTGCTTTCAGACTAAAGAAAGAATTGCCATAACGTAGATCTAGTTACATGAATACCTTTTCGGCCAGACTATACAGTTTATAGAACGCTGAAGCTCACGTTGCACTAACGTCACCTCTCTCAGAATGATTAGGATGGTCGAATAAAAACTGCGTGGGCCAGCCGGTCCGCCCACAGCGCAGCGAATGCAACTGACACAGTTGAAGCGTGTTGATAGTCTCCGTTAGAATTGTTGAAAAGTAATAAAAAATACACCTATATCTGTCTAATCCCAGTAAAGTTTAGTTTTCCGTCTGGGTTGGAAGGTCAGAAAGTCGCTTTAAACGACTGCCTACGCCAAACCTTAGATGCCAAAGCGGACCACTGGCTTTATTAGTGTACCGGGAAAAAAGCTAGGATATACTTACACCTACGGTCGGGAATCCATCATTTTACCGAAAATAGTTTCATCGATTATCGTTTCCCATAACACTATTCGCAGAATTTCATCATCAGACGGAAATCATTCATCGAACTTCGTTAGATCGCTCATACATTTGCTCGAGTTACCTTTTACACGAAAATCAAGTCATCGAATTTTACTTTATTATTTTACTAGGTGATGCCCGCGGCTTCGCCCGCGTGGCTATAGGAAAATATAACATATTGAAATTTTCCCGTGGGAATTAGATGTTTTCCCGCTGGAAAAAGTAGCCTATGTCACTCTCCAGCCTCTAAACTAGCTCCATACAAAAAATCACATTAATACGACGCTCCGTTGCGACGTGAAAGAAGGACAAACAAACACACACACTTTCGCATTTATACCTAATATTAGTAAGGATTTGTCCATCGACAATAGTCGTTCATCGAATCGCCTTTACTATAATCTCGGTTTAACATAAGTTTCAATTCCCTAATTCTTATATTTTCGTATGAGGATTATAATATAGTAGATTAGGTCAGGGCAGGTAGAGACGGGGGGCTCGGGGGCGAAGCCCCCTAGCAGTAAAAAAACAACATACAATCGTAACAACGGTATTATTTGTAGGTTAGGTTTAGGGTTAGCTTGTGTCCATTAGAGCGGAAATAGGCACCCCGCGAAGCGGGGGTGACGTCGATACGCTGGCGTTTAGGTTAGGCTTAGGTTAGGTTTAAATGCCAAACCAACTAACCATGCCAACCAACAATACCAACTGTGAACCGTGTTTCTATAAATTAATATTATACACAACTGACTATTCTATGAAAAGTAAATTCGATGAATCGTTACGCTACGATTTGAGAAAAATTCGAAACGATTAACGATGAAATGTAGTTTGATTAAATAAAAATCAATTAATTTATGATTATGTGATTAGTAAAACAATGAAATGCAGTTCGTGGAATAGTTTTCGGCGACATGTAAATCGACGAACCCCCTACGGTCCGTGAGAACTTAAATCAATCTTCAGGTCTGTATTTCTTTCGCAGAAATCGTGTGCTACCATAAAGCCGGCCTGATGATGGAAACGGACGGTATCTATAGCTGCTAATTAGTATCTCATCAAATAGGTACACACGATAACCCCGTAGTGAACGGGATAATTAGAATCCTCTAAACTTCTAAAGGATTAAATATCTGTGCAAAAGTAGTCTGGCAATAAAACTTATTGCCTAATACGACAAGATATGTTCCTTTTATTGCTTGGTTAATTGAAAAAAATGCGTACGCTCTCGAACCGCACTGTAAAAGTATATTTCTTCATAGTGTAAAGTTATTTCTGATACACGAGATAATCTTAAAGCATGGCGATGACCGCGAACGTCTAGTTTGTACAAACCATTTAAGTGTACATTGTAATTATACCCCCAAGCGAGGGCTGTATTTGTTTTCTGAGTAAAATGCTCCGTTTTATCTTTTTCAACAGACTGGAATAAATGAGAGGTAATATATTCAATGGCTTGTACATTCCAGGCATTATAGCATTGACATAAGAATCATTTTGGCGTGCACTAGCGAATAGCCATACTAACTAACTAAAACGTATTTCTGTCTCTGTATTATTATTGTATAGAGATAATTGGATTCCCAGAACAGGAAATAAGATACATTTCATTCCGAAAATAGTAATAAAACTAGTGGCTCTGTGAGCTATACAAGAACATATTTTTAATTTCGAAAAAATTGTTCGTCAACCAGCTCACACAATTTCACGAGAATCGGTTGAGGAATGCGACCTGTAGAGGAGAACAGCCGGACAGCCGGACATACGAAAGAATTGTTTGGCCTAACTGAAACCGAGAACTTCGTTCGCGTCGCTCGCGCGTTCAACGAGGGGTGAAAGTTTGCATGGCAGTGCTGTGCGAGTAACGAGTTTAACGCAATAACTTACCAAAAGTAAGCGGTGGTGTCACGACCATTTGAACAGGATTCCCTTGCCAAGAAATATAGGTAGAAACTATTACCATTCAGTTCTTAAAATAAGCATATAAACAATTTAAAAAACCCGGCTACGGAAAGTCTTTGGATCAAGAAACCATAGTTTATATATAAAAAAGTAACTGAAAAAACCGTTGTTTTTTTTTCATGCGAAAGGCCTATGTCATACATACATTCACGCCTTTATCCCTATAAGAGGTAGGCAGAACACATGAAACTTGTGTTCCAGTGCCACTTTTAGCAACAATGTGGGTATAAAAGATCGACAAAATGTGATATCGTAGTGACAGGTTGCTAGCCCATCGCCCACAACACACTTCAACCCTGTTCCCTTAGTCGACTCTTACGACACCACCCACAGGAAGAAAGGGGGTGGTGCTATTCTAACCCGACACCACACGGTGTCACCCGGAGAAAAATTTCGAATCGATTGATACCTCATTTATCAAAATATGTTCAGTCTCTGAAACGCTGCGGTGGAACATAGGTAAATACAAACAGTCATAATACATCCCTTTAGCAGTCTATATGTATAATAGACTGCTAAAGAGACATATGTTCCTTTCGGCTCTGCCGTAGTCAGACAAAAAAGGAAGCTAAATGCCCAATTAGCTACGGCTGCTAGACATGAGTCGTTCGCGAATGAGTGATTCAAATGAAGTACTTCACTTGGTGTCACTCTTTCGTTCACTAGTTCAGTTCGGATTCATATACTTCAATACTTCAGTATATCATTTAGAAAATTGATAGTTAATTCTGCCTATTGATCATTGAATATGATTCGATTCGATGATATGAGAGATTTAATGTTATTTTAATTTTAAGTACGGCAAGTAACTCAATAGTTCATTGAAAGGCACGCGTACGACTGATATGATATACTCAATCTAATCTATCAATCTATATCAACTGATGTAGATGCACCTCTAGAGCTACTGAACTAAATTGAACTGGTGAACTAAAAGTGTGATATACTTCACAGCGAACGAAAGATGCATATCAATCTTTTCTTTTTAGTGACACGTTTTGCGCATGACTAACGGCTGCAAGACTGTATGACACTACACGAGTGAATGCTATTGCCTTATACCTACATAGGTTAACTTAGAATGGGTTACTAAATACTCAGTGAATGTTAAACGTACACATTGCACAAGAACAATGCTTAAAGCCAAGTCTAATGAAAGAAGCGTAGGCAAGTCGACTGGTTTTGTGCATCTTTGTATTTGATAGTAATCTTGTATTTTAATTTGACTGTTGGCAGCATTTTAAGCAGGCACCTAGGTCAGAGGCGTAGCTAACGAGCTAGGTAACCAAAGGCCCTGGTTTATTGCTGGTGCAATATAAACCGGAGGGCCTACCGCGAAACGAAAACGAACTTCGTTCGTGTATCTCCCTCTCTGTCGCACATGTCAATTCGAGTGACAAAGACAGAGATACACGAACGAAGTTCGTTTTCGTTTCGCGGTAGCATTGCGGGGTCCTAAGTAAACCGTTTACTTTTCAAAGGTTGGAGTATGTTCCAGTAATTCAATTTGAGCTTTGCTAGACATAGTCCGAGGGCCCTCTGAGCTTGGGGGTCCCGGGGAATGGCGCCACTTAGCCCTCCGATAGCTTCCGACCTAGGTACAGTCGTATGTATGACGACAACTTAATTGTTGCAGAAATAAGGTCTGCCTACATATTTTTGAGACTTTGTGGTGTATACATACATATTGGTGCCCTTGACTGTACCGCAGTACCGCACGGTTACAATGACAAAAAGATGGACGCGGTCTTGTGCTATACTGTAATACCTACTCTTGATTTTCGGTCATTAATCGAGTTGAAAACCTTGTATTTGTAGACCTAATGTCAAGTATATCAGTAACACAATACATTTCTGACACTTCGTACCGACGTTAATTAGGCTTAAGGGATCTTTATAAAACGGGCCTAAGGAGGTTTCCCACCCGCCGCCAGCCATAGTCGCCTTTACAGCTCGCTCGTCGTGTCACGCAGCACAACTTTACGCCTGTGGACCTTGTCAGAATCCTGCTCAAAGTCCTTGGTGTCACAGGTATTTTACGAGAAATCTGAGCAATACCCACCCCATCTGACCTTCCATGCATTTTCCTTACCTGTGAACAATCAAATACATAGTAGGTAGGTTAGTCGAGACAAAGTGAGCATCTTAAAGACTAATAGAACACGGGCGTTGACTGGAAAATTATTATTACTCCAAAAGAAAGAAGGCAAAAAATATGCCTAGTGACGAAAATCCATCCCGGATATCTCAAACAATTACGAAGCTACAACCGTTTTAATATTGCTTGTTAGAGAGAGAAAAGGCTCGCAGTTAGTGACGTCACAATCTGCGAGCGTCATAGTAAATTACAATAGTTTCATATGGAGTTGCGTTTTGCGGCAAAGGGACAGAACATACCCCTTAAAACTTTGTGATTATTTAACTTCTTGCGTTGCTTTTCTCTCCATTTGACTTCATTGTTAATCCGTTTTCGAAAAATAACGTCAGTTTTGATTATTTTATTTAGTGTCTACCACCCCTATTACCTACTTAAGTAGTCACCATAGTGCGGAATTTCTATCTTTTCAGGCGGCGGTATGTGCGCTTGCGCTTGTAACTACGAGTATGCAGGTTTTATCTGTATGGCAGTGATACGACAGTCGTCTTTAGAGCCGTTACAGACGGACTACATTTCGAATTTCGACTACTTCCTGGCTGCAAATATGCTGTTCTGGCTTCGAATGCAGTCGTCGCAATAGCACGCCGACTGGCAGGCGGACTGCGCAGTCGGTTTGCAGGGGCGCTTCCACGAAATTGGAAAGTCGAAGTTACATACATGCATCCCTGTCACTCGAGTAAGGGAGTGCGATAGAGATGGAAATACCCGAACTTCAACTTTCGAAGTTCGTGGTAGCACCACAGTTACGCCAACTGCGAAAGAACTGCATTCAAACTATTTCAAACTGCGCACAGCGGAAGTTCGCGGGCCATAGACGGACTGCTTAGAGCAGTCGAGACCAACAGCACGAGAGCAGTCGTCATATTAAATGAGGCCTCGACTGCTCTAAGCGTCCGTCTATGGCGGGTCTTATAAGCGCACGCACAGATAACAAACGCGCTCAAAAGATGAGATTTTCATACGTTCTTTCCATTCCCACCACGTTTCTTCTATGTCATAGTTCCTCGTCTACCTCTGTCAAACCCATCATTAATCCAATGAATTTTGTCTTCCTATCTTTACATTTAATTTATGTTTACCACAGAATAAGTAATAGATTACTGCAAAGCTGATTGCCTTACTTACTGTAGAGTGTAAAACAAGTTTCATCACCAATTCAATTAATTTTGCCTTTCCATCTTTAAATTTAATTTATGTAGATACAATCACTGCAAACCTGAGGCTTCATTACAGTAAAGCAAGTTCTGTTTCAACACAACCAAGGAAACGTGCGTGTTTGTGGGATGGTTAGCAAAGGTGTGCGACTTGATCGTTTTGAAGCGAAATGCTCCGTAGAGGTTTGTTTCTTTTGGTCCTAAAATATGCTTCAATGCGTCTATGGAAATTTACATATTAAGATACCTAGTTAAGTTTGCTTGGAAAAAGCCTCACGCACCATATGAGTACAAGGTGTTAAAACAAAAAAAAATACCGGGTTGCACTCCGGGAGTGCCGGCAGAAGTGAAAACTCAATGACATTGTAACAGTTTTTCGATCAGGTCACGTGTCCGTCTTATGAATTTTCAATCTGTCGAATCTTACGGTCACGTGACCTTTGGATATTAGTGTCCAGCGAAGCTCAAATAACTCGGCTCGGAAATGAACATCCCCGAGGAAGACGGCAAGAAGATTGTTCCCTCGCCACACCAGCAGTGATCTCCGAAGTGTCGGTGCAGGCTCATTGAGAGATAAGCGACTGTTATTCAGTGTCTTCCTACTAGAGAGTTGTAATTGCCATAATACTCATGCATGATAAATGGCCACCAAAACGAGACTAAGTCCAACACCATTTACCTTTGTACGTGTTATGGTGCCCGGGTGCCTCGCAAACTTTTATGGATCGTACTTTATGGTTAGCAACTCAGTATTTTTAAATGAATACTTAGTGTCACTACGTAATATATGCTCCTGCACCCTCATGCGTTCCTAGTTACAGTAGGATAATTTCTTTACTCAATTTATATTTCAAGTCATACCTAAAAATAAATACGTGCAAGATATGCGCTCCTAGTACAATGACCCGACCTAGTCGAAACTCAATGCTTCTCTTTTACACGCCCATTACCTCACTCTCTCACCCATGCACTTACGCGATACTCAACATATACACAAAACTAGGTGTACTTCTAATATTTACATCAATCTATATGTTCCTGGTCATACTGTGCAATTAATTACTCTGTGTGGCCGCTGTCCAACGCGCTATAAAAAATCAACTAAAGTTCTTACAGCAACCAGCTCCATATTATGCACCCCTAGTACCGTGCTTCATACATTTTGCACATCACACAATATATTCGAATATTTCAACCCGCAGAACTGCAAATATATAGGTACAGAATCAGAATCAAACATTTATTCATAACTACTACACTAACAAACGGGCTGCGAGAAAAAAAGTGTAACTATAGCGCGATATTCCAAAGTAGGTAGGTATTAAAATTCATCTTAATCCGTTCAGCCGTTTTTGCGTGATTTAGTAACAAACATCCAAAAATTCAAACTGGCATTTATAATATTATATAGTAGGATTAAATTCACTTGCTAATGTTTTCTTAGCGACATGCAAGGTGCTTGTCCTCTACTAATATCAGTAAATCGCCGACAAGCATTGCATTATGCAGCAAAATGTCGCGGAATAACTCTTAAGTCGCTTAACTATTCCACGACTGATGGGGTTGCGGGAATGCGGGAACGAATGTACTTGGAAACGTCGGGCCTGTTTTATTAGTTCGATTGGTAGATGAATCAGAATGACAGAGACGTGAAAGAAATGCGTCGAGTAGGGAATCTAGAGATGTCCCTTTCCGTGAAGCGACTTAATTTATTTATTTTAAAGTTTATTTACATTGCACTAGTGACACTTTACGTCATATTAAGGCGAGTTTAATTTCATAACTTCATTAAGACAACTTTCAAGGTTTTCATGCCATCGTGTTCCTGCTGATCGATTGCGTTAAGTCAAAAGGAAAATCCAAATGCTCATTTGAAAAGTTACGCAATTAGGTACCCCTTCATCCCTAACTAGTTAAAATCTGAATCAATAAGAAGTCAATACTTACAAATCTTTTTAGTACTCATACTCATTTATTAATAAAATATAAAATTTTACATGTCAAAAATAATATGAATTATAATATTCAAATGGTCAAGTCTATGTCAAATTAATTTGAATACAATACAGTCAATAATTGCTTTTTGTGTTTCAGTAGAAACTTCTTAGCGTTACTAGTTATTGCATTAAATATAATGGAAAGTACGTAATTAACTAAGATTCGCTTGTTAATCTTACCCTAACCGGTGATTACTAAAGAATTACCCCTAATCAATACACATGCATTGCATTTTCACTGAGGCTGATGAAACGATATCAACAGATGTAGATTCCGTGTATTAAAAGTTTATTGCTGATCGTAGTGATCGTTCACACCTTCCGTTCGTTTTGTTTCGTTCGTTTTCTTGGTCCTATAGGTATTGTCGGAACCGGTGTAGGCTCGGACAAGAATAGGTCTACGGTCTGCCCCGCCTGTCGTAGAAGGCGATTAAAGGGGTTGATAGGGGTCGCAGTGATTCTGGCAACGGCCGGGGCACCCCGCCTTTAAACCCCAGGGAAGGCGACGAACATCTTTTCTACTCTAGGACGAGCCAAATGTGGCGAGGCGAGAGTGGGGCTCCAAAGCGTTCCCAGTCCTGGAGTCCTCCGCATGTGAGCGCAGATGCCGGGCGCGGTTGGAGTTTTTAGTGGATAGAAATGGGTGAGGACCAAATTCTTGGCCAGTAGTTAGCCATACAAACTGAAGACGTGTACAAAGTTCCGTTGTGGCACAATAATGAACCATAGAATTGTATGGTGAATTTTCGTGTCACACCGGAAAACTTTTACAGAATATTTAATTGAGTGAGTTAAGTTGGCCAAGAATTTGGTCCTAACCCAAAGGCCACGTCCGCATTTTCTACACAAAAAAAATGTATTGTTGGATCGACGAACGAACACGCTGCGCGATCTTCTAGCCATTAGAGTTAGTTAGTGTACCTTATTGTAAACACTGCCGGCGAGAATTCTCGGTGTGTCACAACGACAAGTTGTCATCGCTCGGCGATGCTCGCCTGGCGGTTACAACACTCGCTGAGACTCTTGCTTGGTCGCGACGCGTGCAAGCCAGTGCAGAAATGTACGTCTCGTCTGCCCCGAGCGAGTGGTCCGAAGCGAGTGACAAAACTATCGCTCGTTTCTCGCTGCTTGCCGACTCGTTACCATAATTTTTCGTGCTGACTGCTGACCGTCGGCAGTGTAACAGGTGTCTTTTCCGTTCTTTGTAATACGAAGTCGGCTAGTAGTATGATTCGCTTTCTCAACCACCCTTTTCTATTTGTGTGTGCTATATTTGAATAATCATTTTTCCATTCTATTATATTACCAGTATGTGTACTTAGTATTAAACACATTCACTGCCAACATTGCATACTAGCCGATAAAATGCGAAAAACCGTATATTACCTACATACGAAGATGTCAAACTTTTTATTAGAAGGGAATAAGAGCCTTTGACGTCTTCGATTGCGCAGTTACTTTTGATGCTGACTGTAGATTGAGGAACGGAAGCTACGTGCAGGGCACCCACCTAGCGGGTTTCTGCCACTGAAATTGTTAAAGGACTTAGGTAATAAGAATAACAAAAGAAAGTATCATCGTAACGCATTATTTAATAATTAATAAGATTCAGATGCATGCGTTATACGTTAACCTAACGATTAAATTCTAATCACGGAATTTAACCGTATTATAGACATGCGAAGTCTATGGGCCTTCACACGAGATTCTTTATGCTCTGTGCTATCAATCTATCATACAAACACACATAATGAAAATTAGATGAGTAAAGCGATTGAACAATTCTTGCGAGTGGGACCCAGGATAGCCCAGTTGGCAAGAGCAGTACACGGAATGCAGGTTTAAATACACTCTTGACGAATATTTTTTACTTTGAAAATTAACTCATTCACAGCTAAACTACGCTCGTAGCTACGCCGTAGCCTGCATAATTTTCATATGTAGCGAAAATCGCGCGTAGCTCTCACGCATGTATGTCGTGATTAGCGTCGTAAACATTGTTAAAAAACCCTCGACATTTTCATTTCAAAGTCCAATATCTCGAAAACGGCTGAACAGATTTTCATGAAACATGGCTAAGAACACTCGGGATAAAATTATCTATGACACAAGGAAACTAAACGAAAATCGGTTCAACCGTTTGGGTGCTACGATACCACAAACAGATACACAGATACACAGAGAGACATCTTAAACTTATAACACCCCTCTCTTTGCGCCGGGGCCGACCAGAGCCCGGCTCTTAAGTTTATGAATTTTATGATTATGATCCCGGAAATCATACTAAGTATGTGGGGGAAGAATTTTTATTTGGAGATCCATACTAATATTAAAAATGTGAAAGTGTGTCTGTTATACCTCTTCACGCTTAAACCGCTGAACCGAATGAGATGAAATTTGATATGAAGACAGTTTGAATCCCGATGAAGGACATAGGATAGTTTTTATCCCGGAAACCGTACCCGGAAGGGGTGAAATTGGGGATGAAAGTTTGTATGGTGCTACGATATAAACGATTTCCACGCGGACGGAGTCGCGGGCAGAAGCTATTACGATATAAATGTATTAAATGCGGACGAAGTCGCGGGCAAAAGATAGTTCTTGTTAATAATAAAGGTTTTCTTTAACAACATTGAACCAAACGTAGTTCATATTTACACATACACTCATACGATCCCTTTATTGAGACGTATAGTTTTTACTGCTGCGCTTACGCACGGACCTATGAATGGGCGATTGTATGACGACCTCCAAGCCATCTGGCTCGCGTTATAGTCAGTTACTTATTAAGAGCATTTAAAATTTGTACGGACGGAAAACCTGATGCTGAAAAGCTAATGGTGAATATGCGATTGGGATGTTTATGATATGACTGATTTATTTATTTTTCGTAAGGCTGATTCTATTTCTCTACTTCAAACGTCAAAATCGCTTTGTGCGTGTGAAGGTTGTAGGGAAATGGGAACCAGTGACGTCACGATTTATTTTTATTTTGTAGCCAAGCTTCAATATTCTAGTGAAAGATTCCTTTCAATCGGTAGGCCGTATAGCCAAGCTCCATTCCGAAGGGCTATTCAATAGTAGCTTCTGCCCGCGACTCCGTCCGCGTGGAACTCGTTTATATCCTAGCTCCATACAAACTTTCACCCCCCACTTCATCCCCTTAGGGGATGATTTCCGGGATAAAAACTATCCTATGTCCTTCCCCAGAACTCACACTATCCTATACCAAATTTCATCCAAATCGGTTCAGGGGTTTAAGCGTGAAGAGGTAACAGACAGACAGACAGACACACTTTCGCATTTATAATATTAGTATGGATTCTATTAGTGAAAGATTCTTTAAATCGGTTGAGTACCTAGTTCACATGATTTTTCCGTAAGGGCCGATTTTCGACCGCGCCATTATCATCGTGTTAATTCCTTGAATGTACCCCGCCTAATAAAATGACTACCGTCATCCAATGGTCAAAACCCCCCTATTTTTAAATGACGTGATATATGGACAGCCCCTAATAACGTTTTAATTGGACGTAGTTTTTACAGCACGTGCGTTTACGCACATCGATGAATGGACGTTTATATACTTTGTATGGCGACCTCCAACAATCAACATCTGGATCACGTTATCCAGTTACGAAACAAACATGAGAGCATTTTAAATGTTTGTACAATGATATGCTGTTTGTTGATTGTTTGTGTTCTTTTTATATCGCTATGGAAAAAAAACTCATATAAAATGTAATAAGTGGATTCGAGTTTACAGAAATTCAGTTCCTCCCCATTCTGCAATCGATATTCGATACCATCCATACTAATCCATAGCTCGGCCGAATTTCACCTTCCGATACAAACGTAGTTACGCTCATTTTAAAACTATCTGTTGGATTGTGACGAAACTTTGCATATACAATAACATGAGGTATATCTATGTCTGTAATTAGTTTGTATAGTTCAAGTTTATAAAACAAACGAAATACAGCAAAAACAAGTTTTGTAAAAACTTAAATTCGCTGTATTTTTTTTACTATGGTATCTGAAGCTACATAAACTAATTACAGACATAGATA
The DNA here is from genome assembly GCA_947049275.1 of Epinotia bilunana. Taxonomy (NCBI): domain Eukaryota; kingdom Metazoa; phylum Arthropoda; class Insecta; order Lepidoptera; family Tortricidae; genus Epinotia; species Epinotia bilunana. The sequence continues at coordinate 4,532,017 of OX346274.1, forward strand.
TACCTCATGTCATTGTACATGCAAAGTTTCGTTACAATCCAACAAGTAGTTTTAAAATGAGAGCGTAACTACGTTTGTATGGAGAATCGAGCTTACTGGCGGACTCTAGTATAATGGCGAAAGTAGCTCTGTCTGTCTGTCTGTTACCTTTGAACAGATTAAGGTGAAATTTGGCAAGGAGATAGTTTTAGTCCCGGGGAAGGACATATGGCCCGGTAGTCATCCCCTATGATGGTGAAATGGGGGAGCAAAAGTTTGAATGGAGGTACGATCGATATAAATGGGTTCGATGCGGACAAAGTCACGGGCAAAAGCTAGTGGTATGATATTTCTGGGCTGTTATTCGCTACACGTTAAAGCGGCTCACCCCGCCGGCCGGTCGCCCGTCACGAAACTAGACCTCTACCTACGCTAGGTTACTACGCATCGCGGTGTCAAGATATGTATATTTGTGGGTGAGCGTTGAGGTGAGTTTAAAACAAATTACAGAATAGGGGGGCTGAGCATCAGGGCGATAAACTGTCTAATCCTCATCTTCCTAGCGTTGTTCCCGGTTGTGCCTAGAGGAGCCCGGGGTCCGCTTAGACACCTAATCCCAAGATTTGGCATAGGGACTAGTTTTAGGAAAGCGACTGCCATCTGACCTTCCAACCCAGAGGGAAAACTAGACCTTATTGGGATTAGACCGGTTTCCTCACGATGTTTTCCTTCACCGAAAACCTAACGGTAAATTTCCCGTACATAAGTTCCGAAAAACTCATTGGTACGAGCCGGGATTCGAACCCACGACCGCCGCTTGCAAGCCGCATGCCTGAACCACTAGGCTACCGTAGCTCTATATTGTCGTCGCCTTGTAATTAAATTAAATCTTATACTGGCGCAAGATCTATCTAATAATGTCTAGGATAGTAATCCACTTCACTTTAAGAATGTCGATGCGTTGAGTGGATATTGGCATTCATATTAATTATTATTACATACATACTCTATCTGTGAGTTCCTTTAATTGGCTTTGTATTACTATTTAAGACTTATATCATGTTTTGCATCTGTTAGTACCTACTCCTTAAGTATAAATAAATAAATACACGCCTTTATTCCCAAAAGGGGTAGGCAGAGCACATGAAACTTAATGTTTCAGCGCCAATTTTAGCATAAATGAGGGTATAAAAATCGAAAAAATGTGATATTGCAGATTGCTAACCCATCGCCCACAACACACTTCAACCTTGCTCCCTTAGTAGATTTTTACGACACCCATAGAAAGAAATGGGTTATTCTGAATCTAAATTAATACACATAACGTTTGACACACAAAGTTTGATTGCATAACACTAACACCTCATTATCAATTTAATTTTGTCTGCTTATTCATATTTTTAAATTCTGATAACCAATAAGGCTGAGCCGTCGTGTATACGAGACCTTATTATTCTTGACACCGAAATTGTATACTGAAGCGAAGTATAGGTACCTCACCTAATTATCACGTCGGCTGTAGATAAGTGCCTTGTAGCTTAAGGACGACCATTCTCGCCTAAGCCTATCTCCCTCAGATAAGCAAAACAATCGTCTCTGTCAACACCGACACGTGTGCTTCCCAGAAAGTGATTCATCGTCCATTAACATCTATACAATCTCAACCTTACTCCTTTCACTTAAGACCTATATATGCAATATGAGCTTGGATAAAGTCTGTCCTTTCTTTAGTGTGCCTTACCCAGTTAGCTGAAGGATTAGAACTCGATTTATTAATGCGATGAGTTGGTTCGCGTAAAGACAAGATGATATTTTTGACGCCAAAGTAACGGTTGCTTTTTAACCAACTTCAAAAAGGAGGAGGTCCTCAATCCGTCGGAATCTTTGTATGTAATTATACACGCGCTATTGGCGTTACGCGGCGTTTTTCAAAAAAACCTATACGTACGAAATATCAGTTGATAGGTATTTAACAGTGGCTTTTCGGTGAAGGAAAACATCGTGAGGGAACCGGTCAATTAATCCCAATAAGATCTAGTTTTCCCTCTGAGTTGGAAGGTCAGATGGCAGTCGCTTTCGTAAAGCTAGTGCCTACGCCAAATCTTGGGATTAGGTGCCAAAGCGGACCCCGGGCTCGTCGAGGGCACTACCGGAAATAAACGATATTAGGAGTATCACTATGGGTTGCAAATGTTACAACAGAATGATTACCACAAGGCACCGAGCTTGGTCCTTGCATGTTGACAAATGTTGCATTGCAAATAGTATTAGGTATGTCTGATGCGACTAGCATGAATGCAACCAAACGGCATCATGGCTTAGCGAGTCGTGACTTAATTAAGTAATTAAGCAAATAGCACCGTGACAGGACCGTGGGAGCGACGAAAATAATGACAGTCGGCAAGTCAATGCCCTGTCTGGATTACTGTCATTACTGACAGTAGAATGGTGGTAGGAAATATGATTATGGATATATGGTTATCTGATGACCGACTGTGGACAGATTTCTATGACCGATTTCCTCCCGATTCAACAGATTTCCATTCCAGATTCCTATCCCTACAGATTCCCATTGATATGGATTCCCAATTCTACAGATTCTTAACTCTACAGATTCCCAATTCTACAGATTCTTAATTCTACGTATTCCCAATTCTATAAATTCCCAATTTCACTGATTCTTAATTCTAAAGATTCCCAACTCTACAGATTCTTAATTCTACGTATTCCCAAATCTATAGATTCCCAATTCCACTGATTCTTATTTCTACAGATTCTTAGTTCGCCAGAATCGCAATTTTACAGATTTAGAATTGGAAAACGGTAGACGTGAGAATGTGTAGATATTAGAAATATGTATAACTAGCATCTGCCCGCGACTCCGTCCGCATGGAACTCGTTTATATCGTAGCTCGATACAAACTTTCATCCCCCATTTCAGCCCCTCAAGGGATGATTTCCGGGATAAAAACTATCCTATGTCCTGCCCTGGGATTCAAACTATATCCATACCAAATTTCATCTCAATCGGTTCAGCGGTTTAAGCGTGAAGAGGTAACAGACAGACAGATAGATAGACAGAGACAGATAGACAGACACACTTTCGCATTTATAATATTAGTATGGATTCGGATTTTGTTTTAAAATTCTTGTACATAATCTACAGTTTCATTATTCCTGTTACAGGCCCCACCCTGTATACATTATGTCAGGTCTAGCCGACAAAGTGCGAGGGGGCGGCCTTCAAGGGCGCGTCGCACCCCAATTAAGGTTCAAGTTCAATGACATATCGATTGGCCAGTGCAGCCTCTGTTTGCTGTGCTTTCTGTACTTTGCGAGGAATACTTTAATTCAAACTAGTGTTAGTGCAGCCTCTGTTTGCTGTGCTCTCTGTACTTTGCGAGGAATACTTTAATTCAGACTAGTGTTAGTGCAGCCTCTGTTTGCTGTGCTCTCTGTACTTTGCGAGGAATACTTTAATTCAAACTAGTGTTAGTGCAGCCTCTGTTTGCTGTGCTCTCTGTACTTTGCGAGGAATACTTTAATTCAAACTAGTGTTAGTGCAGCCTCTGTTTGCTGTGCTCTCTGTACTTTGCGAGGAATACTTTAATTCAGACTAGTGTTAGTGCAGCCTCTGTTTGCTGTGCTCTCTGTACTTTGCGAGGAATACTTTAATTCAGACTAGTGTTAGTGCAGCCTCTGTTTGCTGTGCTCTCTGTACTTTGCGAGGAATACTTTAATTCAGACTAGTGTTAGTGCAGCCTCTGTTTGCTGTGCTCTCTGTACTTTGCGAGGAATACTTTAATTCAAACTAGTGTTAGTGCAGCCTCTGTTTGCTGTGCTCTCTGTACTTTGCGAGGAATACTTTAATTCAGACTAGTGTTAGTGCAGCCTCTGTTTGCTGTGCTCTCTGTACTTTGCGAGGAATACTTTAATTCAGACTAGTGTTAGTGCAGCCTCTGTTTGCTGTGCTCTCTGTACTTTGCGAGGAATACTTTAATTCAAACTAGTGTTAGTGCAGCCTCTGTTTGCTGTGCTCTCTGTACTTTGCGAGGAATACTTTAATTCAAACTAGTGTTAGTGCAGCCTCTGTTTGCTGTGCTCTCTGTACTTTGCGAGGAATACTTTAATTCAGACTAGTGTTAGTGCAGCCTCTGTTTGCTGTGCTCTCTGTACTTTGCGAGGAATACTTTAATTCAGACTAGTGTTAGTGCAGCCTCTGTTTGCTGTGCTCTCTGTACTTTGCGAGGAATACTTTAATTCAAACTAGTGTTAGTGCAGCCTCTGTTTGCTGTGCTCTCTGTACTTTGCGAGGAATACTTTAATTCAGACTAGTGTTAGTGCAGCCACTGTTTGCTGTGCTCTCTGTACTTTGCGAGGAATACTTTAATTCAGACTAGTGTTAGTGCAGCCTCTGTTTGCTGTGCTCTCTGTACTTTGCGAGGAATACTTTAATTCAGACTAGTGTTAGTGCAGCCTCTGTTTGCTGTGCTCTCTGTACTTTGCGAGGAATACTTTAATTCAAACTAGTGTTAGTGCAGCCTCTGTTTGCTGTGCTCTCTGTACTTTGCGAGGAATACTTTAATTCAGACTAGTGTTAGTGCAGCCTCTGTTTGCTGTGCTCTCTGTACTTTGCGAGGAATACTTTAATTCAAACTAGTGTTAGTGCAGCCTCTGTTTGCTGTGCTCTCTGTACTTTGCGAGGAATACTTTAATTCAAACTAGTGTTAGTGCAGCCTCTGTTTGCTGTGCTCTCTGTACTTTGCGAGGAATACTTTAATTCAGACTAGTGTTAGTGCAGCCTCTGTTTGCTGTGCTCTCTGTACTTTGCGAGGAATACTTTAATTCAAACTAGTGTTAGTGCAGCCTCTGTTTGCTGTGCTCTCTGTACTTTGCGAGGAATACTTTAATTCAGACTAGTGTTAGTGCAGCCTCTGTTTGCTGTGCTCTCTGTACTTTGCGAGGAATACTTTAATTCAGACTAGTGTTAGTGCAGCCTCTGTTTGCTGTGCTCTCTGTACTTTGCGAGGAATACTTTAATTCAAACTAGTGTTAGTGCAGCCTCTGTTTGCTGTGCTCTCTGTACTTTGCGAGGAATACTTTAATTCAGACTAGTGTTAGTGCAGCCACTGTTTGCTGTGCTCTCTGTACTTTGCGAGGAATACTTTAATTCAGACTAGTGTTAGTGCAGCCTCTGTTTGCTGTGCTCTCTGTACTTTGCGAGGAATACTTTAATTCAGACTAGTGTTAGTGCAGCCTCTGTTTGCTGTGCTCTCTGTACTTTGCGAGGAATACTTTAATTCAAACTAGTGTTAGTGCAGCCTCTGTTTGCTGTGCTCTCTGTACTTTGCGAGGAATACTTTAATTCAGACTAGTGTTAGTGCAGCCACTGTTTGCTGTGCTCTCTGTACTTTGCGAGGAATACTTTAATTCAGACTAGTGTTAGTGCAGCCTCTGTTTGCTGTGCTCTCTGTACTTTGCGAGGAATACTTTAATTCAGACTAGTGTTAGTGCAGCCTCTGTTTGCTGTGCTCTCTGTACTTTGCGAGGAATACTTTAATTCAAACTAGTGTTAGTGCAGCCTCTGTTTGCTGTGCTCTCTGTACTTTGCGAGGAATACTTTAATTCAGACTAGTGTTAGTGCAGCCTCTGTTTGCTGTGCTCTCTGTACTTTGCGAGGAATACTTTAATTCAAACTAGTGTTAGTGCAGCCTCTGTTTGCTGTGCTCTCTGTACTTTGCGAGGAATACTTTAATTCAAACTAGTGTTAGTGCAGCCTCTGTTTGCTGTGCTCTCTGTACTTTGCGAGGAATACTTTAATTCAGACTAGTGTTAGTGCAGCCACTGTTTGCTGTGCTCTCTGTACTTTGCGAGGAATACTTTAATTCAGACTAGTGTTAGTGCAGCCTCTGTTTGCTGTGCTCTCTGTACTTTGCGAGGAATACTTTAATTCAGACTAGTGTTAGTGCAGCCTCTGTTTGCTGTGCTCTCTGTACTTTGCGAGGAATACTTTAATTCAAACTAGTGTTAGTGCAGCCTCTGTTTGCTGTGCTCTCTGTACTTTGCGAGGAATACTTTAATTCAGACTAGTGTTAGTGCAGCCTCTGTTTGCTGTGCTCTCTGTACTTTGCGAGGAATACTTTAATTCAAACTAGTGTTAGTGCAGCCTCTGTTTGCTGTGCTCTCTGTACTTTGCGAGGAATACTTTAATTCAGACTAGTGTTAGTGCAGCCTCTGTTTGCTGTGCTCTCTGTACTTTGCGAGGAATACTTTAATTCAAACTAGTGTTAGTGCAGCCTCTGTTTGCTGTGCTCTCTGTACTTTGCGAGGAATACTTTAATTCAGACTAGTGTTAGTGCAGCCTCTGTTTGCTGTGCTCTCTGTACTTTGCGAGGAATACTTTAATTCAAACTAGTGTTAGTGCAGCATCTGTTTGATGTGTTATCTGTGCATGTTGGAGAAGTAGGTACTTTAGAGTAAATAATGTTTCGTATAAAGATGATGGCGAAGGGCTGTTTTTTTAGGGACCATTCAGTTTTGCACCCGTAAAGTTAAGTTAGTAAAGGCAAATTGCGTTTAGTTTTCCATAGTGGCGCAATAATTCACCACGCAGTTTGAGAGATGCTGAACTAAAGGTCTCATGATCGTAATCCTTCTAGCGTTTCCTTGATGGTAACTTAAAGTAACCCGGGGTCCGCTTTATACATTTGAAATTGTTGGTCGAACCCAAGACCTCCAAATTGAAAGACGTGTGGTTAGCCACTATATGTTACTATATGTACACCCTTTTTCAGGAGCATGGTAAAATACGTCGGTTCTACGTTAGAAAAAAATATTTAAATTATTAAAATTTCGCGGAGGAATTGGAACAACCGCGGCTCTATATTCCTGTTTTTGTATCGATCGTATTTCCTCTTAAGGGACTCGCATTAAAAAAAGCCACAGAATTTAGTCTTAACACTTTCAGTGCCAGCACACATCAGCGGACAGCCGCGACATACTCTCGATTTTTCTCACACTCTACCTCTTGTTCTAAGTTTTCTGATAAGAGAGAGACGGATAGTGCGAGAGGTGCGGCCGTGCGCTTAGCTCTTAGTGATTTCCTTTGCATACGGGTTTTCGCATTTTATCGGCTAGTGTGGCGAATGGATTATGGAAAAGACAGGTTTGAACGACGCCGACGTGATCTCCATAATAGGGGTAACAAAATGTATTTATACCCCTCTTAAAATATTTAACCTCTTACGTTTGCTTTTTTCTTCATTTGACAGAAAATACATCATTATTATCGACCGAGCGAGCGAAGCGTCTATGCTTCAGCTTGCACAAAAAATCGTTTTTCCTCCTGTCCGGATGTTTAGATCTCGCCTAGAGCTCACATTTCTCAACCGATTCTCATGTTTGTGAGTAGGTTCGGTAAGTATACAGTTTTCTTTTGACGAGTCAGTTTTTCTAAATTTTGAAAAATGACGGAGATATGGGTTGAAAACGTAAAAAATTACAAGAAAGGGGTCAGTGTTGACTACTGACTTGGTACAAATTTTATGTTTCGTCCACTGTATCTTGAACTCCGATTTCGATGCGCGAGGTCTACAGCTCACAGAGCCACTAGTTTTATTTAGTGTCTACACCCCTATTGCCAAACCGAGGTGGAGATGGGTGGAGCATGTTGCACGTATGAACAAAGCTGCTTCTGGAATGGAGACGACGTATTAACACCAGTCCCACCTAAGAGATGGGTGGAAGATATCAGCCCCCCTATTCTGTAACTTGTTTTAAGCTCACCTCAACGCTCACCTACCAATATATCATGACACCGCGATGCGTAGTAACTAGTAGAGGTCAAGTTTCGTGACGGGTGACCGGCGGGGTGAGCCGTTTTAGCGCGTAGCGAATAACAGCCCAGGCGACACACAGGACAAGACTGGATGCTGAAGGCACAAGATCGCAACACATGGTGAGATATGCAAGAGGCATATGTTCAAGAATGGACAACACACGGCTGAAGATGATCGGCTACAGTAGCGCCACGAAATCGTTAGCAGTGAACGTGTTAACAAACGCGAGTCAGCAAATTAGCACGAACCAAAACAAGCCGCACGCACTGCAGGGCTGTTTAGACAACGCCACGAATAGAGAGGTGAATGCCCGGCTATACCTGCCCCGCTATTGTTGTTTTAAGCTCACCTCACCCATCACCCACTAATATATCTTGACGCCGCTATTCGTAGTAAAGGTAGAGGTCTAGTTTCGTGAGGCGTGACGAGAGAGGTGAGGTGAATTAGCGCGTTCCGGATATCAGCCCTGCGCCCATTATCATCATCATATCAACCGAAAGACGTCCACTGCTGGACATAGGCCTCCCCCAAAGAGTGCCACAATGACCGGTCCTGCGCCACCCGCATCCAGCGGACTCCCGCGACCTTTATCAGGTCATCAGTCCACCTTGTGGGGGGCCTATCCACGCTGCGCCTTCCGGTACGCGCCGATTATAAATATAAGTAATAGGTACAGTAAATATCTTGGAAGGCATCTGTTGTGAACAGGTGCTCTCTGTTCATCAATAGCATTGAGTTGTAGCGAAAGAAAAGGATTCACCAGGTTTCACAATCTAAAGTCTGATTTGTTCTGGTCCCGAAAGCCAGTCCGATTTTCGACTTGAAAATAAATACGTCCACAAACAACCAGACCAGGCCTTTAAATATCGCTATTTTTGTAGGTTAGCAGTTTAGGTAAGGGCAAAAGATGATTTAATGGATCGTAGAAATGGTAGGCTTAGTTAGATTAATATTTTAGCGGCACACGGTATTCCGAATTATGAAATTCGGAAAAATATTAAGAATTTCAGAATTATGTAGCGTACCCATTCCGACAATGTATATGGGTTTATGGGTACGAGCTATAGGATTCGAACCCACGACCTTTGCTTGTCTGGCAGTGGCATGCCTAAACCCTACACATCTCTTACAGACCTCAATAAGAAGGAATAAATGACTTAATGTATCGTCCTCCATGGATAAACAGTTTTCCCCGTAACCACCGGTTAGTTAGATACTTAATGTGATGGATGTGTAATCGCTCGAAGACAATTAGCTGTCGTCAGCCGCTCGGAAAATAACTGACTCGTGTCGATTAACGTCACTTTCGATCTTAGCGACTAGATTGTGACATCTGTGACAGACGACAAGTAGTTATAGTTTACGAGAAATGGGCCTGGTCTTTTGACAGTTCCAATATGACGTGTAATCCAATAAGAGTGATGTTAGAGATGCTAGAGCAATTCGATTGTCATAATATCCGATTACGATTGATGGTGGCTAATAAAAGGAATCAATTGATTGCAGTGTAATAATTATTTTTAAAATAAATCAAATAGAGACCCTATACACAGTTGTCGAACTGCAAAGTGAGATTGACATTTGTCGTGTTTTCTTGTCAATATTGCGTTCAGAAATCAATGCCATATTTTCAAACGGAACATTTTGCACAATTAAATATGTCGGTTTCGATCGATTCGTGGATCGACGTGATTCTATCTCGTATTATCGTGACAGTATTTAAATAATACATTGTTATTTTCTATTCACAATTATTTGATTCATAGCGATTTATTTCTAAATTGACAGACTCCAATCGATGGAAGCAGTGTAGCACTAAATTTAAAAAAAAGTCTGGACGTAATTGTTCGCATACCGAATTTTCAAAGCTAATTTCTGCACAAATAAGCCGTAAAAAAATATAACAATCATTTTATAAGTGCTAAAAAGAGCGTACATGGAGATTGTACTTTGTTTCGTAACTCGTAAGCTATTGAAACTTTTTTATTATTATTTCGATGAGCAGTGCCAATTTACGTTATATGGATGTGTCAAAAGACCAGTCGCATTTCTCGTAAACTGTAAATGTTTTTCTTTCTAAACCTGGTGTCTTAGATCCTAAGGTCAGGCAAAGACCTTCCCTTGGTCGCGCCATTCGGCTCATAGTCGCATTACAATAAATATGCACACAAAGAATGGAAGGTAATTTCTTAACGCTCCTTTTATATAATGTGTGCGTACCAAAATAGACCCATTTTTCGTAGTCAGCATAGAAGAATGCTAAAGAAGACTGGGGGTAAGAAAATAAACAATTACTTATCTACCTCATCCTGCGCCACCCGCATCCAGCGGACTCCCGCGACCTTTACCAGGTCATCAGTCCACCTTGTGGGGGCATATCCACGCTGCGCCGTCCGATACGTGGTCGCCACTCGGAAACCTTTCCGCCCCAACGGCCATCGGTTCTACGTGCAACGTGCCCCGCCCATTGCCACTTAAGTTTAGCGATTCGGAGGCCTAATATATCGGTTACCTTGGTTCTGTTGCGGATAGCCTCATTTCTGACTGGATCACGCATATACCTACCTACTTCATACTTACTAGAATAAACTAGCATTACGCCAATACAATAATGAAATTATTTTTATCATTTAATTCTGAGAGACGACGTAGGTCCAAAGTCGTAACGAAAAGACGCCGCGTACAAATACAAATTCCCTAAGGGCTATTTACATTAGAGTCATAACCATAAACCAGACTCGTCCTGGCTATTTTAACATGGGCTGTTTTAATAAAGCAATTTACTTTCCCTCATAAACTCATCCAAATAATTCTAACGCAAACATAACTGTATTAGACCTCCCCTTTTTCCCATGCAATGCATGCAACATAACGGTGAAAATGTGTTTTGGCGCTAAAATCGATGCCAGTTCTCACGGACCACAGACAACAAAGCGAGATTAACTTTTTAAACAGATAACTTGCCGCCATATTGCATTTCTGCCGGAACTACCATAAAGCGGATAAGCTTATCAGGATTTATTTCCTCAATATGCGGACAACTTTGTTTAGACGGAATACTTAGTAATTTTCTATTTATAGTATTAAAGTCCCCTATGGGAAAAAGCTAGACGTATCGAATCATGTACATAAAACTGACTGTATTTATCACAAGCTTCGGTGTATTCTGATCTTAAAAACCATTAACAATTAATTTTGTTTGTACATTTTAGCATAACTGAACTCGAAGTATTCAGCTCACATTTAAGTTGTCATTCAATTTTGCCCCTTATCGTTCTACAATTAAGTAAATAGTGCAAGTTGTTCACCCGTAAAGTTAAGTTAGTAAAAGCAAATTGCGTTTAGTTTCCCCTAGTGAAGTAATAGTGGGGCGTTTGGCGATAAATCAGTCAATACGCGCTGCTAAGTTACTTAATTTCGTTTTGGTTCTGAGTAAACATGAGAGTATTCTCATGCTGTTGCAATTAAAACTATTAAATACTATTTTAAAGGGGAGCATATTATGGCTTCGGGTTGCTAAGTATTTTCCATGCAGGTCAGTGAACGAAATGATGGCCAAAATTATTTAAATGGTAATCTTACAAAGTACTGAAATTAAATCTATAGGCTGGAATTGAAATGAATTGCAATAACTTTTGTCCTTTGAGAACGCTGCGCATCATAACATTCATAACTTGCGACGTACACAACGCACCGACTTTGTAGCGCAGCTGAAATTGACGCTCAGCGCTGACGTCAAGCAATGCACTGGCCGTTGCGTCTGGACGCACACTTATGATAAACGCGCCAAAACCATACTCATAATCATTTATAAGATTAAAGTAAGATTTAAGTAGTGATTGTAGTTATAATTAAACGTTGCGTTTATATCCGGTGCCACGCCATTGGTACACTGAATAGCTACTCCAAGTCCAGGAAATATACGGTTTTGTAAAACATTAATTTGTAATAGCGTGTTTTCTGTTTATTTAATTTCCAAAGTTTATTCTAACATGGTTTATTAAGATTCCTACAAACGTTTCACCCGGGAGTAATTATATAGATATAAATTGAGCAATCATTGTCTTCTCTATATGAGTTATCTTGAATATTATTGAGCAAATATAAATTAACCAAAATAATGTTTTATTAAACATTAAGTTAGGTATATTCTTCCGCAGGAGCTAATTAAGTTATTATTTTATGATGTCTGATATTTTGATGGATTTTGTTTCTATAAGTCATTTATTTAAATGATGATGATATACTTATCCGTAGCACAGAAGAAAATGCGTGTTTTTTTTTTCATACTAGTTGCAATAAAATGACTACGCGATTTAGCGATGGTGATGCAGTTTTTTAACCCCCGACGCAAAGAGAGGGGTGTTATAAGTTTAACGTGTCTGTGTGTCTGTGTATCTGTGTATCTGTCTGCGGTATCGAAGCTCCCAAACGAATAGACCGATTTGAATGCGGTTTTTTTTATTCGAAAGCTGATGTGATCCCGAGTGTGTTCATGTAAATCTATTTAGCCGTTTTTGAGAAATTGGACTTTGAAATGAAAATGTCGGGGGTTTTTCAACTTTTCTAAGTTGTAGTTATATTATGACAACGTTGTCGTCATGAATATCAGTGAACATAACTGATCCGTTGTCTTCATGATTTGTACCTGCTATTCGTCACTACCCCACTATAGATTACATCAGTGAGGTATACCCATGTTCCACGTTATGTCAGAAGTGGGACAGGATTACATCTATTATTCGCCTTAAGAGGAAACACAACGGCCGTTTTTCCATGGAAACGTAGTCGCCTGTTTTCTCCCTGGATAATGGCAGTAGAGCAATATTTTTTTTCCAGAAATCTGCTATGGCTACTGTTGACATGTTTCTATGTTTTCCTTTTTTCAAAAACTAATTCTTAAAAGAGATATTAACCTTCAAAATCCTAAAAAAATGCCAGATTTTCCGCTGTGTTCAAAAATCCAGAAAACCATTTTGACTAGATTATTTAAAAAAAGGAATACATAGGAACACGGCCAAAGCCTTTCCTTGATTTTTAATAAAAAATAAATAAATAAATAGTTCAAGTTTTGGAGAAGAACTACGGGGACTACGAAACGTTGATTTTATGTATTTTTAATAGGTATTTTCGGTCCAAGCTGCAGTTGTCTCTATCGCGCTCTGCGGGGGAGGCTTGAGGTTGGCGCGACAGCAATACATTTTACAAATACCTATTTCTCAATTATCTCGCCCTTAGCCTTAGTGTTTCCTCTTAACCGCGTGTAAAAGTAATAGTGAGCGGAAGGCGCTATCGACCCGGCGCCGACCTATCCCAAACTGCAGACTAGGGTGCGTAGGGCTGTCACCGCACAGAAAAGACAAAAATATTTGGCGAAATAGTTATTTGTTATACAAGGGTGCAAAATTGTATTTTAACCGCGAGTGTTTCAACACACGAGAAGTAAAATACATTTGCACCCGTGTGTAAAACAAAACTTTTCACCTCACTGTAGTGAGGAAAGTGCAACATGCAAAACAACGTTATTTAATTTAAATAATAATATTGTATTAATTTTTTTAACAGTAATAATAACGTTAAGTAATATCAAGTAGAATTTTGATCAAGTGCGAGTCGGATTTTAGTTTTCCCATACATTTTGGGACCAAGCAAGCAAGCGCCTGATGAAGGCAACAAGCAATTTTTCAAAAGTTCTTAAATATTTATTTTATTCTGTTTTTTACTATTTGTTGTTATAGCGGCAACAGAAATACATCATCTGTGAATTTTCTGTATTATGAGCGGTTTACGTTTTGTTATCTGTCAAAAGCTACTTAAACACGCTCCAAGGTCAAATTACTTTCCCCACTAGTGGATAAAACGCGTTTTTGCCCACTGGTTTTAAAGGATAAAAGACGGCTCTCCGAGGCAGTGAGGGGACAATTTTTTTTAATTGCATAAGTTAGGTTGAAAGCTTCTAAAAATTGTAGCTAAATTAAAACGCGTAAAATAGCAATCTCTGTTATTACCTCTCCAGACCTTCGTTTAAATACCCGATTAATCTGATACTGTAAGAATGATAAATTATTTGCATGCATGGGCAATAAGCTGTTTCCCAAAGTATCACATCCCAAATTATTTTTGTCAAATTATCATTTGGCAAAGAATCATTAGTCATTAGTCAAAACACTTATCGCAACTTTACAGTTACCAAATTTTTATTTGACAAATTATTGTTTAACAAATAATTACTTGCTCATGTTCCATTTTACCATGTATCATTTAGTCAAATGTCGTTCAATAGCATACTCTTCCCAAAGTATTACATGGCATCGTGTATAATGCATTTAAATAACGATCTCATTCTATAATTTTGATATAATATAACAATCAATACCTATAAGAGACGTTGAGACTAACTTACTCACAGTATAAAGTGCATATTTAAGTATAAGTACTTACTTAGTGTATTTTTCGCTTTGCTCGTCGTCGTACCTAACTGTACCGTCCTTAAAGTAGATTTGGCTATATATTGAAAGTGCGAAGTGACTATTCGAAGCAACATTATTTGGAATATAATATTAGCCAAAGGAAAACGTTTGCTGAATGAACAATTATAAAACTTGACAAAGTAAAATTATGTCAATGATAATTTGACCAAATGAACAAAATGCGATATGTAAATGTGCTAAAGATTCGCCTGGGAAATGAAACTACTGCAATAAGTTTTTTGGGAAGTAAAATTTGGCGAAAAATAATTTGCCCAAACGGCAGTACCTACACTACACCATTATTTGCACTTTCTACATATAATCCATATAAAATATTGACACAATTGCGTAATTAACATTAAGTAATTTGCAACAAACAATGCACCTACTTTAAATATCGTGTAAACTATAAATAAATGCTCCCTTACCACTTAAGTAAGTTTACTAAAATTTAATTTATATTTCCAATTCGCACAAGCTATTAAAAACCTATCCTTCCCTTTTAGCGCTAAACCCGAAAATAATGTCGCTACATGTTAATTTCCCGTGCACTGAGAAGAATAAATAATATATGTTGGCGACGCGACGCGTCGCATAACTCAATTTTACTAAGGCGCCGATATAATAACTGTAAAAAACGAGTACCTACATAAAAAGAACAAGAACAACGACTTTTTCGAAGAATATCTCACACAGACTATGCATCAATACGAGAGCAATTATCGGCCAGCTTTAACTTTAAACCTTACGATCACAGCGTAAGTTTTAAAATCGTTTGGCCTTATTTACGGGTCATTAATAAACGGTTATTGCTTTGACAGCTCAACAACCCTTGGACGAATTAATTTTTAAATTTGGAATCTGACGTTTACAGCGTCTTTGTGGCCAGTAATATAATTGAGTGACATATTTCTCGCATGTAAATTTGTCTCGGTTCATTTCATACATAATTTAAGACTATCGTAAGCGTTTATGTATGTAACACAGTTTATTGGTCAAAATACCGGTATTGTACCGCATATAACATTAAACAGAAAACGAACCCTTATATAGCCTAATGTCAAATTAACTTTTGAATACCTATATCGTCATGTAAATTGTGTACGTAATTTTATTGATTTAATTTATTCCACAAAAGAAAAACGTATTGGACAAGAGTCTGGCTAAATGCCATACAGGTTTCTCTACCAGTTCACCTCAGATTCTGTGCTATAACATAATCGAGTCTTGTCTCATCCCTGCTTCTACAATTCTGTATCAACTGCAAGTTTCTATAATTCACCCAATGGTCGATTGGCATTATTTGGCATAGAATGTCTATATTTAATAAATAGCCTTTTGTACATTCTTGTAATGTTGGTGTCGGGTTAGAATTTCACCTCACCACCCTCTTTCTTCCCGTGGGTGTGGTAAAAGTCGACTAAGGGAGCAGGGTTGAAGTGTGTTGTGGGCGATGGGCTAGCAACCTATCACTGCGATTTTGTCGATCTTTTATACCCACATGCTAAAAGTGGCACTGGAACAAAGTTTCATGTGCTCTGCCTACCCCTTTTGGGAAAAAAAGGCGTTAATCTATGTGTGTATGTAAGTAAAATTGAAGGAATCATCATCACACATCACATTAGCCAAAATACTGGTGGTAAAGGCCTCCATAGTAAAGGAATAATTTATTTACATCGAGTGTTCATTACCTTAATCATTGTACTAAAAAAAACATTTTTGGCAGCCCTGATAAGATTCCACACCCATGGCAATAAACCCACCCCTGCTCTATGGCAAGACATTTGTTATCTGTGGCGTTATCACCCGCATGCTGGCGACAGATACGCAACCAACAATAAATACGAGAAAAAGTTGGCAGGTTCAACCATAGACAATTCTGGCCTGTTTTCATTATTTTACCACGGAAGCAGCCATAGGCTAAATTACTATTTAAAATTAAATATTATTATTTGTATTTCGGTAAGATTTGACCAAACTGAAATAAGGACCTAATCTGGAAATAGACACTATTCAAATTTAAGTGTTAGTGCGGCCAACAAGGATTACTTATTCCTAAATGACTTCATAATCGTAGGAACATTTACTAACCTTAAATAAAAAGTTCGCGATATTTTTGTGTAGTTTTCAATAACATATTTCGCCTTAAGCACTTTAGCCGTTACGTTACCATATTTTTAACCCCCGACGCAAAATGAGGAGTGTTATAAGTTTAACGTGTCTGTGTATCTGTGTATCTGTCTGTGGTATCGTAGCTCCGAAACGGATGGACCGATTTGAATGCGGTTTTTTTATTCGAAAGCTGATGTAATTCCGAGTGTTCTTAGCTATGTTTCATGAAAATCTGTTTAGCCGTTTTTGAGATATTGGACTTTGAAATGAAAATGTCGGGGGTTTTTCAACTTTTCTAGGTAGTAGTTATAATTTTAATGTCTTTCATTATTGTATTCAACGATGTAATATAAAAACCCAAAGTCCAATATCTCAAAAACGGCTGAACAGATTTTCATGATACGTAGCTAAGAACGCTCGGGATAAAATTATCTATGACACAAAAAAACCGAATTCAAATCGGTCCATCCGTTTGGGAGCTACGATACCACAGACACAGATACACAGACAGACACGTTAAACTTATAACACCACTCTCTTTGCGTCGGGGGTTAAAAAATAACTAGTTACGTTGTCTATACGAAATTCCGTGTTTATAAAAATGGCCACCAACTCTGACAGCTGAGACACGTTTAAACGTTGCCAATGACGATGCGAAACTGAGGCAAGCTGGTGCAATTGACTCAGCTTTAGTGTGTCAATTTTGGCGCGCTTATAACCAATCCTATCCATCTCTTTTTAGGGTTCCGTACCCATAGGGTAAAAATGGGACCCTATTACTAAGACTTCGCTGTCCGTCCGTCCGCGATAGCTAGACGCTTGAAATTTTCACAGATGATGTATTTCTAATATATTGATTTAAACTTTCACGATTCTCGCACATCATTTATACCAAACGGGACTTAATCGCGTATAATTAAATTATTTATTTACCTCACTGAGGTCTCCCGACGTTTCAGATGTGTTGCAACATCCATGGTCACGGGACAACTGGCTTGAGCGGGTATCAACATCTTCTTGCGGCGCGGGTTTTCCGAACTACCCGCATTTGGTCTTTATTAACCACTTGTACACTAGGGTTGTCACCCGGCCGACACACAACACTAATAATGTCCGGTGATATAACGGACGATGTTTTTTGACTCTGGCATTTACTTATGACAGGATTCCACGAAGGTTGAAATTACGATGTTTTCTGATTTCAACGGCTTCACGTATTTTTCTACTATAGAAATGACGTTCCGTAGACAGGACTCGGTTTATGGAGCTCAATCCAGTGGTTTGGTCCTGACTCCAACAAATGCTCGGCTATCGCAGACTTATTCACCTGCCGATTTTTGACAGCCGCAATTAAAAATAATAAAATATAATAATAATAAATAATTTATTATTATAACAACAAATACTAAAAACAAAATAAAATAAATATTTATGGGGGCCCCATACAACGAACTTTTTTTTTGTTGTTTTTTATAGATAATGGTACGGAACCCTTCGTGCGCGAGTCCGACTCGCACTTGGCCGGTTTTTTTATATTACATCATTGATTGTACTAATTAAAAAAAAATAAGGAAGGTAATAAATAAAGTACAACTGTACATATTTCAGTTAAGTGAGTAGGTATGATAAAAAAAAGAAAGGCAAATTATTATGTATCGCTTCATGACAAGAAAATGTGTCCCGTCCCACGCCGCCTTCCATCCAGTCCCTCAATCCATAGCGAGGAATTCAAAACAATTAAACCAACAATTTAAAGCAAAGCTAAGTAAATAATTCCCATCCCCTTTTAAATCTCGACGGTGAAACAATTCGTAATATCTTGGCCTGTCGCCAATGCCAAGTGCATTTCCTAAATTTTTGGGAACGACCATTATATCTTAAACCCTGTATAACCGTCGTACACAATACATTGCATTTGATGAAGTTTAGATTGGACGAAGACGGCGACATAGTTGCTATATTTTTTTTTACAATAATTTATTAATTACACAAGGCGACTGAAACGACATAACATCCTGGAGCTACAAAATAGAGAGTAGCCTCAGACTTGAAAAAAATGAGGAGATGCTCTCGCTGGAGAGCACACTCGAATTGCCAGGCCGTACTAATGCACACATCGACTTATAGTCTTCGGACTGATTGCCGATAAGCAGAGAACAAAAAAAAAAAAAAAAATGTATGGATCTTAGTATGCAATAAATTATTATTATTGAATGAAAGAGCGAAGCGAACGAGTTCTCCGTTTCAGCTTGCGCCAAAATTCTTTCAATCAATCAATCAATAATGTTTTATTGCAGGCATAAAAGTCCCATATAAGTCTTAAAAACTAACAGTGAAAAAATGTGTAAAAGGTTAAGAGGCAAAATATCACAAAAAATAAATATTAAAATTAAAACATAAAAATAAATTAAAAAAAACTGGTTCTCGCAGTTTTTTTTAATTTATTTTTATGTTGAACCTTTTACACATTTTGCACATAGTGCACGGTCAGCAAATGCCTAAAAACATGACTGTCTGGGTTGTCACTTATCGTTCTAATAATCTCGTTCATCGAGTCCTTTCGTTCTTTTCGTATGTCCGAATGTCTGTCCCGCTGTCCGGCTGTTCTCCTGTACAGTTCGCATTTGTCAACTCTTTTTGTCGTGAATTTTTGTGAGCAGGTTCAATAATTACTAAAATATTAATAGTTCTTTCTTTGTCGATTTTTTTTTTCGTCAATAAAATAATATTATTTTAATGAAAAGACAGGCTTACGAGTTTTACAGGTCACAGAGCGACTACATAGTAATAGCTTGATTAAATAAAAACTTCATATTTTATTAGTATACTGTTTCTGGATGTGCCACATCCTCCTAAAATCACATTCCAAATTCCATAGACAAAACTGTTCTATTAAAAAACCAACGTTAACGTTCCAATTTCAAATACAAACTTCAGAGCTCTCTTTAAACTGGTTATGTCGTTCGTATTATGCCTGTGAATTCGGAGTGATAAAAGACCCCGTCTAGACGTTGTCTGCGGCGCGCGCATGCGTACAGCCAACACCAAAGAGGTGCATTTTCCACCTTATTACAAACATATAAGGTACAAGAGTGTAAACATGACTTACGTCGGCCGTACGGTACTGCAAACTTTTATAATCAAGGGAATTGGAGGAAATTAGTCTTAATACAATGGGAATAAGAGCTTTTACGTGTCACAATAAGTTGGTTGGTGTATTTGAAACAAAAGGGAAATCGAACGCACTGAGTTTTGCTTTGTGATATTAATGTTTCGAAAATTGTTGATGACGTTTTTAACTACCTATGTCGACGGCGAATATTTCAACTTGTTCTATCATATAGCTTATTCTCTTCATTAATCAAGTTAAACGAATCTGATCTCACAGCCTACTTCTCTAGTTCGAATAAATTAATACCCATCTGCAGTGATACCAATCTAACCGTCACGCGTTGGGCGCCAACCGGACCGGACATAACCTTGATCTAGCCATAGACAACGCGGCATAGACTAGAGCACAACGGTCCCAGTCTGGAGCCATTCAACCGTGATAAGCGAGGATTACACGCTCGGCGAATTTTATAAACGTGTGACGCTTAAATACGCTTTATATTCTAGACTAGTTTTGCCCGTAATTCCGTCTGCTTAGATTAATCGCACGGATCGCGCCTATACAAATTTCCAACCTCAATCTATCCCTTCAGATAATTTTAGGAGGAAATAATGTATCCTATGTCCTTCTCCGCAGCAAAATGTAGCAGTCATTTGATTGGTTGGGTTCAGCGATTTAAACCAGAAAAGACTACTTACTTAACCAAATTTTTTCATTGATATTAGTACGGATTATTCTAGCTTGATAGACTATTTTAAATACAACAAATGTAGGTATAATCACAGAATAAATAATAACTAAGCTTAAGTTTTGCTAGTGAATGGTCAAGTAAAGAATGGACATGTGTTGTATCTTTATCTCCCGATGGCGTTCCTTTAATATTTCCTGTAAGTATTACACAAATATTTATTAAATACCAGAAACAGCGTATTGGTAATGTATCACACATCACCTGCGGCAAAGGAGGTTAAATAACCACTGTAGATTTAACCGATGTCTGAAGCGATAGCTCGCTTTCCAGCAGCTAAGGAAACAAGCTACTTACGATCCTGTGTAATGCCACACAATTACACAATCAGCCAGTTTCTGCGAACGAAACGCAAAAATTATGCATAATAATAGCGAGAAAAATACATCTGCTTATTTTTTTAAACCGTTCGCGCCGTTTTATTTTTACTGTTACGCTCGCATGTTGGCCAAACTGATGATTAATGCCTTTTTGTTAAAGATGGCGGCCGACATTCTTTACATGCTTTATGTAGTGTTCATCTCATCTCATAATTTACGATGTATTATAGCATAACTCACGAAGATTGAGGTACGGAGCGGTATTAAGTAATTTCCTCAGTCATGGGATACAGGTGGAACATAAATAAGTGCCTATTTCCTTTTATACTGAACATTTACATGTTTAGGTATACATAGCCTAGGCTCTCCTCTCGTGTATAACAATGAAGCTCCAGTCTACGCAATGGTGAGATAGTACCTACTTCGGGTGTTTGTTTACCTCCCACAGACAAACTTACGAAGCTACCAACTTAACCACTAGTTAAGTATAAATAGATAAGTAAGGCCTGAATCACACTGGCACGGCCTGCGGTGGCGGTTAATAGTAAACTTGTCAAATTAACTTGAGGTACCGCCACCGCAGGCCTCTCCAGTGTGTGAGAGGCCTAAATGACAAACATTACCTAAGGACCATTTTAATTTACGCCTCCTATCGTTGACTGCGTCATGTCATGTCAAACCTCAAAACCCGTATTAATTATACAGTGTGGTAATCATTAATCAACTCCATGTCAATATAATAAAATAATTGCGTTAAATACACGACCAACGCTCTACTATACGTTTGTTTACAAACTGAATCATACGCCATGTCTTCGAGTAAAAATCTATTAATAGGTATGTACAACTTCCTAATTTTTTTTGGGCCAAGAAAATAAACAGACGGGGTGTGTAGAAGCGGTGAACGCTCTTGCCTAATATTACTACTTCTAGTCACATCAAACTAACAGCTGTTATTATGTTGCGACACATCCTTAATAGTACTTCACCATTTTTTTAATTTTTGTGTGAATATGATAAACTGTATGTATATTATGAACTTTGGAATTACTAATATTAACCTAAGTCTTACTAACAATAATGATCCATGTTGGTCTTTGAATAAAAATTAATTGAATTGAATTGAATTGAATTATATATCTGATGTTGTACCGCCCACAAATCCCAATATCTGTCTGCTTTCTCCAAAGGTAGACCCGTAGTGAATGCTTACGGCATTAAATCCGCCTTTTCACGATAAGTTCTACTTTTGTGCAATAATAAAATATATTCCCAAATATATTTTATTTATTTTATATACAGACCGATTTTTTTAAACGCCAAAAATGATATTTTTGTATGTATGAAGTTTGTGTGGGATTACTTGCAAAACACGTCGCGATTTTCTATAGGCTTATTTTTTTTTACAGCAAAATTAAGTGGAATACTGAATATAACGAGTATTATTGTAACTTTTATTGCTAATGTAAGTATAGTTATATTTCACAGTTGTCATACATCGTATTCTTCACCGCGTCCTGACATTTCTGTCCGCGTCTCCGAAGTCACCCTGTATTGATTTTGCAGCACAGCACTATCTATTCATTTCGAAATTCGAAACTGAACGACCAATTAAACGCAGCTCCTAACCTAACCTAAAACGATATAACCTCAAATGTTATATGCGCAGGCACAGCTGCCTTTAGTGCCTTTACTGTCGCAATCAAAGACACAATAATCCTTATTGCGATACTAGTCTCTGCTATAAAAACAGTATATAGGGATAGGTACTGTTTTTTTTTAATTTTTTTTTTTTTTTTTAATACAGTCAGCAGCAAAAGTTGCTAAGCGGGTCAAGTACTCAAAACGACCTACACACGACTCTAATGTCAAGAGGATAAGGGCTGCCTAGATCATTTTAAGTGTGTTATTTTGCGTAGCTACTTCTGCTGCTGACTGTAATGGCTACCCGCGTGGTTTGCCCGCATATTACCCACAACCCCGCCATTCTGTAACTTGTTTTAACCTTACCTCACCGCTCACCCACAAATATGTCTTAACGCCACGATGCGTAGTGACTAAGCTTACCTATACAGCGTGTGACTTTCATAAGAACATTAATTTTAAGGAACGATAGTTTCGAGTGCTGTGAACTGGGGGCCTAGACAAGGTTACAATCGACAAGCGCTAACGCCAATAGAAAACTAATAAAATGTATGGGAATGACAGATGTTAACGAAAAGTGTTTCGTCGGCATCTGTCATTCCCTTACATTTTATTATTTTCTATTGGCGTTAGCGCTTGTCGATTGTAACCTTGTCTACGGCCCCTGTTATATAAAAAAAAAACAATCGTCTCATCTAATTGAGAGTTATTCATTTTTAAATATTTTTCGGACAGCAATGTACTGCATCCATTTATTTGACACTTGAGAAAGGCAGGCGTAATCATTAACATTTAAATTAATTAGGTAATAGAGATCAATACGTCTAGCACAACTTGCTGACAAGTCGCTTTGCGCGCGACTGAGCGTCTCCTTTCTCACTCACACCGTGCAAATTAGAAAGAGGAAGGTAGATCTATCTCGACTCGCGTCGCGGCGCGGCGTTAGTTGTGCTAGCCCCGCTAGTTTCGTTAGGCGTGCCGGTGGGGTGAGGCGCATGAGTGTAAATAATAACCCAGGGAACATATGTGCATACATGTGTGTACAATACACGATGATTCTTAATTCGTGATCAGGAGTAAAATTTTCTGATTCTGTAATTAATACCAAACACGATTAACTCGAAGTTACTTAAAACAAACGTTCTTTTTTTTCTGAATAAAACTGAATAAGGAATTACTTTATAATTCAAAACCGTTGTCACCCTAACGGTAGTTTGCGAAAATTTGACGTATATGTGTGTTTGACGTATCTACTTAACTTCAAGAAATGTAGGGTGAGCAAACATTCAGTGGACATTAGTGTTAGCATTATCATTAAATTTAATTAACTAAACAGTGATTTCATTGCATGAGACCTCATCCATTGAAATCCGTTTTGGCTGTTTATACATATTTTTCGACTCCTGATCACGAATAAAGAATCATCGTATGAAAGAAAAAAGAAAAGAAAGAAAAGAAGAAGGGTGATGATAGAATTTTTCTATCCGGAGATTACTCCTACATAAAAAGCTAATATTTTACAGACTTTTCCCCTTTATCATATTACAGATTAGCTTCCGACCGCGGCTTTGTCTGCGTGGACCCGGGCAAAAAACTTGAGCCGGTTGAGCCGTTTAAGCGTAATTGAGTAACAAACATCCAAACTTTCGCATTTATAATATTTTTTATACGATTGCAAACAAGCGTACGGCCCGCCTGATGGTAAGCGGACACCGCAGCCTATAGACGCATGCAACTCTAAAGGAGTAACATGGGCGTTGCCGACCCTTGATATGTTTGAGGATTCGCCGTGTTGACAGCTGAAGGAACAAATTCCCTACTACAGAGAGTACAGAGCAATTAATAGTAGGATAGTACAGATTTTTGCTCTGCACGCAGTGTTGTGTTCCTGGTGGTGAGCAAGGTCGCCAGAGCTCACGAGGATGCGATGTGTTGAGAGCAGGGAATTTGTTCCTTCAGCTGTCAACACGGCGAATTCTCAAACATATCAAGGGTCGGCAACGCCCATGTTACTCCTTTGGAATTGCATGCGTCTATAGGCTGCGGTGTCAGCTTACCATCAGGCGGGCTGTACGCTTGTTCGCCACCGTCGTTGTATAAAAAAAATAGAGTAGACTTTAATTATAATATTATTCCGAGTCCCTAATCTGTACAACGGTTAATCCCATTTAATACGAAGCTACCGTTTCCCCGACTCGTGCGCACGTCTTAATGAGCCGCTTGCGCCAGAGTTGTGGCAACTCGACACTTTATCTGCGGTTTTAGGGTTGCCATTGCCAACCGCGGAATAAATAATAGTCACGGTAAATATATTAGCTGAAGCAGTAACTCAACTAGTCTCTCGAGACCTTTTCACACCTGTGCGGTGAAAACCGGTTCTACGCGGCACATGCACGGCACGCGGACTAATTTACCGCCGACTACCCCGAGTTGCGCTTAAGTTTATAGTAGCGACGTGTGTCTATGTGAGTGCATGCATTTGTACGGATTTTTTTACTGCTTTAGGCTAATACATCTACTACAATGTACTTAAGAGTCCGCAGTAAGCTCGATTCTCCATACAAACGTAGTTGCGCTCTCATTTTAAAACTACGTGTTGGATTGTAACGAAACTTTGCAATATACAATGACATGAAGTATATCCAGGTTTGTAATAAGTTTATGTAGCTTCAGAGACCGTAGTAAAAAAATATAGCGAATTTTAGTTTTCATACAAAACTTGTTTTTGCTGTATTTCGTTTGTTTTATAAAATGGACCCATATAAACTAATTACAGACCTAGATCTACCTCATGTCATTGTATATGCAAAGTTTCGTCACAATCCCACACGTAATTTTAAAATGAGAACGAAACTCCGTTTGTATGGGAAGGTAAAATGCGGCCTAGCTTACTGCGGACTCTTAAGAAGGTCCACTGTCTAACGAAATCGATGTAAAGAAAACTGGCATCCCGCTCTATCGCATAGCATTTGCTCTTAGGTTCGTCTAGTTTGGGTCGTCCCGTTTGAGTATCATCTTCGTGCTACGATGAATACTCGCAAACCTAACCCTTAACCCCTAACTAGACGAAAGAGCTCGAGCCTTGCAGTAGAGCGGGATGCCATGTTTTGAGTTTACACAGTGTTCCTTCACAACTTATTGCTAAGTATCATAACCTCTCTGTCTGTCTCACTTGCATTGTATTAATTAAAAAGAAGAAGATAAAAGTTCTAGTCGCGACGCGGCGTCTGTTGCGATGGCTCTACCGTACATAAGTAGGTATAGGTACCACTATTTGTTGTGCTCTCGCGACAACCCTGCGCCGTATTATTGTTTATTCTGGTGTCGGCAACCCTGCGCTGGCGCCAATGGTCCTGCGCACTGACACACATACCCACTTACTGCCAGCTTTTATTGCACGCAAAAGCTCGCCGTTTAAGCAAATCGATACAAACACAAATTATTCCAAATTAATTTTGTATTAAGCAGTAACGCTGCTAACGAAATTATACATTTTAAATGAAGGAAAAATTGAATAAATTAATCCGGCACGGAGCATTAATTTTAATTTTAAATTTTTCCTTTAATTTAAATTTACAAATTATTCCTATTAAATGTATGAAAACAACAGCGGGTAATATGCAATTTTACTTCCGCAGAAACCACAACTGTTTTAGGTTCTTTTTTTATGTAGGTAGTGTAGGTATACCTTAACAATAGTTTTGTAAGATTTGTAATTAATAACCAGTGGATCTAAGTTATCTGAATAAATGAAATAAATTATTATTTATTATTATTATTTTGAGTCCTACGAGCCATATAGTTGCAGTCTTCCAGTACTCTTTAGCGTTGTTTCCAATAAATAACTATTATTATGGGCCAGAATTACACAAATTTAATTGCCCCATACAAGGCTGAATAAGGCTTGTGTTATACCTACTGGCACCCAACACCCAATATGTACAGTACCGAGTGCCACGACTATCCGGCTCGAAAGACCAAATGATAACCAGGTTTTGCACCTTATACCCCACCCCACTCACAAAAACAGATGACATCTCAAGGGTTCTATACATCTAGCAATTTATTATTTGTCACAACAGCACAGCAACCGCCTTGAAATGAACGTCTGCTGTCTTTTTCTTTCTTAGCTACGTCTCTTGGTTGTTGTGACAAATTGCTGAAATTGCTAGGTGTATAATGCCCTTCACTTGTAACACTTTCTCTAGCGATCTCGTTCCAAAAGGAATCTAATTAGATTATCGTTCGACATGCGTCAAACTTCCTAACTTGAACTGTCATCAACATGCCAAGCTGTCTGGTGTACAAGGTTATGTAACTTACCATAAGTCATAACCGAGCACTGATACGAGTAGGGTAATGTCATACATCTACAGACACAATTTAAATGAATATTATGTAGAGGCAGGGGCGGTTCAATCTATGATTTCGTCGCTCCGATACCAGTACATGCCTCACTGCGTTACTGCTATAGCTAGGTATTAAAAAATATTATTATTTTATATAAGTACTTACTTATTTACGTAATCTATCAAATGAATCGCGAAGCAAACAATATAGGTAAAGACTTCAGATGAACATTAAAGTGCATTTTTACATAGGTACCTATCCATTTTGTTTGAATTAAAAGATAAAACGTTGTTCACGGTTCACGCTCGTTTTAAAATTTTGTCAATGAATAAAGAGCCATAATTGCTAAAAATTGCATAGGGCGGTACTAGCACAGAATAAGTTATAGTACCTATTTACTAGCCACGCATAGAATTTAATTAGGTTGAGCTGTTGGCAACCCTAGCTGTAAGGCTCCGCCTCCGAAAGAGCGCGTTGCATGCGATAGAAAGAGCTATATTTCGGCACGTTTGGCGTACCTTTAGGTAGGGAATTTGTTAACAGAGAACCTTCTGTACGTAGTACTATTACTTACTGACTGATTGACTGACTGCGTCCATAATTTGTATAAAGGCCTAAGCAGGCGTAGCAACTCGTCGCATGCCAACAAGTTGCTACGTCTACTAATTTACTGATTCCGTTATGTTATCTTTCTCTCGCACTATGTGTTTATTTGTATATCTCGTGTTGTGTTGCCTTCCGTTCCTTCACCAAATGGACTCGGAGGAAGACCAGGGCTGGCAGTTAAAGCCGTGCCATGCTGAGACGGGACCATTTCGTGACGCATATAATATTTATTTTTTTCTTTTCTATATGTATTAGTGTGTATTTGCTGTCACGAATAAATGATTGATTTATGATTTATTTACTTATTCTGTGATAGAGGTTAAGTTTGTGAGGGTGTAAGTCTGTAGGCAGGGGGACAGAAAGGATTGATACATAACACTAGAATTTTAACAGACAAATTCGTCTACGTTTTATCGTTTATCTAAGATATCAAAGGGAAATATTGAACTAGTTTTACTTATTTTGATTTTTAAGCGCTTTTCAAATATAACAATACCAAGTTTTTGCGTTCCAAAATGGTTCTCTTGAAATCGCATGATGATTGACGCACGATTTTTCTGATCTTGTATTGAATAGGGTAAAGAAATGCTCAAATATCGCAGTTTCCGTTTCAGTTGTATTTGATATGACGAGGAACCAAAGAATAGTAAATTAAATTTCTTCAATTGAATAAAGAACTCAACCTGAATACCTACCTGAATCACCCCTAATTTAAATAATTGAATTGAAATTGCTATAGAGACTCAGACTATTGTAGTAATTGGAATTCATTAATAGCAGAATGAAGAATATATCTAAAGTCCAATTAGATAAAAGACTGCCGTTTTCAATTTGTCTGGCATTACGTGCTTTACAAAAGTCGCTCTTATAACTTCAGGGTAAGGTTTATAATATCAATAATCAAAATGTAATTTATCACAAAGGTGAGAGAATACCCCGAGGCATTGCAAGTAACAAAATTTGACAACGGCTTCAAATCAAGTTCCTTGGAAAATAGTGAAGAGCGATTGCTTCTGGAAAATACTGAAATTCTATTGAAGTTTTGTGATTGAACGAGCGCGTTCTGCTTCAGCTTGGGGCAAAATTCTATCGTATGTCCGGCTGTTCGGCTGTTTTCCTCTACTGGTCGCATCTCTCAACCGATTCTCGTGAAATTTCGTGAGCAGATTCGATAAATATACTTACCTACAGTTTTTTTAGGCGATTCTTCGCAAAATTATCGGAAAAAAATACATAAACGCGATTTCTACAGCTCACAGACACTAGTTATGTACTCGTACAATTGTGTATTAACAGAAGACTGCCTGTGGTGTACATAAGATGACACGGATTATTCGAATGGATTCAGTTTGCTTTTAACTGAAAGTAAAATTTAATTTCATCAAATAAAACGAATTCCTTGTTTTTTTTGCTTTTAGCTGGGACACATTGTAAGGATCAATCAAAGACATATTAAGAAAGAGTCACTGGGCGACCGAGCTCTGCTCAAAACGAATTTTCCCAGACATGAGACCCAGCTAGATGGATTTTTCGCCCCCATAAGTCGTTAGAGACGTTTTGGAGAACGTGGTTTCCAATACATATACATATATAGTAATATTACTCTTTTAACAGTATATATTATGATAACTTCATCCGTCTGTCAAACAAGGTACCTACCAATTTTTTTCTAAACAAGCACAAAAGATGAACTCAGTGCCACCAACTAACTTTTAACCTTTGTCTATCCTTAGTACCTAATACTAATACTGGTAATTTAAAAAACTTTAAAAAGCAACAATAGTCTTTATCCCTGTCGAAATAGAGTCTATCATTATGTTGGTACTGTAGCAGATTTTTTGTCTTTAACTCGCTGTAAGTTTTTGTGTCGATACGTATGCGCGATTAAATAACATCTCACGCAACAGTGCAAAAAGCGGAGGAAAAAGCCTGCGCTTAGTAACGGCTTTAGCTGTTAGCTACATTGCATTATAAAACTATAACGTTTTAGTGTACATATAATAGAATACTTCGGTCAGAGAAGGCGAGCGGCAAGTTACGCTACTTATTCAAGCTGGAGCAACGAACGTTTGACTTTGACCGCCGGCTCATACGTCTGGGTTTATCAATAATTTACTTTAATGAAAACAAGGTTTTAACCGACTTCAATTTAGTACTCCGCCAAGCCACGAGAACATTTCCACATTGTTCATTATTCTTTTCCAATTTACCACATGAACTGATTTCCGAGAGCATATGCGTTGATTATTAGAGAAAAAACCCAATCGCTGTAAGTGACCCGATAATATTTGAAGACTTCCGTCGATTCCACAAGGATCACCTTTGGCACTTCATTAGTTGCTATTTCAACGAAATCTTATCAGAATCTGTGACATACATTTGTACTTTTAAGTACATAATTAAGGAATTCCATAAGTCATCTGTGGTCTCTCACCAAATTTATGATTACCGGGTGTAAATACACGAGTTAAAATAGAAAATACTAAAATCACTACACGCGTGCCTAATATAATTGAAGAGTTCCCTCAATTCCTCATGAACCCCATCATCCAATTGAATTTTTGAAAAAAATGGGACCCACTAGGAAGTACCTACTTATAACAAAAAAAAATGTACGAATCGGCTCATCAATGACGGAGTTCTGAGGTTACAAACATTAAAAAAAAAATATACAACCGAATTGAG
Source organism: Epinotia bilunana (assembly GCA_947049275.1). NCBI lineage: Eukaryota > Metazoa > Arthropoda > Insecta > Lepidoptera > Tortricidae > Epinotia > Epinotia bilunana. Next base: position 4,561,881 of record OX346274.1, read on the forward strand.
AACCTCCTCCTTTTTTTGAAGTCGGTTGAAAAACTTAACAGGGCCAATTTTTTCGTCATTTTTCCAGAAATTTTGATAGATTGGGAGAGTTCGCGATTCTATACAATGTCCGCACAATTTCCTAGTGTCCTACGATTTTATTCCATTGAGTGATAAAACGTATGGGGTTTTTCATACAGTTTTTAGGAACATTTGTATATTGTACCTATATTTACGTTGGACAGAATCACCTCATGAAAGTACCAAAATTTATCCACCACTGACGAAAAATTAAAATCGACAGCGATAGAAAAATCGCCCCAGCACTGCTATCACAAGACGGCGCGCGAGCTCTCTTGATTTTTCTCGCACTATCCGTCTCTTTCTTATTAGAACACTTAGAACAAGAGGTATAGTGCGAGAAAAATCGAGAGTATGTCGCGGCCGTCCCATGATAGACGTGCAGGGCTGTTTTAGGGTGCAACCGGGAAAAAGTTAGGAGGTTCAATAGTAGACTCAGATATGTCTAATACTCAAGACCTACTTGCAGAATAAATATCAGTCACATTCAGTTATCTTTACTTGTTTTGTTATATTGCATGATTTAGGTTTAGGTAACTATGTCACTGATTACATTACGAGTAGTCGCAATCGTATTAGTATGAAGATCGATGAGAGCATAGCAGATTCGTTGCTCTCAGCTGTTTTGTCTAAAGTGATCGTGTCAGTAGCAAAATAGCTGAGACCGTAGACGCGTCTCTATCTTATTTACCACCCGAAAGGAAGGGGCGACTGCGATGGGGGTCAATAGAGACTTGAAGTGTCAAATTTCTATTGACCACCGCAGGCCGCGCCAGTGTCATTCAGGCTTAAAACCAAAGGCCTCTGGAGCGGCCTGCGGTGGCGGTCAATAGTAAACTTCCGATAAAAATGTCCGATAAATGTGCATACCGCGCCAATGTGATTCAGGCCTTAAGCCTCTCACATATACTAGCGCGGCCTGCGGTGGCGATCAACAGTAAATTTGCCCATGATTCCGGCTTAAAGGCTCGCCTGCAATGAAACGCCTAGAAACAATGATTAAAACTATTCACAGCTGTTGGGGTGACTAATGTTTGTGTTCCAGCATTGCCAACCTTTAGAACAATGGTTTTCCTTGCATTTACCTGTGCGCATAACAATGTCCCGTGCAACGGATATTGATTCATCTGTGGAACACGTGAATAAATTATTTATAGCCTGTGGTGGTAAAAGAAATTTAAAAAAAAGTAAAACGTTGACAGAATGTAAATCCGGGTGATTTCGATGTTTTTAAACATCGAACATGTCATCCGTCAGTTTCGGCAAACAAATAGGGTATTGTTTTGATTGGCAAAACATGTTAGATGTTTAAAAACTTCGAAAACACCAGTGGACCCGGCTTTAGTCTTTATAGTTGTAAGAATTTTAAAAGAATATACTTAGATAAGAATGTAATTTGAAATATTGAAAAATCGTCGTTGCGATCAAAAGCGTTCTTTTTTTTTCTTTTGACATCAATCAATTTGGCTTTGGCGTGTGCTTGTCGCGCACTAAAACAACACTTTCAAATAACTGAGTTATATTATAACCACTAAAATCGAGATTCGGATATCTCCCTCTCATTCTTACTTATATCACAGGAAGCAGACATGCCATAAAAACGTTTAGTTTGACAATGAAAGCAACAAAGTTCTCCTTGATCTTATTTACATTACTTTTTTTTAAATAGTTTAAATACCCTTATAACACGTTTCAATGTCCCAAGTCTCAATCGACCGACAATAATAGCACGGGAATAAAATTAATGAAGTGTGCTTCCTCTGAACGCATCCTGTAGCCCAGAAGTTTCGTTTTAATATTTTTTTAGACCAGACCTCTACCAGCACAATCGAAGTTCGTATGTCTCCGAATATTTGGTACGAGAGGCTTATCTTGTGTAGTTTAGATGATCGGCAAGGAGCTAAATAATGGGTTGCACAATTACATTACTCAACTAGGGAGGTAAAAGAAATCGTTTCGCAGTCGCAGGTCGCAAGGCAAAGGCGATAAATATACGATCTGAGACCTTTGTTATTACCGTCCATGGTCAGCAAAAAATGTTACGCCTCCTACTGGGCAGGAAGTTACGATTTTCTGCACACCACTTTATGGACAGGTTTCACGTGATGGCCGCTCCACACGATGGGCCATCCTGCTGGCCCACTAGGCTGGTGCAGCGTGTAGAGAGGGTAGTGGTGTCGGATGGCCTATGGCGCGGCGGGATGGCGATAGGATGGCCGTCGGTTTTTCGGCCGCACATCAAAGGGAGTGGGCCAGCGATGGCGGTACGCATCTACACGTGCGCCATTCCGCAGTGCGCGGTCGACCGCGGTTGAGTGTGGACGTTCGTGCTGTGTATTTTTTTAATCGAAAATGACGTGTAGTATTAATTAGTACGGAGTTTAAATCTATCACGAATAGCAAAATGCTCAATGCGAGACTGAAACAGAATCTTCTGAAAAAATCGTACTATGCCATAGCAGAATTCGTGCAAGATCAATTGTAAATTATTGATAATTAACGTATTTTTAATCATGACATCATTATGTAATTTGTGTTGTAAAATAATTATTGTTACTTATATCATACATAATATAATATAATCCTATTTTTAATTTTGACATTGTTACCTGATAATGAGAAGGGAATTTGTTCTTATGTAATTTTACCTATATATGTTCAACACAATATCCATTGTTATTAATAAATAAATGAAATGAAATGTACGTGGCCTCAACCCGAAACAATAAAGTTTTTGGAATTATATCGGGGAGAAAGCGCAATATGTAAATATTAGGTAAATTGCCGCAGCGGCTAACGCTTCGACGTCCATCTCCCAAAACGATTCGATCTCAACTGAATGTCGCCATCGTGTAGTGGCGTTCAACCATCGCATGGCCATAGCGCTGGGCCATAGGATGGGCCATCATGTATAGCAGCCATGAAAATTTTAGACCACCCCGACATCCTATTTCTAGGACTGTTTGAGCGTGTCAAAATATTATTGAGCGTTTTGATGCTGTTGCAGGTGTCTTATTGTAGGTTCTCGATCGATTCAATGATTCATCACATCATATAGGTACGTAAATAGCATCGAAAATTCATGTCACGTTAATGAGGTACGCGCGTGGGCTGGTGTGGTTACAAATTAATTTTAGCTACGATAGACAAATAAAAGTCTATAATATAATAAGAATTTCCGGTTCCACCTTTGAAATTAATCTTGGACAGGTACTAAATTTCATTGTAAAACCCTTTTCACGTATATATTTATGAGGAACTGATCTATGTCCATCCTGAAGGGCTACCTGGTGAAAGTTTATTTTTTAATCGGATGAGTATTATACGTTTTCAGACATCGTATTTGATATAAAACTTCTTTGCATCTGTCTGAATTGTATCTGTCACTCATGCGGCAGTTACAAATAACTGCCGCATGAGTGACAGATACAATTTAAGAAAAAAACAATTACGCCCCTGGGCGTAACATAGGCCATTACAGCTCTGTATGTCTGCGCATTATGAAGCCCGTTTCGAGATTTTAATGGACAAGTACTACCGGTAGGTACTCATTATTAATATTATTATCTTTTAAGGTATAGTCACGGAATTTGATTGTTGAGCCATTTAGGGGTCACTTTATATTGGACAATTCATATCATATGTATTGATAAACCATATAACCTTCATCCCTAAATGGCTCAACAATCAAATTCCGTGACTGTACCTCTCAGTACTCTAATTATTCATGATTTTAATATTATTTGTATTCTTAACTTTGAAATTTTGACATTCTTATTTTTTATATTCTATTTGTTGTTTTATATTATGTTTTCTATTATTGTTGCGAAATCGAGCCTAACGATCATTATACAATAAGTAGTATTTACAAAGTGTTATTGTTATATGAGAATTGTGTAATGAGATGAGATAAATAAAACTAAAACGAAAGTAAGTATTTGATTTGTGTAATAGTGTCACTGAACTGAACCTTACTCGTCTCGTGTAAACTGTTCCTTAATTAGCTAAACATCTAAACGAAACTGTTCGCGGTGGGTCGTTCACTTTGTAATAGCTTTATATGGACTTGCATGCAAGACATACACGATTATTATTGTAGGTACTCGCAAGTCTTAAACAACTCGACTGCCATTAAACTTTACAGGAATCTCACCCCTTTAGGTTTCTCATAAGATTCATATTAGAATTACTATGATGATAGATGGGATTTTCTTATTCCTAAGTCACGAAACGTAAATACGCACGAAATTAACTTAGTCGCTTTGATCGCGGATGGTAAAAGGTTATATAGAGGTATTTATAGAAAAGTCAACATTTGGCTTAAAAGGTGAATATGGTCATTCTAATAAGACTTACAACATCAAAAGGTAAATGTGAATCGCTTCTGCCCCGTTCCGCTACCGCTGTCTCCAGCTTCCTCGCATTACTCGCATATGTAAACGGACCCTTACGCCCGCCACCTACAAGCGGAACTCCGCGATCGAATTCCGCGCGTAATTCCTCTGGGCCGGTCACATACTAGCGGAATTCATCCGCATGTCTGCTATAGGAGGGCCAATATTTGGTATGGACTAACTGCAGAGTCAGTGCACGCATGTGGCGGACATTATGGCAAGTTGTTGCGATATACCTATGACCTTTACTAGTAGAAGGTAGGTTTTGTTTTTTGTTTTATTTACCCCGATTGGTCTGCTCAGCGACCAGCGACAGATACGACGTCGAAAAGGCAGGTTCGAACCCTGTCGGGGGCTACAGACGAAAATGGTTTATTTTCCATTATATTCTTTCTATCTGTATCATATCGATTAAGAAAATGGCTGTTTAAGTGTTCACCAACTGGCCCTTCAGCCAAGGTTTGCTCGCGGTCTCTTAAACCAAACTATTAGTGTCACGTGTAATCGAGCCCTTATATCGATGACCGGCTAGCATGCTCACTGTCCTATATAATCACCAGTTAAATTCTCACGTACCTACTTGATTATTAACTATTGACATTATCCGTTCTTACACTCTACTATTCACAATCACAAGCCACGCTACTGACACTGCCAAGGTTTGCTCGCGGTCTATTAAACCATACTTTTATGGCACTTGTAATCAAGCCCTTATATCGATGACCGGCTAGCATGCTCGCTGTACTATATAACCAGCGGCTGTTCTCACGTGCCAACTTGATTAGCTTTAATTACCGCACGGGCGGTACACCGTTACTTGTTTTCAGAAACACTCATTAATCTGAATTGGGACTTTATAGAAGTTTATAGAAGGCGAACAGGATACCAAATCTTAACTAATCTGGAGTTATTATATAACTAAGGTTATCTAGCTTCTGCGCGCGACTTCGTCCGCGTTGAACTCGTTTATATCGTTTCTTCAGATAGGCTTTCGTACCCCATTTCACCCCTTTAGATGAATTCTCGGGGTAAAAACTACCTCCATACCTAATTTCATATGAATCGGTTCCGTGGAAGCGTGAAAAGGCAGCAGACCAACCGACATAGTTATTTTAGCATTTATAATCTGTATAGATGATGTTGATGGCGTCATTATAAAGACAAACAGTTTAGTAAGTTTTGTTGCGGCGTGCTTTTAAAGCGGAAGTATGTAGAATCAGGCCCTTGGCCTACTTATTATTATTTTATCTACATATTTTTACACGCAATATATACCTACGGAAGGTCCTACCCACCTATTGACATATTATAGTAAGATACCTCCGTCTAAAGAACATCACACCAATCAGAAGGCGTTGCATTGTTCGTATATTTATTCTATTACTAGTACATATTAGAATACCTAATTAAGTATTATCGTAATAAGATCGACTATTGATGAATACAAAATAAAATATTAGTAGCGTATGCGTAATTAAACTCTAGGCTAATGATGAAAGGATATGACTTGGTGACTTAGGTAGGTTGTATCTAGGCATACCTATTCAATAAGTGGGTGTCACAGGTACCAAACACGACGATGTCTAAAACCTTCGAAAGATGCTTGAATTCATTTTTTTATAAAACTGCACAGGTAGATTATCTGTCAATTTTAGCCAATCAATTCTTTCATAAGTTTGTTCAATGTACCAAAGACTTCAAGTGCGTATATTTTATTAAATTCCTTCTTATCGGGCAAACGAAGTGAAGTATGAAAGAACGGAGTGATTGATCACGTTTTTAACATAAGTATAGGCACAGGCGACGCAACCATACAGCCATATGGAGAAATGCTGCACAAACCTGCTCTACGACCGAGAGATTCGCAAGCGCACTGATTATTCAAACTTAAATAATAACAAAACTTTTTAAACGTCTACACACCATAGACGCGACTTGAACTCTATAACTTCATTTTATTTACGTACTTTTCACACACTAACTTAACATAATGAAGTTTCAAGCTCAAAGCTAAATTAGACACTGGGTACGTACCGAAAAAATCCTCCCAAGTCATAGAATGGTCGGAGTCGTTCGCACCGTCCATCTTCCAACACTACAGCATTAACAAACACGATGTTTATGTCACCAAAAACACTGAACTCGCTACATATTTATTGTTGACAAACAACCGAACGCGACGCAACGGAGCGTGCGGCTTCCCCGCCTGCCACCGGGTGAATGAGAAATCAAATAAAACTAAAAACGATGCAACCGTGTTGCTGTGTGCGTTGTACGGGATGCACTTATGCGCTTATGACACTGTCCCTTTCTCTCAGCTTGGTATACACGCGATAGAAAATAGTGTACTTTTGAATAAGTTTAAAATAGTCTTCATCTTCAGATGCGAGCCCTAGAATGAAATTACAATTATAATGATTAAAGAATCTGCTCTCGTCTCGATATGCTAGACTGAAATAATCACAATATTATACACTAGCTTCTGCCCGCGAGTCCGTCCGCGTGGAACTCGTTTATATTGTAGCTCGATACAAACTTTCATTCCCTCAGGGGATGATTTCCGGGATAAAAACTATCCTATGTCCTTCCCCGGGATTCAAACTATCTCCATGCCAAATTTCATCTTAATCGGTTCAGCGGTTTAAGCGTGAAGAGGTAACAGACAGACAGACAGAGAGACACTTTCGCATTTATAATATTCATCATATCAGCCGAAAGACGTCCACTGCTGGACATAGGCCTCCCCCAAAGAGTGCCAAAGTGACCGGTCCTGCGCCACCCGCATCCAGCGGACTCCAGCAACCTTTACCAGGTCATCAGTCCACCTTGCGGGGGGCCTACCCACGCCGCGCCTTCCGGTTCGTGGTCGCCACTCGAGAACCTTTCCGCCCCAACGGCCATCGGTTCTACGCGCTATGTGCCCCGCCCACTGCCACTTAAGTTTAGCGATTCGGAAGGCTATATCGGTTACCTTGGTTCTGCTGCGGATAGCCTCATTTCTGATGCGATCACGCAGAGAAACTCCCAACATAGCCCTCTCCATAGCCCTTTGGGTGACTTTGAGCCTTCTTATGAGGCCCATAGTAAGCGACCACGTTTCAGTGCCATATATCATCACTGGCAACACACACTGGTCAAAGACTCTCGTCTTGAGACACTGCGGAATATTGGACGAAAAGATGTGCCGTAGCTTCCCGAACGCTGCCCAGCCGAGTCGGATTCGACGATTGACCTCTTTCTCGAAGTTAGACCTACCTAACTGGATAGTTTGTCCTAGGTATACATAATCGTCTACAACTTCGAGTGTAAAGTGTCCGATTGTAATGGGAGTTGGTACTACATGGGTATTTGACATGATCTTCATCTTATCCATGTTCATTCTTAGACCAACTCGTTCGGAAGCTTTATTGAGGTCATCGAGCATCGTACTTAAGTCCTCCATGGTCTCAGCCAAGACTACTATATCGTCAGCAAACCACCGAAGGTGAGTGATGTACTCGCCGTTGATGTTGATGCCTAGCCTTCTCCAGTCCAGAGTTTTGAAAACGTCCTCCAGTGCAGTGGTGAACAGTTTTGGAAAAATAACATCTCCTTGCCTGACTCCTCGCTGCAGCGGAATAGTTTTCGAGTTCTAGTCCTGGAGTCGAACTGACATAGTGGCGTTCTCGTACAAACACTTCAGCACTTCGATATAGCGATAGTCAACTGCTGCTGCGCTGGAGAGACTGTAGTACAGCCCAGGTTTCAATTGAATCGAAGGCTCTCTCGTAGTCCACGAACGCTAGGCAGAGGGGCAGGTTATACTCCTCGGTCTTCTGTATAACCTGACGGAGCGTGTGGATGTGGTCTACGGTACTAAAGCCTCTTCGGAAACCGGCTTGTTCGGGAGGCTGGCAGTCATCTAACCTGCGTACGAGACGATTTGTAATGACCCTCGAAAACAGCTTATAGACATGGCTCAGAATTGAGATGGGTCTGTAGTTCTTCAGAAGGGTGTTGTCACCCTTTTTGAAGAACAGCACCACCACCCCTCCGTTCCATGCCTTTGGAGTTCTCCCTTCCAGTAAGACGGAATCGAACAACTTCTGAAGGGCCGTAAGGACTGGTTTTCCACCCGCCTTCAGGAGTTCGGCTGTTATTCCGTCTTCACCGTGTGCCTTGTTGTTCTTGAGCTGTTTAAGAGCCATTACAATCTCGTACAGGCTGATGTCCGGGATGTCGTCGGTATAGTGCCGGGTTAGTCTAGCTCTAGGGTCTTCCGCCCGACCAACTTCGGGTTTGCGTGTTGATGTGTATAGCTGTCCGTAAAAGCGCTCTATCTCACCCAGAATCTCGGTTTTAGTAGAAACGATTCTCCCATCTTCAGTTTTTAACTTCGCGAGCTGGCTCTGCCCTATAGACAGATCTCTTGAGAATACTTTAGAGCCCTTATTACGCTTGATGGCCTCTTCAATACAATTTGTATTGAATTGGCGCAGATCGCGGGTAAGGGACTTGGAGATCTGTTTATTGAGCTGCCGGTATAAGGTCGCATCCGCTGAAGACTGTAGAATCATTTCACTCCTTTCCTTCATGAGCTTCTGAGTGGAGCTAGAGAGCCTTTTAGTTTTGTTGGTCCCTTGGGCCTTGAAGAACTTAGACCCAGTGGAACGGGCAGCTTCCACAAACCCGTCGTTCAGTTCGTCCACATCGCCGCCTAGGCAATCAAAACGGTTTTGGAGTTCCAGCTGGAAGCTCTCGGGGTTTCGAATTTGGATTGATGCTGGACGGAGCGTAGACTTCATCAATCGAGAGCGTTCTTGGTTGACGCATATATTCAATGTGCCTCTTACCAGACGGTGATCGCTCCCGGTTTTGACCGTATTGATCACAGAGACATCATTGAATATATGCTTCCTCGTCGACATGATGAAGTCAATCTCGTTTTTAGTTGCACCGTCACGTGGCCCTCGATATATCTTCATACATAGCCTCCACCTCTTCGTCGGTGTGCCGAGGTCGGCGCGTAAACCTGTATGACCTTCAATGAGTATCTGTTGGATACTCTGAGTATTAGGTACGCCACCCTAGTCGACACACTCTCGATCTTCACAACGTTATTCACTCCCTGGGACTGTTGGTCGCCCTCCCGGAAATAGAGCAAGTTGCCGGATTTGAGGGTTATCGTGTCCTCCCCCTCTCTTCGGACTTCAGATAACCCTATGACATCCCAACGCAACTTGCTCAACCCTTCCTCCAGTTCCGCAATCCTTTCGTCGGTCCGCAGTGTGCGCGTGTTATACGTTGCCAGGGCCAGGGGTCGTCGGTGGTGGTAGCCGGATCTTCGCCGGAGATTCTTCGCACCCCTGACCCCGCTGGTACCCTGGCCGCTACCACAACCAGGGTACCGGGGGTCGCCGGAACCTCGGGGCCGTGGTTTTTCGTACCTTTCATTTGGGGGGTATATGCCATAATCGCCACGCTTGGCATGCGGGTTGGCGATCGCAGTGTTTCCACCGCACTCCAGGGACGCTGCTGCCCATCCCCCGGTGGTCTTGGTCGTAGTTTTAGGACATACCCGTGTCCTTTAGGACATACCCGTGTCCCCGTTAATAATATTAGTATATAGTAATAGTATAGTATGGATTATGGATAGTATGGATATGTATTAGTATGGATGTACCAAATATCCTTTTTCCAATCTCATTGAAAATGGTTGTAAATAGTTGTAACTATGTCAAGCTACTGTCAGACAGGGCATCCATACCACGACAAACGGTTCAAAAGTATAGTACTTATAGGTAAATGAATTCGCTTAAATGTCGGCAACGCGCTTGTAACTCCGTGCGAGGCGTAAGCGTCTATAGGCTACGCCGGAGCCGCTACAGTGTCTGCTTACCATCGAGGCCGTATGCTTGTTTACCACCGTTGTTGCATATATGTATATATATTACTAACTTCTGCCCGCGACTCCGTCCGCGTGAAACTCGTTTATATCGTAGCTCCATACAAACTTTCGCCCCCCCATTTCAACCCCTTAGGGAATGATTTCCTGGACAAAAACTATCCTATGTCCTTCCCCGGGTCTCAAACTATCTCTATACTTACCAAATCTAAATCGGTTTGGCGGTTTAAGCGTGAAAAGGTAACAGACAGACAGACAGACAGACAGACAGACAGATAGACAGACAGACAGACAGACAGACAGACAGACAGAAAGACAGACAGACAGACACGTCAGACACGACATAATATAGTATTTCCCTAAGGTCTAAGCGCTCAGTGAACACATATTTTCTGAAAGGGCAACACGCATGTGATACCCCTTGTGATCGAAATCCGCTTACCATCATGATTCATGAAAGTCGTATAGTCGTATAATGCTTGTTTGCCACCGACGTAGTAATTAGCGTCCAAATTACCGTCGTACCAATATAATTATTTTTCTTGCCTAGACTTGAAATAAATCGTGTAATTTTTCGTTTCATTCTCCCGAACTTGACAATATGTATTTTTTTTTACTTAACTTTCAATACAAAGACAACAACGGACTTTTTAATTTTTGAACTGAACCTAAACTCATAGACGATAATTTAACCATTGAAACTTCGGAAATGCTGTAATCAAAATTAAACCCTATTGTAGCCATATAAAGACTATTTAAGTTTTACAATATCAGAAAACTTTAACGTACGTTTCGGTATATCCAGTGCGTCATGTGACGTCACCCGCATTGATCGGACACGACCGTCAACCGATGATTTCTAACAATATGGCGGACTTGGAATCAGTTGTTATGAATCGCGATTTGCAGTTCGTGGGTTAATTTAAATACCAAAACATAGCACTTTTTAACTAGTCAATTGTTTAAATCAATCTTTACGCTACATTTGATAGTAGAAATCGGTGGCTGGTGTTGTGTCTCTGTTTCAGGGATGTGATTTTAGGTAAAAGCAGTGTTGAATATCAATTTAAGCCGATTTAATTGCATTTCATCGGCACATTGCAGCGCACGTTGCATTTTATTAGATTAAGAGGAGCCCTTTACATACTTAAACTGACTGTGTCGGGTTTTTTTTTAGTTATCGAGGCGAATCGTCGAAAAGAAATAGTGGTCATTACTGTGGTGTTTCACTTGGTAACCAGTCGGTGTTACGATGCCGCGGCGCGGTACTGAGCCCGTGGTGTCGCCGGAGCCACCTAAGAAGAAGCCTAAAGTGGTTTTAGAGCAGCTTTCTTTGTTATGTCCGAGTTTGGACGCAAGTTTCACCGACGATGAGGCTTTGCCGCCTGGGATCGTGTTTTCGGATATTCAGCAGAAGAAATGGCGCATTGGGAAGCCTATTGGTGAGTGTTTTACTTAAAAAAATAATTGTAAACTCTTTCTTTCCTAATATTACTGATATTATTACTTCTCATTGACACAGGGTTAGCAATAATCTATAATTGCATCAGAACTGGAATGTTGTCGGATATATATTTTTTATTTATCAATAATGACATAGATATTGCTTCAGAAATACAATGATGTTCAGTTGTGAATATTTAGCATCTTTAGGTGATGATCTTTTGTTACACCATCAGATGTATGGATGTGGCAATTTTTTTGAACTTCACCCTAAACGGCAGCGGATTCTCCCTGTAGGCATATGCCAGGGGCATGGGGTCCGAAAAATTGGTTTTCATTATAACTTTTAATTTATGGCCGCTAGGGTACTCTCAACACGTAATCTGCCTCTGATCCCAAATATCTATTCTTATCACAAGAAAATCGAGTTCTCACAGAATTATAGTGCTTTGTGTTTCTGATACTAGTTCCTACCAATATATTTTGAATTTACAAATTAACCAATCCCTTTCTGAAATACAGAGTAGGGAATTGGTAACAATTCATTTGAATACTTAATAGGTACATACACCAGGGACCTTTGCCGCACAAGGCTGTCTCAGCAACTCCGTGTGGATGTACCCTGGTCATGACACAGTTAACAAATTAAGCTAACATTGTCAAACAATGATTTAGTTCTGTGGCTTTTCTGGGACTGAACTAAAATGAAGTGCTATTCAGATTGATTTATTACGCAATACAAGACTTCATTATTAATTACATTCAAGTCAATTTAAAAGAATCATCATTGTTATTGTCAATACACTGAATAAAACATCCGGATTTTATTGACAAGATGAAATAAAATTAAAATAACATGTCAAAAATGACAAAATGATGCTATTAAGCCAGTGTTGGTAGGACATTCAATATATCTCCTCCTATATAAATCTATGTAATAGAAACATAACTTGCACATAAGCTGTTAACTATTTTGCACCAGAAAGAACATATTTTTTTAGTCTGTACGACCCACATAAGCCATGTACTTACATATTGCATAGTATAACAATTTACATTGCCTCACTTATACCTATTTCTATACAATAATCTGATGATGCAATCATGTGAGTAATATATTACAGAAGTTATGTGTGATAGGTACAGTCAGCTGCAGAGAAACATGCCCGTGCATAGAAATTTGGTATGCAGGAAGGCATGTTTCTCTGCAGCTGACTTTACTAGGTAGATTAGTAGATCTAACTCGTACTCGGGTCCAGAAGATCTGTAAGCCATATGATTAAATAAAAGTAGATTTAAAACGCATAACTTTACTGGATTATTGTCATGATAAGTGTTTGACAGTAAACAAATTAAGCAACTGACTACTTTCCTAAAACATCCCATTATGCATAATGTGACGTCACGAGGAACTTTAACAGGCTATGTTTTCATATTTTTTTGTTTAATTAACAAATAAAATATGTGTCCAATATTTTCTGATAGTGTAACGAGACAGACTGAATATATATATTTTTTTACCCAATAAAGTACCCAGTTGGTGTCATGTCTCTCATCTCTCATCAGCATGTCTCGGGGGGGCACCAGAAATAGCACAAAAAAACATATGGATAGGAGAGCTCACAGGCGGGGATCGCTTAGGGCATCAAGGCACCAAATAGTCGTATCCGGCACTGCCGGCGGAGACCAGATCAAGTAAAAATGAAAACACAGTAGTGTCACGCAGAAATTCGCGTCAGCATCAGCCCCTGAATGTTTTGCAAGCAGATGGGCAGTAGTGCGTGATGAATGTTTGAGGTTCAGCGAGAAGATGGATGTGAGACGTACATCCATCTTCTTGCTGAACCTCAAACCAAATCTTCTGTCTGAGATTTATTTATTTTGTTATATTGTATTAGTATTGTTATTTATTTGTATTGTTGTTTCACAGTGATTTAGTATCGACTGTTGTGCTGTGTAACTATTTTTTAATAAATAAATTTTGCAGTGGCTTTTGGCGAACGAAAACTTCGCGAGGAAACCGGTCTAATCTGAATACTACCGGGAAAAACTCTAGGAGGATGATAACTCTTACATTTATGGCCTTACTATACTATGCCTAGCACTCACTACCTCGTATGTTCATAAGTTTTGAGACGAACAGAAACACATTTTTCTCGAAAACTATTTAATGTATTTAAACAATTTTTTAGGATATTAATAACTATTATATTACGTATATATTTTAAAAAAATTATTCAAAATGCCCGCCTTTTTGCTGAATACAGGCCTTTAATCGTGCAGGCCATTCGTCAATAGCGGCACGAATTTTTTCCAGCGGAATTCGCTGTGCCTCCCTACACAAGGCTCGCTTGAGCGACTCCAAATTTGGGTGAGACTTACGACAGGCCCTCAGCTCCAATTCAGTCCACAGTGAATAGTCCAGCGGATTCAGGTCTGGACTTGATGATGGCCATTCTTCAGTACTGATGAAGCCTGGTAAATTGTCCTTAAGCCACTTCTGTGTAGTCTTCGCCTTGTGTGACGGAGCAGAATCTTGTTGAAAAATCCAGTCTTTATTTTTAAAAAGGGTTTTCGATAGTGGTTTTACTACGCCTTCCAATACGTCAGTCTGGTAATTTTGTGCCCTCACTTTAACACCTTGTTGGACAAAATGCAATTCTGTAGCACCTTCGTACGAAACACCCCACCATACCATCACACTAGCTGGGTGATGTGTTCGCTGAACATTTCGCTTAAAAGGCGGGACCTCTTTCAAGCTTTTGGCATACACTTTGTCGTTTTGGCGATTAAATTTTTCTTCGACGGTGAAGATTTTTTCGTCGGTAAACAAAATCTTTTTGTGGTCGTGTCTCCTTAGCAACTGCCGACATCGATTCAGTCTCAAAGTTTTTAAACGATCGTTTAAATAGTGGACTTTTCTTCGACTGTAGGCCCTTACCTTTAGATCGTATTTTAATATCCGGTTTACCGATATTCTGGAAATATTGGTCTGTAGAGCCATCTTCTTTTGAGTCCGACAAGGATTTCGACGAAGCCGTTCCCTGATCAACTTGATGTTAGCCGCGGTTCTAACCGAACGAGGGCGGCCACTTCTCGGGCGGTCATCAAGAGAACACGTGTCCTTGTACCGTTTTAATGTGTAGTAAACAAAATTACGGCTGGCTCCAAGACATTTTATTTGCCTGAAAATCTCCATAGGTTTTTTTCCAGCTTTCTTTAGAGAAATCACCGTTGAACGCAAATCTTTAGTTCTCGCCATTTGAACAACGAATGAATAATAACAATTGAATTTATTTTTTCTAATAGATGACATTCTAAATTTAAAATTTGTGTAGTTTTTTTTTTTATCCTCCCAGTTTTTTTTTTCCAAATTGGTTGACAAAACTCGTCTCAAAATTTATGAACATACGAGGTATAATCCATATCTTAAAAATTATAATAAAATTTCAAGTTTGCCTGTAAAATTGGAAGAATTCCCTCTATGTCTCTAGGACCCCATCATCGGACCCTGACCTGTCGGCCATGGGACCACCTGGGAAGGATACCCTTTCAAACAAAAAGAGAATTTTCCAAATTGGTCCAGGCACTAGGCATCTTAAAGTAATCGGGGAACATCCATAAAAATATTCTGACGAATACAGAACCTCCTCCTTTTTTGAAGTCGGTAAAAAATGCCCAGTTTAAAGTAAATGACCTTGAACAGTATAAATGAGATCTGTTTTGTGACCTTGGTAACTGGGGCACTTAGGGAGTAAACACAATTAGTGGAAATAGATTGTTGTAATTTCGCTTATCCATCGCCCACTCGCTGATAGCTAAATGGATTCGCTCATGCCAATGTTCGGAGCATAAACAAAGTGGATTTTAACCTTTTGGTTGCCAATGGCGGATGATATATTCACAGAGTGGCGGGTCCATTTACCTTTGAGAGATGCGATACAATGAGGGTTTCCAGAATTTATTATGTCACCAGCTGGCAGCACCGTGGCGAGAGGTCTAGGTGTCAAAATTCACCAATCAAATTGATGATGATTAACAGTGATCGGAATAGGCAGAGTATATTTACCTACACTTGGTAGAACATAGATAAAAAGTGGAGACTTCCTTACGACTAAATTTTTTTGCGGGATAAAGTCCCGGGAATTTACCGAATAATTAATATTGTTCTGAATAGTACAAAAAACAATACAAACTGCTTCAATACAATAAATAGGCATAAAATAAAACAACCAATATATGAACGAATTCTTCTATATTTATTTTTAATAAACTCTCTTTATGTACAAAATTATTATTATTTTACTAAATCTAAATATAAATAACATTGAAACTTAATCTACAAATACAAAATTATTATATTGATTTAAACTAACACCATTTTCACACATACCTATTATTAAATGAAAACGGGACTTAATCGCGTAACACTTATATTTATATTTGGCCCAAGGTTTCGGATGTCACATTACGTATTACGTCCGTAGTCAGAGGCATACTGGTAGGGAGTTGTGTCAACATTTTCTAACTATACGAGTTTTTGGAATTACCCGCACTTGATTTTCATTAGTTACTTTTATGCTAGGGTAAGTGCTACGCGATTAAATCCAGTTTTCATTTAATTTACAAAATTATTCGTCACTATTAGAATCAAATTCATAATCATAACCTTTATTCATTTCAATACTATCATTATTCTATCAATCAATCAATACTATCATCATTCTAGCATCACTAATAAATGAACCACATATCTTCCTAAAAAATCAGTTGTTTCGTCAAGAGATATCCAGACCTTATTGTTTCCTATTGTGTCGTATATATGTTTCAATCGATCTTTATAAAATTCATCTAGATCCTTTTTCCGTAATATTGATTCAGATGGCACTTTCTTTTCTACGCACACACAACAACCACTGTAGCAAACATATTTGCCAAAAAAAGATTGGAACGCAGAATTATTAACTTGCGACCAAGGGATGTTACACAAAATTAAAAAATTTACTAAGTCGAAGTAGTATTCTTTCTCAGTATTTTGTCGCCTGCCTTGATGTATGGCTCCATTGATGTGCCAATCAACGTTGCCTTTCTTCGTGGCTTTGAAAGAGGTCTCGCATTTGGTGCAAAATATGATACCACTTGCTTCGTCATATACAAGTTCCGGATTATTAACAATCCAACTAGTGACTAGTTCGGGTCTCACTTTGTTCGCCATGTCGACAACAAAAATTATATAATATATTCCGAAGCGTACCTGAAATAAATTATACGAAGTGTTAGCAATGAGCTTTAAATATTTCAGAATGAAGGGTAAGGTTTCTCTTAACCTATCGACGCGAAATCGGCTTTAGCCGACCAAAAATAGCTCGTTAGTATGAAGACGCGTACGCATGTTCATACTAACGAGCCATTTTTGGTCGGCAGTATGTACAAAACACATTTGTAGAAATATTAAAAATATTTGAGACGCGCATTATCGAAGAGCTGAACTTTGTGTAGCAAAGCTGCAAATTCCCATCAGAATCAACACGTGCAAACTTGCAAATAATACAAAACCCCATTTTAAGGTACAAACTTCAAACTCCGAGTACAGTTTACAACCGTTTTCTCAAATTTAGTTGTAGTCTGGCAAGTATATAGTGTTTTTCGCATATATTTATGATTTAAATCTTTACAAGCTTACACGTGTCTATTTATGTACAGTACGGTAAGTATAATGTAGGTAGGTTTAATACATTACACGGCCAAATTATGAGCATAGGTAAGTGACTTAAGTCAATAGTCATAGTTCGTGACCATATATGAAAAAGGTAAAAATTTTAAATAATAAATAATATTATAATATTTTATATATCTTACCTTGAAACTTGGTAGTTTTGCAGTATCCGTGGTGTTTTCAGTGTCCAGTAATCGCCAAATCCAATCAAAGCAAAATCGGTGTCCGAGTTCAGGCCGTGTGTAATCAAGTATAGCAGGCGAAATTCCAGTAAACAAGCAAATGTCAAATATCGAAAAAACACAGTATCTACACTTCCGTACGTACTCGACAAGGGATAGTAAGAAACTGATGTCAACTTTCTATTTAAGTAATGCATAAAAAGGGTAGCAGGTAACAGCGATAAGTGATAACGACATCTGCTTTGTCTTTTAGACGATAACAATGGAAAGTACAATTAACATAGTTGATAGTAATACTGTTATTTCTATCTCTTTCACTCAAACACAGCTGGTATTGGTGTAAAAGAGACGGACAAGTTTGAAATAATATAAATACAATAATGTTATATTATCACCTGTAAACTAGTACAAACTTGTAGTGTTATGGTTACTATTTAATTTAACGTACATTGGGGATACATTGTGAGATTTTATTTATTTTACTGATTTTTAAATCCGGGAAGTCCCGGAAAAAAAAATCGCAAGGAAGTCTCCACTTCATGACTTTGTTCTACCAAGTGTAGGTAAATATACTCTGCCTATTCCGATCACTGATGATTAAATATGATTGGTGGATTTTAACACCTAGACCTCTCGCCACGTGCTGCCAGCCGGTGACATAATACATTCTGGAAACCCTCATTACAAGGTGTGCAACATAGATATATATAGACACATAGACAGACTCACCTGGGCGGGCACATATTTGCCGAGAGATCCCATTATATTAAAATCAACATATCTAAAAAGGAAATAGAGTGCATCAACCCTCAAAATGAGATGTAAAGAGGTAAATTAATTAAGAAATACTGCTTGAAATGAGCTTGCTGTAAAGCTGACAACCAGAGACTATGGGAAGAGGCTCAAAAGAAAAGACATATTAACATACTAGTAAGGTTAGGGTCATGATTGAATGAAGGAGTAGACTTCACTGCAGGGCCTACTCACCTTGCTAAGAAGCCTTCAACCAATTTGCATATAGATACTAACACCTTTGTCTGGTGGTTTTCCCGGTATGTCGCGAAAATCTGCCCCAGACCCGTGATGTCTCTGTGTAGTGGTTAGCACTGAATCGGTTGGGCGAATATTCAGCGTTTTTAAGGTGTTTTGTTTTCTTCATTATCGTAGACAGCAAATTTAAAAGGTACGAGTATCAGAGTCTACTTTTGATGAAGGTGTCAGCCAATACCGTATCATCAATCATTTTTGATTAAAGGTTCTGCGGTACGTTTTACCTCTGATGAAATAATCTTGAGCCGACAATGACGTTGAAACCGAGCGGTTCAAACGCTCGGAGATTCGCCCGGTTAAGCACGCAATATTTTTATTTTCTTTCTATTTCCAGGCAGAGGCAGCTTCGGCCGTATTTACCTGGCCTCAGGCAACATAGACAAGGAAGTGACTAAGCTGAACGCGAACTATGTGGTCAAGATTGAGCCGCATAGCAACGGCCCGCTGTTCGTGGAAGTACACTGTCTGATTCGTATTTCACAGGTGGCTAAAAGTAAGGAAGATTACATGTTTGTCTAACAAGGGGAATCAAAAGATTTTTCAAAAAACCCAATTGTTTCTTCAACAACAACATTACGGGGATTCCAAATATATCCAAACCAACTGTAGCCCGTGGAATAGAGTTTTCTTGTCCACATACAAACATACGCTCGGGAAATATAACCCTCCTTCCGAGGCAGTCGGGTAATTAAAGCTAAAATAGAGAAATAGTACAGTTTGGGCTAATTTGCCACCAGAACTTAACTACCACTGTTAAATACAATCGAGAGGCAATATAGAATGGCGCTGAAGAGTGCAGGTCAATTCCCTAGACGTCTACCCACGGAGACGCTCTGGGAAATGACAGATCTAGAAGCATGGCACCTCCGGGCTGCTGACTTGAATTACAAAATGCTGGCCAAGATCGCATCGCTGGGAGTAGAAGACCTAAACACACCTGGGGACGCTTACCTGGCGCACGGAGAATTTAACCCATTACTAAAAAATAAAAGAATAGGTGAAATAGAGTATACTATTAATAAAGACATGAGGCGTTGGCCTCGCTGGGCGGCGGCTCCTCGTCCTCTTAGAATAAAATAAGATATAGAAATGTAACATATGAAACACAAATAAATAGGTACTAACTAATAACTAACATCTTCAACTTATCACTTGTGACATGACACCTTCAGCTTACACAGATCTTTCCTAGACACAAGTTAGCTGACACAATCCTGCGGGAACTGAAAGATGTAAACACTAATAGGTAATAAATGATTTCTGATTCTGATTCTGTTAAATATAGACTGATCATGAATAGTGTCAGTGGCAAAGAAGCTTAAATCATGCGTGGACTATTAATATAATAATATTATGGCCCCTCAACTACTCTTCAATGGGACATGGATGATTGCCCGTTGAAGAATCTGAGGACATGACAGAACCTTGTTGTATAATCTTAATAACAGCGAACGAAATAACCGTAGAAGTCTTAGTAGGACCGCAAAATGGCCCCACAGAATGGGTGCCATTGCCATTATGCAGGGTGGGGGGCGGATGTCAAAACGATGCCAGGCTGCAGCCATTTAGTTCGAACATGCGCATAACGGGTTTTAGGCACTTGTTTGGGTAGAAATTCGTAAGGAGCTTGCATTCTATGGTTTTTTTCGTTCGCTGCTTAATAAGAGTTTACTAATGATATTATTATTGTGAGGTTAATGAAACTATTTTCTCTACAAATGTAAACTATCAAACATCGCGCTATCAGGTTTTTAATAATGGAAAATTAATATTTCTTCATTTTCCAGTCAAAGCATGGCGCCAACAAAACAAACAAAAGCGTATTGGCATGCCAGTATACATCGCGAGCGGATCGTTCATAGACAAGAAGACTGGCATAAAATACAGGTTCCTTGTCCTGCCTCGCTACGACATAGACTTGCACAAAATCATCGCCCGGACCAAAGTACTGGACTTAAAGAATGTCCTAGTACTAGCCTTGCAGATATTAGATGTCCTGGAGTATCTACATAACCAGGGTTACACACATTCTGATATTAAAAGCTCGAATCTCATGCTTGGGTTTGAGGCAGGGAAAATAAATAAGTTCCCTATGGCAAAGACTTCATTCCAAAAGGAGACGAAAGAAGTGGCAGTGTTGTCTGGAAAGCACAGACGCGCTAAGAGTGGAAAGGCAAGAACCTCTAACTATTACGATGATGAAGATTTTGTCATCAAAGACAAAGATGCTAACGATAGTTGTGATGAGAAAAGACTGGCAAGTGTTAAGCAGATAAGAAAAATACTATCGGATAGAGAAAGTAGGACTTTACATAGGCACCACGCTTTCAATCTGAGACAGCTGTCGAGCTACGTCAACTATGAAGACATGACTAGCTCAGTTTGCTCTGACCAATCGTACCAAAAGCTTCTAGATGATTTCGGGAATAAAACCCTCATTAGAACAACAGCGGAGTTCTATGAGGATACGAAAAGGAAGCAGACAGACGTTAATGATGATGAAATATATAAGGAGGCAGTTCTGTCACAGTCAAACAGACAGATTTACTTACTTGACTACGGATTGGCGTCCAAGTTCCTAGACTCTGAAGGGAAGCACAAAGACTTCGGCATGGACGCGAGGAAAGCGCACGACGGGACGCTAGAATACAGCTCCAGGGACTCGCACATCGGAGCACATTCCAGAAGGTCAGACCTGGAGACTCTTGGCTACAACCTCATTGATTGGCTAACAGGTTCATTGCCATGGAAGACTACAGAGGTCCTAGCTGAGCCTGACTTAGTCCACGCCTTGAAAAAGAACTATATGAGTGATATAAAGTCGTTCCTAAAAGCTAGTTTTAAAACTGAATTCTATCCGCAGTTTATGGAGAAGTATTTGGAATACGTCACTAGCCTGGAATTCACGGAGAAACCGGACTATGACCTCTGCAGAAGCTTGTTCAAGAGTGAACTGATGAAGAATGCAGATAAAGAAGTGTCTCTGAAGTTAGCCGAGCCTCCGAACTCTCCTATGAGCCGCAAATTACTGTACTCAAGACGTTTTGGCCGAAAAAATACGCCTGCAGAGTTCTTGGCCCGGAGCGGTATAAAGAAGAGCTTTGAGCGAGAAAATGTGTGTTCTCTTGAGAATGATTTGAAGTTGGAACTGTTGAAGCAGACTATTCATACATCCAGCGAAGGGATAAGGAAGCCTTGTACGTCGAGGAATTTCTTCGTCTCAGACGCCGACCTAATCGCGCGTCTGAAGAAGTCCCTTTTGCCTCACGATATTCTAGCCAAGAAACTGTCCCCGAAAAACCTCAGGTCAAAGAAGAAGGTGCAGAAACGGAGAGGCAAAAGAACGCACAGGAGCAGCATTGGGAAGTTTGGCAACTTCATGGGTTCTGCCAAACAGTTCACTTGGGCGGAAATCTTGGCTCAAAACCCCGAAGATATCCTTAGGAAGGAGCGTAATGCCAACAATGACGAAGATGACGATGAGGACACTTGCAAATACAGGATCCGGAAGTTGTCTGAAGCGTCATCCGAGGACAGTGATTCACTACAATCCCCACTGATTCAGAAGGACTATTTACAAGGCGCGAATTGGACATATGCCATGAAAGAGGTATTAGCAAATTTCAAGAAAAGGCTCACAGGCAAAACGCCGAAGGATACAGAAGATGTCCCTGAGGAACTCCAAGGTTTTACTCCAGCTATGGTTAAGATTTATAGGATTAAAGAGAAGAGAGAAGCAAAGGAAAGGCTGGAAGCTATGAAACAGAAAGAAGAGAAGAAGGAATCAAAACAAGTTCCACCAGAACCAGTAACTAGATGTACTAGGTCTATGAGAAATAAGATAGTAGCAAAAGCAAAGACTGATGTGCCTGCTAAAACCACTAGACGTAAGAAAAGAAGTGTTGACAGCGTTAAGATGAAGGAGGTTAAAGTTGCTATTGAGAAGCTTGACGTGAAGAAGATTGAGAAGGTAAAGACTAAGGCTAAGAAGGAAGTGAAGATTGTTGAGCAGCCCAAATCGCCTGCCAGCAAGATTAAAAGTAAGTTCAATTGTATACTCTACTTATGGTTGCGGCGTAATGACATCAGAAGGCAAATCGTTGCTTATGTATATATTACTAGTTTTTTTTTTTTTTTTTTTATGATATAGGAGGCAAACGAGCAGTCGAATCACCTGATGGTAAGCGATAATCGACGCCCATGGACACTTACAAGTTGCCCGCGCGGCTTCGCCTGCTTATTGCAGAGAATGCAAACAAGCCCGCGAGATATTATCTTCGTGCAAAATTTCATCCAAATCGGTTGAGCTGTTTAAGCGTGATTGAGTAACAAACATCCAAACTTTCATTTTTATAACTAGGTTCCACCCGCGGCTGCGTGGACTCGGAATAAAAATATCCTATATTTTAATCCAGGCTATTAAACTAATTTCATCCAAATCGGTTAAGTAACAAACATCCAAATATCCAAACTTTCGCATTTATAATATTAGTAGGATCTCATTGTAGATTATATAAATTTAACAACCCTACGTGTCCAGTTTGTTAACTTAAATACTCTATTGTATACAAACCGGTGACATTCACTTTTTTTTTTCAGGAACATCACCAAGCAGATCCACTAAATCTTCTAGAGCCAGAGAGACGACTGTTCCTAACAACCGACGCCGCCTGCGGAGCAGCAAGCGGAGTGCTTGACATTGCAACTGCTGCGCCGTTTCGGACATTAACTTTTCATAAACAAATACCGCCTTATGATAGACGAAATGTTTTTTTTATACGCCGCTAAGTTTATGTACAAATTTTGAAGTCTGTGAGAGACCTAAAGCCTGAATCCATGAACCTAGAATACTCTGGACAGGCTGTACGTGATGCCGTGAGGGACGGAAAGGCTCCTATGCAGCTAAATTAAGAGCTGGTCTTAAAATGGCTGATGACTTGCCATAAACAACCTACTTCATTTGGACGGGTAATGGTTTATGTGCCACAACTTCATACTAAATCAGTTGTGGGAAATAAAAAAAAGTGGAACTATGACAAGGACAATGAATGATATTTCCCTTTCTGTCGCACTTATCGAGATTTTTATGCTACCTGCGGGCGTAGCACGGTTGCCATTTTATCACTTATCGTTGTGGTAAAGACGCCCATCACGCTCTGACAAGTATGCGAGTGCGAGAGTGACGGATGCCTTATCCACAACGACAAGTGATAAAATGGCAACCGTGCTACGCCCGCAGCTCGTTCGCACGTAGTATTGTTATTACCATAACCTGTCCAGAGTATTCTAGGTTCACGCCTGAATCACACTGGCGCGGCCTGCGGTGGCGGTCAATAGTAAATTTGACAGCTAATGACAAGGTTACTATTGACCGCCGCGGCTAGGCCGCGCCAGTCTGTGAGAAGCTTTAATCTCTGAGAGCGGTAGCGGCGCGTGACAGTAACGTTTGTAATGTATGAACTTTTATGGGATAGGTCACACAGTGCGGGAAAAGACGGTGCTGTACGCGGCCTCATTGATATAATTCCGACTATTACAAATATCGCTACCATTGCGCCGCGCCGCTATCTGTACGCTTTAAATTGATCTTCTGTACATAACTTAGTAGGTGGGATGATTCGTATAATCAATACCATTTGTTGACAGTTTGCCTATTTGATTGAAATAGAGAATCAATCGTTCGTTCGGAAGAAGTCTGTGATTGTTTTCATTACATTCAATATACGCGTCTAGAATTTTAGATTTTAGCCGTTATATTGACCTTATGCATTAAGTATAATTTTGTGTATCTTTTCAAATGCTTTTGTAATTTCTCTTAGAAATATAATAAATTTGTTAAATAAGAATTGGTATTTCATTGGGCTGTGGTAACTTTGAACTAATTCTTAGCGATAATAGTCTACGGAAATCGGCATGCTTGCATGATTCCGCCCGTGATATGTGTCGGAAACACGGCGGCCTACCAAATCAAGGTCACTCCATACTAGCTTTTCTGTGACCTTGCTTAGCAGTCCTGCCGAATTCGCTCGTGTAGCCTCTCCTTTAGATAGTCGGCTGTGCAAACAAAATTCGCCCTGTGGCGATATTAGTCTTCAAGCGCTCAGTGTCGTTCTTAGATTCTGGCTGATGGTGATGACTGATGAAAGGTGAGCGTAGAAAAGAGGCAAATTTTCAAAAAAACAGCGTGTAGCAATGTATAGTGCGATGGAATAATAATAAAAAAAGAAGAAGATTTATTGTCGCAAAAAAACATAATCTCAAACACACCTTTAAAAAAAAGTAAGTAGGTAAAATTATTACAATATGTTCGGGGCTTAGCGTTTGCTGCTAGCCTGTCGGCTGTACAGCGCTATTTTTCAGCCCGCACCTACCTCACGGGATACAAAAAAGATAGATAGCTAGTTGCAAGGGGAACATTCGCGTAATGATACTTGAACAATTATTATTTTTCATTAATACACAATGCAACGGATGAAGTAGAAGGAAGAAAAGGGATACCGTGTCATAAATTCTATTACTTAGAGACTAAAAAATATGATAATCTATGTGATAATTGCGACAACGTAGCAGACCTAGTCCATATTTTAAAAGAATTCACCAGGCTTATTGAAACGAAAATAATTTTAGGAAAACTGTATAATTCTACATCTATGAATATGATACTTGCTGAACCTGTCTGGTGATGCTATGAAAATCTATATAATATATCAAAAATAGGTACCAAGGATTAAGAGCTAACTGAAAGAATGTTCTCCCGCTACTCGAGCGAACTGTTATTTTAATATTTTCTTTTCTTTTTGTGGATTTTTTCTGTATGTTTTTCTTTAATGTTTTAGTTTAATTTTGCTCCCATTGCAGAACTTGTAGTTTACCCTTGTTTTGTATTTAATTTTTTCGCATGCTCTGAGATACTAAAAAAATCTGTGGTTACCTATAATTAGATGAACATCAACCAAGAATGTTACCTAAGCTACATATTGAATTGTACGATGTATTGTCTGTTGGTTCTCCTAAATAAATAAATGAAATCGGCAGGACTGCCAACCAAGGTCACAAAAAAACAATTATGGCGCGACCTTGATTTGGCTGGCCGCCGTGTTTCCGACTAGTATCCACACAGGCTGTATAACGCAGCGGCCTGCACGCAGTCCTGCCGATATCGGCCCGTCTAGCGTCTCCTGTACGTTTTATCGTCACGTTTCACGGCGATAATGTACGTAGCGTATTGCGATTAAAGAAGTTGATAATACGAAGTTCTTTGGTTTAGTCTTGGACAACAAGTTATCCTGGCAACTTCAAATCGAAAATGTGTGCACAAGCTCAGTCGGTATTCGTACGCGTTGTATATGCTGCGCAAAGTAGTCGGTCAATCAGCCGTAATGACTGCATACCATGCATACGTATCGTCAACGCTCAGGTATGGAATCATTTTCTGGGGTAATGGTACGAATCGTGAATCGGTATTCAGAGCACAGAAAGTGTTTGCGAGCTATGTGTGGGTACGGCCTATGGAATCATGTAAACCTCATTTTAAACACCTAAACATACTTACTGTTCCTGTCTGTATATATTGGAGATAGCTTTATTTGTAAAATCGAATCCAGAACAATTTAAATATTTTTCTAGTAATAGGTTACATACTCAACTGTTTGCAACCTCGTCACACACGTCAAAAAGTGTTCTAGGAATGGCCCCAAGAGTCTTCAACAAAATACCAAAGGCAATTCGAGACTTAGAGCCTGGGTGCTGCACTATAGGTAAAGTCGCCGCTGCTAGCTGGGTAGGTCTAGCTAGGGCTTTACAGCATATTAATTAATTAAATTCATTTATTTCAAGTAACTATGACTCATACATTATACATTGAATAATAAAATAATACATTGTAATTTATACATTGGATTAGATTGTTAAACAAGTCTGTTATTTCATTTTTGGTACAATCATTTATTGCTGACTGTGCTTTTCTGTATACCATCATCAACTACTCATTGAGACGATTCTAACGAGCCCAAACTCGACGGGGATACGTCGGTTAAGTACTGAATTCCCATAGCCACCTTCTGTCTCCATCATCAGATCAGCTTGATGGTACCATAATATTGAATTGTCATCCAATCTATATTTATACCCAAAATTTCAGCTCTTTCGGTCACCGGGGAGTGGGTCAAATTTAACTTGCATGATTTGATGACAAACAGGTGAAACTTAATAAAAGCTTGTAAAAATACAATATACAATAAAAATTGAACACAACAAAATACAATTACAATTCAATTCAAATTTTAATTCCATTAAACAGCTTTGACGTGCTTGTCGCAACAATGCCGAATGGACAGTCAACTTGATTAGCAATCATAGTCAGGTATTAGGTATAGGAGACGCTACACGGGCTGAGATCGGCAGGACTGCATGTCTTTCTCTGTCGAACTCATAGTTGCGTTGCATCCTGTACGATGGGCCATGATGGCCCATTGTGTAGGGCCGCCTTTAAGAACTACATGTTTAACTTATTAAACAAAAAAATGCTCAATACATATATACAACAATATTTATTAGTTTCTTGTAATTTACAAAAATGACAAAATTCATTAATACAGTGTTAGCAATTATTTACGAAGTTAAACTTAAATTCAGAATCAGTGAACGTAAATTTGAACTTCTTTGTTTCTAGTGAATCTGTGTTATTTTTCATAGTACTGGTATCACTAATGTTTTTTTCATTTTTGTTTATGGCAGGTGCATCCCCTGCTTTTGAAGTGTTGGCAGTATTTGTGTTGCCAGTATCAACGTGTTCTGGTGCTAAATTGAAATTGAACCTGAATGAAGTGTCGCCTGTTGTCAAAAATGCCGATTTTCTGAGGAATGTTGCCTTTGGCTGGGTTGGTGTATCAGTAATCTTGATTTTGCTTGTCACTGAAATAGTTTTTTTTTTATAGACACATCTTAGATTATTAAGAGTCCGCAGTAAGCTCGATTCTCCATACAAACGTAGTTACGCTCTCATTTTAAAACTACGTGTTGGATTGTAACGAAACTTTGCATATACAATGACATGAGGTATATCTATGTCTGTAATTCGTTTATGTAGCTTCAGATACCATAGTAAAAAAATATAGCGAATTTAAGTTTTTCATACAAAACTTGTTTTTGCTGTATTTCGTTTGTTTTATACACTGGAACCATATAAACTAATTACAGACATAGATATACCTCATGTCATTGTATATGCAAAGTTTCGCCACAATCCAACACGTAGTTTTAAAATGCGAGCGTAACTACGTTTGTATGGGAAGATGAAATTCGGCCGAGCTTACTGCGGACTCTTAAAGTTAAAGAGAATGAATACATAAAACCAGAAATGAAGATTTAAGAAAACATACAATAATAACAGATGCAACTACAACAAGCATTATGCCTTAAATGTAAGTCAGTGTTTTAGAAAGTAGGTTTTAATCATATTTTTACTGTATTACATCTTCATATTCTTCCTTGCATTTTGCTTTTATTTTATTTTACACTTTATGGGTGTCTTGCCTGTCCAATAAATTATAATCGTTATTATTATTATTAAATGGAAATGGGCAGGTCATATTGTCAGATATAAGGAGAAAAGATGGGTACTGGAAAAAAAGAAGGAAAGGTAGAAAGACCACAAAGACGTTGGTCAGATGACATAACTGATTTATTTATTTATTATTATACAAGAAACGAATTATATATTTTTTTTGTATAAAAACATTAACAACATTTAGATTTAGAAAACTAACAATACGGAATAAATAAAGCTAAAATAAATAAAATTAAATAGACATATTGTTTTACACATATAGACCAAAGAGCCTAGGTGCTGTAAAGTGGGATGCCTTGATTACAGTGTTTTAGCTGTCAAATGTTGGTTTTTTTAGGCATTGGATATCTGTAACTTCTACACCTGAACTATTAATTATTATAAAGAGTACGATTGAAGCTTTGTAAGTTAGTACTCGTATTGTAGAGGGTGATCTCTGGAACTATTCATCCAATTCCAATTCAAAGTGGGCAAACCAAACATACAGTAAGACCTATTAGAAACAGTATGCAATGATTGAAAAAAGTAGCAATAGACAGACTAACATGGAAGAAAATGCTACACAAATACTTAAAAATGATATGAAACCGCGATTCAGAAGAACACTGGATTTAAAGAATTTTGTATAAAACAAGATTTATGTTATTAATATATCTTATCTTGAAATGTAAAACAAATTAAGAACAATAAGTTAAAAAAAACATGATTTCAATAATTTACGGAATTAGTTGGCTGATTTCAAAAATTATAGTATAAAAATGGACTCCCTACTTTCAGGATAGACAAAGGATATTTTTTACCTGCAGCTTCACATGTGCTCATGTGCTAGTAAATACTATTATTCATTCTGTGATACTTATTTTTAGTAGATACATTGAATGGTCTATAATCTGCCAATTTACAATTTAATAAATAACAATTTCTTAAAGCTAGACTTATGATCTGCTACTACATACATTTGCCACTTACTTTTAGCCAGTTTCTTCTCTTCAGCCGCCATTTTGGCCCTATAGTCCCCAAAATGTGTCCTCATGAGTTGCCTTTTCCGTATGATTGGTTGACTGTTATTCTTTAACACTGTCAGTACCTTCCATGCTTCTGTTACTGTAAAAAGGATGAAAAACGTAATAAAAGAAATTGGGAAAATGTATTTTAACAATTACTGTAATATTGGTAGCATAGATAATAAACTAAAGTATTTAGGTGTACTTACATTGCTTTTCGTTCCCTTTGTTTCCAGCTAAAGTTTTCTCCAACTGCTGAATGCACCAACAGAGCTCTAACTGGAATTGTCGCAAGGATTCTTCAGGATCTACAGCTGGGGAACTCTCGCTGTCCACGTTTACTGACTTCTGTATGGAGGTAGGTTTCTTTTTAGTATGTAGTTTCGTAGGTTTCGGCATTATGTTTTTATTAACTACGACCAGTTCGCAAGATAACCTCACGTCTTGCTTGTTTTGAGCTAGTTTTTTTTTCTATTATGTTATGACGTTGACGTGACGTTGGTAGTGATTGACAAAACTGTTAATACCGAAAGTATTTTGTCCCTAGTAAATACTTGCACTTTAAAGTATTATTTAAAAACGCTCGTTTGTGGGGTACACCCGTGAAATCACTGAAATTGTGCACAGTGGCGCCATTCATGTGTGACATAACGTGGTAGAATTTAGAACTAAATCATAACCTCGTTTTGTCAATTAGATTTTTCCACGAGATTTGTAGAGTATGCCGCTAGGAAAATTTGGAAAAATATTACTTTCGTGGTAATTACTTCAATTTTAAAAATTATACAGTGTTAATATAGGTATTAAATATTCTGTGGTGAGATCCGATGATTTCATATGTTTTAAATCCTTTAAATTTTTTTGTTCCTTTTTCAAAGATTTCAGTCATTTGGAATTGATTTAGGTCATTAAAATCTTTGATACTTATGAACATTTTAGTGGATTCACAATAGTTTATGTTAGGTAATTACAATTATACATAGTTTCAGTTGTTATGTATCTCACAGAAATATGAATATTCCTCATCTTTGCACGTCAACCAGTGATTAGAAATCTCCACCTTATTCTATCACGTTGGAATATCATTCTACGGCTATATACTGTGAAAAAAGTTTGGATTACCAGCTATTTCCAGGTCTTGACTGCAAAATGAATTCTAGGACAGGCCTTATACATAGTATTTTTTTATCTTCACGCTCCTCCTTAAGGATTTAATTACATAAAGTTTTCATTAATTGTATAGATAATATCTTTAATATTACCTGTAAATTCTCTGTAGTCCTTATTTCTAGCTTTAGGTCAATATTGAGGTTACCATTGGAACCTGTAATTTTTACCAATGTTACCCAGTGAAACAATAATGTTTACTCTAATCTATTCTATTCCTGCTAAAAAACATGACCGGATACTAAATAAACCCAAAACAAAGCCTCCTATGCCAAACAGTGTCCCACTGAAGGATGCGATTTGAAATAAAACAAATTGAACTGTATTCCAGGGTTGGCATTACGGTAACGAGTCTGTCTCTGTTTGTGGTGTCCCGGAACACTATCAATGAGCACCGCCTGGAGAACATGAGAGCGCGGGAACGTATGCGCAGATCCAACGAGGGAGAGTACCCCGATATTTATAGGAAACTTTGAATTTGTGAGTTTTTATTAGAGTGAAGCGATTGATTTTCTCCATTTCAGCTGGAGCAAAAATGCTTTGATTTGTCTGTCGGGTTGATGTCCGGCTGTTCTCTACATTTTGTGACCAGCACAGTTAGCACAAGACGGCGCGCGAGCTCTCGCACATAGAGAGACGGATAGTGCGAGAGAGCTCGCGCGCCGTCTTGTGCTAACCGTATATATAGATTTTTCAGAAGAAAAAAGTGAATAATCGCGAATTCTACAGCTCACAGACCCATAAGTAAACAGCTGAGCATACCTATGACTGGGTTACCTATCACAACCTCGAAAAATTGATTCTCCAAATGAGTCCTATCATCATCATCATATCAGCCGAAAGACGTCCTCTGCTGGACTTAGGCCTCCCCCAGAGCCACAATGGCCGGTCGTTCGCCACCCGCATCCAGTGGACTCGTGACCTTTACCAGGTCATCTGTCAACCTTGTCCGGGTCTAACCATGCTGCACCTTCATATGTCACCTGTAAAGATAGTTGTAAGTGGGGAAATAAATAAATAAATAAATAAAATGTGGTCGCTACTCGAGAACCTTCCCAGTCATATTGCCAGTTTTATTTGTCCGGATTTTGATTGGTGCCATTTGCCCTGTGCATCACCGACTAACCTTTCGCCTCTTCTCCAGTTGACCGCAGTACCCTACCATCATGGCGGTGCCCCAACTAGACCCGGCGAAGCTGCAGCTGGTCCAGGAGTTGGAGATCGAGATGATGTCGGATATGTACAACCGGCTAGTCAACGCTTGCCACAAGAAATGCATACCCGTCAAGTACCATGAGCCGGAATTGGGTTAGTGTTGGTTTTTGTATATTCGTTTAAAAGTCGACAACACACTGAACATCAATAAAAAAAAAATATTTTTCCTTTCCTTACTATGTTGCATCATAATATAAATGTCCTTATGGGCGCGTGCGTGGTAGGCATGCTGGTGCTTACCCACCCTGTTTCGACTTATTACTAAGTTTATTTTATTTTATGTTTGATGGCACTCCAGGTTGCACTCCGGGCTGCAAGATAATTCTTTTATTTCTGTATATGACCGTTTGTTACCTAAATAAATAAATAAATAAATATATATTATGACATGGTTCTTCCCGTGGCAGAGGTTTTCTTTCAGAACCGGTGCTAATATCGACGATTCTAGTTTACTATGAACAAAACTTGTTAGTCTCAATTTATTTTCTTTTATAATTATTAGCAAGAGTAACTGGTTTTTGACTAAATTATGGTGGACACCATTGTTTACACAAATCTTTATGTTAATCCTGCATGACGTTTTAAAATGAGACCCAACTACGTTTATATGGAGATTCGAGCGTCTTGGACTTGGGACCGGGGACCTGGGGCCTCTTAAGATGGAAAGACAGCATGCTTTTTCCATAGAAACGTTTATCGAACTATATTACATAATTACTAAACATTTTTATGTATTTTTAGGGTTCCGTACCCAAAGGGTAAAACGGGACCCTATTATTAAGACTCCGATGTCCGTCCGTCTGTCACCAGGCTGTATCTCATGAAAGTCATGAACCGTGATAGACAGTTGAAATTCTCACAGATCATGTATTTCTGTTGCCGCTATAACAACAAATACTAAAAAACAGAATAAAATAAACATTTAAGGGGGTTCCCATACAACAAACGTGATTTTATTGTACTGTTTTGTCAGCGTGATTGATTTATATACCCATGCCAAATCACGTTTTGGTTCGGAACCCTTCGTGCGCGAGTCCGACTCGCACTTGGCCGGTTTATAGACATCTGCGGATGCAGAATCGTTGCAACCCTAAAGGTCGAATTTTAATGCCATTGACATATGAGCTCTTGCGAAGTATGAAGCTAGAAGGTCTGACGGTACATACGTCGTATTTATACTGAGATCGGGTATTCATTTTAGAGGGACTGAAAAGGCACCGTGTAAACGGTTTGCTGGTCGCTGGCGGCGAGATATAGGCGGCTGAAAATAGTCATTGTCTAAACGGTCTGAAGATATGACGGTGCCTTTTTTAGGCGGCGTAATTTAGGCGGCTGTAAATAGTCTTCGTCTAAATCGACCTTGACGCGTCTCCTAAGCGAATGCGGCGAATCGTTAGATTATAGAAAATAAATGAAGATTCTTGCTGACTAATGGTGAAAACACCTGACACTTTGGCCCCTTTCTTGTCGCAACTTGTACTACATCCGCATTCGCAAAAACTCCGCATCGATTTCTGCTGACAGACAATTGTTTTTTATCCAGGCAAAGGCGAGAGCGTGTGCCTGGACCGCTGCGTCGCCAAGTACCTGGACGTGCACGAGCGCATCGGCAAGAAGCTCTCCAGCATGTCTCAGGGCGAGGCGGAGCCTCAGGACCTGTCCAAGATCAACTTACCGGAAAAGTAGGCCGAAATTGTAGTCCAATGTCCATTAAATGATGTTCCGCTTATCGGGGTTTTTTTGTAGGCAATTTCAACGTATTCACTGCCAAGGATCCGAGCCTCGCTAAGGTGTAATTAGTCGCCACTAGCGGGCCCACGGTAGCTAAGTTGGTCTAGAGCGATGGACGGATTGCAGAGGTCGCGGGTTCAAAGGTGGTTATGGCGAATTTAAAATTTTCCAGTTTGATCGAAATTAAGAATCCGATTCCGTTGTTTTCCCTCAAGTAGCGGAGAGCCCCTAAGCTGTAGGCGCCCGCTAGGTTCCTGGCAGTGAAGGTGTTAACGCGATTATTGCGTTTCGCAATAGCGCAGCCCATTTCACGTAGACTACCGCCAGCGATTCGTGGTAGCATTTTTATCAAATTGTTTATTTATACGGCAATTTTACCTACGAAATATGCTGTCAATTATACGACTTTTTGTCGACTCGCTGGTCAGACTTAACTACTAATTACAATTTTAAGTCAAATATGGGGCAACACTGAATCGCTTCACCAATAATGGGGTGTATACATGTCATAATCTGTATACAGTAGAATTATTTGGGGTTTACCACTGACAGATTGTTTGCCTCATACAAATTAAATAGTTATTTCTAAATTGGTAGACGTGGGTAACAGTATTCTGAAAATTGCTTTATTTGTATAACATTAAAGTTGAAAATTAAATGAAGGCAAACTATCTGTCAGTGGTTAACTAACAGTAATCGTACTGTACCCCATAAGGGCCGACCTAACGGCCAACGAAGACCTGTCACAGACTAGGGCGGCCTGGCCGCGGCGGTCAATAGTAAACTTGTCATTAGCTGTCAAAGGGCTTTGCTCAAAAGAGCTTGAGATATAACTCAAGACGGATGTACTTTAGAGCTGAGCTGCCGTAGTAACTATTGTTTGTATGGAAGTAGAGTACTTCCATACAAACAAGGTGGCCTTAGTGTGCCATCAAAAAAAGGTACCAGTTGCCCATACATTTCTAGCAAAGCCCTTTATTATTGACCGCTACCGCAGGCCGCGCCAGTGTGTTGCAGGCTTCAGACTTGAAAAATTGTAACTTGTAGCTTAGCAGAGCGCAGTTGTAAAGCCTGCTCTACACTTTGGACCATTATGGCCCATCATGGGGTATACAGATTGTGATTTTACCCCAATTTGTCAGTACAACATGTCAAAGTCATAATTGGGTGTAGCGTACAGATGTAACAATCCGACCACATTTGCATGCAATTTGTCAGTACAACTCGTTTGACAGTTGGATCAGCAGCGCAACATGCCTTCAGACGATAGCAATTAGTCAGCTTCTGATAAATTGGCTGACAAATCATAACATGAAAAAACGCATACTGGTAACACTAAGTGCATAGCCGCACATTGACCGCCACCGCAGACAGCGCCAGTCTGTGAGAGGCTTTAAGCCTGCAACTCACTGGCGCGGCTTGTGGTGGCGGGCAATAGTAAATTTGACAACAACTGTAAAGTTTACTATTCTCGACAGCTCCATATACCATACAGAACGTTGGCCTTTGTAAAATTCTCTTAATCTCATACAAAACAAATATTGTGTAATAAGCAATGTGTTCCGAAAAGCGGTTACGTTGGAACGTCTCCCCTTAAGTGGAACAGCAAATCACAATTTATTGGACAAAACACACTAAAATGTATGTGGTTCAGTTAAGTTAGAAAGCGATAAAGCAATGAATCGCTGGGAACTTGTGACGCTATGAGTTTGTTTTTACAGTAATTACATATTACTTCAGAATGATGCTTTGATGAACTATTAGGTACCAAAAACTCTACACACCTTCCCAAAAAAAACTGTTTAACCTCTGTATTGTGGATAAGCAAACACAAACACGAACAGGCCGTACACTTAAGCCGGGTTCGCTGCGCCGTTTTTGATGTTTTTAAACATCTAACATGTTTTGCCAATCAAAACAACCCTATTTGTATGCCGAAACCGGATGACATGTTAGATGTTTAAAAACATCGAAAACGGCGCAGCGGACCCGGCTTTTAGGGCCGTTTACACGGTGCAACAACTCGCATGCGAGTTTTATTAAATTGCAGGGTTTGATTGAATTCATCGTATTTCGCTAGCCCGCTGCCCGCAATGTGAAATCGCATAAGAGTTGTTGCACCATGTAAACGGCCCTTAAGGAGTGTTTATATACAGATGCGAGCATATCCATACTCGCCTGACCTAAGGGGGGGTTGCACCAAACCGTCTGTAGTAAGCAGTGTTCGTTAAAATCTGAATGTATGCAAAGTTTGACAAGTTCCTATGAAATGACATACCGGCCTGACGGCGCCATATTTAACATTGATCGGTCTGTAATCGTAAGTTTAACCCACCCTTTGTCCCTAACATTTGTACACGTTTTAAGGACATGTTACGGATTACGGAAAGGTTAGTGCCATGCCATGTTTGACATGGGAAACTATTTGTAGAGGATATCGCCTGCGAGCAGTGCCCACCTGACGGGTTCCTGGCAGTTAGTGCCTGGAAATAGTTATTGTCATAATGGTAAACAAAAATTTAGTGTGACTAGTATTTGTATGGTTAAAAACAAAACAAATCATGCTAAATCAATTTTGGAATGGTCCTCCTCAAATAAAATGACTCCAATATTTATTCCAAAACGATTCATTGAGATTTGAGAATAAATAGAGGCTTAGAGGAAACCACAAACTGAAAATCATTTTATAATAAAATGCTTTCAATTTGGCGATTTCTAATACAGAATTTAAAATTATTGTACACATGAACTTTGGCTATTACACAAAAACTTGTAAGTTTTAAAGATAATTACGCATTTTATATTAGTAAGAGCGATTTATTAGATGTATGACTAGCGATTGTTAGAATTGTTGTTGGAAAATAAAAAGGTACAAATAATTTCCAATTTTTATTAAAATCCGTTTCTATATCTACAAAATCAATCTATGCTACTAACATTGTTTATTGCACACTCTAAACTATGTCAAAATTTATTTTGAAAACAGATAACTAATCATAAATGCGTTGATGTGCACTTTTACAATGTGAAAACAATATTTACTTAAGTGTT
Organism: Epinotia bilunana; assembly: GCA_947049275.1. Taxonomy (NCBI): domain Eukaryota; kingdom Metazoa; phylum Arthropoda; class Insecta; order Lepidoptera; family Tortricidae; genus Epinotia; species Epinotia bilunana. Next base: position 4,598,346 of record OX346274.1, read on the forward strand.
TATTGTTAGTTACTAACCCCTTTTAAACGCTAAAGACCACTAAAGTCGTGAGTTGTCGTGCTCACAGCGCCAAGGACGACTATATAGTTGTCATAGCGAACACTGTAAAGATAATCTTAAAGTGCCCTCTACACAATCGGCCATCATGGCCCATCATACAGGACGCAAATACGCGTCAGACGGAGGAAGGCATACTTCCATCACATTCCAACGTATAACTGCGTCTCTGTAGCCTTTATACGTACTAAAGCGATTCATTAAGCAAAGGCAATTGATTGCTAGCAAGTGACGATTGGCGATGAAAGGGTGAGTAACTTTACTTCCTTTTTTCATTAAAACCCAGAATTTGCCCGAAACCATACCCAGGCGAATAACTCTTCACAAGTTGTCCCAAAACATAAATATTTGCGCAGAAAAAGACAACACTCTTCAGCCAAATCAGTATAAAAACCTCTCTGGATTTAAATTCCAGTAAATATGCATAAAAGAGCCAAGACCCCTGCGCAAATACCCAGACCAGAGTTAAGAACAAAGCGTTGGCTGGTTTTAACTTAAAATCATGAACAACCAAAGGCATCAAAGACAAGAACCAAATGAAATATTGTGAAGTCATCACACTATTGAAAGCAACCAACACAACCGCTTGAAAAAACAGCGCGAAAGGCAAAGTTTTAGAATCAGTACCAAAAGTCAGACTACCTACAAACAATATAATACATTCAAATATCTGAGAAAGCACCTTAACGATGTCAAAAGACAACTGATCCATAGTCAGGTAAGAATAGTAGAAAAGAACAGAGAAATTGTGCCTTGTGTCTTTTCTGAATAAATGGTAGATGTAAGTCTCAAATAAAAACTCATAGCCGTATAACAAATACATTCCATAAGTCAGGAGAAAAAGGGTTACAACGCAACTCATTGCTAGAACAATTTGCTTCATGTTGGGCAGTAGAGAAATGATGCCGTCTTTCATATTTGTTCTTCTGCTAATCTTATATTCCCCCAAAGACAAATACATGGGAAAACTAAAAGCCAGTGGGTATAGACGAAGATGTATCGAAATACCCAATAATATACCCGAAAATATGTACTTTAGTGAAGATTTTAAAGTATCAGTTTGCAAGAAAAGGATAGAGAGAATGATGAGGAAACATGGTACAGAATCGGCATTGCCTCTTGTGGAAATGCCAATACTTAAAGGATTATAAAGCCAAAACAGAGCACAATATACAGGAATTTGGTTTAATTTTTCTTTCGATCCTAATTGATATTGCACCAAAGTTTTCACCGCAACAGTAACCAAGATATCAAAGAAAGAAAAGAGTATTTTCCCAAAATTCCTACCAACAACTATATTAGGAACCAACAAATAAGCTATCAGAGGACTATATCTGTATGTGTGACGTTTGTATGGAGAGTTCCCATTGAAAACATGCCGGGCAGCGTCCGTGAACACTTTATAATCAACATCCGTGTATGGGACATCATGAATCCTATCATGTATGTCGCCGTACACGATCAAAGCCAACCTGACCGCCGTTCCCATCAAAAGATGGTACTTCAAAGGTAAATCGAGAAATTCTTTTACCTTCATTTTAAATCCTTGTCTTCATGTCCTTAGCAGCAGATTGCAAGCAGGTTTTGAACTCCTGAAATTCTTTAGCACAACTGTCCTTCTTTACCTGATCTTCCAACTGAAGAACACAACGAGCATACAACGCACTTTGTTTCCCACACTTTGCGAATATAATAGGGTATTTCGCGAACCTCTCTCTCGCTTTAGACACCGCTTCCATCACTACCTAGCTCTCCTCAAACTTGTAGGTGGCTCACTGAAGTCTTCTGGCTCTCGTGCCCTAAAGAAGATGTCGTATATGGGTTTTGAGAAGAAGATGCCTAGTCCTAGCAAGGTGAAGGTTATCTGAAAAGTCTTGGGGTACTTGTAGACCCAACTCCTTTTTCCAAGAGTTTGGCTCCGTTGACGTCTCTCCATCACTTACCTGCGAACAAATTAGAAATTGTTTTTTATGAAAAAATCTGTGAGAAAATCCGCTCGGTCGACTAGCGCATTTTGAAAGTACCATCATACCATGTCCGCATTGTGCACGATATAGCAGATTCTAGTATCGATAAAAAAAGGCATTTACTGAGAAAGAATCCCGATAATTTTGATGATTAGGTAGACCTGTTTATTGAAAATGTATTGTGTAAATATAGGAAATCGAGCACTTTATAGATTAAGAATGTTTTTATGAATAATATCCTCGAAGTCTTTGTCCAAGTGTAGAGGTTTTTCAGATGATATGATGAGGCTATGGAACCATGGACGAATTATCGACACGGACCGGTCCGGATCTTAGTGCATCATCAGTAACTCTCTCTGGCAGACAGTACTTATTGAAAACGGAAGCATATCTCTGCAGTCTGCACTGCACTTATCAATACTTTTTTTTCTTTCGTACTTTTTTGGAGATTCCACCACACTGTACGCATGAACCACTCTGTATGGGGGAACTGATCAATAATGTTTATATACATACATTCACGCCTTTATTCCCAAAAGGGGTAGGCAGAGCACATGAAACGTATGTTCCAGCGCCACTTTTAGCATACATGTGGGTATAAAAGATCGACAAAATGTGATATTGCAGTGATAGGTTGCTAGCCCATCGCCCACAACACACTTCAACCCTGGTCTAAGGTCGACTTTTACGACACCCACGGGAAGAAAGGGGGTGGTGAAATTCTAACCCGACACCACACAGGTTTGTTTATATACAACTCGCCTTTATCCCTAAAAGTACCCCTTTTGGGGACACACTGCTTCCCACAGCCTACCGGCAGAGCACGCTTGTGTCCAGTGCCACTTTTAGCATAAATGTGAGTATCAAAGATCGACAAAATGTGATATCGCAGTGATAGGTTGCTAGCCCATCGCCCACAACACACTTCAACCCTGTTCCCTAACTCGAACCAGATGGGGTCTGTTTATATCTACTATTATTATACAGAGGAAAAGCACGTAAAGTTTGTATTGAGCTAAGATACAAACGAGTTCCACGCGGACGCAATCGCAGGCAGAAGTTAGTCGTATTATAAATGCGAAATTTTGGATGTTTAGATGTTTGTTACTAAATCACGCTTAAACAGTTTAACTGATATAGATAAAATTTTGCACGAACATAGTTTATAGCCTGGATTAAAATATAGGATAGCCATCCCGGGTCCACGCAGACGAAGTCGCGGGCGGTAGCTAGTTTTTTCTACAATTCGCGGGCCTGTCGATGACTATAGCTCTCGCGACTTCAAGTCGCACGAACACATTATCAATGCGGCACTAGACTGCCACAGCCTCGCAAACTTCTGATTCCCTCCGAGGCGTTCGGGCGGCTTGGAATAGGGACAAAAAATTAAAAAAGGATTTAAAAAAAATTGTTACAGGGAGAAAAAAGGAAGACAAGGCATTATTGCCTTTTCTAATAATGAAAGTTTGAGAGGGGGTATACTCTGTCCCTTTTCCGCAAAACGCACCTTTACATTGTCAATCGATTGTCAATACGACGCTCGCGACCCGTGAGGTATCAGCCTCCCTATTCAGTAACTTGTTTTAAGCTCACCTCGACGGTCACCCACAAATATATCTTGACACTGCGATACGTAGTAACTAAGCGCAGGTAGAGGTCTAGTTTCGTGACGTGTGACCGGCGGGGTGAGCCGCATTAAAGCGTAGCGAATAACAGCCCAGGGTATCAAGCGTTTTCTCTCTATCAAGTTATATTAAAACGTGTCTTCGTATTTTTTTCCCCAACCCTAATTAGTATAGCCGAATGGACCCTGGACATGGAATACTTACTTGTGAAAGCCAGGCCTGTCGGTGACAGGCGCGAATTCTCGGGGCTTCAGGTCGTACCCTGAACACACCAGTGACGCAGGCTTGTGCTTGAGACAACACTGGCGCATAGCCTCGAACACAGCGTCGCACCGGACCTCCTGGAAGTTGTTAACTGAAAGATAAATTCGAAATGTTAATTCTACAAATAAGTTGACGACCTTTTTAGCCTAGTTAATAGTGACCCTGCCTACGAAGCAAGAGGTCCTGGGTTCGAATGCCGGTAAGGGCATGTATTTGTGATTCGATTTTATTGTAAATTACCGTTTGACATGTAAAAGTGCCCTTGTGGCCTATTTGCAGAATAAATAATTGATTTTGATCCGAATTAAATTTTTCCTTTGGTTACCTTGCAGCGTTATTACTTAATAAAAATAAAATAAAAAGGGGGTAACTTATATGTATCATACTAGCTTCTAATTTCACTACTACTTTACTTCACACTACTACTTTTACTGCACTACTACTTTTTTTCACCCCTATAGGGGTTGATTTCCGGGATAAAAACTATCCTCTGTGGCACAGAGGATGGTTTTTAGATAGAGATCGAGTCCCGGAGAAGCACAGAGTCTGTGCTTCTCCGGGAGTCAAACTATCTCTATGCTAAATTTCATTTCATCTAAATCGGTTCAGCGTGAAGAGGTAACAGACAAGAATTCAGACACACTTTCGCATTTATAATATTAGTATATGGATAGTTTAGAGTTTACCTATCTATACCGATCGAGTTTTCCCATTTTAACGAATATCTGTCGCGCCCCTTTAGCAGATTTAAACTACGGCTTGCATGCTCTAAACCAGTTCTAAGTGGATTTGATGAATTCCAACTCATTTTCACATTAGCTCCCCGAATGCGGGCGAGGGCGGTGCTCCCCCATGCATATACATAAAAAAATAATTAGCCAGTTTGTTGCCAATGAAATGAAATTTCGACTAAACAAATAGTTAATTTATCGTTCTTGCTATAGGTAGGTAGGTAATCAATTTACAGTCATTTCGACACATTTTTATGAGAGGAAGGATCAGTACAAACTCACTATGCAATATAAACCCTAATTCAAATTCTCTAAATACCTACGGAAATTCCAAAGGTGTATGTGAAGTCCCCAACCCGCACTGGGCTAGCGTGGGGACTACTGCCCGTTCCCACTCATCCATGAGAGGAGGCCTGTGCCCAGCTGTGGGACGGTATATAGGCTGATTTATGAATTCTCTAGTCTAGTTTAAATTACCTACTATCGATTAGGTAGGTCAAAAAAATATATAATAATAATAATAATAATAAGCCTTAAACCATTTTTTAATGTCGCTATTAATAGGGGCCCATCTAGCAGTTGGCGAGTCACCGTCTGCCAGAGATAAAAAGTGAGACAGTTTTATTAGGCAGGCGTCCGATGTTTCACCCAATAGCCCAGCCACTAGTCCATCATTTTCACCCAATAACCCGTTTCATTTAGATTCCATCAACCATCAATAGGCCCTATACTCCTCAGCGGGTGCTGTCCCTGTGTGCGTCCCATGACACGGGCAGGGACAGCATCCGCTCGGTGTACTCCTTGCATTTTATTAAATTGTCAAAAGGGCCTCTACGTGTTGGCTCAGTTGGTACTTTGTAGGTACCTAGCTCCACGCACGCCTCCCAAAGGTCCGGGACGTCATTGTCCCGTGAGCGGGAAAGACATAATAATAATAATAATAAATTCAAAAATTCATTAAGTAAATTCGTGTAAATTAGCTTAAAGTTAACTTATAATGTAAATTTATTTTATGAAATAAAGAAATCTAAATCTAAATAATTGTGAATAGCATGTTCGTTGATTCTTCTTGGAATATGAATCGTGTACAGTACGATTACTGTTAGTTAAGACCTGACAGATGGATTGCCTTCATTTAATTTTCAACTTTAATTTCATATAGATAAAGCATTTTTCAGAATACTGTCACCCACATCTACCGATTTAGTAATAACTATTTTATTTGTATAAGATTAAAGTTGAAAATTAAATGAAGGCAATCCATCTGTCAGGTCGTAACTAACAGTAATCGTACTGTAGGTAGTTATCAATTATCATAATATGCCATGCGTCAGTCATGTCATGAAAATTCAGTATATTTATTGAATTGAATAGCCTGTTCAATAGTTTCGATTCAATGTTTACTTGCTGGTTTAAAAAAAACCTGAAATTACGCTGTACGAAGTTTAAAAAAAAAAGATTTCCAAACTTGATATTTTACTGGGTCCTGTAACACAGGGAATCCTAGCTCAGCAGGACCTAACGACTTTCTTTATTATATAACATGTTGACAATCAATATTTCATTTCATTTCATACTGTAGTGAATAAGTAGGTATTATTTAGTAGTAGACAATGTTGAAAGCTAGAGGAGAAGCGAAGAAGAGGAAGACCTAGAATAAACTAAATAGAGCAGCTCAAAAAAAAGAGTTGATGTTAGGTCATATCGAGATGTCAAAGAGGTTGCGTGGGTTCGGAGTAAATGGAGGGCCTACTTTGAGCTACACCGACAAAAGCTTTAGCTCTTGAATAAGCAGAAGAGAAGACAACGTTGCCGCTGACTATACCTGCGTATTGTATTTCGAAGTACCTATAGTCATTTGCAAGTCTTCAGCAGACTCGTGCTCAATAATCTCGAATGAAACCGGATTTGCTCCCGCATACGATCCTGCTGTGGAATCAACGGGAATACAAACACACGCACGAGAGGACACAACTTTAAATTGTTAGCAAATAATCTCAAATCGAATAGTAAATACATGGAACAAATTACCCTCGGAAGTAGTGAACGCTAGAAATGTTAACCAGTTTAAAAACAGACTCGACAAACTATCTAAAGCAGTGGGAACCTGTGCCAAGTGAACTATGATTTAGACGTATCAGCGTCAGCTGCCTGTCTAAAATAGGATAATAATAAAGAATGATTAATACTCTATTGACCAAATACCGAAAGCACCACCCGCGGAGTTGCACCCAGAGGCTGACTCTGCCGAGAGCAGAAGGTGGAAGAGGCTTAATAGATATTAAGAATCTACACAACAAACAGGTAAGTTAAATTAGAAAGTTTTTTCACAATCAATCATCTCGTTCACAAATGCATGAGGCTGTTGTAAGCGCTGATCGAAAATTTACTCCGCTAAATTTGAATGACCATACAAAACAAAAGAATGAATTCATCACAGAGGCTCAACAAAAACAAGAAGCACGGATACAAAAGGCACTCCACGGCAGGCACCGACTGGATCTGACCAATCCCAACGTCGACAAGCTGGCATCTAACATGTGGCTCAAGAGGGGTGAGTTGTTCCCCGAAACTGAAGGTTTTATGATCGCAATCCAAGATCAAATCATAGACACTAGGAATTATAGAAGACATATCATCTGCGATCGTAACTTAACTACTGATTTATGTCGACGCTGCCATGGCGGCTCAGAGACAATACAACATATAACAGGAGCGTGCCGATCCATAACCCAGACAGATTATAAACACCGACATGACCAAGTAGCAGCCATCATCCACCAATACCTTGCATTAAAATACCGCCTTATTGAAAACGGAACCCCTTACTATAAATATACACCTCAAATTGTTTTAGAGTCATCCGATCACAAACTATACTGGGACAGAACTATAATCACCGACAAAACCGTACATTACAATAGACCTGACATTATACTCCACGACAAATATACAACAATACCCACAACCTAGCGTCTACTCGCACTGAAAAGATCAGTAAGTACACTGACTTGTCCGTAGAAATAAAAAACCAATGGCGAGTAAATACGGTGAAGACTATTCCAATTGCAATTTCATCTACAGGTGTTATTCCACGCAGCCTCCACACCAGCCTCAAAACCCTCGGTGTCCATCCACTTACATACATCCTCCTACAAAAAGCTGTAATTATGAATACATGCAGAATAGTACGCAAATTTTTGGCAATAGCCGTGTCTACACCGAACGAGCGGCTCGCCCGAACACCGTTCGCCCAAACGTGCTCGCCCGGTGTGGACGTGATTCGGGCAAACGGTGGCTCGCCCGAGCCGTTCGGGCGAGCCCCCGAATGCTTGCCCTAACGGTTTGCCCGAGCCGCGAGCGGCTCAGCCTATGTGGACGGTGGTTTTGTTCGGCCGAACGACAGAAGGCGAGGGCGATTTTTGCCCTACGTATTATTATTCTAATTTGCACTTTATTGTTAACAGTATAAGGTCGTAAGACATTTTTCGTAAATGCAAATTCCATTTTGTTTTCACATCACACTTTTATATTTTGCTGTTAGCCGATTCGACTTCATTCAAAACTGAACGCTATTCGTAAGAGTATAAAGCCGTTAAACACTTTTTGCAATTGCATAGAATATGCAATAAAGTAATTTTGTCCACGCGTCCTTTACCGTTTTGCTATTGAGCAAATTCGAATAGTTCGAATTTGGACGTTATTCCTAAAGAGATAAAGCTTTGAAAAATATTTGGCAATGGCAAAAACAAATTGGTATTTTACTTCTTCGTCTCCTTCATCAATTTTGCTGAGTTAGGTTGAACTATAGCGTACTACTAATAAGGTTGTTATTAGATATATTGGCACGCAGGAGGACAGAGGGGGGAGGAAGGGATTTTTTTTTGCAAAATTAAAATGAATCAAGTTTTGACTTCTGCCGGCACTCCCAGAGTGCAACCCGGTCTTTTTTTTATCAAGGTAACTTATTAAAGTTCATTCGAAGTCGCTGCGTTGGAAAAGGTCAAAACTAGCTTGACCCCTGAATACCTACATTACATATTGATATTGGGAAATTAGGGATCAAGTTATACCTACTGGTGGTTGCTAACTTGGTAGTGAGACGAGTTGAGGCGGATTTGGGAATTGCGTAACTGAGTTCGACACGCATGGGTTTGTTTGTCAGCTGGAAGGATTGGTAGATTAAGTAGTACTTACCTAGTAGGAATTTCTATAGGTAGGCGTCTTCGCTCTGATCATAACACAATTGATCAAATAATTTTATCCCGGCCTCTTTTCGGTTCTCAAAAATTTTGCGCATCCACATTTTGCGGCTTTTTTTTAAACACATTTCTTCCGATTTCGAATTCGAACAAGCAAAAACAAAATTAACGTTGTCGCAGCGACAGCTGTGCGCACGTGCGGCTTCATCGTGATCGTGAGCTCAACTATCGGTAGGTAAATTCGCCCGAGCCGATCTGGCTCGGGCGAGCCGCGCGCGTTTGCCCGAACGCCCGTCCACACCGACCGAGCGCTTGCGGCCGACCCTTTTGACGGCTCACCCGAGCCTTCTGACGGCTCGCCCGAACCGTTCGGGCGAGCCGTTCGGGCGAACCGTTCGGCCGGTATGGACACGGCTATTAGAACAGCAATAAGTAATCCTTAGGTAGCATACCTACCTTCTATATTCGTTTGGCCAAAAGCCCGCGGGTATGGAAGTAAAATACCCTCCACTTGGAGAGAAACACAAATAAAAACAGATATAATAATAATAATAAAGGCGTAGGTATGTGACGGCCCCATCGCCCACCAGATTTCTGGTGCAATCAGTCAACGTAAGGCAGCTTGTGGCGGGCTGTTAGGGCGTAGCGACCCTACGTACCTGAGTACTCCTGGGGGTGTCCTGTGGTCAGGTTGAGCCGACCGGGTGGATGGTTGGACAGGCCCCCTGCCTCTGGCATGCCTTTACTGGCCGTTCAGAGTGGAGTCGCAAGAGCTGTTGCTCGAGGGTTGATGTGGACACCTAAGTGGCGAGTTGGCTATATGTTTAAAGTCCAGTGCCACCTCTCTTCCCCCCAGCTTTCTGACCGGTGTTGCCCTTAGGCCATTTTTTAATGTCGCTATTAATAGGGGCCCATCTAGCAGTTGGCGAGTCACCGTCTGCCAGAGATAAAAAGTGAGACAGTTTTATTAGGCAGGCGTCCGATGTTTCACCCAATAGCCCAGCCACTAGTCCATCATCTTCACCCAATAACCCGTTTCATTTAGATTCCATCAACCATCAATAGGCCCTATACTCCTCAGCGGGTGCTGTATCTATGTGCGTCCCATGACACGGGCAGGGACAGCATCCGCTCGGTGTACTCCTTGCATTTTATTAAATTGTCAAAAGGGCCTCTATGTGTTGTCTCAGTTGGTACTTTGTAGGTACCTAGCTCCACGAACGCCTCCCAAAGGTCCGGGACGTTATTGTCCCGTGAGCGGGAAAGACATACATAATAATAATATTAAGCCCGCGGGGGCAGCTTGTGGCGAGCTGACGGTGAGTGGCGACACCGCGGACCCCTAACCTCCAGAGGGCCCGAGTGATCGGCCTCGCCTCTGTGCTTGCTTAACCGGCCGGCCAGAGTGGAGTCGCAAGAGCGGAACCTATGCTCCAGGTTGGAAGTGTAAAATGTCATAACGCCGGCGGCCCTTGAACGAACCTCTCGACAACCTCACAGCCGCTCAGACGTGTTGCTCCATTGTCGCACTGTGCGTGCGACTGTTTGTGGGGCCCACTTAGCGAGTTGGCGAGTCACCGTCTGCCTATTCACCGCCGGAAGACCAGGGCTGGCTCGTGACGAGCCAGCGTTATGCTGAGGCGGGACCATATCGTAGCAAATAAATAGTTTTAAGACATTAAATAGTATTATACGTATATGTATTTGATAGATACATTTGTTTGTGTGGTGTCGGGTTAGAATAGCACCACCCCCTTTCTTCCCCGTGTGGTGTCGAGTTAGAATAGCACCACCCCCTTTCTTCCTGTGGGTGTCGTAAGAGTCGACTAAGGGAACAGGGTTGAAGTGCGTTGTGGGCGATGGGCTAGCAACCTATCACTACGACATCACATTTGGTCGATCTTATACCCACATTTATGCTAAAAGTGGCACTGGAACACAAGTTTCATTTGCGCTGCCTACCCCTTTTATAGGGATAAAGGCGTGAATGTATGTATGTATGTATGTACATTTGTTTGTTACGAATAAATAATTTTCATTTCATTTCATATAGAAGTCAACTTTATGAAATCCTGCAAAGAATGCAACCTGTCACAGCTACTTATCGAAAAAAATAATTACATATTTAGTGGGCGGGCCATAATCTCGTTTCATGGCATTACCCGCCCTGATAACAGCTGATATAAGTCGTACGTGGTTCCATCCATACGGGAATGGGCAGTGATTTTTAACCGACTTCAAAAAAAGGAGGAGGTTCTCAATTCGGTTGTATTTTTTTTTTTTTTTTTTTTATTATGTTCAATGTTTGTTACCTCAGAACTCCGTCATTGATGAGCCGATTCGTAAATTCGTTTTTTTTTGTTTGTAAGTAAGTAGTTCCAGGTGGGTCCCATTTTTTTCAAAAAAATTATTGGATGATGGGATCCATGAGGAATTGAGGGAACTCTTCAATTATATTAGGCACGCATTTTGGTATTTTCTATTTTAACTCGTGTATTTACACCCGGTAATCATAAATTTGGTGGAGTGGAATTGATGATGAAGACCACAGATGACTTATGGAATTCCTCAATTATGTAAGTACTTAAAAGTACAAATGTACGTCACAGATTCTGATAAGATTTCGTTGAAATGGCAACTAATGAAGTGCCAAAGGTGATCCTTGTGGAATCGACGGAAGTCCTCAAATATTATCGGGCCACATACAGCGATTGGGTTTTTTTCCCCTACTAATCAACGCATTTGCTCTCGGAAATCAGTTCATGTGGTAAATTGGACAATAAATGTGGAAATGTTCTCATGGCTTGGCGGAGTACTAAATTGAAGTCGGTTAAAACTTTGTTTTTAAAGTAAATTATTTTCTACCTAATTTCCTCCGAGTTGTAGTTGTTCGATTTTTACTTGACTTTACATTTTGTGGTTTTATATTTGAAATTAAAAGCTTATCGTTTGACGACATAATAGCGTTTATGGTTCTCGGACAACAGCTTAGAAAAGTTGATAAACCCCCGACATCTCATTTCAAAGTTCATTATTTAAAAACCAGCCGCAACGATTTTGTTGAAATGTAGCTAAGAATCATCTCGATTACGTCAGCTTTCAGACAAAAAATCCTTTAGGAGCTAATACGATGCCACAAACAGACACGTGAAACTTGTAACACCCCTCTTTTTACGTCGGGGGTTAAAAAATCGTCACGCTCGCACATGCATACTTGCTAGAAAGGGACGAATGCTTCGTCCGACATAACCGGCTTACGCTAGCAAGGCTGTAGATTTATAGAGTATCGGCTCCGTTCGACCAAGACGGCATTCGAGCTCTCTCGCACTATCCGTCTCTCTTTTATTAGATTTTTTTAAAGAGACGGATAGTGTGAGAGAGCTCGCGCGCAATCATGTGCTTACCGTGCATAGTATGTCATTTACCTCCTACTTATTTCTGAGGGGCTAGTTAGCGCGAAGTGAAAACGAACTTCGTTCGAGTGTCTCCCTCTCTGTCGCTCGAACTAGCAAGTGCAACAGAGAGGGAGATACACGAACGAAATTCGTTTTCGTTTCGCGGTAGTGTCTCAGTTCGAATTCTTGCTTATTGTATAAAATACCAAAGGCAGACGATGCTATATAAATACAAAGCTATTGTATGTTTCCGGTTCGCTTTGAGGTTTTAGATATTCTAAGGCAAAAAATAAGCACTAGTCATATATATATTACATTTTATTAACAATATGATATAATCGACATGCGACACGCGCTCTTAATCTCATTAGAAAAAAAGATAATCCTTTTATACAATAAGACACTAAAAACCAAACAATAAGATATACATATAACAGAATAATGTTTTACATAACATGGACTTTCCCCTAATTAACATTACAATGAATAACTGTGGCGGGCGTATGCCTGGCGATGTTAGTTAAAAAGTTTACAATATCCCATAATATACAAGTAAAGAAAAGCTGAAATAAAAATGGACCCATTTTAAAAATAATATACAATTTGATTGCCATAGCTAGCCCGCTACTTCTTTTAAAACCTAAATTACTATATTTTCATACTTATACAATTTTAGTATACTTTTTACAGACATTAGTCTTTTAGATTCACTTCTATTCTGTTGCAGTTTATTGTTTGAACGTACCAGCTTTAGTTAAAAAAAGGATTTCAATATTATCCATTTTTGACTAAAAGTGGACCAATAGAAGCTTCGTTGTGGAGCGGCGTTTGAACAGAAAGGGCAAACTGGTTGATTTTTATACAACTCAATTGGTACAGACAGGCTTGATTGATATAAATTGATGTTAAAGGCTCCGAGTGCAGTCTGACAATGCATCACGTATGAATAAAAATATTGTATATAAAACTCACTATACCGTAAAAAACGATACGTACATCCTTTGATTTCTATCCAAAGGCAAATCCAGGAATAGAGAGAATACCTAATACTACACTAACTCCCTAAAAATATTTTTGAATTTGACATGGATCAAAATGTTCAATGTCAAACCCATAGTGTGGGGTATGGCAGTGTCGTCCGATAAAAGTTTGCATTAAAGCGACTTATCCGTAACACCCTCGAAAATATCTAGACACCTTATACCATTCAATTATACCAGCTTAGATGTTTTTGCAGGTAATTAAAAACCAGAATAAAAAGACTGACCGCTACAATGGCTCTAAGAGTAATTTTCCTGGATCTGCCATTGTTACTAACTTGTGTAATCTATCTAAATACTCGCGTGTTAGTTTTTACAGGCACAAACCAATGTTTGTTGAAGCAGTTAATCACAGAAACTCACAACGCAGTGAGATATACTTCCTGTACTGACAATTAAACATTTAAAAAGCTATTCTATCTGACAATACATGATAAAGTAATACTTGGATAGCATTAGTTAGAACTAATGAGATTTCATCTCATTCACACACACTACAATGGGCATAGTACTGAGAGAGATACCTATAATTTGCAGTCAATAAATGTTATTTTGTAATACAAAGAATAAGTATTCACTCCCATTGTCTCTCCCCATTTTTGATTGCTTATGGCATAATGATCTTGAAACTAACTAAGGCAATAATGCCGAATTCTAAAACTGTTTTTTAATATTTATCTTTGCAAATAAAGATTGATTTTGACTAACAAATACATAATTTAATTTAACACGAATTAAAAGCTATAACAATGAATGCAGCGAATAGCTTTTTAGATAATGAATTCCTTCAAAACAACATTGAACAAATATCCAGTTGATAATGCAGTCATTGTAATTGTAGTTTTCCCTTGTAAGGTACTTCATACTACTACATAGTTAATTATAGCAAAATAGATGGCATAGTTACATATTTCATAATGCATTTCTCTTCATCAAATTATTTATAAATATTTACCCCCTCTGATCTTATTATTTCCAGTCTTCTTCCCATATACTTGTTGTCTTCATATTCAACTTACTTTCGGTACTACAACTATGTAGACTGTAAGTTTAACACCTCATATTGAATTACTATTATCTTTAAAGTTAAACTATAGAATGTATTGAATATTTCATTTTGTTATAAGTATAAGGGCCACTTCAGACCGGAATGGCAGCGGCCGGCAGCGGCGCGGCGAGCACTTTCCGTGTCAAATAATTTTAAACTTTATCTACATACTAAAAAGTCCAGCACGCCAAGACTTTTCAAGCTTCTCAAGCGGTACTGGACTTTTTAGTATGTAGATAAAGTTTAAAATTATTTGACACTGAAAGTGTTCGCCGCGCCGCTGCCGGCCGCTGCCATTCCGGTCTGAAGCGGCCCTAACAGCGTGGCTTTCACTTAGTATATTATATATATATAACTTTTGTAAAAGCTACATCTCCCACTCTATCAAGAGCAAGGCAACATTAATTACAATAAACTGGCAATATTTGCCAGCAACGGAAATATTGCTGTAACAGTCGTTGAAAACTACTCTAGAGGCTGATCTTCAAGTTTATATCCATCGAAACCTCCGCAGCACAATTGATTATAAAGTGGCTATAGTCAAATATGGCAGCACTAATTCAAGTTGTAAATTTCAGTATGTCCTCCATGGATTTTTTTTTCTAATTATTTTATTTCCAAATACATATTAAATACAATTTATGATGAATTATTACTGAGATTTTAATTAATTGCGTTTCTTTTTTACAGCAATTTGACAAGCATGCACATAAATTATAATCTTAGAGAACTGACAATTTGACTATACAACCACTTTTTTTAAACTATTTTGATGGATACAAGCTTAAAGTGGATGCTGGTTTTGAACCCTTACACAATTGTTTTCAAATACGAAAACATACAGTTCATATCGTCGGCGGCGGTAACAACGGCGCACGTACATATTGGCTATTGACTCGATTCCTCACCGTCCCTTACACCCACTGCCTTCTCTGCAATCTGAGGCTTCTCGGCAAAGCTGTGGTTTTTCCGCTACTTGAGGTTTCTCTGCTAAATGGGCTTCTTGGATACTTCTGGTTCTTCAGCTACAACGGGCTTTGGTTTTTCAGCAGTTGCTGGTTTTCATTCTCCTCGCTTTCATCGTTTTCGATGTGTGCATTGGACATTTTGTTAGTTATTTCTTCAGTATCCTGCTCCTGCTCCATTTGTGTGGGGTTGTGGTCTTCGTCAATGAGTGGAGGACCCTGGTCAGAGTTCTCTTGGTGGAGTGGCGAAATAGCTCGCCCAGCACAGTCATTATTAGCTGCATTTTGCTGCCTTTGGGTGGGAGGCTCAGAGGGATGCGACAGTGTCTGTGGGTGGTGAGGATTATGTAACAGCAATCTGGATTTGTCACTCTTCCTCCATAGGGTGACTTCCTGCTGTTTGAAGTATCGGCGATCTTCCGTATCCATCAGCACTAGATTCAGATAATACCGTACTGAAAACTTGTTATTGATGTCCCTCATTGTTGGGGTTAAATCATACCCTGCTAAGAACACTCTTATCGGTATGCTTTCTCCTCGAACTGGGGCTCCGTCCATTATCTCATACTTTGCAACAGTTTCATTCTCTGTAAACGTGTTAGGCCCCGATCCTGTTGTCTCCCGTTTGATTATGGAGATCTCCATATGTTTAATCTTGATACGGACTAGCAGGAAGTAGATTTTACCAACTATAACATCTTTGAGGTGGTACTTTGATTTGTTGTACTCAAACTCTATATGAAGGCAGTCTTCTATGCCCACCTCCATTTTTATGGAGTTTAGGACATCAGGATAGCTGCAGAGCGTGTGGACAGCGATGTCCACCTCTTTTACGATGTCGGTTAGACGGCGAACGATGGTAGCTCGAAGGAAATACCTCAGACGGACATTAGCTCCTGTATATACTTCATAGGGCTTCTCTACGTTCGCGAACTCGAACGGATACGACGTATGTTGCAACAGGTCTCCAGGCCGCGCCAATTCCTTCACTAGAGAGATGAATTCATGGTGGTTACCTCTGTCGTAGAACAACTCGATCTGTCCTATTAGTTCGACCTTGATTCCCTGATGTTCGAGCTTCGAACCCGGTTTCCGGAGAGTCACGTTCACCCGCCCCGACACCGTTTCGCCGTCATAATACAACAGTAATTTCTCCTTTTTGCCGTCATCCGTTTTCACCTCGGCTACCTTCCGCTTGTCAGCATCGTCGAATACGATTTCGATATCAGCGGTTTGTCCGAATCCGAAAAAACTCATTTTTACACTGAACTGTTACGTGAACTCCGTGAAACTTTTTACGCTATTATCGACAAGAACAATCACGTTTTGTTTAGGAAAAACATTGAAAAACGGCGATGAAACGCCCGCGAATCCGTAGAGACGATTGAAGGTTGAAGCAAAGATGGCGACTAAATTCGTGTCGGCTGTCGGCCGAGAGGTTGTAAAATGAAAATAATTAGTAAAAACTCACCAACTAGACATCTCTGGATCTCACACGCATATTTCTTGCAAGGGTCGATCGGCATATATGATAATAATTAGTATACTATAAGGAAATATTACGAAAGAGGGAAATTTATCATGTGTACAATTGTCAAATTTTGCAATGGCAACTTTATACTTATCTCTTATAGAATAAATACCGCGTTCAAATTTTGTACATGAATTAAAATGATGAATGCCAACAAGTCAAATTCTAAAACGTAATTAGTATTTTCATTAAAACTTTCTATTTATCTAGGTTTCAATAATTTAGTTACAATTAGGGTAGGTTACATTTTATTGCTCGGTATTTTTTGTGAACGCTTCTGACTGTCAGTGCTGCCAACATCAGACTCTCTTGCTAATACCTAATTCTAATAAATGGCGGACCACAAAATTTTGTAACAAAAGCGAGCCGATATTATTGTGAATTAATCGCAACGAATTAAACCATTACCATGGAGTTGTCTCGCACTACACTTGGAATTGCAGTGGGAATAGCCGGAACGCTGTTCCTGGGGTATTGTGTATATTTCGACCAACAACGTCGGAAGGACCCTCTTTTCAAAAAAAAGCTCCGAGAACGTGAGTGCATTGTGTTTTTTTGAATTTAGTAAACATTCTCATGCCCTATTTATAGATAATATCGTGCAATTACGTCGACATTTTATTTAAATCATAAGCTGCTTTCGCTCATCATGCGTTTTTCACTGTCATTGATTGATTTATATGTCGGAATAACCTACAAACCTAGTGATCGTTGCGCACTCATATTTATTTTCGCTTTAATGATTAATGTATGTACAGATGGCCTGTGGAAGCGCATGTGCGAGTAATTAGGGCAAATATTGTGTAACGTTGCAGCAATGACATTGGTTAGTTGATCGAAGTTCATTGTGAGACCAAATTAACCAAAATAGTCTTACATTACAACTGCATTACGAATACACAATGTTTCTTAGACAAATATACTTTAAAGCTAGTCCTAGAACTTTCTGGTGTGATGTCTTAATCAGTTTCAGTCATTGTAAGAGCAACCAACATGATCCATGTATTTTTTTGCTTAGATACTTCATCATAACTTACATAAAACTTGGTTTAATTATAAATACTAACACAATTTAATCATAATTACTGTAGCATTTAATTAAATATGATTAAAAGAGAAAGTAATTAAACTCAACTGTAGTTCAATGTCTTGTATAATAATTGATTACTATCAGTCAGCTATTATTAAACATACTGGTAAAGAAAAATCCTTAGTAATTATAACATTGGGCAGTGTTTACTAGCTGAATTGTAAAAAAAAATATATCACACTGTATTTTCGCAGATTAAGAAGGTCCTTTACTTTTGGAGCATTATATTTAATTAAGTTAAAACTTCAACAACCTTTGCATCGTGGCCCACTAATTAAGAATAGCCTCAGTATTACATATAACCTTTATAATATTGCTAAGTGATACTTTCATATTGAAACTCTTATTTGTATTTGTTAACTATTATTTAATTTGAGTATATAATATATGAAGTTGATTAAAACAAGTTTTAACAATAAAAAGTTTATAGATAATAATAAAAAAAACATTTGAAATTAACTTATCCCAAAACATCGAAAAATAGCTGGCACACTAAGTAATTAAGAACGAAAACTCATGGATTATAAAAGAAAATGCTAATGTTATGTTAATATTTGCTAGGGAATCCCTAATTCTGTAGCACTGCTAGACATCTTTTCGTCATAGACTGCACTAGGTACATCTTTCTACAGTTACCTATAGCTATATTGCCCTCATAAGCCAAATAGCGGTATCTCAAAATGAAATGTCATTGTAAGTTATGTCATTAGACGTAGATTTTAAATTTCATGTTCCAATGACATTTGATTTTGAGATACCGCTATTTGGGTTATGAGGGCAGTATAGATATCCAGGCTTCGAGTTCCGCGTCATAAAGTTCGTTTCGATTTTTAATATTTTTATTGGCTAGTTTTTTTGACATCATTCCAGAGGTTCTCTATCTATAGGGTTGAGATCTGGACTGCATGAGGGCCAAGTCATTACAGAAACAGAATTACGATGAAACCGGTCCTTTACAGTGTGTTTGGGGTTGTGCTCTTGTTGAAATTCCCAAACGACTGGTAAATTGGCTTCAGCATATGGCAGCATGGTGTTCTCCAAAATATCTCTGTAAACATGCTGGTTCATAATTTACAGTCAAATCGCACCAATCCAAGCCAAGAAAAACGACCCCATAATTTAATATTCCTGCTGCCATGTGTCACTGTTACAGTAGTATACTCGGGATTAAACACTGTATTTGGTGGTCGGCGTATGTAGATTTAACCGTCTGATCCTATTCTGTTTATTTTAGTTTCATTAGACCATAACATGTGCTTCCACTGAGACAAAGTCCAGTCTTTGTGTTCTTTTGCGAATTTAATCCTTGGATCTCTGTTTTTTTTTTGCTGACTTATGGTTTCTTGCAAGCTACTCTACCAAACAAATTCGCTTCGTTCAGTCGTTTTCTTATAGTACGAGCGGCCAGGCCAGATTTTTCTCCAAAAAGTTGACGTTTTATCTGAATAGAAGACAGGATTGTTTTTCGCCATCCTAACAATTAGGGCGTTACTTCGGGGGGTTGTCTTACGTGGTTGTTGTTCTGGACCCTCAGGCATGTTTGGTTCTTCTTAAAATATTTGATCGCGTTAAATACTTTCGTTTTCGAACATTGAAGGTCTTCAGCAACCTTTCGATATGTCCACTATCCTACACACATTCATGCTTCTCTAAACATTGTAAACTCATTACAGGTAGGCAGAATGCCCGCAAGAACAACACTCGAACCAGCGCGATGGGTGGCCCGCTGCCCGATATGAGCGACCACGAAGCCATGCAGAGATTTTTCCTGCAACAGGTAATATACAGAGATTTAAGGCGTCCGCTAAAGCATCGTGTTAATTTCACATAGGCTTAGGCTGCGTGACGAAGGCTGTGTGCTGAGGACTAGAACTGCGCCGAATGTGGGTTTTACCCAATACGATCATTCGGCCGAATATTCGGTTCAACGTAATGTCTTCATCCATTGTCCTAAAACAGGCTAATTCAATGGTAAATTTTTTGTTCATTATCAAAGCGAAATATTGTCAATAAATCAAGCTAAATAACAATAATAATGGGTAAATATTATTCTATGACAGATAAATTCGATGAATCGTTACGCTACGATTTGAGACAAATTCGTTGTTTGATGAAATAAAAAACAATGTAGGTATAGATAATTGAAGGAAAAAATAACGTAATGCAAGTCGTGGAATAGTTTTCGGCGACATGAAAATCTACGTAATGGTGCTCCCACACCGAGGTTATAAAATGTTGTATACATACAATACATACAAGGATAACGCTGTGTAACACTATGATGTTGAAAGGAAATAGTTGATGTCATGTAACATTTTATAACCTCAGTGTGGCAGCACCATTAAAGATAAAATAAATGGAACCCGAACGCAGACGGAAGCAGCAGCGCCATCACAAATGTGGCATTTCATACTAACATGTTTCAAAGTTTAACAAGCATCATTATGTGTTCAGATCCAGCTCGGTGAGGAGCTGCTAGCGGCGGGCGACCTGGAGGCCGGCGTGGAGCACCTCGGGCAGGCAGTAGCCGTCTGCGGGCAGACGCAGCAGCTGCTCAGTGTAAGTATATTTATGCATCATGTTCCAGACAGGGTCGGTACCATACCTGCCAGCCTGACAGCCTGTCAAACATGTATCTTAGGGTGGGTTACACCAGCTAACGATTAATATGGCCGGCTATCATTCCTTAGAAACTTGTCAGACTTTCCATACAACAAACACTGCTTATGATTACAGTCGGTTTGGTGCAACCCACCCTGCACCTGACCCTGACATTTTTGATTGTCATTTTTCAACTGCTAGACTGTAAAAGGGGCAGAGGGCTCAGTTAATGTACCGTTCAATAATCCGCGTTCTACTAAAGTTGAAACTATTGGGACGGAGACGAGTGAAAATCCAGGGGAGAGGCTTTTGCCCAGCACAAACAAAAAAAAATGCATGGGTTAAAAACAGACCAAGATATAGTGGACGCGGATTATTGGGCCATACAAACTTTCGCACAAAAGTCGACAAATCTCGTTGGCAAAGAGCCTTGTGGACCCCAAGCTCCTTCAAATACTGTCTAGGAATATTGATCAAACCGTGTAACAAGCAAGCAACAACTACAGTTAGAATGAAAGGATGTATTGCTATATCATTCCAATTGTAAGTTGTTGTGACAAACTTTCGCGTAAAAATACAACAGTACCGTGTGTATCGTGGCCGTTGGGGCGGAAAGGTTCTCGAGTGGCGACCACGTACCGGAAGGCGCAGCATGGGTAGGCCCCCCACAAGGTGGACTGATGACCTGGTAAAGGTCGCGGGAGTCCGCTGGATGCGGGTGGCGCAGGACCGGTCATTGTGGCACTCTTTGGGGGAGGCCTATGTCCAGCAGTGGACGTCTTTCGGCTGATATGATGATGATGGTGATGACCGTGTGTATCCATCTATTATATAGTCTGCACTTTCTAAAATTGTGACTATCTCGCTTTTCCGTCTATCTTAGGCGTAACATACACATCACACCCTTCACATCCACAGGTACTCCAACAAACGATGCCAGCCCCCATCTTCCACCTGCTCCTGAAGAAGCTGCCCGAGGTCTCGGAGCGCCTCCGGGCCTCCATGAAGGCGAGCGGGGGCAACGTCTTGCAAGAGGAGGACGTTGAATAGGCTGCGGGGACCTGGGACTTATTGCACTTGCGAGGCTTGGCGCGACCAGTCCTTGCACCAACTTATGTACGATTCGCACCGAACGGGCCGGGCCAGGTCGCGTGGCGCCGCGTCGCAACGGATCGGATGCGCGAGCACCCGGCGGCAGCCGAGGGGTTTTAAAAGAGTGCAGTAGGCAAAAACCGCACGGAGCCGGCCACACGCGACGACAGCCGACCGCAGCCGTCCACGTCCGCGAGTAGCCAACCGGCAGCAAGTACATTCAAATATGAAATTCAACGTCTATATTAAAGCTTCAAACTCCTTTGGCAACTTGTAAAAAGCGCGCTGGCGCGCTCCGGCCCGGCCCGGTCGGTGAGAATCTTACTTTTAGGATTCCAACAACGTGAACGTCAAATATCGCGCCGGCAGCTGTCATTCCATACGAGCTTGACAGACTTTCCAATTCCATAGATTCAGATATTAACGAACACCGCTTACGATTACAGACCGATCAACGTTTTAAATATGGCATCGGCAGCTGTCATCCATCCGAACAGAACCTAACCTAACCTAACCCAACGGTCTTTAGTCGGCGATGCGGTCAGCGGTGGACGCCTTGCTTCTTAAGCGGAGTTTCTGACGCTGATTGCATTATTGACGACTGACTACAACCGACAACTACCGCCAAACAACGTCGCTTTATAATATAAATAAATAAATAATTGAAACATTTATTTATAATATAAGCAAACTTGACATTAGCGAAATCATCTTAACTTAGATGGAAGCCATTAAAAAACAAAGATTTAACAAACCCAACATCGACCATATATAGGGTGTATCCAAAATGAGGTGTGAACCGATCAAGGGCATGTTCGGTAGCGTATTGCGATTCCAAAAATGCATTTGTTTATTTTTGATTTGTTTTTCAGTCTGTGTTTTTGTTGACATTCCTTGTGTCAAAAACGCAAAAGCTGTCACCTGCGTGTCAAAAAATCATACAGAAAACATTTGTTTTCATAACACAGAAAAAAAATTAAATAAACCCTCCCACCCTTCACCCTCGCGGGGGAACGTTATCTTGCGCAAGCTATGTCAACAAAAACTAAAATATACACAAAATGAATAAAAAAACATAAATAAATGTATATTTGGTATCGCAATGCGCTACCGAATATGCCATTGCATTGCTCGGTTCACACCGCATTTTGGATACACCCTGTATTTATTTACTAAGGGTCTCACAGATTAACAGTTATTTGTAGTCCGAAATCTGATTAGGCGTTTTGCGGGGCTAGAAGAACAGTACGTCTAGCACAACTTGTCGATAAGTCGCTTCGCGCGCGACTGGGCCTCCCCTGTTTCACTTGCGCTGTGCAAATTCGAAAGAGGAGGGTAGATCTTTCTCGACTCGCGTCGCGACGCGGCGTCAGTTGTGCTAGCCCCCCTGATGTAGCAACGAGACGAGGAAAGTGTTGCGGGCTAGCACTCTCCTTGTGTCCCTACTTTCCTTGTTTCCCGTCTTCTGAAAACTGTCAATTCAAAAATTCACCTACTTCGGCATGGTATCGTCGGTTACATTTGACGGGGTGTTTAATTGCAAAAGGGTCTAAACTTGTTTATCGAAGAAATTATTAATTTTAACTACATACATAGCCTAATTTGTTTGATCGGATAATTTTGTATTTGTATCTCCGTGCCCTATGTCTGTATATATAGAATTGAAACAACTTTACTATGACTATACTGTTGAGTAATTCAGTTCCAAAGATTTTTTTTTAATGATTGAAAGTTTCTTACAAGAAGAAATGTATGTATATTGTGTTGTATTCACGTTTTTGTCCCTTCGAACACGACAAATAGCTGAAATGAGATTAAAATTTGAGCTATAATAACTTTACACTGTCACTCGCAAGTGCAAATAAGCCACCAACATATTGAATGACTGATCATTTTCTCAATCCTCTTGCCCACTTTTGAGTTGAACAGGGTTCTATGGGATATTGAACCCTACGCAACATAGAACCTTGTCATAGTGTAGCCTGAAACGAGAGTCCGTATCGTATTATTTGTTCTATTGCGTATAGGACTCGGTCGTACTTATTTGTACAATGGGAGCTATCAGAACGGTAAGTATTTTCAAATACATTGCTAAATGTAACATTTCTTAGTGAATAAAAGAATTAAGTTGAATGATATGATATATTACGTAGTCTTAATTTTAGTGATTATTGACAATACCTGTCTGATTTCTAATATACAAATCATGTTTTTTAGGGAATGTCACTTTGAAGTTAGAATCCAAATTATTCAGCGCTTTTGAACGTCAATTACACCTATTTTTTTTTGTACCAAATATGAAGGTATATGATTTTGTGACATACAAACACATTTTGTATGAGTTATGTTAGGAGCCCATGTTACTAACTTATTTCTAAGAAATTAGCAGAATAAAGACTTGTCTTGCCGTCGGAGTTTAACCCTTGGACCGCTTCGTCGGCATTTGCCGTCACCGTTCAAAAGGTAGTGACATGTTTTCTAAAATCTGTCAAGTAAGGATTGGCTGTGATAAGGTTCCACAAATGTAAGATCCGCCATTGAAGACTCTGACAGGACAGTAATTGTAGTTGTTATTTTAGGTTTGTTTTGTTCACAACTGTTTAAGGATGCTTGTGAGTTTTGATTGAGATTTTATTGTGAATAAAAGTATTGTAAAAACGTTTGGGTTTTATTTTTAGCAGACTAAGACCTGTTGATACTTTATAAAAAAAAAACTTTTTCGCGCTTATACCTAAAGGTGTTATGACGTCCGATCAAAGCCACCTTCAGTATTTTATATCAGGTTTGTGTCTGCTCTCTGTAACAGTGATGTTGGCGTGACAATGTCTCTTGGACTTTTGTCTTGGCGGTGAAAAGGTAAACACATTTTGAACCCCTGGCTACGCCCGTGACCTTATGTACTTGATAGCACGTAGGTATATAGTATATACCATCAAATATACGTACAGTCAGCATCAAAAGTAACTACACAATCGAAGACGTCAAAAGTTCTTATTCCCTTTTAATAAAGACTATTGACGTCTTCGTTTGCGTAGCTACTTTTGATGCTGACTGTACTACATGAAAAACTCCACAAAACCTTATTCAACCGCGATGAGTTTGGGATTGGTAGGTATGTATGCTAGCTGGCAGTTCGTATAAACTTTGACGTATTCATATGGCAAAGCTGTCACCTTTAATCCCGTTCTAATGGAATTCCACTTGTCCAATCTTTGATCAAATTTCTTCGCCGTAGTAGTTGTTCCCCAAATCATCAAATTTCTTTAATCAAATGCACCGTAAGGCGTGAATTATACAGAGACGGCGCAAGGCGAAGGCACGGCGCAGGAAGGTGCCGCTACAAACGATTGTAGACCTTAACACATAGGAATAAGGTTCATTGAAGAATAGCCGTGTCTACACCGAACGAGCGGCTCGCCCGAACACCGTTCCCCCAAACGTGCTCGCCCGGTGTGGACGTGATTCGGGCAAACGATGGCTCGCCCGAGCCGTTCGGGCGAGCCCCCGAATGCTTGCCCGAACGGTTTGCCCGAGCCGCGAGCGGCTCAGCCTATGTGGACGGAGGTTTTGTTCGGCCGAACGACAGAAGGCGAGGGCGATTTTTGCCCTACGTATTATTATTCTAATTTGTACTTTATTGTTAACACTATAAGGTCGTAACACATTTTTCGTAAATGCAAATTCCATTTTGTTTTATCACACTTTTATATTTTGCTGTTAGCCGATTCGACTTCATTCAAAACTGAACGCTATTCGTAAGAGTATAAAGCCGTTAAACACTTTTTGCAATTGCATATTCTGCAAATACAGTAATTTTGTCCACGCGTCCTTTACCGTTTTGCTATTGAGCAAATTCGAATAGTTCGAATATGGACGTTATTCCTAAAGAGATAAAGCTTTGAAAATTATTTGGCAATGGCAAAAACAAGTTGGTATTTTATTTCTTCGTCTCCTTCATTAATTTTGCTGAGTTAGGTTGAACTATAGCGTACTACTAATAAGGTTGTTATTAGATATATTGGCACGCAGGGGGAGAGAGGGGGGAGGAAGGTTTTTTTTTTGCAAAATTAAAATTCATCAAGTTTTCACTTCTGCCGGCACTCCCCGAAGTGCAACTCGGTCTTTTTTTTATCAAGGTAACTTATTAAAGTTCATTCGAAGTCGCTGCGTTGGAAAAGGTCAAAAACTAGCTTGACCCCTGTATACCTACATTACATATTGATATTGGGAAATTAGGGATCAAGTTATACCTACTGGCGGTTGGTAACTTGGTAGTGAGACGAGTTGAGGCGGATTTGAGAATTGCGTAACTGAGTTCGACACGCATGGGTTTGTTTGTCAGCTGGAAGGATTGGTAGATTGAGTAGTACCTACCTAGTAGGAATTTCAATAGGTAGGCGTCTTCGCTCTGATCATAACACAATTGATCAAATAATTTTATCCCGGCCTCATTTCGGTTCTCAAAAATTTTGCGCATCCATATTTTGCGGCTTTTTTTTTAAATACATTTCTTCCGATTTCGAATTCGAACAAGCAAAAGCAAAATTTACGTTGTCGCAGCGACAGCTATGCACACGTGCGGCTTCATCGTGATCGTGAGCTCAACTATCGGTAGGTAAATTCGCCCGAGCCGATCTGGCTCGGGCAAGCCGCGCGCGTTTGCCCGAACGCCCGTCCACACCGACCGAGCGCTTGCGGCCGACCCTTTTGACGGCTCGCCCGAACCGTTCGGGCGAGCGTTTTTGATGGCTCGGGCGAGCCGCTCGGCCGGTGTGGACACGGCTAATAACACTCGAGTCGCTTTTGTGTAATTCACGTCGCACGTCGCCTGTAAGGCTTTTCTTAAGGCACTGTATGAAGCTGCGCATCGAAAAACTGCCTTTTCCAAAACAATTAATAGAATACTTGTTCTATTGCTACAGATCCACATTTTTCGCGATTCCACATTGTGCCGGTGTGCAAATAAAACTCGCAAACCCATATCAGTCACCGATATATTCAACAAATAAAATTATTTATATTCAACAACATATGTCATCAATATCATGATAAGTACTTATAAATATTACTAAAACTAAAGTAAAATTAACCTAATTGTTCGTAACAAATACAACAGTTATATAGAATGTGCACCATATCATAAACGAAGCCGTGTAGAACACGCTTACAAATTCCAGATACCGTAAACGGCCGTTTTTCTCTGCGACCATTCAATGCAAAAGGCGACCTAAGGGCATGTACTTAAGGTTGTATGTATCTAAAATAAAATGTACTTTGGCAATAGCCACTTTCTCTGTGTTGTTATGTTGTTTCAATTAAGTGTTAATAAACACTTAATTGAAACAACATTGTCTGCAGTGAGGTCACATTAACCCACTTACTGCCAACCTTTTATTATTGCCATGTGTTTTCAGCAGTGCAACGAAAATTGTCTACGAGCAGGCTTGCCGACAGAGAAAGTGTTAACATATTGCCACAGAGATAAATAACAGTAGATCACTACAAACTATATAACGTCATAAAGTCCATTGAATTTAAAAACATGGCAACGCCGTCGATATCAAAAGTATAATTTGTCACCAATTGTCCCAGTAAAAGAGATCCTTATAAACATATCCACATCCCTTTCTTAGATGTTAAGTGCTAGCATAAGAAAGAGATGGGATTCGTTGCTAAGCTTCGCTCCAGTGACACGAATGGTTAATCAGTTATCAATTATATTTGTAATAAAATCCGAAGGACTTTACAGATAAGTTGTAAAACCTTTTTCCTGTCAGTCGACACATATGAAAAAGGTTTTTCTGACGCTCAAGCTTACCCCCCGTTTCCACTATGTCGTCTGGCGGGACGATTTTTTATCGTGTGTCGTAGTGGCAGAACATTTTACATGAAGCTGTTCACATTTGTCGGACACCAATTTGTATGAGGAGACGACACACGATAAAAAATCGTCCCGACAGACGACATAGTGGGAACGGGGGCTTAGGCAGCTAGTAAATATTCTGACCGACACAATCGCGTCCATGCTAGCTAGGCTGTAGTTCCCAGGCTGAAAGCCATACATAAAGTATCACCAAAAATCAAGACTTCTCTATTGAACTCCTAATAAAATCCTGCGTAACTTTCATCACCTCCAAAGCGCCTTTAGAAATAAGAGATTCAGCCAAATCCTTACCCAACTGTTCACACTTTTCAATAGCATCTACGGGCATGTTAGAGTTCTCAATTAAACCACAGAATATATTAGGCGTTTTCCTTAAAGCGTGTATCTCTTCTAAACTCCTAGTGTCCTCACAGTTTAAATTACCGGCCCCTTCTGAAATTTTTCTATTCATTGCTTCTATAGGATTAACGTGTTCTATTTTAGATTTTTTACTGTCAGTCTCCTCGTCAGGGCTGAGTTTGTGTTTAACAGTCTTCTTTATCTGTGGGAAGGTTTGTTCGAGGCAGTGGTCGATGGTTGTGACGCCGTCCAAACTCCAGACCGCTCCGGAGATGGTCAGTTTAAATTGTGTGTCGAACGGCTTCAGTCTTGTTGATACGCCGACGGGGGCGCTGCAGCCGCCGCCTGGA
Source organism: Epinotia bilunana (assembly GCA_947049275.1). Classification (NCBI taxonomy): domain Eukaryota; kingdom Metazoa; phylum Arthropoda; class Insecta; order Lepidoptera; family Tortricidae; genus Epinotia; species Epinotia bilunana. The sequence continues at coordinate 4,626,527 of OX346274.1, forward strand.
AAAATAGTAACCATAATAAGGGTACTGCCTGCCTTCACATAAATGGGGCTCAATTTCGTGAAGAACGCGGGTTATGTTAGCCTTCAGAGCAGCAATTGACTGTGGTTTGTGTGCATAGACAAGAGATTTGACGTAGCCCCATAGAAAGTAGAGCGGTGTTGAGTCACAGGATCTCGGGGGCCAGTTGATGTCGCCACCAACGCGATATGATAAAACCCACGAATTCCTCATCCCATAAAGGGCATTGGATTACCTTGTATGAGAAAAAATGACTTTTTTTGCAGCGGTCAAGGATGTTTTTTTAATAATCGTTTAGAAGACCTCTTAAGAGTCTGCAGTAAGCTCGGCCGAATTTCACCTTCCCATACAAACGTAGTTACGCTCTCGTTTTAAAACTACGTGTTGGATTCTGACGAAACTTTGCATATACAATGACATGAGATATTCTTCGAACGCAAACGCTTCTTGATAATTATCGGATAATTATCACTAGTATAAGAACCAATGACACTAGAGTTCGCTCAACTTTGCATAATCCGAACTGAATTCTTTTTAAGTCGCGTTCACATTTGTCTGTCGTGTTGTGTTGTGATGCTCTCTGTCGTGATGGCTGCTGTTCACATTTATCTCACGTGTTATGACGCATTTTATATCAGTTCGGTCCTGGCTCACGGAGGAGGATGTTCGTCGTCCATACTTGAAGTGTGGCTATGACGCGTCACAACACAACACTGGCGCGTGCGCACTAGTCTGACGCGCCCCGCCACCTGCCCCCCGCACCCCGCCCGTTCTGACGCGGACCGGGATCGCTTGTGATGCGACACAACATAAGCCGTCACAACACACGGCACCAGATAAATCTAAACGCAACCATATTAAATGTATGAAACCGACACCGTTCTGATGCATCACAACACAGCACGACAAACAAATGTGAACGCGGCTTTATAAGGGGAATCCCCACGGCGCGGCACGTCACGTTGACACTTCGTGCGTTCGGATAGACGCAAGTGCGGAAATACACGTTCGAATACATACTTCGAATACAGTTCACTTTCACGAGCGCAATTTTTTGTTATTATCAATCGATAATCATCCATCTGTCATTATCACGATAATTATGATTGATAATTATCCTTTCGGACCCTGGTTCAAGGTCATGAAACACTCACCCAGCGTCTTCAGGAAGCTCCTCTCGGCGAGCACCCTGCAGTACGTCTCCGCGTGGTTGAAGGGCGCCAGCAAATCCAAGATGGCGGCGTTGTCAGCGCGACACTCTACTGCTAGAGCGCCCTGGCCGACCGCATACTTCATATCCGCACACGGCAGGATCTGCAAGCCGATAATCGACACTTAAGGTGGTTCGACGACCATAACACGACCACCATTCTTCTAACATTTGCAGAATAAATAACGGCGTGATATTTTAAGAAACTTATGTGACACACTTTCATAAATTGGCTTTCCATTTGCGCGATATTCCCCCTTTCCCAGAATAAACTTGTATAAACTAGAGTGATTTGAGAAATTAGTTTGTCACGTGATACTTTAGAAAAACGATTATTCTCAAATTACATACATACATACTTTCACGCCTTTATTCCCAAAAGAGGTAGGCAGAGCACACGAAACGTATATTTCAGAGCCACTTCTAGCATAAATGTGGGTATAAAAGATCGACAAAATGCGATATTGCAGTGATAGGTTGCTAGCCCATCGCCCACAACACACTTCAACCCTGGTCCCTTAGTCGACTGTTACGACACCCACGGGAAGAAAGGGGGTGGTGAAATTCTAACCCGACACCACACGGGTATTCTCAAATTATTATACAAGTTTATTGTCCGATGGCCGTTGGGGCGGAAAGGTTCTCTAGTGGCGACCATGTACCGGAGGGCGCAGCGTGGGTAGGCCACAAGGTGGACTGATGACCTGGTAAAGGTCGCGGGAGTCCGCTGGATGCGGGTGGCGCGGGACCGGTCATTGTGGCACTCTTTGGGGGAGGCCTATTTGCAGCAGTGGACGTCTTTCGGCTGATATGATGATATTTCCTTGGTCTAATTGCTGGCTATAAGCACCTCAAAGACTAGAGCGGTCTTCTACAGGGGCCTCTAAACTTCCTAATTTTATTTAGGAGCAGCTGTCATAATCAAATGACAGCGCTAATTTGAAACTGACGTTTCTTGTTTTAGGCGGTCTATACAACTTACTTAGCTGCCTAAATGCTATTCTAAATATGTCGTTTATAATCTGCAGCCGAAATTATGTCTAAAAATTAGACAATTTAGTTTTAGGCTACTTAAGCCATGTGCACGTAAAATCGGGTCCAATACCTGTCAAGTTCACTACTGACCGCCACCGCAGGCCGCGCCAGTGTGATGTAGGCTTCAAAAAAACTGGCGCCGCGCCGCGTGCGTAGAGAAGAGAGAAGTAGAGAATCCCAGACGATAAAATACAGACCAGAAAACTCCAAAAGTTTCAGGTCACTCATGCGCATAAAGAATTCTATCCTACTTTGGTTATGATGTAATGCGAGTCTTATCGCAGCAGCATAAGACTCACATTACAACAACAGCGGATAGCATGTCATCCTGACGAGTCGATCTGGCACAGTTACAATTTACAAACCCATGACTTCTTCGATTTTATCGGATCGCGTTATCATTTTGTTGATAAAAACCTGCTGTAGGTAAGAAGACCTTATAGTCCAGGCAACATACGGATTTGAAAAACATTAATTTATAATAGCGTTTTTTTTGTTGATTTCATTTTAAAATGTTATTCTAAGATGTTATTCAAGAATCCGACAAACTTTCCACCCGGAAGTAATTATGTAGATTTCAATGAATCATGCATTGTCTTTTTTTGTACGATTTATCTTGAATATTATAGAGAAGATGTAAATGAATCAAAGTAAAGCCAAAAATATTTATTAATATTTTTTCTGACTTTTCAGAAGCTAGTTAATTTATCATTTTATTGATGTCTGAAATTTTGTCGGATTTTGTCGCTGGGTAACTATTTAATTGATAATATATCCGTTACACATAAAAAATAAGCTATTATAAATTATTTCCAAAATTGACATTTTTTCCATACAAGCTATCAGTTCATTGACTGGACTATTATAATCAATGTGCACGAGTATGTATTTACATATGTACTTATATATACTATGCAAGTCTTATCATACGAATTCTGATTGATCATACAATCTAAATACGTTACGCGCGACATTTCATTATTTTATTTTAATACCCCGGTAAGGGCAATTTGTGTGACGAGCATAATATTTGTTTCAGTCTTGGATGTTTTCTATGTATATAAATATTTTTTCTATTAAACGTATCGTGGTCTAGTGCCTCAATAAGGCTTGTGTTATGGGTACGAAAACAATTTAAACACATAGAAAACATCCAAGACTCAGAAACATTTTCATGCTCATTACACAAATATTAGCCCTTACCGGGATTCGAACCCAGGACCTTCAGCCTCGTAGGCAGCGTCACTACCCACTAGGCTAACCGTCGTTTAATACAGTCAATATATGTTTTTAGACAAACAAATTAATATAGTTTTCAAACCTGTGTGGCGTGATACATCTAGGTGTACTGATAAATAAAAACCGGCCAAGTGCGTGTCGGGCCACGCGCAGTGTAGGGTTCCGTAGTTGCCTGTCTGTCTTAGTTACATCGACGTGCGGTGCTGTTGCGTCGGCCGAATTTGTACGAAAATTGGCCTTTTCAATTACACATTAAGTTGGTCGACTATTACTCGGTAACTACTTATGCCTACTTGTTCGTGATAGTTTTCCTTTTAAATTCATTGTATGTAGTAGTAAAAAAATTCGTGGTAGTAGTACCACGAATTTTTTTACATCCCCAGTAGTAGCCATTTAGCCGGCAGGGTGGGGGGGACACATGACTCGAACTAAAATTAGAATAGAATAGAATAGAATAGAAAAACTTTATTCAACATCACATGACAATGCTAGTTACATGGTAACCTTAAAAGTACACTTAACATATAAAATTTAAAATTAATCCTACAGTTATCATTATGTGATGTTAAAAAGGGGCTTGCCTCAGCATAAGGTTACAGTAGTAAGGCCACTGCAACGCTGGTTTTCAGGCAGACCCTGGTAACTATATTAATCCATTTTACCGTTTGTGTGTGCGCGTGTGTGTGTGTGAGTGTGAGTGTGTGCGTATTTGTATGAGTGTGTGTGTGTTTGACTTGACGGAATATGTGTGATATTGTGTCGTAGGAATGTTTGAATAGGTAATAATATTGTATGTTTGGATATGCACTGTAAACGTATTTGGCCAAAAAAAAAATTAAAATCAAATATTATTATTAATAAATTACTTTAATTTACTAGGTACTCTAATGTAAATTCACATATAAATTTAAATCTTAGGTTCATTACATATATGAAGGCACAGCTCGACTGCCAGGAGGAAGTGCCTGCTGTATTTGCATAAGGTATCGTTTCAGATGTAATTTGAAATTGCCGATGGTATTACATTAGACGGACGGACATGGCGAAATTATAAGGGTTCCTTGTTGAATACGGAACCCTATATATCACCACTCCACTCCCCCCCACCCCCCCCGGGGTCCTGTTTCTTAACCAAACAACTTTTAGCCAAATGTTTCATTGGACCTAATGCATTTTTCGTCAAAACAGTGGTATTTTCGGGTATTCTTCGAATATAATCAAATAGAAGTCATTAGGTTAGGTTAGGTTTGTTTAATAATAATTCTATAAAGCTTTCTATTTAAGAAAAAAATGCATTAGGTTAAATGAAACTTTTGTCAAATGAAACATTTGGCCAAAAGTTGTTTGATCTAACATTAGTGAACCGTCGTATGCTTGTGTGCTACTTTAGATGTATAAAAAATATTTGAAAATAATTTATGAACTAGCTTCCGCCCGCGACTTCGTCTGCGTAACCCGGGATAAAACTATCCCATATTTTAATCCAGGCTATAAACTATCTTCGTGCAAAATTTCATTCAAATCGGTTGAGCCGTTTAAGCGTGATGGAGTAACAAACTTTCGCATTTATAATATTAGTAGGATACGTAAGTTCTCAATCACGCTTAAACGGCTCAACCTATTTGAATGAAATTTTGCACGAAGATAATTTATAGCCTAGATGTATCACGCCACACAGGTTTAAAAACTAAATTAATTTGTTTCATTTTCCCATACATTGATTACATAGAATTACTGTACTAGTTGCTTCAATAACGTACATGTGATACGTATTGACTATTTAATTGCGAAATCATGACTTGAGGTATCGCATGATAATAGTCGCCGTGTAATCACCCCCATATACAAAAAGATGCATAGACGAGCTTCGAGTCAACCATAGTAAGATAACTTCATTAATGGGGTATACAGATATGTGATTTTACAACATGTCGAAGTCATAATTGGGTATGGCGTACAGACAGATGAAACAATCCGACCACATGTGCATGCAATTTCTCAGTACAACTCGTTTGACAGTTGGATCAGCAGCGCAACATGCCTCCAGACGATAGTAATTAGTCAGCTTCTGATAAATTGGGGCAGACAAATCATGACATGTATAGACTCCATAATACTTGCACAGTTGATTTCTCCAATCCTGGCAGCGACAGAGAGCTAATACAAGTACTTTTTCAGTTTTCGTCCAGTTTCAACAAAGAAAGTAAGGGTAAGGCCGTCAAAATTAATGTTTTTTTTTTAACTAGTCTGATTTTCTGTTACGATTTGTTTTGTGTTTGTTACTTTTGTGTTATCCATAACACAAAATTTGTCACGATGTCGCCAGACACAATGTAATACAAAATCAGAAATCGTTTAAAAGAAAAACCTTTATTTTGAAGTCCTTACTGAGCTCACCACAGCAAGCTTCAGCTTACCCACCCTGGATATACGGTTGCTCCAACCCATGCGCTGCAGACCCGCAGCGGCGAGTAGCAAGGCAGAGTACTCCCCGTTTTCGTCCAGTTTCCGCAGACGAGTGTTAAGGTTGCCGCGGACATCGCGAACTCGAAGTTGATGGTGCTTCCCTTGCAACTGCGCTGTGCGGCGGAGAGACGACGTGCCTTGACAGAAAAGAAAAAATGTATTAAGCAGTAACGCCAGCTAACGAAAATACGGTAGGTATTTGACTAAAGTCAAATCAGCTTCTTTTTATGAAACGTTATGCTCCGCTAGTATGAAACTTGTAGAGATTACTTGCTTGTGACGTCACAATCGAACAAAGTCCTAAACGAAAGAATACTTTCAGAGTATTTTCGTCATGCACGGCTATCATGCGACGGCGCGCAAGCTCTCTCGATTTTCTCGCACTATTTGTCTCTTTCTTAAATAGAACACTCGAACTCAAATACTATAATATGAATATCTAATTAACAAATCCTACTAATATTATAAATGCGAAAGTTTAGATGTTTGGATGTTTAGATGTTTGTTACTCAATCACGCTTAAACGGCTGAACCGATTTGAATGAAATTTTGCACGAAGACAGTTTATAGCCTGGATTAAAATATAGGATAGTTCTTATCCCGAGTCCACGCAGACGAAGTCGCGGGCGGAAGCTAGTAAAATATAAGTATTGCTCTTATCAGGATTAGGACCAGCGACCGTCTGGCATACGCGAGTTACAAAACGTCTTGCGAAGCCACATGGAAGTAAAAATACATGTCAACTTACCAATGACGGAGCCTTCAGGGAGAGATTCCAACGTGTGCTCTTTCAGGTCTTCTCTGAGAACTAAGGCGTCTCTGGGATCTTCCCTACAACAAATACATATTTAAAGTAGAAGAAAGGAGTTAGTTCAATGCAACGTTACTCGGACACACGCTATTGGCTATGAGCATTCTTTTATTACCTCTCAAACACAGCCCCAATAGCCAATCCATCTGGCAACGCCGTCGGCAGGTCCTTCAGCGAGTGCACCACGAAGTCGACAGTGTCGTTCCTCAGGGCATCCTCCAAGTCCTTGGTGAAGAGGGACTTCTCACCGATCTTGGCCAGGGGCACATTCAGAATGCGGTCTCCCTCTGTTGTCATACTTACTGGGAAAAAACAATCATAAGATTTCGGTTTAGGATGTTCTAAAAAATCATTTCATCATCATAGTATCAGACGAAAGACGTCCACTGCTGGACATGGACCTCGCCCAATGAGTGCTACGTTGAGAGGACATCCAGCGGACTCCCGCGACCTTTAACAGGTCATCAGTCCACCTTGTGGGGGGTCTACCAACGCTGCGCCTGCCAGTAGGCGGTCAGCACTCGAGAACCTATCTGTGCCAATGGACATTGGTAAAAAATAATTTAAACTAGTATTATACAGGGGTAAGTTCGCCTCTGTACCTGTGCAACCTATTCTGAATGTATTTTTTTACCTTGTATAATAAAATAATAAAGGATTTATATTCCTTGTGTAGCGACACGCTACATGCGTAGTCAGCAGAAGTTCGGAATTAGCCGGCACGGGCCGGGGAGACAAGTCAGTACGCCGCGAACCATATAGCGCTACTCTACGCACCTACGCCACTCACCCTTAAACCATTCCGTGTAATCTAACTAATCGAAGTGAACTTTATTGACTAAATAACTGTGCAACCTTGTGAAACCGATAATAAACTCTTGATCAAATAACTACCTATAGTTTGTCTGGCTCACCCTTTACCCTATGTAGTTAAAGTGGTGACCACGACGTGATAATTCAATTCAGGAACAGTTTATTTTTATATACAATTATGCAGAACACAGCCCCCGCAGAAGGAGACGCCGCGTCCTTGCCACTTTTGTTAGTGTCGGTGGCTAGCAGAATCCAAGGAAGGATATTCCAAAAATATGGTCCGCTCAATTCGAATCCATAATCGGGCCACAGAAGGTCAGTAAGAAGATCAAATACGACCTCGTTACCGGCAAGTTAGGGAGAGAGGAGCTCACGGTGATAAGCGATCTATTGGAGGACAGCGCCAAGGACTATTATGCTTTAAAGAAGAGACTTTTACACTGCTTACAAGTTTCGGCGGACGAACAGTTCGATGAGCGGCACGCATTTGGGAGAACAAAAGCCATCACAGCTGATGCTGAAATGGCGAAACAATAACATGTCCCACTACAGTCGATTTCGCAGAATTAGCTCAGGCTCAGCAATCGGACGCGCTGGTATAGTTACGTTAGCGCGTCCGATTGCTGCCTAGTGGCCATATTCCAATGTAACACGTTTCGCAAACTTAGCTATACCTAACTTTGACAGAGTAATTTATTGCGAAATTCCAACTAACACTCCACGACCTTATGTACCGAGTTCATTCAGGAAGAAAATATTTGATACCATCCACAATATTTGTCACCCTGGTATCAGGAGCACCAGGAAGATATTCACGCAAAAAGTTTTCTGGCCTGGGATGAAGAAGGTCGTGTGTACACTGCCAAAGATGTAAAGTCAGTAGGGGTGTCATTTCACATTTAGGTGATTTTCAACCGGCAGGGCGTTTCGAACACTTACTGTAGATTTAGTAGGTCCGTTGCCAACTACGCAACAGATAGGTATTTAGTGACAATGATTGACAGATTTACGCGTTGGCCAGAAGCAGTCACCATAGAGGACATGACAGCAGAGACGGTATAGCTAAAACAGTGTACGAACACTGGATTTGTCGTTTCGGAGCGCCAGTTCTCATTACAACGGACCAAGGTAGGCAATTCGAAAGTGAACTTTTCTGTTGTTTACTAAATTTGTTGGGTATTAAGCGGAACCGCACCACTGCGTACCACCCCCAAAGCAACGGATTAATTGAAACATGGCACAGATCTATAAAGGCAGCACTCACGGCCAGGATGGCGGAAAACGCGTCCTGGCTAGAGGAACTGCCCACTGTGTTACTAGGGTTGAGAGCAGCTGTAAGTGCCGCGGAATTGGTGTACGGTCAGGTGCTCAGGCTGCCGGGAGACTTCTATGTCTCGTCACAGGTGAGTAAATTAGACCCTTCGGCATACGTCGAAAAACTTAGAGGGACAATTGCCAACCTCAAGCCCATTCCACATAGAAAAGCAGACAACAGAAAAATATTTGTTTTCAAGGAACTCGAGGATTGTACGCATGTTTTTATACGAAATGCCATGGTGAGGAAACCTCTTACGCCCTCTTATGACGGCCCTTATCGAGTTATTAGCAAAACAAGTAAAACTTTCAAAATTCAGTTAGCAAACAGACAATCAGAAATAACAATAGACCGACTTAAACCGGCATTCCTATTAATCAAGTTAGCAAGAGTAAATGTTTTCTTCGGAGTTTTATCGATGAGAGGTATTTCATGACTAACTTGAGTGGATACTCAAGTTAGTCAATGCCATTCATTATCGCGATAATCGTAGTGTGGCCGTACCTTTAAAGTCCATTATCGCGATAATTAATGACATTTCTCGTTATTGTGGCCCCCAGCACCTGCGGAGATTAGAGTATTAGCAGGATTCCGTAAGGTGAATGAAAACCTTTACAACTTTTTATCTTTTATTATTATTTTTATTTTTACTGAGTGTTACATGTGTCTACATACTTTAACAATGTTTACCCTTACTGTGTGATTCATCATCATCATCATATCAGCCGAAAGACGTCCACTGCTGGACATAGGCCTCCCCCAAAGAGTGCCACAATGACCGGTCCCGCGACCTTTACCAGGTCATCAGTCCACCTTGTGGGGGGCCTACCCACGCTGCGCCTTCCGGTACGTGGTCGCCACTCGAGAACCTTTCCGCCCCAACGGCCATCAGTTCTACGTACAATGTGCCCCGCCCACTGCCACTTAAGTTTAGCGATTCGGAGGGCTATATAGGTTACCTTGGTTCTGCTGCGGATAGCCTTATTTCTGATGCGATCGCGCAGAGAAACTCCCAACATAGCCCTCTCCATTGCCCTTTGGGTGACTTTGAGCCTTCTTATGAGGCCCATAGTAAGCGACCACGTTTCCGTGCCATACGTCATCACTGGCAACACACACTGGACAAAGACTCTCGTCTTAAGACACTGCGGAATATTGGACGAAAAGATGTGCCGTAGCCTCCCGAATGCTGCCCAGCCGAGTCGGATTCGACGATTGACCTCTTTCTCAAAGTTGGACCTACCTAACTGAACAGTCTGTCCTAGGTATATATAATCGTCTACAACTTCGAGCGTAAAGTGTCCGATTGAAATGGGGGTTGGTACTACATGGAGGTTTGACATGATCTTTGTCTTATCCATGTTCATCCTTAGACCAACTCGCTCGGAGGCTTTACTGAGGTCATCGAGCATCGTGCTTAAGTCCTCCATGGTCTCAGCCAAGACTACTATATCGTCAGCAAACCGAAGGTGAGTGATGTACTCGCCGTTGATGTTGATGCCTTCTCCAGTCTAGAGTCTTGAACACGTGTGATTGATGTATCTTAAATAATATTTTTTTACCCAACATGTATAAATTTTTACCTAATTTTTTTTTTCAAAAAAGGGGGGAGTGATGCAGCGACACGCTACATGCGTAGTCAGCAGAAGTCCGGAATTAGCCGGCGCGGGCCGGGGAGACAAGTCAGTACGCCGCGAACCATATAGCGCTACTCTACTCACCTACGTCACTCACCCTTAAACCATTCCGTGTAATCTAACTAATTGAAGTGAACTTTATTGACTACATTACTGTGCAACCTTGTGAAACCGATAATAAACTCTTGATCAAATAACTACCTAGTTTGTCTGGCTCACCCTTTACCCTAGGTAGTGAAACTTACTTAACCCAAAAAACAATTGATTTAACTACTACATCTAAAGCAGCAGTTTATTCATAAAAGTTTAAATAGTCTGGTGGTAAGACTGGAATACTTTTTAAAAGTCTTATCAGTAGTGTATACTTTATTGGTGTTAAAGCGAGATATGTATTCAAATTACAAATAGAGTAGACATACTTTCTTTGTAGACAGACTTCGCAACAGATAGAAAGAAGATAACAAAAACTGCCTGTGTCAGACTCACAGACAGAGTGAGTGCATAAGGGCTCCATCGATTTTGTTACAGAACACAAAACTCCTTATTTTTTTGTTAACTTACCGATAGTAAACTCCTTCTCAGGATGCACCTTCTTCAAACTGTCTATTACAAAGTTTGTCTGTATGAGTGCCAGCTAAAACAAAATTTATTTAGCAAATGTTAGAGGAGTTGGCCAGACCTTATTTCAGTACTCACATGGCGGATGTAAGTTGACAAGTAGAGATATAAACTTAATTATAATATAGAGTAAATATTAAGGGACCTTCTTACACAATTCGAACTAGCCCCATAGTTAGCTCAATAAGGCTTGTGTTATGGGCATACAACAATATATATAATAGATATGAAATACATACATACATCTAACAACTCAGAAACAAATATTCATGCCCATCTCACAAATATTTGCCCTCACCAGGATTCGAATCCGGGACCTTCAGCTTTGTTTTTAAATTATTAAATCATATTGGTTAAGACACGCTATATGATAATGATTTTAGTCCTGTATAATTTTTGCATGTCATTCACCGCCTGAATACTGTACCTCAACACCCTGTACTACGTTTATAAGTATTCTGGCAAATAAAATAATTTTATTCTATCCAAAGGCAGCATCACTATATACTAGCTAGCCGGTTGTCAAACCAGAAAAACAATAGATTAGATGAGGCCTAATTTTATATCTCAACTTGTTAATTTATTCCCCCCATGTACAGATGGCCTTTCTAAAGTAGATTGTATTTTCATATATTGACTAATGATGGAGGCTAGGTATTTCTTTTGACTATGTCAATGTGTCATCTTTAGAACCAGGATAACGAAATAGTTATTTTTGGATGTGACCAATTTTTTGGGTAAGTTTAAGCTTAACTAGCTTACTTTGAAATATACATTTAGCATTGTCATGTTTGACTTATTTTATAAGAAATTTTAATTACTAGCTTCTGCTTGTGACTGTCCGCGTGGAACTCGTTTATAACGTAGCTCCATACAAACTTTCACCCTCGTTTCACCCCCTTGTGGAATGATTTCCGGGATAAAAACTATAATATGTTTGCTGGGGTTCTAACTATATCCATACCAAATTTCATCTCAATTGGTTCAGTGGTTTAAAAACCGGCCACATTTTCGCATTTATAATAATAGTATGGACATGAAATTATATGAAATATATGAACAATTCATTCTTTTTTACTTAATATTCTCTTACAACTATATTCCAATAAGTGTTTGGACAGATTTATTGACTCATATTTAAAATAGACTTACCTGACTTTTCCTTGATCCAACACGGATAACGGTTTTCGCTTCGTTTTCCATTTTCAATAACTTCCGGCACCAATTACTTAATTTAACTTACATAAATTATTGCAGGAAGTTTTTAACTTTTAAGGTTATGTCATGTATTACTGCTGATTATTGCATTAATAGAACCAACAGTTAGCTAACTAGAGTATCTAAAAGACTTGTCACCAACACTGTAGTGGACAAGTTAATTAGGCACGTAATTTAAAATCAAAGTTCAATCAAAACATCGCTTTCGCAAGATGATTGTGCAACTGTCATTCGTTCCATATTCCAATTCCATATTGTCACGCGAGCTGTCAGTGTCACAAATGATAATGATAGTGATGTCCCCGTAGTTGTTACTTGCCGGTAACATAAAATAACAGGTATTTTAATATTTCTTCAGTAACCAATACGAACATGTGGTATTATATTTAGTTTTTTTTTAAAATACAATTATACATCCTCTTCAAACCGGAAAAGCAAGAGCCTGCTAATGTGAAATGAATGAAGTATAATGACAACGATAGGGTATAAATAAAACCCATGCCCTTCGTAGTAATAAGTACCGCCTTATCACTCCTAAGCACAAACTGGCAAAGTCTGCAAGATCAGCCCACATAATGGGTCCATCCATCTATAATAGACTGCCCGCAACGGTCTGAAATGCAACTTCCACGGCCGCGTTCAAGCAGAAGCTACGCAAGTGGCTACTAGGTGTAAATCTGTACAGTGTCGACGAGTTTCTTAAACTACCGTGCACATAACTAATGTAATGACCTAATTCATTATTATTGTTATTTTATTACTGTTTACATTAACCGCCTTGCTTTTTGACTTGTACTCGGACATTTTTACGGATTGCACGGCTATCGACTAAGACCGCTCTTTCTAAGTTTTCTAATAAGAGACAGACGGATAGTACGAGAAAAATCGAGAGAGCTCGCGCGCCCTCTTGTGATAGCCGTGCAGGCGTGAGCTACCCTCCCGACCCTCCCGGTCCTGGAGTTCCGGTATCCTTTAATTTGACGTCTCTTTATCGTCACACGCCGTCTCAGTTAAGCCTGCAACACACTGGCACGGCCTGCGGAGGCGGTCAATAGTAAATTTGACAGCTAATGACAAGCGGGGCTACCGCGAAACGAAAACGAACTTCGTTCGTGTATCTCCGTCTCTGTCGCACTTGCTAGTTCGAGCGACAGAGAGGGAGAGGATTTCCGTTTCGCGGTAGCCCGTAAATATAGTATTGACGGCCGCGGCCAGGCCGCGCCAGTCTGTGGGAGGAATAAACGGTAACATGTCCCAAAATTCAACGACAAGCCAAAAACGGGTTATCACCCGCCTATCGGCCAACTGCTAACTGACCATCGGTGCACCTTAAGTGCATTGTAATAAGGTTCTATATATAGAACCTTATTACAATGCAATATGTTTATAAACACAGGATGGTCAGTTAACAGTGTTGTCGTTTGTACCTATGTAATAAAAAAACAAGAGTTTTTTAACGGGGCACCCTGTAATTATCTTTTAAAACATGAGATATGCGTATAAGTATATCTTTTTCTTTTCTAGTTTATTCGTAATGGGGTATATACATGTCATGATTTGTCAGGCCCAATTTATCAGAAGCTGACTAATTGCTATTGGAGGCATTTGCGCTGCTAATCCAGCTGTCAAACGAGTTGTACTGAGAAATTGCATGCACATGTGGTCGGATTGTTACGTCTGTACGCTACACCCAATTATGACTACGACATGTTGTACTGAAAAATTGCACTCTCGATTTTTCTCGCACTATCCGTCTCTCTCTTAATATAACACTTAGAACAAGAGGTATAGTGCGAGAGAAATCGAGAGTATGTCGCGGCCGTCCCATGATAGACGTGCAGTAGTAGAACGTAGTGGTTATATTCTCTTTGGTAGGTAGGGTGCCGGTCACAGGTCGTGTAGTGACGAATGCCTGGGCTATCCGCTTAAAGGTGCCGCCATGCAATCCGCTGCGTGATTTCTCTCCGTGTGGATAAGTGCTGGAAGCACGACGGCCGACCAAACCAAGGTCACTCCGTTCTAGGTTTTCTGTGACCTTGCTTGGCGGTCCGCCAATTTCGCTCGTTTGGCATCGCTTTAATACGACTTGTGTAGTGTTTTTTACACAAATAACACACGTTTTCATATATCATCTTTATTTTCTTACAAAATAATACTGGTACAAAATTCTTAAGTAACTTCATATACAATTAATACTGGTAACACTCTTATCACTATAGGCCATCACACAACTAGCAATTTGTTACTACAACTTGATATAGTTAGAATAAAAGGTATGTATATTGTCTCACTCCAACTCCAACTATAACAAGTTGTTGTGACAAATTTTTAGGTTTGAAAGGCCTTAAAAGTTTTACAATAAGTATATTTATTTTGTACTGTTTTCACTGGCTTGAATGTTCTACGTAAATTATTAAGGCCTGAATTACACTGGTGCGGGTTGCGGTAGGAGTCAATAGTAAATTTGACAGCTAATGACAAGTTTACTATTGACCGCCCGCCGCGGCAAGGCCGCACTAGTCTGTGAGAGGCTTAATAATTTTTCGCTTCTGCATGTAGAATCTAAGGCCTGGATCACACTGACGTGGCCTGCGGTGGCGGTCACAACAGCAAACTTGACACTGATTCTGTTTTAGAGGTGAACGCATAGGGGCCGATTATCAATGTCTTGCGATAATAATCACTGTTTAAGTCCTGACTGACATTGTGTTGTTGTACCGAATAACTTCATATTCGCGTATGTCTATGTACCGATTACGTAGTTATCATGCAATAACTTATATCACAATATTTTTATCGCAAATACATCCAAACAATGTCAATATCGCGATAATATTGTCATAAAAATATTGCGACTGTGCAAACGTTGCCAATAGATAATTTAAGTTATACACCTAGCAATTTGTCACAACAACCTAGAGACGGAGCTATAAAATGGAAAGACAGCAATCATTTAATTAATTTAATTTGAAGGCGGTTGTTATGACAAATTTATTAGTGTATATAACGCTTAACTAGATGGTCAGTGGTAGCCAGGAGGTCCGTAGGCGGTGGAGGGCCGGGCTCCGAAGCCGGTCAATGAACCGCTGAAGTCTGAGGGTTGCTGGTAGTTGTAGCCTGGAATGGCAATGAGGGTTAAGCGTTAGTTTATGACCATTTGCGGATGTCTACATCGAAAGGAATCTTATGGCGACAAATGCTGGTCCCTCTCAACGTGGCCAAATTGCATCGAAAAAGTCCATTCAAAAAGCAACTCTACCTTCCCGCACAGAAGAATCCAATTTCAATGACAGTGTTATATAAAGTCGGCTCCATATCTCAACCATAATACTATTGCCTCACCTTGGTTCTGATTCCTGGTGGGTTCGGGGTACCTCGCCTCCCCCTCGTACCTCACATCAGCGTGGAATCCAGTCTGCCAGTCTGCGTGATACGTCACTGGAAGGAGACAAACAACTTTAAAAAAAAACACTTCTTTTTTTTGTCGCTACTAGCGGACCCACGGTAGCTCAGTTGGATAAGAGAAATGGACGGATTCCAGAGGTCACGGGTTCAAATCTGGCCTCTTCTGACAACGGCGAAGCCAAAATGCTATTACAAATGCCTTCGCCCGCGTGGGTATAGGAAAATGTAACATATTGAATTTTCCCGTGGGAATTACATGTTTTCCCGCTGGAAATAGTAGCCTATGTCACTCTCCAGCTTCTAAACTATCTCCATACAAAAAATCACATCAATACGACGCTCCGTTGCGACGTGAAAGAAGGATAAACAAACACACACACACACACACTTTCTTTCGCATTTATAATATTAGTAAGGATGTCCATAAAAGCCATCCCCGAAGTGTTGCATCCCTTTTTCACGTGCGCGGAAGGCGGAGGGTGTTTCTCGCAAGGGAGCGTGGTTTTCGTGAATGGACTCGAATCTAGGCATTCCCTTCATCACTATGTGTAGTCATTCTAAAGTGAACCTTATATTCATAAGGAAACGTTACCAATCTGCATGCGTCCGTCGGGCAGCTGCACTCTGTACTCCCCGCGGACCACGTTGCCGTCCGAGCTCTCTCTCCGACCGTAGTCGTTGCCAGATTGTGCGTCCTTCACCGAATACCCGAATTCGTAGGATTTTGGCTGTAACAAACATCACTTTATGTCAATGTCCTTCATTGAGTTATATTATACAGGTTGGAATCGCAATGCGCTACTGAATATGCCCTTGATCGGTTCACACCCCATTTTTGGTACACCCTGTATAGATTGTATGACGAATTAACGACCGGTTTGGCCTAGTTGGTAGTGACGAAGCTACAGGTCAGGTAAGGGCATTTATTTGTGGGATGAGCACGAATATTTGTTCCTGAGTCATAGATGATAATTAAGTATTTATTTTTCCCCTCACTGCCTCGGAAAGCCGTATTTTATCCTTTAAAACCAGGGAGCAAAACCGTGTTCAAAAAGCTTTTGACAGTATAACAAAACGTAAACCGCTCATAATACAAAAAAAACACAGATGATGTATTTGTGTTGCCGCTATAACAACAAATACTAAAAAACAGATTAAAATAAATATTTAAGAACTTTTAAATAATTGCTTGTTGCCTTCATCAAATCATCAGGCGCTGGGTCTCAAAATGTATGGGAAAACTAAAATCCGACTCGCACTTGACCAAAATTCTACTTGATATACTTAATGTTGTTATTACTGTTACATTTTTTTATATTATTTAAATTAAATAAAGTTGTTTTGCATGTTGCACTTTCCTCGCTATATTGAGGAGAAAAGTTTTGTGTTACACACGGGTGCAAATGTATTTTACTTCTCGTTGTTGAAACACTCGCTACGTTCAGGATTTTATTTTAGAACCACTCGCTTCGCTCGTGTTTCAACTATAGCATCCTTTCGCTTGCTCGTGTTTCAATTAATTCCACACTCGCGGGTAAAATACAACTTTGCACCCTTGTATAACAAATAACTATATCTATACTACGTGTTTTTGTCAATTTCCGTTAATTGCAAGGGGGCATAGTTTAGATCAAATAAAGTTAATTTCTCCAAGACAGTAGTATCTTACACTTACTATTATCCAGATATTCAATATTTTATTTTAATCGGGTTTGCAGATTTAACCAGTGTAAATGGCTCTTAAATGTGACGTCATAACAGCTTTATAAATTTTGTAAGGTTCCTATCACTTATTTCATGTGTCTTCTTGGACTTTCTGGTCTTGAACCCTTGTACAATAAGACAATAACTGTTAATGCTACATTAAATTATTTTGTAGAAAAAAAAAAGAATTATTTTGTAGAAAAGAAGTTAACGGAAATTCCCGGGAACACCGTGTATAAGTATCGTCGTCTAGTTCCATAGTACAAGCTTTGATTATAGTTACAATAATAATTATAGTATAATAATAGCTTGGCAACTGTTGAGGTAGGGCACAGCGAAATTTCATCCCGCTCGAATGTGGAGCAGCCCGACTGGGAAAGTACCTCCGCCTTGCAGAAGACCCCAGCTATAATAACACTACTACTTGCTCTGTAGTAGTGTTGTGCTCCTGGAGGTGAGCAAGGTCGCCAGAGCTCCCGAGGATGCGTTGTGTTGAGAGCGAGGGAATTTGTTCCTTCAGCTGTCAACACGGCGAATCCTCAAACATATCAAGGGTCGGCAACGCCCATGTTACTCCTTTGGAGTTGCATGCGTCTATAGGCTGCGGTGTCCGCTTACCATCAGGCGGGCCGTACGCTTGTTTGCCACCGTCGTTGTGTAAAAAAAAAAGCTTCTGCCCGCTGCTACGCTACGCTACCGTGTGGACCTCGTTTCCATTGTAGCTCCATACAAACTTTTCGCCCCCAATGTCAACCCCTCAGGGGATGATGTTTGGGATAAAAACTAATCTTCTGTCCTTCCAGGATTCAAACTATCTCCATACTTCATCTCAATTGATTAAGCGGTTTAAGCGTGAAAAGTTACCAGACAGATAGTTATTTTCGCGTTTAGGTATAATATTAATATTAAGTAAGTAAGTAGTATGGGAGAGGTCTATGTCCAGCACGTCTATCATGCGACGGCCGCGACAACCTCTTGATTTTTCTCGCACTATATCTCTTATTCTAAGTGTTCTAATAAGAAAGAGACGGATAGTGCGAGAAAAATCGAGAGAGCTCGCGCGCCGTTGCATGATAGCCGTGCTGCAGTGGACATTTTTCGGCTGATATGATGATTTTGATTATAGTATTTATGACTGTTTAGCTAAGGCTGCTTATTATGCAGCATGGCTATCGAAGAGAGGCTTATGCTCAGCAGTGGGCGATTAAAGGCTGAAAATGATGATGATTGCTATCGCGGTCCGCGAACTGTGTCGCGGCGACATAGGGTATCCGTCCCTTTCTAAGCGTTATTATTAGAAAGAGACGTCTATCCCGCCGCGATACAGCGCGCCGGCCGTCCGCGCTGAAGATAAGTGAGAACTGTAAACACTATTCAACTTCCTCTCTAAGAGTTATTATTAGAAAGAGACGTCTATCCCGCCGCGATACAGCGCGCCGGCCGTCCGCGCTGAAGATAAGTGAGAACTGTAAACACTATTCAACTTCCTCTCTAAGAGTTATTATTAGAAAGAGACGTCTATCCCGCCGCGATACAGCGCGCCGGCCGTCCGCGCTGAAGATAAGTGAGAACTGTTGTAAACACTATTCAACTTCTTGGACTCTATTTGGTCACAAAATACTAAATAGTTACAAAAGCCCTGATTGCATTTTTTATCAAAAACCTACACATAATAGAAAAAAAATAGTTGTCAAGAACTGACAATATTTCGCAGATCAACGAGAAAAATAATTACTTATTGAAACCATTACTATAGTATAGCCCTAATATGCCGAATAGGTATCTGTTTATACGATGTTGTTTAACTCCTCGATAGCGATAACCTGTGGGTCATTTCGCATGATTTGGAACAGGGGTGAGTGGAGCAGAGCTATACCCACGAAAATCGAATCTAGAAGTTCGTATATCTCCGTATCTATCACACTGATTGTTTATGGTACTCGACCGACAAATACAGATATACGAATTTCGAGATTCGAATTTCCTGGTAGCGCCGCAGATTTTGTACCGAAACGGAATTAAAGTAGATACCTATTACAATAACAATCGTTGTTTTCTTGTTTGCCTCCGCTACCCAAAGATTATACGGAAGCGATCGATCATAAGAGATAAGACCCCCTGTTGTCTTCTGCCCCGCTATTCTGTAACTTGTTTGCAGCTCACCTCAACGCTCGTAGGTAGAGGTTTAGTTTCGTTAGACGTGACGGGTGAGGTGAGGCGCATGAACGCGTAGTTAGTAGATTATTACATACTAGCTGATGCCCGCGCCTTCGCCCGCGTGGTTATAGGAAAATGTAACATAGGTATTGAAATTTTCCCGTGGGAATTAGATGTTTTCCCGCTGGAAAAAGCTTATTTCACTCTCCAGCCTCTAAACTATCTCCATACAAAAAAACATAATACGACGCTCCGTTGCGACGTGAAAGAAGGACAAACAAACACACACACACACGCATTTATAATATTAGTAAGGATATCTTCAGGGTTGTTATTCTTCGCACCAACTCACAATTACAGACCGATCAACGTTAAATATGGCGCCGGCAGCTGTCATTCCATAGAAACTTTTCGACTTCCCATACTTTCAGATTTTAACGAACACCGCCTACGATTAGTTACAGACACAGACGATGTGGTGCAACCCACCCCGTGTCTGTACACAGACCATGTGGTGCAACCCACCCCGTGTTATGTATTGTTTTTTTGGTGAGCAATAAATACTGAGATCCCTCGCATCTGAGTGAGTATAGACACGGCCTTGACTTATGGTTGAGATGTCATTGAAATTGGAATCTCCTGCCTTGGTCAGTAGAGTTGCTTTCTGAATGGACTACTTTGATTGATGCAATTCGGTCAACTCAAATATACAGGAGGCGGCGGCAGCGGTACATAGGTGGGAGCAAGATGTTGCGTTCTGATCTCTCGCTCACACGTATGGCGCATGCAGCCGCATGGCTAAGCTCTGAGTTGTTGGTGTTGTTAGGGAACATTTTTTTTACATACCAAACAACCCATACCTATATGTCTCGCCCGTGTTGACTTAAGAAGTGTCCTTTACACAATCGACCATCATAGCCGATGGTCTATTGGGATTGTGTGTGTGTGTGTGATGACACACACATTCCATCGCATGGACAGGCATAATGCGTCCCTGTCCTGTCGCCATGATGGCCCATTATGTGGAGAGGCTATAAAAGTCATCTTGGCAGTGGGTGCCAGCGCCTTTAGCGTATATTGCTGCTGCCACATGCTGAGTGGCATCAATTTTTTGGTGCATTTCAATTATAAAAACACATGTACATACTTTTAGGTTACACCAAATAAATACATTTATTTCTTTCACAGAAGTAAAGAGGTTTTTATTGGGATACATACGTCGAAGAACTAACATGGATGAACGAAATTATTTAAAAACTTCGTCTCCGTGCCGTTCTCTGTTCAGACAAGATGCCGTGCGCAAAGATTTCTTATGCTAGTTCTCGTGAGCACGCCGATACAGACGGTAAGATCTGTTAATTATATTCATAATATTTTGTTGACATATCAACGGAATTATTTTCGCTCGATTCCCAAATTTTCTATACTTACTCGTATATCGATATCAAAATGTACATCTTCTAATTCTTTATTCCCTTTAATTCGCATCGTCCACCCGGCTCACACTCGTAGGCCATCTTTTTGTATATTTTTCCTATGACCAGAATCGTTTGGACTATGCAGAGTCACCGAGACTTGAACTAAGGGCCTTCGCTGTTTTTTGTGAATTAAAGGGTTAATACGACGTCGATGTTCCGGTCTTCCTGATAGCAAGCGGTCACTGTAATCAATGGACACTTGCAACCGGTTGCGGCAAGTTGTGCTGACCCTCTGGTCCACAGTTAAACATTTAGAAAAAAAAAACCAAAGTGAAAGTCCATGAGGTGAATTCACCTCATGGACTTTCACTTTGGTTTTCTTGTCTCCACATGATCCTAGCCTAGCTCATATACATATCTATTTCATCATATCAGCCGAAAGACATTCAGTCCAGTCCTATGTCTAGCAGTGGACATACCTATTTACTTAGTATTTCTCTTATTATTCCAGCCAATCATGAAGCTCCTCGCCCTCCTATCAAGTCTAGTCATCGTGCAAGCCGGCGTAACCAAACGGGACACCCAATGCGAAGGACTTATAGTCAACGGAGTAGAACACAGCAAGGAAATCCTCAAATCAGACCTAGACAGACCGTATCTACTCACCACGGACTACAGCAGCAATATCCTCTACTTCAGCTATACTATTAAAGGTGAAGAAGAAGAAGGCTCTAAAGCTGCTAAGATTAATTTGAACACTAAAGATTTCTCTGACATTGATGGAGTACCAAACGGCTTTGCTCAAGCTATAGACGAAGCCACCAATGATGTGTACATCGGTGGATCAGACGGGATTTATAAATACAAACCAAACACAAACAAAGCAGAGTATTTCGGAGCTAATGGAACCGATATATGGACGTTATATTACAAAGATGCATTGTACTTTTCAAATTTTCCATCCCAGTTCTTATACTCGATTGTTGACGATGAGATAATGAGGTTTATAGATCTAGAAGATACTCTAGTGGATAGTTTTCTGATTGACAATGATAATTATCTGATCTACTCTAACAGTTCTGGATTGTACAGTCAAAAGAAAGGGACGAAAGATGCTGTTATAATTGCTGGTGAAGATATACGTATAAGAGGATTAACAAAGAATAAGGATGGGCTAGTTTACGTTTGCGTTCAAAACGGTATTTACGCTGTTGATAAAGAAAAACATTCTTTGGAAAAATATGTGGACATAGACGATGCTTTTGGAGTGGCGTTTGATGATAAAAATAACATAGTTTATGCCGATGCAACTAATGTAGTGAGACTTAATCCTTGCAAGTGAATAAATTAATTCATTTAAGAAGTTTACATTATTAATTGTACGCCTAAATCAAACTTAAATAGTAATAGTTCCTTTAAAGTTTTGAACTTCGAGACAAAAAACAACTTTTGTTTTCGATCTGACTGCTCCAATCACGTACCTACTTTTTTCATGTTTGTCCTTCAGTGACGTAAAGGGGTGTCTGAACTGAATTGTAATTGAACAAAGACAAAAAATATCACATTTCTAAATTACATTCATAATTGTCCCTAACACACTGTTCACAAGCTGTGACGAACATTAAGGACATAGGTAGTCAAGTGCAATCAAAACCAGTTTCTATTTTACAGAAGCAAGGGTCACATTTCAATGTCGCAAAGCGTGATAAACTTGGTAATTTAACAGATAATGCAGAACATAAACACATACGTCAGTA
Source organism: Epinotia bilunana (assembly GCA_947049275.1). Taxonomy (NCBI): domain Eukaryota; kingdom Metazoa; phylum Arthropoda; class Insecta; order Lepidoptera; family Tortricidae; genus Epinotia; species Epinotia bilunana. Next base: position 4,649,348 of record OX346274.1, read on the forward strand.
CTCAACGTGGACTCAATCAGAATATACGTAACGATGAGGTATTTATTTGTGGTTTTTCTATTCTACGCAGAAACGAAAGTGATGAAATACATATCAGACGTTCCGATTCGGCAAATCGGGAGTAGGTACTACAGGAAAGACTTATTGACCGACCAATTTGAGGACCCGAGGGAGCTAACCTACGATTCTTCAAGCCGAAACTTATTCTTCACGTACATGGATGATGACCTTCAGAATTCTGGACGCGCTTATGTCAATGTCATCACCAAAAATGCTATAAAGATTAACGGAATCGCTAGAAACAAGGCTATAGGAGTGGACGTTGAAACTAGTGATGTATATTTCGGTTCAGATGATGGGCTATACACATTTGACGCTGTATTTAAGAATGCAACAACCATAGGCCTCCCCAACGTCAATATTATGAAGATCGTGATTCGCAACAATGAAATGTACATATTAGACGCTAACAATCACATGGTTTATAAAGTGAAGGATAATAGAAATACTGTCAAAGTGGGGGAATGGAAAACTGTAATGGAATTCGAAGTGGATTACAGTAAAAACTTACATTTCGTGAATATGTGTGGACTTTTTTGCGTGCCAGATGGATCGGACGAGGCAGTGAAAAACGAAGATTTGCCTCTTGTATATCACTTTGTGTCTGACGAACAGAAGACTTTTGGAGTAACTTTAGACAAAATCTACGAAATACATTGCCAGAACGGAACAGCGAAGAAAGTAGCCGACCTAAACTTTTACATAAGAAGTATAACTTTTGGTGATTACGGTGACATTTATTACTCGACGGATGATGACGTGTTTATGTTGAAACCAATCACTAATTATGTTATTTACGATATCAAAAGGTCGCGGACATAAATAACATTTGATAATGAGTTGGTGTATTTTTTAGACGTTTTAAACGTCATGTTTAGTCGAACATGACTATATAGATGCTTATAAATAGAAGTTGTAGACTGCACATACATACATACATACATACATTCACGCCTTTATTCCCAAAAGGGGTAGGCAGGGCACATGAAACGTATGTTCCAGCGCCACTTTTAGCATAAATGTAGGTATTTAAGATCGACAAAATGTGATATTGCAGTGATAGGTTGCTACCATCGCCCACAACACACTTCAACCCTGGTAGACTGCACACTACCTTCAAAGCACTGGAGCGCTCAATTAGTAACCCCTCAAAGCGGCCATCGTTGCTGACCCGCACATAAATCCAGCTGTCAACGCAGAATCCTCATCCTCAAAAATCACAGCATAGCTGATGTTGATTGACTCATTTCTCAGTACAACTCGTTGGACAGTTGGATCAGCAGCGCAACATGCCTCCAGACAATAGCAATTAGTCAGCTTCTGATAAATTGGGGCTGACTCACGCCTCATGTGATAGCCAAGATAATCTTACCCCGAACCTGATACGACGTAGAAAGAGAACAGAAATTGCATGCACATGTGTTTGGATTGTTACATATGTACCTACGCTATATCCAATTATGACTTCGACATGTACTGACAAATTGTGGTAAAAATCACGTAATCTGTAGAACCCACGAGGTGACAGGTGAGGTAAGGGGTGATGTGACTAGTGAGTTGAAGGTTTACGACGCCGTCACGAAAATATAATTGTTTTAGAGAATTGCACCACTGGACAAAGGCCTCCTCTCCTAACACCATCCTGCCACCTTTGGCCCGTTACACAAAGCTACAAGTTACAATTTTAAAGGTTTGAAAAGGCAACACAGGTGGCTAGTGGTAAATACATGTCGTGATTTGTCAGCCCCAATTTATCAGAAGCTGACTAATTGCTATTGCCGATCCAACTGTCAATCGAGTTGTACTGAGAAATTGCATACACATGTGGTCGGATTGTTATACCTGTACGCCACACCCAATTATGACTTCGCCATGTTGTACTGACAAATTGTGGATAAATCACGTAATCTGTAGAACCCACTATTACACTAAGTAAAATTTTAATCTGTAGTTATGGCATGGGCAATTGCTATCAAAACAAAAGAGTAAAGTTAACTCACCACTTCATGGTCGTGACCATGCCCATGGTCGTGCCCTTGCCCATGGTCGCGGCTGTCGTGGTCCTCATACTGTCCTTGTCCCCCGAAAGAGCTGGGCGGCAGGTAACTGTTGCTGGGAGAGCTGAAGCCTGGAATACAAGAAGTTTTTCATCATCATCAGCCGGGCCGATTTTGTGGAACTATGAGAAGGGCAACGAATGATATTTCCCTTTCTGTCACACTTATTGACATTTATATGCTGCCAGCTCGCTCGCACGTGGTATTATTATTACCATAGCTTGTCCTGAGGAGGTCCTGAGTATCATATCATAAGTCCATGTTTATCGGTTACCGATTTTGAGACAAGAGGGGCTACCGCGAAGTGAAAACGAACTTCGTTCGAGTATCTCCCTCTGTCGCTCGTACTAGCAAGTGCAACAGATTGACTGTCCCTAGCTATTCATATTACAAGGCATTTGAATTTACAACATATCATCATTACAATAATATTTATAATATTTTAAGCGTACACATTGGTAAACAATGGGTAACATATATTAAATTACATGCTAAACACAATATGTACTTAGTTTGACTCAAGAGTTGTAGCGAAAAGTTTTTGAGTTTAGCGCCCCCTGCCGTCGAGTAGCAAAACTTCAGCGTATTTACTATAAATCACTTGCCTAAAAGTTTCTAATTCTCGCCGCATTGCGTCGCATGCTATAAATGTACCTGCGGTTTTTCACCAGTTCTGTGGTGTGGTACCTACCTACTGGAGGTTTGGGTCATGATTCCCCGTTCGTGGAATCATTTCTCTGTCTCAGCATCATGTTACTTAGGTAGGTCCTCCTGCACGTCTATCATGAGACGGCCGCGACATACCTACTCTCGATTTTTCTCGCACTATACCTCTTGTTCTAAGTGTTCTAATAAGAAAGAGACAAATAATGCGAAAAAAATCGAGAGTATGTCGCGGCCGTCTGATGATAGACGTGCTGTAGCGCATAACTCTCTCGCACACTTTCCGAAATGCAATTCACCCGAACGTGGTTGACCTTGACCGTGACGCGCGGCCGGCGTTGTTAAGGCTGCACATTCGAAATTTTCGTGAAAATGAGTTATTTTGTAACCGTTTTATAAATACATTATAACGTAACATTTTTGCCGTCGGAAAAAATATATCATAATCTGCGAGATATGCAACGGGTCATAGTTTTCGTAGAAATCCATTTTAATAATAAAAATTAGAGAAAAAGAAATCTAAATTCACCCCTATTTTTTCACTTGTAACCATTTTACTGCTCCATTTTTTATCAGAATAATATGAAATTTTATAACTTTCTTCATACAATAATGAACAAGGGCATCATTTTCTTACTTTCTTAATTTTCCTAAAAAAATATCTCGTTTTATGAAATATTCCGCCAAAGTTCCTACGCCTCCCCGTTTTCGTCCATACGGTCAGTGCGGGACGAGACACGTTGCATGACGGACCTGTGTCAATTTGCGCTGCGCCGAAATTTTTAAATATTTGTGGAAATTGTGGACTATATTTGTTGCCTATGCAACGGATTGTCCACTCTATAGTGGACAATCCGTTTCGTGATTCGTATAGTAGGTAACTAATAAACATTTGCGTATAGTTTAGTTTTTAGTGACAGATAATTATATGTCTTTCCCGCTCACGGGACAATGATGTCCCGGACCTTTGGGAGGCGTGCGTGGAGCTCTGAGCCAACACGTAGAGGCCCTTTTGACAATTTAATGAAATGCAAGAAGTACACCAAGCCGATGCTGTCTCTGCCCGTGTCATGGGACGCACAAACAGCACCCGCTGGGGTGTAAGAGTCTATTGCTAGTTGATGGAATCTAAATAAAACGGGTTATTGGGTGAAAATGATGGACTAGTAGCTGGGCTATTGGATGAAACATTGGACGCCTGCCCAATAAAACTGTTTCACATTTTATCTCTGGCAGACGGTGACTCACTAACTGCTAGATGGGCCCCTATTAATAGCGACATAAAAAATAGCCTAAGGGCAACATGAAGATTACCTTTATATTCTGTTCGCACTATCCGTCTCTCTCTTATTAGAATATTTAGTAACAGAGGTATAGTGCGAGAAAAATCGAAAGTATGTCGCGGCCGTCTAGTGCTAGGCGTGCTGAGGGCCTACCGCGAAACGAAACCGAACTTCGTTCGTGTATCTCCCTCTCTGTCGCGCTTGCTAGTTCGAGCGACAATGAGAGTTATTCGAACGAATTTCGTTTTCACTAGCTCGGCTAGCACGAGACGGCCGCGACATACTCTCGATTTTTCTCACACTTTACCTCTCTTTCCTAATGTTTTAATAAGAGAGAGACCGATAGTGCGAGAAAAATCGAGAGCATGTCGCGGCCGTCTCGTGCTAGCCGTGCTGACGGAACTACACTAATCTTAAGTAAATAGTATTATAATAGTAGGGACATAATTTTTGAACTTAATCAATTATGTAATTTATGTATGACAAATATCACGTTTCAATTAAGCATGACGAATGTCACCCACCCACGTCCACCCTTGCATTGGTAACGATGCGCGATGACGCGTCTGTAATCTTACCTAACTTAATCTATGTAACGCTTAATAAACGACGGCGGGTTGTGCGACTTGCGCGGGGAGAGGGTCGAGGCTCCGCCCATACGCTCAAGGACTTTAGCGGGTGTACAAGCCTTAAATACTTGTTACACGACGAGACGATGACAAGCAGACGTGACATCACGTGCTTACCTTAGAGATGCCACAGTTATAGGTTTTTAGATGTCAAACAACGGTTTTGCTGCCTTTTGATAGAAAGAGACTCAAGCTTGTAACTTGTAGCTTCGTGAAACGGCCCCCTGCACGGAAGTAAGTAGGTACTTACTAGAGTACTTATATAACTTTTTCTATCTGTGGAGTTCGAAGCTTCGCACGGTAAAATTATAAAGGCCTGCGCAAACCGGCGGAGCGCAGCGCAGATCACCTAGGATACTTGTATTCTTTGATGTGTGCCTAGGAGGATTGACTCCGCGCAGCGCTCACGACGAGAGAAAATAAAATCCCCCGTGATACCGCGAGCGCCCGCCAGCGCAGCAGGTAGCACTTCTGCGCATACCGGGGGATGCCGCGGCATGCCGCCGCCTACCGTTTTCTCGTAGTATGCAAAGTACCTTAGATCGTAAGTACTTATATAAATGCCGCATGATACCACACACTGCACGTACCGCAACTCCGTCCGGCGAAATTTATAGATAGGTAGTCGGCTCCGCACATCGCAGACAATTATTTACCAGGACCCACCATAGGTATTTTACCATTGTTTGGTAGTAGATACGTATTGCTGGGTATACTGGGCGTAGGTAGTACTTATTGTTCAGCACGTCTATCATGAGACGACCGCGACATACTATACCTCTTGCACGGCTATCACGCGGCGTCGCGCGAGCTCTCTCGATTTTTCTCACACTATCCGTCTCTATCTTATTAGCCTCCTAAGGCTCATAGACCTACTCATAGGACTTATTCTGTCGAAGGAAGTTCATTTATATTCAACTGGGATAGTTGCATTTGTTTTGTTTCGGGCACTTTTTAAAGCAAACGAAAATTGACTCTATTTCCGACACAATACGATTCCAATTCCAATGCCATTTTGTGTTGTATGGTGGGCCTTAGGAGGAACACTTAGAACAATTTAAGAGGTGCGAGAAAAATCGAGAGAGCTCGCGCGCCATCGCATGATAGCCGTGCTGGTAGTTCGCAACTTCAGGTGAAACTGTAGAGTACGTAAAAGTGGTATTTACCATTGTTCGGTGGCAGGTAAGTGTTGCTGGGTGTACTGGGCGCGTTGTACCCCGAGTTCTGGTAAGTGCTGCTGCCTCGGTAGTTGTATCTGACCGGGGGCTCGCAGCTGGCCAGGGTCGCTAGGAGGAGCAGGTTAAGTGCCTGGAATAATAAGAAATATACATTTACTAACGTTCGTGAGCGGATTGGTGGGACCCATCTAGGAATAACTACTTAAGTCAATAAAAAAATTAAAACGTCACTAAGACTAAAGCAAGGCTTAGCCGAAGTCAGTGCTGGCTGCCAGTGAAACGAAATTGTATATACAGCAATGGCTGCCAGATGCCAGCACAACAACCTAAGTCAATAAAAAATTAGAACGTCACTAAGACTAAAGCAAGGCTTAGCCGAAGTCAGTGCTGGCTGCCAGTGAAACGAAATTGTATATACAGCAATGGCTGCCAGATGCCAGCACAACAACCTAAGTCAATAAAAAATTAAAACGTCACTAAGACTAAAGCAAGGCTTAGCCGAAGCCAGTGCTGGCTGCCAGTGAAACGAAATTGTATATACAGCAATGGCTGCCAGATGCCAGCACAACAACCTAAGTCAATAAAAAATTAAAACGTCACTAAGACTAAAGCAAGGCTTAGCCGAAGCCAGTGCTGGCTGCCAGTGAAACGAAATTGTATATACAGCAATGGCTGCCAGATGCCAGCACAACAACCTAAGTCAATAAAAAATTAGAACGTCACTAAGACTAAAGCAAGGCTTAGCCGAAGTCAGTGCTGGCTGCCAGTGAAACGAAATTGTATATACAGCAATGGCTGCCAGATGCCAGCACAACAACCTAAGTCAATAAAAAATTAGAACGTCACTAAGACTAAAGCAAGGCTTAGCCGAAGCCAGTGCTTTCTGCCAGTGAAACGAAATTGTATATACAGCACTGGCTGCCAGGTGCCAGCACAACAACCTAAGTCAATAAAAAATTAGAACGTCACTAAGACTAAAGCAAGGCTTAGCCGAAGCCAGTGCTGGCTGCCAGTGAAACGAAATTGTATATACAGCACTGGCTGCCAGGTGCCAGCACAACACCCTAAGTCAATAAAAAAATTAAAACGTCACTGAGACTAAAGCAAGGCTTAGCCGAAGCCAGTGCTGGCTGCCAGTGAAACGAAATTGTATATACAGCACTGGCTGCCAGGTGCCAGCACAACACCCTAAGTCAATAAAAAAATTAAAACGTCACTGAGACTAAAGCAAGGCTTAGCCGAAGCCAGTGCTGGCTGCCAGTGAAACGAAATTGTATGTCTGCACTTTGCACTGGCTGCCAGGTGCCAGCACTGGCGGGAATAGAGCGCCGGTCTATTTTTCAAGCCAGTGAGCGAGCACTGGCTTCGTCTAAACCTGGCTTAAGGCTGTGCATTGGAAAAATATCATGTTCTTTGAAACGCTGTTCTGACTAGATTATGAAACAATAAGGTCTGATTTTCAGATATATGATTCTTGACTATATGATTGTGTATCTGATTTTATCGATACATGATTGCTTATAATTTCCTCGATATTTTATATTTTCCTTTTTTTACTCAGCCTACTCAAAAGATACATTATTTTACGACACAATCAAGTTAATAATATAGTATTCAATCTCATCTAAAATCTCACTTTATGAATTTTAAATAAAACGTCTCTAAGTTAGGTATTTATCGAAATTTGTCCAAAAACGCCATTCCCGAAGTGCTACATCTCTTTTCCTCGTGCGCAGAAGGCATCAGCGTGTCTCTGTCTAGGGGGCGTGTTCGACTCAAATCAAGGCATCGCCTTAAGAACCACCGCAAACCGCACTCAAATCGGTTCAGCCGTTTAGGAGCTACGATTAAATCCTAATTGTGAATGTCTCTGCTGGACATTCACCCCGACTAGGGTTGCCATGTGACATAAAAATCCCGACATCACCCTAAAAATCCTGACATTTCTTGAAACAGAGATTTGGTCCTTTTATTCATTAAAACTGTGTAAACTTCGTAATAAATATTTCAGGTAAACTTTTTTTTGAGCCTGTTCCTTAAAATCCTGACACTTGCCAAGTCCGGCCGCAATCCGGACAAAGGGTCAAAAATCCTGACATGACCGGACAAATCCTGACGTATGGCAACCCTAACCCTGACCCGTAAGTCAAGCCTTAAGACCTATTTTGCAACAGGAACGCAATAAAGAATCTCAATCTGACATTGGACTTAGAATCTTCTACCTAGGACGGTAGAGTTGCTTTTTGAATGGACAATTTTGATGCAATTCGGCCAACTCGAATAATCTCAAGTATTATAAGATTTATAAGTGGTAGGCTGGTATGCTTATCCGGCTCAGCACGGCTCGCGCGAGCTCTCTCGATTTTTCTCGCTCTATCCATTTCTCTCTTATTAGAACACTTAGAACAAGAGGTATAGTGCGAGAAAAATTGAGAGTATATCGCGGCCGTCGCATGATATACGTGCTGGAAAAAATGATATGAAATAGTTTTACAGAGCTGTAACCACGAACTCCGAAAGTCGAAGTTCGGGTATTTCCATCTCTATCGCACTCACATTACTCGAGTGACAAGGATGCATGTATACGAACTTCGAGTTTCGATCTTCGTGGTAGCGCCGCTGGTTCCGGAGACATCACACATCTATTAACTAGTAACAAAGTTTATTAACCCCCGACGCAAAGAGGGGTGTTGTTATAAGTTTAACGTGTCTGTCTGTGAATCTGTCTGTGGTATCGTAGCTCACAAACGGATGAACCGATTTTCGTTTAGTTTTTTTTTTTGGGTCATAGATAATTTTATCCCGAGTGATCTTAGCCACGTTTCATGAAAATCTGTTCAGCCGTTTTTGAGACATATGACTTTGAAATGAAAATGTCGGGGGATTTTCAACTTTTCTAAGTTGTAGTTATTACCTAACTAGCTTCTGCCCGCGACTCCGTCCGCGTGGAACTCGTTTATATCGCAGCTGCATATAAACTTTCATCCCCCAATTCACCCCCTTAGGGAATGATTTCGGGGATAAAAACTATCCTATTTCCTTCCCCGGGACTCAAACTATCTATATACCAATTTCACCTAAATCGGTTCAGCGGTTTAAACGTGAAGAGGTAACAGACAGACAGACAGACAGACAGACACACTTTCGCATTTATAATATTAGTATGGATTATATCGGAGCGAAAAATCTAAAATGTCCTGCAACCCATTTGACAAGTTGTTCACTAACCAGCTATGTGTCATCATCATATCAGCCGAAAGACGTCCACTGCTGGACATAGGCCTCCCCCAAAGAGTGCCACAATGACCGGTCCTGCGCCACCCGCATCCAGCGGACACATTGCACGTAGAACCGATGGCCGTTGGGGCGGAAAGGTTCTCGAGTGGCGACCACGTACCGGAAGGCGCAGCTATGTGTGCCACTGACCAAATATAATTAAATAGAGTCTCTTGTTTAGATTAATCTCATAACAATGGAGGATATTGCATAACTTTACTGTCCTATGGTTTTATTTGACGCGAAAGCGGAGCAATTATTTAGTTTCATTGTTCCTAAACATCCGAAAATGTGATTTGTAATTGTATGATGCACAGTCATTTCCTAAAATCTGTTATTTCATTTAAGTGGTATTGCAAACGCATGTTGTGCAATAATGAATTGAAGTAATTAATTTCCATACCATTCATTCAGATTAGAAATATATAGGGTGACTTTTGAAAGGAAATAAACAATATTAATCAACTAAACAAAGAGCTACGGTAGCCTAGTGGTTCAGGCATGCGGCTGTCAAGCGGCGGTCGTGGGTTCGAATCCCGGCTCGTACCAATGAGTTTTTCGGAACTTATGCACGGAATATTTACCGTTAGCTTTTCGGTGAAGGAAAACATCGTGAGGAAACCCGGTCTAATCCTAATAAGGTCTAGTTTTCCCTCTGGGTTGGAAGGTCAGATGGCAGTCGCTTTCGTAAAACTAGTGCCTATGCCAAATCTTGGGATTAGGTGTCAAAGCGGACCCCGGGCTCATCGCTAGGAGGATGATGAATCAACTACGTACAGCGTGTGACATACATTAGAACCGATTTATCGAAAAAAATATAACAATTAACTTTCCTAATGGAGTTTTTTTTTTTCCATTAGCCTATATTGTGTCCCACTGCTGGGCAAAGACCTCCCCTTTTTTCCTCAATGGAGAGATAGTAATAAAAAAAAAACTCGAGCAGCACAGTACTGCCAACGTTTACTTTACGTTTCAGAGAGGCAGAGCTAGTTTCAAATGTCACTGTCACTTGTTCGCTTTGTTACCGGTGCTTACTACTTATAATACTAGATTTTTATTTTAACTAGACATACCAATTTACGTTAATTCGGGCTATACTTTCAGCCGTTAAAATATATGTTCTATACTCCAGGCAAAATACGGTTTTGTAAAACATTAATTAATAATAGCGTTTTTTTTTGTTGATTTCATTTTAAAATGTTATTCTAAGATGCTGTATTCAAGAATCCGACAAACTTTCCAGCCGGAAGTAATTATGTAGATTTAAATGAAGCATGCATTGTCTTTTTTGTATGATTTAACTTGAATATTATAAAGCAAATGTAAATGAACAAAAATAAAGACAAAAATATTTATTGATTTTTTTTCTGACTTTTTAGATGCTAGTTTATTTAACATTTTTTTGAGGTTTGACATTTTGTTGGATTCTGTCGCTGGGTAACTATTTAATTTATAATATATCCGTTACACAGAAAAGTTAAGCTATTATAAATTATTTCCAAAATTGATTTTTTTTCGTACAAGTTGTCAGTTCATTGACTGGACTATTATGAAAGTCACACACTGTAGGTACCTATACTAATATTATTAAAAGTAAAAGTTTTATTTATATGAATATCTCCATTAGCTTTGTACGTTTTTAACCTCCGACGCAAAAAAAGATGGGTGTTATGTTATCTTATAAGTTTGACATGTCTGTGTGTCTGTCTATGCCATCGTAGCTCCTAAACCTTTTTTTGTCCAAAAGCTGACGTGATCGAGATTGTACTTAGCTACGCTTCAACTAAATCTGTTCTGCCGGTTTTGAAATATTGAAGTTTGAAATGTAACAGTCGGAGGTTTTTCAACTTTTTTAAGCTGTTGTCTAGGGTTGCCAACTATTTTTGGGGGCGATATAGTATTTTCTATAAAAAACGACAAACATATAGTACACTATAAAAAAATATACTGGGCTGGGCATTGTTGCTATTTAGTAAAAAATCTCGGCAATTTGAAGCACTTCGTAAGGTTCCTCAAAATATAGTATTTTCGCGTACTATATATTTTTTCAACAGTATATATTGTAGGTACAAAGAGTCAAAATATAGTACAATACTATATAATATAATACGGTTGGCAACCCTACTGTTGTCCGAGAAACATAAACGCTATCATATAACGTCAAACGAAGCTTTTAATTTCGAATATAAAACACTATTGTATTATAAGTTTCTGTCAATTTCATTTTTGGTACCAGCTTTTCTTGCCGACTGTATTGCCTACTTTTCTGTATTACTCATTGAGACGATTCTAACGAGCCTAAACTCGATGGGGTTAAGTGGTTTTATTACGGAGTTCCTATGGCCACTCAGCTCCATCATCAGATCAGCTCCACATCATCATAATATTGCATTGTCACGCGATTTATACGTGCATACAAAATTTCAGCTCAATCGGAAACCGGGAAGTGGATCAAGTTTAACTTGCAAGATTTGATTACAGACAGACAACGGGACAGGTGAAACTAAATAAAAGCTTTTAATTAGATGAAGCTCAATTAAAAATCGAACAACTATAATACAACTCGCAGGCAATTAGGTAGGAAAAATCACTGCCCATTCCCGTATGGATGGAACCACGTACGACTTATCAACTGTTAAGTATTATCACTTATCAGGGCGGGTACTTAATGCCATGTAACGAGATTATATGCCATATAGGCCCGCTTAGTTTAGCGATGAACTTGACAATTTTCCTGACGAAAGCCAAGATCGAATTTAATTCAATATGATAGCCACTAACACGGCTCGCGAGCTATCGTATATCCGTCTCTTTCTAAGCGTTCTAAAGAGTCTATCTCGCCGCGACACAGCAGCAGCAGCAACAGGCCGTCCGGTGATAGCCTTGCTGTACGTCTAGCACAACTTGCTGCTCAGTCGCTCGCTTCCCGCGCGACTGAGCGTCTCTTTATCTCACTCGCACCGTGCAAATTAGAAAGAGGAGGGTAGATCTTTCTCGACTCGCGTCGCGGCGCGGCGTCAGTTGCGGTTGTGCTAGCCCCGCTGGTCATATAACAACAACATCAACGACGACAAACTATTTCCCGAGATACAAACACAAACTTGAAAGACAAAGATCCGATCCCGTCTCATTTCCATAGATTATTCCGCATTTTAATTGGTATCTCAATCCAAACCAATTTGCACCCTGCCACATTAAAATTAGAGTTCAATATCTACGATGCACTGCATACAGTTCTCCGTTTTAGAAGGTCTTAAGTGGCATAAGTTTTCAAGTGATATAAGACGTTTTGTATAAGTTAGTTGGTATACAATAGTTTCATTGTATCTCCTTTGTTATACAATTTAGTGTTGGCTTACATGGAAATATGGATTACGGAAAATGGTTGCCTTGATGTAGATGGGTCTACGTTTCAGCAAAGTTGTTTAAATGTACGCACGGTATAGTGACGGGCAAGTTCTGTAAAGCGTTCGAGTGTGAAATAGTTTGACTTCTTGATTTTTAGGAATTGTATATTACAAGTATAGGTACCTCCAGGTATTAGAATAAAAAAGTATCCATGTGAATTATGAATGATGCAAACAAATTGTTGCTGCATTTGTTAGGTTCGAACGATGCTGTTTTATATTGGTTAAAGTAAAGATATAGTCCATAAAGAAAAAGACGTAGTACCTACCTTACTGATATAATAACTGTATTTCTGTCTGTTAACTTAATTTTACTGTTATGATTATGACTGATTGTGATGAAATTTGGCAGGAAGAAAGCGGGCAAAATTTTTACGGCAATCTGTGGCCGGCAAATATACTGTGCATCTTGCTCTAGCGTACAAAGTCAGCGTAAGACAGCAATAGTTGCCGGCCAGAAATTGCAGGAAAATGTGGCCCGTTTAGAAGCCCGTTAATTAAGTATTCAATGCCTGATACATTAACTAAGAAATATTATTAAATTTAAAGCCATGTGAACCGCGTCCGCAAATCGCGGGCGTAAGTGGTTTGCAGCCGAGTGTAATATTAGGCCCATGGCGTTGCGACAAAACCTCCGTTAGAATGCGGCGTGCACAAATATATATACATGTAGATGATATCGTTTCTGGGGCATGGTTTCCCCCTACAAACCAACTTACAACCTCCAAGACTTCCTATTTATAACATTGGTATTGATTTGTAACATACATATAGAATATATTGTTTCTTCTTTTGTTTTTTTATATTGTTATTTTATCAGATACTGTGCAATGTAATAATGTTATCATATAGCGTGTACCGTGCAAGATATCATTATATTCAGTTTCTATTTGCGAGTTATAATTGGCTCTGTATTGCTGTTTATAAAGTTTAGCAAATATTTAATAAGTAGCTGTTGGAATTCCTTGTATAAATATATAAATAGATATGTTAATTTTACTGACAAGTAGTAGTTCACACATTTTGATATAATTACGTACATTTCATTTATATTGCTGTGTTTGCAGTTATATCGTCCGCATCAATATTAATAAAGGCATTAAGTCCGCCATTTGTACGATACATTTTTCCTTTGTGCAATAAATAAATAAATAAATATTTGCCATAATATATGTACGATACCGAACATTTACGTATCCGTTCATTTTGTAGCCAAACTTTTTGTTCGCCGTTTCAGTTCATTTCTTTCCTAAAAGAGGTCCTCATTTTAGTGGGGAAACAATAAGAACTACTGCTCTTTCAGATAAAAAACTACAGAGTACGACGTTCATAAGCAATGATAGGATAGGCGAGGCGGGGGAATAAACTTGCCATCTTTTTTTCACCGCCCGTGTAACGAAACAAAAAGAAAGAAAGAAGACACACAAAAGACACACAGAGACAAATGGTGTAGACATAAGTACAATACAATTTACACATATTGTGTGTGTCTTCGCGGCAGTGAATCGGTCGCACACACACAGTCCACTCGGTCGGTATACACTTTTTACTTTTTACATCTTTCTCCGGCAAGGAAATGGAACACAACAAATCCTTCAATTTGTAAGCTATGTTTATTGCCGTTATTATTGTAATATATATCTACCAAACGATTACTTATCACGCTACAGTACGCATTGCGCCATGGCCCACATATATGTTATTATTGCAATTGAACGAATATAATGACCACATAAATATGTGTGGTCAGAAATACGTCCAATGTCGCTGTGTGACGTAACGTAGAAATTTGGAGCCATTCGGATAGATATAGAAACACAAAAGGAATATTTGACTCAGGGTTAAATCTAAATCGACAATTAATATTGAATGCCCTCAATGTATTGTTCATTGGATATATATATTTATTGCTTTGTGTTAATCCGACCCGTAAACTCAAAATAAAATAGAATTGAATGAAGAGTAAGTACTAAGTATAGGCAAAACGTCCGGGTGCTCGACGCAGGGCACTAAAGGGGCCCACTCACTATCAGTCCGCCTGCAGTCCCTGGCCTGTCAGTTGTTCGGAACTGTCAAATTTTTGTTCTAACTGACAGGCTGATATCGTCCGGCGGACTGATAGTGGGTGGGGACCATAAGAGAATTGTTCTTCATTCGAATTTGACATAGAGTGGCCATGCCATATACAAGTACAGCGTCGAGCACTCGGACGTTTACCTTACTAATAAATATCGAGGTCACGTTTGTAGCTTTGTAAGCTTCTAGGGAGTAACCTCCTGAACTTAATCATCCGATTACAATTCTATCAACAATTACTAATTACAATCCTGTTGTCTGTCTGTCTGTCTGTAATCAAATCTTGCAAGTTAAATTTGACCCACTTCCCGGTGACCGATTGAGCTGAAATTTTGGGTATAAGTATAGTTTGGATGACAATTCAATATAATGATACCATCGAGCTGATCTGATGATGGAGACGGAAGGTGGCGATGGGAATACAGTACTTAACCGACGTAACCCCGTTGAGTTTGGGCTCGTTAGAATCGTCTCAATGAGTAATTGATGATGGTATACAGAAAAGTACCCCGGTAATAAAAGCTTGTACCAAAAATGAAATTTTTAACAGTAACTTTTTTACAATTATAAAAATAAAATTGACCTTTCAAATATACATAAGTAAAGGTTTATTGTATAAAGTTTTGAACCCGTAGCCGTCCGCGAGCCGCGAGCCGCGCGGGCAGACGCCAAAATCAGGTTTACTGGTCTGTGAATCTGTCATTTTTCGCGGTGACAGGCGATTCTCGTCGAGACAAAACTTTCTCTAATGGCCGCTCCACACAATGGGCCATCCTGACCCATCATACAGGACGCAACTATGAGTTAAAGGGAGTAAGACATATTTATGTCTCGTTCTACCGCATAGCCGCGTCCTGTATGATGGGTCAGGATGGCCCATTGTGTGGAGCGGCCATAATAATCACTTTCGTGACATAAATTGTCTTTAAAATACTATTTGGTAATAAGTGTCCGTTAAACTAGTGAAAGAAAGAAAGAAATGTAATAAATATAACAATCTAATCCATAATAATAAGCATAATTGAAGTAAAATTATTAAGTAGCCTGTAAGCTGGTCAAACCTATATTTTACTTCCTTACCAATATGCTAAAGATAGCGTATTCTGATACAATTTAAATTACATACCATCTAATTCCGCGCTATACTTTGCGTGGTAATATGAATTTGATGCAGTTTTTATTATCCATAGCAAATCTGGTCATTATAGACGTAATCTAACACGCATGCGTGGATACGCTGCTCGAGACAAGTATGGTTGATTAAGAAATACCATGTCTTGGAAGTCTTCAATTAGACATATTACTTTCCTACTCTAATTTTAGAGTAATATAGTGTATTGTATTACGTAAACTTCCTCCCTATAGGTCTAGTTTCCCCACGTCGGTCTGGTCAGTCAATCAGTCGCTTTCGCAAAATGAATGTTATCTCAATTTCTGAGAAAAGGTCAAGCAGACCCCAAGACTTTTACAGGAGGCAACCCGGATAAACGCAGAGAAGGGAGTATTAGTTACGCACATGTATCTAGGTACATTTACTCCATATAAAATGTTACAGTTAAACTGTTTTTTTATTATTATTTATTAGTATCACGTTTTCAGTAGACAATTATAGGTACATATATACTATACCTAAATTTCAAGTCAATTCAATAAATAGGTAAATAATAAATATATATATAAGAAAGAAAGAAAGGTACATTTATTCACAAAGACACAGGCCATATTAGACAATTAAATAAACGAAAAACAGATAAAACATGAAACAAGTGTGTACTTAGTAGTATATGTTATGCTATGACAGCTTTTCTCTTTTTATTTGTTTCACTATATTTGTATATTATGTTTTTGCTTCGATCGGAGCACAGGTTTGCTTCCGCCAACGCAAAAGGTAAATTACATTTAAAGAGCCCATCAAGACGAACTTACTCATTAGTATTACTTACCTTGTAAAACGCCATTTTGTGAGTTCTTAGTTAACTGATTACGAAATCTGAAACAAAACATAGATGATATTTTTTTTATTCTCGAAATATGTATGCAACACACATGTAACACTACCGAACTCGGCAGATTTTTTGCCGCAACCCTTAATAGAAATAGAGAAATAGCAAATAGGTGTAACTGAATAGAAAATTCAAACCTTTGGCGGAAATCGTTTTTTACCATTTGGTCAACTCAAAATATAATAAAATCCATACACCAATTAATTTACATCAAGATCAGACCAGGTGGTTGGTGGTCGCGAGTGCAAAGACTTGAAGATTTAAATATATTGTAATGGTAATATTTTTTTCTGACAATATGTACCCTAAAATTGACAGAGCATCTAAAAATGCACACATTTTTTAGTTAGCATTTAGATTATTTTTCTAAATCGATTTTTTGCGCTTTATACAGCAAACGAGACTTGAACGTACAATTTTTGTCTTACTTTGCAAAGTTTAGGGTTAATGAATTTACAGTTTAGGTACATTGTTTTAGTAGGTATATATTAGTTTACATTTAGTGCAATACCGAGATTTGCTCTGAGAATACACGGAGAAAACAACATTTTCACGGATATCACATTTGAGATCGATTCCTGGCTCCCGTTAACGTCAGTTCAGTGCCAAAAGTAAATTCCTTGACAATTAAATTTAAATATGTTTAGAATTATACAGTTAAACTGGCGAATTAATAAACTGCCATACAAAGATTGTCTGGAAGCTACCATTATTTATTAAGCAAATATTTTGTAAGATGTTTCTCTCTTGTTGTGGTACATTAAAGAGTATTTATTATTATTATTATTTTTTCACTACGGTCGACAGCTTTTCATTAAGATGAGTGCTCAATGTCGCCGCGTCGCGTCACTCATCCTGAAGAAAGATCGTGTTTGGGATGAGTAAAGTGACGCGGCCCCTAAAACACTCATCTTAAAGACAATCTCCCGACATGTCCGTCGTGAAACCGTATAATTATAAATGTATCATTATTACGTGTCACAGCTAAAGGTGCGACCACACCGCTGCTCAAAATACGCTAACGCACCGTAAAACGCAGCAAAATGTATGAAGAATATGTGACGCATACGACATTCAACGCGTATCGTATACGCAGCGTTAAGCACCAGTGTGGTCGCTCCCTAAAGTCGCATAACGGTCGTAATGAAGTGCAGTCGCAACTCGCAAATGATGCAAATGTCATAATCTGCGAGGTGTCAACTGCGTTGTAACTACTGTGCCACTGCTCTAATTATTGCATGTGCTGCGGTCGGGATTCTGTGTCGTATTAGACGATCTCGTGGTCAAATTAAATAAAACATTAACTCATAAAAAACCTTATGTTAGCCATTTATACACCGCAATCATTTTCATATTTTTCTTTGACAATAAGTGATGGGATCAGAGTGAGATATTTCAGTCCAATTTACATCATAATTGTATGTGATTTTATGGCCTTACAAGCCTGCTATACTTATAATGTGGAAGTGGAATGTCTGTAGGTTAGTAATATCAGCGGCAATTTTGTCTCTTCTTGTTAAATTTAATTTTCATATTCATTTTTAGGGTTCCGTACCCAAAGGGCAAAACGGGAGCCTATGCCCGTCCGTGTCTGTCTGTCCGTCTGTCACCAGGCTGAACTCATGAACCGTGATAGTTAGACAGTTGAAATTGTTTTTTTGAACGTGTTTTTTTTTGCCGTATAGATAATGGTACGGAACCCTTCGTGCGCGAGTCCGACTCGCACTTGGCTGGTTTTACTAATTAGGTAAGCGAAGTAATAATAAAGCTTGATCCCGCTGAGGTTAGATTTTGGTAAGGACTCATTTAGGAAGCTCAGGTTTCTTATTAATTATAAATTCGATGTAATTCCCGTGTAATATTTTTTTATAGGTCGGTCGCGGCCCCCCAAAATTAGTCGTTGATCGTTGTCACTCTGAAGATGTGTGTATAATGTATATAAGACCTATAAACATGTTTTATAAGTAAATGCAATTTATATTTGTCTTTATATATATATTTTTTTTCATCTAATCATATTTATACTTACAGTACGATTACTGTTAGTTAAGACCTGACAGATGGATTGCCTTCATTTAATTTTCAACTTTAATCTTATACAAATAAAATAGTTATTACTAAATCGGTAGATGTGGGTAACAGTATTCTGAAAAATGCTTTATCTATATGAAATTAAAGTTGAAAATTAAATGAAGGCAATCCATCTGTCAGGTCTTAACTAACAGTAATCGTACTGTACTAGTTATTAACGTTATTTTTATTTAGTTTTAAGCCTTTATTATCGGTTGTTGTGTTTTTACTAATAAACAAAAAAATATCCAATTCATGTACCTACTTATCTAATATTATATTGCAAGGGAGCTCAATTTTTAACTGAACGATTTATACGTTAGTAAGTAAAAAAGTCACGTAAAATTACTGCAGATTAACCCTAGATTATCTGAGTGGATACCCTTGTGGGTATATTTTCCCATACACGTGGACGGGAACATTCCCACGATGGGAAAGCGAGATTCATATCTGCTGTGATGTTAACTTGGATTGGAACACAATCATGGCGAAATTGCTAAACCTATTATAGTATTCTTTACAAACTTTTTTTCTCTGAATCTTATTCGC
This sequence comes from Epinotia bilunana, assembly GCA_947049275.1. NCBI lineage: Eukaryota > Metazoa > Arthropoda > Insecta > Lepidoptera > Tortricidae > Epinotia > Epinotia bilunana. Next base: position 4,668,599 of record OX346274.1, read on the forward strand.
ATAAGGGATATTGGGATAGTGTCTTCTAAAAATCTAGAAGTCCAAACATTAATAAAACCCACTTAGTGTAGGGCCTTTTTACAAGCTTTTAATAACTTGACCCGTTCGTATGTATGTAATTTATAAGTACTTACGTAGCTAGGTTCAGGTATGTTGTACGTAAAAATTTGCAATCTAAGTTTAAGTCACTCGCCGTTATCCGATTGAGATGAAATTTTCGTTATCAGTACAGTTTGGATGACAATTCAATATTATGGTACCATCTAGCTGATTTGATGATGGAGACGGAAGGTGGCCATGGGAATTCAGTACTTAACCGACGTAACCCCGTTGAGTGCGGGCTCGTTAGAATCGTCTCAAATGAGCAGTTAATGACGGTATAAAATACAGTCGACAAAAAAGCTTGCATCAAAAATGTTTTTTTCTGTCAGAAACTTATTTGGGTTTTACTTAGTTTTTAGATTTTTAGATAAAAAGAAACAAAATATAAACGTACCTACTTATTATTGTGAAGATTAGATGTGTCAAAGAGTTTACAAAACTTCTTGATTTATTTGGATAATTCGACAGAGTTTTTAACACAAGATTCATCATAAATTAGGCCATAACTATTATTTTAGCCTTCCAAACCATTGTCTGCTATTTTTAAAAGTTATAGGAAGCTACATGGGTACTTAGATAAAAATAATTTGTTTATTTATAACATAGTCCAATAACTAAAAACTAAACTAACCTTTTCCAAATCACAATCAAAACACAAAAAAATAACAACACGAATTCGCGCGCAAAATCGAGTGCGTTCCAAACAGGCGCGTTCACCGCCCGCGCTCCAAATTCAAATTGCAACTGATCCACATAGCGCGGTGATGTTTTATATAGGGCCATCACGGGCCATCATTTGCGGTTTTTTTGTGGCCTCGGTAAGTAAGGGCCTGACACTTCTACTTAACTATTGTTATTGTTATTTGGCAGAATGTTTTCTTGTTAGACTACTTTAAGTAGCCCTAAATGCTTCATTCGACCTTAACCGAATGATTAATGACATAGAACGAATGCATTTTTTTCTTTGTTACTAACTTTATAGTATTTTTGCAAAATAAACGTTAACTAACCAATGACTTCTGAAAACTTCACTGTTTCGAAGAAAAATGCATTAGGTCTAGTGAAATATTAGGTCTATTAAAACATTAGGACAAAAGTTAATAAGTAGGTCAAGTGACAGGACCCCTTCCTTACACGTAAGGTTAAAAAAAACCCGACTTCCCGTATTACCTCTTTGGGGTGATAGTGTCACCATAAGAAAGCAATATGCGAGGTCTCAGCTACTTTGCTAATGATACTGTAGGATTTAGCTGGCCAGATTAAAACAAATAACTGAGGATGCAACCGGGATTAACGTTAAGATGTGAGAAAGGTAGAAAAATAGCTGGCCAGATTAGAAAAGAAATAAAAATAAGTAAGTAAATATAATTCTTTTTTGCATTTGAAACGATTGTTAAATTAGAAAAGTTGAAAACCCCCCGCCATTTTCATTTTAAAGTTCAATATCTCAAAAACGGCTCAACAGATTTTCATAAAACATAGCTAAGAATACTCGGGATAAAATTATCTATTACACAAAAAAACAGCATTCAAATCGGTCCATCCGTTTGGGAGCTACGATACCACCGACAGATACACAGATACTCACATACACAGACACGTTAAACTTATAACACCCCCTCTTTGTGTCGGGGGTTAAAAAGGGGATTTAGGAATCTCGAAAATATCTTCGAAACCTGGAAATGGAAGCTCCAAATATAGAGATATTGTTCGTAAAAATAACAAAACCTTTCTGAGCCCGCTTACCAAAAAAAAACACTGGAATTTGAACCGGATAATAGATAGTCTTGAATTTTCATTTGTTTCAACCTTGAACGAGACAAGACAAATGGAACTCTCTTCGTTCAAAATATGACTTAAATTAGAGTGAACTATTCAATATTTCTAAAACGTTTGTCTTATCTATAAGAACGTGGGGCTAGAGGATACAGTGACATACTAAAACATACGTGATATTAAGCTCACTTAGAAACTTGTTTTTATTTTTAACTTAAACCCAGCCTGTTATTCAACAAGCAGAAATTCTAAATTCAAAAACATCATCATACGAGGATAGCTTCTAAGTAAAATAACAACGGTTATTATTTCCAGAGAAACCATTTATGTTTTACGACGTCTAGTTCTTTCGGTTCATTGAACTAGTTTTCGCATCCTTCACAAAATCCAGGAATTGAGTTAAAGACTCGTAAGTCGTGTATGTTTTACTCAAAAAACGAGGGTTTTTTTTAATGTGTTAGTTTTCTAACTAAAAAATAATCTTACGAAAATAATAAAAATGTTATAGGGTCATTTCGCCGGTTGGCGACCACCTAATTTCATGTGCCGGTTGGCGACCACTAAGCTGAGTTGGTGAACTGAAAGGAAAGTTTCTTGGTTTTTTAGTAGATTTCTATTCTAAAACAACAAAAAAATGCATGTACAACTAATTGTCTCAATAGGTTCTGTAGAATTGATGTTATCTTCAATAGAAAAAACCTTCTCCTTCAGGTGGTCGCTAACCGAAGGTGGTCGCGTAACCAGCGTAATGACCCTACCTAATGGACGAAGTGTGCCCTAGTATTTATTTGTCAGTGTCAGTGTCACTACGTATTTTATGTCGCCTAATGGATGCTATTCTACAGTTTGTTTTAGATTAGATAAAGAAAAGTATTGAAAACCAGCCATTACGGATGTCTTTTGTTAAATTGTTATCTTCAAGGGTTGTAAAATGATTAATTGATTAAGCATAAACAATACTACAAAACTGTAGCTACTCCATTAGTGTCCAGAGGCTCTAGTATAAGTTTTAGCGAAACAAAACGTTACGACCGCGTTTGCGTTTAGCTGTCAAATCCCATACAAATTGAGGGTAAAACGCAAACGCGATCGTAACGTTTTGTTTCGCTAAAACTTATACTAGAGCCACAGTACACGTGCCACACTTCGGTCAGTTTTATGAAGTCTTTTTGTTATCTTTTCCTAACATATATTTAGTAACAAAAGTTGTATAATGCCACGTTAATAGCATTTTCGTCATTTTAACTAAAACAAACTATACATGTATTTATAAACTGGTGTGTAAAAGAGCCCTCGCAGAATATTTTTTTGAATTTGTCAGTTTCCTCTTCCTCTCTCTCCCTCTCCTGTTCACTTTTTTTTGTAGATATTTTTGTCCAGTACTTTAGATACAAATGGGTATGTCTCAGTAATAAGCACTAAATTAACGTAATGCTCTATAACCATTCGCTACGCTCAACTCCCGAAATGAGCTCGTTATACACGGTTACAGTATTATAAACCGTAATTCAACTTCACAAAAAACAGCTTACACTGAACTATTATTTATTCCACTAAAAATATAGTCTAAAGTCGATTTTGCAAGTAACATTCCTATATTTTAACAATTATATTTGTCAACATGAAACTATTATACAGTATTTGACTAGAGTCGAATCAGCTTCTTTTTATGAAACGTCAAAGACGCTCCGTCAGTATGGAATTTGTAGGGAATAGGGAATTGGGGACTTGCTTGTGACGTCACAATCAAATAACGTCCTTATTTATATTTTTATGAATTTAAAAATCTTAATACAGCAAACTTAAATGAATGATTGATACTATCCGGGTATTTTCGCAATGTTTATCTGTTGCTAATGAAAAAACATTTTTTTTCATTGTTGTCAAATCTATGGAAGGGAAGATTGAAGGAAAAAGAGGCAGGGGAAGGGCAAGGGGCCATTCATAAATTACGTCATCGTTTTTTGACGATTTTTGATCCTCCCCCCTATCATCATCCTGTTATTCCGTGAAATGGACCCTCCCCGCCTAATAAAATGACTATCGTCATCCAATGGCCAACCCCCCCCCCCCTAATTTTAAAATGACGTAATTTATGAATGGCCCCCAAGGAGAAACTATGTATTTCCAACAAATAAAGGAGAAAGTTCTGGTCGGGTGATAGTCATATCAGAAAGTAAAGGAAATGGCAGAGGACAGAGACGGCTGGCGATTGCTCCACCGACAAGAGTGCTATTTACTCTTACGTTAAAAAAAAAGTTGACAGATGTATTGAGTACACCAGAAAAACGGATTCCCATTCCCACTTCCCGGGTATAAATCGGGTTTTTTCACTTTGATTGGATCCGAATCGTGTTATGGTCTTATGGTCCATGATAATGACCATCATCATCACGATCATATCAGCCGAAAGACGTCTATTGCTGCACGGCTATCAAAACGGCGCGCGAGCTCTCTCGATTTTTCTCGCACTATTACGTCTTTAAGTTTTCTAATAAGATAGAGACGGATAGTGCGCCAAGAATCGAGAAAGCTCGCGCGTCGTTGTGATAACCGTGCTGGACATCGGCCTCCCCCAAAGAGTGCCAATGTGACCGGTCCTGCGCCACCCGCATCCAGCGTACTCCCGTGACCTGGTCATTTGTCCACCTTTTGGGCCTACCCACTCGCCACTTGAGAACCTATTATAATTATGTTATGATAGTGTTATTTGAAGTTAAAATACTGAATTAGATTTTTATATTGTACAAGCTTTAGACCGACTGCGAACATGTGGTTAATGTGTTCATGATTCCGTATACTATTACTAACCTAGTTTTGATGGAACAAACAATTGTTTGAAGTAACCGAAAAATTATAAAAAAATTAAAAGATTTTTTAAAAAACCAACTGCTTTTTTCAAATTTTATAGCCTATGTCACTCCCACGATCAAGAGGAATCCAACGACACCTCATATAACGAAATCCGGCAAACGGTTTAGGCTGCAGGGCGTGTCAAAGATCACATACATACATTTACATACGCTCGAAAAACATAATCCTCCTTTCCTTCGGCAGTCGGGTAAAAACTGTTCAAGTTTGATGAAACAATTAAATTACCTTTTATAAAGTTTATGTATGAAGGTTTTTATAACATTATTAAATTCGTAGATAGTAAGTAGGTGTATTGTTTCGGGTTTACCTTTGTTAATTTGGTCTCAAATGGTTTTTCATGCTTCATATAGTTTATTTTAAAACCGTTAACCTGTTAGCTAATGACGATGGAAAAAAATATATATTTACTTATAAAAAATGCAGATTCAGAAGAAAATATTCTACGAATGAACAGCTGGCTTAACTATCTTGACGAGAGCACTACCATGCCCCTGGATTCTTCGAAATATATCATTCTAAGAAACTGGTATTGTGGAGGCTAAGGTACATTAAACCAAATTTTAGAACGCGCGAGCGAAGCGAACGAATATCCACGTTTTGGCTCGGGCCAAAATTCTTCCGTATGTCCGGATGCCCGGCTGTTCTCCTCTACAGATCCCATTTCTCAACCGATTCTCGTGACATTTTCTGAGCAGGTAATCTAGATTTTTATTGTTTATTCCGTAATTAAGTTTACAAAAAAAAATTGTTTTTTTGACATGCTCGCGATTTCTACAGCTCACAGAGCCACTATAGTTATAGAATTTAATTAAATAGAAAGGTTAAATCGAACGGTTAAAGTTAGTAAGGTAGTAAGTTAAGTCTTACAGGGATAAGTCTGCCTTATCATCTTTAGGCCCTGGCCGACCGAGCTCTGCTCGGGTGAAAATAGAGAAAATACGGAGAAAAACAATTTTTCCAGACATGAGACCCCGCTAGATCGATTTTTCGCCCCCGTAAACTCTCAAGGTGGTTTTCCACCGGCGAGGCGAGGCGGGGCGTGGATGGGCGAGAATTGAAATTCCTATTCCTATGGGACTTACGACCTATTTGCCGACCTGTTTTAAGTAAATTATACGACGTTTTAAAAGCGAACTACAGGCACTGATGCATAGGTAGGGTTGCCATAGGTCAGGATTTGTCCGGACATGTCAGGATTTTTGACCCTTTGTCCGGATTGCGGCCGGACTTGGCAAGTGTCAGGATTTTAAGGAATGAGCTCAAAAAAAAGTCTACCTGAAATATTTATTACGAAGTTTACACAGTTTTAATGAATGAAGGGACCAAATCTCTGTTAAATGTTAGGATTTTTATCCGGACATTTAATTCTTCCACATGGCAACCCTATCATAGGTTCATACTCACAGGAAAATCACTACATTCACCATAAAACTCGTGATTATAATCGCTAATTCACTAATTCGATAATAACAGTATGGAACCATAAACTAAGCAACCGGCCTTGCACCAATAAGAGACAGAGGCGGCCAACCTTGCCGCTTATTATTAATTTTACAAGATTAAGCTCAAGAACGGATGCAGCATTGATTTTGTTGAGAGCTTAATTGTTTTTGGTAATTTGTGCAGTCTTTTGTTTTTGTTGGTAGCGTGAAGCGATTTTATGATAACTGTGATGTTGAAGTGCATACATTTCGTAATGTAATGGAATAGTTGCGAGTAACCGGAGTAATCTATTACACGTGACGTAATGGAATAATTATTAAATAAATATTTTCCTAACCAAAGTGCAAATCTAACATACTTATACTCATCTCAGTGTCTGTCTATCCATCTTTTATACCTAGTCTAAGTTTAGTCAAACCTACAGTAGGTTTGACTAAAAGACTGACTGACTTAAGTTAATCATATTGCATCTTAAGAGTTCTTTTTTTTCAATCTTTCATGTATCAATCCATAAAAAAGATTTATCATTAATGAATGAAGAAAGAAATAACATTTAAATACAAGCAATAAATCAATCCTACTATATATGTTACTAGCTGATGCCCGCGGCACTCACCGCGTGGTTATAGGAAAATGTAACATATTGAATTTTCCCGTGGGAATTAGATTTTTTCCCGATGAAAAAAGTAGCCTATGTCACTCTCCAGCTTCTAAACTATCTCCATACAAAAAATCACATCAATACGACGCTCCGTTGCGACGTGAAAGAAGGACAAACATACACACTTTCGCATTTATAATATTAGTAAGGATAAATGCGAAAGTTGGGATGTTTTCATGTCTGAACATGTCTTGAACATCTGAATGTTCGTTACTCAATCACGCGTAAACGGCTCGACCGATTTGTAATTTACAAATCGGTTGAGCCACGTTACACAAATATAGTTTATAGCCTGGATTAAAATATAGGATAGTTTTTATCCCGGGTCCACGCAGAAGCAGTCGCGGGAGGAAGCTAGTTAATAAAATATTTCCCTGGTTTGACTTGCCCGTAAATGTTGTGCACCCCTGGCTTCCCATAATCAATCAAAGTTCGATACGAATACGGACTACGGTTGCCCAATGGGCATTAACCTCTTGCATTAGTTAACAATGCTTTACGATTATTGTATCTTTGAAGCATTGAAGGATTGAACCTAACCTACCTACTCTTGCCGAGTCATATTGATCCATTTAGATAGTCACCCTGTATATAGCTACGGTTGGGACATTAAGACTTTTCCCACAGCGGTGGTAAACAAGCACACGTCCTTCGTTTTATAGAAAGAAAGAAAGACAACATTTAATCGTGACAAACAAACAAACTGTAGACACACGCACATACACATTTGCCACGAAATGTAACATAAACATATGTAGAACATAGGTCAAGTAATAGGTATCTAAGCATTTTACCACTAGCTCATCTGCCCCCCTATTCTGTAACTTGTTTTAAGCTCACCTCAACGCTCACCCACAAATATAACTTGACACCGCGATGCGTACTAACTAAGCGTAGGTAGAGGTCTAGTTACGTGACCGGTGACCGGCGGGGTGAGCCGCATTAACGCTTAGCGAATAACAGCTTAACAGAAGGGTGGACCCCACGTCCACACCTACTCCGCTATTCTGTAACCTCACCTCACCTCACCGTTCACCCACAAATATACATATCTTGACCCCGTGATTCGTAGTAACTAAGCGTAGGTATAGAGGTCTAGTTTCGTAAGGTGAGGCCCATAAGCGCGTTCCGAATGAATTCACATCAGTAGGTATAACAAACACCGACTTATTTGTGAGCGCACTATTCGCCAACAAACTGATCTCAGTTTGGCGAAATTTGTTGTATACCTACCACATAAGTACATTTTTGAGATAATAAATAAAATAAAAATAAAAAATAAAATAACGGAGCTGCCAGCTGTGCCAAGATGCCAAAATCGTTTTTTTTTCTCGGGACAGGTCTAATATTTCCGTAATACTATACTATACTATTAAACGAGCCTTAACGAGCAATATTTGTAGGTATATATATTTATAATCACATTTTCGGAAACGGCTCTAACGATTTGATATTTGAACAAAAAATTTAGGTAATTAATGTATGTTTATGGGGGCGAAAAATCGATCTAGCTAAGACTCACATGAGGGAAGTTTAGTTTTCTTCGTATTTTCCTCTATTTTCACCCGAGCAGAGCTCGGTCGCCCAAATACTGAAGTACATGATGAGCGTTGTGTTTTGTGTTATGATTCGTGTGAATCACAGGGGTAATAGAACGAAACAAGAACTTACAAAATTAACAAAAGCAATAAATACTTCATTAAGCAACGGAGAAGCTATAATTTTTCAACCGTTTAGCTCATTGTTGGTCCATGGAACCAGATCGTGGGATCAACCTTGGCGCTTTCTTAAAAACAGTATAATTTGCATAGGGCCATAGGCTAGAGTAACGCTTACGCCATAAAGGGGCAATTAAAAAAAGTTTCATGCGACTTTACCTATTTCTGCTGCTACGCTCCAGTGCTATATGATCATTTACACAGGTTTACACCCTGTATATTGAAATACATTTACACAGGTTTACACCCTGTATATTGAAATACATTTACACAGGTTTACACCCTGTATATTGAAATCCTCAATCATGAGTCGTCAGATCAATACCAAGTTCTAAACGAAATAATAATAATAATAAATCAGCTTGTGTACCCTCCCACGCTGGGCACAGGCCTCCTCTTATGGATGAGTCGCCTCGCCGGCCAAGTGCGGGTTGGGGACTTCACATACAAACTTTTTAACCCATAGCAATAGAGAGGGGTGTTATAAGTTTAACGTGTCTGCGTATCTGTGTATCTGTGGTATCGTAGCTCCAAAACGGTTGAACCGATTTTCGTTTTTTTTTTGTGTCATACATAGTTTTATCGAGAGTGCTCTTTCTCATACTATTCTTAATAGAAAACTCCCGTGAGTCTCAGACATATTAAATGTAATGTTATGCAACGGATCGAATGTTGCGCGACATGTTTCGAATTCGTAGGGCTTACGGACTATAAACCACGTCAGTGAGTTGACCAAATGAGCTCGAAAAGAAAACTCGTTTTGCCCTTCCACTAGACAAGACGTGATACATCCAAATATACAAACTTTCGCATTTATAATATTACTTTTTATATTCGTCGACCTTAATGTTTTAATTAAGACTTCGTACACCAAATTTAAATCACATACTTTTTACTATGGAGCTCCCAACTCAACATTTCATAACTGTTGAGACAACTAAATTGAAATGGACCAATCACGTGGCGCCTTTACTGAACTATAATGTATTTGACCAATAGGACGCCGTCATGAGAAAGTCAAAAGGTAAATAGACATCAACGCACAAAAAAGAAAAAGCCGTTGGTTGCACTTCGTTTTTAATATATAGATACCAAGTTTGTTTAGTTGTTGACTCGTAGAAAAAGTATTGTATACAATAGTTATACTTATAATTAGCTTTTGAAGTCTCGTACCTAAACGTGGTACTCGACTGAAAAAGCATACATTATATGTATAACGATTGCATAAAACACTATTTCATATAATGTCACATTCAACAACTGATTTGTAGGTCAAATGATCAGCTGGCAACCTCGTTTCATGCATCTTGCCCATATTGCTGAAATCACATAAAATGCATGTCAAAACAATTACATAATTGAATCATTAACATTATGTTATGAGGTTTAAACAAACGAACGTTAACGAGCCGAAACGTGGGAAAGCGTATTTAAAGAAATAACAAAAGTTTATTTCCAAATGTCATTTTTTTTTATTTTCGTATGCGAGCTCTATATCAAGGACGTTAAGGTCGGTTTCACATTGAAGTAATTGAGTAAGATAGGAATTGAAAATGGAACTCTGCGGTTAACCGATGCAATTAAAAAATTAAACGTTCCAATTTCAAGTTTATCGTTGTTTCCCAGTTGCGTTTATAGTGAGACTAAGGCATTTTAGACATTAATGCCATGACAAAAAGTAGGTAGTAAATAATGTTTTGTAAGACTACTTATATTTTATCTAATGCTAATTGAATTAGTTAATTAACGATTTGACAAAAAACGAAGTAGTTAACATTGTAGTTATTTTTCCTAGTCTGTAAGTTACCCTAAGTAAGTATATTTAAAAAATCTCATAAAGTTATGTTTCCCGATAGGTACTGGAAATATTATAATATTTATAATGTTATTAGGTAGTGCTTAACTTGAATGAGAGCCCCCAGTCACAGATTATATAATAGTTCTCCCCCGTTCAGACTCAAATTATTGACGCACCTGATTTTCATCACTTAAAACAGTTCAAGATTCACAGCTATAAATCTCAAATCATGGCATCCCGCTCCACCGCATAGCACGTGCTTTTTCGTCTAGTTGCGTGAGGGCCTGATTTACCCACAGGCGTAAACTATTATTATAATGTGTGCCACAGCCTAAAGGTGCGACCATATCGCTGCTCAAAATACGGTAACGCACCGTAAAACGCAGCAACATGTATAAAGAATACGTGACGCATACGACACGTCAACGCGAATACGCACTATACGCAACGTTAAGCACCGGTGTGGTCGCTCCCTAATAAGGCTAGAGCCTAATAGGCGCAAGGACCAAGCAAGGGGGCGGCGGGGGGCGCGGCACTAAGCCGAGACTTACTTACATTTCTTAGTTAGCCTGGGGCGGTCAGAAGTCAGAACTCTAAATCAATCAGGCTCATGTGCGTGTTACTTATTGTCGTGGCACAAAGACAATTGCGCGACAATGATACCGTCAACCACGTTCGGATGAAATGTCACTTCGGAGTACGGAGGTGCGCGAGGGCCGGTGGCCTTAATAAGCGATATTCGGTTTGCAGAATTAAAGGGCCATTTAGATGGTGCAACAATTCGCATGCGAGTTTTATTACATTGCGGGTTGCGGGACTTGCGGGGCTTGCGGGCTACCGAAATACGACTTTTTGCCATTGTTACGTTACGTTTCCAAGCAAGACTTCAAAACTATGATTGTAAGGTAAGTAGGTATAAGGCAAAGATTATCCTCAATAATCTTTGCTTTGGTATTGGGTTAAAATACAAAGTGTAACAAAAATGGGGTATGAAATGAACCGATCAAGGGCTTAACCGGTATCGTGTTCTGATAAGAAAAAACAGAAAAAAAAATTTTTTTGACGCTTTTTTTTTTTACATTTCTTGCTTCAGAGCTTGTCGCTCCAGTCGGCCAACGCTCCATACTAAGGTAAAAAAAAACGCGTCAAAAATTTTTTTATTCTGTTTTTTTCTTATCAGAACACGGTACCTGTTGAGCCATTGATCGGTTCACACCCCATTTTTGGTACACGCTGTATAATACTAAACATGAGTTTTTGTGACAATTGTAAATCCATTTTATGGTAGGGCGTCTCCTAAAATCCAGCTTGGGCCGAAATTATTTCGTATATCTAGACTTTTTTCAGCGAAAGACAGAGCTCGTGCTGGGCCCCGAGGAGCTGCACCGGCCTTGTGTGCTCTCAGCACTTCCAGGTCAGTTCCTTCGCCTTCCAGATGATACTACATTCATCTTCATCATCATATCAGCCGAAAGACGTGCACTGCACATAAGCTTTTATTTAACTTGCAATGTATAATGTATGTAACTATTTACTTTTCACGCCACTGTTCGGAAACGTGGCAATAGATGGTCTAAAACCAAGCTGGAAAGTAGGCAATAGCTGTAGCACCTGAACCACCACTACTACAATGTTTCATTGTAGTAGTGGTTGTTATTGTTGGACAGTTTGAACAGCGATTCCCCAATCACAGCTCCCCCAATTTGCAATTTCCTCGCAGTAGGCGTGAAAAGCACTATGTAATGTCTCGGCCAAAAGTGCAATAGATGGACTCATCTCCTAACTCGCCAGGTCTACAGCTCACAGAACAACTATTATAATTATTTGACTAGATACTACTGTCTCTATAGTCTCCTGGCTTAGGTATCAGCACAGAATGTAAAGAAAAAGTTGATCGACACAACCTTACCACCATCCCTTGCGAAAACCCATCTTCACTAGGTACATTATCTTTAGAACGGAGCAGCCTTCGGGCTCATAAAAGCACCTACCAATTTAAACCAATAAAGCATTGATCCAATTACTAATAAGCAATGAGCAGTATCAAAATTACTAACAATTCATTAATTTTCATTCTTAAAATTATGCAATAGAGAACGCATTCAAACGAATTTTCCCAACCCTTGAACAAAGTTTTAAAGCTTATTCGAATTTGTACTTTATTCTCGAGATATAAAGTACAAGCTTCAATGGCACGATAAATCAAGTTCGGAGTTTGCGTAAGTTATACTTCAGCACGTTTTTATTACACTGACTATCCATCATATCAAGGTCTTCAAAGTACTGGCAAATTAGTGGCCATTCATTAAAAGCGTCGGTCTATGGAAAATGGCTACGATGCATGTTAAAATAGGCGGGAAGAGGTTCGGCCAAGTTCTGTGCAAATGCAAAATACATGTTAGATTAGAATTATTTTCATTGTTATATACTGGTTTTAATTTTCTTTATTATATGTTATTGTTTTTCATCAATTATACTAATTAAGAATTATTGATGTGAATTTACAAATTACAAATTGTTTCTTCATTATTTCTAAGGTTTTTGAGTTGATTTACTTTTGCTAATTAACTGTTGGTTTGTTGGTTTTATTGTTAATCGGGCATTTTTTTGCATATGTAAATGTTATTAGATTTTTAGTCCTGCGGCGCTACTACGAAAATAAGTAATCCAAGTTCGTATATCTCTGTATCTGTCGCTCGAGTACCATAAACCATAAGTGTGATAGAGACGGAGATATACGAACTTCGAGATTCGATGTTCGTTTCGTAGTAATAGCTTTGACCCCGTATCATGGTCGGCTTTATCACATGATAAGTGCCACGATAGAGCGTCCGTCACTGGCTGACACCGTTTGATAGAACGAGACGGACGCTCTATCTTGTCACTTATCGCGTGATAAGGCCATCCATGATACGGGGTCTGAGGTATAACCACGAACTTCGAAATTCGAAGTTCGGGTATTTCCATCTCTATCGCACTTATGGGTGACAGGGATGCATGTATACGAACTTTGAGTTTCCATATTCGTGGTAGCGCCGCTGCGTTTGTACTGTTCCATTTTTTGTATTGACATTTTGCTTACTATTACATAACTACGTACTATTATACAAATTATATATCGTAATACCATATCGTGAAACAAATACCTACCTACATTTAATCTAACATAATCTATCGTTGTTACACTTTAAATTGCTTTAACTAAAATTAATAAATAATCAGATGTTGTGTTGCGTTCCGTGGGTCACGTACGGTGCTGTCTGAAAATCAGCGCTGTAGGTGTCTTTCTGACACCTTGGCATAATGCTGAGACAGTGACCGATTCACTGCCGCGAAGACACACACATTATGTGTCAATTGTATTGTATCTGTACTCCCTTTGTCTCTGTGTGTCTTTTGTGTAGTGAATAAATGTTTTCTTTCTTTCTTTCTTTCTTTCAGATGTCAAACGAACATTAAATTTATTTCTTTACTCTTTATTATATTGTTTAAACTTTGTATAGGTAAGTACTTAGTTTTCTGATGCAAAATTTCTTCCCTCTAGTGAAACTTTTATATCGTAATATAACATATATTATACTCTAATATATGATACTCTTTCCGGTAGGTAACCAAAATACTAACATACTTGGCCTGTTTTTTCCACTCATACATGGATGTAATTCTACTATCGTATTCCCCGTACAGTATACACGGTAATCGAGAACAAAGAAACAACATTACTACTCGTACCAACAGTACAACCAGAACGCTGGTCCTAAAATCCAAAAGAAATGAGCCTTATTTCCCATATATAAGACTCGAAATGGAATGTTTTCGTTTCACGACTTGAGATTAGGCACATCTCTCCCAAGGACCAATGGAACACGACGTTCGAATTTCAAACAATAAAGCGCGCGAAATGTCGAAATTTTGAATAACGACCGTTTTTCTTTATATGTTGATTAGTGTTTTTATAGCGATAGCGGTACGGCATGCAATGACTTATGCAGGGGCTGAATAAGACATGAATTCAATATTTTAAATTATCCTATCCTATACTATTAAATCCACGTTCTCGATAACGGCTCTAACGGTTTCGATGAAATTTGGAAGCTGGGAGTTTATGGGGGCGAAAAATCGATTGAGCTAGGTCTTCATGTATAGGAAAAATAGTTTTCCCTGTATTTTCTGTGTTTTCATCCGAGCAGAGCTCGGTCACCCAGGAACTACCTGTATATTAATAGCATCATATAATAATAACACCGATATTCATTCAAATGTATTACTATATTCGCGACGCTTACTGTGTCTATTAAATACAAAGATATATAGAAAAAAAGGTAAACGTTTCAATGCACACCCACTTGTCACCTTAAGATTTAAGATTATAGCTAGCTCTGAATTATCCGAAATCGGACCAAAAGATCCCCACTGGCAACACTGACTATATACTTGCTCTGAAGTAGTGTTGTGTTCCTGGAGGTGAGCAAGGTCGCCAGAGATCCCGAGGATGAGTTGTGTTGAGAGCGAGGGAATTTGTTCCTTCAGCTGTCAACATTGCGAATCCGCAAACATATTAAGGGTCGGCAACGCCCATGTTACTCCTTTGGAGTGGCATGCGTCTATAGGCTGCGGTGTCCGCTTACCATCAGGCCGTACGCTTGTTTGCCACCGTCGTTATATTAAAAAAAACTATTGTTTAAAGTGTTTCTATTATGTAGTTGCTATAGTTTTGGTGAGCAATAAAGAATTATTGTATTAAAAAAAACTGCCTGTACGTAGCCATTAAGGCGTTAAAGGGAGTAAGACATTTATGTCTCGTTCTACCGCATAGCCGCGTCCTGTATGAGGTCAGGATGGCCCATTGTGTGGAGCGGCCATAACTCTGTGTAAGTTATTATTATAAGGGTCCAACTCGAAAAGTGTATTATCTTACCAAACCGCATGTTTCACTTTCACAACCTTTCCACGTACAAACGGCGTAAAACATAGTTTTGCAACTTAGGGATTGCCGAGATTGCCACTGCAGCGTATTTGTGCGGTGAGATGTATCTGTGTGATTTTTTTCTTAGATCCGGAGTAAAGATTGTGTTAACAAAATGCAAATTAGTTGCATAATGAAGATGTACATCTGTTACCGGTTCACCATTGTTTGAGACGACACGAGTCCTTACTTAATAGACTTGTGCCGATAAATGGAGTCCATAAGTGTGCCCTCAAATGCTAGATTCTAGACTTTTGACCAGCGCCTGGGACACCTCGATGTCACGTGAAGCCTCGTACTTGGTTGGGTTTGGACGACGATTTGAGTGAAAAACACGGATGAAGTATTAATTCGGTTTACTAGCCGTGCGTAGCCCGCGCACCTGGGTGCCTCGTGCACACCAGAGACAGACACACGTTTATTTATACTAAATTTTACCAAAATACTATTAATAAAACGGCACGGTCTCTTAAATAAAAAATGCACGGTTAGGTAGGTCGGTAGGCAAGGGCGTTAAACGAGGTTAGGGCAGCCAAAGAAGGGGGGACGGGGGGCGAAGCCCCCCGCACTAAAAAAGCATACGATCGTAACAATTATATCATTTGGTAGGTTAGGTTAGGGTTAGCTTGGGGCCCTTAGAGCGGAAATAGGCACCCCGCGAAGCGGGGTGTCGTCGACACGCTGGCGGTTAGGTTAGAATTGCGACCTCTACACAAATTCATTTATACTTCCTACCGACATAACAAAAAAAGTAAACGGGATATTGCTTAAACATGAACATGCCAAACATTAGGTTTGCCAAAGAATTATTTGTAAAGTGTTAATTTGGCAAACGATTATTTGGCAAATGAAATTCTACAAAATTTTTTTTGGGAAACGATAATTTGCCAATTTTTTATGGTAAAACATGGGTAACTCACATTAAATATATAGGGTCATTATGCCGGCTACGCGACCAGCTTCAGTTAATGACCACCTGACCACCTGCAGAACCTAATCGAAATCTCAACCTTTAGTTAATTATAAAATAGGAAACTAATAAAAAACGAGAAAATACCCTTTCACAAACTCATCTAAATACTCGCAAACCGGCCCACTAAATTAAGTGTTCGCTAAACGACGCAATGAACCCTTAGGGCAGTGGTTTCTTAAACTTTTGTTAGGCATGGTCCACTTTCAGAATTTCAAAAATACCGCGGATCCCTGTTTAAGAAAGTGTTGAAAAAGTGTCAGGTGTCTATACCTACGTTAAGAGCAAACGAACTGGCCGTGGACCCCTAGCAATCATGTCACGGACCCCTAAGGGGTCCATGGACAACACTTTAAGAAACCCTCCTTTAGGGTGACGCAGATGCCAGATGACTTAGGGAGCGACCACACCGGTGCTCAACGCTGCGTATACGTGTTGACGTATCGTATGCGTCACGTATTCTTCATACATTTTGCTGCGTTTTACGGTGCGTTAGCGTATTTTGAGCAGCGGTGTGTCGCACCTTAAAATCGCAATTTCATGTTGCGAATGCTGTTTTACTCAAATATGCAGCCTGACAGGACTCAAAGCCAATGTATAACATTTAAGAAAACAAGGAAAACTAAATTCAATTGGAAATCTGTAACACACACGCCTTTCTTAGCTTTTAATTAATTTGTTTTCTAGGTATATATAAATTTAGTAAGTAGATGAAGTAGTAAGCACATACAATAAAAGTGTTCGCACGTTCGTTGACAGTACCGTCAATTAAGCGTTGATAAGGCTGATGGATACGGCCCGCCTGTCGTCGTACCGTCAGCGGACGCAATTATTTCAAGTATTATAAAAAAATTACCGGCCAAGTGCGAGTCGGACTCGCGTTGCAAGGGTTCCGTACATCACAAGATTTAAAAAATTTTTTTTTCTAACGGATCGTTTTTGACGTTTCATAAAAATAAGCTGATTTGATTTTTGTCAAATACCGTATAAGTCCGACTCACGCTTGACTGCACATTTCTAATAGGTTTTCCTGTCATCTGTAGGTAAAGAACTATTTTGTGTATTTTTTTCAAAATTTTAGACAGTCGTTTCGGAGATGAAGGGGGAATGGTCATTTTTTGGCTATTTTCTTAAATATTTTCTAAACGAATTATTTTAAAATTACAAAAAAATAATATTTTAGATGCACAGCTCTTTCATTTGATATGTAACACGATAGTATATGCAAAACTATATTTTTTAATTTTCTCATTTCCCCCCCAAAAGTGGCCCCCATGTTTAAAATTCATTTGTTTGCGTTACATGGTCCTCTTTGGGTCACAAACTTACATATGTGTACCAAATTTCAACGTAATTGGTTCAGTAGTTTCGGAGAAAATAGGCTGTGAAGGACGGACAGACAGACGCACGAGTGATCCTATAAGGGTTCCGTTTTTTCCTTTTGAGGTACGGAACCCTAAAAACAAAAAAAAACCGTTTCATTCTTTCGTTAATGTTTAGAATGGACCTTCATGGAAGTAGGCTATATATATCCCTTCAAAATAAAAGTTTTGTAGGAAACCACGGGCACAAATGGTGAAGTATATAATGGAAATACAGTGAATAGGTACTAAGTGAATTTAATTATAACTGTTTGGCCGCATCTCACGCGGAAGAGTGTGGAAATTCGCCCAGCTCCACGAAACAGCGGGCTTAGGAGATCTGTCGCCAAGTTTTAAAGCTAAACCTAGTTTTGATACGTCGCTGACGATCCAGATGTCATACGGTCACACTCCCAATTCCCAATTTGACTAAACTGGGATCAGTATTATTCAGTTCTTCTTTATTTAGGATAATTTAACCCTTTACTTCGCAATTAAAAATAAACCTGAGTTCAAGCCTCGTGCGCAACATCTAGAGCAAAAAAAGACTACAAAATCTGGAAAAGGACAGACAAAAATTGTGTTGTTTATACTTTATATTGCGAATTAAAGAGCAAAAGACATCTCGATTCTTGATTGGTCAATTCCCTTCAAGCTGTACAATTAAATTAATTAAGCGTAAGAATTATAAGGAGTTACTAATCCCATTCTTACATATAACATATATATATATATATATATATATATATTCATACTTCATCGAATAATGACGATGGTTGTTCAACTTGAACAACGATTCTCTTTACTCCCTTACGTTTATTTAGAAAAAATACGCGTTTTTTTCTTTAAGACTTGGCCCTTATTATTTGCTGTAGCTTTTGGATTAGTTCTAAATTCTACCAACATTTTTATTCTCACAAGTTTTCCTTTGGTTGCGAGCCACATGTGAAAGAAAACAATGGGAAATTGTTTTTGCGAGACAAGATGAGAACTAATGCGTTGACAGGATTAATAAATTAACATATGTAGAGATAATGATAATGTATGATTATTACTGAATAAATGATATGATATGATATTACTATGAATAGTATTAATGGATCCCCTGGGATCCTGAATATCTATTTCAATAAACACCATCATCGTTTTTACAGGAAGTGCCCTAGACGAGACCGGGGTCCGCTTTGGTACTTAATTATAGTAAGTACGTGTACCTTTTGGCGTAGGTAGGGTAGGCGGGAGCTCAAATACCTCGGTAAGGCAGCGACCACACCGGCAGTGCTTAACGCTGCGTATATGCGTTGACGTGTCGCATGCGTCACGTATTCTTCATACATTTGCTACATGCTGCGTTTTACCACTTTACGGTGCGTTAGCGTATTTTGAGCAGCGGTGTGGTCGCACCTTAAATGTAAATTTCATTCTGTCACGCGAAGTTCATTTTCACTGGTCCAGAAGAAGTAGTGTAGTATGCATGTCCCTTTTCATCAAATGAAAATTCTCACGAAAGCACATCCCAAACAAACAAAAATTACTCTTGTAGTTAATATAATGCAAAAAATAATCTATATATATAAAATAAGACTTCCTGACTGATTCATCATCGCACAGCCGAAACTACTGGGACTAGAAACTTGAAATTTACACCAGGACTTAGGATAAGACGGGGTTTTGGGGGGTGTCAAATAGGGGTGCAATGTTTGTATGGGGGAAACATTATTTTTTGATCCTTGAAACTTTGTAAAAAGATTACTTATTAAGATACAAAAAAATTACTTTCAGCGTTTTAGAAAATTTCACAAACAACACAGTTAAACAGGGGTGAAAAAGTTTTGTATGGAGGAAACTTTATTTGTTGAGCTAGGAACTTGAAACTTTGTAGAAAGATTACTTATTGGAATACACACAAAAAAAAGGGTCCGCTTAGGGGGCACAATATAAGAAACTTTGTTTTTTTTTACCAAAAGTGAAAATTATACAGGGTGAATTTTTAATGAGTGTCCAAATTCAAGTATATGATTCTTCAGCAAAAAATATTAAACGTGTTTTTTTGTTTCATATCGTTTAGTAAGTACTAAAATTTTTAGAAATTGCTGCTTAAAGTTATCCTAAAAAAACCTTGCCGCGCGGGCACCACAGTGCAGCGGGTAGTAAGGGTTAACACGGCACGCCTCCCCCTCCCTCGCCCCCGCCCCTACCAGTACCAGTTTTTTTTTTCAAAAATTGAGTCTATTAGTGATACCAAATGCATACAAAAAAATTTGAAAAATTTCATTCGAGATGCTTATAAGCACGTTTTATAGAAATAAAAAATGGCCGAGATATTTGACCTCAAAGTCAATGGATGTGTCATTTTGGTTCTGGCGCTTCGCCGGCCGGTGCCGCGGCACGCTAGCTTCGCTCGCTCGGCTCGGGCGCTTAGAGTCGCGGTACACCTAACACTCCTCCTCGCTTCGCTCGTCGTCGTACCTACACCGACCTGCCTTGGAGGTCCAATATCTAGGCCATTTTTAATTTCAGAAAAGTTGTTTCTACAAAACATGCTTATTTTAGCGTCTTCTATACCACAGCATCATAAATAATAGGTGTCATAATGATACCACACCCATCATTATTTTCCTGTCCAAAAAACTGTGTCCACTAGGAGCCAATATCTCGGTAATTATCAAGTTTAGAGAAAAGTTGCCCATACAAAACATGCTTATTTTAGCGTCCTCTATACGATACCATAAAAAATAGATGACATAATGACACCAACCCCATCATTTTTTTTTTTAAAGTCCTGGGCCCCCTTTGCTTTAGTCCAACCGAAACTTTTCCTTTTGGCTAAAACTTGAAACTTTGTAGACAGATTACTTATTAAAATATAAAAAAAGTACTTTCAGCGTTTTGGAAAAAATTCACCCCTAAGGGGGTTAAATAAGGGTGCAAAGTATGTATGGGGGATTTTTTTTGAGCTAGAGACGTGAAGCTGTAGAAATACTACTTATTAAAGTAAAAAAAAAGCTTTCAGCGTTTTAGGAAATTCCACCCCTAAGGAGATTAAATAGGGATGCAAAGTTTGTATGGGAGAAACTTTATATTTTGAGCTAGATACTTGAAACTTTGTAGAAAGATTACTTATTTGAATACAAAAAAAGAACTGAGCGTTTTGGATAATTTCACCCCTAAGAGGGTTAAAAAGGGGTGTAAGGATTGCACGGGGAACACTGTTTTGTTTAGCTAATGACTTGAAACTTTGTAGATCGATTGATTATTATAATACAAATAAAGCAAATACAGCGTGCAGCGCTTAAGGCAATTCTGCCCTTAAGGGGGTAGAAAAGGGGTGCAAGGTTTGTATGGGGAACACTTTTTTTATTGAGGTAAAGACTTGAAACTTTGTAGAAAGATTACTTATTGAAATATATAAGAAGTACTTTTAGCGTTTTAAGAAATTCTTCCCTAAGGGGGTTAAAGTGGAGTTGAGAGCAAGACATTTGTATTGAGAGCAAGACATTTTCAAAAGTAAGAGATTTGTAACTTTCAGTTTCGACTGATTGTTTGAAGACTAGATAACTAAATTTCACGTGTTAGAAATTGATTCCATAAGGGGGTTAAAAGAAATTCAGCCCTTAGGGGCTGAATGGAGTTAGAGGTTTGTACGGGGAACAAGACAGCTTTAAGGGAATTGTAACTTCGGTCAAAGACTAGAAAACCAATTACTTAACACTGTTTTTTAAAATTCATCCTCTAACGGGGTTAAAATGTGTTGGAAGTATATATGGAGAACAAGTAATTTTTGACATAAGGGAATTCTTATAGGTCATACATATACTATATGGTAAGCCATGTATTAGTCAAAATACATAATCCGACTGCTAGCAGAAAAGTAGGTTAGGTTAAGTTAGAACCACGACCCTTAAAGACAGACCCTTACAAACAGACCCTAACAGCTACCAGAAATGTAGGTTAGGTTAGGTTAGGACTGCGATGCTCCCAGAACCGAAAAGAAGGTAATGTTTAATGTAACCTACGAGATATTTTATTAATTTAAACAGTTTATTTCGGATAATCAAAATAATTTATTCTCTACGAGTAACACCGTTAAATGGGGACGGCGGATGGAGATATTGGAGATGGAAAGTTCTACGTCTTTTAGCATTAGATAAGTTTAGTTTGCTTTCAAAACTATACAGGTAGCAAAAATGTCCAGTAATGTAGCTTTATTTAATACATTAGGAAAAAATATACAATTTCTGCAGAAAGGTCTTGATGATTCTTTAGATATTTATATGTGTAAAAACGGAGTTTTCAATTTACCAATTTAAACTAATGAACTCATCTCAACTGTTACCTTTTCCGCTTAATCCCTGAACGGATTTAGATGAAATTTTCCGTACAGATAATTTGAGATCATTATTGGATATAGGATAGTTTTTATCTCGGAAATCGTCTCTTAAGATGGTAGAACTTTGTTTGGGTCGGCGATAATTAAGGTTCCGCCCACAATAATTTAAGAGCAATCATTTTTCTAAGACCGTAACTAGTTCTACGCGGACGAAGTCGCAGGAAACAGCTAGTTAGTTTATATGGTTCCAGTTTACAAAAGAAACGAAATACAGTAAAAACTATTTTGCATGAAAGCTTAAATTCGCTGTAAGTACTTTTTTTACTATGGTATCTGAAGTTACCTAAACTAATTACAGACCTGGATATACCTCTTGTCATTGTATATGCAAAGTTTCGTTACAATCCAACACGTAGTTTTAAAATGAGAGCGTAACTACGTTTGTATGGAGAATCGAGCTTACTGCGGACTCTTAAGGCTTGTACACCCGCTAAAGTCCTTGAGCGTATGGGCGGAGCCTCGACCCTCTCCCCGCGCAAGTCGCACAACCCGCCGTCGTTTATTAAGCGTTACATAGATTAAGTTACAGACGCGTCATCGCGCATCGTTACCAATGCAAGGGTGGACGTGGGTGGGTGACATTCGTCATGCTTAATTGAAACGTGATATTTGTCATACATAAATTACATAATTGATTAAGTTCAAAAATTATGTCCCTACTATTATAATACTATTTACTTACGATTAGTGTAGTTCCGTCAGCACGGCTAGCACGAGACGGCCGCGACATACTCTCGATTTTTCTCGCACTATCGGTCTCTCTCTTATTAGAACATTAGGAAAGAGAGGTATAGTGTGAGAAAAATCGAGAGTATGTCGCGGCCGTCTCGTGCTAGCCGTGCTAGTGAAAACGAAATTCGTTCGAATAACTCTCATTGTCGCTCGAACTAGCAAGCGCGACAGAGAGGGAGATACACGAACGAAGTTCGGTTTCGTTTCGCGGTAGGCCCTCAGCACGCCTAGCACTAGACGGCCGCGACATACTATCGATTTTTCTCGCACTATACCACTGTTACTAAATATTCTAATAAGAGAGAGACGAATAGTGCGAAAAAAATATAAAGGTAATAATAATAATCCATACCTATTGTTGCCCTTAGGCCATTTTTTAATGTCGCTATTAATAGGGGCCCATCTAGCAGTTAGCGAGTCACCGTCTGCCAGAGATAAAATGTGAAACAGTTTTATTGTGCAGGCGTCCGATGTTTCATGCTGGGCTATTGGACCCAGCTACTAGTCCATAATTTTCACCCAATAACCCGTTTTATTTAGATTCCATCAACTAGCAATAGACTCTTACACCCCAGCGGGTGCTGCTGTTTCTGTGTGCGTCCCATGACACGGGCAGAGACAGCATCCGCTTGGTGTACTCCTTGCATTTCATTAAATTGTCAAAAGGGCCTCTACGTGTTGGCTCAGAGTTTCACGCACGCCTCCCAAAGGTCCGGGACATCATTGTCCCGTGAGCGGGAAAGATATATAATCCATACTATCCATACTTCCATATCCATACTCCATACTAATATTATAAATGCGAAAGTGTGTCTGTCTGTCCGTTACCTTTTGTGTAAGTGTAAGGTTGTTAAGTTTTAAACTAATTTTCGGTATATTTATTACGTTCTACTTCCTTGATTTGATGATAATGGCGTGTACAGTCAGCATCAGATAGTTAGTAGCATCCAAAGTAGCCAAATATATCGTAACACATTCTGTATATCGTAAGACTATTTCGATCAATGTACGTTCCGATATACACCGTGGGCTGTTTAAACCTGACCGATTTTAACCATAGGTTCCTTAGCTAAAATAGAGTAAAAAAAGTCGTACAACATGTAGTCCGAAAATGCATAGTTTTTTAGAAAATCGCAATTTTAAGTATTTAACAAATTGAATAATCTCAAGTATAACGCACCCTAAGAATGTGACGTAATTATTTGCACTTAATTTTTTCTACGCAGAATCACAAAAATCATTATTGGCCAGTATCTTGTTCCTAAGTTTGGTGTTCAATTACAGAAAGGTTTTATTACGGAATGTAATTTTACGTATAACGAACACGCCATTTACCGCTGAGTGCCAGTGTAGTTAGTACTCGTATTATGTATCAAATTATTATCTTTTCTTTATCACATACACGTTTATCGCTAAACTAGACTTATGTTTAGATTCTGCATTTTATCAATTATCACTAGAGTGCAACCTATTATACCTACATAGTACATTACGATAATAGAACTGGCCGGTAAATTGAACTTAAATAATGTCAATAACGTCAATGTCTAAAATTAAAGATTCGTTCACAGTGAACTGCGATGCCTAATTGATTTACTTTGTTTCAAAAATTAAAAAAATATAAACTCGTAATTGGACATATGTTCATATAACATTTTTTACTTGAAATCTCGTCAGGAATATGTGGTTGAAATCGGTCGGGTTTAAACAGCCCACGGTGTATTTGGCTAACTTGGCTGCTACTAACTATATTATGCTGACTGTACAGAAATCGGCCTCGGGTAAATATATACTTATAGATTAGTTGTACGTTAACCATACTTTGTTTCATATCAAATAATAACTCTGTATCTAACTTGGAGTTGGCATGCAACCCATAGGTAGGTACTTACAATATTTGCCAAGCCCACTATTTTTATTAACACTTGACAGTCATTAATACGAGCAGATAAAACAATATTGTTTTTATAGTTGTTCATGCTCCTAAGCAATAGATATTGTAAATATATTTACTATTAAAATGACTGGTTTTAGCGATTTCCCAATTTTGATGCTGTTTAGATATTTGATACTTTGGTATTTACTTGTTTATTCTTTTTCCTCTTCTTGTAAAATATCTTGATATTACGTATTTTCCTCCTGCGCTTACTTAACCCCAAAGACCCAAAATAATTATTGAAAAATTTGTGAGACCTAAGCTAAGACGTACTAACTCTAGTATCGTAAGTTTGTATGTTACAAACAATCTATGGGCAAACTGGCCTGAAATAAAGAATTTATTATTATTATTTCCCATCTTGAACTAAAAACTAAATCTAAACTATACCTACGTAAATATTAATTAGGTACAAACGCCAACACAGTTAACTGACCATCCTGTATTTATACAAGAACCTTGTTACAAAGGACATAAAGGAACATAAAGTGCACGGGTCAGTCAGCTGTCTTGTCTATAGTACCTACTACTTTACAAACCACGAAATATATTGTCCACTCTATGCAACAAAATTATCTGTCACTAGAAACTAAACTATACGCAAATGTTTATTAGTTACCTACTATACGAATCACAAAACGGATTGTCCACTCTATGCAACAAATATAGTCCACAATTTCCACAAATATTTAAAAATTTCAGCGCAGCGCAAATTGACACAGGTCCGTCATGCAACGTGTCTCGTCCCGCACTGACCGTATGGACGAAAACGGGGAGGCGTAGGAACTTTGGCGGAATATTTCAGAAAACGAGATAATTTTTTAAGAAAATTAAGAAAGTTAGAAAATGATGCCCTTGTTCATTATTGTATAAAGAAAGTTATAAAATTTCATATTATTCTGATAAAAAATGGAGCAGTAAAATGGTTACAAGTGAAAAAATAGGGGTGACTTTAGATTTCTTTTTCTCTAATTTTTATTGTTAAAATGGATTTCTACGAAAACTATGACCCGTCGCATATCTTGCAGATTATGATATATTTGATATATTTTTTCCGAGAGCAAAAATGTTACGTTATAATGTATAAAACGGTTACAAAACAACTCATTTTCACGAAAATTTCGAATGTGCAGCCTTAATAACTAAAAGCACATTTCAAGCTTCCACTTGCTTCCACATATATAATGCTACGTAACATCATGTTAACAAAAATCTAGAAATTATACAGAGTGAATTTTTAATGAGTGTCCAAATTCAAGTATAAGATTCTTCGGCAAAAATTATAAAATAAGGGTTTTTTGTTTAATATCATTCAGTACTATAATTTTTAGTAATTGCTGCTTAAGTTATCCCAAAAAAACCTTACCGCGCGGGCACCACAGCGGATAGTACGGGTAAACACGGCACGCCTCCCCCTCCCCCGCCCCCGCCCCGCTATGCGCGGCACTGAATCCCGAGTAACCACACTGTACGGAGTGTACGGTTAATTCTTTTGGGATAGACAATTTATAATTTAAAAAATACCTACCAGTTTTTTTTCACAAATGGAGTCTATTAGTGATACAAATGCCTACAAAAAATTTGGACACTCATTAAAAATTCACCCTGTATGATATCACACTATACAGAAGGTCAGCAGAACAGTAAAGAGAGATGACGTTAAGGATATTGTCATAAACATATGAAGCAATTGAAGCACAAGCAAACACTTAAAACTGGCCTACAAACACCTACGTTACACAGGTACTTACTCTGATTGCTATGATGGCTTAAGTGGTAGAGATCGACGTGGCCCCAACATAACATGTTTACACTAGGCAGGGTAAAATATCGTTTAAATTTTTAACCCAATATTATTATTATTTTTAACATGAAAATATAAAATATCTGTAAGTAGGCACCGCAAATACATTTCTTTGTGTAGGTATGTAGGCAATTTTGTACAGTTTTATAATACCTAAATATTATAATAAAGAGAATAATATTGTAAGTATTATCGTCGTCTTGTAGCTTTGCTTAGGTTGGTATTAGGGTTGCCAACCGTACTATATTATATAGTATTGTAATATATTTTGACTCTTTGTATTGTACTATATACTGTTGAAGAAATATATATTTAGTACACGAAAATACTATATTTTGAGGGACCTTACGAAGTCCTCTTCTTTCTCGTGTGAAGGGATCAAAAAAAAAACTTAAACTAAATTTTGTTTTGCCAATATTTTGCCACCACTATCGCACGGGGTGTAGCTTTCCTGAGGTCTTCCTCAGTGCACGAAGCCGGACACAGGGAGCACTGCGTCATGTGCTGAGTCGTCTGAACGGTGCCACATTCGCAGAGTACGTTGTTATCTCCTGGTCTGATTCCCCATTTCTTTCCCCATTTCTCATTCCCCATTCCTA
The DNA here is from genome assembly GCA_947049275.1 of Epinotia bilunana. Taxonomy (NCBI): domain Eukaryota; kingdom Metazoa; phylum Arthropoda; class Insecta; order Lepidoptera; family Tortricidae; genus Epinotia; species Epinotia bilunana. Next base: position 4,695,729 of record OX346274.1, read on the forward strand.
AAACCTTACGAAGTGCTTCAAATTGTCGAGATTTTTTACTAAATAGCAACAATGCCCAGCCAAGTACTATATTTTTTACAGTGTACTATGTTTTTGTCGTTTTTTATGGAAAATACTATATCCCCCAAAAATAGTTGGCAACCCTAGTTGGTATGGCTACTAGGTTGATTTGTGTAAGATTGTCCGAAATGGTCTATTTATCAAGCACAAAAAGTCAAGTTTAAGTACTACAGTGATGTTACCTATTATTGATGTAAATGTAATAAATATGTGTATTTTCGTCTGTCACTCAGTGATGCCACTGCAAATGACTGGGAGTAATACAGTCCTTCAGGTACTACTTGACTTGCAGAAAAGATATTTGAATTTTGAAATATTGCTTAGTTTTACAGTCAAAACTACATCTGGTTATTTTTAAGGGTTCCGGACCAATGAGACAAAACCGTCCAAGTGCGTGTCCGGCCACGCGCAGGGTAGGGCTCCGTAATTGCCCGTCGGTCTTAGTTACATCGATGTGCGGTGCGGTTGCGTCGGCCGAATTTGTACGAAAATTGGCCTTTCCAAGTACACATTAAGTTGGTCGACTATTACTCGGTAACTACTAATGCCTACTTGTCCGTGACAGTTTTCCTTTTAAATTCATTATATGTACTATTACCACGATTTTTTTCACATATATCTCGCAAACGAATCACTGATTTGAATAATATTTGCTATCCAACGAAATTGGTGAAAAAAATAAAAATAATGCAGCGTCGTGACGGGTATAGTGTATGAAAGTTTGCCTCGACGCGCAGGTCAGACTCGCACTTGACCAGTTTTTTTATACCAAAAACTCGCATCTATATTCATTTTTATGTAACAATCAAAATAGGGAGCATACTATTCATATTTGAGTGTTTCATTGCATACCATAACGTTGTTAAAAGACAAAGAAAAGAGACAATATATACAAGATATTTTCAGAAATCAGTCACGTACATGGCCTAGGCTAGACCTTCTCTCACCTAACAAAGCCAAGGCTTCAGCAATCATCAAAGCTAATATCCACGTCCATCGGGATATGATCGCATCATCCATAATTTTGGACATTCCATATTTATAAGCCCCAGGGTCATGCCTGACAAAAGATAACAAAGCGTGGGCGGTCACCGAACAATTAGAGAAGATCCCTTGCTCTTTTTAGGGTTCCGTAACCAAAGGCTAAAAACGGGACCCTATTACTAAGGCTCCGCTGTCTGTCTGTCTGTCCGTCTGTCACCAGGCTGTATCTCGTGAACCGTGATGGTTAGACAGTTGAAATATTCACAGATGATGTCTTTCTGTTGCCGCTATAACAACAAATACTAAAAAACCGGCCAAGTGCGAGTCGGAGTGGGGCTCCCATACGACAGGCATGATTTTTTTGCCGTTTCTATAGATAATGGTACGGAACCCTTAGTGCGCGAGTCCGACTCGCACTTGGCCGGTTTTTTATTTGTTATTATGACTTTTCCGTTGCCCGAAGCTCGGAACTTACGATCATGCAATCAGATATCAACTTGGAGTCGAAAGAATGAGAAGTGTAACAGAACCGACAATGTTAAGAGTCCGCAGTAAGCTCGGCCGAATTTCACCTTCCCATACAAACGAAGTTACGCTCTAATTTTAAAACTTAGTGTTGGATTGTGACGAAACTTTGCATATACAACGGCATGAAGTATATCCATGTCTGTAATTAGTTTATATGGTTCCAGTTTATAAAACAAACGAAATACAGCAAAAACAAGTTTTGTATGAAAAACTTAAATTCGCTTTTTTTTTTCTTTACTATGGTATCTGAAGCTACATTAAACTAGTTACAGACATAGATAGCAAAGTTTCATTACAATCCAACAAGCAGTTTTGAAATGAGAGCGTAACTACGTTTGTATGGAGAATCGAGCTTACTGCGGACTCTTAATATCAAAGATTTGACATTTGACTGACGGGAGCCTAAAGACTTCTATCCGTTCCATAAAAGTAAACATTGCCTTTTTTGCATTAAGTATAGTATACTAGCTTCCGCCCGCGACTTCGTCCGCGTGGACCCGGGATAAAAACTATCCTATATTTTAATCCAGGCTATAAACTATCTTCGTGCAAAATTTCATTCAAATCGGTTCAGCCGTTTAAGCGTGATTGAGTAACAAACATCCAAACATCCAAACATCCAAACATCTAAACTTTCGCATTTATAATATTAGTAGGATAGTAGGATACTTACGTAACTGTTTATTTTATTTGTGAAGACTAACGCACGTTTTTCTAATCCTATATGGATATAGAATTAGAAAAACGTGCGTTAGTCTTCATGCGATTTCAAGGAAAACCAAATCGAAGTGGAAAAAAAAGAATTCTAAACTTTCTTGTATATTTTTATCAACAAGGTATTTTCAATGAGATTTGTTATACATTTAGTTAAATATAATATATAAATAAAATAAACAGTTACGTAAGTATCCTACTATCCTACTAATATTATAAATGCGAAAGTTTAGATGTTTGGATGTTTGTTACTCAATCACGCTTAAACGGCTGAACCGATTTGAATGAAATTTTGCACGAAGATAGTTTATAGCCTGGATTAAAATATAGGATAGTTTTTATCCCGGGTCCACGCGGACGAAGTCGCGGGCGGAAGCTAGTATACTATACTTAATGCAAAAAAGGCAATGTTTACTTTTATTGTTGTTAATAAAAAGATACCATGGGGTATGTACAAATGAATTTGCAATTAGTTAAACAAAACTAAGTAGTTATAATAAGTTTATTTTTGTTAATTTAACATGTTCCTTTTAAACTATTTCAGGTCATGGAAACAATTTTATTTGCAATTTTTCGAGTATTACTCGATGTAAGTACTAAAAAATATGGTTTTTATTGGAAAACACACCTACTCTTTTCAAGTATTTGCAAAGCACATCTCTGAAACAGAATACGGACTACAAAGCACCTGTCAGGTATTATGTAGTCTATATTAAAAACTAGGGTACAGTACTCGAGCTTAATCTATGGCCTCATCTATGGGCCGAGATGTAGAGCAAGGTTGCCGCAATTATAAACGATTGTATGGATCTTCGGAGCGGTGCAAGGCACAGGCCGTTTCCAAACTTGGCGGGCGCACTACCTTTATCAACTTTTTTTAATTGTCTGAATTCAGGCTATGGAATGAAATCTTTCAAAATACACTATTTATGAAGTATTAAGCATAGGTAGGGCGAAACGAACATATAGTTTGTTCGTTTTATAGGTTTTAAAATAGGACAACATTTAAAGTTAATGGGTAGGTACAAGATGATAATTAACATTAACTAAATTAAAACGAAGACTAAATAACTGGATTGCAATGCTGATGCGTTGCGTTGCGCGAGAAAGCCGCCATCTGTAGTTCTAAAATAAGTTCGTTACTTAGGATGGAAATCTAAAGCAAATTGGAATAAGTACTTTATTAAATTGATAAGTAAATTGTATTATTTAACGAAATTATTAGCCCCGCCCCGCCCCGGCTTCGCACGGATACTATATTATACATATTGAATCACTATCCATTAAAAACCGCATCAAAATCCGTTGCGTAGTTTTTAAAGATCTAAGCATACATAGGGACAGACAGCGGGAAGCGACTTTGTTTTATACTATCTATGTAGTGATTAAAAATGCCTGATTTGTTCAAAACTGGAATAACAGGACTTACTGCGACCATAGTTATATTTCGATGGGAATTTCGGCCAATTATCGGCCTACGGACGGTTGCAAGTCGAGAAGAAACCCTAGCGCGTTGCCAACCCTTTATTAAATATACGAATTAGCTTTGTTGACAGCTAGAGAAAAATGCAGGTCTTTTCACTCTCAACACAGAGCATTGATAGATCTGGCGTTCTTACTCGGGTCATACACAGATATAGGTACGCCTGTGGACATTGTTAAAGTTAAAAGGGCTACAAAGCCTAATTTTTGGTTGGACCCTTAATCCGCATAAAACGCCGTCTCCTATTGTATAATATTCATTAAGTATCTATGCGATAAAAACATTATTGACATGCATGCTCTTGCGTATTTGACCACAGGAAAAACTAATTTTGTTTTAAACGCAGTGGTATGCACTCACTCCCAGAAAACCACACCACACCACATACCTACCTAAAGAGCAAGTAGTGGCGCGCTGGTGTTACTAGGTATGGCTGCGGTCTTCTGTAACTTCTGCCCCCCTATTTCTGTAACTTGTTTAAAGCTCACCTCAACGCTCATACACAAATAAATCTTGACACCGCGATGCGTAGTTACTAAGCATAGGTAGAGGTCTAGTTTCGTGACGGGTGACCGGCGGGGTAAGCTGCATTAGCGCGTAGCGAATAACAGCCATGTACGGGACTTCTAAACATAAACGGGCAACCATAGATATATATTGCGGGCAACATTTTTACGGCAATGTGTGGCCGGCAAGCCACACATTGCCGTTGATGTGCATCTTGTTCTAGCGTACAAAGTCAGCGTAAGACAGCAATAGTTGCCGGACAGAAATTGCAGGAAAATGTGGCCCGTTTAGAAGCCCCAGGTCTAGGTATTTCAGAAGAGCCGTGTAGACTCAGGCAAGAATATATAGGTCTCCCCGGCTGTAGTAAAAGGCGACTTAAGGGGGTCAACGGGGTCGCCAGTGATTTTTGTGGTGGGGGCCACAGCACTTGGTCAGCCCCCCTATTCTGTAACTGGTTTTAAGCTCACCTCAACGCTCACCCACAAATATATCTTGACACCGCAATGCGTAGTAACCAAGCGTAGGTAGAGGTCTAGTTTCGTGACGGGCGACCGGCGGGGTGAGCCGCTTTAACGCTTAGCGAATAACAGCCCAGGTACCCCAGAGAAGGCGACGAAGGTGTCCGGAACGAGCCCGCAGGGCAATCCGCGAGGAGGGCTCTATTTAGTGCGTTCAACCTGAGATCCTAAGAGTCCTCCGAATTGCTTAGCGTAGATGGCGCGCGGCTGAAGTGTTTTTAGTGGGTAGAAATACCACATAACCCAGACTTCCCCCGTGAGCTGGGTACCTGGTTCATGGCCGCTCCCCACAATGGGCCACCCTGACCCATCATCATACAGGACGCAACTATGCGTTAAAGGGAGTAAGACATATTTATGTCTCGTTCTACCGCATAGCCGCGTCCTGTATGATGGGTCAGTACAGTATGGCCCATTGTGTGGAGCGGCCATCACAGGTTTTCTCCACGAAAAAAGAGGTATAACAAAACCACGACAAAGCCCTAATACCAGTATGAATGACGAGTTCACATTTTGGTATCGCTTAACATTTCTACACCATTCATATTCAATTACCATTCATTACCTATAAAAATATACAGTTTATCTATGAACTTTTCTTTTCAAAAGTCGTTCAGTTAAGACTCGAACAGGCTCCATCTTGCACCACTCACTAATAACATACAAAAGACTTATTGTTTTTACATATATCAGATCATGTCTTATATCAACACTGCAACCGAAACAATCCAACCACATCACACATCCAATATAATTTGACCTCTATAATCATAACAACTAATGGCAATTAGAGGTCTCATTTACACTGGGTTTTTTGTCGCTTAGAACTTTCTGTCGTCACATAAGGGGGTGTTCTGTGCATAAAGGCCGATAGGCGGATCGAAATGCTAATAATTGGCATTGTATATGTTAGGCAATATCATCTTACAGGTGGCAAGGTCAGATAAGGTGCTGATATGAGACTGTCAACTTATTCACTGTCCAAAAGGGCTTATCCGCCAATGGGAGATGAAGTTAGGTTATTTCTAATCGGAATTGCTGTTATGAAATGGATTTAAGTATTGGAATTAATAGGGTGTTATAGAACAGTAAGTTACACTGGTTACGTGGATGTAAATATGTGTCCTAGTTAATGTCGCCGACTGACGAGTTGACGTATACTTATAAATACCTATTTTATTATTACAAGCTTTTATTTAGTTTCACCTGTCTGTCTGTAATCAAATCTTGCAAGTTAAATTTGACCCACTTCCCGGTGACCGATTGAGCATAAATTTGGGGTGTAAGTATAGTTTGGATGACAATTCAATATTATGGTACCATTGAGCTGATCTGATGGTGGAGACGGAAGGTGGCCATGGGAATTTAGTACTTAACCGACGTAACCCCGTTGAGTTTGGGCTCGTTAGAATCGTCTCAATGAGTAGTTGATGATGGTGTACAGAAAAGCACAGTCGGCAATAAAAGCTTACTGTACCAAAAATGAAATTTTTGACAGAAACTTTTTTTTTTTCTTAGATACAACTACAAGAGCCGCTATAGGCCGGCACCAATGCTACACAGTCCGCTGGCGTCCATACCGCGACCTTATTGAGCTTAGGTACTTTGATTGACTTTGATTTGTGTAAAAATGCCCCAGCGGCGCTACCACGAATATCGAATCTCGAAGTTCGTACCCTATGTAACAGTATGCACTATGCAACCGTAACAGACAGAGGTCTGTCGCTCGAGTACTAAAGCTACCGCGCCTACCGCGAAACGAAATCAAACTTCGTTCCTAATCTCCCTCTGTTGCACTTGCTATACTAGTTCGAGCGACAAATACGGATGGATAGCTACCTACATTAGCTACACGAACGAAATTCGTTTTCGTTTCGCGGTAGACCCTCAGAAGTGCGATAGAGACGGAGATATACGAACTTCGAGATTTGATTTTCGTGGTTAAAGCTCTGATTTTTCGTTATTTAGGCGCATCCAACACGCGACTCAACATATTGAAGATGAAGCCACTCAACATTGGTCATGCGTTGTCATATTGCCGGTTGCACTGGTAAGTTTGACACTGAGAATAAGTTTCTGACAAAAATGACATTTTTGGTACAAGCTTTTATTACCGACTGTACTTTTCTGTATACCATCATCAACTACTCATTGAGACGATTCTAACGAACCAAAACTCAACGGGGTTACGTCGGCTAAACCAAACTATACTTATACCCAAAATTTCAGCTCAATCGGTCACCGGGAAGTGGGTCAAATTTAACTAGCAAGATTTGTCCCATAAAAATGGATCTGAAAATGGCGTCCGCTCGCATGCTATTTTCAGATCCATTCTTTATCTGAACACACATACTAACAGGGCAAGTTAAATAAAAGCTTGTAAAAAAGCATAGCAACTAGAGATGCGCCGAATATGGGTTTCAATACGAATATTCGGTCCAGGGGGCCTACCGCGAAACGAAAACGAACTTCGTTTGTGTATCTCCCTCTCTGTCGCACTTGCTAGTTCGAGCGACATAGAGGGAGATACACGAACAAAGTTCGTTTTCGTTTCGCAGTAGCCCCTCAGTTGTTGCCGAATGTAGAACCGAATATTCGGCCGAATTACTCGGTTCAACGTAATGCCTTCATCCGTTGTGATTTTTATCATAATTTGTGATAAAACAGACTAATGCAATGGTAAAAAAAAGTTAATTATCAAAGCGAAATATTGACAATAAAGCAAGTTAAATAACAATAACAATGTGTTAGAGACCGCCGACTGTCCAAAAAGTGAGAACGAATGAAAAATGAATTATATCAGATGCTGGCCATCTAGTGTCGAATAGCCAAGGCTTTAAAATAAAAACTATGAACAGTTTAAAAGTAAAAACTTGACGTTAACTTTTAAGATTTTTATTCAAATCTGCACGTCTAGCACACGACGGCCGCGACATACTCTCGATTTTTATCGCACTATACATCTTTTTTTAAGTGTTCTAATAAGAGAGAGACGGATAGTGCGAGAAAAATCGAGAGAGCTCGCGTGCCGTTGCGTGCTAGCCGTGCTGGTATTACAAAAAACACAACAAACTGCACGGCTAGCACACGACGGCGCGCGAGCTCTCTCGATTTTTCTCGCACTATCCGTCTCTCTCTTATTAGAACACTTAGAAGAAGAGGTATAGTGCGATAAAAATCGAGAGTATGTCGCGGCCGTCGTGTGCTAGACGTGCTGTTTACACATATCAATAAATTGTTGCTTCTTGAATAATCATAAAACCCGATACAAGCGACATCTGTCGCCGAGTAGTGGTTCTAAGATGACACTAGACCACCAAAACGTCTTGACCCGTGAAGACGTGTAAGTTATAAGTATGTACATCTCAAGATATACTGGTTATTTATACACGACACCTGTGTGTCGGCATCCTTTGTATTGAAGCCGAAAATGTCGGCTTTCTTTGACCATTTCGCCGACTCGTTTTTCTAGTTGTCGAATTTGCCGATATTTTGTCATTCGCCGAGGATTCGTGATCGAGTGAGGACCGGTTTTAAAAATAGTTTAAATATCATTTTTTGTTAGTTTCAGTTTATTGGTGTATTTCAAGGATTATTGGTGAGTGTTTAATAATGGCAGATTGATATGTTTACCATATAAATAATCACTAATTGACTGCATGCTGCACTATATTCATAATTTCTACAAAATTATACCTATCCCTTTACCTTTCGTTGATTTAGTTATTCCAATTCATTACTAATAGGAAGCATTTTCTCGTTTATCAGATAAGATTGATTGATATTTTTACCATATAAATAATCACTGAATGGTTTCATGCTATACTACATTTATGGTTTCAAAAATATTATATCCCTTTCCTTTCATCGAGTTAATATTTCAATTGATAAGATGATAAGTTATTATTTCGAATTTACCGCGCCGCTATTCATTTCCCTTAGCTTGAAATCAAATCATATGCCGGACTTATTTCTTCGATGACTTTTAGTTGAAATCATATTTTAACTTTCAATTCAAATGTATTTACGACCCACGGGAACTGCAATTTAACATATTTTATAAATAAAAGTAAGATTTTCGACTGTCCTTGAATTTCCGGCCGTCAGTACTTTTCGTGGAATGTACAATAGGTATAAACTTACCCGACGTAAGATCCACGATCGCGTAAACTTTAAAAAGATGTAAAATGTCTTGTTGAGTGTTTTCAAATGAAATTTTAATATATTTGTGATTTTCCAGCATAATGCAGCCATCGAAAAGCATGATGGACTACATGATGGAATTAAATAGGTTGTTTCCGAAAACACCCGAAAATGGTAAGCATCTTTTTCTTTTCTCGCCATAAAGTAGTGAATTTCATGTGTAAATATGCAAGGGAAAGTGATAACGATTCATTATTACATGTACTTTAGTTAACGTTTATAAATCTATTTTTAATTAATTTACGTAATATTACGCGTGTGACTTCTGTCAATGTAATAAAGACCATTATCGAATGCATTCATTGTTGATCCAATTTTACTGTAAATATTCTTATTATGATGTTGGTTTCCAATTAGACAATGTTATAATATACTTTCATCCAACTAGATTTATTTACTTCTACAAAGATATCGATTTTGTGAATAGAGCATTATCTATTTATCATTTTGAAATGGTCTAACATGACGACTCTGACCTTGAGTGTTTTTTATGCGATCGTATTTTGGTTTCCTATTTTGCTCGACACCAGATACTTCTTAGTTTAGTAGTTAAATGACTTCAGATACAGATACCCTATGAACAAGCCTTTTGCATTAACTCTGGTCCAGTCCATATCACTATCTCACTCCGTCTTATAACTGCATCCAGCTCTTGCAGAACATTCGCTTCCTTCTCACTCAAACATGCTGCTGTGTCCCTTTCGTCTGTATCTAAATTAGGCAGATAAAAACCCCAAGGTTACGTGCCTGTCTTTGCACCGCCTAAGGGTGCCTTTCCACCAGAGATGTGCCATGGCATGCTATGCTATGTTTTCATACATTTGAAACGTAGCTCCAGCTACAGCTACGTTTCAAATGTATGTAAACATAGCATAGCAAGCTTAGCACATCTCTGGTGGAAAGGCACCCTAAGTGGCCTTGAAATGTCATAAATGGCGGCCTCTATGTAAATACTACATACGATACCAAGGCGGCTCACTCCGTGATTTCGTCGCACCGCTACGAGTGCATACCGGCCCCGCCGGCCGGTTTGTTAGCGCTGCTGCGGCACGCATGCGTTCTATGCGCGCGTTGCATGTCTGTCGTTGCATGCGCTAGAAAGGGGTGGCCAGGTTAGGCTCGTTCGGCATATCTAAACAGGGGATTTGTTAACAGAGAACCTTCTGTATGTAGTACTATTATTTATTCTGTTCATAAATTGCGGAGCAACCTTGACAATATTTCGAACTTGTTGTACATTATAAACCTGCTTTCTCATTCCAGATATGTACACACCTACACCAACTTTCCAAACACGATTCGGCCCCACACCGAACCACTCCTCAAGCTCAACTGACTCATTCTCACCGGAAAACTTTCCGGAAATCTCCTTCCGTCCCAAATACCAACCGGAACACAGATCTGAAACACCATTCGCATTAGCCAGACGTCCCATCGTAGGCCGGAAGATCTTAGGAAACCCAGAGCAGAAACCATTGCCCAGCCAAGAACCAAGCTTTGATGAAAGACTGCAGTCTCCGATGAGACCTTGGGAGCATACTCCACCCAGTACCGAGCAAAAGAACTACATGAGAAACTATGAACTATTCCCGGAAACTAGGGGAAACGAGTTCAAAACGCCTGTAAAGACTCCATCTAACATATCACCGGTGTCTTCCATGTCACAGAGTTCCCCGGTATCAAATTATGGGATGTTCACAACACCGTATTTCGGCTTGGCGAATTCTCCGATACCTATGTCTCCGATGAATTTAGGGGCGAGCTCATCACGTTTACCTGAGGTATGTATCTCTTCTGTTCCGAACTGCTCTATCTTTATCTTCTACGACCCAAGACGTGTCTGTCTGTGTATCTGTCTGTGGTATCGTAGCTCCCAAACAGACGACCGATTTGAATGCGGTTTTTTTGTGTCATAGATAATTTTATCGCGAGTGTTCTTAGCCATGTTTCATGAAAATCTGTTGAGCCGTGTTTGAGATATTGGACTTTGAAATTAAAATGTCGGGGGTTTCGTAACTTTTCAAAGTTGTGATTATTTTAAAGTAAAGTGCCCTAAATGCGTTGAAAACTAAACTGAAACATAGGATGTCATTGGAATTGGAATCTTGTACTGGTCGGTTGTAATGTTCGAGCAAATATGAAAGGATCCACACAGCGGCGCGGTATTCTGTGCGGACCCTTTCGTATTACTTCGAACATTACAACCGGTACCGCCTCCGCGCCGCTCCGCCACCGCTGTCAGTGCGTTTCGGCCTTAAGCGATCGGTGCGTTATTCGCGTATGCCGCGCATGTGCCTCATAGAACAACAGGTCTTCAATGGAGCTAATTTAGCTAATAATCATGATCATCATCAGATCAGCCGAAAGACGTTCATTGCTGGACGTAGGTCTCCTAGCTAATAATGCTAATTTTATTGTGACGTAAATCTTGCCTCTCTCTCTGCTCGGTCCTTTGTCTGAAGATCTTCGTCATTTATTTATTTTTATTTATTTATTTATTTAAAATAATTACACAGCATTACAGTTAGAAACTAAGTCACTGTGAATTACAAATATAGTAATTACAAATTAATATATACACTGCATATTAATATATGACAGAAGAATTACGTCTATCCATCATCTCACAGTACCTTAAGCATTCACGATACACAGTTCCCCAACTACTTCCAAAGACGTCCACATCCGGTGCTGATGCAAGAAGCGCATTAAGGCTGTGTAGAGCTCTGACAAAAGGAGAGTTTTTGCGCGCTACGGTGCGCGCCTCTGGAGGAGCTAGCAGTAGCCGGTTACGCGGACGAAAATTGGTCCTAGACAGTGAGGGGACTAGCGGCGCACCGCCTGACCCACCAGCTCAGGGCAATCTGATCCACCTCGCAAGATTTTGCAAGCGCTCGTTAGTAACACACAGTTACGCCTCACCTCAAGTGAATTAAAACCTAATACGCCCAATAAAAATTTTGTGGGATATAAAAATGGATAATATCCATATTTTTTCTTATAAAGAAACCGTAAAAAGGCTTTTTGGATTTTTTCCAGTAGCAAGGTGTAAGAAGCTTCATGCGGATTCCAAATTATAGATGCTGTCTCAAGTTTGCTTCTAACTAGGGCGGTGAATATAAGTTGTATAGCCCTAGGACAGTCGAAATCACGCGCATTCCTGATCACGAACCCCAACCTTCTGAAACAATTCGCCGCTAACGCTTTTATGTGGTCATGAAAGGTGAGGCGTGAATCGAAAATGACACCCAGGTCCTTGACGTTATCTACGCGAGTTAGTAGTTCCGTCCCTAGTGTATATTTGGCTTGTATGGGATCATGTCAGGGTGGGATGCAGGTCTGTAATGCCGATTTTACACGGAGGCAGATCAGTGGGCAGCACAGTACTGCTACTGTTTGAACGCACAGAACAGTAAACAGTAGAAAGAAGACAGTACTTTTCTGTGCGTTCAAACAGTAGCAGTACTGTGCTGCCCACTGTTCTGCCTCACTGTACTGCCCACTGTTCTGCCTCACTGTTCTGCCCCCGTGTGAAATCGGCATTACGGACGAACTGTCTCCATCCGCGTCAGTACTAAATCACGAAAAACTTTTTCACGAACGACTTTATCACGAATAAACTTTATTACGAAAAGACCATATCACGAAAATTTTATCACTTAAGACTATCACGAAAACTTAATCACGAATAGACTTTATCACGAAAAATCTCAATCACGAAAACTTTACCCACGAAAATACTATATCACGAATAGACTTTATCACGAAAAATCTCAATCACGAAAACTTTACCACGAAAAGACTACCTATATCACGAATAACACTACATTACTTAGTGAGCGACTAGAAATACAGAGAAGTGGGAACAGGGACTTAGTAACAAAACCGACTTGGATCGCGGATAGGTTAGAAGACGAAAGCGGGAGCTTTGCTCCAGCTTTCGTCTTCGAGGTTATTTTTTTTATAAAAGAGCGGAAAAACCTCTGCTCATTAAAGCATTTTATTTACTAATCTTGTTTCGCAGCAATAGCTCATTAAGATTTTTCGTGATAAAGTTTTCGTGATTTAGTCTATTCGTGAAAAGTTTTCGTGATAAAGTCTTTAGTGGTTAAGTTTTCGTGAAAAAGTCTTTCTTGATAAAAATCTATTCGTGGTAAAAAATTTCGTAATAAAGTTTTCGTGATAAAGTCGTTCGTGATATAGTTTTTCGTGATAAAACACTAGCGCCGTCTCTATCGGCTCTTGTCAAGGTTGCCTATAAAAGTATAAACTTCACAATGTTCCTTTTTTTTCAGGTGCGACAGCAAATGTGTTCCTTCTGCCGCAAGAACGGCGAGACCCCGCTCGTCTACATGACACACTGTGTGAAGGAGAAGAGGGGCAACAGGAACGTGGTCACCTGTCCGATCCTGAGGTCTCACGTCTGCTCGACTTGCGGTGTTTCGGGAGACAATGCTCATACCATGTAAGTCACCTTTGATGTAAAGTACGACACATGTCCAGGTGCGACAGCAAATGTGTTCCTTCTGCCGCAAGAACGGCGAGACCCCGCTCGTCTACATGACACTGTGTGAAGGAGAAGAGTCGCGATTATTAGTAGGATTATAAATGCTCATTTCATAATTATAATGTGTCACCCTTTTAGCGCACAATTAGAGTGACCTGCGCTACACCGCAGTATGTAGCAGGTTAATTCCCATATGTAGCATAAATTATGCGTAGCACATTGACTCTGTACGCGTAGGAAGCAGTAATTGCCACTTTACAGCCAAGGGCCCGTTTCGTACCTAAAAGTTACCATATTATATATCTAAAGCTGCAACAATAACTAGTCATTATTGTTCAAGCACCTCAGTATTGCCAGTCGTAAAATTGTAACTTCTTTGGGCCACAGGGATGAAAATAATAGTTTTTTTTTTATATTTTTCGTAGAATATTTTTACTATCACCTGACATTTAATTGTATTTTATTATAATTTTAATAATTTTTGGTATGTACATGTGTCTTCCACTGTGTTTAATTAGTCATTATCCTAGCTTGTAAGTGCTTTAGTTTAGTTTCGAACTGTAAACTTACATGTGTCTAATCATCATCATCATCATATCAGCCGAAAGACGTCCACTGCTGGACATACGCCTCCCCCAAAGAGTGCCACAATGACCAGTCCTGCGCCACCCGCATCCAGCGGACTCCAGCGACCTTTACCAGGTCATCAGTCCACCTTGTGGGGGGCCTACCCACGCTGCGCCTTCCGGTACGTGGTCGCCACTCGAGAACCTTTCCTTTCCTAATATAAAAAGGCTCAAAGTCACCCAAAGGGCAATGGAGAGGGCTATGTTGGGAGTTTCTCTGCGCGATCGCATCAGAAATGAGGCTATCCGCAGCAGAACCAAGGTAACCGATATGTGTCTAATAAATAAATAAATAATGTTGAATTTGTTTCCAGCACCTACTGTCCAGTGCTCCGCAGAAGCAACAACGGCATCCCCCTGAAGTCCACCACAATCACCCTGAAGAACACCCGCATTAAGAGCAATGGTAGGCGCCGGTACTAATCAATTAACATATAACTTGTGTCGGCCGTTCTTTAGGAAAAGGGATCGCATTTTGCTAGTAGATTTAAAAAAGCCTCTAGTGCATTTTACTGTATTCGTCATAGTCATTTTATCGCAATTTACTATATCCTCCTAAGACCCACCAGGAGGTCTTATTCACAGGAGTTTAAATCGATTTGCATTCGTTTTCTACTCCTATAAAATCTTTTAATTTGACAATTGAATGACGATGTACGCAAATCATGCCTTATTATCTTGTACAATTTTACTTATTTTTGACAGCTGCATGCAATTCCCATCTTTGTTGGCAGACTAAAAACATTATATTTTGTAAGTATAAAAAAACGTTCTTAAGAGTCCGCAGTAAGCTCGATTCTCCATACAAAAGTAGTTAAGCTCTCATTTTAAAACTGCGTGTTGGATTGTAACGAGACTTTGCATATACAATTACATGCGGTATATCTATGTCTGTAATTAGTTTATGTAGCTTCAGATACCAAAGTAAAAAAAATACAGCGAATTTAAGTTTTTCATACAAAACTTGTTTTTGCTGAATTTCGTTTGTTTTATACACTGGAACCTGGAACTGGAATAAACTAATTACAGACATAGATATACCTCATGTCAATGTATATGCAAAGTTTCGCCACAATCCAACACGTAGTTTTAAAATGAGAGCGTAACTACGTTTGTATGGGAAGGTGAAATTGGGCCGAGCTTACTGCGGACTCTTAACCTGCCGTTGTATGACAATTCGTAATTAGGATCATTAACTAACATCTTTTCCTTTTATTTGACTGCGTAAAAATATTTTATTGTGACATTTTGGCGACCTTACGATAATCATGGCTTTTATCCTTATATTTTATGTGATTTTGTACAACTATGCTTATTTTTGACAGCTGTATGCAATTTCCCATTTGAATCCAAATACCTACTTGTAACTCTATTTCCTGCACCAGTTGATTCAAAATTGAATGCCTTTTTGTATGGTGGGCCTTAGAAGGATAGGTCCCTTTTCACAGAGAACAACTGCTTTCACTAACCATCCACAGATATGCGTGAAGTACGAGTGCATACTTTATAACACAAATAACTCGCAAGTTTACGCAAGGGTGTGGCTGAACCTTAAAAGTTATTTTTTATTTTTATGGTTGTGGCTACAGTGTGGCTGTCTTTCTCGCCTGCCTTGTCTCAGTTAAACGGTAGGCCTACATAGTATTAAAAAAAATGTGTTGATGATATGACAGACACATCAGTGTCTCGAATTTTTTACACTATTGATCGGTTTATGCATTATTTTATGATATTGAATATGTGGTTAAAACGTATTTATATGTATTTGCCTAAGAATATCCTATAAGTTAAAATTACTTACATTTTATATTAATGGGATATTAATTGCTTAAACCACATTTTTGAATATCTGAGGATACGAAATAATTAATGACTATCGTGAAAAATAATTCTTCACTAGAATTACTACTTAATAAGACAAATAATGTAGGCTTTCTATGACCAATAACTTTTTATATGACATCGAAAAAACTTTTTCATTTTGATGGCTTTTATTCGCCATTTAATATTATCATGTACAATTTGACTTACTTTTGACAATTGTTTACAATTTTAATCTTTGTAATATCAGACTTGATTAAAATAGCAGTTTTTAAATCTGGCAATATTAAAGATTTTCGACACGGTTACCACAAGACGGTGCGCGAGCTGATGACTATCAATCTATTTGTTTGCGTTCTAATTATAAAGAGACATATAAGTCTTTCACGTGGAGACACAGCTCGCGGGCCGCCCCGTGACTGTCGTGCAGCACCGGCTAGCACGTGACGGCGCGCGAGCTCTCTCGATTGTTCTCGCACTATTCGTCTCTCTCTTATTAGAACACTTAGAAGAAGAGGTGTAGTGCGATAAAAATCGAGAGTATGTCGCGGCCGTCGTGTGCTAGAAGTGCTGGAACGACAAAATGTGTGAGGGGGCTGTTCATAAATTACGTCATCGTTTTTGAAGAGTTTTGACCCTCCCCGCTTAATAAAATGACTATCGTCATCCAGTGGCCAGACCCCCCACCCCCCCGCCACTATTTTGAAATGACGTAATTTATGAATGGCCCCTAATTGTAAAAAATCCCAATATCAAGAAATCTTCTGGTTCAAAATGGCGTTTTACCCCCTTTGATCGACTGTTAATCCTACCCCTATAAAATCTTTTAATTTGACAATTGAATGACGATATACGCAAATCATGCCTTATTATCTTGTACAATTTTGCTTATTTTTGACAGCTGCATGCAATTTCCATCTTTGTTGGCAGACTAAAAACATATATTTTGTAAGTATAAAAAAAAACGTTCTTAATCTGCCGTTGTATGACAATTCGTAATTAGGATCATTGACTTAAATCTTTTCCTTTTATTTGACTGCGTAAAAATCTTTTATTGTGACATTTTGGCGACCTTGGCGATAATCATGGCTTTTATCCTCATATTTTATGTGATTTTGTACAATTTTACTTATTTTTGACAGCTGTATGCAATTTCCCGTTTGAATCAAAATACCTACTTGTTTTTTTTTAATAAATTGGCAACATTGATCAGTGACACTTTCAAAGTAAAGGTCAACACACGTAAAAAGAGCTCTGGCGGCCATACATTTAATATGGCGCGCAGAGCTCTTTTTACGTGTTCCGACCTATACTGGCGATTAGTTATCTTTTAGGATTAAAAAAGTAGTTACACACAGAAATAAAATAAAAAAACATTCTAAAATAAGAGTTCGCTAGATGACTTGCTTTCTTGAACTTGATATGTGAAATGCACGGCCATCACAGAACGGCCCGCGACCTGTGTCGCGGCGCGGCGACATGGACTATGAATGAGTCTCTTTCTAAGCGTTCTAATTAGAAAGAGACTGATACTCTATCTCGCCGCGAAACAACTCGCGTGTCGTCCTGTGAGGGCTGTGCTGGGGAATTAATTATCTTTTCGGTTTAAAAAAAGAAGTTATAGGCATTGTTTATATTTTAATGTACCAAAATAAGAGTTTCACTAGATGGCTTGCTAGTGAACTCTATGGTTTCCGTTCAATGATTTTAAATCACTACATAGTATAAACAAAGTCGCTTCCCGCTGTCTGTCCCTATGTATGCTTAGATCTTTAAAACTACGCAACGGATTTTAATGCGGTTTTTAATAGATAGAGTGATTCAAGAGGAAGGTTTATATGTATAATATAGTACCCGTGCGAAGCCAGGGCGAGTCGCTAGTTATGAATAAGTGACAACTGATACAATTTACAAATATTCACTGATTGTGGAAAAAAAATCCCATTAGATTTCTTGTGTTATAATTATAATGTAGTTGTGTATGAGGCAGTTGAGTTGTCATTATTTCTTAATTGCATTGATCAGTGATCGCTAAACAAGCTCCGAGGCCCATGGAATTTTAACAGGTTATGGGGCAAAATTACAAAAATTGTTTTTGATTATGTAATTTATTCTTTTTTTTTAACAGCGCCAAATTATGTCGGAGACTACTAAGTAGTAATTAAATTATACATTTGGTCAATGTAGTTGTAGCTTCACTAGTTTACGATATTTGGGAGGTAAGAGCTCCGTATCACTATAATAGTATAAAACTAAGTCGCTTCCCGCTGTCTTTCCCTATGTATGCTTAGATCTTTACTTTTTTAAAACTACGCAATGGATTTTCATGCGGTTTTTTTTAATAGATAGTGATTCCCCGTGAGCTCCCTTATGCCATCCAGTGAAACGTTGTATTCACAGTATTTATAACAGTTTGTAATAGACTGCTAGTGTTGATTGCCAAAACATGTGCTTGATTTTAAACAACATCATTTAATGAAATAAATTTTAAATTCTGCACATAATTCTGATGAAATACGTATGTTTGTTACACTTTAGTACTTAGTTTTAAGGTTGATTTGAATACTTCAATGATTACTACAAGATTGTATTATGTTGTTTTTATTATTTTTATTATTAATTATTATTTTGAACCTGGAATATGTGATGGGTACTAACAGTGGCTTGGGAACTAAACAAATGTTTTATGAATGCTAAATGGCATATCATGGCATCCTAATTTAATAGAACATTACACACCCAGGACGGTAATACAGAGAATGTCTTACATCACTGGTATTTCTGGCCCGAGCCGAAGGTAAGGGCAATAAATATTCGAACTCGGGCTTCTTTTACCGCTCGTGGTGTGTACATAATTTTACGATCTCCCCTGACTTAATTGCGTATAATGGCCAGGGGTGATATAAAATAATAAATGTCATTTTGTTTTCTTACTTGTTTGCTTTGATTATTTTACCAGTACATTGTGTACAATTTTATTTGTGTTTGTTCACGTAAGTAACAGCACGTAATGATTTTAAATATATTTTATTAAAAACGAATGCTTTTTAATTTTATTTTACGCATAGCAATATCCTAACATAAATAAATATTAGGTGATTTCTGAAACGCTAACAACTTTTGGTTCCGAATTATATCTGGGTTTTAATACCAGGGACAAGTTAATTATAACACCTGGTTGTAAGTATCAGCAGGTATCAACTGTCCGGCTACCGCCAACTTCGTTCGTTCGTGTATCTCCCTCTCTGACGCGTGAATACGCAAGTGCGACAGGGCTGCACAAACTAACGAGGTTTGCGTTTCTCGATAATCGATCGGCTCATCACGACTATCACAAGACGGCCCGTGAGCTGTGTCGCGGCGGGGGATCCGTCTCTTTCTAATTAGAACGCTTAGAAAAAGGCGGATGTTTAATAATAATAAATTTCTTATTTCAGGCCAGTTTGCCCATAGATTGTTAGTAACATACAAACTTACGATACTAGAGTTAGTAGGTCAAGTCGCGGGCCGTCTTGCGATAGCATTAAGAAGAGAACTAGCGGACCTCCCTCAATGTCATAATTCCATGTACTTTTTGTGGCACAATGCACATAGGTCTCTTTCTAGTTACTCGTTTGCCGCTGATTTTCAATATACATACATACATACACTCACGCCTTTATTCCCAAAAGGGGTAGGCAGAGCTCATGAAACTTATGTTCCAGCACCACTTTTAGCATTAAATGTGGGTATAGTAAAATGTGATATTAAATATACTCCAGGAAAAATGTGGTTTTGAAGAACGTTCATTTATATAACGTTTTTTTTCCTTTATTTGCTTGCTTCAAGCTGCTGCTTTATTCAAGAATTGTATATTATCTTGAATATTATAGACCAAACTGATGTTTTTGCTAGATTAATAATACTTTTATCGAACGAGGGAAAGAAGCTATGTTTCAGGCTGGGCCGAAAATCGCTTGTATGTCCGGATGTCCCGCTGTTCTCCACAGGTTGCATTTCTCAACCAATTTTCGTTAAAAATCAGCCATGCATCTAATTTATATATAGTAGTGTATTTATTTATATATAGTTAGTGTATAGTCGTGGGTAAAGCCAGAGCAAGGGCTTAAGCACTAAAATGTTGGTGGTAGGAAAAAGCGCCCAAATACTAAATACTTACTGCACAAAAGGGCACGAGTAAACGCATGGTCTTGTGTTTATATTTGTGTAACATCGCCACGTGTATGGCTGAATCATTGAAATTAACGAAAACTCGCAAGTACCTACTGCAATTTGAACCTTGTCACGTCGAACTAAATTCGGTAGTTGAACGTGTTATTTTGTTGCAAATTACTAAAATCTATCTTAAAATAGCATGATAGTAGTTAATGAAAAGCGTTGGCATTATATCATACGAATAAATCAATGCAATATGGATTAATTGACCATTTACAAATCGGAAGGGAAAATGAGGCCAATCCCTATTTTTAGTCTCGGCTCACGGTCAAAATCTGTTCACGTTCAGATGTTTATTTTCTACGGCATAACACGGACGCTTTCTATTTAAAAAGTTAGCTTTTTACAAAATGGCGACCTACGATTGGCCTGTCGATACTGAGACTTTACCGGTAATGAAAATTGTGACGCCTAAATATGTTGATATGTGCGGAATTTTCGGCATGTAAGTAGTACCTACAAAATATTTTGAGCTATACTTTTATCGCTTATTAACATCTCTCGCTATTCAAGTTAACCTACAATTGTATCTTATCTTGTTATGCTATCGGTAGTCTGGCCACCATCTGTGTCGGTAGCGAATCATCGGAAAACCTACTTCGGGGTGTTAGTGCTAATTTATGTACATTTAATAGATAAGATACTTTATCAATTCACACCAATCGTTAACGGTCTCCGTAAACGCTCTCCAATCGAATGTCACGTCAATGTCAAAATTGACAACAAAACAAATTTCATTATGTCACTTCAAAATTCACACTAATCACACTCCCAGTCCCAGTCGCAAAACAAAATTCAATAGCAATAGCAGTGCATATCTATTTGGTTATGGCTTAAATAAAATTTAAAAAATAACAATGAGTAACAAAACATCGGCCACTGATTTGAAGTCGGGCTCTGCAGCCAAAGTCCCCAGTAATGCTCCGAGCGTAAAATCAAATCCTAGTGCCGGGAGTGTAAAGTCAAACACTAGTCCCACGAGCGTTAGGTCTACCGCTAGTGTCAAAGGCTACGCAGACAATTATTATGAGACCTGCCAAGACCCGGTGTTCATCTATGGAGGTCCTTTCATCCAGGTCAAAAAACCAGACCCCTTCATCGACGCCGTTGCCCCTATAAACTTGGAGTTGCAGGCCACATTTAAACAGTTTGTATATTTTATTCCTAATTTGAAATTGATCATTTAAATCTGTGTTTTTCAACCTTTTTTTATAGCATTTCTGCAATGTCTAATTTTTTTTGCGATTCTTCGCAGGTCTTAACTTATTTTTACTTTACCAATTACATCTCTTAAACCCCTTCAAACGGCTCTGTGACCCCTAGTGGTCGCAACCCATGGGTTGAGAAATATCGTAAATGTATCAGTTCAGAAATTCTTATTACATTCAGTTGTTTTGTTGATCTTGGGATACATTAAATAGCTCTAAGTGCAGTTGGTTACTTAAATTTATTCAAATTCTTTCAGAAATTTAGTTATTTCTGCAATACTGTTCATAATTATTATTATTTGAGACCTCGGAATAATATTATTCAAAAACTGAAAATATAAATCCAATTGAATATGTATTTAGAAATGTTAACAACAAAAGAAATGGGAAAAAAATAAGAGTTATTTTATTGATAATACCTTAGAAGTATTTTTCATGAAAAAGGGCTTGGGGAAAAAGCAATATACAATATACACATATTTTTTTTAATAATCAGAGATAATCACTCCAATTGTGTCTCCCCTCTATCTTTCGAACCATGTAATCAAAAGATATGAAAGAAACCATGGACATAGTAATTATTAAGTTCTTTCTCAATCCAATCTTTTGCCACAGAACTCTATGTTGTGGACACACACCACAGTCTGTCATGCTAAAGGGCACTTTTTGAGCTTATCAAGTTGTTAAAAGGTTGACCTATAATCATCAGCTCTCATTTCCCTTAACACATTCATTGCCCAGAATCGCTAATCCCTAATAATCCCATGGTTTTCCTTGTGTGTAGCGGAAAGCGACTACTGCGGTCTGACGCATGTGTCATCATGGGCCCTGAATGGGTTAATGGTGGGGATTGTGACATCATGTCCTAATCTTGATGACCAACTTCTATAGGCTCTTATCACCCACTTTATGTACGATCCCATGCAGACATCTGCACATTCAAATCACTGCACACTTGCAGCTATATAGTTGCAGGGTATAGCGATTTGTGTGCTCCATCTAGCGGTTGTCTGCTGCCCGGACACCTGTGGCCCTCAACTTTTTCCGTCATAATCATAATAATCCCCTCCAGGCTGCCTATAATGTTTATATTTATTTATACGAGTAATCTATCTTCGCAAGTTTCACCTCTCAAGAGACATTAAGAATTGAATTTCTTTTTCATTGAATTTTTGTTTGCAATCTTAGAAGGATAGTTTTCTGTGTGTGAATCCACATTTGGTCTCTCTTATTACTTATTAGTTTATAATTTGATGATTTCATTATAAATAAATAGTAATTATTTTATTACTGTGATACTACTTACCTATAATTATCAAGATATTACATCTGTATTGTAAACATTAATAGTCGCAAACAATTGGCTTTACATTACATGCCATAAAATGTGAGCTTTACACACGTCATATAAAGTCAGTTAGTATCAGTTTCATTATCTTTATTATTGTTTTAATGATACCAATAAGATGAAATCACACAATGGCATTATAAATGACTTGATTACATTTATCTATTGTCTATGATTTGTTTAATTTCCGTTTATGAAGAGGGGAAGGGATGTTAATGTTTAAATTTGTGGGATTTTTATATGTGCCAAAATAATCACAGATAAGCTTTCCTTCGTTTAGTTATGTGTAATACACATTGTGTATGGATGAAGTACCACATGTAAAACAATATCAACAGAAGTTGGTAGTTTTGACAAGATACACTTGTATTTTCAGAGTTAAATTACTGTCACACACGGACAAACAGGACAAGTAGACAGATATGACAAAATTTCCACGGTTTTCCATTTAGGTTCCGAAACCCTTTTTTTTTTTTTCGCTGGGGAAATGTGTTTCTCCCCCTCGGATTCGACGAATCGAGTCCAAGGGGGCACATACCCCCCGGCCCGGGATGGCCATAGTGGGGGGTTATGTGGGGATCTCTCCTCCCGTAACCCCCTCCGCATAGGGCGGAGGGAGGGGAGGAGCCTACCCACTAAAACCCCAGCGGCGTTGCCCTCACTGCCGTTATAGGGGGACGCCATGGGGTCGCAAGCATTCTACCACGACGTCCCCCCAGGTTCCGAAACCCTAAGCTAAAAACGCAAATGAAAAAATAACTATCTCCATCATCAGATCTGCTCGGTACTGCCATAATATTGCATTGTCACCGAACTTATGTCAAATTTCAGCTCAATAGGATATCAGCAAGTTATTCAGAGCAATGACGCGTAGTTACGTGTCCAAGAGGCAACCGGATAGCTCGCGGTATTTCAGCTCCCGAAGTGTTGTGGCCCTGTGCAACCCAAATTGAGCCAACTTGGACTGTGGTGGAAATAGAAAAAAAATGATTACTTAAATTCACAGCGAAATGTCATGCGAATGTGGAGCAGCCTAAAGCTTTGGTTTCCTAGGATAGCGGTGCCGTCATATAGCGGCCGTATTATTACGGACGCAAAAAGACGGGCGGCCGTCTTTACGGTAACGACACGTGGAAAGTTCCACGGCCGAGTAGACCGTCAGCCACCAACGTCAACACATGCAGGAGAGAAAATGGACGACCTTGATTTAGCTTTAATAATTTACTTGGAGGATGAACTATCAGAAGAGGAAAATAATCGTAGTGGAAGATCATTTATTCAAATCTCGAGATCGTTTATTAAAATCTAAACGAAATCGATTAAAATTTCGTCATTCTCGCTGCTCCAGTTGGAGTTGGCACTAATTTTGCACGTCGTACGTAGGTACTCGTACGTCGGTCCGGTCAAAAAATCTCAAAATATATATTAAAATTGCTTCACCGCTATCAATTTCGTTCGAATAAACGTTCACGAACTATCCCACACCGTCAAGACGGCCGTCATTTAAATGGTGGCACCGCTTTTTGACGTTACGGTGTCATTCGCCGCCCTTTAGGAAACCGCGCCATTTAGTTGACATAGACATCGTTCTAGTGACGTCATTCACCGCTATATTACGGGCGCTATATGACGGCACCGCTATCCTAGGAAACCAGAGCTTAACTAGGGAAGTACCTCCGCCTTGCAGAAGACCACAGCCATAATAACACTACTACTTGCCCTGTAGTAGTGTTGTGTTCCTGGAGGTGACCAAGGTCGCCAGAGCTCCCGAGGATGCGTTGTGTTTTGAGCGAGGGAATTTGTTCCTTCAGCTGTCAACACGGTGAATCCTCAAAAATATCAAGGGTCGGCAACGCCCAAGTTACTCCTTTGGAGTTGCATGCGTCTGTAGGCTGCGGTGTCCGCTTACCATCAGGCGGGCCGTACGCCTGTTTGCCACCGTCGTATAACAAAATGATTTTTTTTGCATTTTGAACAGCGGTTGTCTGAAAGTGTGTACGCTGTTTATATAATGCTGTTGCTGTTTGTATAATATAATGATTGGTCTAAATCGAATAACTAGCGACATTTTTTTTCACCCCCCCTCCAATTTCCGCTCCCGTCCACGTTGGCTCTGTTTGGGTTGCACAGGGCAGATCCACAACGCTTCGGGAGCTCAAATACCACGAGCCATCCGGTTGCCTCTGACACCGAAATTACGCGTCATTGCTTTAACTAAGTGGCTTGAAAATGAAGGACACCTCACATACAATGTACGATACGAACTGTACAAATAAAATAAAAGCTTGTAGAAATAAACAAATTAGTGATCGAATTCTTTTCACGTTGTTCAAACATCGCGCTCATGCCAGCGCTAAATAAATATTGACTTTATATTTATTCACACAGAGTACATTTTAGCTTATCATCTGTTTTTGTGATTGGGAGCTGACAAGTCAATTATGTAAACTGATCGGTAATTTCGTCATCACCGCCAGAGCCCGGATAGCTCAGTCGGTAGAGCATTGGACTTTTAATCCAAGGGTCCAGGGTTCAAGTCCCTGTTCGGGCGGCTCTTTTTGCATTTTTATTTTGTGTTTTTTTAATTATATTGGATATTTTATTACTCATAGTTAATTTAAATCTTTTTAATAATGATTTATTCACTGTTTCAGGAGTTTTGCTTATTATTCTATGAAGGAACGACTACCTGTGATTCTCACCAAAGTTATCGATTCTTTATCAAGAAGGGTAAATATTGCACATATTTTTTGACTGTGTTAAATAAATTATTGCTTTAATGTAATAATTTCATTACTTCATTAGACAAGTTTTTTCCGCTATGATTAAAATTTTGGTGTACATTGACAACAATTAATAAGGATGATTTTTAATTTAAGGTTAAGGCACTTGTATTAGGGTTATCTGTAGATAGTTGCTGTGTGTGTAAATTTTAATTAAATAAAATTAATGTTTTCAGGGCGACCCGGACTCAAGAAAGCTGATAGAATACATAGCCAGGCTTAAAAATGAAATAGTCACCAACAAAAGATATTCCAAATTTGAGGTAATAACAATGTAGTTGCAGCATGTATTCTTGTTGTCTATATTTATCTAATGCTGCCAGTGTAATGGGGTCCATACCGCAGTCTGACCTCGTAGAGGCGGTATTCTTTTTACAACTTCCCTTTTTACCCGACTGCCGAAGGAGAGGTGGGTTATGTTTTCCGAGCGTGTATGTATGTGTGTACTTATTCTTTGGCACGCCCTGCAGCCTAAACCGTTTGACGGATTTTGACATATGAGGTGTCGTTGGATTCCTCTTAATCCTGGGAGTGACATAGGCTATAATATTTGTAACAAAGCAGTTGGGTTTTTCCGAAAATTATTTTGCTTTCGTTTATTGTTATAAGAACCTATTTTAATTTTTATTGTTCTTGTTATATATATATTTTACTTTTATAATAATTGGTTAAATCCAAACGAAATGTAAAATATTTTCATACTAACCTTTTTGAGAAATCGTGATTTGCCAATTCAAAAATGAACATTATATTGTTTATATAACTAATATAGATAGAGATATATTTATCTATACTAATATTTTGAAGAGGAAAAGCGTTTGAGATTTTAACTTTGTAAAACGTAAGTTTGTATGATTCATTGGTCAACTCAGCCCACACCTTACTTAGCCCGCGGGCCGAAATGCCCACTATGAAATTTATTTATATTTTTTGTGGTCATCTTAGCCCGCGGGCTGAAACGACCACTATGATTAATTAATGGGTATTCATCCGATGTGATAAATCCCATTGCACTCGTATTAAAAACTAGGCAATGTTGCCACTGACGTAATCGTATGTTTGCATGTCAGGTGGACTCTGATGAGGCGGAACAATGGAACGAGTGGCTGGACGCGCGGCAAGCCAGCACATACTTCACAGACGTGTGGGTGTTCGCCGAGTGCTACGTGTATAGACGGCTGAGGGAAGGCGTGGAGCTCATGTACGTACAATGTTACTCAGGACTAGTATGAGGCGGAACAATGGAACGAGGGGCTGGACGCGCGGCAAGCCAGCACATACTTCACAGACGTGTGGGTGTTCGCCGAGTGCTACGTGTATAGACAGCTTAGGGAAGGCGTGGAGCTCATGTCATGTCATGTCTTACATTGAGAATAGGCTCAAGGAAAGTAAAAAATCCTTCCAAGGAAATATGGCGTGCTATAAATGATGAAATATTAGCGAAAACAAAAGTCTCAAAATATCTCTTTGAAAAAACAAGATTAAATTGACTACATATCCTTCAAATCAGTTCCAAATGCACATTTCCTGAATATCACTGAATGGAAAATGGAACGTCTACGACGAGGGTTCGCAAATCGAAGCTTCTGGAAAAGATATGAAGGTTCCTTAGTTTTAATGATGCCAAAGAGTAGTGTGGCAAGGTGCATAGTTCGATGAGCCTCCATCTTTAATAATTTCCCCTGGTTTAGAAAGGGAGTGACACGGGCTCGACGAGGAATTAGGTAACAAAACCGCGCACACGCGTTCTGTAAGCGCTGAACTAGCTTTTTTGAACAAGATAGCAATCACTCACCAAAAGCTGTATCAGCGTAATTGAGTTTTGATAGAATTAGAGTCACATAATTTAACCCGCATATCGACCGTTAAGTGGTTTCTTACTCTATAAAGAGCTTTTAATCGATAAAAACAGTTGCGAACAGTTTCAAGTACATGACCCTCAAAATGGAGCACACTATCCATAAGGACACCTAAATTCCTAGCTTCTGACACGCATATCAAATCATCATTATCTATAGACACCTTGGGATTTAAAGCTAAGACCTTGGCTGCACGTTGTTTGGTACATAAAACCAGAAACTTCGACTTGAGAGGATTTAAAACTAGAGCATTAAGTTTGGACCACTGTGCTACTTGGCTCAGGTCCTGATTCAGTTTGACAAAGGCTGTATCAGTGTTATCTTTATTAAATGATATGTAGATTTGTAAGTCGTCGGCGTACAAATGACAATTGCAATTTCTGATACTATTCATGATATCGGCGCTGTATAAGATAAAAAGGATTGGTCCTAAGGTCGATCCCTGAGGCACGCCCCTGGTGACGGGTCGGGTACCAGAAACTGCAGATGTGCCGTCAGGGTTAAGCAGCTCGAACGCGATTACTCAAGTAGCTGGCAAATCATTTTACACTATCAGGCTTAAAAAGCCGTAATATCAAAGTTTGGAGAGTAACAGCGCGTGATCTATGGTATCGAAGGCACGCGAGAAGTCAAGTAAAACGAGAATAATACCCTCACAGCCGTAAGAATGTTGTCAACAACGTTAATAAGAGCAGTGGATGTACTTATTCTCTTTGACGATCATAATATAAATTCATGTATATTGTGGAATAAATAAATAATGTACGTACAATGTTACTTAGAAGTCGGTGACGTATGGCGCTGAATCGTGGTCGCTTTAGGCTCAAAGTCACCCAGCAATGGAGAGGGAGGAGTTTCTCTCTTGAGCGATAGTATCAGAAATCTATCTAGGCTATCAGAAACGCTAAAAATAAAAACAAACTCCTGCCAAACTACGTTAAAGTGATTGCTTATTTACTTACCTGTTTATTCATAAAACTAAAATGTGTTATGACTCTTTCACAAAAATCAAAGTGACGATTTCAACGGCATTGATGAACGTAAATTTTCTGTTGCAGTCCCAGTCTAAAAGACTTCGATCCATTCGAGGAGCTGAAAAAGCAAGCACTCGAGAGCGGCAAGGAGGCGATGTGCATGGTCGCGACCAAACTGATGCCCATGCTTCCGCCCAGCGACAAAGACAAGCGGAAACAGGACTTCATGACGCTGCTCAAGGTAATCTAGGTTTACTGAAGAAGCAAGCATTCGAGAGCGGCAAGGAGGCGATGTGCATGGTCGCGACCAAACTGATGCCCATGCTTCCGCCCAGCGACAAAGACAAGCGGAAACAGGACTTCATGACGCTGCTCAAGGTAATCTAGGTTTACTGAAGAAGCAAGCATTCGAGAGCGGCAAGGAGGCGATGTGCATGGTCGCGACCAAACTGATGCCCATGCTTCCGCCCAGCGACAAAGACAAGCCGAAACAGGACTTCATGACGCTGCTCAAGGTAATCTAGGTTTACTGAAGAAGCAAGCATTCGAGAACGGCAAGGAGGCGATGTGCATGGTCGCGACCAAACTGATGCCCATGCTTCCGCCCAGCGACAAAGACAAGCGGAAACAGGACTTCATGACGCTGCTCAAGGTAATCTAGGTTTACTGAAGAAGCAAGCATTCGAGAGCGGCAAGGAGGCGATGTGCATGGTCGCGACCAAACTGATGCCCATGCTTCCGCCCAGCGACAAAGACAAGCCGAAACAGGACTTCATGACGCTGCTCAAGGTAATCTAGGTTTACTGAAGAAGCAAGCATTCGAGAGCGGCAAGGAGGCGATGTGCATGGTCGCGACCAAACTGATGCCCATGCTTCCGCCCAGCGACAAAGACAAGCGAAACAGGACTTCATGACGCTGCTCAAGGTAATCTAAGTTTACTGAAGAAGCAAGCATTCGAGAGCGGCAAGGAGGCTATGTGCATGGTCGCGACCAAACTGGGGGCAAAGTTACCATCAGATATGATCATAGACAATGAGCTACAAGAGAGACAAGGTGCTTTCTGTACCAAAAAAGTTATTATTAGAAATCAGCAACAGTGTTATTTATGCCAGGCATAATTAACCTTCGATTCTCAACTACCGATCATCTCCAAACCCTGAACCAAATTATAGGGAAGTATCAAGAATACATCAAACCTCTATATTTGGGATTCATTGATTACACAAAGGCTTTTGACAGCATAACACACTCTTCCATTATCACAGCACTTCATAGACAAAATATAGAGCCCACATACATTACCCTCATCAATACAATATACGGAAATAGCACTGCCGACATTGGACTACAGGTTTCGGGTCAGTCGTTTAGAATTGAAAGGGGGGGATTGAAAGGGGCGTCAAACAAGTAGATCCGCTTTCTCCCAAACTATTTAACAGCACACTACAAGTAGAGCAAGTCTTTCAGAGCCTGGTAGTCTTGTCCTTGTTGGGAGTCCAAGGCGATTATAGTCGGCGAAAGAAGATTAACGAATTTTCTTCAACAGCATCGGGACCCGAGTCCATGATTCAAGACCTTCCCTCAGCAAGCCTTCAGGTTGGACTCAAAATGAACCGGTCCAAAACTCTGTTAATGACCAACAGCACGAAACGTAGGGTCGAGGTAGATGGGCAGACTATACACTATGTTAACGAGTATCCGTATCTAGTCTCTTTCAACCATAGACAGGATATAGAAGTCGAAAGGCGGATCCAAAACGCTTGGAAGAGCTATTGGTCTATGAAGGAGCTAATGAAGGGTGATCTCCCATTGGCCTTCAAACGGAGGCTCATTGACATGTGTATACTGTCTATACTAACTTACGGTGCCCAAACTTGGTCGCTGTTAGAGTTACAAAAGACCAAACTGAAGGTTTGCCAGAGACCCATGGAGCGCAGCATACTTGGAGTGAAAAGGATATATCGGATTCGAAACAGTACTCTGCGCTCGAAAACGGCCATTGTCGACGTTGGAATTAAGACTGCTAGGCTCAATTGGGACTGGGCTGGTCACGTTTGCCGTATGCACCCACAGAGGTGGGCTAAAATAGCTACAGAATGGGTGCCACACGATGGGCAACGGCGCCGTGGTCGGCCGAAGAGATGGCGGGATGAACTGGACGTCTTTCAAAGTGACTGGCCAGAATTGGCAATAATTCGGGATAGTTGGAAGTCTAGGGAGGAGGCCTTTGCCCAGCAGTGGGTTACAAAATAGGCTTATAAAAAATAAAGCGTTTGAGAGCACCAAGAAGCCATCTTCTTGGTGCTCTCAAACGCTTTCTTAACATGCATAACATTTGTCACCTATGTTTTACAAACAAATTGATGAATTAAATATCTTGCGGATGTCAGCGACCACCTTCCGGACCTTGCTTCTATCTCGTGCCAATCTGCAAATACCGTGAAAGTATGCTTTCTTCTTTTTCTTTTTGATCACTGCTTTGGACAGTGTCCATGTCATGAAGTCAAACAAACATTCAAATATGCCGTGGACACAGTTCAGAGCAATAACAATGGGTTATATTACAGAAATGGGTTATGTTGGTCAACTTCACCATATGACACTGCTTTGATGCGACAATATATTGACGAATCTGTAGTGGGCAAAGTTGACAGCAAGTAACAAAAACAACATGCCGATCTCCTGTTGTCACGGACTTCCAACTAGCAAAAAAATATCTTATAACCAAACCCCGGGGTTTTCGGTGCGGGAATGAATGACATTAGCTAAAGAATAGGTATTGACTTAAGAAACAGAATGTACTTACCTACTAAATAATTAATTGAATAAAAATATACTTAAGTAATAAAAAAAACATACGTTCATATTCTTTATCTTCTTGCACTGACAATGCTTTTCCGTAGAGCGTGAATGTTTCTTTTTATCGACCGTCTCGATATCGATGTTTATATATAATGCAAAAATACGATTGAATTTTCGCCTTTTAAATCTTTGCACAATCTCAATGAAAACTTCTTGATGAACAATAAGTAGATAACCTCATTGGTGAAGCGATAGCCTTAGATAAATGATTATTATTATTTTATTATTATTATTCTCTCGTAAGGCTTGGTAGAAATGCTAAAGTACCTACTACTTAAGTTAAAGTAAAATTGTATGGTTTGTTTACAATTCGCAGGAAGGTATTTATTCATTAGGCACAATATAATATTTTGTCAGAATAACCTATCTGTTTATCTCTACTCTTTCTCAAGTTATTCCCGCACCGAAATCCCCGGGGTTTGCTTATAACGGTTAATATGACCAAAAAAATGCGTTCGTATAAAAGTCACATTATCGTTAATAAGGGTGCATTTGGGCACAAATTATAAGGGCTTAATCCTTATGCTTGCCATATTATGGCTTTATTATAAGCTAATTATTCCTTAAACATGTTTTATAGTCGTTACCATCAAGTATACTAAACTTATTATTGCTTTATAATAATCATTTAGAAGATCAGCCCCCTAATAATAGCTTTATAAAAGTTATTTTGAAGATCAATCCCCTAATAATTGCAATTTTTTGGCGTTTAATAAGCGTACTTCACTTATTATAATCACATTAAAACCGTTTACAAGTTCTTTATTCTTATAAGAGTATTATCGGAATCAGTTATAAGGGCAATCTTTCTTATAGCGCAGTGTTAATTTGCTAAAAGTTCAATTATTGAGTGAAAAATTAAGTAACCGTTTTAAGAAAACATATTCTTTCTTGTTAAGTGTCAGCATTGTGTATTGTGGATTAGTTGGCTTGGATTTGGTAAGTACTTTTATTATTCTTTATTGGACATATGTATAACGAAAACTGTGTGGGAAATTAACTGTATGTGAAATCTAGTATGTTTTGTGATGTAATATCAACGCGCCTTCAAATTAAAGCTATTTCGTGCTAAAAAAGTAATTATAAATTTTTTTAGGTTATTAATACGGCCGCTACAAGGATAAAAGTAATTTACACATCCTTAACAAGAAATCTATAAGGGTAAAACTCTTAAAAAAGCAATCTATATTACTATGAATTCCCCATATTGAAAGTTATTGGGGTTCCTTTTAGGTTCCTTGCTGTTTAAATAGAACCGATTTAACTAAAGATAAATTTATTTGTCCACAGAGCAGAGATATTTGTAACATGATTGTTATGGACGTTGACCGTTTCTTAAAGAGAGGAGACTTATTAAGTCTAAATTATTCAACATGGCCTTGGAACCAGACACATTTTGTCCTCAGAGAAACTTGTTGTCGTTATCCGACTTTAAATAATATACCATCACATTTCGTGATTGGCTGTGACCAAATAGTTATTTTATTGCAAGTCACTGCCATTTGGTGTCAAAATTGTCAATTCCTGATTTACGATCACTTCCCAGAAGAGGAATGTGAATATTGTCACTCTTAACTCCTATCTAATAATAAAATATACAATTTGTACCTACTAAAAACGGTTTTCATTTTGCACCATAAAATAATTTTGTACGGAACCACTACTCGCGAAGTTATATTGTAGTCTTATTACTCGGTCATATTAACCTTTATCCGACCTGTTTATTAGAATAAAAGCTGTGATAGCCAAAATCTCTTATAAACAACCATAAAAAGGGAAATGCATTTTGAAGTTATATTACTCGGTCATATTAACCTTTATTCGACCTGTTTATAAGAATAAAAGCTGTGATTGCCAAAATCTCTTATAAACAACCATTACAAGGGAAATACATTTTGAAGTTATATTGTAGTCGTATTATTCGGTCATATTAACCTTTATCCGACCTGTTTATAAGAATAAAAGCTGTGATTGCCAAAATCTCTTATAAACAACCATTACAAGGGAAGTACATTTTGAAGTTATATTGTAGTCGTATTATTCGGACATATTAACCTTTATCCGACCTGTTTATAAGAATAAAAGCTGTGGTAGCCAAAATCTCTTATAAACAACCATTACAAGGGAAATATATTTTGAAGTTGTATTAAAGTCGTATTACTCGGTCATATTAACCTTTAAACATCCTAATTATAAGAATGAAGGCTGTAATAGCTAAAATCTCTTATACTCAACTCTTAAAAGGGTAGTACATTTTGAAGTTTCATTGTAGACATATTATTCGGTAATAGAAACCTTTATCCGACCAAATTATAAGAATAAAGGCGGTATTAGCCAAAAATCTTGTAATGAGTTGTTATAAAATACGTTGTCATTGCAGAGACGCTTTTTAAAAATAATAATAAGGGGTTTGGCTATATAATTTAAATTTTATAAGGCTATTTTGCTAGTTGGGTTATAATAATTCTCGGGACAAGCCATACGTCTTGCCACAATGAGGGACGGAATACCTATGCAGCTAAATTAAGAACTGGTCTTAAAATGGCTCAAATTAAGGGCGGGTGATGGTTTATTTGCCGCAACCTCATACTAAATCCGTTGCGGAAAATAAGAAAGTGGAACTATGACAAGGACAATGAATGATATTTCCCTTCACCTGTCACACTTATTGAGATTTGTATGCTACCATCTCGCTTGGACGTGGTATTATTATCACGGTAGCTTGTCCCGAGTATTGTATGTCAATGACTGTAGTAGATTTATTTAATTTGTACATAGAAAATCGAATTTAATTTAATTTCTTCCTAAATCAGACGAAACTAAACAAATGCGGTCTCTTACTTTAAATTTTTACTTATATTTTATTGGAATACTAACACCTTATGGGTTCTATGCCCGAAATAAATGATGAATTTAATTACACGTTTGGTCCTTTCTGTGGCACACGAGGGTTAAGGAGGTTAACCATGATTTTTAAAAATAAACGTTTGTTCCCAGATCTGCCTGTGGTCCAACAAATGTGACCTGTCGCTGTCAGTGGGCGAGCCTGTCTCCATGCAGGGCGACCTGGAAGGGGTAGACCCGCGGGACTTGCCCGCAGTAGACCCTTTCCAAATGGTCATAGACTTCAAAGACAAGGTAAGGCCAGAGAAAGCATGCAGCGTGCAGGTTCTGCCATTGACCCGTTTTACGAAGTTACAGGTGACAGTAAAATTGTTATGATGCTTAAGGAAAAATGCGTATTCGAGCAAAGTTGCCATCCATAGAGAAATATAATAGGATAGAGGCACTCACTCAACCATACACATGTGTGACAAAGATGTAAACATAGACAATACCACAAGTGGGTACGAGGTACAATGTCAAATCTCCTGTCCCTCAATGCGTATAGCCTACCTACCTGTCAAAATGGTCCTCAAAATTCAATGACTCTTTTACCTTTCGCGCTGTTCGGCTATGGAATGCTATGTCTAGAGGTCCGCTTTGACACCTGATTCCAGGAAATTCCCCAATCCCAGGGAAGTTAAAAACCGCATAGTTTAGGGCTTATTACAATACCAAAAAACTGCGAAAATCTCGTGGGATTTCGACTGCTGCAAAGTTAGCACAGGTCTTTCGAAGCTGTAGACTTAGCATAGTAAGAGCTTATTACAATACCAAGGAAACTGCGAAAATCTCGTGGGATTTCGACTGCTGCAAAGTTAGCACAGGTCTTTCGAAGCTGTAGACTTAGCATAGTAAGGGCTTATTACAATACCAAGGAAACTGCGAAAATCTCGTGGGATTTCGACTGCTGCAAAGTTAGCACAGGTCTTTCGAAGCTGTAGACTTAGCATAGTAAGGGCTTATTACAATACCAAGGAAACTGCGAAAATCTCGTGGGATTTCGACTGCTGCAAAGTTAGCACAGGTCTTTCGAAGCTGTAGACTTAGCATAGTAAGGGCTTATTACAATACCAAGGAAACTGCGAAAATCTCGTGGGATTTCGACTGCTGCAAAGTTAGCACAGGTCTTTCGAAGCTGTAGACTTAGCATAGTAAGGGCTTATTACAATACCAAGGAAACTGCGAAAATCTCGTGGGATTTCGACTGCTGCAAAGTTAGCACAGGTCTTTCGAAGCTGTAGACTTAGCATAGTAAGAGCTTATTACAATACCAAGGAAACTGCGAAAATCTCGTGGGATTTCGACTGCTGCAAAGTTAGCACAGGTCTTTCGAAGCTGTAGACTTAGCATAGTAAGGGCTTATTACAATACCAAGGAAACTGCGAAAATCTCGTGGGATTTCGACTGCTGCAAAGTTAGCACAGGTCTTTCGAAGCTGTAGACTTAGCATAGTAAGAGCTTATTACAATACCAAGGAAACTGCGAAAATCTCGTGGGATTTCGACTGCTGCAAAGTTAGCACAGGTCTTTCGAAGCTGTAGACTTAGCATAGTAAGGGCTTATTACAATACCAAGGAAACTGCGAAAATCTCGTGGGATTTCGACTGCTGCAAAGTTAGCACAGGTCTTTCGAAGCTGTAGACTTAGCATAGTAAGGGCTTATTACAATACCAAGGAAACTGCGAAAATCTCGTGGGATTTCGACTGCTGCAAAGTTAGCACAGGTCTTTCGAAGCTGTAGACTTAGCATAGTAAGGGCTTATTACAATACCAACGAAACTGCGAAAATCTCGTGGGATTTCGACTGCTGCAAAGTTAGCACAGGTCTTTCGAAGCTGTAGACTTAGCATAGTAAGGGCTTATTACAATACCAAGGAAACTGCGAAAATCTCGTGGGATTTCGACTGCTGCAAAGTTAGCACAGGTCTTTCGAAGCTGTAGACTTAGCATAGTAAGAGCTTATTACAATACCAAGGAAACTGCGAAAATCTCGTGGGATTTCGACTGCTGCAAAGTTAGCACAGGTCTTTCGAAGCTGTAGACTTAGCATAGTAAGGGCTTATTACAATACCAAGGAAACTGCGAAAATCTCGTGGGATTTCGACTGCTGCAAAGTTAGCACAGGTCTTTCGAAGCTGTAGACTTAGCATAGTAAGGGCTTATTACAATACCAAGGAAACTGCGAAAATCTCGTGGGATTTCGACTGCTGCAAAGTTAGCACAGGTCTTTCGAAGCTGTAGACTTAGCATGGTAAGGGCTTATTACAATACCAAAAAAACTGCGAAAATCTCGTGGGATTACAAACAGGTTTTCGCATGTTAACGGTTAATAGAGTAGCGTTACGGAATCTTTGGCAGTGAATGTGGTATAAATCCTGTAAAAACACGGAAGAATGGTGCCTTCAGATACGAGTGTTCAAAATTATATAGTTTATTCAAATCATGCTAGTGTTCGTTCGTGTGCATTCACTTATATGTTCGTTGTACTTGACTAATATTCCGTTACTTTTGTAGTTGTTGGCGGACGATACGGGCAAAATAGCAGACCAGGTTTGCGCCAAAGCGGAAGCCATCGGGAAAGCGATAGCCAATGTAAGTATATATAATTTATCTGAATATTTCAGTAAAATTCTAAAGTTTCGAAGAAATCTCGTCGGGTTATGAATGTGTGTTTGAAGCCTCCAACCTGCATTAAGCCAGCTTGAAATTATATGAAATAATGATGCGGCCGTCGAACTTGTTTCAAAATACTTTTGCCAAAAACTGTCATCTTTACATTTGTCCGTCCGCTTGCGGTACAATACATACTAGGAAGAACGACATGAACAAGAGAGACGGAATTAATCCTCGTTTCAGAAATCTCCACTGGCTTCTCGGCGGACAGTCGGCCTTATCTTATCTCTAACCAATAAGCTGAAAATTGCTCAATAATAAAACCAATATGGACATATGGCATCCAACTGTGGTTTATGACCACCCAGAAAATCCAATATATTGTCCCCCTTATTCATAAAACTTAAAAGGCCTCTGCTAAATAAAATGTGCTTTGTCCCTTTCTTACGAACACAAATGTTAAAGTAACAGATAATGACAATCGAATTTTAACGCCATTTTAGTTAAAACAGGCTTGTAGGACGTTTATGAATACGGCCGTGTATCTCCAGAGAGCTCAGAAAAAAATCTTAAAGGTTTACGGCCGTATTCATAACATAAACGTCTTAGAAGCCTGTTTTAACTAAAATTGCGTTAAAATTCGTTTCTCTCACTTTGACATTTGTGTTCGTAAGAAAGGGACAAAGCACATTTTATTTAGCAGAGACATTTTAAGTTTTATGAATAAGGGGGTCATCAGCGCTCTGGTACGCTCGCAACTCAGAAATCCATGAGTATCTGGAAATCCCAGCCATACTCGAAAAGGCAAAACGCTACACAGCTAATTGCAAGGACCGAATAGTATAGTAACTCATCTAAACCCTCTATCAGAGATGCTTCTAAAGCCAAACACCATGAAGACACTCAAGAGAGTCAATGTGCTGCCTTACTAGGGGAAGCCAGGGCAATGGCCCTACCTTGCCAATCGCCAACCTCTTTCAAGTCATCTGCACATAGTTGTTGTGACGTATCGCAGATGAATAAAAGATTTTAAAAAAAGTACATAGGTCACCGAACGTGGCCGACTACTTTACGTCTTTGCACTTGCGACTTGAAGTAATAGGGGTTTAGACATTAAATAAAATAATCAATAATGTCATATTTTCTCGAAAAAGCATTAACAATATAGTCAAATGGAGAAAAAATCAACACAAGAACGAAGTTATAAGTTTTAAGAAGGGGTATGTTTTGTCCCTTTTTCGCAATACGAAACTTCATATGCAACGATGACGCTTGTAGTTAGTGACGTCACTAATAGACGGCAACGTGCCGCGCCCATTGTGTTCGCCGCCGCCGTCGAAGTGGCCCGCCGCGCGCGCGACTCGCTCTGCGGCAGCCTCGCAGATTGTGACGTCACACACTGTTAGCGTTTTCTCTAACAAGCAATATTAAAACGGTTGTAGCTTCGTAATTCTTTGAGATATCTGAATGGGATTTTCGTCAATAGGCATATTTTTTGCCTTCTTTCTTTTGGAGCAATAATAATTTCGAGTCTACACCCGTATTGCCGTTTTAGACCTTTCCTCTGTATAAGTAATGTTAGTATAGATAATGCGTGCTATTTCAGAACACGGTGTTTAAAGCCAAGTGCAGTTGCCACAGACTGGCCAAGATTGGCGGGACACGAATTTGCATGGATGAGGTTTTTCATTTGTTCCTTTTTGTAGATTTAGTCGAATAAATTAGTAGTTAATGAATTGAAAATAATAAAAAAATATGGACTTATTTTAGTATCCATATTAGGTATATTAAGCATAGGCTACGATGTTCGAGGGGTTGTCATAAAAACGTATTTAAAGTAGTGTAGTTAAGAATAGTTAGTGCTGTTTGAAGACGGACGTCGAAATGCGTTTGTGAGGGTGAGGTACGGTCGAGGAAAATGAAGGCTTGGCACATGTCAACTCTATTTAAATCAACGTTAAGGTCCAAAAGTGCTAAACATTCAATTTCCTCGGTCCCCACAGGAATTTTGTATTGTACAGTTGAGTTGTCGCATTAGGTTTGTCTGTCCTATTTTGGACAAGATTTATGTGATAGGACGTTTTCTATGAGATGTCTTGAGACGGTTCTAAATATTTGTGTAGTTTTATAGACTCAAAAACAAAAATATACAGGAAAAATTATTAATTTTCCGAAATATCACTTTTATGGTAGTGTAACTTAACTATACATAGAAGTCAGTTTTTTCACATAAAATAAATAAATAATAAAGTCAGGCGGGGCAAGAGTAACATCGGGGGAAGACGGTCAAAAGCTTCTCCAGCTTATTCTTTTGAATTGAGCGCCTTTTTGTACCGTCGGTAAAACAGACAGGCGTGTATTAGTTCCATCATCAAATCATAGATGTCTCTGTCATACGCCATATTGAAACAAAACGCGGTTCATTTTGACAGGTTACTACTTGTGATAAGTGGAAGTGCACGTGTATAATTCAAAAGCGGTTTTGTGTGATTTATGGCTGTTAATTCGGATTTGTTTGTTGGTGAGTCGAATATTTATAGTTTATTTCTTATGTTACATCGTTATTTTCTGTAATTCCTATCGATTATAAGTTTTTATCAAGCCAATAAAATTTTAACCTCAAATTATTGAAGTGGGGCAAGAGTGCCACTTCAGTCCGGGGGAAGGGATTCATATGCTACTCTTACCCCATGTCAGGGCTGTAAAACCTTTTATAAATTGTCATTTTTATTACAAATTGGCACTGTTTAATTCCCGATGAACCGAACCGATGGCCCTTGGGGCGGAACAGTTCTCGAGTGGCGACCACGTACCGGAAGGCGCGGCGTGGGTAGGCCCCCCACAAGGTGGACTGATGACCTGGTAGAGGTTGCTGGAGTCCGCTGGATGCGGTTGGCGCAGGACCGGTCACTTTGGCACTCTTTGGGGGAGGCCTATGTCCAGCAGTGGACGTCTTTCGGCTGATATGATGATGATGATGACTGTTTAATTCAGGGATGTGCGTATGCGATTTTTCGACATTTGAGGATGCGGATGTTCGGTTCAAGCACTCAAAAACATAAATAATCAACCATATCGAATAAAAGTAAACACATCTGGCCGCACTATAAATGTGTTGTTTACTTTGACATGACTTCCCTTCATAGTTATTATTGTAATTAAAAAAAAAACTACGTATTATGAAAATAGTGATATTATAACGATATGTTTAAAATGTATATACAAATCTCAGCAAATAACGGTATTATATCGTTATAATATCGCTATTATTATAGCGTTTTAAAGGCCTGCGTTAAGTTATTTTTTAAATATTTTTAAATAGACTGAGAGTACCTACTTGTGATTTAAGCTACGTAGAATTTATAAAAAGTGTCCCTGCCTAAATACTACTACTTCTACTGTAATACCTACTCGTAAATAGTATAGTTTACAAAGTGAATTAAAAAATTCAAATCTTTTTATTTTATTTATGTGTTATGTGGTTTGTCACCCCTGATAACACCTACTATGACACTCTTGCCCCAGAATATGTATAAACGCATTTTCTCAGAATTTTGAACCGTATTTCAACTTGTTAAGGTATTAATTTTCATGACAGCGTAGACCAACTGAATAGAATAGAA
The DNA here is from genome assembly GCA_947049275.1 of Epinotia bilunana. Lineage (NCBI taxonomy): Eukaryota > Metazoa > Arthropoda > Insecta > Lepidoptera > Tortricidae > Epinotia > Epinotia bilunana. The sequence goes on from OX346274.1 coordinate 4,736,052, forward strand.
TAGAATGTTTATTTGTAAAGTCATGTACATGAGGTGTTCAGGTTATACAAAAAGGCTTCCATGACACCCTGTTAGGGCACACAAATGTTCTTATAAGTAACTGTGTTACTAAATACGTAAATCCACTGGAGCTAACCTAGTTTAAGTTAGGTACGTACGATACTCTTACCCCAGTCATGGGGCAAGAGGAACAGTCAAGTCGATTTTTATTTTTTTACAAATTAGTGCATGTTTTATATGTTTCTTTGTTTGATAAGTAGTAAAAAAATATATTAAACTTACTTATATTTTATCGCTTTATTATACGAATTAATGCAATAATAAGATCACAAACACTATTTGAATCTAACTTTTAAAAATGTATGATACTCTTGCCCCGACTCACCTTACATAAATATACAATCACCTTACATAAATATACAATCACCTTACATAAATATACAATCACCTTACATAAACGTACAATCTTACACAAATCGACCTAGTCGCAAACTAAGCAAAGCTTGGCCTATGGGTGCTAAGTAGACGACGATAAACATAATTGTATAGATAAATAAATACTTAAATATATAGAAAACATCCATGACTCAGGAACAAATATTCTTGCTCATCACACAAATAAATGCCCTTACCGGGATTCGAACCCAGGACCTCTTGTTTCGTAGGCAGGGTCACTATCGACTAGGCTAAAGCGGTCGTTATTTTTGATTAGATACTTGCAGAAACTGTTGAATATCGGTATTGACAATTGTTAACAACCGTAGTAGAAGGTACCAAACCAGTAGAAAGTTCTATATAGTTTTACTCCTATATCGTACATATGTTTCATAAAATCGTTCATAAATTCAAATCTTCCTGCAGGCCCAAAAAGAAGCTCTAGCCAAAGCCGCAGCGGAAAAGGCAGCCAAAGGCAAGGGCAAGGGCAAGGAGCCCCCGCCCCCGCCCCCGCCGCCCCCCGAGGAAGGGGCGGAGCCCCCGCCGCCGCCCGTGCCCTGCCCCGCCAAGGTGCTCGTGCCGAGCGCCGTGCAGTTCGGTAACTCTCACTTCTTTTTAAAACACAAAACATTAACCCCCTAATCCCCTAGTCGCTTAACTTCAAGCTTGGGTAAATCCAATTGTGCCATTTATTTAGATTTTTGTTTAAAATAAAAGGGTAAAAGCTCGTTTTGTTACAATTTTATCGGTTAAGTATAATTCGGTGTGGTTTTGAGAAAAATACAGTAAAATCATAAAATTTTATCAAAATCAGATGTAGATAATTTTCAAATGTAGAATAGTCCATCCAAGCCAATCAGTTGATGTAAACTCTGCGATCGTATTTTTTTCAAATCTAGATAAATCCAGGTCTGTTAAATCAAAATGATACAATCTCATCTCCAAGCTCAGTGTGGAGTTATTTCAAACATAGATAAATTGAAATCGATTATATCAAATAAAGGTTTAAAAAAGTTTTAGTAAGTTTTAGTAGTTTTCAACTCACCGAATTAACGTTATTATCACTTTTTTTCAATTATCTCCCAAAAGGTTAAAGTGGATTTATCGGAGTATGAAGTTAAGGGAAACAATTTATCAAACTTAAAATGCCTCTCAAAAAATAAAAATAAAAATATTCTAGTCTATTATATTCTATTCTATTCTCATAAAATGAAATCTGATTAGTGCCATTCTTACGTACACAGATGTTTAAACTATAACGAGAATAGAACTACGCGGTGCATGCATGTCTTACCTGCTATACCAAGACAGACTCTGTACCAGTTTTGTGCGGTGGTTATAGAGTTTATACTGTTTTTTTTATTATTTTATTATATACGATTCCCACCGAACGGGCCGGGCCAGAGCGCAATCTATTTCATGCAAAGGAATTTGCACCGTCTATACAGTACTTACATTTCATATTTGAATGAATCGTGCATCCACTGCGAGGTTGTAATCAAATATGAATTGTATCTACTGTATAGACGGTTCAAATTCCTTTGCATGTAATAGAATGCGCTCCGGCCCGGCCCGTTCGGTGGGAATCGTACATTATGGTCTTATGTCAATAAATACTCTTAATATTCATTTATCTCTTCATTAACATTTCGCCTGTACAAGATTTGTTGAGAATTTGAGCAGTTTTTGGTCGGCGTGTACCAAATGGGGGTATCGTATATGGTCAGTTCTGGCGCTTCGCGGACCGCTGCCGCGGCACGCTCGCTTCGCTCGTTCGGCTTGCGCGCTGTAGGTTCTTCTTAACACTTCGTCGCTTCGCTCGTCTTCGTACTATCGACAACACAGCTAACTGACCGTCGGTGCACCTTAAGTGCATTGTAATAAGGTTCTATATAAACACAGGATGGTCAGAGAACAGTGTTGTCGTTTGTACCTAACTGAGACCTGCCTTAGGATAGAATAGGTAGGCTACACAGCCACCCGAGCTTACCGCATTAGTAAATTACGTTCAGTATTTTGATGTCGGCCGCTTCAGCATAATTAATATATTGCAGGTTTCAAGGTTCTGAGGTGCCTCTCTCTCCCTTGCTCTTATTTTTTTATATAAGACCGACTGATTGACCCTATAACCTCACCTCGTAAGAGACGACAGAGCCTAAGGTGAAGCTCACTGGTTCAGTAATAGCCTATTCACTCCCGCTTTGAAGGCACCTAGATGATACGAGTAAATGATAATAAGTTTCTGTCAAAAATTTCATTTTTGGTACAAGCTTTTATTGCCGACTGTACTTTTCTGTATACCATCATCAACTACTCATTGACACGATTCAAACGAGCCCAAACTCAACGGGGTTACTTCGGTTAAATACTGAATTCCCATGGCCACCTTCTGTCTCCATCATCAGATCAGCTCCATGGTACCATAATATTGAATTGTCATCCAAACTATACTAATACCCAAAATTTCAACTCAATCGGATAACGGCAAGTGACTGAAAAATTTATTGCAAATTTTGACGGACAACTTACTTACATACATACTTACATACGAACAAGTCAAGTTAATATAAAGCTTGTAAAAATGCCAAATTTTATCCGAACGCGAATACTGTTGTGTGTATATGAGATTAATTTGAAGAAGTTGCGGCTTTTCAATGACTTGTGAATTGGTTTAATATAGTATTTATTTATTTATTGTATATTTGCGATATATATATATATATATATATATTACATATTATAGTGTGTATTATATTTTATATTGTATATTTATATTATGTATTGGCATGTTTTTGTTTTTATTTTCTCTATGTGTTTTTGTACACGGTATAAGTCTGCCTATCGCGTTCAACGGTTACCTGGAAGAGATCCCCTATGGGGATAAGTCCGCCTTTATACTTTCATCTATTGTGTGACATGTATATTATTTAACCTGTTATTGTGTAAAGTGCTTACATACATACGTACATACATACATACTGTTCTATTCTACGAGCTCAGTAACCACATATTGTCGTGTCGTTGGCAGATATCGTTTGCGACAACACCGGCTTTGAGCTGTTCGCCGACCTGTGTCTGGCGACCTGGCTGGTCGACCAGAAGATCGTCGAGAAGGTAACTGTAATGTATAATGAATATACTAGTCAGCTCTGTGAGCTGTAGAACAAACGAAACTGTCATTAAAAAAAAAAAACTGATGTGTCTTGGCAAATAAAACTGTTCAAGACAGTCATTATTTAGTAAATCTCGTAGTCTTATTCCCATCTACTATTATAAAACATATGTAGTGGGTGAATGTGAATGGAAACATTTCGATCCGCCCACATGAGAAAAAAGCGTATTGAGCAAGCAGGCGCTCGATATTATGCATCTCGTTTTAATCACAAAACATATGTGGTGGGTAGATGTGAATAGGATTATTTCAATCCACCTACATTTGAAAAGAGCACTGAGCGAGCAGGCGCTTGATATCTTGCGTCTCGTTCTAATCATAAAACATGTGTGGTGGGTAGATGTGAATGGGAGTATTTCGATCCACCTACAATACGAAAAAATAGGTAGTAAGCGCGGCGCGCGATATTTTCATCTCGTATTAATCGATACGTAAATATGACTGCAGCGCGCGCTTCAGTAGTTCCTGAAAATTGATGTACACGCATGTATTGTAAAGGTGAGAACGAAATTTGGATTGACAAATTCATACTCATATTTGTTCGATTAAGCTACCTTGGTTAGCATATTTCTTGTGCTTACGTATTAAGGGGAGACTGTTCAAGGCAGCCGTCTGTAAGACAAATACATAGCTTTGACTCTTTATTTTACCATCTCAACAGCTCTCTTTGGTTCATAGGTTTCGGACTTATGTCAAGGTACTTTCCCCTACAGTTAACATCTTATATGAGCGGATTGGTTTAGTTTACTAACCATCCAAATATACCCGGACTTGACAATAACGTGTAGGTAAAAGCCTCCGTTAAGAGCTTTAAGCTCCAAACATAAATAGGTAAACGAAGTTGCACCATTTATAGAGGTCACACCTTTGGTAGGTGTGCCTTATGATCCGAATATTCCTCATTGATTGTGACTTTGGCCTGGCCGCCTGAAAAGCCGGTGGCTGCGAAGCCTTCAGAGTGCGCTTTGCAAAGCTTCCAGTCACATAACCAAAGCTGGGTTCATTTAGTTTTCATACAAGGTTGTTTCCATATTTTTCTAAATTTATTTAATTAACTTAATTTACATTCGACAGTAGAATCACAAAACAACCTTTGCCTCCTCATTCCTCATTAATTCTGCTTAAAACGGCAATGCGCCGAACGTAGTTAAGGATTTGCACAAGCGGCACTATGCCACAGTAGGTAAAGCTCTTTAAGCTAATTAGAAGCATGTATTATAGTCATTTCCTTTGCATAGCTCATATTATGGTAGTTTTCGCTTGCACTATGCTCATTATTCATAAATATTAGACAAGCCTTAAGCTTAATATAGTAAACTTTACTACATCATTAATCTACAGTAAGATATTAATCTGATGAAATAACTGAGAATAGTGCTTACGACCTCTGTTAGATATAACAAAGGAATCAAAAGTATTAATTTATATAAAACTACAAAAGTTTAGTGTTTAGATAGGTATTTCACCTAAACTATTTGAAATGTATTCATTTAGCCTATTAACAATTATGCACCGAGTAATTCTGTACAAGATTAACATAACTTAAGACCTAGATTTACCTAGATTAAGACGGTACTGGAATGCAAACGCTAAAACCTAAGATGAATTTGTGTAAGGAAATGATTGTTTTAATTGAAATAAAGATGTTTCACTTTATGGTAATGCTGGAAGGTTTATATATAAGGTGGAGTACAAGCAAAATGTTCTCTCATAACAAGCTCAACTATCACTAGAGCAACATATACCCATCTCGCTCCAACCAACCAGCCGTGCCATCAAGCTTTCTCAAGAGTATCGGAGTTTTATTTCCGCCTGTGGATCCCACTTGTGTGTGAGCGCGACGACAACAGAGCTCCCGTCACGCTCGCACCGTGCCTCCGCTGCTGCAGTAAACAGTCGACGGCCACACATGCCAATTTGTGGGCGCGTCGACCCACTTCCGCGGTTCGGACCGGCGACCTCACTAGGTCAGCCCCCTTAGTCCGAGGCTATCGAAGCCAGGCACCAGACGTCGCAACCCTCTTCCCGTGATGTAACTACGGGGCACCGCGCCGTGCAATGGTCCTTCAGAAGCCGGATCCCTGACGAAGCAAGCAGTTCAAGCAGAAGATTTGGCTTTAAAGAAGATTCTTCTAACAATCAAGCATTAGATTGGCCCCTTTTAAAGAAGACATCCTCTAACAATCTTCAAGCATCGTACGAGAAGCTGCCATTTGAAGCAAGCAGTTCAGCGCGAACAGATTGCCCTTAAAGAAGACTCCTTTCGAACAATCTGCGCCGTACGAAGAAGCTGCCAGGAGATAAGAACAAAGAACTCTCAAGCAAGAAAAGCCCTCAAAAGGGTTAATGAAACAAGAAAGCTCAAGCACGAAGAGCCCTCAATAGGGATAACGAAGCCTCAAGACCGAAAAGCCCTCAATAGGGATAACGAAGCCTCAAGACCGAAAAGCCCTCAATAGGGATAACGAAGCCTCAAGACCGAAAAGCCCTCAATAGGGATAACGAAGCCTCAAGAACGAAAAGCCCTCAAAAGGGATAAAGAAGCAAGAAAAGGCGTACCAGCGAGGAAGACACACCAGCGTGGAAGACTTCGAAAACGAAGCGTCAAGTCGTCGTGGTCATCGAGCATCAGCAAATCCTATCAGAACCGGGTATAAGTCAATCCCCGTTGTTTTTGGTAGGTGGCGTGGCTCTGGCCTAACGGTGTCAACCAGAGCTCATAAACACGTCTTAGTGCGGTATACCGAGTGGTTACCGCAGCGCTCTTTTCAGAGCGTCTTTATAACTCGGCCGTTTGCTGGTATTGATACTTTGCGGTGTTTGGCCACAGGTTGGCAAGCTGAAGGGCGTGGCGTTCCACCACGTCCCGAGCACCTATATCGCACAGTAGTCCTCTGCCAGACGGTACCTATCACCTCCTTCCTCCCTACGTTCCCATTCTCAATCGGCATCAATACGGTAGTACGCCGAGCGAGCAGATAGGGCCTGTTAGTGCTAGGCAGGTAGGGACTGTTAGTGCTAGGGGGGTAAGGTTAGGATGACAGGTAAGGGGGAGGGTCGAGTAACGAGGTCGAGGAGTAGACTGGATCAGCTGGAGTCAGTCAGCGGTGAGAGTTCCAAAGGTAATAGTGGTGCGTCTTCTTATGACACCACGACGTCTACCCATACGTGGAGCCATGGAACCGACACTGCGGATCTGACAACCATTACGGTATCGCCGCAGGCAGGATCTAGCAGGTTAGGCGATATTCCGGTCAGCATGAGTGAACCAATTTTAGGCGAGCAGGAGAACCCCGTTTTAGCCAATAACGGTGACATTTTAGACGCCAACAGTATAGGCGCGAACGTTAAAGACGCCAACCCTTTGGGCGCAATAAATTTAGACGCCAACATTAGGCAACTAGGCGCGAATATAGGCAACGTAGTACACGCGGGCGCTGTCGATCATGTTGTAAATCCGCGTAGTGGTTCGAGAACCGGTTCAGTAGTAGGTGAGCGGGCACAAACGCCGCCTAGGGTCACTGACGCCACTGATTATGACGCCGTAAGAGCTGAAGACAATAGGTTAGTTAGACTACGTGCGGAGTCGGAACTCCGCGCGTCGCAGCTGGAGCAAGCTAGGGCCGCCGCCGCTTACGCCGCTTCTAGGTACGAATTGTTGTTAGCTGAAAGCCAACATTCGGTTATAAGAGCGCCGCCGCCCAACGTATTTAGTTTGCCCAACGAAGCCACGCATGGTAGAAACGTAGCTAACGCCTCTCCCATTCTGGGACAGCCAGGTAGCAGTAGGCCACCACAGCATAGACCCCAAGAAACCGAGGGTATAGATAGGAACCACAGCCCAAACAATGCGGCTGGGGAAATTAGCGCTCTACGCGACGCTATAGTGCAAGCCATCAGTATGAATAGGACTGACAACCACGTTTCACCCATGCCACAGCAAATCACCTCGGGCAAATATATAGGTGACTTGCCCTTTTTTGACGGCAATCCCTCGGATTGGATTGCATTTAAACGTGTTTATTTAGATACGGAGAGTTCGTTCTCCAACATAGCTAATATGGGACGCCTTCGGAAGGCAGTCAAAGGGCAGGCACGTGAGTCAGTAAGGTCTATGTTACACACATGCAGTAATCCTTATGAAGTAATTGCCGCTTTAGATAGAGCTTTCGGAAAGCCAGACGTAATTATTATGTCTGAAATTCAGAATGTCAAACGGATGCCGCGAATGAGCGATGATAGTCGGAACATTTCTGAATTCAGCAATCGTGTGTGTAATGTAGTAGCCTCTATTAAAGCCCTGAATAAACCACAGTACCTATACGCTCCTGAGTTAGTTAGCCGTATAGTAGAGAAGATGAATAATATAATTAGATTTGAGTGGTATAGGTACAAGGGCAACGCTGATGATGTGCCGGAACTCTTATCATTATCAAGATTTTTGCAGGACTTGAGTGAGAACTTTAACTGTATGTTCGCATATGAACAATCCAAGGTCAAGTCGGGTGTGCGCTCACGTAGAGTGAATAACATTAATTCGCGGCATAGGTATAGGGAGAGCTCGGTGTCGTTCGATGATGAGGGAGGCAGTGATTTCTACGATGACAATTCCGTATCAAGTCACGACTCTCGCGCGTCTGCGGCACATAGGCAGGATAGGAAAACTCTACCTATATCACAAGATTCTGATAGCGAAGCCGAGTCCGAGCAACATTATGTTGCGGCGGCAAACAAGCGCACAACGCGAGGCGGTTTCAAGTCTAGGCGTAATAATGATAGGAAGTTTAAACCACAAGAAAATAGGAATAACGTCTCTGCTAATAACAGTCAGAAAAGTAAGTGTGTAATTTGCACAGGCAATCATCCTGTAGCAAGTTGTGCTGACTTTATTAAGCTGAGCGTTAACAATAGATGGGACGCTTTAAAACGCTATAAGCTCTGTTTCCGGTGTTTAGGTGACTTGCATACATCCTCATACAATAAATGCAAATATAACCCATGTGGGAAGGGAGAATGCGAGGCATCGCACCATGCTTTATTGCATGGCAAGAAAAGGAGCTTAGAGCGTAAAGAAAAGACCGTAGCGACTAAAGAGCAGGTTAGTTCGGTTAACCACGCGAACCAGTCACAAGCGTATTTAAAAATAATTCCGGTGGAGCTAAAGGGTTCAAAAGGTACCATCTCCACATACGCTTTGATGGACGAAGGCGCGACGCTATCGTTAATCCAGAAGGATATAGCTTTGCAAGTCTCGCATCCCGGTAAACGGGAAACCCTCTCCTTCGAAGGAGTAGGTGGTCACGAGGTGATAGACAACGATTCTTCGCGAGTAAAACTTAGAATTAGAGGTATCTCTAGTAGAGAGTTTCATGATTTTACCGCGCATACGATAGATAAGATGAACCTTGCGTCGCAAGCTGTAGATAGGTCGGTCGTTCGTAAATGTGCTCATTTACGGCATTTAGAAGATGAGTTGTGTTACGAGTCAGCACAACCTACTATACTTATAGGTCAAGACTCATGGCATTTGATAGTGAGTAGGCAAGTATGTGAAGCAGGTAGAGCGTTACCCTGCGCATCCCTGACGCACCTCGGTTGGGTGCTTCATGGGGTTAACGATCTTCCTCGTAAATTGCTAGGGGCAGTTAATCACATTAAACCTACTTGCGATAGTCAAGATCCAGCTCTAGCTTTGATACGCGAGCACTTTAGTATAGAGTCATTGGGCATAGAGCCGCGTAAACAAATTAACGATCCAGAAGATAGAGCTATTAAGTTGTTAGAATCTACGTGTAAGCGTATACCTAACGAGGATAGGTTTGAAGCAGGTTTATTGTGGAAAACTGATGATGAGACACTACCGGATAATAAAGCTCACGCATTGCGACGCTTATACACGTTAGAGAAGAAATTAGATAGAGACCCGGAACTTAAGGCTGAATATAATAGGCAGATGGATGATCTCATAGAACAGGGTTTCGCTGAAAGAGTCGACTCTATCACGGACGCACCGCGCGCCTTTTACCTCCCGCATTTTAATGTTATTCACCCCCAAAAGGGAAAAAGTAGAGTCGTTTTTGATGCTGCTTGTAAAACAAGCGGTAAAGCACTAAATGACGCGATTCTACCTGGACCCGATTTAATTCAATCGCTTTTCGGAGTTTTAATAAGATTTCGTGAGGGCCGTATAGCGGTAATTTCGGACATAAAGCAAATGTTCCTTCAGGTTAAAGTCATAGAAGCGGATCGCGATAGTTTACGATTTTTATGGCGCGGGGAGAGCAGAGACTCGCCTCCACAGACTTATAGAATGACGTCTTTGATTTTTGGTAGTGCGTCGAGTCCTGCTACGGCTATTTATGTTAAGAATAAAAACGCAAACGAATATCGCGATACGTATCCTGAAGTAGCTAGACGCACGGAACGTAACTTCTATGTAGACGATTTTTTGGGCGCATTTGACACGGTAGAGCAGGCGCAGAAAACCATTAGCGACATGGACAAGGTGTTCAAAAGGGCCTCGTTCACGCTATGTGGCTGGGCATTTAATGAACCTAGAGCTATATGCAACATTAAGGATGTGTCTAAGGACTCTACCACGATATTAGGAAAATCGGACCACGAGCGTACCTTAGGACTTTTGTGGAATCACCACAATGACAGCTTAGGTTTCAACTTGAATCTGCGCAATACACCTATAGACATAGTCAAGGGACTTAGGGTACCTACGAAGCGACAGGTCACAAGCGCAGTGTTTAGCGTTTTCGATCCGACTGGCATGGCGACACCAGTAACGATTTTAGGCAAAATGCTAATTCAAGATTTATGGACAGCGTCTTGCCAGTGGGACGAAGCAATACCCGATCATCTAAACAAAGCATGGCGCGAGTGGTTAGATAGTCTGGACTTATTACAAGACCTTGCTATACCTAGGCATATACCTAGATCGAAAGGACCAACTTATCTGCACGCCTTTTGCGATTCGAGCGAGAAAGCTTTTGCAACTGCCATATATATTGTAGTCACCGACTCTGACGGCAATAAAACATCACATCTGGTCAGTAGTAAAGCTAGGGTAACACCTTTAAAGTGTATTTCAATGCCCAGACTTGAATTACAATCAACCATCTTAGCTTGCAGACTGGCAGACGCAGTCCGGCGTGAAACGGACTACGAAATCTGCCAGTCCTACTACTGGACTGATTCTCGAACCGTACTCGCTTGGATAAACTCGGATCCTAGGACATTTAAACCGTTCGTGGCACATCGCTTAGCCGAATTAGAGACTTTTACTAGACCATCCGATTGGCACTGGGTACCGACCAGTGAAAATGTTGCGGACATTGCGACACGCGGTATAAAGTCAGATTTCGATATAAACCACCGGTGGTTTAGAGGCCCTCAGTTTATTTTAGAGTCTCCAGATAAGTGGCCTAAAATTAAAACGATAGTACAGGCTACGTCTAACACCGGTGAGGAACGTAAACCGGTTAATACTGCCACCGCTGGCAATGTTACCAAGGATAGGTTCGCTCACCTGCCAGATCCGCAGCGTTTTTCACGTTTCGTCAGATTGCAGCGCGCTCTCAGTCGTTTGTTGGTGGCTGTTGAAATTTTTATCTCTAGGCAAGTAAAGAATACGTTAGGTAATGACGTGACGCCTAAACACCTGCTGATAGCAGAACATCTGTTATTAAGTAGATGTCAAGAAGAAGACTTTACCGAGGAACTCACTCGCTTGCGTGGTAATGAAGCTGTACCAAAGTCATCAAAGTTGTATCGGCTGGCAGTAAAGCTGTCCACAGACGGGCTGTTAGCACTCGATGGCAGATATAAGATCAACGCTGCTAACAATCAGAGGCAACCGATAATATTAGATATTAAAAATCACATAACTCGATTGCTTGTGCATCACTATCATGAGCAATTTAATCATGGAAATCATCATACCGTGATTAATGAGTTACAACAGAAATATCACATTATCGGTTTGCGAAGCTATCTACGTAATATATACGCAAGGTGTCAGTGGTGCAAAATAAGAAAAGGTAAACCCGCTATGCATCAGCAGGGAGATTTACCACAAGAACGCTTTATGCACCACCAACCCGCGTTTACCGCCATAGCTACCGATTTTTTTGGGCCATTAAAGGTCACAATTGGGCGTCGCGTAGAGAAGCGATGGGGCGCTTTGTACACTTGCCTAACTACGCGGGCAGTGCACATAGAGTTAGCCAATTCTCTCTCAGCCAGCTCTATGATTCAAACCCTTAGACGCATGATGGCTAGAAGAGGTACGCCCACCATCATTTATAGTGACAATGGTACCAATTACATTGGAGCTGAACGCGAAATAAAAGAGGCAATGGATAGCGTTGAGTTTAGCGACTTTATCGTAAATAAGCGCATTGTCTGGAAAAAGATACCGCCAGGCGCACCATCCATGGGCGGCGCTTGGGAGGTCATGGTCAAGGGAGTAAAGAGTGCCTTATATGCAACCCTTAAGGACAAGGTTCCATCTGAGGATACGCTCCATACACTTTTATTGGAAGCGGAACACATAGTAAACTCCAGACCATTAACACCCATAAATGCCAACCTTTCAGAGGAGCAACTCACGCCAAATCATTTCCTCATACATAGGTCTAACGGTATGATGCCCTTCGGTAGTTTCAGCGATAAAAAATCTCCTAAAAATAGCTGGCAGGAAGTTCAGCAGCTCGCTGAGAGATTCTGGAAGAAGTGGCTCATAGAATATAAACCAACTTTGTTACCACGCAAGCGGGCCTCCGACACGCCAAATTTGAAACCCGGCGATATTGTTTTAATAACGGACAACACTTTGCCTAGAGGTATTTGGCCCCGCGGGCGTATAGAGAAAGTTTATCCTGGACCTGATGGCAAGGTACGTGTCACAGAGGTAAGAACATCAGCTGGACTCATCCGTCGCCCGACCTCGAGACTCGTACTGATAGATTCGACTAGTCTTGATTAGTTCTTTTGTACTTGCGTACTGGGGGGAGATTGTTCAAGACAGTCATTATTTAGTAAATCTCGTAGTCTTATTCCCATCTACTATTATAAAACATATGTAGTGGGTGAATGTGAATGGAAACATTTCGATCCGCCCACATGAGAAAAAAGCGTATTGAGCAAGCAGGCGCTCGATATTATGCATCTCGTTTTAATCACAAAACATATGTGGTGGGTAGATGTGAATAGGATTATTTCAATCCACCTACATTTGAAAAGAGCACTGAGCGAGCAGGCGCTTGATATCTTGCGTCTCGTTCTAATCATAAAACATGTGTGGTGGGTAGATGTGAATGGGAGTATTTCGATCCACCTACAATACGAAAAAATAGGTAGTAAGCGCGGCGCGCGATATTTTCATCTCGTATTAATCGATACGTAAATATGACTGCAGCGCGCGCTTCAGTAGTTCCTGAAAATTGATGTACACGCATGTATTGTAAAGGTGAGAACGAAATTTGGATTGACAAATTCATACTCATATTTGTTCGATTAAGCTACCTTGGTTAGCATATTTCTTGTGCTTACGTATTAAGGGGAGACTGTTCAAGGCAGCCGTCTGTAAGACAAATACATAGCTTTGACTCTTTATTTTACCATCTCAACAGCTCTCTTTGGTTCATAGGTTTCGGACTTATGTCAAGGTACTTTCCCCTACAGTTAACATCTTATATGAGCGGATTGGTTTAGTTTACTAACCATCCAAATATACCCGGACTTGACAATAACGTGTAGGTAAAAGCCTCCGTTAAGAGCTTTAAGCTCCAAACATAAATAGGTAAACGAAGTTGCACCATTTATAGAGGTCACACCTTTGGTAGGTGTGCCTTATGATCCGAATATTCCTCATTGATTGTGACTTTGGCCTGGCCGCCTGAAAAGCCGGTGGCTGCGAAGCCTTCAGAGTGCGCTTTGCAAAGCTTCCAGTCACATAACCAAAGCTGGGTTCATTTAGTTTTCATACAAGGTTGTTTCCATATTTTTCTAAATTTATTTAATTAACTTAATTTACATTCGACAGTAGAATCACAAAACAACCTTTGCCTCCTCATTCCTCATTAATTCTGCTTAAAACGGCAATGCGCCGAACGTAGTTAAGGATTTGCACAAGCGGCACTATGCCACAGTAGGTAAAGCTCTTTAAGCTAATTAGAAGCATGTATTATAGTCATTTCCTTTGCATAGCTCATATTATGGTAGTTTTCGCTTGCACTATGCTCATTATTCATAAATATTAGACAAGCCTTAAGCTTAATATAGTAAACTTTACTACATCATTAATCTACAGTAAGATATTAATCTGATGAAATAACTGAGAATAGTGCTTACGACCTCTGTTAGATATAACAAAGGAATCAAAAGTATTAATTTATATAAAACTACAAAAGTTTAGTGTTTAGATAGGTATTTCACCTAAACTATTTGAAATGTATTCATTTAGCCTATTAACAATTATGCACCGAGTAATTCTGTACAAGATTAACATAACTTAAGACCTAGATTTACCTAGATTAAGACGGTACTGGAATGCAAACGCTAAAACCTAAGATGAATTTGTGTAAGGAAATGATTGTTTTAATTGAAATAAAGATGTTTCACTTTATGGTAATGCTGGAAGGTTTATATATAAGGTGGAGTACAAGCAAAATGTTCTCTCATAACAAGCTCAACTATCACTAGAGCAACATATACCCATCTCGCTCCAACCAACCAGCCGTGCCATCAAGCTTTCTCAAGAGTATCGGAGTTTTATTTCCGCCTGTGGATCCCACTTGTGTGTGAGCGCGACGACAACAGAGCTCCCGTCACGCTCGCACCGTGCCTCCGCTGCTGCAGTAAACAGTCGACGGCCACACATGCCAATTTGTGGGCGCGTCGACCCACTTCCGCGGTTCGGACCGGCGACCTCACTAGGTCAGCCCCCTTAGTCCGAGGCTATCGAAGCCAGGCACCAGACGTCGCAACCCTCTTCCCGTGATGTAACTACGGGGCACCGCGCCGTTCAAAAACTTTATATAGTTAATAAACCTGCTCACGAAATTTCATGAGAATCGGTTGAGAAATGCGACCTGTAGCGGAGAACAGCGGACACCGGACATACGAACGATTTTCGACCCAAGCTAAAGCATAGAACTTTGTTCGCTTCGTTCGCTCTTTTGATTTTCGGAGACAACCCTCGCGTAAAGGCTTGTAAAGTGTAATAGAAGCGGCAAGCTATTTTCGCCCCATTTTAATAAATTCAAAAATCAAATATTTATTATGTGGTATAGTGTCCGGTGTTAAGATACCGATATAAACGGTTAACAAACTAAATGTCACTAAGTAAATGAGAACAAAACAAAATTGAAAAATATGACCATTATATTCGATATGAAAGAAAAGAAAGAATATATATTTATTTGGTGTGATATCATGTTACATGTGTGTCTTACAATTGGAATTCACCAAAATGGATGCCACTCAGCATAGGCCACCAGCAAATACATGCTAAAGGCGCTGGTTTTCAGATATAAGGTCTGTATCAGCATTAACAAGAAGTTAATTATATTAATTCAGTATTCCAGAGATGTATAAGGTCTCTGAGCGTCCATAATAATTATACTAAAGTTCTTTCAGAATTCAAAAAATATTTGTAAGAATACAGTTATATACATGTTCTTAGTTTATGGTGTAAAAATCCTCGTATTCAGCATGCAAGCAAGTATACAAATATTAGATTTAAATAAGCTAAAGTTACATGTCAATTAGGTATTAATTAAATATTGTAATCGCAGAGATGTATACGCTCTTTCAAAGGAGCATTAATATAATATTGTCAGAGATCAATAATAATAAAACGTTGTCAAGATCAGAATGATGTCTCTAGTCGATACGATAATAATAATAATAACACTAGTATTCAAGTAGTTAAGTACTATGCCCTTACAAAGCATGAACAGTCCGGACTCCACAAACAGCACCC
Organism: Epinotia bilunana; assembly: GCA_947049275.1. Lineage (NCBI taxonomy): Eukaryota > Metazoa > Arthropoda > Insecta > Lepidoptera > Tortricidae > Epinotia > Epinotia bilunana. Next base: position 4,751,654 of record OX346274.1, read on the forward strand.
GATCACGAGTATGACGCATATCTCAGCCATCGCCTCCCTCAACCCTATGTTAGGGAAGGTGGCGACCCGTGTATAGTCTGTCATGTGTTTGATCCTTGTATCAAACTTCTGACTGACATAATCCCTAACCATTATTAATTTGTCATAGTTATTGGAAAGACATCTATATGTGTGTTTGGCTTTCGGTGTGTTTTCAGGTTAGGTTCTACGTAAAGAGAATCCCCTGGTTCGTCTCAGATGTGACCCCGAAAGATTTTAAGTAAGTGTCTTCTAGTCTACAGGTATTAAGGTACAGTGAAAAACGTTAAAATGTGTGAGAAACAAAAATCTAAAAGATCTGAGTAGCTATTTACTGTCTCTCCTGCGTCACTTCAAGGATAACGCAAATGTATGGATGAAGTTAATTTTAAAGCGTATCTTCCATTCTACGAGGGCTGATTGATAAGTTTCCGAATCAAGGAGGAAAAACAAGAGATATTGGAATGAAACTATTTTATTTTTCAACATATGTTCCTCCTAGCTCCACACACTTAGACCAACGCTTCTCCAATGCCATTATTCCATTTTCATAGAAGCTTCTGGCAAGACCCTCAAAATAGCCATTTTAACGGCGTCAATGACTTCAGAATTGGTCGAAAATTTTTGCCCCCCGAGCCATTTCTTCAAATTCGAGAACAAATGTAAGTCGCATGGGGCCAAGTCGGGGGAATAGGGCGCGTGGGGCAGTATTTCGAGGCTCGACTCTTGAATTTTTGACATGGCAACTCTTGCCGTGTATACCGGTGCATTATCGTGGTGGAACAAGATATTTTTCCTAACTAAGTGGGGTCTTTCTTGTTTGACTACTTCGCTCAGCTTTTGCAACAAATTTGCATTATATTGGCCGTTTATAGTTCTTCCCTTTTCAAGGTAATCCACGTAAATTACACTAGCATCCCAAAATACGGTTGCCATCACTTTACCAGCGGACAAGGTCATCTTTGCCTTCTTTGGCGCGGGTTCATCACTTCTTGTCCGCTGCTTAGACTGCTTCTTAGTTTCCGGCGTGGTGGTGGATCCACGGCTCATCGACCGTTATGAAACGACGAAAAAATTCCTTGGGATTCCGTCTAAAGACCTGCAAACACTCCTTTGAAATATTTACTCGGTGTTTCATTCGCTGGTCATTCTAAATCCGCGGCACCCATCTGGCACATAGCTTTTTCATACACAAATGCTCATGCAGTATATTAAAAACACGTTCCGACGAAATAAAATAAAAAATATATATTTTTTTTAGTCCTCCCGAAGTGTTAAAGGACGCCCTTTAAAACTTCGGGAGATAGCAGAGATGGTAAATAAACATTTACCATCTTTGGGGGAGCGTTCCCCCATAACAATATTTTTTATTTTATCTATAATTTCTGGGGTAGTTACCTCATTTGGTCTTCCACTACGGGGAGCGTCATTGCAGCTCTATTGTCCTCGTTTGAAATCTACCACCCAAGTGTGGATAGTGCTCAACGATGGCGAAGAACCCCCTAACACAGTATCCAGTTTTGTATTAATTGGAGTTGCCCTTTTTCCTTTTAAAACATGGAACTTTATGACAGCTCGAACCACCATTTTCATGAAAATGAACGACTATTCACTTCAAACTGGTATATTTTTTGAAATAGACAACTATAATATCGTGAAATTTCATTTTTTGAAAGCGTAAAAGATTGCAAATGACGTTTCTAGCAAAAGGTTTTTTTAATTATTTTTAGGGTTCCGTAGTCAACAAGGAACCCTTATAGTTTCGCCATGTCCGTCCGTCTGTCTGTCTGTCCGTCTTCGGCTTAGCTCAGTAACCATTACAACTAGAAAACTGTAATTCGGCGTGGGTATATAAACCGATCACGCCGACAAAACAGTAGAATAAAATCCTGTTTTTTTTTAAGGTACCTCCCCTACATCTAAATTGGTTATGTATTTTTTTTCTCGTTAAACCTATAGTGTGGGGTATCGTTGGATAGCCTGTTCAAAAATATTATGGGTTCATTGTTTTAATTATAATAAATTAGATTATTCTTCTTGCAGGGACTTGATCCAGATGTGTGCGAGTGTGAGCTATAGTAGAAGCGCGCCTGCGCCCGAGCCGAAGAAACCACGTTAGTACTTGTTTATTGACGACGAAATATTTGACGACTCCTTTAACCTAGTTGGTACTGACCCTGCCTACGAAGCAAGAGGTCCTCGGTTCGAATCCCGGTAATTAATTGTGTGATGAGCACATGGGTGTTTTCTATATATTTAAGTATTTATGTATCTATATAAGTATGTTTATCGTTGTCTAGTACCATAGCATAAGCTTTGCTTAGTTTGGGACTAGGTCGATTTGTGTAAGATTGTCCCCTAATATTTATTTATTTATACTAGTAGTGGGGGGCAGATTGCTGAAATAAATAGGGGTGTAGACACCGAATAAAATAACCAATAATGTTGAACTTTCCCGTAAAAGTAAAATATTATGATCTTAACTGTATTTTTCTCAAAACCACACGAACAATTAAAATAACAATTATACTTAATAATATTGTAACAAATCAATAAAATTGTAACAAAACGAGTTTATTACCCTCTTTTTTGTTTGTCTTTGATTTTACCAGAAATCAGTCCCCGCAAAGGATACGGGCGACTGAATCCGCGATCACTGTATGGTGAATGATTTCTAATGGAATAAGTGATTCTGTGTATGAATGATGAGTATGGTTGTAATGGATGATGGGTGAAATGAAGAATGAACTATGTGCCGTTGAACTTTTTCAGGTTATTAACTACTAGCTTCTGCCCGCGACTCCGGCCGCGTGGAACTCGTTTATATCGTAGCTCGATACAAACTTTCATCCCCTATTTCACCCCCTCAGGGGATGATTTCCAGGATAAAAACTATCCTATGTCCTTCCCCGGGATTCAAACTATCTCCATACCAAATTTCATCTCAATCGGTTCAGCGGTTTAAGCGTGAAGAGGTAACAGACAGACAGACAGACACACTTTCGCATTTATAATATTACTAGCTTCCGCCCGCGACTTCGTCCGCGTGGACCCGGGATAAAAACTATCCTATATTTTAATCCAGGCTATATAAACTATCTTCGTGCAAAATTTCATTCAAATCGGTTCAGCCGTTTAAGCGTGATTGAGTAACAAACATCTAAACTTTCGCGTTTATAATATTAGTAGTAAGTAGTAAAGTAGTAATATTATTAATATGGATGGAGGTGGCGGTCGCTTTTATTTTATACCAAAATCTTAAAAATGACAGAATTGGATTTACCCGAGTTTGAAGTTAAGCGACTCGTATATATGTAAATTGCAGTGGCGGAAGGCGAAGAGCCTCCTCCGGATACAAAGATCTCGTCGGCGGAGTTGAACCAGCTCGCGCGGAAGTTCCAGAACAACGTGGACGAGGGCGTCTTCGTCGTGTCGGTGAGTCGTTTAACGTTCCTTCCGGATGATCTCGGATTGCCTAGAACGCGAAATGACTAGTGTGTTGTTTTGCCTACATTGCAGTTTGACCACCGAGCATTGTGCCTAAAACGCAAAAGGACCACTCATAGGTAGGTCCGGTTCGTTAGGTTTCTTCAGATGCCCGAAGGGCAAACAGACCAGAATAGGAGCCCCGCTCGGCGGGGCTCCGTCTTCATCGCTAACGTAAAGATAAAACGACGAAAATGATGTTGGCATTTTGCGTTTTAGGCATAATGCTCGGTCGTCAAACTGCAATGTGGGCAAAACAACACACTAGACATTTTGCGTTCTAGGCAATCTGCGTATAACCCGTTCCTTCTGCGTCTAGGAACGTGACGTAGAGGAACAATACCTATAGAGGGCCTCACACACACATACACACAGGGGAGTCCCTATTTTACCGACTCGTTTCACCGGATGCATTGTTTCGCCGAATTTTCATTATGCTGAGGCGTCAGACACCTACAGCGCTGATTTTCAGCCACGTACGGTACGTATAGTAGAGTAGTCTTTAATAAAATAGGGTAAATTGACATACTTGGACATTTTTGTAATCAGATCATAGTGTACATTTTTACACAATTTTTAAATCTTAGATTATAAAATGTAATTTATCTTTAAAAATTTCAAACACAATTTACATTAACGATATGATGCAGAGAGAAAGAATATAATGTAAAAATAAATCATCTTCGTCGGTGGCCCCCGACGGGACTCGAACCTGCGATCTCTATTAACGCTAGAGTGCTTTAACCACTAAGCTACGAGGACAGTGACTGAAGTCGCGTATCTTTCAACTATATTTCCCCTAGGAATAGCGACCTCTATGTATTCTCTTGAAATGCTCACAGCCTTTAGGACCACTCTAATGGGCGAGCTATAAGCTCACTCCATCCTAATCGAACCACATTTTAAATTATGTTCTTTCTCTCTGTATTATATCGTTTATAATATGATCGGGGTAACTTCCTCGTTGAAAATAACACGAAACTAAAATATTTAAAACAATAATTTATTTCGCTAAGAAGTACAATTTATATTGTTAATGAATACTTCTCAATTTTGACAGGTTCATTTACCGGCATCCCTTTCGGGGATTCGTTAGGACTTTTATAGAATCCTCTATCTACGTTTGGTTCAAATCCAGTCGTTTTCATTTTGGTTAGCAATGTTCAGGATTTTAATTTATACGCGTATTAATTCACCGTACCCGAGCGGTAAGGCACGTCACTTCCAATCTGGGGGTCGTGTGTTCGAACCTCCGGGTACCACAGGGTTTTTTCAAAAACTCATGTACGAAATATCATTTGATATTAAACCGCGGCTTTTCGGTAAAGGAAACCATCGTGAGGAAACTAGTTTTCTTTGGACTGTTAGGTTAGATAGATGGCAGTCGCTTTCGTAATACTTAGTCATCATCATCATCATATCAGCCGAAAGACGTCCACTGCTGGACATAGGCCTTCCTCACAGAGTGCCAAAGTGACCGGTCCTGCGCCACCCGCATCCAGCGGACTCCAGCAACCTTTACCAGGTCATCAGTCCACCTTGCGGGGGGCCTACCCACGCCGCGCCTTCCGGTTCGTGGTCGCCACTCGAGAACCTTTCCGCCCCAACGGCCATCGGTTCTACGTGCTATGTGCCCCGCCCACTGCCACTTAAGTTTAGCGATTCGGATACTTAGTGCCTATGCCAAAACTTGGGATTAGATGTCAAAGCGGTCCTCCTTCAGGCGCTGGTCCCACCGCCGGCTAGTAAGCTAGAAAAGTTGGGCGAGTAGCATTACATTGCGGATCTGTAAAGGTCGATTGATCACACTGTGCCTGGTCAGCACGCAATGAACCGTTACTCGCCGACGGCGGTGGGACCAGTGCCTTTGGGCACAACCGGCAATAGCGCTAGGATGTAAATGAGTCTTCAGGATTTTATTCCTATTGGTTCCAGTGCGAGGACTTCTGGACATCCCCGCACGTGTACAAGGACATGAAGAAGTACGACTACTGGCTGTACCGCAAGCTGCAGTACGCGTGCGCGGTGCTGTTCAAGGGAGACCTCAACTACAGGAAGCTGCTGGGCGAGAAGAACTGGCCGCCCATCACACCGCTACTCGCCGCGCTGCAAGGTACAGTAACTAGATACAGGAAGCTGCTGGGGGAGAAGGACTGGCCGCCCCTGACACCGCTACTCGCCGCGCTGCAAGGAACAGTAACTAGATACAGGAAGCTGCTGGGGGAGAAGAACTGGCCGCCCGTGACACCGCTACTCGCCGCGCTGCAAGGAACAGTAACTAGATACAGGAAGCTGCTGGGCGAGAAGAACTGGCCGCCCGTGACACCGCTACTCGCCGCGCTGCAAGGAACAGTAACTAGATACAGGAAGCTGCTGGGGGAGAAGAACTGGCCGCCCGTGACACCGCTAGTCGCCGCGCTGCAAGGTACAGTAACTAGATACAGGAAGCTGCTGGGGGAGAAGAACTGGCCGCCCGTGACACCGCTACTCGCCGCGCTGCAAGGAACAGTAACTAGATACAGGAAGCTGCTGGGGGAGAAGAACTGGCCGCCTGTGACACCGCTACTCGCCGCGCTGCAAGGAACAGTAACTAGATACATGAAGCTGCTGGGGGAGAAGAACTGGCCGCCCGTGACACCGCTACTCGCCGCGCTGCAAGGAACAGTAACTAGATACAGGAAGCTGCTGGGGTAGAAGGACTGGCCGCCCATCACACCGCTACTCGCCGCGCTGCAAGGTACAATAACTAGATACAGGAAGCTGCTGAGGGAGAAGGACTGGCCGCCCCTGACACCGCTACTCGCCGCGCTGCAAGGTACAGTAACTAGATACAGGAAGCTGCTGGGGGAGAAGAACTGGCCGCCCGTGACACCGCTACTCGCCGCGCTGCAAGGAACAGTAACTAGATACAGGAAGCTGCTGGGGTAGAAGGACTGGCCGCCCATCACACCGCTACTCGCCGCGCTGCAAGGTACAATAACTAGATACAGGAAGCTGCTGAGGGAGAAGGACTGGCCGCCCCTGACACCGCTACTCGCCGCGCTGCAAGGTACAGTAACTAGATACAGGAAGCTGCTAGGGGAGAAGAACTGGCCGCCCGTTACACCGCTACTCGCCGCGCTGCAAGGTACAGTAACTAGATAATCATTAGCTGCCCGCTTTCTATACTAGCCTATGTTGATCCCGAAGATCCAAGGACTGGCATGCCTGTTCCTCTTGCCAATTCGGCTAAACTCGTCTCACACACCGCCGCCATCTCTTAAGAGAGGTTTGGCACAGTATTCAGAGCAATGACGCGTAGTGTGATGTCCGCCATATTGAATTTTGATTACTGTTGTCTTCAATGGCACTTGCAAGACTAAAACCAATTGATTGATGTAAGATTCATTAAAATCGAACCACGCGTTTGATCTCTAGAGTGCCACAAAAGAACAAACATACATGCATACAAGGGCTGCTACTTATGTATCCGGAATAGAAAAAATAATCAAACGTACATTACTAAATATAGTTTTATTGTTTTTCAAAATATTCTCCGTGATGATCGATGCACTTTTGCATACGTGTAAACCAATTTTTAAAGCACTTTTGCCACTCTGATTGAGGTATCTCCAAAACGTGTTGTTTGAACGCGTCGACCGCATCTTGACGGGTCGAAAATCGTTGACCACGTAATTTATTCTTTACATTTGGAAATAAATAAAAATCATTGTGTGCCAAATCAGGGCTGTACGGTGGGTGACCCGTTAATTCTATATTTTGACCTTCCAAAAATCGAGTTATTTCGCGTGATGTATGACAGCTGGCGTTGTCATGGTGAAGAATGATTCTGCGTCGCTGGTTGTCTTTACGTATTTCTTCAAACACTTCTGGCAAACAAATGGTCGTGTACCACTCCGAATTAACCGTTTTACGATTTTCTAGTGGCACTGTACAGATGGCCTTCTATCTGTCCTTCTATCTTCTTAAACAAACATATCTATAGATTTATATTGACAATTACAAAGAAAGTGAGAAAATTTCGTAGTTTTTCCAGTGCTGCAAAACTTTGCACACACTGCACTTAGCACAAGTCTTTCGAAGCCGCAAACTTGGATATAAGATACTCGTAGTGGTCCTGAAAACATATTTAAAAATGACAACTAGCCGTTAGCTTGCGATTTTTGCGATTTTTCTGGTCAAATATGACTCGCCTGCCGAAAGGCGACCATGGTCGCTAGGTCGCGGTCGTAAGTCGCGGTCGCCAAGAACCGAATGCTATCTTGCTCGCCAGAGCTCCCTAGGATGCGCTGTGTTGTGAGCGAGGGACCCGCATGTCCTATAATCAAATAATGTCTCCGCGCTGCAAGCTAACCACTCAATAATCAAACACTCACACAAAAAAAAACTGTTCTCATATCAAACCCTCTTATAATCACTGGAGTCTGTTGGGTGATTACCATTTGTTTCTTGGTTAGCTACGGTACCTCTAATTTCCTGTAACTTACTACTTGATTGAATCTACATAAAGTAATCCATATATTATATTATATGTATTTAACTTCTCCAATTTACAAACATTCTACATTTCTAGAGGCGAAAAATTAAATGTACCTATCTATCTACTTAAAACTTTTGCTAATGTTTTACTAATCTGAAAATCGGAATCTTCATTCATGTAATTTAGGTACACGTAAGCGAGCTGTGGTCACCCATAAGTATTCTTCGCATCTTACTTGGATTTTTGTATTCAAGCGAAATGTATTGATCAGATGTGTTATCCGTTGGTGGTCCTTAAATAAATAAAATAATAACAGTGAAATATATGAAAGGACCGTCAGCAGCATCTGCCAAACAAAAAGGGCCAAAACATCTGACACGTCTAAACGGCCCTAGAAATAGAGTCGTGTCAGATATAAATTTGCGCTTCGTTGTGCCTGATATTAATGCCCGTGACTGTATTGTCACGAGTCTCTCTCATATCGTATCTCAGAGGCTCTAGTATAATTTTTACCGAAACAAAACGTTACGATCGCGTCTGCGTTTTACCTTTGTATGGGATTTGACAGCTAAACGCGAACGCGGTCGTAACGTTTTGTTCGGTAAAAACTTATACTAGAGCCTCTGTTATTGATGTGGGTGGTTAGAGATTGATATCATTTCGAAGTTGGATATTTTTGTTGAGTGCAGTTTGATATTTTAGGTTCGTAGCAGTTCTGCCAATCCAGTAATATGGCAGAACTGCCCTGCCTTGGTGATATAGCCCTACAGTTCGTGTCAGTTCTTAAGCCGTTTTATGTCAGTCCTTAGTCAGTTTTAGTTATTCAAATTCGTCAATCGATGTTAAAACTAACTTCTTACTTACAGGGTTCCAACCAGCACCGCTGATCGCGTGCCGCACGGTTAAGTGCGACCTGATCTGCGGCCTGAAGAAGGGCAAGTCGGAGCAAATAACCAAAGTCGACCCCAAGTGGATGCAGACGGGGGATTACGGGTAAGGCTCACTTTTACTAGCCTTCCATTCCCACTAATTAACCACCAATTTGTATGCTTAAAATTATACACGATGATTTTTAATTCGTGATCAGGAGTAATTTATTTTAATTCTGTAATTGATACCAAAACGATTAACTCGAAGTTACTTAAAACAAACGTTCTTTTTTTCTGAATAAGGAATTACTTTATAATTCAAAATTGATGTCACCCTAACGGTAGTTAGCGAAAATTTGACGTATGTGTGTTTGACGTATCTACTTAGCTTCAAGAAATGTAGGGTGAGCAAACATTCAGTGGACATTAGTGTCAGCATTATCATTAAATTTAATTAACTAAACAGTGATTTCATTGCATGAGACCTCATCCATTGAAATCCGTTTTGGCGGTTTATCAATATTTCTTGACTCCTGATCACGGATTAAGAATCATCGTGTATAAGTTGGCCAAGTTTTACCAAAGCAATCGTCCCAAAAGCAACTTTACCGCCTCGGCTAGAATACTTATGGTATTTTAATAATGTAATAACTGTGGTACAAGTCGAGTTCATAAATATGTGTACGTTCCCAAAGGTTCAAAAATATCTAAGCAGGCATAAGTCTAAGCATAAGCTCTTAACAAGAAAAGACATGTTCACATATTTACGACCGCTATAGCCTAGTTGGCAGTGACCCTGCCTATGAATAGAGGTCGTGGGTTCGAATCCCGGTAAGGGCATTTATTTGTGTGATGAGCAAGAATATTTGTTCCTGAGTCATGGATAGTAGGGCAGTTTCAGGTGATAATGTGGACACGCTGGACAAAAGCACCAATTTTTTTCAGGTGCTTGTTAGGTCCATAGATTTAAGTTTTCGATAGGAACCATCTCCTCCGTCGGCCATCTTTAATTTTATAGCGGAAACTTTGAATTACACGTATATCATTAATATCTCGAGTTCTAAATAACGTAGAATAACAAACTTAGTGTCTAAATATACATATTTGGGGTCAAAGAATTCAACTAGATATTTTTTAGAGTCGAGTTCCCAAAGGATATCAAACGGAACCCTGTTCCTAAGCTTCCGCTGTCCATCCGGCTGTCTGTGTATCAGCAATAGCTAGACTGTTAAAAATTTCACAGGTGTTTTTCTATTGCTGCTTTAACATACATTCATAAAAATAATATAAATTAAAAATTAAACAGTGCTCTCATACATGAAACGAAATTTTATGGCGTCTTTTTGCCCGCCCATAACAATCGGTATATCTCTAGAACCGTAATATGTAGACACTTGAAATTTCCGCAGATTATGTATTATTATTTAGCCTCTATAATAACAATTAATATAAATATTATAACGTAACTAATTGGTTTTTTAACATAACTTAAATCAACTCTAAGAACGAAGATGTTTTACATGTATACGCAGTGTTACATAAGTATGCGGTTCGGCATATAATTAGCATAAACAATATGTATATTTAGACACCAAGTTTGTGATTCCAAGTGACTTAGAACTCGAGATATTAATAATTAACTATAATAGAAATATGGCCGACGGAGGAGTTGGTTCCTATCAAATACTAAAAGCTATGGACCTAACAAGTGCCTGAAAAGAAATTGATGCTTTTGTCCAGCGTGACCACATTTACGACAATTTGTTCGAGCACTCTGCCCCGCAAGGATGTTTTTTATTTATATATTTAAGTAAGTATATATATAAGTATATTTATCGTCGTCTAGCACCCATAGTACAAGCTTTGCTTAGTTTGGGGCTAGGTCGATTTGTGTAAGATTGTCCGCAAATATTTATTTATTTATTTTTGGTCATTCTGTCCACGCACATGTTTTGGAACTCGACTGTACATACGAGTAGCTAATTCGAAAGGGGCGCTTGATTGATTACGTGAGGTGAAAGTTTTGAGCCCCCGCCACTCTCCCCAAGTGAGAGTAAGGGGGTGCCTTGATTCGAGTCGACCACGCCCCCTTGGCAGAGACACGCCTATCGCTAAGCTTCCGCGCACGAGAAAAAGAGATGCAACACTTCGGGAATGGCTTTTTCGGACAAAGTTCTATGAATACCTAACTTAGTGATGTTTTATTTATATTTCATTAAGTGAGATTTTAGATAAGATAAAATACTATAGTACTAACTCGATTGTGTCGTAAAATAATGTATTGTTTGAGTAGGCTGAGTGACCAACTTTGGTTTTTTTTTCTATCGAAAAAACTTTAAACTCGAGGAAACTTTAAACAATCATGTATCGATTTAATCAGATAAACAATCATATATCTGAAAATCAGACCTTATTGTGTCTTAATCTAGTCAGAACGGCGTTTCAAAGCACCCGATAATTTCCAATGCACCCCCTTAAGTAAGTCTTATCCCAAACGGATGAACCGATTTGAGTGCGTGTTTTCATCGAGTCCTGTCGAAATGTTTGTTACTTAGTCGGTTTTGAAATATTACATTTATTTGTTCACCACTTCACTCACTTGATTTTATTAAATGAAACACATTCTTGACCTCTTAACGAAACAAATTATTTTATTAAATAATACGAGCCTTTCAAGAAAATACAGAGAGGTCGCTAGTTGTAGCGGAGGCAAATGCAAGGCAAAGATACGCTGCCATGGTCAGGGTCTGGGTAGCCTAGTTGGCAGGGCACTGTACCGTATAAATATACTTAATAACTTATACTCGTATGATTCAGATTTGGAAGAGAGTTCTATATAAATATTATTTTCTCAAACATGCTCGGAAATGTATGCGTTAATATCACGAAATGAAGACATGAAGTTTCTTGTTTAAGGCTCCCTACATTTCTTCTTGGCGTTACGCCAAGAAGTAATGTATGAAAACCCTAAGTAAAACCATTATTGGCCGCTACTATAACTTTTTAAATTTGCTTACTAATATTAAACTGACAAAGGAAAAATTAAATACTGCCAACCACCACTAGACTCTGTAAGCATACTTGCGACATAAAAAAAAACAAAATCTATGGTACTATACTTATGTGCGGTTAAACATGGTGCTCGAACGGCTTGTTCAAATTACATGTTTAAAAAATAAAAAAAGGCGGCAAATTACTTATTATTTAATTGATTACCTTGTATTTATTTTAATTTTAATATTTCCTCACATCGTTTGAGAAAAGCACTATACAATCCTCGGCCGGAACAGGGATTGCTGGACTCGTTGTATCCGGCCTCGTCTACGACTCCAAACTCGTCCAGCGATCTCTTACTTCACGGCCTCTGCAGTAATGTACTATACTTTTTAACCCCCGACGCAAAGAGAGGGTTTAAGTTCAATGTGTCTGTGTATTTGTCTGTGGTATCGTAGCTCCCAAACGGATGGACAGATTTGAATGCGGTTTTTTTATACGAAAGCTGGTGTGATCCCGAGTGTTCTTAGCCATGTGTTCTATATATATATATATAAATCTGTTTAGCCGTTTTTGAGATATGGGACTTAGAAATGAAAATTTCGGGGGTTTTTCAAGTTTTCTAAGTTGCAGTTATGTAGGTTATTCATTGTGATTATCGTTATAGTGTGATCCAGTTCTGTGCTAAGGCGGAGCCCCTAAAGGTGGCTGATCGGCCCTGCAAGTACTACTGCGCAGAGTGCCTCGGGCTCTCCTGCCCCGACGAGGAACAGTTCTGGTGACGACTCTGTCAGGTAAATATAAATCCCACTGAAAACATTACATGTAAAGTGATTACCAAGACTGGGATAACTCATATAGCTTTCAGCAATAAGGTGGTTCGATTTCCATACAAAACGTTATTTGACATTCGTAGGCTAACGGCGTGATATTTTAAGAAACTTATATAACTAACTTTGATAAATTGGCGTTCCATTTGCGCGAAATTCGTCCTTTTCCTGAATAAACTACAATAATTTGTTATATATTTGTGTCGCATCTTGCCCAAACAACGCGGATGGTTGGCGGTGCTGCAGAAAATGCAGCAAGGCACAAGCACACCAAATATTCAAACTTGGAGCCGGTCTATGACTTCGTCCCTCTTGCCGTCGAAACGGCGGGTCCTTGGTGTCTGGAAGCGAAGCGTTTTATACAGGCTTTGGGGAAACGTTTGCGAGATAGTTGTGACCCAAGATCTGGTGCGTACCTGGTGCAACGTATTTCTTTGGCCATCCAACGTGGCAATGCGGCGAGTATTTTTGGGACGTTTGTGCCGGGTACGTATCTCGCAGGACGATTAAGGTTGTTTTTAGTTGACGATGCGTGTTGCGGATTGTGTGTTGTATCTATATTTTACTGACGAAACCTGCGGTGGGTGGATGCTTTAATTATCTGTGAAATGACGAAACCTGCGCTGCATTCTTGATGGTATGTAGTGGTTCAGTTTTATTCTTTTTTGTTTTTTTTTACTGAATAAAATAATGCTAATATTTGAGATATTAGTTTGTGACGTCATACTTTGGGAAAACCATTTTTCTCAAATTATTCTGGTTTATACAAGTTTATTCAAGGGGGAATTTCGCGCAAATGGAAAGCCAATTTGTGAAAGTAGGTAAACATAGGTTTCTTAAAAAATCACGCAGTTAGCCTGTGAATGTCAAATAACGTTTTGTATGGAAATCGAACCACCTTAAAAAGATATCAGATCGCAAGTAGCGCCAAGCTTCCTACTACACGCGGCTTAACTCTACTAGCCACGCTCTACAAATTCTATGAGTCCGCAGTAAGCTCGGCCGAATTTCACCTTCCCATACAAACGGAGTTTCGTTCTCATTTTAAAACTACGTGTTAGATTGTAACGAAACTTTGCATATACAGTGACATGAGGTATATCTATGTCTGTAATTAGTTTATATGGCTCCAGTTTATAAAGCAAACAGCAAAAACAAGTTTTGTATGAAAAACTTAAATTCGCCGTTTTTACTATGGTATCTCAAGCTACATAAACTAAATACAGACATAGATATACCTCATGTCGTTGTACATGCAAAGTTTCGTTACACTCCAACACGTCGGAGTTCAGAGGTAACAAACATTGAAAAAAAAATACAACGGAATTGAGAACCTCCTCCTTTTTTTTGAAGTCGGTTAATTCTATTGGTAGCTTTAAATTTACTTTTGGACAATAAAAAAAATGCATATTTATTCTAAACTCATGGTTCATTATCTTTTTATGATTTTAATTATATTTTATAATTCATACTTTATTACGATAATTTGATGGTTTACTATCCATTTAGCACACACTACGTTGTCAATTTGATCATGAGCCATCATGCCTATTGTGATTGTAATATGTGACATGTAATATTTATATAATATTATGAATAAACGAGTATGAGTATGAAGTATGTGAGGCATTTTTTTTACAGCCTCTCGCCCTGGCCAGCCTCTACCACTTCTATATTTTAAATGATTTCAACTGAGCTGATCTCATTATCTTCAAAACATTGGCATTCATACCCAACAATACAGATTGTGTGGTAGGCGTGTGCCATCTTCTGCAAAAAAAAGGCGACCGCCAAATAAAACGATCAACAAATATTAATTAAAATCAGATTCTGATTTTGTTAGATTAAACTCTGTTAGCTACTGAACACCACAGTTAATATGGGGGTTGGTAAGGACAGTTTGAAACACTATTAATTTTTTTTGAGAATCGCCCATAAATTTTCAAACGTTAACCTTTGTTTTCTTTGTTTCAGATATTAATATTACTTCAAACTCATTGTTATCTACTCAGTGCAATCATAATTTTACTCACAACATTTACCTCTGTTTGGCACTTACAAATCTATACCATGTTGTAAATAAAATACTATTTAAAATTAGCCGTTTTATTTACAAATATCTTACATCTATGTACAAATTAAACACGCAATATACATATTTCGGATAAAAAACATTTACATAATTCTACTTTAGCTGCTGCTTACTATATGATGCCAACTGTACCAATTTAACAATAGGAATATTCGTTTTTATGCGACTATTTTATATACCGTCTCACTGCAACAGCTGCACAGACAATAAACCCAACTCCCCACGCTGACCCACTGCGGGTTGGGGACTAGACATACACCTTGAATGTCGTCGTAGGTAGTTATACTGGTATCCGCACGATTTTTATTTAATTGAACTTGCAGTGTATGAATATCCATTAGTGTAGGTCAAATCTTGCAAATAAAATTCACCGAGAATTGTATGACTGTCATTTCAGTTCTGAAAAATTCATCGGCTAGATTTCGAACGATCTCCGTGTAAGTCACATGTTTGAACCACTTGCAGATAACTCTTTGCCAAAGTATTTATATACTATGTGGTCCGAGTTAGCTGGGCGCCCTTCCCGTAGGCGATTTCCTCTAGAAACGGGATTTGCATGTCAACGGTCGCGCTACGAAATTTGACTTACTATACTACGTATTGAAACTTTTTTCTTGACGGCCGGCGGAATCAGGCCGCCATTTTGGTTTGTGTCAGTGCCCGCCACAGACTACGCAAAGTGAGGTCGACGCACCAATGTCATGCGCAAACACAGGACGCTCGCCTCCAGTCCACTCCATCAAACTTAGTATTGTCACAGACGAAATAATAGATAGAAGGTTCTCTGTTAATAAATCCCCTCTCGAGGTATGCCGAACGAGCCTAAACGTGGCCAGCCCTTTCTATCGCATGCAACGCGCTGCGATAGAACGCGTGCCGTAGCAGCGCTAACATACGGCGGTTTGTATGTACAGCGAAGCTACCCTCCTAAGCTAGAGTATGTCTGCTCTGTAGATATAACTCGATGATCCTTGTAGGTGTCCTGCTGGCCGCATCCTTCTCGGGTTTAAGGGTTGATGGCGACCCAGCCACTGTTGCCGTCCGGTAGCGTGATCTGCACGACGCGGACGATGCCTCCGCTCTCGTCGACCATCTGAAATTATTTACATTATTATTAATTTTTACCAATGTTTATAAGTAAGGCCCACGGAAGTGCCGAAGGAAAGTTTCCATAATTAACAACTCGAAAAACCCCCGACATTTTCATTTCAGTCAAATATTACTCCGGGAAAAATACGTATGTACACACACATACGTACCATACCTATAATACTCAGGACAAGATATTGTAATAATAATACCAAGTGCGAGCGTGATGGTAGCATACAAATCTCAATAAGTGTGACAGACAGGGAAATATCATAGTTTCATTTTTTTTACTGATTTATAAATAAATAAATATTAGTGGACAATCTTACACAAATCGACCTAGTCCCAAACTAAGCGAAGCTTGTACTATGGGTTATAGACGACGATAAACATACTTATATAAAGATAAATAAACACTTAAATACATAGAAAACATCTGTGACACAGGAACAAATATTCGTGCTCATCACACAAATAAATACCCTTACCGGGATTCGAACCCAGGACCTCTTGCTATGAGGTTAGCACTACCCGCCCAAATGAAGTAGGTCGTTTATGGTAAGCCATCAGCCTTTTTAAGACCAGTTCTTAATTTAGCTGCATAGGTATTCCGTCCCTCATTGTGGCAACACGTATACCTTGTCCCGAGTATTATAGGTCCATTTGTAAATTCGATCCCGTTTCATGTGAAGACCTCATGCGTTTGTCAACCAGCTTAGCTGATGTTCTTCAGTTAAGAGTCCGCAGTAAGCTCGGCCGAATTTCACCTTCCCATACAAAAGGAGTTTCGTTCTCATTTTAAAACTACATGTTGGATTGTGACGAAACTTTGCATATACAATGACATGAGGTATATCTATGTCTGTAATTAGTTTATATGGCTCCAGTTTATAAAACAAACGAAATACAGTAAAAACAAAATGGGAAAAAAAACTTAAATTCGCTGTATTTTTTTACTATGGTAGCTACATAAACTAATTACAGACCTGGATATACCTCATGTCATTGTATATGCAAAGTTATGTTACAATCCAACACGTAGTTTTTAAAATGAGAGCGTAGCTACGTTTGTATGGAGAATCGAGCTTACTGCGGACTGTTAAAATGCCGGTAAAGACAAATATTTGTGTGAGTAGTAAATATAAGTGATTATATTCACCTGTGATTCCTCTCCTAACTGTTCAGCGGTGACCGTCTCTAGGAAGTTCGATTCAGTCTTTAGGGATCCTTCCAGATTATCTGAAATATTAACTAAGGTTAACCAGACATACAAACTTAGATTTAAAAAATATGGCGACCTATTGGTCAACTAGTGTGTGTTGCCAGTGATGACGTATGGCACGGAAACGTGGTCGCTTACTATGGGCCTCATACGAAGGCTCAAAGTCACTCAAAGGGCAATGGAGAGGGCTATGTTGGGAGTTTCTCTGCGCGATCGCATCAGAAATGAGGCGATGCTGCGGATAAGGTAACCGATATAGCCCTCCGAATCGCTAAACTTAAGTGGTAGTGGGCGGGGCGCTTTACACGTAGAACCGATGGCCGTTGGGGCGGAAAGGTTCTCGAGTGGCGACCACGTACCGGAAGGCGCGGCGTGGGTAGGCCCGCCACAAAGTGGACTGATGACCTGGTAAAGGTCGCTGGATGCGGGTGGCGCAGGACCGGTCATTGTGGCACTCTTTGGGGGAGGCCAATGTCCAGCAGTGGACGTCTTTCGGCTGATATGATGATGATGATGATGATGATTGGCCAACCTATTGGTTGGTGGTTGGTTGGTTGGTTGGTTGTTTGGTGGTGGTGGTTGGTTGGTTGGTTTGGTTTATTAACGTTCAAAATCAGTTCAATATTCAACATCTAACTGGCTCCTAGAAAAAGTCTGGTTGACGTAACTGGTGGCCGAAGAGCTGGCGGCTTTTTCGCGCAACGCATCAACATTGCGATTCAGCGAGGAAATGCCGCCAGCAACCTCGGAGGGTCTTTTTTTAGACTTAACTTGGTCTTCATTTAATTTAGGTAATGTCAGTTATCATCTTGTATTACTTTAGAAAATAATAGTAGATTACTACAGAGGCCGGGAAGTAAGGGGCCGCCGGCCGAGTACATATCGACGGCCGAGCGTAGCGACGCCGGATAGTTATGAGGCTGGCAACCCCTTTCCACGCCGAGGTATGTATAGGGCTTTTCACAAACGTACAATGACATGAAAAAAAATCTCCAAGAAATCAAACTTTCATGGCTGAACGCCGTGACGCTGTGCCACAAATTGTGAAATGATTAATTTGACACTGCTGGACATTGGCCTCCCCCAAAGAGTGCCACAATGACCGGTCCTGCGCCACCCGCATCCAGCGACCTTTACCGGTCATCAGTCCACCTTGTAGGGTCCTATCCATGCCGCGCCTTCCGGTACGTGGTCGCCACTCGAGAACTTTTCCGCCCCAACGGCCATCGGTTCTACGCGCAATGTGCCCCACTGCTACTCAAGTTTAGCCATTCTTATTACATTCTACTTACAAGTCAGTATGTCCTCCGTATCTTGCACGAGGTTGAGTGAAGTCTTCCCCTCCTGAAGGATGTATTTCTTGTCGCCGATATACACCGCGCCTTGGCCTTCTGAAATTATCACCAACATGGATATATAAGAATTAAAATCTAGCGGCTCTGTGAACTGTAGAACTCGCGAACGGGACCAAACATTTTTTTAAATAGAAATACTGACACGTTCAAAAAATCTATACAAAGTGTAACAAAAATGGGGTGTGAACCGATCAAGGGCATAACAGGTATCGTGTTCCGATAAGAAAAAAACTAAAAGATTTTTTTGACGCGTTTGTATGGAGCAGGTTTCCAGGAGCGCCCCAGTGCCCAATGCTCGATATAAATGAAAAAAAAAACGCGTCAAAAAAAGTTTTCTCTTAGTTTTTTCTTATCAGAACATGATGCCTATTATGCCCTTGATCGGTTCACACCCCATTTTTGGTACACCCTGTACAATTAACAAACCTGCTTACAAAATTTCCCGAGAATCGGTTGAGAAATGCAACCTGTAGGGGAGAACAGCCGGACAGCGGGACATCGGACAAAAGATTTTCGGTCCAAGCTGAAGAATAGAACTTCGTTCGCTACGCTCGCTCGTTCGATTAGTAATTATTGCTGCGTTACAGTTTTGATCTGTATTGATTATTAGAAATGATTGCTTACCAGTAGATTTTCCTTGTGATTCTAATTCCAACTCCTCTGTGGATTCGTAAACCTGAAATAGTAAAAACATTCGTGGATTAAATGATGCCATTAAATGTTTCGGACTACATAGTGTAATAGGGAAGATGCAGATTGCAGCTATAATATTTACCATTATTTTGTGACCAAAATGATGAACAAACATAAAAAACTGAAACGTTTTCACTTCAGTTTATACTTTATTATATTTTCAAAGAATAATTACGATTTGAAGTAACTTGAAACGGAACGTGTTTTAATCCAACAATCAGCGTCTGGTGACGTCACTCTTTAAACGTCCTATAAGCCTGTTTTAACTAAAATGGCGTTAAAATTCGCACGTTAGCAGTAGGTTGAGTTTTCGGTTTACTTAAGTCTAGAATTCATATTATAATTTATTGTGTGCCCTTACCCTTACAGGGTGTCATGAATTGACTTATAAATAACTAAAAATGTACCACCTTGATCATTATGAGCGTGTTATTTTGCGTAGCTACTTCTGCTGCTGACTGTTTAACAATTTTTTTTTTCAGTTTTTTCCGTAGTCGGGAGCCGTTTGTGGTTCCACGACATATATTTCAAACCTATTGCTATACTTGACTTTTGCAACACTTACGGAAAGAAATTTCTTTCATGTACAGTCGACTACAAAGAGATGGATACGGCCAAAGTTACCTAAAATATGTACACACGACTTTATTGCCTTAACATTAAGGTCGTGTATACATATTTTTGTAAATTTCATCCCGTAAGTGTTGCAAAAGTCAAGTATTTCCTGTCAAAGTAGTGAACGGCAATGGCTGCTTTGCGGCCTGTAAGTATTATGCAACGCAACGCATAGTTAATATATATATATATAGTGTGTGTGTGTGTGTGTGTGTGTGTGTGTGTGTGTGCGTGCGCGTGCCTAAAGCTCACATTGTCTCCCGGCGCGTTGTCAGCAACCCGTTCTATGGTGACTCGCGGCTGGTTCACCACTATCGACTCCGCTAAATGTCCCTGTAACACAACATTTACACGTATACATTGGTTATATGTAAATACTTATCAGTATACATTATCAGCTATACATCGTATGGCTGCGGCGCCGCACACGCGGCACTCGTAAGGTTTCTTGTACTAACCTGTGTGTTCATGTGTGAGTACAGCAGCCGTTTCCTCATGTGCCCGGCGCCGCACACAAGACCCTCGTAAGGTTTCTTGTACTAACCTGTGTGTTCATGTGTGAGTACAGCAGCCGTTTCCTCATGTGCCCGGCGCCGCACACAAGACCCTCGTAAGGTTTCTTGTACTAACCTGTGTGTTCATGTGTGAGTACAGCAGCCGTTTCCTCATGTGCCCGGCGCCGCACACAAGACCCTCGTAAGGTTTCTTGTACTAACCTGTGTGTTCATGTGTGAGTACAGCAGCCGTTTCCTCATGTGCCCGGCGCCGCACACAAGACCCTCGTAAGGTTTCTTGTACTAACCTGTGTGTTCATGTGAGAGTACAGCAGCCGTTTCCTCATGTACCCGGCGCCACACACGAGACCCTCGTAAGGTTTCTTGTACTAACCTGTGTGTTCATGTGTGAGTACAGCAGCCGTTTCCTCATGTGCCCGGCGCCGCACACAAGACCCTCGTAAGGTTTCTTGTACTAACCTGTGTGTTCATGTGAGAGTACAGCAGCCGTTTCCTCATGTGCCCGGCGCCGCACACAAGACCCTCGTAAGGTTTCTTGTACTAACCTGTGTGTTCATGTGTGAGTACAGCAGCCGTTTCCTCATGTGCCCGGCGCCGCACACAAGACCCTCGTAAGGTTTCTTGTACTAACCTGTGTGTTCATGTGTGAGTACAGCAGCCGTTTCCTCATGTGCCCGGCGCCGCACACAAGACCCTCGTAAGGTTTCTTGTACTAACCTGTGTGTTCATGTGAGAGTACAGCAGCCGTTTCCTCATGTACCCGGCGCCACACACGAGACCCTCGTAAGGTTTCTTGTACTAACCTGTGTGTTCATGTGTGAGTACAGCAGCCGTTTCCTCATGTGCCCGGCGCCGCACACAAGACCCTCGTAAGGTTTCTTGTACTAACCTGTGTGTTCATGTGTGAGTACAGCAGCCGTTTCCTCATGTGCCCGGCGCCGCACACAAGACCCTCGTAAGGTTTCTTGTACTAACCTGTGTGTTCATGTGTGAGTACAGCAGCCGTTTCCTCATGTGCCCGGCGCCGCACACAAGACCCTCGTAAGGTTTCTTGTACTAACCTGTGTGTTCATGTGTGAGTACAGCAGCCGTTTCCTCATGTGCCCGGCGCCGCACACAAGACCCTCGTAAGGTTTCTTGTACTAACCTGTGTGTTCATGTGTGAGTACAGCAGCCGTTTCCTCATGTGCCCGGCGCCGCACACAAGACCCTCGTAAGGTTTCTTGTACTAACCTGTGTGTTCATGTGTGAGTACAGCAGCCGTTTCCTCATGTGCCCGGCGCCGCACACAAGACCCTCGTAAGGTTTCTTGTACTAACCTGTGTGTTCATGTGTGAGTACAGCAGCCGTTTCCTCATGTGCCCGGCGCCGCACACAAGACCCTCGTAAGGTTTCTTGTACTAACCTGTGTGTTCATGTGAGAGTACAGCAGCCGTTTCCTCATGTACCCGGCGCCACACACGAGACCCTCGTAAGGTTTCTTGTACTAACCTGTGTGTTCATGTGTGAGTACAGCAGCCGTTTCCTCATGTGCCCGGCGCCGCACACAAGACCCTCGTAAGGTTTCTTGTACTAACCTGTGTGTTCATGTGTGAGTACAGCAGCCGTTTCCTCATGTGCCCGGCGCCGCACACAAGACCCTCGTAAGGTTTCTTGTACTAACCTGTGTGTTCATGTGTGAGTACAGCAGCCGTTTCCTCATGTGCCCGGCGCCGCACACAAGACCCTCGTAAGGTTTCTTGTACTAACCTGTGTGTTCATGTGTGAGTACAGCAGCCGTTTCCTCATGTGCCCGGCGCCGCACACAAGACCCTCGTAAGGTTTCTTGTACTAACCTGTGTGTTCATGTGAGAGTACAGCAGCCGTTTCCTCATGTGCCCGGCGCCACACACGAGACCCTCGTAAGGTTTCTTGTACTAACCTGTGTGTTCATGTGAGAGTACAGCAGCCGTTTCCTCATGTACCCGGCGCCGCACACGAGACCCTCGTAAGGTTTCTTGTACTAACCTGTGTGTTCATGTGAGAGTACAGCAGCCGTTTCCTCATGTACCCGGCGCCACACACGAGACCCTCGTAAGGTTTCTTGTACTAACCTGTGTGTTCATGTGAGAGTACAGCAGCCGTTTCCTCATGTACCCGGCGCCACACACGAGACCCTCGTAAGGTTTCTTGTACTAACCTGTGTGTTCATGTGAGAGTACAGCAGCCGTTTCCTCATGTACCCGGCGCCACACACGAGACCCTCGTAAGGTTTCTTGTACTAACCTGTGTGTTCATGTGAGAGAACAGCAGCCGTTTCCTCATGTACCCGGCGCCACACACGAGACCCTCGTAAGGTTTCTTGTACTAACCTGTGTGTTCATGTGTGAGTACAACAGCCGTTTCCTCATGTACCCGGCGCCACACACGAGACCCTCGTAAGGTTTCTTGTACTAACCTGTGTGTTCATGTGTGAGTACAGCAGCCGTTTCCTCATGTACCCGGCGCCACACACGAGACCCTCGTAAGGTTTCTTGTACTAACCTGTGTGTTCATGTGAGAGTACAGCAGCCGTTTCCTCATGTGCCCGGCGCCGCACACAAGACCCTCGTAAGGTTTCTTGTACTAACCTGTGTGTTCATGTGAGAGTACAGCAGCCGTTTCCTCATGTGCCCGGCGCCACACACGAGACCCTCGTAAGGTTTCTTGTACTAACCTGTGTGTTCATGTGAGAGTACAGCAGCCGTTTCCTCATGTACCCGGCGCCGCACACGAGACCCTCGTAAGGTTTCTTGTACTAACCTGTGTGTTCATGTGAGAGTACAGCAGCCGTTTCCTCATGTACCCGGCGCCACACACGAGACCCTCGTAAGGTTTCTTGTACTAACCTGTGTGTTCATGTGAGAGTACAGCAGCCGTTTCCTCATGTACCCGGCGCCACACACGAGACCCTCGTAAGGTTTCTTGTACTAACCTGTGTGTTCATGTGAGAGTACAGCAGCCGTTTCCTCATGTACCCGGCGCCACACACGAGACCCTCGTAAGGTTTCTTGTACTAACCTGTGTGTTCATGTGAGAGAACAGCAGCCGTTTCCTCATGTACCCGGCGCCACACACGAGACCCTCGTAAGGTTTCTTGTACTAACCTGTGTGTTCATGTGTGAGTACAACAGCCGTTTCCTCATGTACCCGGCGCCACACACGAGACCCTCGTAAGGTTTCTTGTACTAACCTGTGTGTTCATGTGTGAGTACAGCAGCCGTTTCCTCATGTACCCGGCGCCACACACGAGACCCTCGTAAGGTTTCTTGTACTAACCTGTGTGTTCATGTGTGAGTACAACAGCCGTTTCCTCATGTACCCGGCGCCACACACGAGACCCTCGTAAGGTTTCTTGTACTAACCTGTGTGTTCATGTGAGAGTACAGCAGCCGTTTCCTCATGTACCCGGCGCCACACACGAGACCCTCGTAAGGTTTCTTGTACTAACCTGTGTGTTCATGTGAGAGTACAGCAGCCGTTTCCTCATGTACCCGGCGCCACACACGAGACCCTCGTAAGGTTTCTTGTACTAACCTGTGTGTTCATGTGAGAGTACAGCAGCCGTTTCCTCATGTACCCGGCGCCACACACGAGACCCTCGTAAGGTTTCTTGTACTAACCTGTGTGTTCATGTGTGAGTACAGCAGCCGTTTCCTCATGTACCCGGCGCCACACACGAGACCCTCGTAAGGTTTCTTGTACTAACCTGTGTGTTCATGTGAGAGAACAGCAGCCGTTTCCTCATGTACCCGGCGCCACACACGAGACCCTCGTAAGGTTTCTTGTACTAACCTGTGTGTTCATGTGTGAGTACAGCAGCCGTTTCCTCATGTGCCCGGCGCCGCACACAAGACCCTCGTAAGGTTTCTTGTACTAACCTGTGTGTTCATGTGAGAGTACAGCAGCCGTTTCCTCATGTACCCGGCGCCACACACGAGACCCTCGTAAGGTTTCTTGTACTAACCTGTGTGTTCATGTGTGAGTACAGCAGCCGTTTCCTCATGTGCCCGGCGCCGCACACAAGACCCTCGTAAGGTTTCTTGTACTAACCTGTGTGTTCATGTGTGAGTACAGCAGCCGTTTCCTCATGTGCCCGGCGCCGCACACAAGACCCTCGTAAGGTTTCTTGTACTAACCTGTGTGTTCATGTGTGAGTACAGCAGCCGTTTCCTCATGTGCCCGGCGCCGCACACAAGACCCTCGTAAGGTTTCTTGTACTAACCTGTGTGTTCATGTGTGAGTACAGCAGCCGTTTCCTCATGTGCCCGGCGCCGCACACAAGACCCTCGTAAGGTTTCTTGTACTAACCTGTGTGTTCATGTGTGAGTACAGCAGCCGTTTCCTCATGTGCCCGGCGCCGCACACAAGACCCTCGTAAGGTTTCTTGTACTAACCTGTGTGTTCATGTGAGAGTACAGCAGCCGTTTCCTCATGTGCCCGGCGCCACACACGAGACCCTCGTAAGGTTTCTTGTACTAACCTGTGTGTTCATGTGAGAGTACAGCAGCCGTTTCCTCATGTACCCGGCGCCACACACGAGACCCTCGTAAGGTTTCTTGTACTAACCTGTGTGTTCATGTGTGAGTACAGCAGCCGTTTCCTCATGTACCCGGCGCCACACACGAGACCCTCGTAAGGTTTCTTGTACTAACCTGTGTGTTCATGTGAGAGTACAGCAGCCGTTTCCTCATGTACCCGGCGCCACACACGAGACCCTCGTAAGGTTTCTTGTACTAACCTGTGTGTTCATGTGAGAGTACAGCAGCCGTTTCCTCATGTACCCGGCGCCACACACGAGACCCTCGTAAGGTTTCTTGTACTAACCTGTGTGTTCATGTGAGAGAACAGCAGCCGTTTCCTCATGTACCCGGCGCCACACACGAGACCCTCGTAAGGTTTCTTGTACTAACCTGTGTGTTCATGTGTGAGTACAACAGCCGTTTCCTCATGTACCCGGCGCCACACACGAGACCCTCGTAAGGTTTCTTGTACTAACCTGTGTGTTCATGTGTGAGTACAGCAGCCGTTTCCTCATGTACCCGGCGCCACACACGAGACCCTCGTAAGGTTTCTTGTACTAACCTGTGTGTTCATGTGAGAGTACAGCAGCCGTTTCCTCATGTACCCGGCGCCACACACGAGACCCTCGTAAGGTTTCTTGTACTAACCTGTGTGTTCATGTGAGAGAACAGCAGCCGTTTCCTCATGTACCCGGCGCCACACACGAGACCCTCGTAAGGTTTCTTGTACTAACCTGTGTGTTCATGTGTGAGTACAGCAGCCGTTTCCTCATGTACCCGGCGCCACACACGAGACCCTCGTAAGGTTTCTTGTACTAACCTGTGTGTTCATGTGTGAGTAAAGCAGCCGTTTCCTCATGTGCCCGGCGCCGCACACAAGACCCTCGTAAGGTTTCTTGTACTAACCTGTGTGTTCATGTGAGAGTACAGCAGCCGTTTCCTCATGTACCCGGCGCCACACACGAGACCCTCGTAAGGTTTCTTGTACTAACCTGTGTGTTCATGTGAGAGTACAGCAGCCGTTTCCTCATGTACCCGGCGCCACACACGAGACCCTCGTAAGGTTTCTTGTACTAACCTGTGTGTTCATGTGTGAGTACAGCAGCCGTTTCCTCATGTACCCGGCGCCGCACACGAGACCCTCGTAAGGTTTCTTGTACTAACCTGTGTGTTCATGTGAGAGTACAGCAGCCGTTTCCTCATGTACCCGGCGCCGCACACAAGACCCTCGTAAGGTTTCTTGTACTAACCTGTGTGTTCATGTGAGAGTACAGCAGCCGTTTCCTCATGTACCCGGCGCCACACACGAGACCCTCGTAAGGTTTCTTGTACTAACCTGTGTGTTCATGTGTGAGTACAGCAGCCGTTTCCTCATGTACCCGGCGCCACACACGAGACCCTCGTAAGGTTTCTTGTACTAACCTGTGTGTTCATGTGTGAGTACAGCAGCCGTTTCCTCATGTACCCGGCGCCACACACGAGACCCTCGTAAGGTTTCTTGTACTAACCTGTGTGTTCATGTGTGAGTACAGCAGCCGTTTCCTCATGTACCCGGCGCCACACACGAGACCCTCGTAAGGTTTCTTGTACTAACCTGTGTGTTCATGTGTGAGTACAGCAGCCGTTTCCTCATGTACCCGGCGCCACACACGAGACCCTCGTAAGGTTTCTTGTACTAACCTGTGTGTTCATGTGTGAGTACAGCAGCCGTTTCCTCATGTACCCGGCGCCACACACGAGACCCTCGTAAGGTTTCTTGTACTAACCTGTGTGTTCATGTGTGAGTACAGCAGCCGTTTCCTCATGTACCCGGCGCCACACACGAGACCCTCGTAAGGTTTCTTGTACTAACCTGTGTGTTCATGTGTGAGTACAGCAGCCGTTTCCTCATGTGCCCGGCGCCGCACACAAGACCCTCGTAAGGTTTCTTGTACTAACCTGTGTGTTCATGTGTGAGTACAGCAGCCGTTTCCTCATGTACCCGGCGCCACACACGAGACCCTCGTAAGGTTTCTTGTACTAACCTGTGTGTTCATGTGTGAGTACAGCAGCCGTTTCCTCATGTACCCGGCGCCGCACACGAGACACTCGTAAGGTTTCTTGTCGCTGTGCACGAAACGGTGAGTGTTTCGGTTGTCGCGGGAGTTGAACGATTTGCCGCACACCTAGGAAATAATATAAGTATGTGTTAACGTTTGGAAATTGCTACCACAAATAACATGTACGACGAACATTGGATTTTATTGTATTACACGTACATCAGGAACATATGGTGACAAGTTAACACGGTCGCAACCAATAACCCGCCTAGCGGGCACTCGTAATGTTTGCTCAGATGCCGGCTGGGCCCGCTAGGCGGGCAGTAGTAGTATGAATTTACACGCCTAGAGAATTCAGCCGGTTTCTGGTGAATGTTTCCATTTTTAGTCCGGTTGCAAAAGTGTTAAAATGACTGGTACAAGTTGAGTGACTTCCAAACTCATTAAATAAAAACTATAAGCCCGCGTACGGTCCGGCAAATAATATTTTTGACACACTTCAAAGCGAGTTGTGTGTTGTCAGTTGTGTTCTACAAATAAAATGTGTGTCAATCATCATAATTTTTAACCTGTAATCGCCCACGAGTGAGCATGGGCAGGTTAATATAAAGGTTAACAAAGAATATGAGCGAGAATCAACTTTTTTCTGTAACTAGTTGGCATTACGTCCCCTAGGTAATTTATTAGTGATTTTACGGTTTTAAATCCACCAGTGCCCCTGGGCGACCGAGCTCTGCTCGGGTGAATATATAGAACAGTTGGAGACAACTAATTTACCCAGACATGAGACCTAGCTAGATTTCCACATATTCCAAATTCATCGAAATCGTTAAAGCAGTTTCTGAGAACGTGATTGCAAATATAATATTGCTCGTTTAATAGTATAGGATATGTAAGGCAATTTTAAACCCCTTTTTCATGGGCAATCAATCTTTAAAGTTAGTTCATGTGGTAACAAATAAATAGCTCTTTCACTGTCTCCAGACTTGCGAGACATAATAACGATAAGAAATAGTTGATTGACCCGTGTAAAATACTACGTCGACTGACCTCACACACGTATGGTTTTTCCCCGCTGTGTATCCTGATGTGTTTCTTGTAGTGCTCGGGGTACACGAACGTGGCTTTGCACACCTCGCACTTCAGTGGGCGCTCGCCCGTGTGTGACGCCTTTATGTGGTAGTCCAGTAATCTGCGAAACAATAGTACATTACTACAGAGGCCGGGAAGAGCGAGCGTAGCGAGGTCGGATAGTTATGAGGCTGGCAACCCCTTTTCACACCGAGCTATGTATAGTGCTTTCTCAAACATGCAATGAAATAAAAAAAAAACGAAACTCCAAGAAATCAAACTTTCATTTTCATGGAACTGAACATGAAACAGAGCGACAAATTGTGGAATGGAAATTAAAAAAGATCATCTTGCAGGCCTAGGCCTCTAATTTTGTATGAAATGCCATTACGAGTCTCTCGTCACACTGCGCCCGAAACGCGATACTTCGAAGCCCATTATGAAAAACAGAACGTCAATATTACATTGCACAGTACAACCAAATATTAAAAGCTTTCAACATTCAAACCTCGTCCCTAAAAGAACTGCTGTACACCCTTAAGAAATGGTTAATCTCTCTTTCCTACAAGGCCACCGAAGACATACTAAAACCCTTGCAATAACGCACCTCATACACAGGATACACACTCTCACACACACACACGCTCACACACACACACCAAAATACACATACACCCATACACAAACCTGGAGCATATCTGTATGAATAAGTTAAGTATAGTCCTTTGTGTTTAAGAATCTTTGATATAGGTAGCATATATTATATTACTTCACGCCTCTATAACTGACAGATCTGTATCCTGCGCATCTTGTTGGTAAATCTTATGTTTAATGCCCCAAAGTCCTCACGACACAGGCTCGACCTAGTGTGAGGGCTATTGTTTGCTCTAGGAAGCTGTTGTATATAGTCTATAGTTAATCTAAATTTAATTACTAAGGTTTCATGTAATGTCAATGTGGAAATAAATATATTTGTATTTGTATTCTTGATTCGATTCTAAACGATTATTAGAAGAAACATCATTGGCCGCTGCAAAAAATAAAAACATTTTTTCTCATACAAGGTTACCCAATGCCCTTTATATTAATTATTTTTGACCATCGTGATAAGGATTCTTATAACTTTGACATCGTATGCGGATCTACATTGTTTTTTCATTTGCAGCAGAAAAAACATTACGAAAATACTCTGAATGTATCAATCTTTCATTTATGTTTGCTATTTTAAGATTTTTAAATTCATAAAAACTAACAATAAGGACGTTGTTTGATTGTGACGCCACAAGCTAGTAATCCTTGCAAATTCCATATTAACCATGAACCTAGAATTCTCTTGACAGGCTGTACGTGGTGCCACAGTGAGGGACGGAAAGGTGTAACAACTATTTTTGTTGTGTTAAAGAATCCTGTTTAGTTGTTATTGTAGATCGATAAGTGCATCCTAACGCCATCTCGTAGTGATCTCGCGCGTTATTTCTCATCATTAGCAGCCTACGTCGATAATTAAATACTCTCACACATTAAACAGGACATACGTCACATGTGACGTTAGTTCAGATTTTAAACACGACATGGGCAAGTACGAGTGCGCTGGTGTCTCTCTTTGACCGCAGCTCCCAAAGCGAACGGTCGCACCCTGATTTAGCTAAAGCTCGCAGCGAAGCTTCTAGAAAGATGGCGAAGATCGTCAAGTTTAATAAATTGAAATAATGAGTTATGGCTCACATGCCGCCTTAATTTTAATAAAACTTATTTAAAATAATGGCAATGTAACAGTTAATTATTGAGTGAAGAAAATCGCGATAATGTGAGTATTAACGTTATTCGCTTTTGTTCGTATTTAACTGTTTGTCAAAACCTAATCTCGGAACCACGTTTAACCTAGGTGTAATTTTGTTATTAGGGGTCCTTAGTTTACGGTACATCCGGCGCTTACACTAAATTCCCTGGTCTTCGGTGGTGCAAGACAGTTACACATGTCCAGAGCTTACGTGGCATTGATGATTTGAGCTTCTCACCTTGAAGCCCCCAAGGACATCGGCTTCCTTACTGCAGCTGAAGAATCAGTGATATAGTGTTTGTATAAAACTGTTTGGACAAGGTTAGTGTACCTAAGGCGTATCCATTTCTTATAACATTTAACGTGTGTTAAGTAAATAAATCATTTGTTACAATGCATATGTGTGTTTCTTTTGAATAGTAACCGGTAGCAAGGCGCCCTGAGGAAATTTTTTATATTTAATTAGAGTCTTATGCCAACCGATCTGGGTGGCTGGTTACCACCAGCCACCCAGCCTTGGGGTTACCACCCCAAAATAAGAGGTTACAAAGGCTCCTATGCAGCTAAATTAAGAACTGGTCTTAAAATCATTAAATAAAAAATAAAAAAATGGTTGACTCGCCATTAACAACCCACTTAATTTGGACGGGTAATGGTTTATGTGCCACAACTTCATACTAAATCAGTTGTGGCAATTAAAAAAAAGTGGAACTATGACAAGGACAATTAATGATATTTTCCTTTCTGTCACACTTATCGAGATTTGTAAGTTACCAGCTCGCTCGCACGTGGTATTATTATTACCATAGCCTGCCCAGAGTATTATAGGATCATGATACTAACGGAGCGTTTATGACGTTTCATAATATCGTATTGATCTAAGTTGGTCTTTGAATAAACGAATCGATTATTATTACTCATTAACTAGTGGCTAAACCGGTCGTCCAAAATGATTATTTTGATAGCTTTGCACTTTTTGTATTTAGAGGAAACCGCCTTGGAGCAGAGCCACTTAGCGGGTTCCTGGCGCTGTTAACCTAAGGGTATCGAAGGTGGTATTCCATTTGGCCAATTTGTGATCCAATATTTGATCAATTTTTCTCACCGCAGTAGTTGTTCCTCGTATTGAACAAATCATCCGATTCCTTTAATGAAATGCACATTGGCCAAATATGTTGGACAGCTATATAAGTGGTCGCATGGCATGTGATCCAGACCTGCGTCTCTTGAACCGCTTGGGGCACTGGTCGCACTTGTACCGCTTGTCGTCGTAGTGGGTGGCGCGCTTGTGCGAGTGCAGGTTGGAGCGCTGGGAGAAGGTCGCGCCGCACACGTCGCAGGCGAAGGGACGCTCGCCTGGAATAAACATAATCATTACAATTTCACGTCATTTCATTACACATAACGACAACGATATTTGCGGTAACACTCTGAACCTTGTAGCTTACCGCCTGGCCACGACTTTGCGCGACCTGCTTCGGCGGCGGCGACTAGCGGATCGCGCATAATACATAATACAAAAACAGCGCGGAACAGAAGAGACGCCACGAACTTCCGCGCCGGCGACCAAGCGCGCGGATCTAGCGAGCGGCCGGCGCCGGCGCCGGCGCCTGCGGGCGGCGGGCGGCGGGCGGAGTGCGGAGCGCGGAGTGCGGAGCGCTGAGTGCGGAGCGCGGAGTGCGGAGCGTTGAGTGCGGAGTGCGGAGAGCTGAGTGCGGAGTGCGGAGCGAACTAACACGAGGGCCACGACGCGGAGCGGCGCCGCCGGCCTTAGCGGCGCGGCGGCACGGATCGGGCACTCATTATAAGAACAAACTTTATGGTATTATACGCGCGCGATGTCCATAGGCACAGAAAAGTTTATTTCAGAAATATTAAACAGGCCTGCAATATGGATGCCGAAGCATCCTCAACACTTATGTTACATGCCGATTGCGGCATGTAGTAAAAAAAGCTGTGGGGTGAAATGAACGACATTTTCATTCGTGTGTATTCATAAAACTTTTGGGGATACTGTCGGTATTCTTCATACAATATCCGGAATTCGCCCAACGTCGAATCGCCGTCGTCTATTTGTCACGTGCACACCTTCTGTCATATTTAAATGAAATAGAAGCTGCTTTCAAGGCACTGAAGGGCCACTTTCGACCAATACATTTTGAGTCACCCGAATACATCCCATCCGCTCGAAGTCGCCGCGGCTACTGCGGAGTGCGGAGTACGCGGCCTGCTCGCCGCTCCGCTCTTAATTCCGCACCGCCGGACGCACCGCAAGTCGCTTAAGACCAAAGTCGTGGCCAAAACGTTACGCTGCGTATTCGTTTGTTATGTTGTGTTAAAATGACAATGATTTTGAATATATCACAGCTCACGTAATTCTAATATTTATGCTGCAAGTAGGCCTCAAAAGCAAATGTTACTTTACGTCACACCTGACCATAATGCGAGTTATACCGCATGCTGCGCGTACGTTAAAACTCGCATTATGGCTAGGTGAAGACGTAAAATTGTGTACTCACCACGGGCGGTAATTCGTAAAGCCCCAGATCGAATATTTATGGCCCCCACCTTCGGTTCGGGCCAAAAACACCTGCGATCTGGGTCATTCACGGATTCACCGACCTAAGTACGTAAAATGTACTATTACATATCAGAGTTTTTACAGATAAGACAAGATTTGCAATGTCAGCATAAGTGATATGAAAACACATAACTACATTAACACAATGAACAAATGCCCGGGGTACTCGTAAACATTTTGCTGGGAGATTATCCATTTTGGTGTATTTAAGTTTCATAAACATATGTATAACGTCTTCGTAACACCAAATAAATATATTACTTTCTTTCTTTCTACATGGTTTGTGTCTTCGGGTTCATGAAACTTAAAGATGGAGTTGTAAAGAAAGAATTTTAAAATGTTAGCTATCCCTTTGCAGATTCGAAAACACTATTCATCCTAGTTGGAGAAAAAGTGTCATATACATACAACTTCCATTTTCCCATTTCGTTACTTTCAAACACAGATAACCTCCAATAGATAGAGCCTATAAGCGATTTAGTTCGATGCAAAGGTCACCACAGTTGGCGGTAGGTGCGGGCTGCGGGGAGGTCGGTGACGGCGCTGCGATTGGCTGTTTCGAAACTAGCGCGCTTTGGCACATCATGGCGCCAGAAGCGTAGTGATGGGGCGCGTTGATCGTTAACGGTTTTTAGCGGTGCCGCAATTAATTGTTAGTAGACTGTCTTACATGGCGTAGGTACCTGTTAACATGGCTTAATTTTTGGAACGGCTGTCACTGTTATATTATTATCAGGGCCCGTAATTTTCCTGCCGATGACATTTGACGCCACGCTCCATATAGGGTGATCCCAAATAGTTTTATTGTAAATTATTAATCATCAGTCGTCAATCATTTTAATCATGTACAAATGACTTAGAAAAGTAGAGAGAGATGAACAGTATATTGTCATTTCCATTTGATGAAAAGGGACATGCATACTTCACTATTTCTTATGGACCAATGTAAAATGAACTCCGCGTGACAGAATGAAATGTATATATTAGTGCAAAATCATATATGCGTGGTGACCGCACGTCGCCCTATAGGCTCTATCTATTGGAGGTTATCTGTGCTTTCAAATGATGTGCAGAAAGGTAACGAAACAAAAATGTAATTACTTGGGTCACCTTTTATCTCCTATTTCGCGTTTGGGTTATTGAGTATTCGAGCGTTTGTTCCGAATCACTTTCGTGGTCGCATTTTTGTAAAAGTGGCTGTAGATTTCGATTCAGTTTCTGGTTAGGTATCTAAGTTTAGTGGAATCTAAAAAATATCCGAAAACGGAATCAAAATGTACGCCCAATTCTTGAAAAATATGTCCGCGAAAGCGAGGTGGTTGAAACACTCGAATAATGACACGTTTAAGCGAACTCTGGAACAAATTGTACGGCGAATTGGTGCAAATTACAGTTCGTCAACCATACAAGTTTTTAACCCCCGACGCAAAGAGAGGGGTGTCATAAGTTTAACGTGTCTGTGTATCTGTTTGTGGTATCGTAGCTCCTAAACGGATGAACCGATTTTCGTTTAGTTTTTTTTGTGTCATAGATAATTTTATCCCGAGTGTCCTAGGCCATGTTTCATGAAAATCTGTTCAGCCGTTTTTGAGATAATGGAGTTTGAAATGAAAATGTCGGGGGTTTTTCAAATTTTGTAAGTAGTAGTTGTGAGTGTAGGTGTAGGTGTAGGTGTAGGTGTAAGTGCAAGTGTAATGTGAAATGGACGGCCGGTACCGGTGTGTATCCGCATGTGGTCCTTGACCTCGGCGCGGCGCGCGAAGGCCTTCCCGCAGAGCCCGCACACGAAGGGCTTCTGCCCCGAGTGCACCACGCCGTGCATCTCCAGGTTGTGCTGGGTGCCGAACGCTTTGCCTGACAAACAAACAAACATTTATTAAACTTAAGTCCGCAGTAAGCTCGGCCGAATTTCACCTTCCCATACAAACGTAGTTACGCTCTCATTTTAAAACTACGTGTTGGATTGTGACGAAACTTTGCATATACAATGACATGTGGTATATCTATGTCTGTAATTTGTTTATATGGTTCCAGTTTATAAAACAAACGAAATACAGCAATAACAAGTTTTGTATGAAAAAACTCACTGTATTTTTTTTACTATGGTATCTGAAGCTACATAAATAAATTACAGACATAGATATTCCTCATGTCATTGTGCATGCAAAATTTCGTTAGAATCCAACACGTAGTTTTAAAATGAGAGCGAAACTACGTTTGTATCGAGAATCGAGCTTACTGCGGACTCTTAACCACCTCGTATACTTTTCCAACACGCATTTTGACATCCCTAAGACCGGCCACACACTGAACGGAATTCAGTCACTGAATCCTAATCTGAATCCCTCACGAGTGGACACTTTTTTTTTTGTTACTAAAGTAACGTAGGTTAGGTTAGGTTACATTACATTGAACTCGATCGAAAGTACTGCCGCTCGTCGCTCCGCCGCCCGCTAGCGTCCAGTCCAGACCACGGCCTTGCACTTCGAAAGGATCACCACCGGTAAAACTTTAAATACACCGATATCGCGATAACGCAGCATTATCTTTTTATGTAGAAATCGTGATACGTGAGCTGCATAAGCGCGTATACGAGGCGTCACGCTGCGACGTAAAAAAAATTTTTTTTTAGATTTGAACTGTTTATTTGACGTGGTCGGTTCCTGGGGCTGCCCGAGGTTTCATCGATTTTTCAATACTCAATACTCAATCATTTATTGCTTTCCATTTTTGACAAGTTTTTAATCGTATCTCCTACTTTTGCACTACAGATAAATCAAACGGCTATCGGTTCTTCAATCTTTTATCTCCATTTTCGTCTACCGGATTTTGAAACAAATGAATACTTAATTTTGTATGATTTTTTTAAACATTGTGTAAAAAAACACTTATTTTGTATCTCTATTGACGTGAAAGATCTAAAATATACGAAATTTTGGGTTCGTCTGTGACGTCTCTAAAAACTGGTCTAGGGTTTTCACTTTAAACCAATTAACACAAAAGTTATGGCCAGAAAATTAGTTTTTTGGCCATAACTATAACAATACTAAAAAACAGAATCAAATAAATATTTAAGGGGGCTCCCATACAACAAATGTGGTTTTTTTTTGCCGTTTTTATCGACAATGGAACGGGTTTCGCGCGACCCCGACTCGTACTTGGCCAGTTTTTTATTTTACGCACATCAAATCTTTTCGTCTCGGCATCGTTTTAACTTAAAAAATACGAGTAGCTGCGACGCCCTTCAAGGGTTCAAGAGGTTTCCGACGCAAAGGTTGAAAATCACTGGATGAATACTATAAAAAAAACCGGCAAAGTGCGAGTCGGACTCGCGCACGAAGGGTTCCGCACCATTAACTATAAAAACGGCAAAAAAATTACGTTTGTTGTATGGGAGCCCTTATTTATTTTATTCCGTTCCGGCAACAGAAATACATCATCTGTGAAAATTTCAACTGTCTCACAATCACGGTTCACGAGATACAGCCTGGTGACAGACGGACGGACAGCGGAGTCTTAGTAATAATAGGGTCCCGTTTTTCCGTGTTCCCCCCGGGAAGGGGGGGTCAGGAAAAATCACGACAGATCACGTTGGGGGAGGGGGGTAAACTAAGAAAAAATATCTACCACACGAGTAGATGATATTTTTTCTCGGTTTCGTTAAACAAAAATCTTCACTTAAATAGCACTTCAAAATAGCGCGTCTATTTCCTGTAACACCTATAATTATACAATAAATGAAATCTTATCTTATCTTATAAATATATCATCACATTCATGACTATTA
This sequence comes from Epinotia bilunana, assembly GCA_947049275.1. Lineage (NCBI taxonomy): Eukaryota > Metazoa > Arthropoda > Insecta > Lepidoptera > Tortricidae > Epinotia > Epinotia bilunana. The sequence goes on from OX346274.1 coordinate 4,787,711, forward strand.
GATAGAAAAATAAACAAGATTTACTATATACAATTTATCTTACAATTCGGTCGAGTCGGAATGTAGTCTTACAATTCGGTCGAGTCGGAATGTAGTCTTACAATTCGGTCGAGTCGGAATGTAGTCTTACAATTCGGTCGAGTCGGAATGTAGACCTAAAAACGTAAAAAAATGCTTGTCAACCCACCGCATATGTTGCACTCGAACTCCTTGAGGCCCGAGTGCGTCTTGTGGTGTTGGTTCAGGTTCTGCAGCGTGAAGAAGCACTTGCCGCAGTCCGCGCACTTGAACGGCCGGGGACGGTCCTGCAATAGCAATGTTACATACGGGTGACGTAACTGGCACGGTTCATGAGATGTAGCCTGATGACAGACGGACGGACAGCGTAAGTAGTAACGAGTAAGGCTCAAAGTCACCCAGAGGGCAATGGAGAGGGCCATGTTGGGAGTTTCTCTGCGCGATCGCATCAGAAATGAGGCGATCCGCAGCAGAACCAAGGTAACCGATATAGCCCTCCGAATCGCTAAACTTAAGTGGCAGTGGGCGGGCCACATAGCACGTAGAACCGATGGCCGTTGGGGCGGAAAGGTTCTCGAGTGGCGACCACGTACCGGAAGGCGCGGCGAAGCTCTTGTGGCAAATGTGATGATGATTGTAAGAACTCACGAGATGTGTCTTGAGGTGCGACTGGTGAGTGTATTTGGAGGCGAAGCTCTTGTGGCAAATGTGATGATGATTGTAAGAACTCACGAGATGTGTCTTGAGGTGCGACTGGTGCGTGTATTTGGAGGCGAAGCTCTTGTGGCAAATGTGATGATGATTGTAAGAACTCACGAGATGTGTCTTGAGGTGCGACTGGTGCGTGTATTTGGAGGCGAAGCTCTTGTGGCAAATGTGATGATGATTGTAAGAACTCACGAGATGTGTCTTGCGGTGCGACTGGTGCGTGTATTTGGAGGCGATGCTCTTGTGGCAAATGTGATGATGATTGTAAGAACTCACGAGATGTGTCTTGAGGTGCGACTGGTGCGTGTATTTGGAGGCGAAGCTCTTGTGGCAAATGTGATGATGATTGTAAGAACTCACGAGATGTGTCTTGAGGTGCGACTGGTGCGTGTATTTGGAGGCGAAGCTCTTGTGGCAAATGTGATGATGATTGTAAGAACTCACGAGATGTGTCTTGAGGTGCGACTGGTGCGTGTATTTGGAGGCGAAGCTCTTGTGGCAAATGTGATGATGATTGTAAGAACTCACGAGATGTGTCTTGAGGTGCGACTGGTGCGTGTATTTGGAGGCGAAGCTCTTGTGGCAAATGTGATGATGATTGTAAGAACTCACGAGATGTGTCTTGAGGTGCGACTGGTGCGTGTATTTGGAGGCGAAGCTCTTGTGGCAAATGTGATGATGATTGTAAGAACTCACGAGATGTGTCTTGAGGTGCGACTGGTGCGTGTATTTGGAGGCGAAGCTCTTGTGGCAAATGTGATGATGATTGTAAGAACTCACGAGATGTGTCTTGAGGTGCGACTGGTGCGTGTATTTAGAGGCAAAGCTCTTGTGGCAAATGTGGCAGGTGTACGGTCGCTGGCCGTTGTGCAGGTTCATGTGCTCCACCAAGAGGGTTTTAGAACTGAAACATACAAATGACGTCACTAGGGTATGTTACTTAGAGCGATGTTGCGAGCCGAAATTAAGCCAACCGGCTCAATCATTTTTTGTAACCAAACCAAAATTCTGCTTTTGTGTAACATTTTCACCCAACTGAAGGAGGGGAAAAAACCAAACATTCCATGGAGTATAATGAGACTGAGAACGAGCCCGCAAAAGTGGACGAGTTGGAGGTTGTGAAGCATATTAAAAGACTCGAATCAGAAAGAGGTATTGGCCCAGACGGCATACCAAATTAGGCATTAAAATTTGGAATAGCTATACATGTTAGCACGTCCACTTTGTTATCCAATCAATCAGCTAAGTTATAAGCACGGGACAAGCACCAGATCAATGGAAGAAATCAGGACATAATTCTGTTAATACAAAAAAGGTGATCCTCAAGACAGGCAACTACCATAACAAACACTAAACAAAACGTAACACAAAAGCAGATATCGCATTAAAAAAAAACCTTAATTTTAAGGCCTCATTTTTGGTTTCTTGAAAAAAACATTTAATTTTACTTTTGTATAGCGTGTTACATGCCAATCTGACACAAAAGCAGCCTTCGTTGAAAAAAGTGATAATTCTCACGGCCTTACTCAACTCGGATAATTGAATTTTCTATTTGGTTGCTAATCCTAAACTCGAGTTGACTCGACTCGGATCAATCGGATTGCGTCCGAGCCAGCTGCGACTCCGGCGAGTCGAGTCATCGTTATTGCATTTATAATACAAAATATTTACGATACAAGTGCCAAAAATAGGAAACTCGCAACGAGTGGCGATAAATTAAAACACGACCGAAGGACTCCCTTCGGTCGTGTTTTAATTTATCGCCACTCGTTTTAAATCGACACGAGTTGCGAATTACCTATTCGCACGTGTATCGTGCAACGTTTTACTGTACATATGGCTCTTTAAAGTTTCGACATATGCACGAAAAGTGCTCTTCTCCGCACTAGTGCGGGAAAGTAGCACCATATGTACTGTTACTTATATTTTTATAACTTACCTATATTTTTTATGACAGATGTCGCACACGTGCAATTTGCTCTTGTCCTGACTCTCTTTGTTGTGTTGCGCTGTAACATGATTTTACTGGGTTGAATTATTTTTCTACTCACCACGCAATACAAATTTGAGCCTAAAGACTTACCAGAAGTGATAATTCCGTTAGTTTCTATCCTTTCATCAATTTTTTTTTACATACATTTTTAGAAATATTCACATGCTGCTATTTCGATGAAGCATGTATTTATTTATTTATTTATTTAAACTTTACTAGCTTCCGCCCGCGACTTCGTCTGCGTGGACTCGGGATAAAAACTATCCTATATTTTAATCCAGGCTATAAACTAATCTGTGTGCAAAATTTCATTCAAATCGGTTCAGCCGTTTAAGCGAACATCTAAACTTTCGCATTTATAATATTAGTAGGATTGCACAAAAGAAAAGTTATCGTACAAAAGGTGGACTTAATGCCAAATGGCATTCTCTACCAGTCAAACCTTAAGGCAAAGCGGAAAAGATTGCAAAAAAAAAGAAGCAAAGAAGCATTCGATCCTAAATGAGATTTGGGTTATTTCTTACACATTAGATCCTCTTTATAATTTTGATATCCTAACTCTACAAAATACATACATATAATCACGCCTATTTCCCGGAGGAGTAGGCAGAGATCACGGATTTCCACTTGCTACGATATCGAGAAACCTTTCTACAAAATAAAAACAAGTAATATGGTAGAACAAGATTTGCCCAAAAATTCCACGCTTTCATTTCCCCATTGGTTTTGAAAACTTTTAGTAAGCTCCACCGTATCACAAGGCCCCCAGTACATCTTTCCTGACAAACTGGCTCAGGCAACTAGGTTACTACGAAACTGAACTCCTACTGGTCGTGAAAGATAAGTGATAATCATATTGTATTTCTTTAATGTCTAATAAACTTTTTTCATTTTTCATTTTCAGAACGACTTTAATCGCATTAAAATTCTGTCATCTGTAGGATATGTGGAGTATTGGGGGGTAGAGTATATTATAAGTATATGGGACATGCGTCTGCATCGGAGGCCGGCGGCTACTGCGGCAAGCGCATTTTTTTTTTTTTTTTTTCAGCGCTCGTATTTACGTGGCTGCTGGAGCGAGAACCAAGACACGGCGTCCTGCTCTCAAACGTAGTATTTGAGAATCTCTGCTGACGGGTAATCCTAAACCGCTATTTCCTCAGATACCTGCTTTGTGATATTCGGCGAGCAGGAGGGAGACGGAAGTAATGCTATCGCGATCGTCGAGTACGTGCATTTACATGTAGGTTAAACCTAGTTATATTGGTTTCGAAATATACATATTTGTATTTTATTACAAATCTGTACATACTATATAAGGCGACGTATGTTTCTAATAAAAGTTCATTATTCTACTGACATTACCGCCGTTTACTTCAAACATCCTGCATAGAACCCCATAAGTATTACTATTTACCATATATAGGTACATATAAATATGTGTCATGTCACTCATGTCAGTAAACGCTGTTCGGATAACTGGCTTGTTTCGTTCCTCTCTCTCGTGAAGGCTCCCGACACCATATCTTCATCATTTGCGTTGTATGCAAATGTACGGCACTAACCTAAATGAGCGATGTAGTGGTCGCGCCTCTTCAGCACCAGGCCGCAGGCGCGGCAGATGTAGACTCTCGCGTCGTGCAGACTGCGCATGTGCCGCATAATGAACTCCGCGTCGCCCGTGAAACGCCCGGTGCGTTCGCCTGGGAACAATGTCATACTGTACATTTCGACACATCACACTTGGCTATAAACTAAAGTGACAATACGGTATTTGACAAAAGTCAAACCAGCATCTTTTTATGAAACGTCAAAAACGCTCCGTTGGTATGTAATTTATAGGGATTACTTGCTTGTGACGTCACAGTCAACCAACATTCTGAAACTATGTACTGTATATCCAGGTCTGTAATTAGTTTATGTAGCTTCAGATACCATAGGAAAAAAATACAGCGAATGTAAGTTTTTCATACAAAACTGGTTTTTGCTGTATTTCGTTTGTTTTATAAACTAATTAAAAACCTAGATACACCTCATGTCATTGCATATGCAGAGTTTCGTTACAATCCAACACGTAGTTTTAAAATGACAACGAAACTCCGTTTGTATGGGAAGGTGAAATTCGGCAGAGCTTACTGCAGACTCTTAAGTTGTTAAATCAAAGTTAACAAAGGGGAAAACCTAAATACTCAAGAGTTAACCGAAAATTGCTCAGTCACTTACCTTTATTTTTATTCTTCTTACACAGCACACATTTGAATAAACCATTTTCTTTCACCACAATCTGCAACTGAAACACACAATAAAGAGTTCGCAACCAAGAACCCGCCTAGCGGGCACTCGTAAAGGTCGGTTTATATCTACAGACATTGAGCGTGCCAGACACGTGCCGTGGCAGACAAAATAATATTCCTTTATACAGTGTCTATTAACGTATCTATATCTGGCCGCGCAGACACCAACCCCCCTCCCCCCGGAACGTCTGGCACGCTCAGTGTCTGCAGACATTAACCGCCCTGAATGTTTGCTCAGATGCCGGCTGAGCCCGCTAGGCGGGCACTAGTATGAACCAACACGCCTAGCGAATTCTGTCGGTTTCTGGTGTATTGTTCCATTTTTAGTCCGGTTGCGAAAGTGTTAACGTTGCGTCACGTAGGCGAAGCCTAGACAGGTTTCAAACAAGTTTACAAATCTCATATACATTCATGTATTTTTAAACATATCTAACTAGTCATGCACGTAGAACCGATGGCCGTTGGGGCGGAAAGGTTCTCGAGTGGCGACCACGTACCGGAAGGCGCAGCGTGGGTAGGCCCCCCACAAGGTGGACTGGTGACCTAGTAAAGGTCGCGGGAGTCCGCTGGATGCGGGTGGCGCAGGACCGGTCATTGTGGCACTCTTTGGGGGAGGCCTATGTCCAGCAGTGGACGTCTTTCGGCTGATATGATGATGATGATGATGATGAACTAGTCATACAATTTAAAAAAAATCTTTCACCTATAAGACGACGTCGGTGGCAAACAAGCTTACAGCCCCCCTGATGGTGTCGTTACGTTACCGTAACCTATGGACGCATGCAACTCCAGGGGTGTTACATGCGCGTTGGCGACCCTTTTAGAATGTATACACTCCTTTTTTGAAGAACCCCATACTGGAGTCCCTCGGGGGCACCTCGGCATGGGAGCTCGTTCCACAACCGGAGCGTACGAGGCGGACATACATACATACCACCATTGACCATTTATTTCTAGATCGACGTGGCCTATATTTTATCACGTGGGTTTTTCTACTAGCTTTTTTTAAATCGCATGAGTAGTTCCGGAGATTACCCCCAGCATACAAACATAAAAACTTACAATCACATATTCATGTTTGACTACGTTTTATATATTTTTTATTTCTCGATTCGCTGGATTTGAGTCCCTCTAATCACAGTTTTAAAAAGTGACCCAGGGGCGACGGATAAATTTGATTCACCCATATAATTTGGAAGATACTCACGTGATCGGCGAACTCTTGGTCGCCGTCTTCCTTGGGTTTGCTCTGCACCGACTTGACGCGATACATCTCTCCGGACTGCACCTTTATGAATGCACCACCTTCATAACAAAAACAGGAGTTGATAACAGTACAAATGAAATGTTTACATGATTAATGATAAAAAACGGAACACACCACACTTTCATTTATAAAAATAAAGTTAAGGCGGTGCATTGGAAATTATCGCGTGCTTTGAAACGCCGTTCTGAATAGATTAAGAAACAATAAGGTCTGATTTTCAGATATATGATTCTTGACTATATATTGTTTCTGATTGTATCGATACATGATTGCTTAAAATATCCTCGATAGGAAAAAAAACCAAAGTTGGGTCTGTATTTTCCTTTTTTTACTCAGCCTACTCAAACGATACATTATTTTACGGCACAATCAAGTCAATACTATAGTATTTTTTTATCTCATCTAAAATCTCATTTTATGAAATTTAAATAAAACGTCTCTAAGTTAGGTATATTTATCGAAATTTGTCCAAAAAAGCCATTCCCGAAGAGTGTTACATCTCTTTTCCTCGTGCGCGGAAGGCATCAGCGTCTCTGTCTAGGGGGCGTGTTCGACTAAAATCAAGGCATCGACTTAAAACAAAATTACGATGTTGGACCATAGGAAACTGGAGTCGTATGTATGTACTCGTATTTCCCTGCACACTTCATATAAAGTAAAAGCGTCATTAGTAGCATAAGTAATAGCGTTTTTGTCGTTAAAAAAAACTGCTGCTGCTAATAAATTAATAAATAATAATAAACATAAATTGAACGAAAAATGTAATGCTCCGAGCCGCGAGCGTTACTGCTTTACAAAATTAACTTAGTCTGTTCACATTGTTACTGACGTTTCTCAATATAATTTGAGACGTCGGTGCCGTTAGGAAGCCTAAACCTTCTGGTAGATGTCGCTACACGCCTCCCTAAGGCGTCGTAAGAAGGAAGCGATTGAAAGATTTTAGTGTCCGAGACAGATTGTTCCGATAGCTCAGTTGATTAGTAGCGGATGAACGCCTGTGGTCGCCGGTTCGGAGCATTAAATTTTTCCTTCAATTTAAATTTATAATTTCGTTCATCACATCAGCCGAAAGACGTCCATTGCTGGACATAGGGCTCCCCCAAAAAGTGCCAAAGTGACCGGTCCCGCGCCACCCGCATCCAGCGCATATAATGTCGTTACAAACAAATATCCATGCTCATCAACGAAATATTTGCCCTTACCGGGATTCGAACCCGGGACCTTCAGTCGCTACCCACTAGGCTAGCCGGTCGTAAATGTCGTCTATGGTACTGTATTCACCTTGCTCCCTCGCCGCGGCGATGATGGCGTTGGCCGTCTCCTCGTCTCCAGACACTTGCAGCTCGATTTGTGAGTCCTCGTCGTCTGTAAATTAACTCAAATGGGTCAAACAACTATTTCTTGTTGTTGTTCTGCGCCTTTAAGTTTCTTAGGACGATTGTTAAACTAAACACGCTTGGGAGATGGCTCATAATAATTTACTTTAAAAACAAAGTTTTAACCGACTTCACTTTTTTGTATACCATCAGAACATTTCTGTTTATAGAACTTTATTTCTCACGAGAAATTATAAATTTCACTTAATGAGAATCTATACTAAAACAAAGTTTAACAGTGAGCATCGCAAGATTTCACACATCACATCAGATCACACACAAGACATTTCCACATTTCTTTTCCAATTTACCACATGAACTGATTCCGGGGAGCAAATGCGTTGATTATTAGAGAAAAAAACCCAATCGCTGTATGTGGGCATAATATTTGAGGATTTCCGTTGATTCCACAAGGATCACCTTTGGCACTTCATTAGTTGCTATTTCAACGGAATCTTATCAGAATCTGTGACGTACTGTTTGCCGCCACGGTATTAAAAAACCGGCCAAGTGCGAGTCGGACTCGCGCACAAAAAGTTCCGTATCATTATCCGTTCAATGAGAGTTAAATTGCGGTTTACGATTTATGACGTACTAGCTTCCGCCCGCGATTTCGTCCGCGTGGACCCGGGATAAAAACTATCCTTTACTTTAATCCAGGCTATAAACTATCTTCGTGCAAAATTTCATTCAAATCGGTTCAGCCGTTTAAGCGTGATTGAGTAACAAACATCCAAACATCTAAACTTTCGCATTTATAATATTAGTAGGATTAAAAAAAACTACTTACTACATCTCGTTCAAACCAATTTTCGGTGGAAGTTTGCATGGTAATGTACATCATATATTTTTTTAGTTTTATCATTCTCTTATTTTAGAAGTTACAGGGGAAACGAAACGACACACATTTTACCACTTTGTAAGTGTCTCTCGCGCAAACTATTCAGTTTAGAAAAAATATATATTAGAAACCTCAATATCATTTTTGAAGACCTATCCATAGATACCCCACACGTATGGGTTTGATGAATTTTTTTTTTTTGACTTTCAGTTCTGAGTATGGGGAATCTCCAATTTTTTTTCTATTTTTATGTGAAAATCTTAATGCGGTTCACAGAATACATCTACTTACCAAGTTTCAACAGTATAGTTCTTATAGTTTCGGAAAAAAGTGGCTGTGACATACGGACGGACCGACAGACATGACGAATCCATAAAAGGGTTCCGTTTTTTGGCATTTGGCTACAGAACCCTAAAAAGATGATATTAACGGCTATCTAACCTTGGCTGTCCAGCTGTGTGTCCGCGTCCTCATTGAGCAGCTCCAGCGACTCTCCATAGACCAATTTCTGTCCGGACACCACTCGCAGGATCGAGTTATCGCTCGACATCACTATTGTCTCTGTAATAAATACAACGTTCGATTAAGAATCCGCAGTAAGCTCGGCCGAATTTCATCTTCCCATAACGTAGTTACGCTCTCATTTTAAAACTACGTATTGGATTGTGACGAAACTTGGCATATACAATAACATGAGGTATATCTATGTCTGTAATTAGTTCTAGTTTAGTTTCTTAGCCGAAATACGTCCACTGCTGGACATAGGCCTCCCCCCCCGGGTGCCACAGCGACCGGTCCTGCGCCACCCGCATCCAGCGGCCTTCCGCAACCTTTACCAGGTCATCAGTCCACCATGACGAAGGCTTACCTACGCCGTTACGTGGTCGCCACTCGAGAACCTTTCCGCCCCAACGGCCATCGGTTCTACGTGCTATGTGCCCCGCCCACTGCCACTTAAGTTTAGCGATTCGGAGGGCTATATTGGTTACCTTGGTTCTGCTGCGGATAGCCTCAGTTCTGATGCGATCGCGCAGAGAAACTCCCAACATAGCCCTCTCCCTTAGCGTGACTTTGAGCCTTTTTATGAGGCCCATAGTGAGCGACCACGTTTCAGTGCCATATGTCATCACTGGCAACACAGACTGGTCAAAGACTCTCGTCTTGACACTGCGGAATATCGTCTTTATTACTGTAAGAATAAGGGTGTGTTACGAAATATTTGGCTACTCTGGCTGCTACTAACTATATGACGCCGACTGTACACAACTGTGAGCACACCATTCACAAAATTACAGCTGATCACCGCAGGTCGGGCTTTCGGTTGGTCAACTAGTTCTTTAGATCGCCGCTACACACTAGAACTAACTTACTAGTTGACCAACTAGCTCTTTAGATCGACGATACACACTAGAACTAACTTACTAGTTGACCAACTAGCTCTTTAGATCGACGATACACACTAGAACTAACTTATTAGTTGATCACCTAATTCTTTAGATCGACGATACACACTAGAACTAACTTACTAGTTGATCAACTAGTTCTTTAGATCGACGATACACACTAGAAGGAACTTACTAGTTGATCAACTAGTTCTTTAGATCGACGATACACACTAGAACGAACTTACTAGTTGATCAACTAGTTCTTTAGATCGACGATACACACTAGAACTAACTTACTAGTTGATCACCTAGTTCTTTAGATCGACGATACACACTAGAACTAACTTACTAGTTGATCACATAGTTCTTTAGATCGACGATACACACTAGAACTAACTTACTAGTTGATCAACTAGTTCTTTAGATCGACGATACACACTAGAACGAACTTACTAGTTGATCAACTAGTTCTTTAGATCGACGATACACACTAGAACTAACTTACTAGTTGATCACCTAGTTCTTTAGATCGACGATACACACTAGAATTAACTTACTACACTCGAGAGCAAAAGTTTCGGGTCACTAGCATTTACTTCAATATCTTGAAAACGAATAAAGCTATCGTATTGAAATAAATTGAACCTTATAGACAATTTAATGTTACTAAAATAAAATGCATTACATTTACTACTGACCATTTATTTTATTATGTTTAAAACGACAAATTAAAAATGGCGTCATTTTGCTTCCAAAACCAAAACTGAAAATATTGAACTTTTTATATTTACAAGTAGTTTTAACACAGTTTAGTACTTGGTATTACCCCCACGTGCTGTCTGGACTGCTGCAATGCGATTCGGCATGCTGTACACCAAGTTTCTGAAACACTGTTGGGGAATGTTCTCCCATTCCTCTACCAATGCATGTTTCAAGTCACGAAGCGTAATTAAAGGAGGATCTCGTTGTCTTAAACGTCGTCCGAGCTCGTCCCAGGCGTGCTCGATCGGGTTGAGGTCGGGGCTACGTGCTGGCCACACCATGGGACGAATATTCACCTCATCAAGGTAGTCTTGCACTACACGAGCAGTGTGGGGAGGGGCGTTATCGTGCATAAAGATGGCATTCTCACCTAGTCTTGCCATAAATGGACCGACGTGCTCGTTGAGGATTTCATCCACGTATCTTACGCCATTAAGAGTACCGTTTTCGATCAGTACAAGCTCTGTTCGGCTTTCCGCAGAAATTCCAGCCCACACGAGTACCGAACCACCACCGTATGCCACCTTTTCTTCAATACAGGCTTGCATAAATCTTTCTCCTGGTCTTCTGTACACCTTTGCCCTTCCGTCGTGTGTATACAGCATAAATTTTGATTCGTCCGAGAACCCGACATTTGACCAATTTTCAATCGTCCAATGCGAGTGTTCGCGTCCATAAATTCGTCTTGCTATACGATGGTGCCTCTCGAGTTTCGGACCATTTGCGGGTCTAAATGGTTTCAAATTACCTTCAGCAAGTCGCCGTCTTACAGTCCAAGCAGAAGGGTTGCTTCTACCAAGCCCTAAAAAATTATGAGTCAGTGATGTTCCCGTAAGAAACCGATTTCGCAGCATAGAGTTGACTAGATATCGATCTTCCCGTGCCGTCGTACACCTGGGTCTGCCTGTTATTGGTCTGCGTAGGTTTGAACCAGTTTCTAGAAACCGCTGGCGAATACGCTGAACTGTAGACAACGATACACCGACTATTCTTGCTGTTTCTCGCTGGCTGCTTCCATTTTCCAGGATCGTGAGGATTCTCGTACATTCCTCAGGTGTGAGTGACATAATTACTACTTTAATAATGACTATTGGATACCTAGAAGACTTCTTATAAATACATTTTATGACAGAACAAAAACAAAAGCAAAAATAGTTGCGAAAATTAGAAGTTCTGATTTGAAAAAAAGGGATCATTATGTTTATAACTTTTTTAATGCCATTACTTCACGCCAACCAATAAGTTTTTATACGTGTAATGAAGGATTATTAAATTGTCTATAAGGTTCAATTTATTTCAATACGATAGCTTTATTCGTTTTCAAGATATTGAAGTAAATGCTAGTGACCCGAAACTTTTGCTCTCGAGTGTAGTTGATCACCTAGTTCTTTAGATCGACGATATACACTAGAACGAACTTACTAGTTGATCACCTAGTTCTTTAGATCGACGATACACACTAGAACGAACTTACTAGTTGATCACCTAGTTCTTTAGATCGACGATATACACTAGAACGAACTTACTAGTTGATCAACTAGTTCTTTAGGTCGACGATACACACTAGAACTAACTTACTAGTTGGTCAACTTACGTTCCTCCTCGTCTTCCCTCTCGCTCAGTATCTCTAGTTTCCCGACGATATACTGGTCGGTGTGCTGGTCGGCGTGCTGGTCGGCGTCCCCGCTGTCGTCCAGCGACGACAGGAGACTCACGTCGAACACGCTCGACTGGTCGCCGGATTTCTGGAAAAAAAGTTACGTAAATACAGGCACTCAAAAGTCCACACATATGTCAATATTATAGGGAAATATACAAAATAGCTGGTGACATATAGATAAGTCGTGACACAGCATAAAGAAAGATGAATTTATTCATGATTCTTAACTACTTTTACGTCACACCTGGCCATATTGCGAGTTTTACTGCACGCTGCGCGTACGGTAAAACTCGCATTGTGGCCAGATGAAGACGTAAAATTGTGTACTTACCACGGACGGTAATTCGTAAAGCCCCAGATCGCATATTTATGGCCCTCACCTTCGGTTCGGGCCACAAACACCAGCGATCTGGGCCATTCACGAATTCACCGCCCTAGGTACGTAATGTACTATTACTTTCGGACCCATTACTTACAGAGGGCTGTAAAGCAAAGAAAGCCCTCTCTCGCATATTTACAACCCTCGCCTGCGGCTCGGGTCACTAATACCTGCGGTTTCGGGCTTTCTTTCTTTTACAGCCCTCGGTAAGTAATGTACTATTACCTTCTTGGTTACTTCACTTGTGCCATCCTCTTGAGTAACTATTGAGTACGAGCAATCTGAAAAAAGAAGTGGATGTGAGAGCAACGGTGAATACATTTATAATATTAGTATGGATTTTATATGGGAAAGTGTATGTGTGTGTTTGTTTGTCCGTCTTTCACGGCAAAACGGAGCGACGAATTGACGTGATTTTGTAAGTGGAGATAGTTGAAGGGGTGGAGAGTGACATAGGCTCCTTTTTGTCTCCTTATAACCCCCCACTTCCCTTAAATGGGGGGTGGAATTTTGTATGGAGCTGCGATATAAACGAGTTCCACGCGGACGGAGTCGCGGGCAGAAGCTAGTAACTTATAAACTAAAAACTATTGACCCTTAACATGGACAACTGGACAGCCCAGTGGGTAGTGAAGCTGCCTGTGGAGCTGAAGGTCCTGGGTTCGAATCCCGGTAAGGGCAAATATTTGGTTCTGAGACTTGGGTGTGCATTTAAGTATATATATCTAATATATATTTCGTCGTCTAGTACCTATAACACAAGTCTTATCAAGCTTATCGAGCTATTCGACCGCTAGGCAAGTTAAACTTTATCTTAGTGTGCTTTAGAATTTATATGGCCTAACCCCTTATTAATAAAGTGCCGTTAAAATAAATTTGTCTTTATCTGCCACTTGTATATGTGGGAGAGGGACGAACCTTTTGGGCTTTGCTAATTTTACAAGCTTTTATTTAGTTTCACCTGTCCCGTTGTCTGTCTGTCTGTAATCAAATCTTGCAAGTTAAATTTGATCCACTTCCCGGTTTCCGATTGAGTTGAAATTTTGCACGAATATGCAAATCGCGTGGAGCTAATCTGATGATGTAGCACTCACAAAACCCCATAAAAATCACATAACCCTATCGAGTTTGGGCTCGTTAGAATCGTCTCAATGAGTAGTTGATGACGGTATACAGAAAAGTACAGTCGGCAATAAAAGCTTGTACCAAAAATGAAATTTTTGACAGAAACTTATTATGAATAACTGCGACAAACTTCTGAAATAGCACTTGTCATGCATACAGTCAGCATGAGAAGTAGCCAAGCAAAATAACACGCTCAAAATGACCTACACAGATCCTTATTACCTTGACATTAGAGTTCGTGTGTAGATCATTTTGAGCACTAGAACTGCTTAGCAACTTCTGCTGCTGACTGACATTCAAAGTAAGCTTTCCAACGTTCCAATTCACCTTCATCAATCTCCATAGGCTGGTCATCATTGTTCACGTCACCCTCCTGACCTATCCTCTGCAGCACCATCGAACCCATGAAGTCCTTCGGTAAACTGCCCCCTTCGAAGATCAAGTCGTTCCCACTGCTCGTGAGCTCCGCCTTCTGCGTGGCGATGTTCTTGGCGAGCGCTGGGGTCGTTTTGATGCTTTGGGTGAGGACGGAGGAGCCGACGGTGACCTTGAGACTCAGCTTTGATGGGACGGCTGTGGATATCTGGAAACGATGCCAGGGCTTTTTAGGGTCCCGTAGCCAAATGGCAAAAAACGGAAACCTGTCTGTCTGTCCGTCCGTATGTCACAGCCACTTTTTTCCGAAACTATTAGAACTATACTGTTGAAACTTGGTAAGTAGATGTATTCTGTGAACAATATTAAGATTTTCACAAAAAAAAAATTTGGGGGTTCCCCTTACTTAGAACTGAAACTCAACATTTTTTTTTCATCTAACCCATACGTGTGGGGTAATATCATTTTTTTCTAAACTGAATAGTTTGCGCGAGAGACACTTCCAAAGTGGTAAAATGTGTAAGTAGTTTTTTTTTATACTTCATAAATCGTAAACCGCAATTTACCTTTCATTCAACGGATAATGGTACGGAAACCTTTGTGCGCGAGTCCGACTCGCACTTGGCCGGTTTTTGTTTAAAGGTCCAAACGCGTAACTACTTAGTTTTAAAAGTACTTTACCTAAACCAGTTGGTTAAAAGCCTAACCCACATTTACGCTAAAAGTGGTATTGGAACACAAGTGTCATGCGCTCTGCCTACCCCTTTTAGGGATAAAGGCGTGAATGTATGTATGTATGTGTCACCTTCTGCGGCACGCCGGCGAGGCGGCCGACGTTGAGCACGAAGTCCGGCGGCAGCGGGTGCAGCTTGGAGGCCGGCAGCACCACCTTCCGGGCCTCGGCCTTCGTGGGGCTCTCGCTGCTCTTGTGGATCTGCCCGTGGAGCTCCGTCTTTATGTGCTTCAACCTGCCAATGTTACATTACTTGTCGCCATTCGAGTCGCCATCATCATGTCAGCCGAAAGCTGGACGCTGAACATAGGCCTCCAGCAAAGAGTGCCAGTTTCTACCGATTCAAATATTTTTTACAACATTTCTCTTCTCCTATTTTGAGGGTTAACGATTACTTTGATTCTTGGATAATTATAATCTCTGCACCTACTGCATAATCTAGTTTTATCTCTTTCTCCGATACCCAAAGGTTGTCCGGAAGACATCGCTCTTCAGCGATAAGACCGCCTGTTGTCTATCTCTACCTACATGTTATTGTATTGTTTCTCTTTCTAACTGCTTTGTTTATGAGAGCATTCGTATTGTACTGTATTGTATTGTTAACACCGAATATGAACGACGCCACAGCAATAGACTAAACGTTAGGGTGAGTATCCAACAGAGCTGTGCGACGTTAGCGATGCGCGAGCCCGAGCGCGGCCAGAAACGATAGTTTGTCTTATTTCCTCGCTCAGTCTCGCAACGTCGCACAGAACGCAGGGTGCGTGTTGCGAGGCTGGTATGCTGGAAGGCAAGTATGTTTTTTTTCTTAAGAGTCCGCAGTAAGCTCGGCCGAATTTCACCTTCCCATACAAACGTAGTTACGCTCTCATTTTAAAACTACGTATTGGATTGTGAAAAAACTTTGCATATACAATGGCATGAGATATATCTATGTCTGTAATTAGTTTATATGGTCCCAGTTTATAAAACAAACGAAATACAGCAAAAACAAGTTTTGTATGAAAAACTTAAATTCGCTGTATATTTTTACTAAGATATCTGAAGCTACATAAACTAATTACAGACATAGAAATACCTCATGTCATTGTATATGCAAAGTTTCGTTACAATCCAACACGTAGTTTTAAAATTAGAGCGTAACTACGTTTGTATGAAGAATCGAGCTTACTGCGGACTCTTAAAGCAAATAATACTTCGTCATTCATTATTCGAAGATTTTTACGCATACACAAAATAAAATTAAAATGTTCAAATCTAAGGTCTCCAATAACTATTGTACACGTTTGAACTGGACCTTCGGAAATACACGTCGGAAAAAAGATTCGCCGCAAGAAACTTCTGAATAAGGAATTACATTACAAAACCACTGTATGAGAATAGTAATCTAAAGCTACAAATTATAATTTTATATAGGCACTGACTCTGAAGCACACACAGGCGCTCGACCAGCACGTCTATCATGGGACGGCCGCGACATACTCTCGATTTTTCTCGCACACCTCTTGTTCTAAGAGTTCTAATAAGAGAGAGACGGATAGTGCGAGAAAAATCGAGAGAGCTCGCGCGCCGTCTCGTGATAGAAGTAATAATAAATGTTTTTTCTCTTTTTTTATGCTTAAAGCTAGATACAAATCTGCCAAACCACAGTGCAGTTTGTTGGCAGACAAAGATTCTAATTTGTTTGCTAAATGCTGTATCAGTAGTACCTAAATATATATGTACGGTAGCCTAGTGGTTCAGGCATGCGGCTGTCAAACGGCGGTCGCGGGTTCGAATCCCGGCTCGTACCTATGAGTTTTTCGGATTTATGTACGGAATATCATTTGATAATTACCGTTAGCTTTTCCATGAAGATATAACATCGTGAGGAAACCCGCATACATCCGCGAATAAATTCCAATGTGTAGGTATGTGAAGTCCCCAACCCGCACTGGGCCAGAGTGGGGACTACTGCCCGTTCCCTCCCATCCATGAGAGGCCTGTGCCCAGCATTATATTATTATATGTATAGATGATTTATTATAATTATTAAAATTTTGCGTGTAATTGTACTGCATATGTTTTGTCTATTAACCTGTTTCTAGAATAATCTCTTTTTAACTTGGCTGGAATTTTAATTTTAAGTTAATAAATAATTGTTAATCACTCTCGCAGACGTCCAAGATACAGGCTCAGCCTAGTTTGGAGTAGATATGTTTTTGAATGCTAATCTGTTTCTGGTAAATAAACTATTTGTATTTGTATTTGTATAGTATCGCCCGTGTGGGGTTAGACTTTCACCACCCCCTTTCTTCCCGTGGGTGTCGTAAAAGTCGACTAAGGGACCAGGGTTGATGTGTGTTGTGGGCGATGGGCTAGCAACCTATCACTGCAATATCACATTTTGTCTATCTTTTATACGCATTTTTATGCTAAAAGTGGCGCTGGAATATACGTTTCATGTGCTCTGCCTACCCCTTTTGGGAACAATGTATGTATGTATGTATAGTATTACTTATGCTACTATAGAAGGATCTGTAAAGTTACTTAAGATAGCTGAATTTCATTTCTTAAGAGTCCGCAGTAAGATCGATTCTCCATACAAACGTTGTACACAACGTAAACACAATGTAAACATTGTAACGAAACTTTGCATGTACAATGACATGAGGTATATCCAGATCTGTAATTAGTTTATGTAGCTTCAGATACCATAGTAAATAAAATACAGTGAATTTAAATATTTAATACAAAACTTATTTTGGCTGTACTTCGTTTGTTTTATAAACTGGAACCACATAAACTAATTGCAAACATAAATATACCTCATGTCATTGTATATGCAAAGTTTCGTCACAATCCAACACGTAGTTTTAAAATGAGAACGAAACTCCGTTTGTATGGAGAATCGAGCTTACTGCGGCCGAGCTGAGGACTCTTAATTCTTTTAGTAACGACTAACCGTTTGATCTGTGTTTCCAGTTTTGGATTGTAACTTAAAGCTTCGCGAAACGGGCGAAGACTAAGATATTCGTTACCTGACTTGTAGGTCATCATATTCCTTGCATGTTTGACTGCATTTCTTGCATATGACTGTAGAATGTATGTCTTCCTCCTTCAAGGGCTTCTCAGCTATCTCGCTCACGATGTCCAGCAGTTTCTTGCCAGATTGAAGATTACTCTGTAACACAGTACACAGTTGTTTATGCGGCTAGATAAGATCACTAAAGGCCATGACACACCTAGCAATTTGTCACAACGGCTTGTTATAGTTGGAGTGCGCGTCGAACCGTTGGCCGTTGGGCCGGAAAGATTCTCGAGTGGCGACCGCGCACCTGCAAGCGCAGCGCGGACAGACCCCCCACAAGGTGGGCTGACAACATGGCATAGTTAGCAGGAGTCCGCTGCATGCGAGTGGCGCAGGACACTATTCGGGGGAGGCAAACTTCCAGCAGCGGTGTTTCGGCTGATGTGATATTATAACTTGCATCTACATAAGATGGGCTGCATGTGGGCCAGTTACCGTGTCTTGTATGAGACTGATGGTGTTGGTGGCGCCGGTGCTGGTGCTGCATATGAAGCAGCTCGCCACCCGCGACGCCATCCTGCAAACAGTGCTCGTTACATAAGGTCGCATAAACACACGGGGAGCGTGAAAAATAATTACAATATTCTTTATTTATACTAAACGGGACTTAATCGCGTATAATTAAATTATTTATTTACCTCACTGAGGTCCCCCGACGTAACGAAAGACGTAGTATAAATAATGTGTGGGAGTCGTGAAAGTTTA
This sequence comes from Epinotia bilunana, assembly GCA_947049275.1. Lineage (NCBI taxonomy): Eukaryota > Metazoa > Arthropoda > Insecta > Lepidoptera > Tortricidae > Epinotia > Epinotia bilunana. The sequence continues at coordinate 4,806,402 of OX346274.1, forward strand.
AATCAATATACAATATTCTTTATTGTGCACCACAAAGACAAAAACCAGTACACAAAACATTATACATTGAGCAGTCTTAAAAATAATTTGAAGATTGCTTCAATTTCAATAATATGTTGAAGATCACTTTTAAATTCAAATATAAGTTGCTGTTTGTTTCAACTTATTTTAATTTTAAATGTACATTTTTTAATACATGAAGATTATAGAGAGAGTAGGTCATAGAAAGTCCCTATTCCCTTCATATTTTTCTATAATAATTTATAATAACAGACTATTTTCTGACCTAAAAATGGTGGATCCCATTGTGTATAAAAAAGTTACGTGTCATTCCAGTACCTATGCCATTTTAAAATGAGAACTAAACCAAGTTTGTATGGAGGGTCAACCATGCTGTGGAATCTTAACCCATTTATGTGACAGCCAGATTATGACAAAGGGTGTGTTTGTGTGTTTTACCTGTTGCTACTGGCAGCATCACCAGTAATATCTTGTGTTATGTTCATAGTAAAGGACTAAACTTCTTTAGAGTCCACAGATTTCATATTGACCAATATTAGTCATCCTACTAATATTATAAATGCGAAAGTTACTCAATCACACACGGCTCAACCAATTTGAATGAAATTATGGATGAAGATGGTTTAAGACGACCGCAACCAAGAACCCGCCTAGCGGGCACTCGTGATGTTTGCTCAGATGCAGGCAGTAGTATGAACTTACACGCCTAGCGAATTCTGTCGGTTTCTGGGGAATTCTTTCTTTTTTTGGGACTGTTGACTAATTTTATTTTATTTTATTTCGTATAATTTGTATTGATGGACTATATGGACTTGTTCTGGTATAAAATGATTTTCATTTCATTTCATTTAATTTAGTCCGGTTGCGAAAGTGTTAAAGTGTGGATTAAAATATGGATTTTTTTTATGCTGGGTTAACAACACACACACGAAGTCACTGACGGAAGCTAGTAATGCATAATATGTCCCATTCATCTGCAGTCTTAGGGCGATTGTGCACTACAATGAATTTTACTGTCCGGCAGTCCGATATAAATGTATGTAAATGTCAGACGATAAAATTCATTTTAGTGCACCAACTACTATAGACATTTAATAGCGTGCCATATCGGACCGGTAAAAAATCGGACGTCAGACAGTAAAATTCATTGTAGTACATAATCGCCCTTACAGTGTAGATTGAGAGGGTGCGGTAGTGGGCATTTACCGTCCCATCTATTGGTAGCATTGAGAATAGATCATTGTATCTAATGTTAATCTTTTATTTGACACTGTTCAATCTAATTGTTAGTGACTGCCTACGAATCTGGGTTTGAATCTCAATAATAAAGGGCAATTACTTGTGCAGTGAGCATGAATATTTTGTTTCCTTTGCATAAATTCATATTTTAATTAATAAATAAAAAGAGACAGTTACAACTCATATGAGAAAAACAAAGTCAGAATGATGTCATACACATGCGTGTATGACAATGACAGACAATGTTGTTGAAATTGCAATACTCTTTCAGTGTATAAATAACCAACACCCAAGGTGCTACTAAACTAGGTCAACGTTCTTTTTAAATAGGAAAACCTGGACTTGTAAGACTAGCCTAGCCAATATTCTACTATACATAAACAGTAGTAGTACTTAACGCGATTTCAAGAAAATATAGTTTAAATTTCATTATCTTAGAGCATTACGTATGTAAAAGGAAAACATATTGAAACGAATGTACGGACGCAAAATTATCATAATATTTGTAAACAAACTTGTGGTGAATTTAAATCTATCGCCAACATCACCATAGGAATAAAAATATATCATTCCCAGGGCATTCTGGGAGTTCATTCAGTACAATATAGCGTTTCGCTCCCTTTGTGCGCCACAAGCGGCCATCTTGTTTCATCTAGGCACTATAACCATCAAAATACTGTAAATAAAGTTAACAATAACATATGAAAACGCATTACCTGACGATTTATCCAGTTTCCTCAGGATTTAGTTAGTTTCTATAGGTTTTCTGAAATATTTTGCCAAATAAGTTGTCAGCAATGACTGGTTTACGCAAGCAGCCACCATTACGTACGCTACGGCTAGTGGGTGGGGTGGGCTACGTTACGTCAATGTCAAATCAAATGATTCATTCCAAAATTCACTACACGGCGGAGCGCTGTGTTCAGTTGAATCTGGTATTGTTCTCTATTACATTTTATATCCCTCAATAAATTCTAGTTTGATTATTTAACATTTTTGTTCTAAAAATTGTCACTCATTCTTATATCTTTCTTTGGATATCAATATCACTATTACCCCCTATCACTACCTCTATTAGGAGTCGTATTGCTATGAAATCAATCAGTCTGATATTTAATAATAATTTATCCTTTAGTCCTAAGTGGCAATCGCCGGGTATAATATATTATATATTATACCCGGCGGTTGTCATTAAAGTTTTGAAAATCGGTACGATTGATCTTTAGGCCAAACAAATCAAATTGACCCGTTGCCCGAAAAAAAAACGAAAAAGGAGAGGAGTTACGTCAACATCTTTTTTTTGTATGGAAAAAGAAATATTTTGTTCTGAAACCTATCGTGTGTGGTACCTAATGAAAGGGCTTACTAAGCCGATTCTAAAACTATATCACATCATTATATTTCAGCCATTTTTGTTAAATTAAAACAAAAACCATTTTCTAAACATACCAAGTTTGGGCTCCTCCAGACACGATATGACTCTTTTTTTTTAAATACAATATACCACAAATGATACGTGATATCCTCATATTTAACCTCAAAAAAGCTATTTTGAAAATAATTACATTTAGTATTTTTTTATAATTTTTAAAAATTACAAACTGATAATATCACAATTAGTTGAAACGTATAAAAAGTTCAATTTTAGACACGGGGTGATAAATAATGCGAGAGGAGTTTTCAATCATATTTATATCATTTGTTAATATTAACATATTTATTTTTATGTAAAAAATGAAAAATTGAACAGGTTTTTTAAATTTTTTGTAATGGTAAATAAAAATTATTATTAATAATGAGCAAAATAAAAATTGCTATAACACAAATGTTTTATGCTTTCTTTTTAAATATTTAATTGATATTGTTTTTTAACGAAAAATAAATATGTTAATATTAATAAATAATATAAATATTATTGAAAACTCCTATCGCATTAGTATTTATCATCCTCAGTGTCTAAAATTTAATATTATACTTATAATTCAGTAATATGTGGCAAATCGGTATGATTGGGATTTGCCACATTACTGAATTACTTACGGGGTGTACCGTTAGCACTAGTGGCCATTTTTGGCATACTACCATCGAGTGGCAGGGGCCATACGGGTGGTCATCGCGAATTCGGTGCACGTTGGAATAATGACCAATATTTAAAAAAAACATTATGGATGGTTTATTATAAGATTATATTGTTGGATTCAGCATAAAATGGCCTATAGCCTTTATATAATAACGGAGGCCGTTCCATGTATGTGAATTTGGCTCTGATCAATTTTTGGATATCCAAATTTTTCCATTTTCATGTATAAAATAACTATACTTAACTATGCAATAAAACAGTTAATTGTAGAAAATACAAGTGTATCTACATACAGGTATATACATTCATTTACACTTTTTTATATTTTTATTGTCTCTCGCCTTAGAACACTAAGAGGTTTTCAAAAACTGACACTCGCGCTGTCAAAACTTTCTCTGAGAAATTTCTAATGAAATTTCTTTGAAAGCGTTGTCGTGACCGTTATTATACGTCATCCGTATTCACGAACGCCTCTTGCAAGAAAGAAGAAGCCAGGTAGATTTAGCGGCTCATTTTTTGAATAAATACGAAACTATGCTATCGCCGGGTCATCAACATCGCTGTAACCAGTTAATGTCTCGGAGCACAAACAGGGAACGAAATCCATTTACCATTTAGAGAACGCTGCTCCGTGTTAGCGCATAGTAGGGTCGCTTAGAGTACAGGATTTTCTATGGACCTAAGTACGCAGCCGAAGACAACGCTACCGGCGCAACAGTACTCATTGATCCCGTATCCATACAGTTCAAACACCTAGTAACCGGTTAGGGAGCGCTTCGAAATAACGTTCCCAAATCAATTCGTACGAACGTAGGGCACCTAAATAAATACCTAGGTAAATTCGTAACCGGCTACAATAAATTCCCTGAGCAGCATATGAAGAAGAGAATCTATTGAATATTTTGTAGTCTGTCAAGGCTGACCAATCTTGCCACTAGCCACGTAGCTGAGAGCTACACTCGTCACTTATACTTGAGATTATTTGAGTTGGCCGAATTCCATCAAAGTAGTCCATGCAATAACTACATCATAGAAAAGTTAAGAAACCCCCGACATTTTCATTTCAAAGTCCAATATTTCAGAAACGGCTGAACAGTATTTCTGAAACATGGCTAAGAACACCCGGGATAAAATTATCTATGACACAAAAAAACTAAACGAAAATTGGTTCATCCGTTTAGGAGCTACGATACCACAGACAGATACACAGACAGACACGTTAAACTTATAACACCCATCTCTTTGCGTCGGGGGTTAAAAAGCAACTCTACCGTCCAAGTAGGTATTCCAATGCCTAGATTTTTATAAAAAGTCTGCCGCATTCAATAATGCTACAACGTTATAGTTGGTTGTTTTGTTTTCAGCTAGTTTGCAACTGACACGTTTGGCTGGTCAAACTATTATTCGCAGTTCAAACTCGCACACTACCTCACCACATTATACTTCAAAGCGGTGCACGGCGCATACAATGCTGTGACCTTTACGTGCAGCACGGAGAACAGAATTAGGTATTATCAGTGCAATCAAAAGATTTCTATCACGCTAACATTTATATTTCTTACTCACTGGTTTAAGGGGCTACCCGAGGTTTTCATCGATTTTGGACAAGTTTTGAATCGGATCTCCTGCTTTTGCACTACAGATAGAATTATAAGTCAAACGGCTATCGTTTCTTCAATCTTTTATATCCATTTTTGTCTACCGGATTTTGAGAAATGAATACTTAATTTTGTGTTTTTTTTAAACATTGTTTAAAAAACACTTATTTCGTATCTCTATTGACGTGAAAGATCTAACATTACGAAATCTACATAATTGGGTTCGTCTTTGACGTCTCTAAAAACGTGTCTAGGGTTTTCATTTTAAACTAATTAACATAAAAGTTATGGCCAAGAAAACCAGTTTTTTGGCCTAAAATTATTCAAATTTGATGCCAAATATCTTGAAAACAATGAACTTTGAAGTAAATATGGGATACTATAATGCCTAAAGCCGTTGTTGTTAATATAATAAGCTACAAAAAACATTAGAAAACTAAGGGATTCAGATCGAAGGTCATTGGCGTATGGGAGCCCCTTAACGACCCATGGACCGCATGGTTAACCATTCATGTGTTTTCAATTACAGATTTAGTAATGATAGTAACAACGAAAAGTTTACAACCTGTGGCACAAAGTTTTGACAAGAAAAGCGGCGGGAATCCTTCAGACATAAAAAAAAGATTCTCGAGTGGGTCTCAATTCTCTGTGTGAGAGAAAAGATTAGAGTAAATATTTATTTTTAAACTATCTTCTATACATAGGTATAATAAAGCTGAAGAGGGTCGAGTCTGTATCTACATGGGATATATTCGAAGAAAGTTGGCTGGGAATACTTAGAAATTCTAATTGTTCTGTTATCGATTCTAAGTTAGAATCGATAACAGATCACGTTCCAACAGTTTTCAGGAATTTTTGTCTGTTTATCTGTTTGTCTGTTTATTAACCGACTTCAAAAAAGGAGGTTTCTCAATTCGACCGTATATATACATATATATATATATATATGTATATATATATATATTTATGTATGTCCGCGGATAACTTCGTCGTTTATGAACCGATTTTGATTATTCTTTTTTTGTTGGAAAGGGAGTATCCCAAGGGTGGTTCCATGGTAAGGAAACCAGGATCTGATGGTGGAATCCTGAAGAAATTGAGGGAAACTCTCGAAAAAATTGTCTTTCCGACTAGTGTGTTCCTTAATATTATTCAATATAATAAGAATTTTAAAGCCCTACCTATTATTTTCCCTAATAATCAACACATTTGCTCCCGGAAATCAGTTCATGTGGTAAATTGGAAAATAAATGTGGAAATGTTCTTGTGGCTTGGCGGAGTACTAAATTGAAGTCGGTTAAAACTTTGTTTTTAAAGTAAATTATGTGATAAATAAATGAATTTTATTCTGCAAGTAGGCCGTAATGGCACTTTTACAAGTCAAAATTCTACCATCGTATGATGCCGCATCACGTGTAAACGGCTGAACTGATTTTGATGCTGTTGAAACAGGAGCGAGTAGTAGTTCAGGCGGTGGACGGAGGTGAGAAATAATGAAGAAGTTCTTGAATTTTGACTCCCTTTTACTGAGTTAATTTTACATGAAAAAAAACGTGTGCGTTCGGTAGTTGTATAAATGAGAGTGGGGGCGCGGTCCCGTCCGCGCTGGCTGGTTGCTGACGCATGTGAGTGTGTGTGTGCCTGTGCTTGCATAGCACACATACGCTGGGCGTTAACATGTTGCCCCCCCAGGAACAACGTTCTGGTCCTCCACTGGCAGTGGGCATAGGCGATTGAAGGCGCGCCGGAGAGTTCCAGACGCGGTGAGTACGTCAGCCACACGGGTTACACCGTCATGGCCGGGGTAAAGTTGTGTTACTCGTCCTAGTAACCATTGATTTGGAGGCAGCCGGTCGTCCTTAACGAGCACCATTTCTCCTAAAGTAAGTTGTCCACCATCTTTGGTCCATTTCTGGCGTTTTTGGAGTTCTGAAACGTATTCGTTGTAAAATCGGGTCCAAAAGTGAGCTTTAAGTCGCTGGGTTCGCATATAACGCGACAACGAGTGGATAGCAGCAGTTTCTGTACCCTGAGGAGATGGAAGCAAAGTGTTCGTTCGTCCGATTAAAAAATGAGACGGGGTTAGGGCTGAAAGATCCGACGGATCTGACGATAAGGGCGTAAGAGGTCTGGAATTTAAAATTGCCTCAACCTGTGCCAAGACCGTGTTTAGCTCCTCGTAAGTTAAGTTAGTTGAGGAAACAATTCGCTTTAAGTGATATTTCACCGATCTCACTGCACTCTCAGCCAAACCATTAAAATGCGGACTATACGCTGGGGAAAAATGAAACTTTATTGATGTTTTGGACGCTTCAGAACTAATGTTGTTTGAATTTTGTTTTAGGAATCGAGATAATTCCGTGCACGCTCCGACAAAGCATCTGCCATTGTCTGAATATATGTTAGCAGGCTTTCCTCTGCGGGCTGTGAATCGGTGTAGTGCAGCCAAAAAGGTTTCACTGCTCAGATCAGTCACAAGCTCAATGTGAACAGCCTTTACGGCCAAGCAGACAAAGATGCATAAATAAGCTTTAATTAAATTGCCACCCCTGCCCTTTCGGTTCAATATCATTACCGGACCGGCGTAATCGACAGCTGTATTGAAAAAGGTATACTCAGCATGAAGCCGTGGTTCAGGGAGATCACCCATTATTGGCTGCCTAATTCTACCCGAAAAACGACAACATTTGACACACTTATGTACAGTTTTCCTAGCTAAATTTCTACCGCCAATGACCCAAATTTTATGGCGAGAAGTTGCTATAAGAAGTTGCGGTCCACCATGCATGAGTACAATATGGTAATACCTAAAAAAAAGGACTGTGATGTGATGTGTTGAGTGTAGCAGTATTGGATGTTTCGTGTCAAAATGGTAAAATGAATTTGATAATCGACCTCCTACTCTCAGCAGAGCATCTGAAGTATTATAAAAGGGATTTAATTTATTAAGTTGATTTTTCACAGGCAAAGTGTTATTCAATTTTAAAATTCTGTATTCCTCAGGAAAGGTTTCGCGTTGGGAAAACCTACATAAGGCGTTGAATGAGGAGTGAAGTTCGTCTAATTTTAAGTACCCAGTACGTTTATTAGTCGGATGCAAAAAATTATGCATGAAACGCTGTACATACGCGATAATGCGTTGCAATGTGTTCCAATTTGAAAACCTCTTTATAAAATCTGATATATGGGTCCTAAAATCATTTTGTGTTGTACTACTTGTACTTAAGGTACACTGGATTTTAAATTCTGGCAAATCGGTTTCCTTTGCGTATGTAGGTTGGGCAGGCCATGATGAATCCCTTTCTGACAAAAATGTTGGTCCGGTCCACCATAAGGAGCAAGACTCTAAGAATGCAGGGTTTGAACCACGTGATCCAATGTCAGCAGGGTTCAAATTGGTTGGTACGTATAACCATACCGATGGTTCAGACCTGTCCAAAATTTCTTGAATCCTGTTATAGACATAAGGTTTAAGTAAGTGATTTTTATTTGACTTTATCCAACCCAACACGATTGTTGAATCGCACCAGTAAATACAACGATGAATGGTCAACCTGAGTGATGATTTAACTTTTTCTACCAGCCGAGCAGCTAGAAGTGCACCATTCAGCTCCATTTTTGGAATGGTAATAGGCTTGAGCGGCGCCACGCGAGTTTTTGCCATCACCAGATGAACGGACACCTCGCCGTTTCTTGAGACGGACTTGAGATAGACGCAAGCCGAATAAGCTTGGATAGACGCGTCTCCAAATGCGTGTATTTCTATTAAGGTTGGGTATTCGCTAAGCACGCATCTTGGGATGCGAATGTTATTTATAGCATTAAGTGAATTAACAAATTTCCTCCAAGCGTCTTGAATATCTAAGGGAACTGCTTCGTCCCACGTAATCTTTGAGGACCACAGTTTCTGAAGTATAACTTTAGCGGTAAGTATACATGGATTAATTAATCCCAACGGATCAAAAACTTGTGAAATTAGTGATAGTATGACTCTTTTACTAATGTGATTAGTGTTTTTGATAGCAACTGAGTACAACAATTTGTCTTCTTTGCAGGCCCATAGTAACCCTAAGGTTTTCGAATATTCATTGTGACTGAGGTTGAATAAACCGTCACTACTATCATCATTAATAATGTTATTGATTATATGTGGATGATTTGAGTACCACTTACGTAAATAAAACTGACCCTGTTCGAGTTGCTTTATAACACCTTGGCAAATATGAATCAATTCATCAGCGGTTGATGCTCCGGTTATGAGGTCATCAACGTAAAAATCGTGTTGAATGATTTCAGATATTGTTTTATCTGGGCATTCTATACCCAACTGTTTGAGGCACCTCGTGGCCAAATACGGGGCACTTGAAGTGCCGTACGTAATTGTTTTAAGTTTGTAAAGCTTAAGGCTTTCTTGTGGCTCAAAACGCCACAGGATTTGTTGCAGTTGTTGTTGGTCTGGACTAACATTGACCATCCTATACATTTTAGCGACATCTGCAGTTGCTATGAACTGATGCTGTCGTAGTCTAATCAAAATGCTTATGAGATCATCCTGAATTGTCGGGCCAACCATTTGAATGTTGTTAAATGACAATCCCGACGTCGTGACAGCAGAGCCATCAAAGACAACACGAAGACGTGTTGAAAGGCTTGTATCGCGGACAACGCAATGATGCGGCAAAATGAAGATGTGTGTGTCCTTCTCAGGACTTTTGTTCACTTCCATATGCTCTAAATCTATGTATTCCTGCATAAAGTCGCAGTATTGTTTTTTCAAGGATGGATCTTTAGTAAGCCTCCGCTCTAGTGATTGAAACCTAGCTAATGCTCGGTTATAAGAATCACCCAACTTGTCAGGAGAGTCCTTTAATGGAATAGCAACAATGAATCTTCCATCAGAATCACGGCGAAAATTATCTAAAAAATGTTGCTCGCATTGTTGCTCTTCCATTGATATTTGTTTACGTTGAGGCACATTTTCATGTTCAAAAAACTGTGTTAATTGATCCTGTAGATGATCCTCGTGTGTAATTATGGCATGGTTGCAATGGACTGTATTTGATTGTTTATTTGTTTGTATGAGACCGGAAATTAACCATCCGAACTTGGTTTTACTTAACGTCGGCATGTTTGTACCTAATGAAATATTATGCGAGTATAACACGCTCCAGAAAATATCCGCTCCAAGAAGCATATCTACTTCAGATGGTATATTGAATGTCGGATCAGCTAGTGTAATATTTGGAGGAATATTGAACAGTGTATTGCTTATGCGCACTGTAGGTAATTGTTGTGTGATGCGTGGAACAACAAAACAATTTATGTTTGCCGTGTATGGTTCTATAAGTGACGTTAAAGTGATACCACATTGTTGTGTCAAACGGGAAGTTTGTGCGTTCAACCCTTCAACTAACGACGAGGTCGAAGCGGTTGGTAAGTTTAATTTTGTACATAATTTTTGAGTTATAAAACTCGAAGTGCTCCCGTTGTCCAATAGGGCGCGAACTGTGTGTTTTTGTCCATTATGATCGGTAACATGAATTAAAGCTGTGGACAAAAGCACGCAGTTGCTTTGAACAGCTGATAAAGTAATATTGTTTTGCGAATCGTCACTTTCTTTTTCTGTGTAATATTCATCTGTTTCAGGTTCAGGAGACTGTGCATCCAGCGGCGCAGGCGGCGCGGCGCAGAGGGCGACGCTGCTGTGCGACGAGGATGCAGCTGCCGGAGCCGCATCGTGAGAATGCAGTAGGCTGTTAAGGGGTTTATTGCACAAACGACATGGACCAATTCTGCACGCGTTTGCGCTGTGCCCTTGACGTAAGCAGTTTAAGCATAATTTTAATGATTTTGCCTTTTGCATTCTCGCGTCTAATGAGAACGATTTAAATTTAAGACACCGATATAGTGCGTGGTTGTTCTTACATAATGGACACATATACTGTCTCTCAGAAGGAAGAGATTGAGGGCTGACTACTAATGCTTTGTGGCGGTAATGTGTATTTTCACTGTATCGGCGCTTATAATGAGCATCCTCCATTGTTTCTAAGAGGTCGGCACGACCTTTAATAAATTTCAAAAACATTGCAAGAGTGGGTAAGTCCGCTAAAGTACTACGGTGTTCTTCCCATTCCCGTGTAGTAGTAGTGTCAAACTTTTGTGAAATTGTGTATATTATGAGTATGTCCCAATGTTCAGTAGGCAATTTAAGGGTTTTTAATGCACGTAAATTCCTATTGACCGTGTCAATGATGTTACGTAACGCTTTGGAATTCTCTTTAGCTAATGTTTCAATGCCGAATATAGCTTGCAAGTGATTATTAACGAGAAGTCGCTTATTGTTAAATCTGTCACAAAGCAGATCCCAAGCTACATCGTAATTTTCAGCCGAGAAGTCAAGCGATCGTACAATCAGAGCAGCACTATCTTTTAATGCAGCGCGTAAGTAGTGAAATTTGTTTATTTTAGGTATCGATTCATCTAAGTGAATAAGTGAGCTGAACGTATCGTGAAATTCCAACCAGTCCTGATATTGTCCCGAAAAGTTAGGCAAATGAATGGTTGGCAACTTAATGTTTGGCCTTCCGTGATGCCCACAAGAACCTGAGACTGACCTGGACTCCTGCGCGAGGCCCGCAGAGCTCCCACTTCTCTCCAACACCTCTCGAGCGAGCGCGACTGCACCGAAGTACCTCGATTCAAACGTCTCACGGTCCGAGTATTGCTCGTCTGGAATTTCAGATATGTTTTCTATGTCAGATTGCACAGAATCATAATCGGAATAAATCTCTTCAATTTTCGTCAAACGAATGTTTAGTTCGCTAACCTGCAATCTGCTTAATTGCGGACAACTGTCTAGAGATTTTAAATAGTTCTCAAATTGAGTAACTTTCGTTTTGAATGTAGCTCGTTGTTTAACTAATACTCTTATATCCATTTTATCCATTTGTTTTATGCACTGACTTAGTTTAATGTACTTACGATAAGTAATATGACCAAGTGTGATACTGTAAGCAAGAAAGTTAGGCAAGAACACAGTTTACAACAAACGAATAAATGATTGGGATACTTATAATGTTGTTTTTATGAAGCGTAATGATGGTGCAGTGAGATATGCGAAGTTCGTAAACAGCTACGCAGCAAGCTGATATTTAAGCCAGGTTGCAGTTACCGGGCGCTGAGCGATCCAAGGTCAAGGCCCGCCCGTGCACTAAGCAACAGCTGGAATATGCAAAAAACACTGCAATTAACACTACGAGTAGCTATGTTCGGCTAATCTTGGTCTTAACGTACAAGAGGAGGTATGTTTGTAACTAATTATTAAGATAATTTTGCAAAGAATGTGTTAGTTTTAACAATTGTTAATTATTTAGGTATCACAATTTAGGATTATTCGCGTTTAAAGTACGAAAGTGTGAAATGGGATGAAATTGTAGTAATGAATTACTATAATTATAAGTAATGAACAGTAACTGTGTACTATAAATGATTAAAGGCACTATTTTGGTTGATTCGCTTTTAAAGTGCGAATTTAAGTAGGTAAGCAGGTATAGGTACCGTTAGGTATGCAATGCAATTAGCTATGTAATAAGAAATTCGCTTTTAAGGTGCGAATAAAAGAACACTACGTAAACACTTAAAGAGGGATTCGTCTAGCAGAGAAAAGATCGGAACGAACTCACGGTAACGCTACTCTCCCAGGTTCTCACTTTCACTTTCTCCACAGTAGGCGTGATTTGCTCTTCCGATTAATGACAATTCTCTCAGTACAGGTGAATCTTCTGCTCCTTATTAATGCTTTTAGGTTGATTGTGAACTCCTTTTCTCGAAATGTCCACGTAACGGCCCGTTAACTGTTCGCGATCCTTTGTTCCCTTGTGCACGATGTATGGCTGTGGTTTTTCTTTATTCGGCTCGTGGGACCATATGTTGAAACAGGAGCGAGTAGTAGTTCAGGCGGTGGACGGAGGTGAGAAATAATGAAGAAGTTCTTGAATTTTGACTCCCTTTTACTGAGTTAATTTTACATGAAAAAAAACGTGTGCGTTCGGTAGTTGTATAAATGAGAGTGGGGGCGCGGTCCCGTCCGCGCTGGCTGGTTGCTGACGCATGTGAGTGTGTGTGTGCCTGTGCTTGCATAGCACACATACGCTGGGCGTTAACAGATGCACTTTACTTATCTGTCGAGAAAATCCCCGGCTATAAAAATGATAAAGATAAGGGTGCAACGGGGGTTGAAAATGGGGTTGAATTTTGTATGGGAACTCCTTGAATCTATGAGCAAAGACTTGTAAATTGGTAAGCATATACTTGACTAGAAAGTAAAAAGAACCCCATTCAAACTTATAGCAAAATATAGATAAAACGTGGAAAAACACGGGATGTAGATAATATAGTGTTAGGCGGGTAAATACTATACTATACAGGGTGGCCCAAAAATACGTTGACAACGGGCCCTGGTGAGATGGAGCAGAGCTGCTGGAATATCCACGGCTGGTTTCCAAAATGTTGTTGACTCCAAGGAAGAACTACGGCTTCAAGAATCTCTTCTGTATATTTCTTGATTTATTTTGACACCTTTGTCTATAATAACAAGAACAGTTTTGCCTGTGGAGAAAATACCACCCCAAACCATAATTGAATCCGGCTTTTGGCGATGAGGATTTACTGCGGCTTCACTAAGGTGGCTATAAGAGTAAATTCTGTAATTTTGGTGATTATGGGCCTGTTCAATACAAAATAGTTGTTCATCAGTAAAAAGTACATTTTCCCACTTGTCAGTAGCGTCACGTTGCTTAATCAACCGACAATCTCTCCGAGCGAACTTTTTTATCTTTATCCTCCAAGAGTTGTGCTGTACGCTACTTGTATGCTTTCACTTTGAGATCATTCGTGACAATACTTTGCACCGCCGAACGACTTACACCCAGATCCCGAGCCATTTTTGTCACTTTGGTTCGTGGATTGCGATTAAGCCGTTTTTTTATTATATTACGAAGCCTGGGGAGTCCTAATAGTCCTCGTTCTCCCACTTCTTGGATGATCTGCGACATGCCCGAGTTCATTATATCGCATAATAGTCTTGGACACTAATTGATGACTAACACGTAGCCATCTAACTATCTCACATTGTCGTTTTGAAGCGCTCATAGCCTAGCGGCGCCTGCGAGTCGGAAACGATAACGCAGGTTAAGCAAAGATGGCAGCGGTCAGTCTTTGGATGGATGACCGCCCGTTTGAGTGGTTACTATAAGGCTTGATTTCCTCCTACGCTGATGTCGGTCGCTGACGCCGGTCTGGCGTACGAATATACACCATGTTCTATGGGACACCGCACAGCGATGCTGACGGTCCGCGGCAGATTTTTCTTTGTTTGCCATACGTGACCGATGTCAGCGACCGACGTCAGCGTAGGAGGAAATCAAGGCTAAATGAGCGCTTCCGTCCTTTGGAAGGCACGCTAAGTTGTTGATCCTGGCTGTCTAATATGACAGTTGTCGTTAAGCCGAGTCAGAGACCTTCGGGCGGCTTAAGAACTTCTAACAGTCGAGTAGGCCAATCACTTGACAAAGGGGGGACAACTTTTACTCGCGTCCGCAGGAGCTATCTACCACAACCCTGCACGTGTCCCCTCGTTGGTCCTAAAGAGCGACAAACCTTAAAAAGGCCAAATAATGTATGCCATAAGATTAAATAATACTGTCGTTTTCCGGCTTCGTGTAAACAAGGAAATTATTGCTTTGCGTTGCGAAGACTTCACAAAATCCAATAAAAACCAAATAATTAAAACAAGCTGTACGTTTTAAAATTGTGCCAAAGGGTGTAAGAATGTAACAGAAAACCAAAAGAATTCGTGCGGCGTTCCAATTTCAAAATGTATACTTTTTAATCTTGTCGTCGAATTTTGGGCCACGGTGTATATTAACCAAAACTGGTTGAAACCTCCACCGATAGTAACTGTTAGACATTAGAGACCTAATTATATTGGAACTTCTGGCACTGACGACGTCGCTGTTGATATTGAGAAACCAGCAACCTTGATCTCTGCCTTCATATATTTGCTATGAAATCAGAGGTCATCTAAAGTTCTTTAATAGGTCAGAGTTGAATACTTATCTCGAATTATCATTTATCATAGTTCACCAACGTCAAGGGTGTGTGTGTGGGTACAAAATTTGGACAAAACGGTATTCCGCGGAGAATTGAGTATATACGAGTATATATTATACTCCCGTGACTTTCTGCAATATTATTGGGAGCGCATAAGGAGCGCTCCCTAAAGGGATATTTTGGGCCTTTAATTCCTACGAAAACCTCAGCCTTCGCTTCGCTTCTTCTTCGCTTGCCTCCCCGTCCGTTTACCGTCGGGATTTCCGCCCTCAAGTTTCGCTTGCAAGACACCGGAAGATAGTGTCCTTAGGGGTCATTGCTCGCATTGACACCGCTCTCAGAAGGGTTGCTATGGGCCTTTCATCCCAACGAAAAGGCCTTGCTTACCTCGCCGCTTACCTTCGAAACTTTAGCCTGGGGTTTCGCTTGCAAGACACCTGGGGATAGTAAGTGTACGTAGGGGCTCGCCCTCAGGTTTCGCTTGCAAGACAGCGGAAGATAATGAGTGTCCGGCCATGGGGGTGCATTTAAAGCGCTTTCTGAAGGAATGTTTCGAGTGTTTCATTCCAACGAAACGCACGGCCTTTGACCTCGCTTGCCTCGCCACTCACCTACGGGACTTACCTCGCCTCGCCACTCACCTACGGGATAGTAGTGTCCGTGAGGGCTCGCTTGCCTCGCCGCTCATCTTCGGTACTTTGGCCACAGGCTTTGCTTGCCAGATGCGCTTGCAGTATGGTTAAACATAAGAATATCATGTAAACCATAATTTATACGCGCACGAAGTCGCGGGCAGACGCTAGTTGAAAATAAAATGATATGCACTTCAGTCAAAAACATTATTTATTTCTATACAATTTACATATCGCGCCTCAAGTGCAATCCTATGATAATTATGCACTTATACTTTACATTAAAAACAATATAACTTTAATTCAAGAAACAAAAACAACTTGTACTTATTATTTACATATCGACATGATTCTCGCATATTTTTTTATAAATATTTATTTACTTAATTTACTCTCGTAATTCGCGTAAGTAATTGTGCAAAATATTAAATAAAGTACGATTTACAATATGCTTACATTATCCAACTTATGTGATCTTAAAGTTCGTGTAATTTTGTTGTGTAATTAAAGTATTGGAGAATTTGGCTAATATAAATATTGTGTACGAGTATTTTGAGCAAGTAATTTAATAAGTTTGTAATTTTTATGGCAAGACAATTGGAAAGGTTATGGATGGAAAGGGATTATAGACAAACATTATTGATAATTATATATTCCATACTTTATATTTCTGTAATAAATAAGGGCTCGAATATCACAGCAGATTTCTTGATAAAAGCGGAAATAAATGTTGAGATTTAATAATGCGTAGATGATGTTTTATGAAAATGTTTAATCATAAAGTTATTATTATTATAACTGGCAATTTTTAATAGAACTATTAAGAATTTGACTAGAAAAGAAAGTGAATAATGAAGAGATCCTGACTGTAGTGGATGGAAGATGTGCAGATTTTTTTATTGACTGATTTTGTTCCGATTAGGCGTGAATTTTCATGTGTATATACTTAATAAATAAAATAAAATAATTAAATCTTATCTTATCATAAGTTTATATACTTAATAATGCACTTAAAATATGCACTGAGAAATGCGTGGTCACAATATAATTATGAAGTTGCAGTATAATGACTTGTGGGCCTGGGGCGCTTTTCATGCATGAGTGTATTAGATAAGTATCAGGCCTTGATCTTAAGGCGGTGCACTGGAAATTATCGCGTGCTTTGAAACGCTGTTCTGACTAGATTAAGAAACAATAAGATCTGATTTTCAGATATATGATATTTGACTATATGATTGTTTACCTGATTTGATCGATACATGATTGCTTAAATTTTCCTAGATAGAAAAAAAAAACAAAGTTGGGTCTGTATTTTCCTTTTTTTACTCAGCCTACTCAAACGATACATTATTTTAAGACATAATCAAGTTAATACTATATCATTTTATCTCACCTAAAATCTCACTTGATGAAATTTAAATAAAACTTGACTAAGTCAGGTATTTATCAAAATTTGTCCAAAAAAGCCATTCCCGAAGTGTTACATCTCTTTTTCTCGTGCGCGGAAGGCATAAGCGTGTCTTTGTCTAGGGGGCGTGGTCGACTCAAATCAAGGCATCCCCTTAATGATTTTGCGTTGAATTAGGTTGAACCTGTTCGAAAATATGATTAGACCGCTTTCATTGAACCTTGGTACGACACGACAACTGTCTGACGGTTGCTGACTTTGAAGTGAAAACACTCCTTTTTATGGGCAATCGTGTAAAAAATATAAGTATTTTTGACAGCTGTTGACATAAACCAAGCTTTGAGGAAAACAGTGATGTCATATCGGTTCCTCGGGCCTATCTTTCTCACTTGAGTGCTAGTTTATTCTGAAAATAACTTTATATATTTAATTTAAAATATGTGTTCACTTGCAAGGTTCATTAGAGCGCTTTCCAAATAAGGACTCTATTTCGTAGGAAAAAACAAACGTTAGGTATTGTCTTCTTTTGAAATCCACGACATATGTGACCATTTTGTTGAATAGTTGAATGTCAGTGTTCTGTACTAGGAAATGAGAATGATTGCAGTGGTTGTGTTGAAATGAAAGAATATTTTGTTGTGTTGACATAATATGTATTTAAAGTTACCATGTAGCTACAAGTACCTAGATCCAATGCCAAGTCTAAAAATATTTGAAAGAAACTAAATTAAAAAATGTTTACATTTATATACCTTAACATGTATGCAGGAGAGTGCTGTTTCTTGTGTTATTTTTGGAGAGTCGATCTGCATGGCTTTATTTGTTATTATGTAATTATGTGTAACATTTCTATAATTTTAGACAATGATATTAATACGATGAGTATTTTGTTCAACACGAACAGACAAGACAACAAATATAAGGTAGTTTGGACAAATTTTTATTGCGATGTTTCCAAGTAATATCATTGTCTAAAGATCATGTAGGTATCTGACTGAAGTTTCATAAAGTACCGTCGCACAATACATTAACTGCAAGAACATCAATAAACCACCGACAGAAAACGTCTGTACATTAAACACAATAGCTACCACGACATCCAGGGCCTATGCTAGAACATTTAGTTTTTCATTCGAAAATATTTCTAGAGAAAAAGATATGCATCTATTTACCTGATAACACTGATTTTAAATGTTATTATAATTTTATTCAGCTATTTAGAGAACTATCGGAGCGGCCCGCAACACTGTTTTTGGTCACAATGGGGAAAAATAATGTCTTTTATGTTCGTGACTGGAACAGAGCTGCGGCCGGCGCTCTCGCTTCTACTCTTACATAAGAACACAACAGAACAGCGGGTGTCTCGCTCGCACCGAGGACTAAATTACACATTCTTGTGCAGGCTTCCAAACTGTAATCGAATCGACACTATTATTTTTTATTTTTTTCATTATTAAGAAAAATTTATAGAAAATCGTACTGTCATATTTTTCCACTAATCGAATATAATTGACATTGCAATGACACTTACTACTAGCCTAGAGAGTGCTAAACTATTTCTTACAATTAGATATTTTTTTGGTTCTTTAATTTTAGAATAAACGTGTTAACTCAGGTGTAACAAAAAAATTTAGTGCCACTTTATTTTATATGGACATCACGAAACCCATGCAAAAATAAATGAAGAAACATGCACAGTTCAAGCATGATTCTACTTCGAAAAGAGAAACTAAATAAAACTCAACTGTTTCTACCTTATAGCATAACATTTTTTTTTTTTCTTGTACATTTTCACAACTGTCATGTTACAAACAACCAAAGTTTTGGGAAAAATCGTCGTATTTATCGTCTATATATGTACTCGTGGACTGGAGAAAATATTTTTCCCACAATATCTGTCGATGTATACACTACAGGGATACATTTGAGAACAAAGGGAAAATAATCATTATTTCCAAAATAACCTTAACAAAGTCACAATCTAATATCAATTTACTATTTTTATCACTAAAAAAGGGAAAAACAGTACCATCCTCAAAACTCAAACAAAAAAAACCTATAAATTAAAATTATATTTTTTATTTAAAGTCATTCACTTGTGACTAAAAAAATATACACCGAGGAGTGTTTGAAAATGGCACCGCAAAGAACATGTATAAAACTAAGTCTAAAATTACACAAATAAAAATGGGAATATTACTTAACCAATACCTAAGAAATCTATATACTAGTGCAAATAGTCAAGCAAATGCATAATGCATTCAACAGACATCGTCCATTTAGAAAAATAAAACAAAAAGTTAAATAAAAATGGAATTGTAATGTGTTAACATGAAAAAATTGAATGTGTCTAAAATTATATTAATAAACTATCTGTTAATGTCTTTATTAGGTAGTGATCTAGATCACATAAAAAGTAAAGGAATTATATAGATGTTGCCATTGTCATTTTTGAGGAATCACCCTTTGGTAACTGGTGTGTTTTTGGGTATATTTTCATTGTGAAATGGCAACCCCAGTCCCCGCTCTCATGGTGTGGCTGTGTGTGTGAGTGGCTCCGTCTTGATATGTGTTTGTGTGTGTTCGCCGTCATCGCCGTTAACTAGAAGCAAAATACGTTCAAAATGTGAATTTACTAGAATTACCAGCTACGGTCACGACCTAAAAAAATGAGGCGTATTTTTAAGAACTTTATTACTACTTTCAACTATTGTGTACACTTGAGATTGTAAAAAAATGTGAGTGTTCTTATATTATGATTCATTAAAATGCCCTTTTTAAGTCAGACCGTATTATGTATGTATGTAAGTAAAATATGTTCTAAGGTATATCAGTCGAAAAAAAAAGAAATGATGATAATAGCGTAAACTAAAAACCGAAATACGAGTGGATTGGATAAAAAAACCATAAAATATAAGACATGTACACATGTTAACAGTATATTAGACAAGTAGTGTATTACAGTACCTACTATGAAACATTATTTGTCATTGTGATATGTAGTTTCCAAAGCAAATTCATAAATACAGATATCACGACATAAGTAACGTTAAACATTGATTTATATACTACGCTGGATTGCTAATATAAAGAATGATATAATGATGATGAATAAGAACTAGGTACCTTTAAATTGAATTGCCATATAATTTTCATTTTACCTTAACAAATAGATATGGAACAAGCAAGTAAGCCGTAAAAACTAGAAATAAAACCGGATGTCTTGAACAAGTTTGGCAACATTCTAGAAATTTACATTTTTTTTACATTGTGTTTTATAATTAAAAATTGACGGTTAGAATTAAATATTGACTTACATTAATTGTATTGATTAAAACTACTACTTACTGAATTAATAAAATTACACTTGATTAGAATCTGAGAGTAGAGTTAGAATACTGCAAACGTAATTGATACCGTGACAATGGAATGGAGAACTGAGTGAACTTGTTGAAACTGCAGGTTCCCATACCTTATTCCTATAATTGTCAAGCATGAACTTCGTCTAGTGAATAAACTAGAGTACACGGTTCTTTTATTTTTATCACTATCATAACCCTACAATGAAAAAAAAACTTGAATAAAAAAAAAAACGGAAGACCGTCTTTATCTTGAATAAACAGATATCGTTTTAAATTAAGATGAGAAATCAAGAGAAAAAATCTTAGCTCAAGATGATTTCGCTTCCTTCAAGATAGTTTAAAGTCTTCCTAATTATTTCTTGGTTCAAGAATTAACCTCGAATAAAGTACGAGTATTACTTATATATTTTTTTTGTGTAAATTTTGCTGAAAGTAAACTTAAGATTAATAAGCTCTACTCTTTCTAAGGTTCTGTTCTTGGATTTGGATATGCTGGATCTAGGGATCGTAAGGTTCTGACTTAATCGAGACAGGGTAAAAACTGAAAAGAGAAAAATATAAGGAAAGGTTAGTGGAACATAATAAAAACGAAGTACGTAAAAACAAAGACACTCGTGGGACGTACTATAACTGAAATAATACCATGTGATGAAGTCAAAATATATGCTTCGAGCCAAGAGTAGTGGGGAAAGTGATCAAAGTCGCAGCCTTCACCCCGATATCATATACCAGAATGCATTATATTATATCAAAAGCTAGCTATGCGGTTAGAGGCTTTTTAAGACCGGTTTTTAAAATCCTTCAATCAAATAGGGTTGTTAAGGCTGTGCATTGGAAACTATCGCGTGCTTTGATACGCCGTTCTGACTAGATTAAAAAACAATAAGGTCTGATTTTCAGATATATGATTCTTGACTATATGATCGTTTTTCTGATTTTACCGATACATGATTGCTTAAAATTTCCTCGATAGAAAAAAAATCCAAAGTTGGGTCTGTATTTTCCTTTTTTTACTCAGCCTACTCAAACGGTACATTATTTTACGACACAATCAAGTTAATACTATAGTATTTTATCTCATCTAAAATCTCACTTTATGAAATTTAAATAAAACTTCTCTAAGTTAGGTATTTATCGAAATTTGTCCAAAAAAGCCATTCCCGAGTGTCCCATCTCTTTTTCTCGTGCGTGGAAGGCATAAGCATGTATTTGTCTAGGGAGCGTGTTCGACTCGAATCAAGGCATCCCCTTAATGATTTTGCGTTGAATAAGGTTGAACCTGTTCGAAAATATGATTAGACCGCTTTCATTGAACCTTGGTACGACATGACAACTGTCTGACGGTTGCTAACTTTAAATGTATTATTACTCCAAAAGAAAACGGGCAAAAAAATGAGCATAGAGACGAAAATCCCAATCAGATATCTCGTAAGATCACGAAGCTACAACCGTTTTAATATTGCTTGTTAGAGAGAGAAAGCTTTAGAGAGTCAAAGACGTCATAGTAAATGACAATCGTTTCATATGAAGTTACGTTTTGCGGAACAGGGACAGAATATAACCCCTCTTAAAACTTTGGACACTTATAACTTTGTGATTATTTAATACCCTACTTTACTATTATCTCCAATTGACAATATTTTTTATACTTTTTCAAGAAAAAAAACTACATTATTGGTTTTTTTTTATTTGATGTCAACGCCGCGATTGATGATGATTGAACATGATTGGTGGATTGTGGCGCCTAGGCCACTCGCCACAGTGCTGCCGATCTTTGTGACGATCTTTCTGGATTCCCTCATTCGTTAACGATAGCTCTCCTTTTGGAGAGATATTTAAATTCGATGTTTTAAGGTAACTGGGCATTTTCAATAAATCGTGTACCCAATTAGCGTGAGTGTCAGTTTTGTGACGACAATTAAGCATTCAAATTATGTCAAAATTAACTTGTTTCATATTTAAATAACGTATGCAAATCATTTATAAATTTAATAAAAAAAGTTTTTTTTAAACAAACCGAACACTTAATTGTGGTCACAAAACTGACACTGAGTTAATTTTTATTTAACAACTCACGCTAATTGGGTATACGATTTATTGAAAATGCCTAACTATTGAATTATTAACACAAGAGTGAGCTTTGAACTATGACGTCGTGATGACAGTCGCCAATGATCGCAATTTACCAAGACTCCTGGTGCGAAGTATAGTTCCTTAAGAGTCCGCAGTAAGCTGGATTCTCCATACAAACGTAGTTACGCTCTCATTTTAAAACTACGTGTTGGAGTGTAACGAAACTTTGCATGCACAATGACATGAGGTATATATAAACTTATTTTTGCTGTATTTCGTTTGTTTTATAAACTGGAACCGTATAAACTAATTACAGACATAGAACATACCTCATGTCATTGCATATGCAAAGTTTCGTCACAATCCAACAAGGTAGTTTTAAAATGAGAGCGTAACTACGTTTGTATGGGAAGGTGAAATTCGGCCGAGCTTACTGCGGACTCTTAATTGTATCTTTGTTTGTACTTTTGTACAGTCGAGTTCATAAATATACGTACTTTCCCAAAGTTTTTAAATTATCTATGCAACCTTATGCCCTTAACAATAAAGTCGTGTTCACATATTTTTAATCACTTTGTCCATGCATATATTTTCGAACTCGACTACACAATAATAAAGGAGATAATTATTTTATGATAAAAAAACACTGGCTTCAACATTTTACATGCGTGCCATACAGGCTTAGGCTCGCGCCTAAATTTCCTGTGGGCATAGCCAAAGCTAAGGACTACAAAAAATCATAGGTACTGACCATAGGAAATAGGACTTGGTTTTTTTGTAATGTATGGCTCTTAATGATCTACGAAAGAAAAAAGTGATAGGTACATATACCTAAAGGTTTCGTCCTCATTTTATGGTTACGAAGCATGTTAATTTGTATTAAAAAAAAAACTTATTAACATTAAGTTATGTTCGGATTCAGTAAATAATAATAAGATGGAATGAGTAAGCAAAATAAAAATAAGGGTAGATAACATGAATCGGGTAAGTGTAATAATGCATAGGACTAGGTAGGAAAATTACATGACTATCTACGTCTAGTGACAGACTTAGCATTTAACTCATTGTCACTGATTTCATTAATTATAACTACGATTGATGATCGGCGTGAAGGGTGATGTATGTTTTTATGTTAAGCAATCCAGCATATTACAAAGTCAGTGATAAAAATAATCATGAAAATTGACATGTACGGGTACCGACATAGCAGCCGAGAGCCCCCGCGCCAGCCTACGCTATGTTTATCCTATAATATACCAGCCCAGCGTTAAGTACAAATCTACACTTATATTTATAAAGCTTTAGAAAGCATAATATTGCGGTGAATTTTCCATCTCACAAAATATATGGCTGTTGTGCACGACTGTACATACATAATATATTGTTTTAAGATACAATATACACTTATAAAATATCTACAGGCTTTCCTATGTTTAAATTGACCGCCGAAACACCGCGAGATGTCTAGTCAAGTAAGATATGTCATTCCTTTAATACATTACAGCTTACGATTTTTAATACTTCGATAAACTCGAGGATTCTCACATACCGCCATGATTTAAAAGGTTTTTTTTTCTTGAACGTGACACTTGAGTACTTGATTGTACTGCAAAGCTATTGCGAAATAATCTCTTTATAATAGCTTTATAATTATTTACATTCAGTTTTTTTTATTTCTCTAGTTATGGTAATATCAGTTTTAATCTAACACTTTTTTTAATAAACTTTGGCTTATTATTTGGCTTAGAAAAGACAGAGTAGGAACCAAAGCGAAATACTTAAGCAATTTAAGAAATGCATGAACTTTTTAAAAAGTTATGGTCAAATGCTCTAGTGTCAAAATGTTTATTTTTTGTTTTTTCTAACAAAAAGTATTAAAACGTAAATATGAAATTTACGAAACACTGTATAGTATACATTATAGAAGAATAGATAGATATATTTCGTCAAAATAACGAAGAAGAAATATTTAGAAATGTTGACATACCCACGTTGCTTGATTAAATTATATAACAAATAATTTTAACATATTTTATTTAAATAAAATTATAATCATTAATACTAATAATATACATGAATTTAATTAATGGCAAGTAACTTTATATGATAATAATTCGAATTCAAAGATAACATTAATGTAAAGAAAATACAAGCAAGTACAGGGATAGTCACATTTCCATCTATGGTCCCTACTATAAAAAGGTTAAAATATTTAATCTTCATCAACATTTCATTTTAGTTAAAATTCATTAAAATCGTCAAGAAGGAGTAAATGTCCGGTCGAAAATCACCTCTTACAGTACTTTTAAAATTAAATTCCATCTGAGAATATTGGTAACCGTTTTAAAATTTAACATAAATATAGAATTCAATATTTTCATTTGAGACTAATTTAGGCCTGTATTTAAAACAAACAACAGCTTTCTCACAACAGAGTACATTTCACTAAAATTTCTAAAAATAATATAACACCTATTAAATTTGTGCTATTTAAACAAATTCAGCCATTAGATTAACAATCTACATTAAAATTTACAATACAACAGAAAATGTCGAGACAACTATAAAAAAAACTATCAACAATAAAAAAAACAAATTGCACGATACAACATTGTTGAAACGAAACTTTCCGATCGACTTAACTTTGGTCCGACGTCAAAAACTTTACATGTCTTTTTTGAAACACTCTTTACACAATTAATGTCTACTGACCCTTCGCTCCATAAAAACCAGAATTGTTAATCATCTTTCGCTTCCCAAAATCGAATTCCCAAAGTTACTATTACCTAAATTCAGCGGAAAATGCCATCAAAATTACAATTTACTTTTGGGAATCGTCTTTTCCTTAGCAAAGAACCGCTTCGCACCCAATTATGTAAGTAATACAAAAAAGCGGTAGGTACGTTGTCTATACGAAATTCCGTGTTTAAAAATGCCCACCAAATCTGACAGCGTACGTGTCCATTGACGACGCGAAACTGAGGCAAGTTGGTGCCACCTACTCAGTTTTAGTGTGCCAATTTTGGAGCGCTTATAACCTATATACCTACCTCTTTTTATATTACATCATTGTTCGCACCAGCGCTTGGTCTTCAAACCTCACAATTCTGCTGTTCAGGATAAGTCTAATTATAATAACAAACTCTTACTAGTAATCGTGTTCGGGCATGCCGTTGTTCTGTCGCGAGTTCGACTCCTGGCCATCCTTCTTCTGCGGCCCCTTGCCCTGGCCGATTTGCCGCGACGACGAGAAACACAGTTTCATTACGAACGGGAATTTGGCACCTGGAAATGTTCAAGATAATTTTTAAGTAAGGACAGTTGACGTTTCCGGAATTAAACAAGTGAGCATAATAAGATCTAAGTAAGTCGATTTCAGTTTAAGATTTTTGTAGATTATTTTAGAGATGGCAGTGGCGGCATTGACGATGGCGATGACACAGACGGGAACGGTCATTATGGGAAAGTCATCCCCGAGAGAGGAATCGTTCAATAGAAGTGTGATTAAGGTGATGTATACCTGGGTGCTGGATGGTCGCGTGGTTGCACGCCATGATCGCCATCACCGACTGCGAGATGTTCTGGAACTCCATCAGACCGGACGATGACCTGGAATTGTCGGAATTCATTATAAATACATTTTCAAATATGATTATCTCGAAAAGTTGTTTTCCCGAGGAAAAGATTTTGGCAAATTACTAGTTTTTTCAATTTGTCTGAATTGTTTTTTTTTCACAACCCGTTTATATTTCAGTAGTATTGTAGGTATTGTTATAATGCAAAGGAACCTAATCTAATCTTATAGGTTCTACGTTCTACGAAATACAATTTTGAAAAGTGTGGAAGTCAATGCGTCAGAAAAATGCCTTTGGAGAAATTAAACTATTTATACGTCACTTAGGGGAAACTAGCATTTGAAACATCCATATGTCCCCTTCAAGAATAGTAGATACCTAATAAAAGTAATTTAGTCACGAAACTCATCTTCATTACCATCATCATAATTTAAGAGCTTGGCTTTTAGCGGTGAACGTTGTCAACATCTCCGTCGTTTCTAAACTTATTTTGAAGGATTCTGGTCACCATAATCATCAAATCCTGTGTCGAAGGAAGGAAGGAATGAAGCTAGATTTATCGCTGTAATATTTCATGCTATGCAATGCGGAAGTGTTATATATCTTCGATATCCCATAATTTTGAAGATAAGTGTCGTGTACCTGTGATAATCCAGGGAGAAAGATGGCCATAGGCGATACTTACCCCCACATATGAATGTGGGGGTAAGTATTGCCTATGGAGTATGAACTCGTAAAACTTAAAATGCCTCTGATAAATGATATGTTTTATCGATTTCATACGAACACAAGCCCTTTTTAAAATATCCCCTCCCCTAAATATCCTCGTCCACGAAAAGCTATAGGTGAAGAAATGAATATATATATATACACATATATATATATATATATATATTATACTAGCTTCTGCCCGCGACTCCGTTTGCGTGGAACTCGTTTATATCGTAGCTCCATCCATACAAACTTTCACCCCCCACTTCATCCCCTTGGGGGATGATGTCCGGGATAAAAACTATCCTATGTCCTTCCCCAGGACTCAAACTATCTCTATACCAAATTTCATCCAAATCGGTTCAGCGGTTTAAGCGTGAAGAGGTAACAGACAGACAGACAGACAGACAGACAGACAGACACACTTTCGCATTTATAATATTAGTATGGATTGTAGGTAGTAACTATATTTTTTTTTTAAATCGATCGATTGTGTTTAGGGGGTGTGAGACATTAGCAACGTTTGATTTTTCTATAAGCACAACCTTCGTTTTCGGGATATCCACATGTAATTTTTTCTTGGCAATTCTCAGCTGTGAATACCTTCGTTCTTGGAGTTCTAAAGACAATTTCACGGAATAGTTACCTCTCGCTCTTGAGCGGAAACTTTGAGATGGTGTGCGGCGGCATGACGCCGTAGTCCTTGAACACCTGCAGCAGCTGGTCGTCCGACACGTCGGGGGGCGTGTTGAAGAAGTGCAGCACCTGGAGACATCCCCATACACATCAATATCACCAGTTATGACGTCTTGCTTTGAAAGTATTTTTTTTTCGATGGCATAAGTGGCGGATTTGGGATTTTAGTTTTGAAGGGGCGACTTTGGTTAGGGGAGCTGTCAGAGTAGTGTGCGTCAAACAAGGGAAGCATAATCAGTTTCTCTAGTAGGTTTGTCACGGGGTAGCTCATGGAAAAGTTTAGGAATCACATAAATATATTTTATTCACTGATCCTAAATCGATGTCGAATGTCATGAAAGTGAATAGAGCAAGAACGGTTTGTCAGATCGTAGCAAGTGGAAATCCATGATCTCTGCCTACCCGCCTTCCGGGAAACGGGCATGATTATGTGTATGTATGATTGTCCCTGACAACGTACCTTAGAGGGCGGTTGTATCCTGTTCTTGTGGATAGAGGCCGGTGTTAGGAAGCGGTTGTTCTTGTTGCCGACGTAGTCCTTGAACGAGGGTGACTTGTCGGGCAGCGGGTACGGGTTCATCACTTCGGACAGGTAGGCTTGCTTCGAGAATCTGGAAAAAAGGGGTTAAATTACAGGAAGATAACCCTCCTAGCGTTTTTTCCGGTTGTATATTAAAGACCCCGGGTTCCTATTTGGCACCTAGTCCCCAGATTTTGCGTAGACGTTAGTTTAACGAAAGCGACTGCCATCGCGCTCTAACTTAGAGGGAGAACTAGGCTGCACCGATCTTTGTGATTAATCATTTAAAAAAAAACAAATTAATTTTCTTATACATTTTGTGTGGCGATACAAAATTCGCGGGATCAGCTAGTTTTAGTATAAATTGGAGAACCCATCACATTACCCGTCCCTATAATGGAGTACGTGATTAATGTCAATATAGGGACGGGTATATGAGTATGCCAGAAGAAATGGAATAGCCATTACTCCTCGGATCTTCATCTTAAAAACGAAAGCTAGCGTGACATCATGTCTTAATTTTACAAATCAGACTTCAGCTTGCATTGCCTGCCTTGCGCATAGCCTCTATTGATTGGCGTTTTTATTTTCACAGTTAACGAATGCCAATCTTGTCCAACTTTTAAACAAGCGACACATCCACTAAAACTAAACTGGCTTACGGAAAAAAAACATCTCAATAACCGAGATATCGGCATATTGTTAATTTTAAAATCCGCTCCCTGCTCCGTTCTGATTCTCCGATGGCAAACATCAATATTGGGAGACACCGAGCAAACAAGACTCGAGTGCCGGCCTCGGATAGGTATCCACTGATTTACGCGGGTTACCTGACTATTGTGAGAAATTATCTTGTACAGGTATTTCGCGTGCCTGTTTATTTGGTGTTTCAAGGAATTGAGGCATTATCGTAGTTGCAAATGAAATAGAAGCGTAAAGCGTGAAGCTGTGATTATAATATCGCGAGAATCCTAAGTTAGCCAAATTAGCTTGCCTACGGTAGTGCCCTTGCCAGACAAAGAATGAATTACTTTGGTAACGACTATCCGCAACCAAAGGAATTCAAGGTGCTCCCGCTGAGCTGCATCATCCGGTTTGTGGAAATGATGGAGCGAGCTTGGGAGTAGGCATAAAGGAGGGGGCAATGCACAAAAGATCCCACTGGGCCCAAGTGTATCCGATAGGGCATTCTCCGAGGTAAGATGGTACAATAGCGTCAAATACATGGCAAAAATACTCAACAAAAGTGGTTCAACCGGGTGACTGAGAGAATTTGAAATCAACAAAACAAAACAAATGCAACTCAGTCCCAATGTAGAATGCTCTAAAAAATTTAATTGAAGATGAATGCCTTTTAAATAGCCCTTTGGGCCGCTGGAGTTTAAGTGGGCGACCTATAGACAAAGCAGCGAGTCTTGTTTCCTGTATACTTACGCTAGTGTCAATGTGTAGTCCCCGACCGTGACGTTGTTGAGGTTCTGGACGCAACGCTCGACGGACACGCCGTCTCCCATCTGCACCATCGCCGTGCCTTCTTTTGTTTTCAGGAACTTTATCTGTGGTAATGTTTACAGGAAAGGTCAGGGTCGGGACTAATCTAACCAACAAACATTTATGAAAAATATCGCATAACAACATATGGGGGCAAAGTATTTTTCGCAGTTTGATTTCCGTTAACTTTACAAGACTTTGAAAAATTCCATTAGATTAGGTTTGTTTTATAACAATCATATGGGAAATAAAACCTAGGCGAGAAAATGTTACGCCCAACGAAAGTGAACGAAGTCAAAATGAAACAGGACGTCAGGATGAAACTTCTATTATGACGGAGGCATTTCCCTAGCAGCTTGGATCGTTCGTAGTGCTGCCCGAAGAAATTTATTATTTGCCTGCGACCCTGAAAACTATCCCGACTACGCCCTTAGGGAATCATGTGACTTACTCTGACAACGTTCCCGTAGAGGCAGCACAGGTTAAAGAGTCGGTCTGCGTTGGCTGTCTGCGGATCGAGGCCGTATACCATCATCACCGCGCCCTGCTGAGGGGGTCCGCCCTGTGGAAAGAAAGATGAGCCGTACATTTTTTAGAGAAGGCACAGCGTCAGAAGTCCCCGATGTCGATCCCCTGCACTTTCTGGCCAAAGACCATAAGAAATGAGGACTTATGAAGTATGTGCAGGCAACAACCCATTGCCATAGAGATCTCGATTCGAAGATTGGAATTTAATAATGCAAACATCGCTTTTGAAGCCGCCGGACGGAAGGCGATTCGTGGGCATCCTGTGCACACATGGCGGCGAACAGTCGAGAGTGAGCTGCAAGTAGTTGGACTGAGCTGGAGCGAGGCCTAGGACTTTGCTCAGGACAGGCAGGCGTGGCGCGAGCTATGCACCTCTGGGGTGCCCTAGGATAACAACAACAACAGCGGAATGTTGTCACGCTCATATTTGGAGCAGCCAAACTGGGGAAGTAACCACCTTATAAAGGACCGCCATAGTAATGCCACTACTTGCTTTGTAGGTATAGTGCCGTGTTCCTGGTAGTGAGTAAGGTCGGTAGGTAGGATACGCTGTGTCAGGGTGGGTCCCGTCTCTGAGTAAGGGACCTTCATTTGTCTCTAGCTGTCAACACAACGCATCCTAGAATCAATAAAAAAAACGGCAACACGATTAAGACTCATCTAGGGTACGAATTTGTTTCGGCCGTTCACTTCCACACGCTTTACGAACGTGTGGTAAACTTCTACAGTAACGTATACATTGAACCGTGATAGGGACAAGACTAAGATGAAAAGGATCGATGCCGTGGTTCGCCGCGAATCTGTTTGACATTTTATCATTTAATGCTGACCTGGTTTTGTGGCGGCATCGCTGGATGGTGCATGGGCGGCGGTGGAACGAAGCCCTCCCCGCCGTAGCCTTCCGGGCCGTAGCCGCGCC
Organism: Epinotia bilunana; assembly: GCA_947049275.1. Lineage (NCBI taxonomy): Eukaryota > Metazoa > Arthropoda > Insecta > Lepidoptera > Tortricidae > Epinotia > Epinotia bilunana. The sequence continues at coordinate 4,837,365 of OX346274.1, forward strand.
CATCGCGCTGTAATACAATCATCGTTATCATCATCTAAAGGCAGGTCTGTTCTAAAACTAAAAAGTAGTTCGTTCATGTAGAGGGCGCCTCTCTGACGCTCGAATCAGTAAGTACGACATAGAGGATACACGAACGAACTGCGTTTTCGTTTCGCGATAGCCGCTAACGCTTGTACCCTTGCCGCGTCATCAGCTGACCTCGGCTCTGGTACATTCCGAGGTGTCGATATTCCCGATCGTGCTAGGAGCGAAAGAGCACGTGCTAAGTGGTTAGCGCGTAAAAAAATGGACTATTTAGACATAATTGCGAAGGCGAGAATAGTACATATTTTACTTTCGGAGAAAATGCGATTTTGCACATCAACTTCAAAAAAGATATTCATTGTTTACTCGACTAAATCATCCCAAATTAATTAGGTGATAATCTGACAATAAACATAGCTAGGAAAAGCCAATTCACGAAAGAAAAAGAAGATATTTTAACTGTGATAATAGAGAAAGCCTTATACCATGCCATTGCCCGCGCATCAGGAATTCAGGACCATGTGGAATCGCCGCCATCTTGGAAAACTTGCATGGTATACTTACCGGATGATGTGGCGGCGGCGGGCCGTGTCGCTCCATCTTCATGCCAGGGGGCGGCGGACCGCCGCTACCGAACTCCATATCTGGAAAAAACACCACTTCTATAACAACTACATCGGCATCATTATATCATCCGAAAGTCCACTGCTGACATAGGCCTCCCTCAGACTCCCCCGACCACAATTGTCACACATTTGGTCAATTAAGAGAATTAGTGTAATACGAGTATTGATGGATGAGTCCACTGCAGCTAATTAGTTTTTAATATAAATTTTCCATCTCTTATAGCTGTCATCACGCTCATCATCATAAGGCTTGATGATTCAAGCAGGTCTTGCACGCGTGAGACAAGGCCGATATTCAGCGTTTTGAAGTGGATATTTCTTTGCTCGCGTTCTTGTATAGGGGTACAGTTCAAAATGTATCACGTGACTTCCGGAATAACTTTTTGTAGAGAATCCTAATCTGATTTCAAATAATTGTTTGTTACATGTTTTAATCCTTCTCTATTTGCCATTAGTTGTTAATCATAAAATGTTATTTAGTTTATGTGGCGGACATGAAAATAATGCAGAAATTACCGCCATTTTCAATGTATCACGAAACGAGTCGAATGAGCTACGTCAGTTAATGTTGCCATATATGCCGATTTATCTGTACTTATACAGATTTTAGTGAATTAATTCAGATATATATTTTACGGGTACACCATAATAGCAGGCTTGGCCGTTTTTTTTTATTAGGGTTCCATAGCCAACAAAGAAGTATCCACTTAAACTTAATTAACGGTTGTATCTCCGACACAACCCGCTTCTTTTGTCGGGTATTCTCGTAATTATCATCTCACCAAATATTGTTAAAAGATATGACAATCATAGTTAACATTTGTTAAACACGTAAAACAATAAGGATTCATATTTAAGCTCTCTTGTTTCGTCCTCTTTTTGCGGAGAATCGAGAGGCGATAATGTATTTAGAACCGTCGGGGATTTACCCAACATCGGTTCTTGTGATCTATGCAAATTAATCTGGGATCAACAATTACGTCCACATTTATGTGGCGCAAGTTAAGGGAACGTATCATCGGCAACCCATAGAAGAAGCATTTTTCGCATTTTAGCGCGCTAACATATTCAATATTTATTTTTACCGTACCGCAATTTTTTTAAATTTTGAAACTGAATATCCCGAGAATGCCCTGCCAAAATTAAAAAGATTATTTTTTCTTTCTAAGGCCCAAGGTTTGTTACTAACAGAAATACAGGATAACATAACTGACAAAATGCGAAAACGTCAAAACTAAAAAAGGTGTAAAAAAACATGCAAACAGTGGGTCACGGATATCCAAAATGAAAGTCTGTAGTACTATTATGTTTTTATTGTTCATATTGCTTGAAGTATACATTGTAGGTATGTGTTAAATATATAATTAGGAATAGTTATACCTTATGTCATGTACATGTATATCTAAGAATGTCTATGCGACAGTACATAAACAGTTATTATATTGTGTATATTTAGTAGTACAGTCACGAGCTTTAATTTGGGACCCACCTAAGGCTGAATATCGTGGAGCAAATTTAAGCTATTTACAGCTAATATTTTAACGCAATGTCAATGTCATAATGTTTACCATCGACAACATTACGTTTCTATGGGCAACCGTGCAATTACGTCAACTGGAGCGAGGGCAAACGATCATTTCCGATGTTTTCCCATTAATTGTTACTTGGGTAAGGGGGTTTTTGGTCCTGTCTTCAATCTGTTCTCTTCACTGACACTGACACGACATATGTTCGTAATTAGAAAACCGCAGTGATAGCGTTTTGCAAAGAGGTTATTATTTCAAGAGTCTTAACTTGACATTCAACACTATCAAACTAAAGTTTCGACCTTATTGCATTATGAATGGTCTAACAATATTTAATGGAAATGGGTCCCAAATTAAAGCTCGTGACTGTACCTAATACATATTTTGTAATATGTGTTTGGGACATTCACAGAAGTCGATATAGAATCACCTAGCATGCGTTAGAAAGGGATAGAATAGTGCAGTATCTGATGATGGAAAAGGACAACTATTATTATGCTACAAGGGGTGACCTATATCACACTTAAATAAGGTAAGAAGTGTTGTATATTACCTATTATGACAAATGTTGTTGCATACACGTCTCGGTTTATACAGACTAGTAATAATCATAACTACAGAGTGATCTTGTTGTAAGTATCTCTATAAATGTTAGAGAGAAACATATAATTTGCTGTCTTTGTCATAGTTTTGCCTCTTTTTGTTACCAGCCCAAATGAAGTGGGTTGTTTATGATAAGCCGTCAGCCATTATAAAACAAGTTCTCCGTTTAGTTGCATAGATCATTTACTTCCTTTCAGCACAATCAAAGACATCTTGTAAATGAGCGAAGTCTTTAGCCGTCCTTTACACAAGAACGTCGCAGACTGCACTTTAAGATAATATCGGTTTTAATTAAAAGAGACATTGAAAAATTTTACGACTAGACCGTTCGGGATTCACTAAGCGCACATCCTGTTTCAAGTAAAATGGTTGTAAGCGCCTTTGGAGCACTAGAGGGTTAAGTTCTTTTAAAACGGACTGGTCTGTTCAGTGTCTCAGTTTTTTCTTTTATCATAATACTAGCTTCTGCCCGCGACTTCATCCGCGTGGACCCGGGATAAAAACTATCCTATATTTTAATCCAGGCTATAAACTATCTTCGTGCAAAATTTCATTCAAATCGGTTCAGCCGTTTAAGCTTGATTGAGTAACAAACATCCAAACATCTAAACTTTCGCATTTATAATATTATAGTAGGATTACAAGGGATGGATTGCAATGTGATTATTATGGTCTAATTTTATTGCTGCTTATGCTTTTGGTTTTCTCCGTTTTTAACTTTCAATTGCTTGAAGCGGCACTGTAAATTCAAATTCAAGTGCTCTGCCGACCCCTTTTGGGATAGCGGCTATAAACTTTCAAAATCAACCCTATAGATATTGACTTTACTTATAATCTTCTTACTTTATTGAAATATATAATTTTAATACAAAATCTTTATAGTTCATGAGTTCTACAGCGTTTATGCACCGACAAAATCAACACAACAAAATTAGTTCCATTGTCAGTTAATGTCTTAACTTAACTATTTGCGTGTATGTATAGGATTACCCAGCGGCTCTCCGGCATTTAGGTAATGCCTAGGTGTGTAATGTACAATCAGCTGCAGAGTAAAGTGATACCCCATACAAACTTCTATGTAGGGGTGCATACCGAACAATTTTGTTGATTGTAGTGTAGGTTACTACTCAATTCGCTAAATTACAGAGAGACGTTCTTTACCTTTATTTACATAAGTACCTAAGTGTTGGGCCAGGACTTCGGGGGCGAGAGCGGCACGCTATACGTGGAAGCTAGACGCCACGCTTCAATCTCTTTCGCTCCCACGTATAGCGAACCGCTGCCACTGCCGCTCTAAGGTATGGCCGAGCTGTTAAGGATATAATGTTGTTTGCTAAGTTTGAGTTAGTATAGCACACGACACATGTTACTTATTAACACTAGATACACAAACGTATTAACATGCTCTACATATGCAATCTCAATCGAGTTACAATTGGTTGTATGCCTTAGGGATATGTTCGGTGCTTACTAGTAGTTTCAGTTAGCTTTTTGGGCGTTATCGTGACAGGATATAGCTTATGTAGCAATTTCTAAACTCGCTTGTAGATGTAGGAACCCTTCTGCATTGAAGTTTGCATGCAGGGGGCACATTTCTCTGCAAGTTACTGTACCTACAGGCGAACATAGAAATAACTGGACATTTTTAGTATCTCAGACCGAAACTATGATTTGAGTAAACACTTTAGCGTCGACCTTACTCGTTATTAAGTAAGAGTACAGGTAATTAACGCATATTTTAGGACACAAATGTAAAAAAGTTGACAAAAGAGCCTTTTTCATAAAAAAATCTATCAAATAAAACTGTGGAAGGATTATGGAATTAACATGTCGTCAACTGCTCTATGTCTTTATGGACATAAAATACATTAAACACAGTAAAAAAATATGTCAATTAAACAAATGTCCATCTCGTCATGAATATTTCTATGACAGTTCAGATTTGCAAACCTAAATGTTATGTGAAGGGAAAAGTATGAACCTCAATTCGATACAGAGCATTATAGCAAATCTGTTAAAATGTTGGTAAGTTAACACCTAGAGGTTATTTCAAGCCTCAAAAGTGCTGCGTAACGACAATTAGTTAGACATTATACTTTTATTGTGCGGTTAAAAGAGACTAAGTAATTTCTAAAATGACTGGTCACTTTTGAGGCTAGAGTTTCGCATTTATTCCAAAGAGATTTGTACTAAAAAGGTAACCTTTTTAAGATCTGTTCTATGGAATAAATGAGCACCCGAACATTTTAAAGTTCAACACAGTCTTAGTGTTAGCTAATACAAACAAGTGTTACTAAGATGAGAACACATTGAAATTCTCGTTGTGATCGCAATTATTTTTAGTGTAAAAATCGAACACAATGATGTTTTTCTCTGTGCTGTTTTAATTTTAGGTTCAACAAAGTTAGAAACAGTCTCACATTCCGGTCTCAACGTATACCAACCATTTTGTGAATGTTCGCACGAATTCTGGCTGTGCTGACTGCAAGCGTCCTCGCTAGCTGGTCTGTTGCTCGGTTGGTTTTGATTCAGCGTCGGATCTGCACATGAGGTCACGTCAATGAAGCTCCAATTGCCTATTTATTTGTTTATGAAACACACCAGGAGCCTAGCACAGTCCATAAAGCAAACAAGTGTTCTAATTATGAGAAACAGTTCCTTTACAGCAATCTGCAGTACGATGAGACGGTTTACGTCCTACTGGATTGCGAAGGTGTAAGTAACGTGCTCAAATCTTCAACATGCTGAGAGCACTCCGTAAAGGCTATGTCTTGTGATTGCATGTGCGCTTCTTGTCGGTAATAGGCTGCCCAAACTAGCATCCTCAGCACGCACAATGGTCCGACATTTACGGACTAATTGCGGCAGAATGAGCCAGGAAACAGTTTATTTTCAGTAGAAATGTAATTGTTTATTTTGGCCACTGTCATGATAATCGTTTGCCACTGAGAGCAAGGGGTCGAAGACTACGTCCCTAAGTCCTTTGGGAGTTCATTCCAAGCTTCTACCACCAGGTGACTGAAGAAGTGGCGGGTCCAGTATTTTGGTTGGGGGGGGAGCTATATGAACCATCTGAGGTTAAATGTGACGCTAGTGGACTGCAGTGTAAGTGGGACTTGTTGTTGGCGGTTGTTCTTCGTATTATTGTAGTCTGTAGAAGATTTTGCCTTGCTTGTAAAGTAAACCGACTTCGAAAGTGTTTATTGCGTGGTTTGGGCCAAGGTCTTTCTGGGTGATAATGTTATTGAGTGTTGAATTACGCCAAGTAGATTACACATAAATGGTTTTGAAGGCCACCGTATAACCCGTCTTCTGTTTAACATAGAGTACAATATCCATGCGTACTAAGTGACACAAATGTTTGTACATGACTGTCGAGGAGGTAAGAGCGTGAACGTTTGTTCCTCTGGAAATTGACCATTTATTTCGTCTTCGAATGCGTAGGCAAACAAATTGAAACACATACCTATTAAAACTCTTAATACAATGATGGTAAGAGATGAAAACCCGCTAGAATATGTAACTAAAGAAGGCGATAAAAATCTGTATTTCTAAAGCTGTCAGTTATTTTTGCCCACTTTGTTATGGCCATAGTAATGCGTGTACTGTACATGTTTCAGTTATCTTCACCGTGTGAGTACAAGCAGCGTACACATTGCGTCGATATTAATCTATTTACCGACCTATCTATACTGCATAGCCCTTTAAATTGCCACGTAACGGAACACAACGGAAGCGCACGCAAATCTGGTTCCGCGAGGCTTCGAATAACATGAAATGAATTATAAATTGAGTGTAAACCGCAACGTTTAGCACAAAATCCATTAAGCTTGTTGATTAAGGATATGCTTATACGGTTTGTTTTTATTGGCCGTCCTAGGTATCGCTGGAGCGACATGATACGAGACGAGGTGATGAGAAGAGTGGCGCACTCTTGTGTCGGAGGCCATCACTCACTTTGGGTCGCTGAGCCGACGGAATAAGTAGGTAAGTTATACGGATTGACTGTGTAGATGTAGTTACTGGATACTCTTGAACCAAAAAAAGAATTACAAACATGTTAAATCATCTAAGAATTATATTCTCTTGGTTCGAGAGAATAATCTTAATTCTAGATGATATCCGTTTCATTCAAGATATTGGCGGACATGGCGGTATTACAAATTAATTTCTTGATACAAGTAATGATAACTTCATTCTGTGTAGTATTTTCCTTCGTTGCACGCGGAGCAATATCATGCGGGAATAAAACAACGGCGGTCGCACCTATTGCGCTCTCTATCGCACTAACCTAACTTATTTTAATAACGTTTTTTGCAGCTCTTTGTCGCCGTGTTAAAACTTGTACAGTCAAGGGCAAAAATGTGTATCGATAACATCCTCTCATAAATAAGTAGGTACCTAAACCTTAATCCGCTGACATAAGAGTTATAGGACATATTTATACAACGACCGCTTTAGCCTAGTTGGTAGTGACCCTGCCTACGAAACAAGTGGTCCTGGGGGCCTAGACAAGGTTACAATCGACAAGCGCTAACGCCAATAGAAAACTAATAAAATGTATGGGAAAGACAGATGTTAACGAAAAGTGTGTCGTCGGCATCTGTCATTCCCATACATTTTATTAGTTTTCTATTGGCGTTAGCGCTTGTCGATTGTAACCTTGTCTACGGCCCCTGGGTTCGAATCCCGGTAAGATTTATTTGTGTGATGAGCACGAATATTTGTTCCTGAGTCATGGATGTTTTCTATGTATTTAAGTATTTATTAATCTATATAAGTATGTTTATCGTCGTCTAGTACCCATAGTACAAGCTTTGCTTAGTTTGGGACTAGATCGATTTGTGTAAGATTGTCCCCTAATATTTATTTATTAATTTACCTGTACCATGTTGACAAAAGTCAAATCAGCTTCTTTTTTATGAAACGTAAAAACGCTCCGTTAGTATGGAATTTGTAGGGATTACTTGCTTGTGACGTCACAATCAAACAACGTTTTCATTGTTAGTTTTTATAAATAAAAACACCTTAACAGCAAACAAAAAAATAGATTGATACTTTCCGAGTATTTTCGTTATGTTTATCTGTTGCAAATGAAAAAGCAATGTATTTTCACTGTTACAAATACCCTATTATTTTAATATATACGTTGCCGTAGACGGCAGTATGTAAAGGCCTTAATTGTTTAAAAGCATGCCCGCTTTATTAATTGGCTAGGAGGTTCCATTATGTTGTGATGGCAAAAACAGACGAGTTTACAGTATGTAACAATTAAGGGAAGACAGCACGATGATCATTTATACCTACTAATATGAAATAAAAGGTCCAATTAATGTACGACCCAATAATTCACTATATCTGTCTCTTTTGCTATGCACAAAGAGAGTGAGACAAAGATAAGTGGACGCGGATTATACATTACTAAATTGATGACAGTGAATGTGTTAAGGGTCAAGCCTTGAAACTTTCACTGATAGAGGATTCCGTCAACGCCGTAGGCGCTTTCCAATACTTAGCAGAAAAACCAAAGGATCGGCTACGAGCGTAGCGTAGCGATTCTTGGCAGTGTTAAGGGTCACGCCTTAGCGGTAATCCATTTGTATATTTCCTTCGTATGAAATAGCTTAATAGGTGCTTGTCAAAATAAAGCCAGCCATTAAATAAGCGAGTAGCAATGAAACGGAACAAAAAGACAGCCCACAAAACTGGGTCGCTCTTTCAGGAGGCATCAAAGGGGTGAATGCGGCCGCGCGGGACGCTAGCGGGGTGACAAAGTACAGTACATGTCAATAGGGTTGCCTGATGAAAAAAGCAGGGAGATGGCAGGTAGAGCTGGCGATCGGCAGATACGTACAGAAGGTTACAGGATAGGCTTGTGTTAGCAATGCATCGTGGCTAGATTGGCTAGCAAAAGACTGCACGTGATAGTCACCTTACATGATGATATAACCCTTAAGGCTGTGCATTAGAAATGATCGCGTGCTCTGAAACGCCGTTATGACGAGATTAAGAAACAATAAGGTCTGATTTTCAGATATACGATTCTTGACTATATGATTGTTTATCCGATTTTATCGATAAATGATTGTTTAAAATTTCCTCGATAGAAAAAAAATACATTATTTTACGACACATTTAAGTTAATACTATAGTATTTTATCTCATCTAAAATCTTACTTTATGAAATTTAAACAACTAACTTAGAGAAGTGTTATTTATCGAAATTTGTCCAAAAAAGCCATTCCCGAAGAGTGTTACATCTCTTTTCCTCGTGCGCGGAAGGCATCAGCGTGTCTCTGTCTAGGGGGAGTGTTCGACTCAAATCAAGGCATCGCCTTAATGTACACAAACAATGTAGAGCAAGATAAATAAACTAGTTTATATTGACCCCTCCTGTTTGGTTCCGTCTAAGTCCCGAACCGATGGCTTGAGCTCTCGTTATATTAATTAAAAACCGCGATCTTGTAAAAAGCGTATTATTTATATAGCCACCATCATCGAACCGAATTCCATCCCTGTCGCACTTATAACACTCGAGTGACAGATATACAGACGAATACACAAACTACGAATTTCGATTTTCGTGGTAGTGCTGCGGGTCAATTGGTTATTGATTAAGCGCCTGTGTAAAATTGGAACGCTTCATAAACCTAGCCGTCCATATACATTTCGCAAACTAACTGGCAAGTGACAGCCCTGGGCAGTGGACTGACCACTAAATAATTCACCGCGGCGCACGAGATTCACAGATTTATACCGACTACACGCAGCTGTCACTGTTACGAATTGGTGGCCATTTTTTGACGTTTTTTGACGTCGCGGACGTATGACGTTGGGTATCGTTGCAAAAGTGGTTTGGCTAGAGCTCATCGTGATGTCTTCAGGCCGGTAAACGTTAAATATGGCGCCGATACCGACATCCGTCGTCTCGTAGAAAACTGTCGAACTTGATTGTATAGGTATATCAGGTTTTGGCGGACTTTACGTACGATTTCCGACGGTTTGAAACAACCGACCCCTAATATACACCCGTAAGTTTATGAAAATGTTTTGAACATTAATTTATAATAGCGTTTTTGTTGTTGATTTCATTTTAAAATGTTATTCTAAGATGCTTTATTCAAGAATCCGACAAACTTTCCACCCGGAAGTAATTATGTAGATTTAAATGAATCATGCATTGTCTTTTTTGTATGATTAAATTTGAATATTTTAGAGCAAATGTAAATGAACCAAAATAAAGAAAATAATATTTATTAATATTCAGAAGACGAGACTTTCAGAAGCTAATTAATTTATAATTTATTTGATGTCTGAAATTTTGTCGGATTCTGTCGCTGGGTAACTATTTAATTGATAATATATCCGTTACACAGAAACATTAAGCTATTACGAATTATTTCCAAAATTGTTTTTTTTTTTTCCATACAAGTTGTTAGTTCATTGACTGGACTAATATAATTTTCCACTATTGCACGCAACGGCACTAAACTAACCCAATTTTGATTGATTTTTCCAGTAAAGCAGGACAACATGTAGCATTTATATTGTTTACGTAATCGTAAGAAGCTCTGGGTATAAGCGGGAATAACTTACTTTAAGCAGTAAAATAGAGAAAGACAGACGATGTAAAAGTATTTCGTTTATTTATTTTTATTTATTGAGTTAGTGGCAATGCTGGCAAATGTATTTCATTTGGAAATCCCAATGGACGCGCACGCAGGAGTCGCTTACATACTTAAATCCAAAGTAAAACTGAGTGCTGAACTTGGCAACATTGTTTAAACTACTCATTCACTCGTTTAGACATTCCGGGCATCTTTAATGCATGAAATATGCCCGCGACTCGGTTATTTACGGATTCGACGCGGCAAATTAGTTAGTATAATTTTACAATCGCTCTAAATGGTAATCGCGGGGTAAATTTATGACAGGTAATGGTTACATCAAAAGGAAAAATCGGCCAAGCAGTGTTCCGTTGTTGCCTATCTGTCTTAGTTACATCGACACGCGCACGCCAACTAAATCGTGCGGTTGCGCCGAATTTATACGAAAGTTTGCCTTTCTAAGTACACATTAAGTTGGTCGACTTTTACTCGGTAACTATTTATGCCTACTTATCCGTATTGGTAGTATACCTTTTAAATTCATTATACATTTTACATTCACATTCCCACATTAAAAAAAATACATTCCCACTTTACGTGCAGGGGAGGTGGTACCCTAAAAAAAATATTTTTCAAGATTTTATTCTACTGTTTCGTCGGCGTGATTGATTTATATACCCATGCTGAATTACAGTTCTAGTAGTAATGGTTACTATGAGCTATGCCACGGACGGACAGACGGTTATGGCGTAACTATAAGGGTTCTACGGAACGTTATAGGATTACTTTGTTGTCCGTCTGTCTGACTGTCAATCTCGGGAACGCGTAGAGGTATCGTGTTCAAATTTAAACCATATACAAAGGTCTACAGTCCCTTAAAAGTCCGTTGATCTAAAACTATGAAATTAGGCAAGTTATATCGTCTTATACTACCAATAACGAGAAAAATTTAAAAACTATACATTTGTAATTAAGTACGGAACCCTCGGTGGCCGTGTCCGACTCGCACTTGTCCGGTTTTTTTAGGGTTACATTCGCTTGTGTCCTTACTTTTTCCGCGAGCTGCACTAGTATTCGGCGTTAGATTGTCTCTCTCTAGAACTCCTAAATTGGACTCTTGTGTGGACGCCTCGATCCTGACAGTTGCTTATTCAGTGATATGACCATCTCTCATATACCATCCTTAAATCACTTTTCCGGCATAATTTCACCGCTTTCCTTCCACAGAAATGAACTACAATTTTAGTCGAATACAAAAGTGAAAATAAACTTTTGAAAAGTAAAACAGGAGCAAAACAGACAGTGACTTCCTTCAATTCAGGCGAATATGACACTATAAACGTATGAGCACCATACGCGCTTGGGACGTTTTTCATTTGAACGCGATCGTTCCAGTCGGTCCCATTTTCCAGTAACGGGCGGAGTGTTTTTGCAAATAAAAATAATCGAGACACCTACAGCAGGGCTGTGTCCTGGCATTCGGGGGAGCATCGTGGTAGAATGCATGCGGTCCCATGTGCTCCCCTACACGCCCGCGAGGGTTAACGCCGCAGAGGGTTTAGTGGGTATTCCCTTCCCTTACGGAATGGTGAGTCCCACATACCCCCCCATAATGGGCCATCCGTAGCCCGGGGGGATGCGTGAACGCATTAGCTCTATGTGAAAAAAAGGGCTGTGTCCTGACACTGACACCGTTGTCTGTAAAGTGAAGGTATATCTGGCCAGGAATAGGGACGGTGTAGAAATAATATACATGGTAAATTATGTCGAAAAAAAAAATACGTTCCAGGGTCAAACTTTTGAGCGAATTTAAGATGTTGCTGGTGGTACCATTACTTCTTGATATCTTATAGTATTGCACAGAAGTTAGTCGTGTTGGCTTGAGATTAAGGGAGCTGCACTCTATACAACGCCTCAAATCAAATAAAGGGCCGACAATGCGCTCGTGATTCTTTTGGAGTTTCGTATTGCCATCAGGCAGGCCGGAAGCTTGTTTGCCAACGTCGTCGTAGTCAAAACAGACGCTGACTGGTTGTCACATTGCAAACAAAGGCGTTAAAAATATCATGAATCAATATTTTTAACCCAAGAGGCAAAAGAGGGGTGTTATATTATTTTATTATTACTATTTATTTATTTACTTATTTAAATCAGGCAAAAAAGGCCCATATTACAAATACCTTAAAGACTAACAACATATAAAGTTATTAAAAAAACTACAAAAACACACTATTACTGCGAAGTGTTTGCGCAATTGGTGATTATATTTAGGTTTAAAAATCCCAATCTGTCTCTGGTATCGTAGCCATAGCTCCCACATGGATAAACCAATTGGATTGCGAATGTTTCAATCGAAAGTCTTGCACGTTATTATCCTAAACAGAACCCAGCTGATGTGGCAGCCCTCCTGTCCGACACTGAGCTCGTATCGTAAGGCGAAACGTTTGAACACGGCGCGCCGTTGACTTTACTGCCAATACCGCCCCCGCGCGTCCATGTAGTAAAACTAGGCACCATCAGAGTGAAAATGTACGAGAAATTGAAGAGAGTAAAAGAACTGGCGAAATAGTGAATCAATATACAAACATATATCAACACAAGTCGTTTTCCCAAAAGGGGTAGGCAGTGCACGAGTTTGATTTGCAGTGCCACTTCAAAATTCTAAAATATTTATTGCATCATCATGTCAGCCGAAAGACGTCCACTGCGGGACACAGGCCTCCTCCAAAGAGTGCCAAAGGGACCGGTCCTGCGCCACCCGCATCCAGCGGACTCCCGCGACCTTTAAAAGGTCATCAGTCCACCTCGTCGGACACACACTGCGTCTTCCAGCACGTGGTCGTCACTCGTGAACTCTTGCGCCCCAAAGCTAATCGGTTCTACGTGCAATTGCCCACTGTCACTTAAATTATTACATACCACAAAATGGTATGCATGTGTGAAAATAATATATTTCTAATACCTGGATTACTTTTTATTGTAATCCTCTTCTAGCAATTGTAGATGGAGAAAATGTAACGTTGCATAGGTTCAACTCTATTCACACAGCGGAGACAAAAAACGGGAAGACAATTGGTGCTATTCTAACCTGACACATTATAGACAAAAGTCTTCATATGACTGCAATGAAAATTCTACTAGTCCATGGAAATAGTTTGCTATATGATATCTGCCATGTTCAACAACAGTGTTGGCCACCTAGCAAAAAAGGGGTGTAAATATGGATTTTTGAATGCCCATCAGTGGTTGCTTTACTCTATACGTAGAGTAAAGAAACCGCTAATGTAACTAGTTACATTGACCGTAGAATAATGTACAACGTTATTCTTTTTACACCTAACATTTGAAACTGGGTTTTCGCGTGAACCATTAAAATGCAGAGTGAGAATTTATTCATTTCGTATGCAAATTCCAATTTAATGTTATCTCAGGTTTACCATGAAAAAGTAACCTCAGACATGCTTACTGGGCGGTAGATTATAAAGAAAGAAGAAGAATTCTCTTTGAAAGCTGGTCAAATGCCCTTATTATACCTGAAGTAGCAACTACATACCTAATTGACTAATTACAATACATATTTACCATGACAGGGGGATCCCTTCGGAACTATCAAAATAATTCTGCCTATTTCTAGATAATTATCTGGTCACTGGTGTGTAAAATGAAACAATAGAATGATGACAAAAAAGGGAATGATGAATCTGAAATGCTCATTTGGAAGCCAAAAACCATAAGTTTATAATGATGTTCAATGAGTGACTGGATTACTGCCGCGTTGCTTCGAATATAACTAAGACGATATAGTATAACAGTGTGTGCCAAAATAGGAAATTCCTTTGCCTATAAAACGCTGTTCACTGATACGACGATCTTTAGTAAACAATGGACCATTTCATCTGTTAATCCGCCCAAGTTACTCGAAGTTCGGTGCTGAGAGTAGGGCTTCAATTCAGGGACGCGCTACGTAACGAGATTAAATTGGAATCAAATGTCTTTAGACTGGTAGGGCACGGCGTAATGTTATGTCACTCATATTTGGAGCAGTCCTACTTGGGAAGTACCTCCACGTTACAGAAAACCCATATAGCCTAATGGCTATATGGGTTGAAGTGTTACTAATGTAACACTTCAACTTTCTCTGCAGGCATGTGTCTAGCCTAACATAATCGCGTATATGTCGGACTTAGAATATTCGTCCATTACTAGCAACTATAAGTTCGAGAGGGACTAATGCTAATATGTGGGAAAAGGACAATGGACAACCTATACAACCTGCTATAAAAGATGCTTCAAAGATCGCGAATGTCCACTTGCGGGCGTAGCATGGTTGACATTTTATCACTTATTGCTGTCGATAAAACATCGGTCACGTTCTGAAAAGTATGCGAGTGCGAGTGATGGATGCCTTATTCACAACTATAAGTGATAAAATGTCAACCATCTTAGGCCCCCTGCAGGTCGATCACGTAACGCATTGTACGTACGTTAGGCAGATCTAAATGTCAATTTTTATAGGGAAAAAAGACAGGTTGATTCTACCTAACGCGCGCGTCCCACATTCCATTACTACGCGTACAGCGAGTTGAGTCAACATTTGAGGGGGATTTTTTCTCTAGCTGCACGCGGAGTAATAGTGTCATAAGGTTTTCTCAGCATTCATTTCCATTCTCGTTCTTGAAGCAACCCAACCTAACCAGCCTTGTTTGGCCTTGGAAGGGACAAATACTGATAT
The DNA here is from genome assembly GCA_947049275.1 of Epinotia bilunana. NCBI lineage: Eukaryota > Metazoa > Arthropoda > Insecta > Lepidoptera > Tortricidae > Epinotia > Epinotia bilunana. Next base: position 4,852,483 of record OX346274.1, read on the forward strand.
AATGTTAATACTGCACCAGTATTGCATTCCGAAGGGAGCCCCTGTACGTTCGGAAATTTCGGGATATTGGTTGAGAGTTTACAAAGTTCGGGATTGGGGGTAGGTAATCCTTGCAAGCTGCAGTTCGGACAGATAGTGGAGTTAACTGAACTTTCTAGATGCTCTCTAGATGGCAGCGATAAATCAAAGGGTATTCCGATTTCGGTTTTAATAAGTCTCTGGGGATTGTGGGGTGGAAAATCTATGTTGCGAACTGAGAACTTAAAAAAAAACAGTTTTTACTATTTTTAACCCCCGTCGCAAACGAGGGGGATAAGTTTTACATGTCTGTGTATCTGTGTGCCTGTCGGTGGCATCGTAATAGCTCCCAAAAGGATGAACCGATTTGAGTGCGGTTTTTTACCGAAAGTCTTGTCCGTCGAGATGGTTGGGTTAGATATGGGTTGGGGTTTTTATTATTATAAAATACTGTCCAGTGATTGACCCTAGTCTCACCTGGTTGGATGGTAGATGGTGGTGGAGCAATGTTTGTTGTGTCGGGGGTGTTTTCATTTTTTAATTGAACGTTGATTTAGTATGTCCGGATGTCCAGATTATTGAGAAATGTTGTGAGCCGGTTAAATAATTATAAGCTACTGCACTGCACTAGTAGTAGTAGAAGGTATATGTAGCTATGTAGAAACCGCCACGCGTGTTCTTTAAGAGTCCGCAATAAGCTCGATTCTCCATACAAATGTAGTTACTTTCTACCAGTAGTCTTCTGCGGTGGGAGAGGATCAGCCAGTCGTATATTGCTTGTATAGTCTGTGATAGACTTAAACTTCTCTTAATGTACATATTTTGATAGTAGCCTATTCAATGTAAGCCATACTGATAAACAATGATGTAATATAAAAAGAGATTGTCTATATGAAATTCCGTGTTTAAAAATGGCCACCAAATCTGACAGCTAAGCCACGTTTATACGTGTCCATTGACGACGCGACACTGAGGCAAGGTCATACAATTGGCTGAGTTTTAGTGTGCCACTTTTGGAGCGCTTATAACCTATCTACCTCTTTTTTATATTACATCATTACTATTAAATAAATAAATAAACTTAAAGACGATGACGAGTCACCGAGTTCCCCTAGGTAGGTAAATGTTCCAAAATGTAAATTTGATTGGCTCTAACCATACTATGTCGTGTCACGACTGCCAATGATTTATTCCATTACACAACGTAACAACGCTTTCCGACGTACCGTATCGATCAGTCCCGCTTCCCGCATATCGACGACTAATACCTAATCTTCACAAAGACCTATCTCCGTCAATTGTGTCCTAACAAATACGACTTTGTTCCTAACTGGTATGGTTTAAATTCGTGTATAACACACGGGCGTGTCAGACGACTGTAGCTCACAACCGGCTTGTGTCGCCTGACAATCGATACGTCTGTTTACCCTATTTTCGTAATTGGTTCAAATGCTTTGTCGTTTCCAGAACCGTAACAGTAAAAAAAATGGCTTTTTCCAAGACTAGCTAACTATACTTAATTACCAGACATGCTGCTCTCGCGGCTACGACTACCCGTCTCTTTCTAATTAGAACACTTAGTAACAGACGGATAGTCTAGCTCGCCGCGATACAGCTCGCGCGCCGTCTTGTGAAAACCGTGCAGGCGGAGCCACGGGATTAAATATAGCCGATGTATTTTTGAAATCGCTTGAATAGTTCCGGAGATAACTCATGTGCATCTGGGGGCACAAACGTACAACCTAATGGACTTATCCTCTTATTAATATCAAGTATGGGAAGTATGGAATCATATTTGCCAAATGTCACGTCAATCGCACTACTGGAAGTGAGTGAAAAACAATTAGCGAATTGCGCTTATGCTGAATCCAAACGCTGGTTTTAAACATTTGATACAAAATACCTACATATAAATAAAAATTAAATTAGGGGACAATATTACACAAATCGAACTAGTCCCATGGCGTACGCTCAATAAGTGTGAATGCCCACCAGACATGAGCGAAGCTATGTTTTCAAATTTCTAGCTGTCAAGAGTCATCATCATCGTCATCATCATTATCTTATCAGCCAGAAGACGTCCACTGGTAGGCATAGGCCTCCCCCAAAGAGTGCCACAATGACCGATCCTGCGCCACCCGCATCCAGCGGTCTCCCGCGACTACCAGGTCATCAGAAGCAAGCGAGTAGTCAAATATATGAAAACACATTTTCGCACATCACTAACCTTAAAGCTTGTGTTAGAGGTACTAGGCGACGATATATATATTCATTAGAAGTTCGTTATTGAAGAACCTGAACCAAGTTACCGAGTCCTCTCTCAAAGGAAAGTTTGTATCGTCTTCAAGCTAACTACTCGATATTTCTTGCAAACTTTGCAGCTAATTATTATGAATATGAATGATGCATGAGAAGTTTTTATGGTGGTGAATTCGTGAATGCCCCAAATCGCAGGTTTTTGTGGGCGAACCGAAGGTGAGGGCCATAAATATGCGATCCGGGGCTTTAAGAATTACCGCCCGTTGTGAGTACACAATCCTACGTATTCACCTGGCCACAATGCGAGTTTTACCGTACGCGCAGCGTGCGGTAAAACTAGCATTATGGCGAGGTATGACGTAAATTTAATAATATCAGCAGAGCTCCACTAATGTCTTGTATATGATTTTATATAACATGCAAATGCAACTAACACTACAAAGAAATCTTTTGTACTCGACTAGCCATCTGTCAAATATACATGTACGTACGTTAATTTCAATGCGTTAGACTGTAATGCGACTGTAATTTTCCTACTACCGTCTTGGAGACGAGTTAACCGTAAACAGGTAACGTAACCCGGTTCTATTTCCACTAAAAACCTCCTGCGCAAGCGGAAGACCGATTCGGCATAGATATAAAATAAATGTAGTCTCTGGCAAAACTGTATTATTAAGAAAAAGTATATTGGAAATGGCAACGAAAACATATAACTTCTTACCCGATGCTCTTAAATGTCAAGATCTTCACATGTTTAAGAAGGACCTGAAAACAAACTGGTCCAAAGAGCTTATTACACACTGGACGAATTCTTTAATGACAAGGTCTGATTGCATGCTTATATAATTTCACTTTTATTGTCGTGTTTAAAATAGAATTGTCTTGACATTTTGATCTTTAATTATTATTATTATTTTTGTAATTCTTTAACACAATAGGTATTTAATATAAGAACACATGTGCTATGATGTAACCATTTATTATTGTAATTGTATTACTATTTTTATTTTTTTTGTACGCCGCAAGGCAGAACGTAGAGGACTCACAACCTAATTTAAGATCTGCAATGTGTACTTACCTATGTTTCACAAAATAAATTACTTACTTACTTAATATGATACTGTCGTCCTTAAACAGGTTAAATGTGAACCGACCGGGTAATTTTCGTCTTATAAACTGTCCAGAACGTTCTACATCTATCCACAGTCCACAGCGTTATACAACTCTGTGCAAAGTTGCGCTTTTATTGTAACGAAGTCCAAGTTGGGAATGACTCGGCGAAATTAGAATAGAATTGAGTTTTATACCGATCCGACGGGACGGAAAAGTACGGGCCCGTCCAGCTCGGAAACGTTTACGGGAATAAACTAGAAGTTGTATAAAAAAGAACCTGTAAGGTCATATGTTGAATGGGAATTTCATTCGTCTGTTGTTTAAGTTAGGAGCATCGGAGTCCAATTTTTGGTAGGGCGCGAAGCGAAATATAGTTTAGTTTGATTTGTATGTTAACAGAACAGTTAGTTCAGTTCATCTTTGATTTGCTGGCAACTACATGCACTAAAGAGAGGCATGAATTGCTAGAATGCCTGTGTGTATATATTTTTGTCTGTCTGGCTATAATGGTATAATTCACCAACTTGTATTTTTTTTATTGACACGGGAGCTACTCAACAAGGAACGACGGTTTCTAGGAACCACCGTTGCTTGAATGATCGACCCTAAAATTAACAGTATCAGTATCAATGTTGTATTGATAAAATTTGAAATATTCAAAAATCGATCTTTGATTTAATTGCCCAGTTAGGAAAGAACTAACATTTGTGGAAGTTGTTTAGAGTGTAAGTTTCGCAAATCCAACGTCATACGGCGTACTTGGCGACAGCGGCATCCCAATCAGAGCTCATAATAGGGCAAACCCATATGTTAGGATCGCCGTCATCAAAGCCGATGAGAACTGTAGTCGATATGTAATAAAACAGTTTAAGAGAGGTAGGGTGCAGCGGGATGTCATCTCGCTCTAATTTGGAGCAGCGCGCTGGACCCGTATCATGGTCGGCCTTATCACACGATAAGTGACAAGACAGAGCGTCCGTCACTGGCTGACACCGTTCGATAGAACGAGACGACGCTCCTATCTTGTCACTTATCGGGTGATAAGGCCGACCATGATACGGGGCCTGGGGTAGTGGCACCGTCCAGAAGACCGCTGCCATAATAAATACCACTACCTCCTTCACGAGTATTTGGTGTTGTGTTCCTGGTGGTGAGTAAGTCGGCAGCTCCCGGCGATGTGCTGTGTTAGAGTGTGGGATCTGTTTTTGTCTCCAGTTGTCAACACAACGAATCCTCAAATCAATGAATTGGCGGGGTTCTGATTCCTCTGGGGTCGCAAGTCCATAGGCGACGTTTACTGCTTACCATCAGGCAGGCCGCGTGCTTGTTTGCCACCGTCGTAGTATAAAAACAAAGCAGTTCACTCACTGTAGGGCTGCGGCCTCCCGCCGGTGTACTGGGGTGATTGTAGGAGCGGGGCGCTCCGCTGCACCGGCTGCACATCCTCGGACACTGCGGACAATGTTACATCATCAATATATGTACAATAAGACAGCAATGAAGACTACACTTCATACAGTGTAATGTTAAGCAGCGAGCTTCACTGCTTCGGTCACAACCCAAACTTGTTGCAAAGTAATACTTCGCCGAACGACTGTCATCGTAGTTTCAGTCCGTCCGCCTATCGCGATCTCATACATAAGCCATTTCGCCATTTTCGTCCTACGAATATTAGCATGTTCCATGTTTCCACTAAATATAGAAAGAATAGTTTTTTGTGCAGAGCAGGCAGGAGTTTAAACAAAGTTGTAGTTAAATTAGATATAGACATATTTTGTGATAGCATACAAGCAATAAAATCTAAACTGACAAGACTCTTCATGTGTGATATTTCAGGTGTAGGCTCGGGTTACTAGAGTTTATATATATCCTAATTTATTAACTACCTTGTACTTATATATTCCCATTGCTATGCTTGCTTTTGGTGCGCGATTGGTTACTGTGCGTAATGTACGCTAAGTTTAAGTTTGGCTATAGATTTCTTTGTGTTAGTTTATTTCTATAAGTGAGAACCTGTAATTGGCTATATGGTTTTATTATTTTGTCTATAAATATGTTGCGCTGTTGGTTTTCCATGTATCAATAAATAAATAAATAAGTGACAGCAGCCGAATCACCGAATGCGGCGACCGACTTAACCCTTTCACCGCCACAGAAAATAATGCTAGGTTTTAACTCTTTTGGACTTCCTAGGAAGTCGAGGAAATGTTCTGGAAACCCGGGAGGCAAGTCCTCCGCTGTAAGTTTATTTTAAGCGCCATTAACCCTCTGTGCGTGGGCGCTTTTCTTTGCATACGGGTTTTCACATGTTATCAGCTAAAAGCGCAGCGCTACGAAATCGTTGGCAGTGAAATTGTTAAAGTCGAATATAATCATGTCGCTATCATGATTAGGCATTTGCATGTATTTACATGCGTATTTATCATCGTAATTGGGCATATACCCTTGGTTCGAGCTTATTGCTATAATAACCGTAATGACTTTACACGGTTCTTGAAATTACACTTGTATATACCTACATATGCCATCAGTAAGCCTGTTAACAATGCAAATTTTTTCACGTCGAAAAACTCAAATAAATAGATTTTTGACTGACTTTTTGATTTTTGTTACTGACCTTCCTCAATATGGTGTATATATGCTGGTATATATAGGGCCTAGTTCGGTTTGAAGGTACAAAAGGTCCACTGCCTAAGTGATGACATTAGCTGTCACTTTTTTGTTTGTTATCTAAATGATCATCCATTTTGGAAATAACAATAATATGATATGATAATAAAAAGATGCAATAGCCGGGAAGTCAAGATTAAGTAAAATAATACATCAATACTGATTAAGTTTTTTACAAACCAGTTCAACTTTTGTAATGAGATTACTTCTTACCTCATGTTAGCCAAAATGCAGTAAACTTAATTGCCATTAATCAAATTAACTTATAACGGAACGTATATCTGAAACGTCAGTATACACCAGAAGGTTACCATACATAACCAGCGGGCGTAGCACGGTTGCCATTTTATCACTTGTCGTTGTGGATAAGGCATCCGTCACTCTCGCACTCGCATACTTGTCAGAGCGTGATGGGCGTCTTTACCACAACGATAAGTGATAAAATGGCAACCGTGCTACGCCCGCAGAGATGTACAAAATACTTTGAAAAAAGTGTTTAAACACAAAATGCAAATACTTTTCTAATTTAATATTTCAAATGCAAAATACTTTTGCTTTTTGTATTTAAATACCAAATGCAAAATAGGTATTTTCAAAATACTTTATTCAAATAAAATACTTTCAAAAAGTAATCGAAACAAAATCGAAGTCGAAAAGCGAAGCGTTCGTCATGTTTCACAGATAATAACGTTAATTTTGCTTTAACTGTCATTTTGCACACAGACTTTCAAAGTGGCAGCGCCTCTGGTGGCCATTTGCCGAATCGCTGACCCATTCACTTGAAAATTTGAGTGGCAAAGGTAATACTTCCGAAACTTAGCAGTAAAAAAGTATTTTGTATTTGATAAATATAAACTACATTTCGAAAAGTATTTCAAATAAAATACAAAATAAGTACTTTAAAAAACGTACGTGTATTCTCCGGATCTACTTCTCTGATTTCACAAACTGCTTTACCTGTGTAAAGAGTCGAAATTTTGGATGGATTTTATCCCGTGGCTTCGCCTGGGTTCTATGTAATACGCGGCCGAAGCCGCGAGGGCTGCCAGTCTACAGTTACAATAACGAATACCCACTGAATATTAATAACTAATTTACCACAATATCGATCAGACCCAGTTTAAGGCGCCAATATGCAGGGAGAATTCACCCTAAAGCTAGTAACAATAAACTCCCAATTTGTAAGCACGGCGCATTCTATTATAATCCGGCTTAAATAAAGTATGGTGGCTTAGTTCTGTCAATGAAATGTAACCAGCTTTATTTTAACTTGTCTATTCAGAAATATGTATACGATTTTAAACCTTAATTCCCAGGCACACGTAGGTGAATTCCAAAATGCGCACAATTTACTCTTGAATTTATAAACGCCTTTAATTGTGGAACTCGGTTTTAAAGTATAAGCGTAAGTATCTCTATTCATCATTATATAATAGCTTACCTGACGAAAATGTTTAAAATTACATTCAGATTTCGATGAAGTATGTTATTATTGCAAGTTAGATTGGAAACAGCTACGGTAGCCTGGTGGTTCAGGCATGCGGCTGTCAAGCGGGGGTCGTGGGTTCAAATCCCGGCTCGTAACAATGAGTTTTTCGGAATTTATGTACGGAATATTTACCGTTGGCTTTTCGGTGAAGGAAAACATCGTGAAGAATCCGGTCTAATCCCAATGAGGCCTAGTTTTCCCTGTGTTTGACCTTCCAGGTCAGATAGCAGTGGCTTTCGTAAAAACTAGTGCTTATGCCAAATCTTGGAACTAGGTGTCAAAGCGAACCCCGGGCTCGTTGAGGACACAACCGGGAATAACAGGAGGAGGATGCATAACGTGAAAAGAATAATCACATGTTGACCTGGGTCAATCAACTTTATTATCTTGTTGTTATTCTTTCCCGTCATCCAGCGGGCGTAGCACGGTCGCCATTTTATCACTTATCGTTGTGGATAAGGCATCCGTCACTCTCGCACTCGCATACTTGTCAGAGCGTGATAGGCGTCTTTACCACAACGATAAGTGATAAAATGGCAACCATGCTACGCCCACAGGAGACAATTTGACTGACTTTCTTAGACAAAATGTTTCAATATGGACTTTTAACGTGCTTAAAAGATGTGCCATACAAAAAGGGGTTGAACGTGACCAGAAAACCCTACGTTTGCTGAAATTAAACCCATAAAATTGCAGTTTTAAAAAGACGTAGCCATGGTAACTAGTCAGCGAAAAAAGTTGAATAACTTACCTACATTACAATTACTTTGATTTATTTTCCACATGAGCTATATTTCCATAGAACTGAGCTACGAAATTATGTACTACTTGTATATATATATAACCATACAAACAATACAATTCAAGTAAAAAAGTACTCTTAGAGCTTTGAAACTGAAATTTCCTTTCATAGTAAACACGCGATTTAATAAATAAAAAATATGCCCGTGACATTATTCCAACTAAGTAATTCAACTTCCAAAAACGTAGCCTCTTTAAAATAATGCCTCACGTAACCAATTTACGTCGCCGACGGGGGAAAGTAACTAAAATTCCTCGCAGCACCCGAACTCAAAAACTCCACAATTCTCATTTGTTAGCATTAGGGGGAATTCTAGAAATTATATTCAAACACTCGCCCTGAATAGAACGAGGACCACTTAAATTTGAACAAGTTATTGTAGGTCGGATAACTTCGCCAGACGATTTTATGGTGGCTTAGCGAATTGGGTAATTTTTGTGCAGTCAAATTGGACTTGCGGAAACAATTGTAATTCGATGAAGTTTCAGGTCAATGGTTTCCCTTGTGCGAACAAGGTATAGATTTCCAACTGGGTTGGAAGGTCAGACGGCAGTCGCTTTCCTGAAACTAGTGTCTACGCCAACTATTGGGATTAGGTGGTAAAGCGGATCCCGGGCTATTTTAGGGTATTTTAAAAACCCGTCAGATTAAAACGCCCAGAGTTGATTTGAAATCGCACTTAAATTGCGGAGTCACCAGTGGCGTATTTAGAATAGAATATAAAAATGTTTATTCAAATAAAGCTCACATTACAGATAAAGAAAAACGTTGATACTGAAATAGAAACCAACATATCTTTTATGAGTTCAGCAATGTGTGCTACTCAGCGTTAATGTTATAAGTATGTGTAATTCGCGAAGCTACACGTTATTATTTTACAATTGTGCAGGCAACACTGGCCAAAAGGTCGGCTATCGGACGGGCCGCGAGCTGTGTCTCGGCGACATAGACTATCCGTCTATTTCTAAGCGTTCCAATAAGAAAGAGACGGGAAAGTCTATCTATGTAAATTATTTTTAAACTTATTCGTCGCAATTTCTTTCACAATTTTCCCAACCTCTCTCAATTGATATTTAATTTAAAAGTTTCATTACCAAATCGTCACCGTATAAAACGTCTTCAAATAAACTTTTCTATTAAATCCCAGTTTATTTTCATTACCATAATCGCCAAATACCTTAATAAACCCAATATAGTTAGAAGATACTACTCTCAAAAACAAGTGCGTGGTAAAATGTACCCACAACCATTTTGATAAAGTTCAAAATCAAAAGGGATAACAATTTTATTACAAGGGGCGAAATGGAGTATAAGAAAAATAAATTTACAATTCATCAGCTCTCTCAGATTGAACTGATCAATTTCAATTCAAGCAGATTACATTGCGTTTCTTTCGAGATTGAGATATCTGTAAATCTCTTTGTGATACTGCCCTTCCAACAAGTTATTAAATTGTTATAGGTATAACAACATATGTATCTTAAAAAAACATTACACAGATTGTCATAACACCAGCACTGAAAAATAATCTTAGTTAATACGAAATGTACTAGATATCAAATGAAGTAAGTCGCAACTGATTCTAGCAAATAAGCCTTATGAGGCTTCAGTAAGATTAAAATAGTGAATGTAGTAGCATAAGTTTATATTTAAAACTAGCTTCCGCCCGCGACTTCGTCCGCGTGGACCCGGGGTAAAAACTATCCTATATTTTAATCCATGCTATAAACTATCTTCGTGCAAAATTTTATTCAAATCGGTTCAGCCGTTTAAGCGTGATTGAGTTACAAATATCCAAACATCTAAACTTTCGCATTTATAATATTAGTAGGATAAATGAAAAGTAAAAATCTGTGTGTCAGTCAACCGATTGAACGACGCCTTGGTATCGATGGGAAAAAAGGGTAGATCAGCGTCGGTTTTAGGCCAACAATGCAGGTAGTGCATGCAGGCAGCTGGCTTGCTCTCTTTAGGCCAATACCCTTTCTGGATAACTGTGCCAAAATACTTAGTAAGATAGTTTGAGAACCGCCAAAAACAACTCCCAGAGAGAACGAAATTTGCTTTGGAACATGTTATAGCGGGCCACTTCTGAAGACTAGCTATCAGGGTATATACGGGTGGCGTACTCGAAGAGGCTTATGCTCAGCAGTGGGCGATTACGGGCTGAAAACGATGATGATGATGGCATAGCGATGAGCAAGTTCTAAATGGACGAAACCCGGGATATAGTCGTTTATTAATTTCGCATTCCACTATATTTACACTTATTTACAATCATGAACTCATTGTCTGTACATATATCCATATAAGACTGCTGTAAAGTCAGCTAAATTGAATAGTAACATTCCAAGCTAAATTTCAACTGTATTTGGCACGGTTGCTATTTGGCAGCAACGAGTGTTATCACATGAATACGTGTTATATTATAATTATTTCACAGAATAAATGAAAACGTGTGTTCATTAGGTTAGGTTAGCACTCCCTATCCTTTGAATATGAGCTCTAATCCAAACTGATGCGTAGTTTGAAGATACGACAAAACGCTTTGAAGATATAAATAATTAGGGGACAATTTTACACAAATCTGACTAGCCCCATAGTAAGCTCAATAAGGCTTTGTTTTATGAGTACAAGACGACGATACTTTTGATAGATAAACATACTTAAATAATACCGCTCGTCAAAAGCTAAGCTAAGCTAGGCTAAATTGGAGGTCCTTAGTTGGAGTTTAGGATGATAGTTATCTGGGATTGGCGGGTACGTGTTCAGTATCAGGTTGTAAATCTCTAATCCTATTACGGTTAGAGGCTCTAAGGCGTGGATGGAAACGTGACTGGAAATCATTATATCAGATTATGGTACCAAAATCCCTTGTAATATACTCACAGTACTTAAATCTTTAAAGCTACTTCCGCATTAGGCCGGGCGGGGGCGGAATCGGCGTACGGTATTTTGTATTACCGAGAGCTTACTGATGTTGGCCCGATTTCCTTGCTGACTGTTTGAATGAATAGGGAAGATGCAATATTTTCTTTTTATTTGTCAAAATTAAAATACTATAATATATAGTCAAAAATTCCTGTTACAAACTGTCAATTTAAACTTTCGCGCCTAAACGGATCTACAGTTCCTGTGACGTCACTCGTGTGTGTCACTCGCCAAATTTGTTTGTCCGTGGTTCGTCCCTAGATATCATAGTTATAGTTATAGCCTAAGTTTTGACTTTTGACAGGAGTGACGTCAACAGACGCTGAATGTTGGATTAAAACACGTTCCGTTTCACATTACTTTAAATCGTAATTATTGTTTGAAATTAGTATAAAATAAAGTAAAAACGTTTCAATTGATATTATATTATGTTTTTTCATCATTTTGGTCACAAAATAATGGTAAACCATTCGACTTGAAAAAAATAAGAGCAAATTCAAGAGACTATTAAAAACGCATTACCTAGATGTACTTATGTAACAGCTAGAAAGTTTAGTATGTATAACTGATTTATGGACAGTATATTTATTAAACTGTTATTTATATTAATGTTTGTCTAACCAAGAGACTGCCGTTCCCACAGTCAAACTGTTACTACAGTTTTGTGGGTCTATGTTTTAATTTTTAGTATTTATAAATTGTACTTACTAGTAGTTCCTACTAAATAAATAAAAATAAAAACATACGAAAATATTGTATCGAAACTTTTATTACGTATTTTTTGAACAGTAGTTGTAAAGATGTATTTTTGCGCTTACTGTACTATGCGCCTGCCAGTTGGCAGGAGGCAACAGATCATTTAATCCACTAGGACGCGCACGCGCACCACTCCTTCTCATTGCGTACTTTGGTATGATTCCGTAATGTGGGAGAGGGGAAAATCGTCGTGGACTAAATTATCTATGTTAATTGCTGTAACATTGCGTATGAAGCTTAAAAAAACGACTGATTTCAACCAAATACCCGTTTTTTTAAAATTCATGAATAAAAATAATATCAGCAATAAAAATTGCTCGCAGTTTAGCAATTATTAGGTATAAATAGTAAGCAAAGTTATGCTTCACGTGCAATGTTGCATCAATTTTCGGCACGACACACACATGAAACTCACCGTGAACATAACTGTCTTTTGTTCCTTTGCCGTCACGTCCCCCTCCCTGCACATATAAAAAAGACGAACACACTCTTTAACCCGTTTTCTGTCTTGCATTAGCGGTGCATGCCATTTTTAAAAAGCTACAACAAGAACGATATATATAACAATCAAAACAATAATTCAATCAGTTCGTTCATATACAGTACTGTGTATCTGTTTGTGTCACTGCTATAGTTTTCTGTATTGTTTCGCTGTTCAGTGCTTTCTGCAGCTGCATTATGTTCGCTGTTCCTTTTCACTGTATTATACACCGTTTTTAAGAGTGTGTTTGTCTTTATATGTGCATGGAATACAAATAAGATTATTTATATATTTATCTGTTATAGTAACAAGGTCTTCAGCACAAAGGCGGTGGAGGTGCAGTCTCGAAGAATCGCGTTTTGTGTAGTGAGAAACTGTGAACATGACAAATTGAACTTCGATCTTACACAAAGCAATTTAAGGTACAATTCCAAAATGGGTTACAGTTGACTGCAATCACTATAAGCAGTATGCACTTGCATATTGCGGTCGCCATGAGAATCAAACCTGAAATAAATTATGCGACTTGACCCATCGTATGCGGTCATTATGAAATTAAAAGAGGACATTGAGATTCAAAACTATAAGCACAAATGCTTCGCGCGGTTCCGTGTCTACGGTGCAGAGTCCGCAGTAAGCTCGGTCGAATTTCACCTTCCCATACAAACGTAGTTACGCTCTCAATTTTAAACTACGTGTTGAGGTATATCTATGTCTGTAACTAGTTTATATGGTTCCAGTTTATAAAACAAACGAAATACAGCAAAAACAAGTTTTGTATGAAAAACTTAAATTCGCTGTATTTTTTATAATACGGTATCTGAAGCAACATAAATTAATTACATACATAGATATACCTCATGTCATTGTACATGCAAAGTTTCGTTACAATCTAACTAATTTTAAAATGAGAGCGTAACTACGTTTGTATGGAGAATCCAGCTTACTGCGGAATCTTAAGGACGCATACGATGGTTTAAGGTGTAATTCCAAGGTAGACTACAATCAACTTTTGTCGAAAATCTGCTTCATATGCAGTTTGCAGCTAGCTAAAAGAAATCTTAACCGGCACGTTAGAAATGTCATGTTCAAATGTTTCTCACACAACATCAGGGATCAGGCGGGCATAACCGCTTCTGACATATTGAAGTTTTTGACTTGGATTTTTCATTAGTCGATTTTTGACAATATCAAGTTGTATGTAACAAATAGTACAGGCAAACCTGTCTTCTTGCATGTGTATAAAAAAAATCCAAGTATAAAAGGATCACCACGGTAGCTCCTGTGGTTATCGGTACCTTTAGTGTCCGTGACGCGTATGTGGACTCGGTGGTCAACCTTTTCCTTCGTCATGTACATCTGATGTATGTCAATGGTAGCTGTCGTGGATAAGAGCTATGTAAACTAATTTGTCGACCGAAATATCTCAATTTAATAATATGGCGTGTTGGCCTTTTTCATAAAAGTTCAATAAACCAATTTTAGGTAAAATACCGTTAAAAATCGTTTTACTTCATCTATCACTTGGACATTTGTATTTGTAAGCAAGGAACAGTACACACAAACAGTACAAGCATTATTATCAGAGGCCTTTTGAAGTTTTATGAATAGTGGGGGTTTCCGTTTTATTTAGAAAATTGTATATAACTTTATGTAGGTACAATGTGGCCATCAAGCTCAATACACTTGTTTTAGATTCTTAATTTGAAAATCAGAGATATATCGGTCGATGAAAGATATTTACGATAAACAGTTAAATATAAATAGCGTCGAGTGTAGTAAACATTCGATGGATAGGCTTATATAAGGCGTTAAAATTTACACACTTTATTTTGAAAGCCGATTCAATAATTCAAAATCGACCCAAGCTCTAATAATTTATGTATCTCGGCTTAACCCAATATACATAAATTATTAAATGCAACATATGAACATTAAATGAAACATTTGCCAGCATAATGAATTATTGAACTGATGAAAGTAACATGTTACAATCAAATAATAAAGCGTTGTCAATATTGGAAAGTTTAATTGTTATGTATGATATGCGGAAATCAAATCATCTGTAATGTACATAGGTGCAAAAAATAATATGATTTAAATGTACACATGTGACATTTTATGTGGAATTCAATTTAATTTACTCTAGCTTATTATTACTACTCACATATTAATTAATTATTTTGAGATATGTACACTAACACATGATGGATCCTTAGTTATCTGCAATAAAGATTAATAGAATGCTCAAAAAAATATATGTTGAAAAAATACGGTTCCTTCGTTTGCATATTGCAGTTTAAGATGGCAGTGCACCTTTGACGGTACATAGTTATATATATCAACATTTAAACTTAAAAACGATTTTCCCGTCTTTATGAAATTGGTATAAGATTAAATTTCACCGATGAGGAGTTTTTTCCAATATGTACATGAGGGCAGGATGAAAACTACTCTTGATTACACGCTCTCTTGCTTTCAGCGTAAGCGTGTGAACGTGGAGCACTAAAAATCTAATATTTTTGAATTACAAATTAAAGCCTAGGTCGAGTTTCACATAGTTTTCATATAATTCATTCAATCGAATACTTTTAAATATAACCATCCAAAACTTAAAAATGTAAATGTAACACAGATCCCAGCGGCTCCATCAACTCATGACAATTCCGCTCGAAACAAATGCAAACCGCCTTTACTCCGAGCTACGGGGGGTTCATAAATCGCAAAAGTAACGGAAAGCAGCACGATGTCAGACCGAATCGCTTATCCGACAAAGGGGTCCGACACGGGGTTCGATGGTTTATTAGCCGATGCCCGGTTTGACTGGTGCTTTGATATTGTTCATATGGGCATCTATTGTAAAACTGTAAGTTACTTTCTGCGACATGAAACGCGGATATTCATATGAAATTGATTGAAAATAGGCAAGCATGTATACATTTCGTATTCTAAATGTAAGAATTTTCTCTTTCCGATATTTTTGGGTATTTATTTTAAGGTTTTTGACTAAATCAGAATATTTTACGCACAAAATACAAACTGAAGGCATTACACAAAAAAAAAATCCCACAACGGGTAACAACACTATAATAAGCGTAACCCAAGTTATAAGCAAAAACAACTGACAGGCGGAAAACACCCATGTTATTGATGCCCGATAGTCCAATCAACGCCTACACCCCTATCCATCACTATCGGGCAATACCCTTCCTACCATAAGAATCCACAACACATACCGTTGCCTTGTGCGAAACAGGACAAGTCTGACCTCCGCTTACACTACCCGCGGCTCTGCCTGCGTATTACAAAGGGAGAAGCGGGAGAAGAGTCCATCCTGAAGGTTCATTCTATGCACTAGTGTGAGTTTATTTCTGCCAACAAACTTCTCTACAGTTTGGCGGAAGTTGAGATTGTTAAAAAGCACTGTTCTTGAATGCTTTTTATTTAAAAAAAATTGTCATACAAAAGCATCGGATTTCGAGGTAGTAATAATTTCCGTATTACCTATAGAAATCTCACTCTCGAGAAATTATGCGAGTGGGTCAGCAGCTTTTTAGCAGACAGAAGCATAAAAGTCGTAGTCGACGGTGAATGCTCTGACTCCATGTCTGTAAATGCTGGTGTCCCCCAAGGCTGTGTGCTATCACCCACGCTGTTCCTCCTGCATATTAATGACATGTTGCAAATCAGCGGCATTCATTGTTATGCGGATGATAGTACGGGTGATGCCTTTTACACCGGCCGTGCCAATATTTCTCGGGAAAACGTCATTGAGAGTCGAAACAAACTTGTGTCTGAAATTGAGTCTTCCCTAAAAGAAGTCTCAGAATGGGGCCGACTTAATCTAGTCCGTTTTAACCCCACGAAGACACAAGTTTGTGCATTCACCGCAAAAAAGTTAGCGTTTCCGGCATCTCCACGATTTGAGAGCACTCCCCTAGCAGCCACAGCCAGCATCGGAATCCTTGGCGTCGACATTTCGAAAGAAGTCCAGTTCCGCGGCCACTTGGAGGGTAAGGCCAAATTAGCCTCGATGAAGCTCGGTGTGCTCAACAGATCGAGACAGTATTTCTCGCCGGCTCACCGCCTACAGCTCTATAAGGCGCAGGTCCGTCCACATATGGAATACTGTTGTCATCTGTGGGCAGGGGCTCCTCAGTACCAACTCCTCCCTCTAGACCGCATTCAACGGAGAGCGATTCGAATTGTCGGCTGCCAGCGTGTTTCCGATCGGCTTGATCCCTTAGCACTGCGTAGAGATGTAGCCTCGCTTTGCATTTTCTACCGCATGTACAATGGGGAGTGTTCCGATGAATTGTTCGGATTAATCCCCGCCGCTTCCTTCCGCCATCGCCCTACGCGACAGCTTTTCCATTCTCACCACGTAGATGGTTGGCAGTCCTCAACTGTGCGTTTCTCCCGAAACTTTCTGCCTCGCACAGCCAAACTCTGGAATGAACTGTCGCCTGCGGTATTTCCGGACCGTTATAACCTTCAAGCCTTCAAGAAAAGAGCGTACTCCCATCTTAAAGGCCGGCAACGCACCTACAACTCTTCTGGTGTTGTAAGTGTCCATGGGCGTCGATTATCGCTTACCATCAGGTGATTCGACTGCTCGTTTGCCTCCTATATCATAAAAAAAAAAAGTCCATTCTGGAGTTGTCGTGGCGATCGAGATGGTTGAACCGATTTTTTGACATTTAATCTGTCAGGGGCGGATACTATTGACAGCTTAGTATTCTTTGAATACTAAACCGTAAGCTTTGGTGTCTGGGTTCGCTCCTTTTCACGTATGCATGTTACCCGATAAAAGACGCTTAAAAAAAACAGTCTATATACATACGTCCCACTGCTGGGCACAGGCCTCTCATGAATGAGAGGGAAGGGGCAGTAGTCCTCACGCTGGCCCAGCTGGCTGCGGGTTGGGGACTTCACATACACCTTAGAATTTCTTCGCAAAAGACGCTTAAATATTTTTAATGTTTTATCCAATGTTATAACCATATCTAATTGTGAATTAAATTCTTGTAAATTCATTGGTACATACTTAACACTTTCGCTGACAGGAACCCGTCTAGCGGGCGGCTTTCCGCTACATACGAGAAAAACCACGGCATCGGCTGCGAGCGTAGCGATTCTTGGCAGTGAATGTGTTTATATGAACTCGATTGTAAACGAACACTATCGAGAACAACGGAACCCGCATTGCAATAGACATTTCAATCTTTGTTCAACATAAATAATCTCAATTTTGGTGACGTAAACGAAGTCATCTCGAATAGACATAACAACGAACGAACCGGGAATTGACCTCCAGGTTGTGAATGGTATGGTAACAGATCCCACCTCTGGGGCAGCTTAAACCGTCGGCCGAGATACAAGCCGGCGACGGCAGCGATTGATGGCTCTCCTAGGGCTGTAATACAAATTGCCCCTCGGAATATGTGTATAGAACCGGCCAATAATATATCGCCTTTGGGAGGACATGCAGAGGATGCAGAGACAAAAAAACAAAAGTCGACTTTCATGTGGTCAATAGCTAAGGCTTGCTTGCATAAGTAAAATGGCTTTTTTCGCGTTGTTTCTGCGGCTTAGTTTTAGTTTAGTTTAACCAAAAACTAGGCTTCATACTCTTCATAGCCCTTAACTTTGGTAATGCCTACAGGAAAAATGCAAACCTAAATGTCTGTATGACCCCTTTATGTGAATCCATGAACCTCCGAAATGACCAAATTGGTAGTTGGTAGTTTTTCTTGTTATTACGTCGACTAAACCAGCAACAAAGGAGTAATTGGAGTTAATCGGTTATCAGGCGGTACGCTTGTTTGCCACCGAAGTGGTATACAAAACAAACAAAAATAAAACCTTGCTAAACTGTAAACACAGGTATGTCGGTTCTGTGTATGTATCCTTTAAAAAGCGACGTAATTTTTACTTCTCAAAGACGGATTCATATTTGTCAGACGTGACTTGTCGTGACATGACAGAGCGAATCTGTTTCATGATAAATTATGGTTATATTCACGTCCGATCGCTGTGATGTGACATCTCATTGCCAGAGCGCATCGGAGAGCAACACGTCAGATAATTATGATTCCGTCGTATTTCTGAGAATACGGAACCTAGTAACATTTTGACTTGTAAAAGCGCCCCTGTGGCCTATTTGCAGAGATAGTGTCTGTGAGCTGTATAACTCGCGAGCCCGACATATTTAAAAAAAAAATATCGACAAAGTTTCTTTACCAAAAGAAAAAAATACTTAAGAGAAAGAAGATCGGTTGAGAAATGTGACCTGTAGAGAACAGCCGGAAAGCGGCCGAATCTTGGCCCACGCTGAAGCATACATCTTCCTTCGAGTCGCTCGCTCGTTCGATAAATATTTTGATTTCGAACAAAAAACACTCGGAACCTATTTCTAACCTTACCATGTCACAGACATTTCAAAAACCCCAATCGGCATTCGCAAGACCAACGTCCCATCCGTCATATCGTAGTCAATCGCTGACCCCACGTGTACGCCATTCCGGATACACGCGCCGTGCCCACGCCTTGATCGACGTGAATTTACGTCTCGATGGACGTCAATTCACGTCATGATGTATCGTCGGTAGTTACCTCTGAATATTGATTAGTGCCACTGGACGTCTATCTGCCTATCTATTTGCGTCTGTCTCGTCTTCTTGTTCTCTTCCGATCCCAATCTCTGTATCCGAGCGGTAAGCACCGCGACTTTTAATCGACAAAAAAAACCAGCTGTTCCCTACATTTTGGCGGCTGAGCTCACACCGTTTGTATGGAACAGCTGGCTTTTTTTTCGCGATTTGGACACTACTTATTTGATCAATTTTGACCGAGATGATCCACCGAATCACCTCCCAAAATTTGAACGGTGAATAATACGTCACGTTGTTTCACGTTGTATATCGACGTCTAGTACCCATAACACAAGCCTTATTGAGCTTACAATGGGATTAGGTCGATTTGTGTAAGATTTTCTCTTAATATTTATAATTTTGGTTAATTGGTGTGCGTGTGGTGTGGGTTAGAATTTCACCACCCCCTTTCTTCCCGTGGGTGTCGTAAAAGTCGACTAAGGGACCAGGGTTGAAGTGTGTTGTGGGCGATGGGCTGGCAACCTTCATAGGTTGCCAGCCCATCCCAGTGATCTGCAATATCACATTTTGTCGATCTTTTATACCCACATTTATGCTAAAAGTGGCGCTGGAACATGCGTTTCATGTGCTCTGCCTAATTTCCCCTTTTGGGAATAAAGGCGTGAATGTATGTATGTATATATGTATTTATAAATTTACTATTTATTTATTATTTATCAGAAAGCTGACACCCTCCACACGCGTTGTTTACGATGCATTCTCCGCATTCGGTGGCAGGATCGTGTGACCAACATGGACGTTTTACGTAGATCTAACATGCCCGGCATGGAGGCCATACTGATGAAAAGTCAGTTCAGATGGAGTGGTCACGTTAGTCGCATGCCAGACTGCAGACTCCCAAAATCTGTCTTCTACTCCGAGCTTGCGGATGGAAAGCGTAATCGCGGGGGGCAGTTTCTGCGCTACAAGGACGTATACGTCATTGCTTGTAGCGCAGATTAAAACGTCATCTTACATTAGAGTACCTAGTAAATTAAAGTAATTTATTAATAATAATATTTGCTTTTAATTATTTCTTTGGCCAAATACGTGCAGTGCATATCCAAACATACAATATTATTAGCTACTCAAATTTCATTCCTACGACACAATATCACACACTCCGTATTCCGTCAAGTCAAACACACACACACACACACACACACACACACACACACACACACACACACACTCATACAAATACGCACACACTCTCACACACACACACGCACACACACAAACTGAGACATTTCGTCCCGACAAACAGCGAGCAATGTAAAATGGATTAATATACCAGGGACTGCCTGAAAACCAGCGTTGCAGTGGCCTTACTACTGTAACGTTATGCTGAGGCAAGCCCCTTTTTAACATCACATAATGATAACTGTAGGATAAATTTTAAATTTTATATGTTAAGTCTACTTTTAAGGTTCCCATGTAACTAGAATTGTCATGTGATGTTGAATAAAGTTTTACTATTCTATTCTATTCTATTCATTTCAAAGCCTGCGATATACCTGCTGAGGGCTGGGACGGTCGCGTCTATGAGACTAGAATGGCGTAATAAAAAGGTGTAGCTTCTTTTGAAGTAGCTCAACTAGAACACCTGGACCAAAAGCGCCATTTACGGAAGACTCGACCCAGACCATCCTATACATATGCTTACAATGACCAGGGCGAGCTACACTGCACACAATGTGACCGAACATTTCAAACTAAGCTCGGCTTTGATTAGCACGTAGCTCATCAGAAAAAACTGTAAGATCGCCGTCGCGTCGGATAGGACAAGGAGGACTATAGCTTTACGGTGAAGGAAAACCTCGTGAAAAGACGGTCTAATCCCAACAAGACCTAGTTTTCTGGGCTTCGAAAGTCAGATGGCAGTCATTTATTCACTCTCTCTACTAACCGATCAATAGTTATTCTTGTACGATCAGCCTCACAGATGTTCACACTTCGGCACCGCATATCTTTCTAATAAGCGCGAAAAATTTATACAAATCTTTTGACGTCCGTAAACAGCGATAAAACCAATACAAGATTAAATTCCCACAGGATAATATTAACTTTGACATTATAATGATTGCTGTCAAAACCAATCCGTCTCGGAGATCGCCCTCCTCTGTTTATCCCATCATCTAATACAAGACGCTAACAACCTCTCCTCAACGTCTCCACCCATTTTCTCTCCATCTAATAAATCCCTTCAAGAGATCCAGTCAATTGTAAACCTATCCACACAAAAACGGCTTAACAACCCACACAAACGCACGGCATCAACACCTTTTTTAAAACAAAAGCTACAGTTTATAAAGAGCATATAATGGCATGGCAGTTCAGCGTCGCATAGGCTGCTTTTGTTTAAATTGTAAACCTATACTGACGAATCTGACAAATTTGTCGAGTCTCGATTGCGTTCCCAGATTGAGCGACGCCGCTGACTCCCAATTCAAAAAAGACGTATACGCATGTAACGCTAAAGGAACTTACGACTTTTTAAAATAGTCGTATAATACCGCCCGCGGTCGGGTTACTGCGTTTTATTAGATAGGCTGGATGAATGACATTGATGTTATTGATGAGAAAAACACGATTGCACATATCGGGTTAGCGTAATGTGAACGCCATGAATTGGAGATACGCTAGGGTGAGAGATTTGACAATAAAAGGTGATTTAATATACAAAAGATAATACGCATATTGTCATAATGCTTTGACGTTATTCGGCCTATCTACTACGAGACTTAGTAGCTTCGATTTCTGATTTAGTCCTTATAATTTTGACGCAATAAATAATAAACTAGCAATAAAATAACCGTAAAATAATGGGTACTTTAACGTCTACTGATTTAAAATTTTTGGTTGAATAACAAACTATTGTTTTCATAGTTCGTCCAGGCTATTTGACACATGCGAAACCGGGTCAAGACACGGGACGTCACATCCGGACGTCCGGCGTGCCCGGAGGTGGAAACTGGGCCGGTACCCGGATATAAACACTAGCTAGACCCTTGCTCATGCACACCGTGTATGTTTTTTCCTGTAGCCGATTGATTAATTTGGATTAGGAGAGTTTACATAGAAACAACTACGTATCTCAAAATCATCATCTCAGACCACGGCATAAATTTACGCCGTATCTTTAGAAATAAAGGTGTCGATCGCACCAAATAAATATCGCGTTAAACCCTTGTGAAGTACATTTAAATATGAGAACAAGGCGCGAGAGTTTAAAGTGTTAGATTACGTAATTGTTCAAGGATGCAATAAGCAAGTTAAAAGTATTTTTCTACATAAAGTAAGTTGTTCCTCATTTCGGCATTAAGTTCGGTGTCAATGTCAACGCAATATTATGGCACCAATGAGCTGATCTGATGATGGACCATAGCAACTTTTAATCTACTTTTCATAAAAAAAATTAGTAGCTGATTGGACAGCGAACATTCCTATTGCAATAATTATTACTTTATGAGATTATTCACGCAAACACATTAGCTCCCATTATCTAATATGACATAACTCAGCGTACTGGCCCCTAATTAATCGGATTATGTTATATGGGCGTCCTATTTCAGCCGATTATCCGTATTGAGAATTCATGATCTAACCATATTTTATACCGTGTACATTTAGATTACATTGGGATACAAGCTTCTGTCAAAAATTTCATTTTTGGTACAAGCCTTTATTGCCGACTGTACTTTTTTGTATACTACTCATTGAGACGATTCTAACAAGCCCAAACTCAACGGGGTTACGTCGGTTAAGTACTGAATTCCCATGGCCACCTTCTGTCTCCATCATCAGATCAGCTCGATGGTACCATAATATTGAATTGTCATCCAAACTATACTTATACCCAAAATTTCAGCTCAATCGGTCACCGGGAAGTGGGTCAAATTTAACTTGCAAGATTTGATTACACACAGACAGACATACAACGGGACAGGTGAAAGTAAATAGAAGCTTGTAATAAAGTTATGCCAGCTAAGAATAAGTCGAATCTAGTCCCACGTTTCCCCGACACAAATTGTTAGAAAAGAGACTCCTTTGAATATGCCAAAAGCTCTTTCGCCAGTTCCATCCAACAGCTTGCCAATAAAACATACAGAAGACATATAGAGAAGCGATATTCACACTAAAAGTGTTCACAGTAGATACATAGCAGTGCAGTAAAATAGATCCGTACAAACGTCCGATTTGATGCTTGCATTTCCTCTTATCACATTCATTGGAAGTCACCCAAAGGGCAATGGAGAGGGCTATGTTGGGAGTTTCTCTGCGCGATCGCATCATAAATGAGGCTATCCGCAGCAGAACCAAGGTAACCGATATAGCCCTCCGAATCGCTAAACTTAAGTGGCAGTGGGCGGGGCACATTGCACGTAGAACCGATGGCCGTTGGGGCGGAAAGGTTCTCGAGTGGCGACCACGTACCGGAAGGCGCAGCGTGGGTAGGCCCCCCACAAGGTGGACTGATGACCTGGTAAAGGTCGCGGGAGTCCGCTGATGCGGGTGGCGCAGGACCGGTCAGTGTGGCACTCTTTGGGGGAGGCCTATGTCCAGCAGTGGACGTCTTTCGGCTGATATGATGATGTGATGATGATGACATTCATTGGCCAGAACCGCTACGCGCTACGCTCGTAGCCGATCCCGTGGTTTTCCTCGTATGTAGCGGAAAGCGACTACGGCGGTCTGACGCTTATGTGTCGTCATGGGCCCTGAATGGGTTAAGAAACTCTAGTTGAGATACTGCTGTGGCTAATATATTTACTGTGGTTACTAATAACTACATATAATATTGAATCCGACCAGTCTGTTGGTCGTGTCATGTCATCTACGTGACTAGATTGATATTGCTAAGTAGTTTATTTTCTTTCTATTGCAAACTGTTTTTTATTTGGATTCCTTTAGCTCTAGGTAACCTACGTATCTACGTCTGCCACGTCCAAAGTCCGGTTCCAATTTGCAAATACATATATAGTTCCAATTAAATCGAAATGCTTCGCAAATATTATAGGAGGTTGCGGGTTTTAATGATTTCTACCATTTCTTCAGTACACATTCCGCCGGTGTTGCGCACATATTGTGTTCAGTATATTCATGAACACCGATTGCGTGGACTAACCCGCATCCAATTTGTATTCATGGCTGTTACTAAAAAGCGTACGCTATTGTGGATTTTAGAATCGTTGTTGATGCTTCTATAAATATTTGCGTGCGACTAATTTGTTCAGTTAGCCGGAATATTCGCTTATTTGCCGGTTAAATGTAAACTATCGTTTAGTTAACTTGCACGCCGGTTAACGGGTTGATATTTACTAAGCGGAACGCGTACAGCATTAAACGAATGATTGAATAAGACTATACCTATCATACTAGTCGGTGGCGCAAGAAAATCCGCGGGGTAAAATATAGCCTATGTCCTACATACACACAAAGCTACAACCCCGTGATAATTCGTGTACCTCTATAACAGTATCCTAAAAACGAAAGCAGGCAGACTTGACTGCCCGATTTTGATGCACGGGTTCGGCAAATTAAAACGGCAGTCAAATATGTCAAATGAAAGCATTGTACTATAATGACTATTCATTACCATATAATTTTTAATGTTTATAGCTACTTACCTATCATAAGTAATCATTGTCACTAACACATCATATGGGTCTATGACCTGAAATAAAGATATTCTATTCTATAACGTTCATTGCAATATCGATGTCTCTTGCTCGCTAGCTAGCTCTCGCTCGGCACAAAATTAAAAACAAAACACACAGCGCACAGAAAACTAGATTTCCGTTTAGAACTTCACTAATGGTGATAATTGGTTGAATGAACGACACAATTCGCTACGAAGAGAACCAATTGACTTTTTTCTTGAGCGAGGAATTAAAGTTCGGGTTGTATTGTGTCGTGGTGGGTCATATGCAAGTAACTATCACATTAAGATCTTTAAACCTACAATTGATAAAAAGGGCAGTGATAGATAATTTATGTATACTTACTCCCCCTTTCAGGGATACAGGTGTGTTTTTTTTTTTAAGTTTGCATATTACAAGTAGATAAGAGTTGTGTAGAGAACAGGGACAGGCGACATAATTTATACCGGAATTAGTAAAAAAATATATCGTTTTCAATTCGTGGTATTTTTTGGTCGTTCATAATTTTATTTAGGTAATCAAGCCGATGTATTTATTAGATGTCACTTAGAATACAAAAATATTAAATAACAAGCAACATTAGAGGTAGTCTGACGACGACACCTGTATCCTAGTTGGTAGTGACCCTGCCTACGAAGCTAGATGTACCGGGTCCGAATCCCGGTAAGGGCATTTATTTGTGTGATGAGCACGAATATTTGTTCCTGAGTCATGGATGTTTTCTATGTATTTAAGTATTTAGTTATCTATATAAGTATGTTTATCGTCGTCTAGTACCCATAGTACAAGCTTTGCTTAGTTTGGGACTAGGTTGATTTGTGTAAGATTGTCCGAAAATATTATTATTATTATTTTCTTTAATAATAAATAATAATAAGTATAATAAATATTTTTGGACAATCTTACACAAATCAACCTAGTCCCAAAGTAAGCAAAGCTTATACTACGGGTACTAGACGACAATATACATACTTATATAAATAAATAAATAGTTAAATACATAGAAAACATCCATGACTCAGGAACAAATATTCGTGCTCACACAAATAAATGCCCTTACCGGGATACGAACCCGGGACCTCTAGCTCCGTAGGCAGGGTCACTACCAACTAGGCTACGGAGGTCGTTTAATATCAGTATTTTTGTATGTCGGGAATACCGGTATAAGGTTCCTGGTCCCTGGTGGCTCATTTAGCCACTCATTTGCAGAAAAATCGGTCATTCAAAAAGTATTTAACAGCCTTTGAAGTTTTTCGGCCAACATTAAAACCTCTGTCCACCGTCTCTTTCCAGCCTCCTTTTGAGTTACAAAGACGGCTTCATGCTCTAGTTATTTAAAAAAACACTCGCATAAAGCCGAAAGGGGAGGTAAAAAGTCAGGTTTATTTGACGCCCGACGCAGTCACAGTATAGATATTACTAGAAGTACAATGTTGACTCATTTTAATTAATCAATGTTGAGTTAAAAAGTGTCTATCAACCTCGTGGGCTCGAGCATTCTGTGATTTCGATCTAATTTATTTCGTATTATTTAGCCTGGTTATTCTCATTATATATCTATTGGGTCTTATTTTGATGTCATCAAGAAGACAGAAAATATTTATTTATTTTTTCTAATAATATAATATAATTTCATAAACTAGTTACTATTTCAATTCAATGATACTAAACACTGACGGCCGTATTCATAAACGTACTTCAAGCCTATTTTAACTAAAATGCCGTTAAAGTTCGTTTGTCCTTATCTGTCACTTTGACATTTGTGTTCGTAAGAAAGGGACAGAGCACCTTTTATTTAGCAGAGGCATTTCAAGTTTTATGAATAAGGGCATGGATATCTAACGCGTTGACATTTAGGCTGCCGAAAATTCGCTAGTCGAGTTTTATGTTATTAGCCAGATTTCGCTACCAGTTTTTGAAAACCACGCTCCGGGCATAACGCTACGAAAAGTTGGAATGTGTCAAGATCACATATGAGTCACTCCTCGTTGAGCGATATCCGCTACAAAGAGGGAAGATGCTGCTACGCGCCACGGCACACGTAGCGTTGCTTGGCGAGGCGATGGGTTAAAATACTGTTAGAATATTAGGATTGCGTCTCAAATTCCGCAGTACCTTGGCTCGGGAAAAAATGCCTCCATTTATAATGAACAGCGCCTCATTAAAAGTTTTAATGAAACAACAACCGGCGGTGGCAACGGCCCGAACATTCGGCTGCTCAGCGATTCGCTGTCAAAGTTCAGAGGGTGACACTTTCACTGGTACGACTGCTTTCGCTTACCTAGCGCTTAAACTTGATATTGGACAGTTTAAGTTTGTATGCCTTATTATATGCATAGAATCAAAATCAAAATCAATTATTTATTCTGCAAATAGGCCACAAGGGCACTTTTACATGTCAAACGGTAATTTACAATAAAATAATAATAATGATCTTACACAATAATAATTTAAAATTATATATAAAAGGTTAACAACCTAAATGTCACTAAGCTAATGTAAACAAAACAAAATTGCAAAATATGACCATTACATTCGATATAAGATCTGTATCAGCATTAACAAGAAGTTAATGATATTAATTCAGTATTCCAGAGATGTAGAAGGTCTCTGAGCGTCCAAATACAATTAATAATTATTCTAATATTCTAAGAGATGTGTCTAAGCGTCAAAACAAGAGAGATAAATTAATATAGATAATTGTAACACCTCTGAACCTGTGTTTGCAAATAAACATTTTGTCTTTGTCTTTGAAAAGGCGAGGCCAAATTAGCAGCAGCTTGATACATTGACATGAAAAAACTATTTGAGCCCATATGTTTACAGGGTACAAGTCAAACGTAACCTCAATATTCATAGGAATTTTGTAGAATCTTGCCCGCCTATCACCTTTCAACACCAGCAATCGTCCACTGTTGAACGTAGACTATGCGAAAAAGCAATGTTGCGGACTACGGCGTAGTACACCATACCAAAGACGTCTACTGCTGAGCGTAGAGGCCAGCCCAAAGATTGACACAATGACCGCTTCTGCGCCACTCCCGCGACCTTTACCAGGGCCCTATTTCACCAACTTGACAATTGTCACCTGACAATGACAATTCACCATCCATTGCTTGTTCTAGAAGTTAAGGTGGTCGCTAGGTTACTTGTGGAACCATCAATGTACGAAGAATTGTTGTTGTCAGCCACGTGGGTTTCCCCTACGTGGTCAGATGGTAACAAAGCAACTTCACAGGACGTTGAATTCGAAATAACCGACCCTAATAGCCCTACTTAAACTTTACCCTTTTGGCAATAACCGTTTTATTAATATGTGTTTCCTCGAATATTACTATTATAGGGTCGGAACGACTGCCCGCTGTTTTTGTCGTGTCCCTTATTATATTTGTAGCGCAGCTTTTAGGTAACATTGACGGTTACCCTGATATGAGTACAATCAGCAGCGTAATAATCCTACTATCCTACTAATATTATAAATGCGAAAGTTTAGATGTTTGGATGTTTGTTACTCAATCACGCTTAAACAGCTGAACCGATTTGAATGAAATTTTGCACAAAGATAGTTTATAGCCTGGATTAAAATATAGGATAGTTTTTATCCCGGGTCCACGCGGACGAAGTCGCGGGCGGAAGCTAGTAATATTATAAATGCGAAAGTTTAGATGTTTAGCTGTTTGGATGTTTGGATGTTTGTTACTCAATCACGCTTAAACGGCTGAACCGATTTGAATGAAATTTTGCACGAAGATAGTTTAAAGCCTGGATTAAAACATAGGATAGTTTTTATCCCGAGTTCACGCAGACGAAGTCGCGGGCGGTAGCTAGTATAAAAATAAATAAGCATTTGAATTATTTAAATATGGTGAGTCATGCTGAAATTGTATACGAATTACATTACATTCACGTATTCATCGTCACTACGGGCGACATGTTTCGAACCCTTCGGCAGTTCTTGTTCAGGATAGGGGTTCTGTGCCTGCTCGATAAGGGTTCGCAACACAATACGTGAGTATATTTTATACAGAAACCTCCGTGAGAACGGCTCACTCACTTATTTAAAGTCGAAAATCGCTCGACATGTTTCGGACCGATTCGCGGTTTGTAGTCATGAGCACACGCACACGTGCATTTATCGTATAAATATTCAACATGACGCACGAACGTTCTAATTTAATTAATCATAAGTTCTAGCGACGTCAGCTGTGAAAAATTCATATTGCTCTAGTGAAGTCTTTGTAAAAATTGTTTTTGTTAACTCATTTGCTCAAAGCTCGCATTTGTATTTCTTTTGTTGTTTGTTTGTTTTCATTTTCATGATTTTTGTACAATAAAGCAATGCATACAAACATACAAAAATCCAAAAAAATATTGAAAAACTTGCCACTGCATTCGTGTTTTTCAACATTCGGCAATATCGCTGGCGAGTGTACGGCACGTATTGTGTTAAAAGCAGGATAGGCTTAGGTACAAATAGAAATGTTATCCGTATATTGGGACGATACACAGGGTAACGTTATTTCGGTAGCTTATATATATATACTAAGACGGCGGCAAACAAGCACACGGCCTGCCTGATGGTACGCAGACTTCGTAACCTCCATAGGTTTCAACAAAAACCGGCTTGAGACAATGCTTGGGACTTCAGAAGAATCACAAGCGCGTTGCCGACCCTTTATTGATCTGAGGATTGGTAGTGTTGAAAGATAGAGACGGACGCGGGTAACTCACTCTCAACACATCGGCAGCTATCGTGTTTTTTTTTCAAAGTACGAGTAAGATTTGAGGTGCACAGCGAATGTCATCTCACCCATATAAATATAAATATTAGGGGACAATCTTACACAAATCGACCTAGTCCCAAACTAAGCAACAAAGCTTGTACTATGGGTACTAGACGACGATACACATACTTATATAGATGAATAAATACTTAAATACATAGAAAACATCCATGACTCAGGAGCAAATATTCGTGCTCATCACACAAATAAATACCCTTACCGGGATTCGAACCCAGGGCCTCTTGCTTCGTAGGCAGGGTCACTACCAACTAGGCTAAAGCGGTCGTCCATATTTGAAGCAGCACTGGGGAAGTACCTCCACCTCACAGAAGACCGCAGTTTTGTGACAGCAGCACTATTAGTTCTGTAGGTATGTTTTAGTGTTCCTGATGGTGAGTACGAGTAGAGGAATCGCTAGCGCGTAGTCGACTCTGCTAGAGATAAATGTCCCTCACTCTCAACGCGATCCGTCTGAGTGCGCCAAAGTTCATATAAAATTGCAAATACGATTATTGGATTTCCGAATTTTTTTCTCATACAATTTTATATCATAACTATCGTAACTCCAAATTACCCATATTCATAATGTCATTCAACATAACTATCTCTGTTACTACAATCTATGTTCATAAGCTATTTTAACATTGCGATTTTTAGCAATATAGTTTAATATCATATTTATTTGTATACATACTAAGTAAGTAGTTAATGTTAAATTTTGTATGAATCAAGAACAAGTGTTAATACACTTGTTCTTGATTCATACAATACAATATTCAATTCCATGTTTATACTATATTCGCATATGCAAGCAACGCATATATTTACTTACTGCGTCGATTGATTAGAATCACCAGGAACACAACTGAATTCTAAAATCCCACAAACTGTAATTCAATCTATAGAAATACTCAACGATCGTGCACATCGGCCAACGCCAATGGAACGTTAAAACGATTCGACACGACAAAGCTAACAAAATTCCTTATTCATAGAAAACTACAACGCTATTTGACAATGCTAATCAACCGCGCTGGCGCTGTGTCGCGCTGTTAGCATTCATAGTGGCTCGGTATCGGACCCGCGACCCCCAATATTTATTCAATTATATGTAAAAAAAACCCTTTCTTTGTTATTTGAGAGCTTGTAACGACCTGGTTGGATTTTATTTTAAATGAAATTGTTTTCAGGTTGGTGTGGAGTTTTGATCGGAATTTTAAGGTTTTAGAGTAGAGATTTGGAACGGCGATCGTGTTTTGAATGTATGTGGGCTGTTATGTGTTTTGGAAGCGCAGCAGCGTAACTTTTCGGACGAACGTCAGGACATACTCATAATATTAAGTTGGTCAATAAGTCTGTTCTTTTCGTTTCACTTTCATTGTAAGTTTTGTTTTCATGACCAACGTTTTTTTTGTTGTTTGTTTTTTTACACCAATTGTACTATTTTAAAGGCGGAAATGTCTTTGTACATGGTTAACTAATATTCACTTAAAACGGAAACTAATGAGAATGGTTTTAAAAAAATACATTTTAACGGAAGACAATAATACATATTCCATTAAACAATTATACACAGACTTCGAATTTGAGTCTTACTCGCGCTATTTTAAAGTCGATATTCTTTCAACCTTTCATAGCAGTTCGAGCCTTTTCTCGGACAAAAAAACATTAAAAATACACCGCGCGGAAAGTAATAAAATTAGTGGCCCGTCTAGGAGTTACAACATGGTTTAAACGTTAGATGGCTCTCTCTTTCACTCACCGCCAAAATGAATACGAGTGAGAGAGACCTAGTTTAGAATTACACACTCCGGAGTCGGGGTAGCACTTCATTACAATTCATTTAATTTGTAATCGGATAAACTAGCCTTGCCGTACCATCCTCGAGAAGCGATCAAAGCAAAACCAACCGTGACAGAGGTAAATAGATTAAAAAATCCTTCGGCAGCGCGCGGGACAACTCAACCTATTGTAGCACAACCCAATTTGAACTTTAGAGATATAAGAATAGAGATGAGATTTGTTTGTTCAGCAAAAAGAAGGGTTTATTTATGAATATTTCAGTGAGCCAGCGTTTTTTTGTTGCGTTCCGCGCTCCGAACACGGAATTCACTTATTTTACAAATTCAATATCTCATCGGTTGACGTTGTTTAAAAACAACCTTATCCCATGCATCCAGGATTAAATTTCAAACGAACTCATAAGAGACTTCCGACTTTGCGATATTATCCTAACTAACCACCACGGAACATACCTGGACAAGGATACAGTCAAAGAAACCTTCCAAATGAGCAACGCCAAGATAAAAAGCATGCTGTTAAGTCTTTTTCCAATAGATATAAAGTTCAATATTGCTTGATTTGTCAAGTTTATTATAGCAGTATTCTATAATGGAAATTAATAGGGCATCTTTCTGTATCTAGGTAGGTTTTTAGCGAAGCCCATAAGGCTGGGAGGTACGTTACGATAATGTAGCTTTGCTAAAATGGTATTTTTTTGGATATGGAAAATTAGAAGATTTTACCTTAGTTATTTTAAGATAATAATTACCTTAGAACGAATTAGGAACGTCATGCATGACAAACGCCATCTTTGTTAGATAATCATGATATAATATCGAGGAAGTATAATTCAGATTATGATTCTTAGGGAGTGACCACACCGGTGCGTTGACGTG
Source organism: Epinotia bilunana (assembly GCA_947049275.1). Taxonomy (NCBI): domain Eukaryota; kingdom Metazoa; phylum Arthropoda; class Insecta; order Lepidoptera; family Tortricidae; genus Epinotia; species Epinotia bilunana. The sequence goes on from OX346274.1 coordinate 4,884,780, forward strand.
TCGAATGCGCCACGTATTCTTCATACATTTTGCTGCGTTTTACGGTGCTGTAGCGTATTATGAGCAGCGGTGTGGTCGCACCTTTATACCGTAGCCGGGCGAATCTCCGAGCGTTTGAACCGCTCGGTTTTAACGTCATTGTCGGCTCAAGATTATTTCATCAGAGGTAAAACGTACCGGAATCTTTAATCAAACAAGATTCAGTACTGGTTTTGGCTAACACCTTCATCAAAAACAGACTCTGATACTCGTACCTTTTAATAGTATTTGCTGTCTACGACAATGACGAAAAAAAAACGCCTTATAACGCTGAATATTCACCCAGCCCTGTTGCGTAGCCCTATTGCTACGTTTGCTACGTTTGCTACGTTGGCTACGCCGTAGCAGAGTGCTACGCGCTTATCACTAGTATAGAATTTTAGGGCTTTTTGTTTACTACAAACAGAAAGCCCTAATAAACAACAAACTATTGGCCACTTAACTCTGTAAAATTTAAGTTTTTTCTGTCGAAAGATTACGGGTTTAGGGTTGAAGTGTGTTGCGGGCTAGCAACCTATTACAGCAATAACACATTTCTCCGTCCTTAACCTCACATTTTTTTAATACAACAACGGTGGCAAACAAGCGTACGGCCCGCCTGATGGTAAGCGGACACCGCAGCTTATAGACGCATGCAACTCCAAAGCAGTAACATGGGCGTTGCCGACCCTTCATATGTTTGAGGATTCGCCGTGTTGACAGCTGAAGGAACAAATTTCCTCGCTCTCAACACAACGCATCCTCGGGAGCTCTGGCGACCTTGCTCACCTCCAGGAACACAACACTACTACAGGGCAAGTAGTAGTGTTATTATGGCTGTGGTCTTCCGGAAGGCGGAGGTACTTCCCCAGTTGGGCTGCTCCTAATTCGAGCGGGATGACATTTCGCTGTGCGTAGGGCACAACAACAGACGTTATTGTACGTGTCATTGAAAAATAATTTAATGTGCTCTACCCTTTTGCGATATCGGCGTGAGTTTATGTAATGTTATAAAGATAACGTAGATTGTATCTGAGGATTTTTCCTTCGCAAGTCTCTGATTGGCTCCATGGTTGCCTGGTAGAGAATGCCTTGGAGCATTACGTCCGCCTTTTGTATTTTTTTTGTGCAACAAAGTTTAAATAAATATATAATAAAAGCGTTGGTAAAAATAAACAAATCTCCAAGGGCAACAATACTCAGAAACGAGCCAATTTAGTGGATTTTAAATACCCTTTACGATGCATGTGCTCGAAAAGAGCTTTTTCCAAGCACCCAAATCGTGCGGAAAGTGCTACTTTTTCGCACTAGTGCCTTTTACTTTACAATTTTTTTTTAATTTTTAAGTCGGTCGTCAGCCTGACGCAAAGAGTTTTTATTACTTGAAAAAAGTTTTACAATTATTTCAATTACACTTTTTCTTTCATATAAAAGGTACATAAGTACTAATAATGTATAAAATAGTTTATAAATCTTTTTAAATTTAAAATTTGGTCAATAAACTAATTAATTTTAAATATTCACTTAATGTGTTTGGCTGAACGCATATCTTTCTCATGCCTTTTGCGATACGACAATATGGCGACTTGCACATGCGCATATGTTGACCGCGCATGTATCTAAAACTAAAAAGCCCGCCATTGTTGTGATTGTTGTTTACTTTGGAGTTGTTTTATGTAAATATGTTAAAAATGTCGAGTGAAAGTGACTAATCAATAATAATAATCATTTAATGCGTTTCAATAGTGTCAGTTTGTTTCTTAGAACTAGGACGGTACAGCGTCTTTGTGTTGTGGAATATAGTGAGTTAGTACTCAAAATTAATTGTGTTTCAAAACCACAATACAATGGTTTGAACTTTGTGAATAAGCTTCACAGCAAAAGATGTGGAGAAGTTGTTAAATGCAGTTCCAGATAATAAGTAGGTACCTGAAAATCTACCTAGGTTCTTCAATTTTAACCTATTTTAAACTGACATTTAATTTTCAACATTTAATCTATTTCCTAGCACAAGGCATAGTAAAACGTTGTATGATACACGCGCGTAAAGATGATTTCCGATTCGTGTCGAATTATACATTCGCTCGCTTCACTCGCTCATGTATAAAAATGACACTCGTCGGAAATCAGCTACTTTTCACACTTGTAGCATAAATAACTATTGAGCCATTAAGCGGATGTTTACCGTTTTTTGCGAAACATTCCGACTGTACTGGAAGCCTGTACGCCGCGGGCGTGACATTTGACGCCAGAGAGTACAGCCCTCGCAATTGCCACATTATCTTAACCTTTTCACCGCCAGCCGACGAAGTGACTCGCCGTGCCACGTACGCCACCGACGTCAAATGACAGTCCAAAAACCAATAAAAACCACTTCTAGATCTCTTTTATAGTGTTTGGTATTAATATCTTTATTTTACGGACACCGAAGTCAAATGACGACCGTGCAAAAACTAATAAAAACCGCTTCTAGAACTAAATGTTTGGTATGTTTATGGCTCTGGCGTCAGGGGCACGAATGGCACGATTTTGCGATGACGTGAATGGCCGTCTTTGGCGGTGAAAAGGTGACAAAACGTAAATGATAACAAGGGCTGCCTTTCGACACGTACACTTTTGAATTCAAGTGAAAGGGTCGTCACAAGGATTACGCATTGTAATCTGTCGTTATGATATTAGAAGACAGATGCATGATAGTGGAGATAACCGCATACGGTTATCTACAATGAATGCAGAATTCAAGACCTACAGACCAAGCAGTGGTGATATTACTGTTTGTTTGGACGGGGTCTTCTATAAAATGGGGTACTACCCCAGTTGTGCTGGTCCAAATATAAGTGAGATGACATTCCGCCGAGCCCAAGTTCTCACGTGCAAGGGACATGACCCAGAATCGGCTTAAGGCGATGTCTTGATTTGAGTCCAACACGCCCCCTAGACAGAGGCACGCTGATGCCTTCCGCGCACGAGGAAAAGAGATGTAACACTCTTCGGGAATGGCTTTTTTGGACAAATTTCGATAAATACCTAACTTAGAGACGTTTTATTTAAATTTTATAAAGTGAGATTTTTAGTATTAACTTGATTGTGTCGTAACATAATGTATCGTTTCAGAAGGCTGAGTAAAAAAAGGAAAATACAGACCCAACTTTGGATTTTTTTTCTATCGAGGAAATTTTAAGCAATCATGTATCGATAAAATCAGATAAACAATAATTTAGTCAAGAATCATATATCTGAAAATCAGACCTTATTGTTTCTTAACGGCATTTAAAAGCACGCGATTATTTCCAATGCACAGCCTTAAAACGCGCATTCATTCTTGTTTAATAAGGCTGTGCCCTCTGTCAACCCAGCAACATACCGATACCGATGTATCGAACGCTTCCGATACGTACGGAAACAAGACTGTTATATTCCCCGCAGTTAAGAGTGCGCAGTAAGCTCGGCCGAATTTCACCTTCCCATACAAACGTAGTTACGCTCTCATTTTAAAACTACGTGTTGTATTGTGACGAAAATTTGCATATACAATAACATGAGGTAAAGTAAGAGGTAAATATATTGATTGATTGATTGATTGAACATGAGGTATATCTATGTCTGTAATTAGTTTATATGGTTCCAGTTTAAAAAGCAAACGAAATACAGCAAAAAGAAGTTCTGTATGAAAAACTTAAAATCGCTGTATTTTTTTTACTATGCTATCTGGAGCTACATAAACTAATTACAGACATAGATATACCTTATGTCAATGTATATGCAAAGTTTCGTTACAATCTAACACGTAGTTTTAAAATGAGAGCGTAACTACGTTTGTAAGGAGAATCGAGCTTAGTGCGGACTCTTAATGCTCGCTCAGCGCGCTCCGAGGCATCGCGTTTTACACGCTCGTGATAAAAGTAGCTATTCAGTGACTTTCACATTCTGGTAAATACTGACAAATCTCAGCTCTATTATTTCCCACGTTTAGACAGTTTTCACAGGCCGATTCCGGGGGCTTCTCCTATCACAAGTGTATTGTCATAGTTACCTGGAGGGGCCAGCCACATACAATTGTAAAATCGAATTTAAACTAGTGGAAAGTAATCATTTCAATATGTACACATAACACAAAGCACGAGAGTTTAAATGTTCATTCTGACGTCGCCAAACTGCCTGCGACTTCATTTGATTAATTGACAGAAACGATTATCCCAAGGATGTCGCTTTGTTATCTCTCATTCTAATTCGAGCATTTCAAAATAGACTTATCTAAAGATTACTCAAGTTCACATCCAATTCATCAAGTTGTGGTATTCATAATCAAATTAGGTCATCGCAGTTGATACAATTAGGCCAATTACACTCGCGGGCAAAATTTCGGAACATCGTAAAATAGCATAACCGCAGGTTTTTTTTTATATATTTAATTTTTTTTTCGTGATTTAATGCTTTATTTATTTTTTAATTATTATAATACCCAACTGTACTAGCAATTTCCGGGATCCTATCATAAAAATATCAACATCCAAAAATTACGATTATTGCGATATCTTGCTCCGTTAACGTTTTTTTTATGGGTTTTATGAGTCCATTTTTACTGTTATTTTTGCAGGTTAGATGTAAAATTAAATAAAGATCATGACAGGATTAAAATCACCGTACAACCCTGGCACTATTTTAGGAAATATGACGGTATTTTACCGACCCGCATCCATTGTACGCGATTGTATTTGGCCATAGAATGTCAATCAGGTCGTCAAGCGTCAATATCACAATTCCTCAGCGCCAATCACATTCCGTCAAAACACTGTAACCTCTGAAAAAACCCCCCTTAATAGCCGGAACCCCCGGGGAATTGTACAGGTTCGCCCCCTGGCTCTCGTTGTATGGAAATTGCCACCTCATTCTCGACGTCTGTCGTAATACTCGTAATGGCACCGAGGTCCGGGGTTCTAATAACTTGTTTAAAATTGGTTTTAATGGCCGACTGGAGTGGGGGGTGTGCTCGGGAATTTAGGTTTTTGTTGTGGTTGTAAGGAAACATTAAATGTGTATAGGCAAGTGCGCAACCAAGCAAATGGAAATAGTACATTACTTACCAAGCGCTGTAAAAGAAAGAAAGCCTGAAATCACAGGTGAGGGTTGTAAATATGCGATAGAGTGCTTTCTTTTTTACTGCCCGTGTTAAGTACACAATTTTACGTCTTCACCTGGTCACAATGCGAGTTACGCCAGCCACGCTGCGCGTACGGTAAAACTCGCATAATGGCCAGGTATGACGTAATAGTACATTGTGATACAAGTGAGGTATGTTGATAATTACATCAGAGGCGGAATTGTCACGCGAGCCGCAGGTGTGCGTGATAAGAGAGCCGAGGATTGTAATTATCAAAGCTCACGCGTTTCATACGACGTTTTTCAAAACATTTTGCGAGGAAAAAATCCTTTTCATAAGATGAAAATTTGATAGGCCTGTCAAGTTATTTTATTTACTTATTGATGTCAACAGGTTTTTACTCACATGGTGTATACATCGTCAAGAATTTATAGTGGCGTCCATTCTTTTTATCACTTTTCTAGTCACCACGAATCGACATTTTTGTTAATAACCCAACACGCATTAACAATGTTTACAAATATCTGTGAAATAACCTAAAATGGCGCGCATCAATTTTTTTTGGGAAGTTTGCGCAGTGCGCGCGCATTAGATGAAATCTCTAAACAGCCAAAACAAAATAAAATAAATAATTTCGTTTTAAAATGTTATCTTTAATATTGCATGTAAAATGTTATCAAAAGTGAATAGTTTTACTAAATTAACCGTTTCTATATCATATCCAAAAAGAAATAGTCAATTAATTAACAAAAAGGATTTAATTTGTTTAGTCCGGTAAGAATCCATTTGGCGAGAATTAAAAAAAAAAGCTGTACATTCTGTACAACCCGGTTCGTTTAAGAATGCTTCGTGTGCATGCATACATCTAATGCTGCAAGGTGCCAACGTGACTTAATCGGGATATAACCATAACACACAAGTATCGTAATGTTATTAAACACGCGTGTTTAATATCCAGGATTATGAGCCTAAAAGCGACACAATAAGAGGTACGTTACGAGCAATTGTGTTGAAAAGTATCTTTAGGTCCGGTTTTATAAAGTTCTGTCAGATCAGATAACTCGGAACATTTTTGAACGAGCGAGCAAAGCGAACGAATTTCTCCGTTTCAGAAAATGTCCATCTGTTCTCCTCTACAGATCGTATATCCCAACATTCTCTTGAAATTTTGTGAGCCGCTTCAATAATTATATAGTTTTTCTGTGGATTCAGTATTTCGTACTTCAGTATATTTTTTTAATGCTTTTATACTTTTATCTTTGTCCGTTCGCACAGTGTTGTTTTTTAAAATTTGCAACCTGTTTTTCAGTCACTTGTCGGTATAATTTTTGGACAGAAACTTAAAAGAAAGTACAATGTTTTACTTGATTTCCTGCTTTCTAATAAGTGTATATCTTTATAATTGTTTATTCTTATGTTAATTCTCTTTCTATACTAATATTATAATGTTCCTCTATCTCTGTGAAATTGTTGCTTTGAAATGTATAGGTACTCTCCGAAACCGCGTATCCGATTCCAAAAAACCTTTATCTGTATCTCTTCTATCCCGCGGGTTTGCCTGCGTTCTTTGCAATACGCTAGCGGCAGCTTGTCTTATAAAAACAAATAGCGAAGTTACATCAAACCGCAAATATAGGATACAAAACAACTAAGGTCGGTATTACCAACTACTGTTTCGCTTTCCCGGTAGTTCCCCTTACCCCACCTGACCTTATACAAATAAACATAAACTCTAGAAAATCATCCTAAACATTGAAATAAAACTCGCATTCGAAATAGTGAATAAAAGAACAGAGTGAATAGCAAATAACAAACAAACTGTAGGCAGTTATTTACAGTTGCTATTTCAAACAGATCAGTCAAAAATATAACTGTATTGTTTGTCTAAATACTTGAACTTCTGTTGCCGAGCTACCTACTCGCTATTGGTAGACTAGACTAGAGACGAACTCAGATAAATGTGTCGTCTCTGGGATGTCATAGTGACATCTCTACTTTCATGTCTCTTTCTTTCAAAATCAGAATGACAGAGATATGAAACAGAAGCGTTAATTATCTTCGGTATGATAGTGATGTCAGCGTTTATCAATAATTAAGGACAGAATCGCGGCACATTCAGTGCTGCGAACCCGACTGTCGGGTGCCTAGGCCGGAGGCGCTTTCCGCTACATATGTGAAAAACCATGGGATATGCTACGAGCGAAGCGCGTAGCGATTCTTGACACTGAATGTGAAAGAAGTTGACCCATTCAAGGCTCACCTATTAGTTTCTACGAGCGATTTCCGTTACAAGGCGGAAAAATGCTGCTATACACGCTACGGCGCAGCAGACAAAGCGATGTTTGCCCTTGGTGGGTTAACCAGTGATTTGCTAGCGATATTATGAAATATCACAGCATTTCATTTTTTTGGTCTATTTCAAAATATTAAACTAACTATCCAGAATTTTTCTAATAAGACCACTCCCGAAGTTCGAAGAAAACCCATAACAATAACACATAACGGGTTATGGACTCAATAACGCCTGTATTACCTACTCGCGAGCTGCAATGGCACAGTCTAAGTATCGCGACAGTTTCTAGACTTTTACAACTTAATTATGAAAATAATAAAACTATGCACGTGATAGGTTTACTTTAATTTTATCTCGCTTAGAATATCTGAAACATTGAAACATGACTCCCTGGTCTGACAAATTAAAACTTTCTACACATTTATAATGTTGAATAAATACTGTAAATAAAAGTATACTTATTGGTAAAAAACGTCTAATGGCCACTCAAACAATAAACACAGAGTTATTCATATAGCTGCGTGTCAGGGGTTTATTTACCAGAGCCGTAAAATGCAGCTTCAATAAAAAAAGAACTTTTACTTCTACTTCGTAACATTTCTTGTATGGTAAGTTGCTAAACCAGACCGGTAATTACCCTTACATATTTATCGATGTGTAATTTCAATTAGAAACTCTAATAAAATATCGGCAGTTTGCACGTGAAAGAGTAACAAAAATCTTCACAAAGTGAATCTCTTAAATAATAATAATAAAGCAGCCTATATACGTCCCACTGCTGGGCACAGGCCTCCTCTCACGGATAAGAGGGAGCGGGCAGTAGTCCCCACGCTGGCACAGGAAAATAACGTAACAAGGGGACTATATGAATCTTTAAGGGGTGTAATATACTGCATATTTTCACTGTGCGCTTTGGAATAATTCCAGAAAGCTCTCACAATGGGCCTCGTGAATCCCCGAGGAGCTTTAAGCTTAAGACTTCCGTTGTCTAATGTTGCCAAATTATGTCTACGTGGACGCGTTATGAATTTGGAATTGTTTTAATTCTCCTACGGCGACGCAAATAGGGAGGTTATGATTTTAACTGCTTATTTTACGTTTATTCGTTATTAACAACTCTAAGCATTCCTATCTCAGTCACATTACAGCGGGTTACACTTGTCTATGGTAACCTCAATATGCAGGGCTACATTTTTAATGGCATTGAGGATATCATTACTGTCTATTGATGCTATTTAATTAATCAATTAAGTGTTTATCAAACCGCTTCACGGGTCGCGTTTCCATTTGAAAAAGGTCACCACATTATATTTAAAACGATACAAGAATTTCATGCCTGTCAAAGACAAACTATTTTATTAATACTAAGGGGGCCACCAATGATAAGGATTGAAAAACACTGCTTCAATGTACGCAAGTGCTATTGAAGATATTTCCTGTATGATTTCTTCATGGCTTTTTATTTTCCCCAAACATATTTTATTTCAGTCAAGCATAACCATCCCAACGAAAATAGCTACATTACGGAGCGAATATCACTATCTTCCAATGTTATTTCCTTAGCAATATACAATGCAATGCATGGAGCCAAACAAATGCAAACAATTGAACTCAATTTATTGAATGGGCCCATAAAATCGACTCGGCTATATACGAAAAAGAATAAGTAGTAAAGTTTGTGTTCTCGTAATGGGACATAGGAAGTAATATAGGAAAATTCACCTATTTTGAGTGAAAGAAACAATATTATACACTAGCTTCCGCCCGCGACTTCGTCTGCGTGCACTCGGGATAAAAACTATCCTATATTTTAATCCAGGCTATAAACTATCTTCGTGCAAAATTTCAATCAAATCGGTTCAGCCTTTTAAACGTGATTAAGTAAAAAACATCCAAACATCTAAACTTTTGCATTTATAATATTAGTAGGATTAATAGCTGTCTTCGGTTCCCCCGTGATTTACAAAGAGCCACTAGATAAAATATACGACCATTTACTGGATATGATGCTATAGACTGGTTATCCAAAAAGGATACTATCAATAATAAATAAATACATGAATAATACTGACAGTATTACTTACTCCTTAATTCGAATCACTACATCGTCGATTCTGAGAATGATTGCGGACAAGCCTGACTGCGAGTGACGACTGCTTCAGCCTAGTTGGTAGTGACCCTGCCTACGAAGCAAGAGGCCAGGTGTTCGAATCCCGGTAAGGGCATTTGTTTGTGTGATAGCACGAATATTTGTTCCTGATCCGAGTCATGGATGTTTTATATGTATTTAAGTATTTATTTTTCTATATAAGTATGATTTTCGTAATCCAGTACCCATAGTACAAGCTTTGCTTAGTTTAAGACTAGGTCGATTTGTGTAAGATTGTCCGCAAAAATTTGTTTATTTAAATATTTATTATTCTCTACTGCATCATTCTCCAAAGGTTCTCGAGTGGCGACCACGTACCGGAAGGCGCAGCGTGGGTAGGCTCCCCACAAGGTGGACTGATGACCTGGTAAAGGTCGCGGGAGTCCGCTGGATGCGGGTGGCGCAGGACCGGTCATTGTGGCACTCTTTGGGGGAGGCCTATGTCCAGCAGTGGACGTCTTTCGGCTGATATGATGATGATGATGATGACTGCATCATTGGGCTACGGGCGCTAGTATATGTTGGTTTGTATGTTAATGATAGTGTCCGCAATGAACAGCGTTGCAAGGTTTGGATTTAATTGACACTTTTCCAAACGCGGCCGCGGCGATTTTGTATCTTCATTACTGGAGAGATCGACTCCTTAGAGTTTATATTCCGGCAGTTTTCGGGTTTGGAGGAGTTGTAAAAGAGCGGCGAGTACTTTTCCCTACCAGCATGCACTAATATATCTACTGAGGTGATAGGTACCGTAGCCAAGTCCTGTTGGACGTCAGCCATCTTTTACGTGGACAGGTAAATCATAACTGGAGACACGGAGTCGTTTTTAAACCGAGCTCAAGTTGACAAAGCGTTCGAAACAATTCGCGGGGGAAAAATAACAAGTTTGCGCGTGGAGACTGATGTCATGCCAAGTTTTTTTAAACTTTAACATTTACAGAGCTTGAGGTCACATATATTGTTTGACTTGGTTTAAATTGGTTGGTTTATTATACACTAACTTCCGCCCGCGACTTCGTTTGCGTGGAACGGGGATAAAAACTTCCTATATTTTGATCCAGGCTATAAACTATCTTCGTGCTCAACTTCATCCAAATCGGTTGGGTCGTTTAAGCGTGATTGAGTAACAAACATCTAAACATCCAAACTTTCGTATTTATGATATTAGTGGGACTAACTGCCCGCGCAGTTCCACTCGCGTATTAGAACGCATGCGAAGCACGAATATAATATAGCCTTTGTCCATCCCAAAGCTCTATTTATGTACTGGTGATAGAAATGTTTAAATCGGATTAGAAGTTCCGAAAATTACCCCCCTACAAGTTGTAATTTAAATTAAGATTTGTACATATAGTTCAGGTCCTGATTAAGATAGGTTTAGTTAGTGTGTAAGTTTTCTTTCTGTTTCTTTTTTTTCTGGTAATATAAACGATTACTACTTACGTTAATACGTTAAAGATATTAAGGACTCAGGAACACACACATTAAGAGAGCATGCTCTTTGTTCATATCCCAAATTGAACTAGAAAATCATAACCGAATAGCACATGGAACACTTCCAATCAGCTTTAATCCATTCACGACCATCGGAATATTCAACGACAGATGCAATTGCACAAGACAGACCAGATAACTAGATTCGTTCACCAGTAACCTAATTCTTTTTGAAAAATCCCGATGCATTCGGTATTCAAATGAATTATTACTTACTCCCAAGAATGCATATCTGCACCAGCGTAAACAGACCCAGGATATCCTTGTAATTTTCAAACTTGGAGCGGATACCTGTGTATTGTGAAACGGGGAGAGGTCTAGGTAGAATGGTCGTTGGATAACTGATTTATATTCCATGTCCGGTGAGAAAAAGTGCAAATTTATGCAAAGTGCATCAACGTTTGGCACTTAGCTGGTTTATTCGGAATGCGACTGGTCGGCTCTTTGGTTTAATGGTTCGGAAATGTCGGTTGTGGGAACGTTTTGAGGTTTAATCTTTGAATTTAAGCTTAATCTTTGAAGTTTTATCTTTGTTAAAATTGCTAAGTCGTCGTAAGCTAGTCATAAGTATATAATTTTATTTACGTCACTTTGGGCGGTAAGTGAGATTTACCGCCCACGGGCGCAGGGGCAAATCTCACTTCGCACCCAGGAGAAGGCGCAAAATTGTGTACGCAACACGGGCGGTAATTAGTAAAGACCTTTCACCTTCGGTTCGGGCCACAAACACCTGCGATCTGAGGCATTCACGAATTCACCACCCTAGGTACGTAATGTACAATTACGTCTCGCCTAGCCGTAATGCAGCAATTAGATACGAAAAATCCCACTTCCCGGCCAAGGAAAAACGTACATTTTGTTCACACCACGGACAAAGTCTCATATTGCATATTTATCTTCCTTATCTTTGGCTCGGGCGAAAATTACCAGTGATCTGTTTTTTTTATGGTTTTACTTCTGTAGTGCGAGATGTGGCCAGCATTATATATTATTTTGTCATTATGATACCAACGATAAGTCGACACGTGTGTGTCGTGTTTTATAAGCAAATAAAGAGTCCTCTTAAAATAGTGCAAAACATATGAGAACACAAAGTAAACAATGAAAACATTAGGTACGCCCAACAAATGACATCAATTCCAACCCGCCAAATTGGCCTTCTTAAAAATGTTGACCGAGTTTTGTCACTTTTAACAAGCGTCATTAAATATCACAAGCAACTTTGTAAATTGCCGGCCTAGTCCCGCAAACCTCGTTATGCGTATTCAGACCGCCATTAACTGCTCAAAGACAGGGGGCAATCTTGAGATTTGCAATTTCCGCATTGTCGTCCCGGGATGAAAAGGGCGTTAGAGTTATCCGTATTTTTTAAACCGTCTTGGCTGGTTGTAATATCATTTTTAAAGTTTCTTTCAATCAAGACAGTAGAACAATTAGAAGTAGATAACAACGATGGTAGGATGGCCAACAATACAAATGTATGGTTAAGATTATTTAACGTGGCAGACTTTTTATAGAACTGTCATTGGAATTAGAATCTTCTACCTTGGGCGGTTAAGTCGCTTTTTGAATGGACTACTTTGATTCAGCCAACTCAAATAATACCCAGTATACCAACATCAACCTAGCTACAGGTAAATTACTTTCGAGACGTTTTTGCATTTGTAGTTGTGACCTCAGTAGCCAGCATCACACACACAGATACGCGGGTCTGTGTACGTCAATGTGTACGTGTGTCCCTGTAAAGATACAAATACTAATACAAATCCAAAAAGTCTCGAAAGTAATTTACCTGTAGTACGATAGCGTTTATGTCGGACATAAAGCATTCCTCCCTTACTAGAGAGTATGCGTTTAGTAGTAAGTGCGACAGGAACGACTAGACTTCAGTTTACGAGTGTACACGAGAGGCGAGAGCCACATATGTTTATTTACTAACTAAAAAAACTAAAACCGCTATAAACTGTGAGCAATTGAAAATTGTGAACTTGATATGTTAGGGTCAGTTAAAACCATTTAATTCAGGCTAAACACATCGCACACTCTCTGTTACTTCAAATAACAAAAACGCGTAGCTAATACTTTTCAAAACGAAAAGGTTAGAACAAAAATATTTCGGTCTAAAAAATTTTTTTATGTCGCTTCAAACAAGGCAGTCATACTCGTAAGTAACAGTTATATTAAAATTCCAAAAGGAATGGAAATATTTCAAGTGCTTACAAAAAGCTTTCCGTGCTTTTGTTGGGTTGGAAAGCTCCGCGTCTGGGGCGGAAGTTTTTTGTCCAGCTTGTGGGGGCCAAATTGCTACCGATACTGGCAATTATACTATTATAAACTCTCAAGCAGAGGCTTTGGCCTTTTACAATAAAGCTTTTATATATATATATATATTTAAGTGTGAGGTTTTGTGACTAAATGGATGAAGTCAAACAATTTAAACTAGACGCGAGTTAACACATTCACTGCCAAGAATCGCTACGCTCGTAGCCTATCCCGCGGTTTCCCCGTATATAGCGGAAAGCGACTACGGCGTAAGCGCCCGTTAGGCGGCAGTGAAAGTGTTGAGCTTTGTATCTGACATTTATCTTAACCCATTCAGCGGTAATGACGATACGTACGCGCCAGACCGCTACGGGCGCTTCTCGCTACGTGGGTATACTACGGTGTAGCGCTACGCGTAGCGAGGCGAGGAATGGGTTAACACATTCACTACCAAGAATCGCTACGCGCTACGCTCGTAGCCGATCCCGTGGTATTTCTCGTATGTAGCGGAAAGCGACTACGGCGTAGGCGCCCGCTAGGCGGGTTCCTGGTAGTGAAAGTGTTACTTCAGCACTAAGTCAGTTAATTTATAAAATATAGTCATCATCCTAACTAGCGTTAGTCCCGGTTGTGTCCTATAGGAATTCCATAATTAAGCAGCATGTCGGCCTCCAGAAGTAGGTAAAAGTGGATATAAAAAAATTTAAAAATACGATTAACTTACATAATCCGTTCAGATTTGCAAGGATATATGAATGAAGAAAGTGCTTGATGTCAATGTCAAAGTAAAAGTGTTAAACTCTGGAATAGTAAAATGACAATGTAATGTTTATTATGTTCCTAAAATTTAAAATAACTTATTTGGCATGCATTTGAATAAATATATCGTTACTTTTACAACAAGAATGAATTAAAAGGTCTTAAATAATAAAGGCTCATAATTCATTCACTTAATACCTAGTAATACAAGTAATATAATAGCACGTTATACAATATACGTTACATTCGAATAATTATAGGAAAAACAATCCATTTATCGTCATCACATGTAAATTCTATTAACAAATTTCAACAGTACTATTGAAAATACCGAATGTGTTAAATATATTGAAGTATAATTAAAATTCAAAATATTGTTGGTCATAAAATTCATAGACTTTATTATTGGAGAGAAACAACAAAAGGACTGTTTTCGGCTAATTCTATTTTGCGGAAAGTTGTCATAATTAATTCAAGTCAACATTGAAATCATCGTCAAAGATTATGTACGATGATTAAATTATTTTTATCATGAATATTAACCATAAAAGTGCCTTTGGCATATTCTTAGGGTATTTTTTTTTGCATAGTCCAAAAAAATTAAAACAATCTAATATAGATATTTTTTGTTTAAGTTTTAAATATTTCGTTATGACAAACGAAACGACTTTACGCAAAAATGATAGTAACAAATTTCATAAATAAAAAATAGTATAAAAACTCACAAGTGTAGTCCCAACTGTCTTGGTCGTTTTTGAACACGTTCAATCTCTCGGGCTGCAACAAAAAAAAATTAGCTAGTTAAACAAGTCAATAAAGAATAATAATAAGTTTATTTTCATTTTTACAGGTCTAAAACGGGAAGTGTTCCTTTAATGCTCGAGCCAAGTTTAAAACGCACTTGACTCAGCTTCAAATGGAGCGCCTTGCGCCGAGCTATTTATACATTATTAATATGCTACACGTATTTTCTTAGCTAAGATCAGCTTTTGTCTCCATCTTACAAACACAAATGTAAAAGTGACAGACAAAGACAAATTTACTTTAAATAGTTTTCTTGTTTTTTTTTACAACGATGGTGACGAACAGACACGTCCTCCCTGATGATAAGCACTGTTGCCTAAGGACGCTCGCGACTCTAGAAGAATAGATTATTTAAACCAGACAACAACACTCATCCACTTGCAATACATGTACCATTTAACACTACCAGGATCCCGCCTAGCGGGCGCCTACGCCGTAGTCGCTTTCCGCTACATACGAGAAAAACCACGGGATCGGCTACGAGCGTAGTGCGTAACGATTCTTGGCAGTGAAAGTGTCAACACATTCACTGCCAAGTCGCTACGCGCTACGCTTGTAGCCGTACCGGGAGGCGCGGCGTGGGGGCGCAAGTTGGACTGATGACCTGGTAAAGGTCGCGGGGGTCCGCTGGATGCGGGTGCCGCAGGACCGGTCACTTTGGCACTCTTTGGGGGAGGCCTATCTCAAGCAGTGGACGTCTTTGGGCTGATATGATGATGACGCTTGTAGCCGATCCCGTGGTTTCTCTCGTATCACTTTCCTGGCCGTGAAAGTGTTAAAAATCTCAGGTCAAACAAAAGCAGCACTCTAAATGTTCCCATTATACGTAAACAAGAACACTCCAAAACACATTTAAGTTCAAACTAACATCCGAGTGATCGTAGTTTTACATTTAAAACTGACTCAAAGAAGGGGAATAAATATTTCAAAACTTTAAAATCCCTACTACTGCCAAAGCCTTTTAGTATCAAACGCATAGATTTAGAAATCTAGAGCCAGCATGTGTTTTTGAAAATATAGGTTATACTAGCTGCTGCCCGCCCCTTGGTACGCGTCTAATTATAACCTATGTCCTATTCTGATGTTTTAAGATTGAAAGTTTATTTTTAAAGTTTCAGTTCACCTGTAAGTTTCGTGAAAATAAGTTCAGTAGTTTATGATTAATATGCCAGCACGTTCGTATATATTTTTCCATAGTACTGTGAAGGTATACCAAGTAGGCAACACTTAAGACAATAAAGAAATAACTGGCCAATCCAAAGTTCACAAAATGCGAGATCGTATTCTGTACACCACTGTACATTCGCGGCATCTATTCAATTTAAAGCTTTGAAGCTGCCTTCGCGGTTCTCTACGAGTAGTGGGCCAAAAAACGTAAATATATATTATTCCCTCTACTCGAATACACCGGCAATGTCTTCTAGCTGACGTAGAAATTTGAAAGTTAATGGTAAATACGATAAAGTTGGGTTTGAGTCACATTGAACCTAGGTAAGTTTTGGAAGAATTGATATTCACTAGCGATGTTAAATTATAATTTAAATTTTTGCCTTTTCTTGTGCTCTGATTATTGCTGATACAGACATTGGATCCTTACTCATAACTGGTCCGAATGGCATCATAAAAAATAGGAAAGCAGCCAATTCAACTGTTAAAAGCCAAGTCATATATCGCTAATACGGACACGATGGCTGTAAATCTCAACTCTGGCGCCGGAGGCGCGTTGCTAGTGCCAAACACATGATTAACGGGGTCGAGGAAAAACAGACGTCTGATGCTTCGGCGCATTAACTTTATAGTTGTGCAGCCAAAGATTACGCGCCAACTGGTAGAGTTGCTAAACAAGTAAGCCATTCAAGGCTCCCGTCTCTCGATTCTTAAGAGTCATACCGTATGATGTCTGCAAATATTGTTTTTTTTTTTTTTTATGATATAGGAGGCAAACGAGCAGTCGAATCACCTGATGGTAAGCGATAATCGACGCCCATGGACACTTACAACACCAGAAGAGTTGTAGGTGCGTTGCCGGCCTTTAAGATGGGAGTACGCTCTTTTCTTGAAAGCTTGAAGGTTATAACGGTCCGGAAATACCGCAGGCGACAGTTCATTCCAGAGTTTGGCTGTGCGAGGCAGAAAGTTTCGGGAGAAACGCACAGTTGAGGACTGCCAACCATCTACGTGGTGAGAATGGAAAAGCTGTCGCGTAGGGCGATGGCGGAAGGAAGCGGCGGGGATTAATCCGAACAATTCATCGGAACACTCCCCATTGTACATGCGGTAGAAAATGCAAAGCGAGGCTACATCTCAACGCAGTGCTAAGGGATCAAGCCGATCGGAAACACGCTGGCAGCCGACAATTCGAATCGAATTGTATTAAGAGTCCAGTCCAGGACGCTCCACACGAGTCGGCTTCCCGTACATGCGTTGTTAAAACGGCGTGCAGAAATAACGTGATACTTCGTATACACAATGGAATCCGCCATACCTAGGTTGGCAACTAGTTTCTGTTCCTAGAAATCATAATAGAAAAAAAATAACGAAACTAATTTACTATGAAAAACTTCTAGTCTTTATTTTGTACCCAAAGTTTCATGCTATTCCAGCATGCCGTTTTAAAATGAGAAACAAACTGCGTTTGTATGGAGAGGCGAGCGTTCTGAAGACTCTTAACCTAACCTAACCAAACCCAAAAAAACAGTTAACACATATTAGACATATTTAAACGCGTATTTAATTATAATCTCGATCAACTTCTTTCTGTTGTTGTTCTGTTCTGCAGGCGTAGCCATGGTTGACTTTTTATCACTTATCACGTCACGTTCTGACATGTAAGCGAGTGCAAGAGTGACGGATGTCTTATCCACAACGGTAAGTGATAAAATGGCAACCGTCTTAGACCGGATAAATCAGGCATTGCCGCGGCAGAAGACAATAAGCTGTGAAAGTTTTAGAAAAGCCATTGTAATGTGGATTCTAGGATGCTTAGTAGATGGAAACCCCTACCATGAAATGGATATCCATTAACCGCAGGTTAAGTGGTTAAACCTTTTAAAATCATAATTATAAAGACTCTTCTAGAAGTAACCATTACATGGAGCAAAAAGAAATCGTTGACTTACTCGCATATTAAAGTTTTACCCCAAAAATTGCAAGAGAAGAGACCGATAAACCTAACGAGGTTTATCGGTCTCTTCTCTTGCAATTTTTGGGATAAAACTTTAATATGCGAGTAAGTTAACGATTTCTATATCAAGTTTATGGTTGGGGCTCCAACTCCAACACACTAACCTTTGTAACGACAAAGGTTAGTGTGTAGGAGTTGGAGCTCCAACCAAAAACTTGATATACAAACGGCAGCATAAAAACGTTTATCACTATGTCTATCACACATACACATTTAAATCAATCGGCAATATAAGAAGCGACATGTTACCGCGATTCCTTTCCATTTCAACATTCGCCTCACGACTTCAGCGAGGGGTTTCCATCAAAATCATAATTTTGGTATGTCAGTGTTCATGTTTTATTCATATATAAAGTATGTTGGGTGTCACTAAAATATTTCAGAGTCGAGAGCGCGAGACGGTGACGTGCTACGGGCTTGTATTTATGGTGATATGAATTTTAATTTCGCTTTTGAAATATACGTAATGTCAACGAAGATAGATGAATACTTAGATTTGCCTCCAGCTGTATGTTACAGTTGGTGAAACTCTTGGAAATGAAAGAGTTTCATGCTTTATACGACTATGTTCTTAAACGCAGTGTTTTACTACTAAAACAGCGATTTATACTGTGTTTCGGCGGACAAACTGGCTTTGTTATTAGCTATTAAGCTTTGTATTATTTTCCTGTAATGGTGTTGATGCCCCAAATGAATATAATAAAATAATAGGCCCTATACTCCTCAGCGGGTGCTGTCCCTGTGTGCGTCCCATGACACGGGCAGGGACAGCATCCGCTCGGTGTACTCCTTGCATTTTATTAAATTGTCAAAAGGGCCTCTACGTGTTGGCTCAGTTGGTACTTTGTAGGTACCTAGCTCCACGCACGCCTCCCAAAGGTCCGGGACGTCATTGTCCCGTGAGCGGGAAAGACATAAATAAAATAAAATTTACTTATTTTTCCATAGTGCTTAGGATGAAAAAATAAGTACATTGCTGGATATAACGGCACAGCGGAATGTACTCATATTTGAAGCAGTCAGTTGAGGAAGTACCACCCTTACAGAAAATCGTAGCCAACACAACACGACTACCTACTTGCTCTGTAGGTATGTGGTGTTGTTCCTGGTGGTGAGCAAGGTCGCCAGAGCTCGCGAAGATGCGCTGTTGAGAGTGGACCTGCATTTGTCTCTAGCTGTCACCAGAACGAATCCTTAAATCAGTAAAGGGTTGGCAACGCGCTTGTGATTCTTCTGCAGTCGCAAAGCGTATGCTTGCGCGCAGGATCCTATGAAGTTAACATGTTTAGTCTCTAGATGATGTAACTTGCATTAATGTCTTTTACATATGCCACAGTCTCTGCTTACCGTTAGGCATAAGGCCGTGTGCTTATTTGCTGTAGACGATAAATGTGATAGAAAAACATTTACGTATTCTTTACACACACAGATAAACAGTGAATACAATTTTTTTAAACCGGCCAAGAGCGATTCGGACTCGCGCACCGAGGGTTCCGTAGATACCTGTAGGTATATAAGTAATAACTTTAAAATTATTAAAAATATTTTTATTACTAAAAATATATTTTTCCTTTATCTGTGCTATAAGACGTTGCTTCGTACCAAATTTCAAGATTCAGAATTCACGGGAGTACCCTGTAGGTTTGATTCCCTTGCGAGTTTCGAAAATTTGCAGCATAAACAGCTGTATCTTTTGATTGCGTTTGCTTAGAAGTTAAATTTTTTCACAGCTCCAAGGGACAGTAGACCTGAGTATTTGGTATACATTTTAGCTTGATACCTCCTTAAATCAGTAAAGGGTTGGCAACGCGCTTGTGATTCTTCTGCAGTCGCAAAGCGTATGCTTGCGCGCAGGACGCGTTCCTGAGAAAAAGGGTCTTGACAGACGGACGGACGGACAACAAAGTGATCCTATAAGGGTTCCGTTTTTTCCTTTTGAGGTACGGAAGCCTGAAACCACGTCACAAAATGGTACCAACTCAGCGTACGGTGCTAAGGCTAGTTACATCGTCTAATCTAAAGACGTGTCAATTTCGCATGATCCTAGTACAATGTCTCAAGGACATTTTCGTGCTAACCGGCAGTTGTCGCGGGGTTGAAGCCCCCTTAAGGGCGACGTTCGTGGTTCTTTATCAACGTTCGTGTTATGCGCCATTTTAGCTACGGGTGTGTTACTTATGAAATGGCAAGGTGGTCCTTGTTTGTCATGCATGTACAGTCAGCCAAGAAAGTGGTCTACCGCTTTTGACGCACACAGAGTCGAAAAGTGGTAGACCAATTTAATGACTTACTGTACAGTCTAATCCATAAAAGGCTGCAGTAGGACAGCTCATATTTGAAATCCGTCTGTTGTATAGATGTGGTAAAAATAAAACAGTTTTATGGTTAAGGTGGTTCGATTTCCATACATACGTTATTTATTTGACATTCGCAGGCTAACGGCGTGATTTTTTAAGAAACTTATCTAACTAACTTTCATAAATTGGCTTTCCATTTGCGCGATTTTCCCCTTTTTCTTGAATAAACTTGTATAAAGTAGAATAATTTGAGATATTAATTTGTGACGTCATACTTTGGGAAAACCATTTTTCTCAAATTATTCTAGTTTATACAAGTTTATTCAAGGAAAAAGGGGTGAATTTCGCGCAAATGGAAACCCAATTTATGAAAGTTAGTTACATACGTAAAAAATCACGCCGTTAGCCTGCGAATGTCAAATAACGTTTTGTATGGAAATCGTACCACCTTAACCGGTTACAATGATCTCCCAGAGTGAAGTGTTGAAAAGTTGTGCAGAGCGTTATCCTACAAATATTCATCATCATCATCATCATCATCATATCAGCCGAAAGACGTCCACTGCTGAACATAGGCCTCCCCCAAAGAGTGCCACAATGACCGGTCCTGCGCCACCCGCATCCAGCGGACTCCCGCGACCTTTACCAGGTCATCAGTCCACCTTGTGGGGGGGCCTATCACGCTTAAACGGCTTAACCGATTTGGATGAAATTTTGCACTAAGATAGTTTATCTTGGATTAAAATATAGTATAGTTTTATCCCGGGTCCACGTAGACGAAGTCGCGGGCAGTAGCTAGTAGTTTTGTTTTATAAGCTAGTTTTTGAACAACCTTTGTCATTACATCCACAAATATATTTTAAAGACATTAATTTTATATATGCAGCAAATAAACAATCTATTCATTCATTCATTATTCTTTGAGAATCAACTCGTATGTCTACACATTTTAAATTCTATTTAAATCACAATACATAAGATAAAAAAACCCCCAATGGCACGCGCTGGCTTTTATTATTTGCAATGCAACGAACGGAGGGTCATTTTGAGAAATATGTTTTGAATGTCAATTTGATTTCAATGTGTTTCATGCGCTCGCTATTCTAGTGATGAGAGCGCGTATGGTCCTGGTCGGCCCTTGACCTTTTAAACGCCGTTCTTCACGTACTAAATTGGCGACCTAGACGCCAACATCAATTATTATGGACATGGAAATGTCCATAATAAAGTGACTATCGACTTTAGTTGAAAGCATGAAGGTGACTTTGGCAACTTACGTTATAACAACCCAATTGGTTAGCTGTTAGAGAATTTGGTATTTACGCTCGCCATTTGTACATTTCTTTGTTTTGTGTCATAAAGTTTAAATAAATAAATAACACATATAGTAGTTTCATAATCACATGTAGTGTATCCTGCCCATTTTAACCAATGGAGCTCAGTCTTGGTCGCTGACCGAAACTCAAAAGTCCTAACTCAAGGTTTGCCAGCGCGCCATGGAGCGCAGTGTCTTAGGCATCAAGAGAATTGATCGAGTCCGAAATACCACACTGCGCTCTAGAACTAGAATAACAGATGTGGGCAAGAAGACTGCCTTGCTTAAGTGGAACTGGGCCGGTCATGTTTGCCGTATGCACCCACAAAGGTGGGCTCATGCGGCTACTCGGTGGTTGCCACAGGACGGACACAGGCGGCGAGGTATGGCGGGATGACTTGGATGCATTTTCAAGTGATTGGCCAAGGATTGCGGCGGACAGGGACGAGTGGAAATCCAGGGGGGAGGCCTTTGCCCAGCAGTGGGACACTCCAACAGGCTACTAAAAAAAAAAAATTCTTTAGTGCCGTGGGCACGACAACACGTAACACCTTAAAGGCGTTAAAGCCACACAGTCTCCATTCACATCTGTTGCTGGTCGCTTAGTAGACTAAACAGGGCAAGCATGGAATGCAAATTGCATGTCTCGATTGGCCCGCTTCGTGTGGTACCAACATAAACATGTGTAAATGTGACATCGGCTGACGCGAATGGTCGGAGCGCGCGACCGCAAGCGATATATTAGTCGCGCCGCGCGTTAATGGTCGGCCGGCTTGAAATGGCCGGCTGTATTCCTTATTGTGACAATAAAAATACTGGAGTTGGTGGACCGGAGAAATAAAATGAATCATATGAAGTTATGCAGCTGATTTTATGTAATGTTTTCATTTGTAGGAGATCCGCTCGACGACCGCTTTAGCCTAGTTGGTAGTGACCCTGCCTACGAAGCAAGAGGTTCTGGGTTCGAATCCTGGTAAGGGCATTTGTTTGTGTGATGAGCACGAATATTTGTTTCTGAGTCATGGATGTTTTCTATGTATTTAAGTATTTATTTATCTATATAAGTATGTTTATCGTCGTCTAGTACCGATAGTACAACCCTTGCTTAGTTTGCGACTAGGTCGATTTGTGTAGGATTATCTCCTAATATTTATTTATTCAGAAATAATAAGCCTTTTGAATGCTTTGATTGCCGATGAAACACGCACTTGATAGCTGAACTCAGCCTTTGGAAACTCGCTTATAATGAAAAAATGTATGGGGACGGAGTCCCATTGCAGCCAACCTAACAAAACACAGAATACATGGACCCAATATATACTCCAATACAGAACATAATATATTGGCAATATTTTCTTTACGTTGGTAGTAGAAACAAGAGAATCTTAAAACAATGTATGAAGTTCCGCCTCTTAAAACGTAGTGGTTATATTCTCTTTGGCTAAACTTAATTACACCTTAAGGCCTTTCTTACATGGAGCAACCGAAAACAAACTAGTTTTCAACTGTGACACGACCAAACACGTTATATGTGCATATTTAATAGTAACTAGCAAGACGAACACTAGGTATTTTCTCCAACAGAAATTCTGCATTAAAAGAAGCATCATAAACAATCAGGAATTGAAACCGATTGTTAAATTAACCCAGCGAACGAAAAAACTATAGAATGCGAGCTACTTACCAATATCTACCCAAACACGTGCCTAAAACCCGGTATGCGCATGTTCGAACTAAACGGCTGCCTGGCATCGTTCTGACACCCCGCCCCGATCCCCGCATAATGGCAATGGCACCTATTCTGTGGGGCCATTTTGCGGCGCTACTTAGACTTCTACGGTTTTTTCGCTTGCTGAATTAAACGGTATTTATTGTCAAGATAAAGCAAACTGCATGTGTTTTAGAATAACTCAAGATGAAGCAAGCTGCATGTGTTTTAGAATAACTCAAGATGAAGCAAACTGCATGTGTTTTAGAATAACTCAAGATGAAGCAAACTGCATGTGTTTTAGAATATCTCAAGACATAGCAAACTGCATGTGTTTTAGAATAACTCAAGATGAAGCAAACTGCATGTGTTTTAGAATAACTCAAGATAAAGCAAACTGCATGTGTTTGAGAATAACTTAAGAACTCTGATCTTCGTGCTCGTGGTACGTCGTTACAACTCACTATCTGCTAAACTCACTCGTAGCGCTACGCCGTAGCAGCGTAATCGCATATTAACACATTCATTCGCTGCCAAGAATCGCTACGGGCTACGCTCGGAGCCGATTCTGTTTTTCCCGCTAAGTAGCGGAAAGCGTCTACGGCGTAGGCGGCAGTGAATGTGTTAATCGCATGTATGTCTTGTTTAGCCCAGCGGGCGTAGCATGGTTGCCATTTTATCACTTAGCGCTGTGGTTAAGACATCAGTCGCTCTCGCACTCGCATACTTGTCAGAAAGTGACGGATGTATTAACCACAGCGATGGGTTATAGAATGGCAAACATGCTACGCCCGCTGAATGGGTTAACGCTTTCACTGCCAGGAACCCGCCTAGCGAGCATCTACGCCGTAGTCGCTTTCCGCTACATACGAGAAAAACCACGGGATCGGCCACGAGCGTAGCGCGTTGCGATTCTTGGCAGTCAATGTGTGACCTGTTATAATTTAGCAATGCGGTGATGAACCTAACTTTGCGACATCACAGAAACTAAAGGAAGATAGAGGAAAGAAAGACAGAAGACATTTATTCACTACACAAAAGACACACAGAGACAAACGGAGCAAGACATACATGACAATTGACATATATTGTGTGTGTCTTCGCGGCAGTGAATCAATCGCTGTCTCAGCATTATGCCGAGGTGTCAGACAGACACGTACAGCACTCATTTTCAGACAGCACCGTACACACCCACGAAACGCAACACAACATACTACCGATACAACGTATACACATAATAAATAAATTATTAATATAATACATTTGTTAAATATGTAACACTAGCACAATGGTATGCGAAACACAATGTAATAACCGGTTGAGATGTTTAAAAAATAAAATAAAATAAAGTGCTGGGAAGTTGGGATTTTTGGAGCGTCAACAAATAGCCCTTAAGTACTACACAAAATAATCGTCTTAATAAAAGGAGATATTTATCACTATCACATGGTGTACTCTAACGGCCACTGAAACGTATAAATGACCGAAGCGAGGCGGTTTACTCGAGTGGCTAAATAGCTGCTAGCCGCGAAGCGCGAGACGACAAAGGGAGTTTTCGAGTACATAACGATCTGGCGGCTAACACGAGATACGCTGTCTTTTTAATTTCCACTGCAACTGTAGAAAACACTACGACCGTTAAGAAATTTGTCAGAAGTTGAATCAAGATAAAATACGTAAGCCTTGGTTTTGTTTTACGTAGGATCATTCAATTCACGCTTTTATAGCAGGTAAGGACAAATATTTGTGTGATGAGCATGAATATTTGTTTCTGAGTCTTGGATGTTTTCTATGTATTTAAGTATTTATATCTATTAAATATATCGTCGTCTAGTACCCGTAACACAAGCCTTATTGAGCTTACTACCTATATGGGGCTAGTGCGATTTGTGTAAGATTGTCCCCTTATATTTATTTATTTATTTATTTATAGCAGGGGCGGCACTCAAATCTTTATTCTTAATAAGGATGTCACTAGTGATATTTTTAGGATTCCGTACCCAAAGGGTAAAAAGGCTCCGCCGTCCGTCCGTCCGTCTGTCAACAGGCTGTATCTCATGTACCGTGATAGTTACAGTTGATATTTTTACAGATGATGCATTTCTGTTGCCGCTATAACATAGAATAAAATAAATATTTAAGGGGGCTCCCATACATCAAACGTCATTTTTTAGGGCGGGTTGCATCTACCGCCGACGACTTGACGAACCGGTTAACGTTAAATATAGCGCCGGTAGCTGTCATACAATCAGATATTCACGGACATAACTTACTAGTACTTATGACTACTGAAGGTTCGAAACAACCGGCCCTTAAGGTCAACGCGATCCCCAAATCAGTCACACGAAATACTATCTTTGTCCACCCATGTACACTTGTACAGATTAGCAGAAACGGATAAGCCCAGGGACAAAGGGAAGTAGGACATGTGTATACTGCGACAGACAGACAGACGGACGGACAGTTTCATGCCTAAGTCCGGGCTTTAAGGGATAACACTCTGCTGGCATGACACAGTGGACGCAAAATTTAGTAGCCTTTTAACATGACCACTGTCACTTGATTTTGAATCCTCAACGTTAGTACACAAAGTTTATTTCTACTTGTGTATAGTTGACGGGTTGGAATTTCAGTCGTCTGTGAAATGTTTCTATGTTCATGTTATCGCAAAATATCTTGTGAAAAATGGGGAAAATGTAAGGTCTTATTTTTGTATCAATGTTTAAAAATACAAATATATCTGTCAACTTATTCTTCGCAATCGTTGGCAATATGGCGTTTCATCACACTTCATTGCTGTAAGTTTTTCAATGGTGTGCCCATGGCCACGATGGTACTGATTGGTTGGCAGCTTTGAGTATTTACTAGTTAGCTGAGAGCTCCGGTCATTTAAAGGCACACAGAGCCGTTGATCACGGTTTTTGTCTATAACTGCAGTAGTTAAGCCGAGATGGAAGCCCTTCGACGGCTTGAAAACTTATTACAACTTGCACTCACTTGACGAAGCTTAATCCCTATATGGTCTAGTCTCCACAGTTGGTTATAAGGCCATATAATATAAAAGTGCCTAAAGCTATACTTGGCATAAGGTGACCAGCGGATGCCATGTTCCTCAGGGAGCCTCATTCCGCGTAGGTTTATACCTTCCTTCACCCTAGCGTCATACTAATGGCCATGGCTTCGAGCTGCAGCGGCAGCCATCCGCCTTACGCGGGAGCGAGTGGCCATGCTCTGATCTCCCACGCATGGCGCAAGTCGTGGCCGCGTCCTAAAGGAGCTGATATGACGCTAGGGTGGAGGAAGGTCTAAACACTACAAACCAAGGTGGAATGAGACCAGTCAACAAAGGGTGGCCAGAGGCGGGGCGGGCGATGCGAGCGTGCATTTCCTGCTTCCCGTGTGGGTTGGGTGTCGTGTTGCTTGGTCAACATGGTTGTCCGACTGTCTCTCAACTTTGATCTCAGAGTATCTAAGTTGACAGACAATTCAGATGCGTAATGGTTCCAAGGATATCAAATACACGTTAAAGGCTGAAACTGATATGACGATAGGGTGAGGAAGGTATAAACACTCAAACCAACGCGCAACGTGGAACGTGGAACGAGCCCAGTCAACAAAGGGTGACCGATACCGCGGCCGGAGGCCGGCCGGGCGGTGCGAGCGTGCATTTCCCGTTTCCCGTGTGAGTTGGGTGTCGTTTGCTGGGGCAACTTAGTTTGTTAGTTCCTCTATTCGATATAAAGTTATTACTTAGTAGCTTTGTTCGCGTCGTTAATCGCTTTAAGGGATTAATTCTACGCCTTCACAAAACCGAATAGCAAATAAGCTTCCCACAGGCGCTGCATCGATTATAGCACTCCCATAGAAACTTCTAACTACCCTTTCACTCGTGTAAGGGACGATTTCGAGGACAAAAAATAACTTATGTCCTTAGGGCCTCACACTAACTCCATTAAAAAAAACATTATTAAACAATTAACTTATGAATAGCTCACAAGTTTTATAACTCAACATAAACTGTTGCCGACTGGACTATTTTGCAGTCAGTAATTAATAAAAAAATACTCATTAAATAATTAAATTGTAGCGAACCCAAACAATACGGTTTGAGTGTAAATTAGGAGTTCCTACGGCCTTCGGTCGCCATCGTCATATCCTAATATTGTTTTGTCAACAAACTTGCATAACTATAAAAATTCAGGATATTCGGATACCAGCAATTGAGTGAAAATTTGTTTGTAAGTTGTAAACAGACCACTTACATATCTAAACATATAGTTTCCTTCGTATCTACAGGTAAAATAAAAGCTTATATTAAGGGGCTCCCCTGACTTTCGATCTGAATCCCTTAGTATTCTAATGTTTTTTGTAGCTTATTATATTAACAACAACGCCTTTAAGCAATATAGTATCCCATATTTACTTCACAGTTCATTGTTTTCGAGATATTTGGCATCAAAGTTGAACAATTTTAGGCCAGTAAACCAGTTTTCTGGCCATAACTTTTGTGTTAATTAGTTTAAAATGAAAACCCCAGACACGTTTTTAGAGACGTCATAGACGAACCCAAAAATGTAGATTTTGTATATGTTAGAATTTTCACGTCAATAGAGATACGAAATAAGTGTTTTTTTAGACAATGTTTCAAAATTCATACAAAATTAAGTATTCATTTCTTTCAAAATCCGGTAGATAAAATGGAGATAAAAGATTGAAGAGCCGATAGCCGTTTGACTTATAATTCTATCTGTAGTGCAAAAGTATAGGAGATACGATTCAAAACTTGACAAAAATCGATGAAAACCTCGGGTAGCCCCTTAAACGCTCTTATACAAAATTACCAGGTTAACAGAAATACTAACTGCAAGTAGATACGAACTAACTTTTACCGGACGTCAAGTTGAACGCAATTGCCACAAAGGTAACGAAGAGCCATTATTGCGGACTCCGACTGCCCGCAAACTTCGGATGATTAATGGAAAGGCGGCTGGCTGCGCTTCTTTACGCTTGGTTGTAGTTGCAGATATTCAGCTGGTTAATTGCATTACGAATAGGGTTTGCAATCCGGATCCGACTTGTATGGAAATTTTCGGATCCAGATCCGCGGATCCGGATATTTCCATACAAGTTGGATCCGGATTGCAAACCCTAATTACGAACAAGCGATTTTCACGTTAAGAAAATATTTTATTTATTTATTTATAGAACAAACAGAGATGTACAGAAGAGAAAAATACAGAGTATATATACTATGAAGATGCATCTAAGTCCTTAAAAGTTCCCACTAGGACTTAAATTAATTATGAACGTACCTAATGCCTACATTTGGATCGAGAACTATGGCTAGTGTCACGACAGTCGAATGTATCCATTTTTATAATAAATTACCTAATTAAATTATGGCACTACCCATTCCAGCTCTTAAAAATTACTTGAAAAAAACATTGATGTCAAAGGCTTATTACAGGGTTAAGGACTATCTGACTGACAGAAATACATGGCCCAAATCAGAGCCCACAATAGCTTAATCATTCATATAGCTTATTCGGACATGTGTTCTTATAGAACAACGCATTATGATTATTTTTTTCCTTGTATTCATATTCAGTTTGACTTATTTTAAGTAGGTTAAGAACTATATCATTGTCATATAATAATTTTTTTCGGCAAAAAAATACTGACTGTTGTTTGTTTCGGCGTTTCTTTTTAACAGTGGTCTTCTTTTTCAGAAACGCAGGTAGAATTTTAGGCCTACTTGCAGAATAAAATTCATTGATTTCATTCGTGAAACGTAGGTTGGTATTTTGGCA
Organism: Epinotia bilunana; assembly: GCA_947049275.1. Lineage (NCBI taxonomy): Eukaryota > Metazoa > Arthropoda > Insecta > Lepidoptera > Tortricidae > Epinotia > Epinotia bilunana. Next base: position 4,913,974 of record OX346274.1, read on the forward strand.
TCGATGGCTGCAAAACGTTGCCGAGTGTAACCACTTGTACCGTTTAATTTAAACAGATCAATCAAATTAATTGATTTTATAATTTTTCATTTATCTGAATAAGTATGTATGTATAATTGTCCGCTGGCCGAGGGTGGCGCAGGACCGGTCATTTTGTTTGGTGTAGGGATGTTGCAGACATTCGCATCCTCATCCGCAACCGCGGAAGTTCCGCACAAATTTCAACATCAGCATCCGCATCCGCATCCGCCAAAATCAATGAGGAGTTTTTGCGGATGCGGGTGTAGTGTAATTCACGACGAGAAAAAAACGGTGCTTACTGCGCGAGTTTTAGATATTAACGCCATTAGTAAAAAAAACTTCTTGTCGTTTCTGTGACCAAGAGCAGACGCATTTTTAATTTGTTCGCAACGATTGTAATTTAGTATCAACGTGTTTGATGATTGCGTGATGTCATAAAATGGAAGTTGTTTATTTACATTTTTGAGTGTTTGATCACAAAATCCGCATCCGCGTCCGCGGATATGGGCCCCCAGATATCCGCATCCGCGGATGTTAAAAAAATCGCATCTGCGGCATCCCTAGTTTGGAGGAAGCCAACGTCCAGCAGTGGGCGGCTTCCGGCTGATATAATATATCATTGTCTAATGCCAACGGAAAAGACTAGCCGTAACTAGCCCAACTCAATTGGTGTAAAAGTATATTTATTTCCTTATAAATTTTTGTCTTGGTCATTTAGGATGAGATAAATAATAAGAGTCAATGTCAATCACAAGTATATTTCAAGGCTTCAATGTATTACACGGATAACACTTTTACAGTAGGTACTAGATCTGAACGCGGTTACAATGAGACTGGCGTTCCGTGGGCCCGTTGCCTCGTGCATTCATTCCTGCTTAGTCAGCTCATACTTAGGTACGCTTGCACTTGAATATGAGCTGACGTTGCCAAACTGTCCCTACAGTCAAAATCAAAAAATCTTAAAATAATAAGATTAAGCCTTTATCGCTGGAAATGTAACATATTTATCTTTCTCTGAAATAAAAAGTTAAATTATTTTTTTTATAAAATAGGGTGCAGCCTCACCCTGGCTTTTATTTTATCTCGGAAGACACGGAAAGCTTAAGAATATAAAATACGGAGTGCTTTTAGAGATTAGAAGACCGCCACGGTTCAGTAAGCTCTCTACTTAGTATACGGCATGAGACTTGTAATAAAAAAAATGCTGTCACCATAGACATAAGAATTTTGCAGAATCATATCAGCCGAAAGACGTCCACTGTTGGACATAGGCCTCCCCCAAATAGTGCCACAATGACCGGTAGAGTTTGTATTCTTACACGATATGAGGACTTCGGTCCAAACAGCTCTTAGGTAGTAAGGAAAATCATTCGGTCCTAGTAATGAAAACGAAAACAACGTCAGGTGCGCTTAATATTCGATACTACTCGTAGTTGCTGCATTTGGCATATTTTTGAATGTTTGTATTCTGTCGAATTATTTAGTTCAACTCATTATAATCCTAGCATTATTCCCGGTTGTGCCCTAAAGGTGCCCGTGGTCCGCTTTGACATCCAATCCTTACTGGCATCTGACCTTCCAACCCAGAGGAAAGACTAGACCTTACTGGGATTAGACCGGGTTTCCTCACGATGTTTTCCTTCACCGAAAAGCTAACGGTAAATATTCCGTGCGTAAGTTCCGAAAAACTCATTGGTACGAGCTGGGATTCGAACCCACGGCCGCCGCTTGACAGCCGCATGCCTGAACCACCAGGCTACCGTAGCTGTTTAGTTCAACTGCCGATTTTTTATCGAATAACTTTAACAGTGTTTGGGTGAGAATAGTCATTGCCATTGACATTCTTTTTTAAACTGATTATTATTTTTATTTAACTTAGTTTCCATATTTCAGTTAAAATTAACAAGGTATGATGTTATGTATGATAGAAACAAGTAAAACTAATCTAAATAATGAGAACAACTACCACAGCTATTGATAACTAAAATTCAAATTCACTTCGCAGTCCCAAGCGGAATTCATCCAAACATTACCTCACTCGACCAACTTTCGACAGAGGGCTATACCAATATCACTTACACAAACTCTCATCTATCACAACACTATTAAGTAAAATTCTATCCTATTTCAAGCGCCATAAAGAACAAACCCAAGGCAATTACTTAAGTAAATAGGAGTTGGTGAAAGTCACGCCGCTTATTATGGATCGGCAATCGAACTTGAAGTCTCATTTCGACTTGGATAGTTCGAATGGGGGTTATTACGGCTCGACAAGTCGATGCCTGTTCCCGTCTCATTGTTAAGGGATTACATTGATTTGTGCTTTTGTTTGGAACTTGTCGACACAGGGTTTGTGGATTTGTCGTTGTGAGAGGGCAATCGGCTGAATTGGTTTATCTGTGGATGGCGCGGCGTAACCTTGAGTTTCGGCTATATTTCTGTGTGTGTTTTAGCGGCTGAAGCATCTAGAGGCACGATGAGGATGGAAGGTCAAAATTATCTATAAGGTCTTTTTATAAGGACTATGGGAATAAGAACTTATGTAGAAGAGAAAGAGCTATATCTATCTCTGGTCTGTCCTTCATGTCTGAAGATGTCTGTCCGTAGGATGCAAGTCTGAAACGGACGAATTATCTGCATTGGCTCCATCTATATATCCATATGTTAGCGACGGTGTACAATTTTGGTGTGTCTGGATTCTTTAGTTGGTGGTGAGAATGAATGATACATGTAAAAATACTACAAATGGTGTTAACTAATTACTGGCGTTAACCGGGGGTTGCTTTAGGAAAAAAAGTGACTACTTTGATCATTGAGAATGTAGTATAAAAGCATCTATTTGAAATTAAGAAAATTTAATCGAGTAAACATCAAGATAGAAAATAAATATATTCACTGCCACAGTTAACCCACAAGTAAAAACAATGATTTCAGAGAAAAAACTATTTGATTAAAGTCTCCCCCCGAATCAAAGTAAGTAGTAGTATTCCATCGTACAGGAAATGCGACCAAAGTTTTTGTTATGATGTTTTTAAATTGAATGGATGCAGTGACTAAAATGCCATTCGTGACATTGCCAGCCCGGGCAAAGCCTCTCTCCAAAATGTCTCCATCGACTGTTAAACTAGGCCAGTCCCCCGAAAACCGACGAAGTCTGGGTCTGCCGACATGCTTAATGCCATTGGTAATAAAAAAAGTGCACAAGTAGCTTCGATATGTATGCCTCCTAAACAGCCCCCTAACACACAATAGAGACATTCAGTAAATTACTCGCAGCGACAAAGCGGTTATTAAGGGGACGGTGAAAAATAGGATGGAAACGGAATTACCGCCGCGCGGTTAGCTTCCGATTAAGAGGAAATAAAACGTTTCGGCCGCGACGTGAGAGGGGGCCAGGTGAAGCGCGAGTCGGGGTAGTTAGTTATACCGACGAGAAAACTTTTTTAGCGATGAACGAGTCGAGCTATAGTCTAAAGGAGAGGGGGCAGGTAAAGAGAGAGCGGAGCCACTACTTGCTCTGTAGGCGTTGTGTTCTTGGTGGTGAGTAAGGTCGCCAGGGCGCCCGAGGATGTATTGTGTTGCGAGTGAAAGACCCGCGTTTGTCTCTAGTTATCAACATAACATAACGAATCTTCAAAACAATAATCGGTCGGTTAGACTCGGAGAGCTCCTTCCCTATTTTTGTACCAGAGGCTCTAGTATAAGTTTTACCGAAACAAAACGTTACGTTACGACCGCGTTCGCGTTTAGCTGTCAAATCCCATACAAATTGAGAGTAAAACGCAAACGCGATCGTAAAGTTTTGTTTCGGTAAAACTTATACTAGAGCCTCAGGTCAGTAAATGTACTATAATCGCACGAAGCTAACGCCTATCCTCGGTATGTAGTTAACGTTTGTTCCTGAAACTTGACGCGTCGCGACACGTTACAACATATGCAATCTCGTCAATCGTTATCTATCTCCAATTATAATACCACTTTTTGATTGGCGACGTCGTGAATTAAGAAAGAACAAGATCAAATTGGCTATTATCTTTTTTAGGGTTCAGTAGTCAACAAGGAACCCGTATTGTTTCGCCATGTCCATCTTTCCGTCTGTGCATCAGCGGCTTAGCTCAGAGACCCTTACTACTAGAAAGCTGTAACTCGGCACGGGTGTGTATATTAAAATGGCGCGTGCGTGTCGATGTAAAAAAATAAAGACAGGCTACTACGGAACCCTACATTGCGGGTGGCCCGACAGGCACTAGGCCGGTTTTTTATGATGCCGTCTGAACCAGTTTTTAGAGAGGATTAAATATCTACGTACCGGGACCAAATATAACAATAGGCAAAAATTATTGTTAATCAGTCATCGCTAGCGATCGCAAAAAGAGCTCATATAAATTAATACAGCATTATGAATTCACGACTGTATAAATTAGGTAAATTGCTTGTCATCATTTTTATAAATTGATACTTAAGAATTTTATTGGTAATTCACTCTTGAACGAGAAAAAAACCATTCTATTTTTATGATATATTTTTTTAAGAATTATAATTCATTGGGTAAGTTGCTGGTTAACTAGTCGTTTTATATATGTTAACACGAGGAAGGTACCTATCTATCGATGTCGCGAACTATGAAAGAGAAATATCGAAACTGAGAACTATTCCCGTTTTCCAAAAGATCGTACGGTACCCCGAAACCCCCGAAATCAGCTAACGAATGCTTTATATGCTTTTTATTTTTAAAGTTAAATCCCTCCTTTAACCCGTAATTGGACGGTACATGCTCGTAGTTTAGACTCGTGGAAAAATCGCCAATTTTAGCTCTAGTGAAAAAAATACAATGTAATAATTTCATAAAAGTTGCCACAGCCGCTGGGCTTAACGGACAATTGGAATAGCCTTTCGTATTTTTTCATTTTGCTTTATAAAACATTTTATTTTGCCTTGTGTAAAAGATTTTCCATTTTGGTTCCGAATTAAAATAGATTAAATGGTTTTTTTTTGTGATTAAGTAGTGAGATAAAATGTATAACAGCGCAAATATAACGGTCAGTGGTAGTTGATATACATAGTTTAGTTTAGTTTTAGCTATAGGTGACTATGGAATTGTGGTGGGTGAGAGAATGAAAAACAAACCAACAGCCTCTCATCTTTAAACGCATACATCATCACCTTTAAATGCTTCTTGCTCCACATAGTTTATGATAAAATAGAGTTATACGAGCAGGAACTTAGTAATTACTTTGTTTTTCATTTTACTTAGCTGGTTTACCAGCCTGTGATCTACTTCCATAAATGTAATCTGTTCACGCATAAGATGTATAATTCTATTAAGTAAAGCCTTAATCGTTCTCACGTCTCACGCCCACTGATTGTTCTACATTGAGCCTTCGTGCGTTTGTATAAGGTATTTTTAGTAAATGAATAAAATAAAATAAAATTAAAATTGAATATTTCTTCTCCGTTCCGTCAAGGGTAAACATTGTCTTTTCTAGGGCGAAAAACTAAGAAAATATGACTGTTAAGCAGACGGGTCAATCAACTACATCTTGTTGCTATTCTGTAAAACTTGTTTAAACCTCACGTCAACAGTCACCCCTAATATATCTTGACACCGCGATTCGTAGTAACTTAGCGTAATCAGAGGTCTCGTTTCCGTAGGGACGACGGTGAGGGAAAGCTAATGAGCGGCTGGAGACAATATGACAGTTTCCTGGAAAATTTGGCTTTATCGACGAACGCTTCAGCGAAGGCAATTTTCGCAGAATTTTAATTTCATCGCAAACTTTTATTCAGAAACAGTAAGCTTTTGAGGATTGTCATAAAACTAAATGGACCAAATACAAAAATCGATGAAATGATGATACTGCGAAACTACTACATTAAGAGGAACACTTTGACGACCGCTTTAGCCTAGATGGTAGTGAACCCTGCCTATACGACGCTGAAGGTCCTGGGTTCGAAACCTGGTAAGGGCATTTAATTGTGTGACGAACACGACTGTTCCTGAGTCATGGATGTTTTCTATGTATATAAGTATTTATTTATCTATATAAGTATGTATATCCTCGCCTAGTACCCACAGTACAAGGTTTGCTTAGTTTGGGACTAGGTCGGTATTGTGTAAGATAATTTATTTTTATTATTTTATTTTACTTTCCGGTGAAATTAGGGGATTCCGAAAATTTGTCAACATTCCAGTTGCTTAGGTAGACACCCCACATAAGGTGAACACAATAAAACCGATGCTTTAAAAAGTGACCAAGACAACTAGAGAGAAAAGAGTTGATGCACCGCCTGAAGCGCGCAATATTATGCCAAATAAGTTTCTGTCAAAAATTTCATTTCTGGTACAACCTTTTATTGCCAACTGTATTTTTCTGTATACCGTCATCAACTACTCGTTGAGACGATTCCACCGAGCCCAAACTCAACGGGGTTACGTCGGTTAAGTACCGAGTTCCCATGGTCACCTTCTGTCTCCATCAACACGATGGTACCATAATATTGAATTGTCATCCAAACTTTCAGCTCAGTCGGTTGAAGATATCTGCTTCAAAATTGAGTTGCATGATTCCATCCGTACAAACCATAGTTACACACATTGCAAGTTAAATAAAAGCTCGTAAAAAACGCTTATCTGACAGCCCTTGAGAACCCCCATGCGTTTTACCGCTCACTACTACATAACCTCGCCTATCCAATTTTTTCATACTGCCCAGCCTGCAAATTGCAGCCTTTTCATCCACCCATTGTGATGTTAACCGTCGCGGGTCGCCGGTTCGATCCTAAAGAGCCCTAACAAATGGGGGTCGGTGTCGGACAAGGGTGCGCTTTCCGACCAAATTGGAGCTGGACGGGGAAATAATGTTGCAGATTTGTTTTTGCAAATAAAATGGCCGAAAAGGGGGAGTATTTGTATAGGGAAAGTGGTCACAAGACGCGCCATCGGATGCGAAGACTTAAGGAGGTTTGCTCCAATTTACAATTACAGACAGATCAACGTTAAATATGGCGCCGTCAGCTGTCATTCCATGGAAACTAGCCAAACTTTCCGTGCATTCAGATTATAACGAACACCGCTTACGGTCACAGAGGGTTTGGTGCAACCCGCCCTAAAAGACAAACGGAGTGTTTAGCACATCTTTGAGCTGAGAGCCATTTCAATTACAAACAAGCACACGGCCTGATTGTAAGCAGGCACCATAGCCTATGAAAGCTTGCGATTCCAGAAGAGTCACAAGTGCATTAACGTCTATTCTATTGACTTGAAAACTCAGAAGTTTAAGCGACCTCACTCATCACCAGCACGTCTATCATGGGACGGCCGCGGCATGCTCTCGATTTTTCTCGCATATCTTGTTCTAAGTATTCTAATAAGAGAGAGACGGATAGTGCGAGAAAAATCGAGAGACCTCGCGCGCCGACGCGTGATAGCCGTGCAGGAACACAACACCACATACCTAGAGATCAAGTAGTGGCGTTATTATGGCTGCGTTCTTCGGTAAGGGGGTGGTACTTCGCGAGTTGGGGTGCTCAAAATATGAGGGACACACGAAATTCCGCTTAGCCCTACCTCTTTAAAAAAAAAACCATTAATAAATATCAAAGCGACAGAGACAAACGAGTAGCGAGGAAACGTAGCCGGCCTTATGGGCACCCTACCGCAGAGCGCGCCCACCTGGGGGACTATATTGTATGCAATTTGTAAATATGTTGCTGGTGAGGTAGGGCACAGCGAAATGTCATCCCGCTCGAATTAGGAGCAGCCCAACTGGGGAAGCACCTCCGCCTTGCAGGAGACCACAGCCATAATAACACTACTACTTGCTCTGTAGTAGTGTTGTGTTCCTGGAGGAGACCGAGGTCGCCAGAGCTCCCGAGGATGCGTTGTGTTGAGAGCGAGGGAATTTGTTCCTTCAGCTGTCAACACGGCGAATCCTCAAACATATCAAGGGTCGGCAACGCCCATGTCCTTTGGAGTTGCATGCGTCTATAGGCTGCGGTGTCCGCTTACCATCAGGCGGGCCGTACGCTTGTTTGCCGCCGTCGTTGTATTTTAAAAAAATATAATTTTTTGTTCTAACTTTGTAGTAGTTCTGTAAAATATGTTTCTTAAATTGAACGAAATTTAACGGCGGTTTAAATTGAATCACCGTTTATTTCACGATACAAATATAAGTATTTATAATTCCTCCGTAAACATAAAAGCCATTGACCAAACATGATTGATGCTAAAAACCGTGACGCCATTGTTACCTTTTCTAATGGCGACAAAAGCACCGTTTGTGAGCTTCTATAAAGCTCCCAAATACATTGTGCTTACACGTTGTTAGGCCGGATGCTGTGACTTTGCGAGGTTGTTGTTGAAAGGTAAAATATGAGGAAAATATTAAATAATACAAAATATCAAATATAATAATTCCCAGTAAAGCTCCAAAAGGTATTGTAAATCGGCCAATTTCGGCAAGATTTTTTTCGACTTTTCCATTAGAGCAAAGACGAGTACCTATGTGAATACCTGGCGAAACTAAATCGCATTAAAATGAAATAGTAAACTAATTCAATTTTAATTTTAATAAAACGCACTGTTAACGCCGAATGGGGACCAGCATCTAACGGCCTACAATGTAAGCTACACTAATATTAGAAAGAGAAGGAAGAAGTCTGAGTAAACTCCGGACCCACTTATCCGTTTTCTATAAAAAAATCACCTGTGTAGAATGAACTTTCTGGATGGTTACAAGGCTATTTACCTGCGTTTTGTGTTTGCCAGCTTTCTATGCAATTCGCGGGCGAAGCCGCGCGGGCAGCTAGTCTAATATACTTCTATTAATAAAAATTAATTAAATATTAAATAACATTATTATTTATTATTTATTAAATATTATTTTTAATTTAGAATTAATTAAATTTAATCTAATATTAACCTTTTGACGTTTAATGTATTTGTGCATTATAAATAAATGAGTATGAGTATGAGTATTAATTAAGTTATATTGTAATTAAGCGCTGCACGCTATTTTCAATGCTAATAATACTCCGTAAGTTCTCTTTGAGCTACGACGGCGATACTACGAACTCGTGGGCGTAGACGCCTACGGCGTAGCCGTAGCAAAGGGCTTTTTAACAAAAGGTTTTTTATGTAATTTAATTATCTTAGTCAGATTCGAATTAGATATCCTCCTAGCGTTATTCCCGGTTGTGCCCTAAAGGAGCCCGGGGTCCGCATTGACACCTAATCCCAAGATTTGGCATAGGCACTAGTTTTACGAAAGCAACTGCCATCTAACCTTCTAACCCATAGGGAAAACTAGACCTTATTGGGATTAGACCGGTTTCCTCACAATGTTTTTCTTCACTGAAAAGCTAACGGCAAATATTCCGTACATAATAAGTACCGAAAAACTCATTGGTACGAGCCGGGATTCGAACCCACGACCGCCGCTTGACAGCCGCATGCCTGAACCACTAGGCTACCGTAGCTTAGTTATTATATTCGAATTAAAAAATAAAATGGTGCGATACGTAAGGTAATTTACAATAAACTATATCATATAACGCTCACTACCGGACTTTGAATACGGTGGCCCAGACCTGCCTTTTATTACTATTTGAATGATAACTATTCATAATTAATTCACTTGAGGCCGGATTCGAAGAGATTAGGACCAAGTTTAGAGGAGTATTTTTTCGATATATGAAAACACATCTTCGCACAGCTCCGGTGGATATTCACCCTAAACTGTGGTTAATGAATTAAAAAAAAAACTGTTTATTTCATGCGAAAAAAGTATGTTAGTATATTACAGAGACTGGCTAAAATCTTATATTTTTAAGATTTTTGTTAGCCTAAATTTATTTGAACAATAATTTGCAAATCGTATTACTCTTAAGTGATTAATCTATTTATTGGCATTTCTTTATCGTTGCTTTTGTTTCGTCAAATTGTCATTGAACAAGCTACAGACATCCTAGAACGAAATCCAATTGACATACAAAATGAGCTATCAATTTCCAACAATTCACAACTCATTTCCACTGAACACAGCCAGCTATTTGACTCGAGCTTATTTTGAAAATCAACCAAATCCACCACGCGAGCAAAATGACAATTACCAAACTACCGCACGAATCTACCCACAATTTCCATTATGTAATTTCACATTTCGTACCTCGAAAACTGAACTGCACTATGTTACATTATTAACACATTCAAAATTAAATCTTAACACGACGCATCTAAGCCCATTTTCATTGTTTCTTGTACCCACGTTCGATCGCTATTCTTTTGTTTTATATTCGTCGCGTCTAAAACGAAACTGTTTAATGTTACGTAACAAACGCATTCCAAACTACACCTTAACAGAGGGTTTCAAAGTCCACATATCTACGTTTGATGGTTTTTCTTTCTTCATATTCACAGAGTGTGAAGCGTTACAGGCAGCTTGCAGGCGTGCTGTGGTCTCGTTTGTGCAAAACAAATGCACGTTTGAAATTGGAAGCCTGTGTCATTTAGCCACGGCACGTCATGGAAGATGGACGTGAATCGGGGAATATTGTGGTTTACTTGTTTTACATGTCCTATGTAATGGGACCCCGTTGTTATGATATTTGCAATGTTACAAACAAAGTCGTATTTAACAAACAATAACAAAATAACTCTGCATGACATTAGTATGCATGCTTGAAGCATGATGCATCTTATATTAGACATTAATAATATTGCATTGATATTTATTTACATTGCACCAATGCAATAAATCATACATTCATTTTCAACACGTTTAACTAAGGATCACAGACACAGTGCTCCTGAGGGAACACTGTGTTGAGAGTGAGGGCTGAGGGACCTCCATTTGCTTTTACCTTTCGACACAACGTATCCTCACATAATAAAGGGTCGGCAACGCTTTTACGCTCCATCAGGGAATTAGGTGCAGCGGTGCCGCACCGCTCCGTCTGTTCCGCGCCTTAACTAAGCGTCGACAACGCGCTTATGTCTCTTCTGGAGTCTCAAGCGTCCATAGACTATGGGGTCTGCTTTCCATCAGGCCGTGGCCATGCCATACCATGCCATGCATGGTCACCAACGTGGTATAAAAATACCACAGCACGATGTCCATTTTAACAGTATACTGATGGAGGTTATATGGATGTAATAAATACTGCAAAGTGTTTGTCCATCGGTCACGTTAAGCGAGGGCTTTCGCCATCTTTGCACAGTGTCCCGTTACAGCGGCAACCCTTGGCTTGAAGGTGAAACGCCATAACACTAGATTTGCTATTCGATATAGTTTCGTATTGAAAGTGAATAGGGCATATTTGAGAATGTTAAGAATCTGATGTGCATATAAGTAATATAAGTATACGTATTAAGTTGTATGGGTGTAAACAAAATGTAAAGGTTGCTGGAGTCCGCTGGATGCGGGTGGCGCAGGACCGGTCACTTTGGCACTCTTTGGGGGAGGCCTATGTCCAGCAGTGGACGTATTTCGGCTGATAATGATGATGATGATGATGAAACAAAATGTTCATTTTATTAGATCAGATTAGATTAGATTTATTTATTACACGATAAAAATTACAATATAAATTTGCATAAATGTCAAGATTACAAGAATTTCTACCATGTTCGTCAATTTTAATAATAAAAACTTAATGAGTCTACTATAAATTCAATTTTTTTATATTATTATTATATATCTCCCGACAAGGATCGTCATTCGTTACACACAAATAGTGTCTGCACTTATGATCCCGTTAAACGTACCACCGACATTATTATCTTCTGAAATTTTGGTTAAATACCATAAACATTACAATTGAATAACATTAATACGATTATAGAAGCTGTTATAAAAATTACCTAAAAGCGGAATCGGGAAAAGTTTTAGTTAAGGCAATTGTGCACTACAATTAATTTTACTGTCCGGTAGTCCGATTTTTTACGGTCCGATATAACTGTATGTAAATGTCGGACGGTAAAATTCATTGTAGTGCACAAACTACTACATACATTTAATGGCGTGCCATATCGGACCGGCAAAAAATCGGACTGCCGGACAGTAAAATTCATTATAGTGCACAATCGCCCTTACGTTTTCAAATTGTCAAGACAAATTTAGGGCCGGTTTCATAAAAAAAATCACTTTTCAGGCCAGTCAACGTGAAATATGGTGCCAGCAACTGTCATGCCATAGAAAACTGTTAGTTTCCATACAATCACACTTTCACGAACGAATTACCAAGCGTCAGGATACGTTAATTCCCTTTCTTCATAAATGGTATTTTTGTAACACTTTTTTCAGTAACAAAATATTCGTCTCGTTCCCAAGCAAAATTTACCACTTTGTCGCTTGTCAATAAAGTTTATTTTTATTGCAGCTAGTCACTGAAATAGCAAGCGCCTTATTGACTACTGCGGACGACAAAATATTCGCATACGGATTCGCCACACCAGAGGCCCTACGACGATAGATTTTATCGTCACATTTTACGTGACGTTCCAGTAAATTTTCGCCGTAAAACGTGACGATAAAACCTATCTTGCTATCTCGGCAGATGGCTTACATTATATATCATACTACACACGTGATATAAACTGCGTGCCTTTTGTCTCGAACACGTCCAGTGTGACAAAGCCCCTTATAGTACGTACCTTGGCATATTCAATTTTGAGAGTGCAGCATCCGGAGTATATGTCGCAGCCGTGTAGCGCCTCTTTTGCTCGTGTCGCTGACTCCACACTTTCAAACTTATGGTAATGCGTTAAGGTTTATACTTGAATGCAGGGAAAAACAATTGGAAAATGACAGCCACACAATTGGTGCCGTGACCAGGATTTTCAAAATTGAATTAATTGGGGATCCATATTTTGAGTATACAAAAGAGACCTGGCATACAAGAGGTTCACGGCACTTTTGAGTTCGTACGTCACATAAGTTATAATATAATATATAGTGTACATATGGCGAACAAACGTTGTCATAAAAATGAATACACGTAATATTCTGTCGGTGTTCTGTCGGTGCTTTTTTTTCATGACATTTGTTACAATAGACAAACATACATCATCGCCCAACTGCAAGCCAGGTTGTTGGCGAATAGAACACTCTTTAATATACTTACATACTTAATTTGAAATATGCTGGTATCAACATACATACCTACGAGTACAGTATATACTTGAAACAGGTTGGCTTCCATTTTATAAGTATACTATGTAGATAACCGTGTCATATCATGAGAGACCGTTCTTGAGGAATTTATACTAAAATATTCCAAATCATTTCTCCAAGCGGTTGCCAGCAATCAAAATAAGAAGCCACTCTTCCGAACAATATAGCAAAACCCAAATCTTATCTCAATAAGATTACTACTTAGACATAAAACTGATATAAAAGCAAGTTGGAACATTGATATTATTCAAATCGCTGGCACTTGGACTAACAAAGATGGAGGCGTGGCAATTTAAACCATAATTCCAGGGATCAGGGTATAGAATTAGCTGTGATGACGGGAGCAGTGACGAACGTCATTTAGTAAAATTGAGGTAAAGGTGTGGCAGTAGTGTGAGCGACAACGATTTCGAATTATAATACTATGTGTGTATTCAGTATGATCTACGTTGAGAGACGTAGAAACGCAACGAAAATATAGTAGGCATAAACGTTATATCTTGCAGCAGCGTGCGACTGTTTTTTTTCATAAACACATGAACAGCTATTGTCCCTAGCCTCACGTGATGAAAAGTGACAGTAAGGCCAAAGAAAGCACACTGGTTCTATTCACACCCTGGAATATTCTCTCTTTTATTATTGTCAGAGATAGTACTTACTGACTTAGTATATAATTCGATTCCTTAGCAGTTCGCATGAGAAAAGTAGAGCCAAATTGCTTCGCTCGAATAGACGGTAAATTGTCAACGATGGGCGGGTTCCTATAGTGAGGCGTTCATAGAATCCCAAATCCTACGTAACCTTCTCAATTTATAAATAATAATAGGTGTCAAACATCAGGCCTTTTTTCAATTTAGTACTAATTTGCATTGGTGTACAGTCCGACAAGAAAGAAGAAATTAAATGAGGGCGCCACTTTTTACGTAACTGTCACATAATTCGACGCAATGGCAACAATTTAGTATGGTATTTTTTTAGTTCCATTTAATTTAATTTCTACTCTTTCTTGTCGAACTGTACATCTATCTAACTCGTAGTTAGCCGCTGCAACTGTAGGCATACCCCCCGCAGCCGACGTCGCATCTACTCCAGTCAAAACTTCCACTCATTTGAATAAATCCACCACCAAAGAATATGCTAAATTATTTCCCCGAAATCCCCTGTTTTACATATTATATTACAGTTTAACTTTTAATTTTTACGGTCGCCAAGTTTGTTATTGAAAATCTATAAGATACCTTATTAGACCGGGGAGGGTTCCTCAAATATCAAGCTACATCCAAATGTTATTGTTAAAATCTTGCCTTGTCTTTACTCAAGTTAGTCCAGCTTGCCAGGACCCTATATTGCACACCTATGAAACGAATACAGAACATAAATCTTCCACATACGCCTTTACGCCATTTTCCAAAACAGACAAATTTACATACCTAAACCCTGAAAGATTTGTTTCAGAAGTCGTTTATTTTTGTTTCAGAATAACTTATAACAGGTAATATCATAAGGTTTTTCAAAAAACCCGACAGGTTCATTCAATATTATAGCATATAGGCTATAATATTTGAAAGAACCCTGATACATCACTCACACGATTATGAGGAATCGAACGATACATTATATGCCAAAATAGAATTTTCTTGTACACATACATATACAGAAAAGAAGATAAGTACATGAGGCAGTCGGGTAGAAATATATAAGTTACAAAATGTTTGTCGTACCGTAGTGATTTTTTGTTCGGCACTGAAGACTTCTTTCGGCCATACGGAAATTAAATGAATTCCATGAAATCAGGTTGCAGATATGTTTGTAGAAGACAAGAGTTTTGTTAAAGCTGAGCCAAAATTCAACGATATGTGTACGCTGTTGCACCTTATTGCTGAGTAATAAGGCGCCTTCTAAATTTGTAAAATGTATACATGTGTTTGATGTCTACTGTACATATGATGATTTCGGTGTTTCCCAAGTCAATAAAATATATCTGAACCATCTACGGTATACTACTGTTCATGCTTGACCGGGTTTTAGCTCAAAATGAGTTTAAGACGGACACCAGATGGCTCCAATATGTTCAAGCGAATGATCAGTATTTCCAGACAAATGGATAAAGCTGGGGATCGATTCGAGATACGTTACGAATTCCATGATTTTGATTTCAATGTGAATCAGGCTCTGTTTCTAAGACATTTACCTTAGCACGCGTGCAAGCGGGCACGCAAATCAAAATTTAATTAGAATCCGAAAGTTAGTCTCGGAACAAATTATTTGTGAATAGTGCCATTGACAACTAGAATTGGTAATTCGGTTATTTGGAATTATTTATTATTTATTTGCAAGGAATATGCTAAAATAATTTCTTGTGAAAAGAGAAATTTCGTGATAGGTATGTATAATATTAGTCAATTAAATATCAAGAACGAAGTAAATTTCTGTATGGATACACAATTTAATTCACTAATGTCAAAATATAATCTAATATCGCATGAAAATCAAAAATATGAAAATACAAGTATAGTCGACTTAGTATTTCTGACTAGATCAAAATATGTTTAAGTAGTGATTTTATTAGAGATTTTATTTAATCATCAAAGCGAATGAAGAGAATGCTATAAAATGTAAATAAATAATTCACAACGTATTTGCTCAAACGAAATACAGTAATGTTTCCGAAGAAAACGATTTTATTATACGAAAATACAGTGTTATTATATTACTTTACTAGCTGATGCCCGCGGCTTCGCCCGCGTGGTTATAGGAAAATGTAACATACAATACAATACAAATACTCTTTATTGCACACCTCACACAAACAAAGCAGTTAAAAGGAAAAACAATAACATATTGCATTTTCCCGTGGGAAAAAGTAGCCTATGTCACTCTCCAGCTTCTAAACTATCTCCATACAAAAAATCACATCAAAACGACGCTCCGTTGCGACGTGAAAGAAGGACAAACAAACACACACACTTTCGCATTTATAATATAAGTAAGGATTGTTAAGAGTAATAAGTACGGAAACTAAACCTTTCTACGAACGTCATTCTAAACTAACCTATAGGAGCGAATAACATATTATTTACTAGCAACCCTCTTAGCATTATACCTATCTGTTTCCCATGTTCATTGGACTTCCTTTTTCATGAAGTTTAACGAACTCCTCATTAGTTTTCTTCTCCTTCCAACCGATCCTTTCTCAATATATATATAGCTCACTGGCTCTAATGGCCTATAGGCTATTCACTTTTCCAAAAAGCCAATAACATATTAAAATAGCACAAAAACTAAAAGGGGAAATCTGCCTAGCCAATTTAAAAACTCTTCAAAGCATAATAAAATTAACTTTCAACAGGCTATAAATTGCGAATGAGCCATCACTCTTCAAAAAGCAAATCACGATGTTTTATGTTATTTAATTACGTATATTTGCCGTCATTTCACACGGCGGTTGATATACATTCGCAGTTTGAACCAATGCGATCCATCATAAAACATTAAGACTAATGTCCGAAAGAATATAAAATTCTGAATAGAATTTTGAGTGCCGATTAACTAAATATTTTGGGGTATATATGTATTTATAACTGAGAACGTGTGTTAGTCTGTCAAAGATATATTTTGCCATATGAAACGAATGAGTAAAGTACAATATAACTAAGGATTTTTGACCTAAGAGGCAGTATTTGTCTTTAAGTAATATACTTACATTTAACTTTTAATTTAATTTTTTTTGTCTGTATTTTTACCTGTCTTGTGTAAAATTAAGTATTTACATTAAGTATACACACATACATACATATTTATACAGCGTGGAACGGAACGATGGACTTTCCCGCAAGAGGAGGATAGTTTAGGGTTAGTGCTTACAATTTTCCAGATAAACTATGTTAATATTTCTGACCGTTTCCAAGTGAGTTCATCAAACCTTTGTGCAAAAATCTGCATTTTTTTTTGTTTTGAGGATTTGTGTAATCGTTACTATTTGATCCTACTGCGCTTATATGACAATATATTTTCTTCAATGTTCATGAAAAACATCCACCCTGTAAATAATACGTAAATAAATATATTTATTGGTACAGCCGCCTAATTGGGAATAAATTGTAGGAATATTTACGATCCAAGGTAATCTGACTTCATTCTAAAATGGGACGGCGCTCAAAAAACACTGACATCATGATATTTCAATCCTAAATTACCACAAATACTCTACTGTCACTGGCAGTGACCATAATTATAATTCACTTTATAACATTGCACTGCATTAGCTCTCAAAACAAACAACTACTATATTTTACGCCTCATTTCAAATTTACAGACACGCGATTTAGAATTCTACACTTCTGAGACAGTGTGATAAATAACTCAAGCATCCGTGGAGTTTGCCGCGTGTTGTCAATGGAATATATACAAAAAAACATTTGCCTCATACTTTATAAAGTCCAGAATCGAACGGAAAAATTAATGGTAAGAGGCATTCATGATTGATGTACGATGGGTGTACTGAACAAAGTAGTCCAGATTATAAGCTCTGTTTTAGGTTTCTAAAATGTTAGCGAAAAAACTAACTTATTGAGGAATGGCTTAAATATTTGTGCGTATTGCGGGTATTTCTATAGGACATATCTGTCGGTCAGCAGGGTTGATGACACGACCTTCGTTTATAGACTACTGATCACACCGAAACGAACCTAAATTATGCCAACATGTAATTCCTACTGTATTCTTTTGGAATGACATGTTAGATGGATTGAAATATTAACCGCGTCGGCTTGTGGCCTACGAAAGTTACTTCTCGTATGTGAGAATTACGCTCTTGAACACGGGCTAAGATAATTATGATGTAGCCAAAAGTCAGCTAATGGTATTTGAGCCCGGCAATAATAAAATATATGAAGTGCCTACCATTTACCTAAATGGTGCTCAAGTAGAGAGGGTGTCGAGCTTCAAATACCTAGGTCATATTGTCACAGCTGACTTAAAAGACAATATGGATATAGAAAGGGTACGGAGGGCTCTGTCAGTGAGGGCTAATATGATTTCCCGTAAGTTCGTGCGGTGTACGAGGGAGGTTAAAATAACTGATCAAAGCTTATTGCACTTCCCTGTATACGTGCGGCTTATGGAGGTACTATACGGAGCCCTCCGGGTCCAATATAATAACGCGTTCCGGGTGCTGGTGGGGCTGCCCCGCTTCTGTAGCGCATCAGGGATGTTCGCAGAAGCACGTGTAGACTGTTTCTATGCGAATATGCGCAAGCGCTGCGCATCCCTGGTGCGCCGGGCGCGGGCCAGCCCCAACCCCATCCTGCGGGTTATAGCGGACAGGCTAGATTGTCCGTATATGAGGCACTGTTGCGAAATGCATGTTTCCAACAGTGCCAAGTGTAATCTTAAGTAACATGTAATTTTCTGTATAAGTTCTGGGTTACTTGAAATAAATGTTTTCATTCATTCATTTATTGAATCGAACACATCGAAAATTTGGAGGTAAGCAATTATAGATAATTATACGCAATTAAGTACAGCTTAGTAAAAATAAAGACAATAAAAAGCCAAATTAATCGTTTGTGGCGGAGGATTACTGGGAGACCAGACCCCAAATTAATTGGAGCAATAGCCAGGAGAATTAACAAAAATTTAACCAGTTTATCGTTGTACCCTTTTACCTAATTATCATCATTGACCGGTCACATCAGCAAGCAGTGCATTATATGTGCATTATTAATGTCAACTTAGTATTGTGACTAAAAGAAATATTTTGACATGTAAACTTTTAGAATGAGGTGCATACAATTATAAAGTAATAATAATAATGACATGTAAAATACTGAATTTTATGAATAAATATCTGAATCAATTTTGTATTTGCGACGAAGCTTTTAGCTCAGAAGTTTAAAAACCGTTAGCGATATGATCGAGTGCGTCACAATACAATACAAATATTCTACATTGCACACCTTAGCATGTTAACAAATATAGAATATAGTCATAAAAGTGAAGTTAAACCACGCAGTCCTATCGCTAAAGAGAGACGAGTAATCTCTTCCAGACAACTTTTAGCGATTAGCGATAGCGAGCGTTTCGCAAACGGTTTTGTTACGCTACGGTGCAACAGGCAGCCGCCGCCCGCGTTGTCCCACCGCCTGTTGCGATAAATCGGCCGCGAGTCTCGTTTATTTATTTCTGCCCGTACCTACGTACATTTGCATGAATCGCCGACTCGCGTGTCTGTTTTGTTTATTTTTAACAGGCGTGACTCACGCGCGTTTTATTTGAGGGATTCTTGTTCGATGCTGTGATTTTATCACCAGCATAGTCCAGGGGACCGATTTTTGAATTTCGAGCGCTCGAAATCAAAAGCGAGCGGTAGAAAATATTCGCACACGAAAAATTTACACTATTCTTTTCGCATGAACCCAATAATAGCTATTTTTTTAATCATTACTCGAAAGCTAATAATTGGCGTTTCGTTGTATGCAAAAAGAAGATAATCACCGGTTTTCAATTTTAAATTTTCAAAGTATTTTATTGGAAGTTGTGTATTTATAATATAGTAAATTGAATAGTTTTAGATATATTATGCGTTTCATAACAAAAAAAAAACAAAAGTAGTTATAATAGTAAACGAAACGCTTATTTTTCCGTCGTTTTAGGTACTGACATAAAAACATGAAAAAAAAGATACTACTATTATTTGTGTTAAATAATATAAGATATTCCTCTAGACTCGCCATTACTGAAGAGGTTTTAAATATAGGCATTAAATTGTTTTTCTTTATGAAAATGAAATATAATCTTACACCAGCCAAGCACTTAGCATCGAATCGATTACATTTTATTTAAATATGATGTATATTTTAAATTAATTGTCAGTCCAAACTTAAATAGGTACAAACGACGTGTCAAAATTGTAAGCACTTACCTACTTTCTACCGATAGAATTGAATACGACTGGTCATTACCACTCGTTTTTCAATTTTCTATCGCTAGTATTTCAAAAATAGCATTTCATCGTTTTTGACCGTTTTCGAGTGAAAGAGTCGAGCGTTCGAAAGTCAAAAATCGGCCTCCAGTGCACCCGCAATGCCACACACCGCCTGAAGTGGCGCGACATAGTTAAAGCGGCGATCTTCGGCAAGAGGCACAACGCCGATGAAGATCCGACACCATAAACATGACGATGCACGACTGAGAAGAGAAGTGATTAGGGAAAAACGTCTTTAAGTTAAGAATGAGAGCTGGTTGTTGTATTATGGCTGATTATCTGATTAAAAACGCATATCATGGGAAAAGATCCGTTAGGAGAAACTTAAATCATACTGTAGTGTTGTTTAGGGGCAGAGTACCGAATATATTGGCCGCAGAGCATTTTTTGAATTGTCATTAAATAAAGAGGAAAGGCGTAATTAATTAACTGCTTATTGGACCGTCAGCTAACAAATAGTCAATTTGACTTGTTAATTGACATTTAATTAAATTGGTATCTATCGCGCGCTTATTTAAGTGTTATTGTATTGATTTGTCACGAAACAGGAGCGAATATTAGTTTTTCAGGCGGTGGAAGGAGGTGAGAAATAATGAAGAAGTTCTTGAATTTTTACTCTGAATCGAATTGAATTGAAGTTTTACATGAGTATAGTACAACGTATGCGTTCGGTAGATGCAGAAATGAGAGTGGGTTGCGGTCCCGTCCGCACTGGCTGGTTGCTGACGCGTGTGAGTGTGTGCCTCTGTGCTTGCATAGCACACATGCGCTGGGCGTTATTTGAAACTTATATATAGCAGATAATACTTACACCTAGTTAAACACAAACATAGCACAAGGAGAATGACCGCGGGCAGATATGAAGTACCTAGAGAGTCCAATTACTATGGTTATAGGTATAGGACACTAAAGAAACGCATACCTTATACTGCGTGGAACGGAACGATGGACTTTCCCGCAAGAGGGGGATTATTGAGCGCTAGTACGTCACATTTTTCAGATTAACTATTTTTTTTGACGCGTTTTTTTTTTACCTTTGTATGGAGCGTTAGCCGACTGGAGCGACGAGCTCCATACAAATGTTAAAAAAAAATCGCGTCAAAAAAAATAGTTTATCTGGAAAATGTGACGTACTAGCGCTCAATAATCCCCCTCTTGCGGGAAAGTCCATCGTTCCGTTCCACATTGTATACTAAACACTGCCCGTGGACATTGTTCATGAACCCAAAAAAGGTAGATTTAAGAATCGATTAAAAAAATACCTTATTGATGCCCTGTAAAATGTTTAACAGTAATATAAAATAATGTAGAGTACCTATACATTGTAGATATTTAATACACCACTATATTATGTTAAAGAGAAAAGGGACTATAATTTGGCTCAACAGTCAAACTATTGATGTAGTTTTGTGGAGCAATGTAGCTTACTATTCATGTCTAAATTTAGTTGTTAATAAATAAATAAAATAATGACACTATTGACATGACTTAGGAATGTACCGACCGTTTCCGGTGAAGAGGAAGGAGAAAGGAGCCATGGTCAATTGCTGCGAGCGAATATCACAAAATATTTAGAAAATTATCGTAAAGCGTAATATAATATAACCAATTACACGTAGGTACGACTGTACCGTAAACTGTACTGTAATTTTGCCCGTATCGATCTCTTTGTAGTCGACTGTACAGCCTAGGAAACGGTCTTATCACTTTTCGACTCTATTATTTATTTATTTAATCTTTATTGCACATAAGAAGAACGCTATAAAGAATTTTCTACCAGTCAACCTTAATGCACGCAAAGCAGATAAATTGATAACTAATATAGGAAGAGGGGTGCGCTAAATAGTTAGATCGCATTTATATGCGCGCTGTCATGCATTAGAAGTGCGTGTTGCGTGCCGTACGAAATTACTCATGTGCGTTGGTTTCTGTTGCTAAAAATCTATTTTTTTCCTATTTTACTTTCTGGCAACGTAAAATAGTTTCCGACCTAGATAAGGCGGATTCCATTGTGTATAAAAAGTTTCATTTTATGTCTGACGACCGGTTTAGCCTAGTTGCTACGGTACTACGTACTATGTACTGCTGCCTACGAAGCTACAGGTCCCGGGTTCGAATCCCGGTAAGGGCATTTATTTATGTGATGAGCACGAATATTTGTTCCTATGTATTTAAGTATTTGTATCGTCGTCTAGTATCCATAAAACAAGCTTTACTTAGTTTGGGACTAGGTCGATTTGTGTAAGACTGTCCACCAATATTTATTTATTTATTTATTCGAGTATGCCGTTTTTATTTTAAAATGAACACCAAACTACGTTTGTATGGGTACGTTTGAAAGATTTCTGAAGAGGTTCAGTACGGTCGACTCTAATCGACTCATACAGATGTAGTGCATAATTGTTTTCCATCGTTTGGAAAGTAGCATGACTGCTACTTCAGTCAACTCTTTGTACTGTGACCGACTGCAATAGCAAGACACGTTCGTACGTTTCCGTGAAAATACGATGGAAAACAATTATGCTCTACATCTGTATGAGTCGATTAGAGTCGACCGTGCTGAACCTCTTCAGAAATCTTTCAAACAAAACACGAGGATACTATGTCGGAACAGAATCAATTTTAAAGTGACTCCAGTACAAAAATGTAACTCCTTCCGAGACTAGTTTCATTCCAAACTTCGTCAGCGCACACGCTCAGTACCAAATGGTACTAACTGCATATTCGTTTCATAGTGTTTCAGAACCCTGGCACTTTAAACTGATAGCGCATCACCGGATCCAATCCGAGTAACCTTGTTACAGGAGACTCCTTTGAGGGAAACACGAGTAGGTAGCATGTGTTCTAGGCTAGTTGGGTTTCTTAAAAGGATTATGTAAAGTATTGAATTACAGGAATAGGTATTAGGTACTGTTGAAAACATTTTCAATCTATAAAAAACCCGGGTCGATAATACTTAAATATAATTATTATGGTCGTTGGGGCGAAAAGGTTCTCAAGTGGCGACCACGTACCGGAAGGCGCAGCGTGGGTAGACCCCCACAAGGTGGACTGATGACCCGGTAACGGTCGCGGGAGTCCGCTGGATGCGGGTGGCGCGGGACCGGTCATTGTGGCACTCTTTGGGGGAGGCCTATGTCCAGCAGTGGACGTCTTTCGGTTGATATGATGACGATGATTATTACTAGTGGCTCTGTGAGCCGTCGAAATCGCGGGACAGTCTTTTAGATAATTTCGGAACACTGAATCGAAAAACAAAACGTTATAAGCAGTCGGCCACATTAAATAATCTCAATTGTAAATCTGACACTAAATAAAAACAGACCCTCAACGAGGTTGTTAACCAAAACGGTTCAGCCCAATTAACACTTGAAATCGTGAATGAAAAGGAAACTAACCATTCAGTGATCAGATCTCGTTTAGCTGTCATCGCCATCTTCTTTTTTAAACTCCACTCGTTCGTGTTCACCCGTTCAAAGTTTGAGAATAGCTCGCAAGACAAACGCTCGTTACGTAAGGTGTTAAAAGTTTTACACCTTTATCGACTGTATAAGTAGGTACTATAGTGACGTCGCGCCGCTACATCGATAAAAGATTTATTTAAATTTAGAACCGATTTTAACCATTATTTTTTACCAAGCATACAGCTGCAGACGGAGGGTTATATTTTTCGAACACATATTTATTGAACGAGTGAGTGAAGCGCGTCGAAGTTCTCCGTTTCAGTTTGGGCGAAAATTCTTTCATATATCCGGATGGCCGGCTATCCAGCTGTTCTTTTCTACGGGTCGCATTTGTCAACTGATTCTCGTGAAATTAATTAATTTAGTAATTGTTTTGTCTATTTTTGTCTATTCAATATTATCGAAAAAAAAAAAAGAGTTTGCGTGTTGTACAGCTCACAGAGGCACTTGATCCTTTTTTGAAAAACTAATCGTTACCGTTTTATTAAAAGGGATAATTTTCATAGAGAAGCGAAAGAAATCCAAAGTTTTATTTACAAAAACCGACAAAACAAGAAAAAAAAATATTTTTTGTTGAATTTGAGTTGGGTTCATATAACATTTTTTATTCAATGCGTGGTTAAAAACTTTCGGGTTACTCGGGCCCACGGTGTATATATATATGGATGCCTATAGTATATGATATGACGATGGATTTTAAAATATATCGCTAGATTCCTGTTAGTCGTGAGAGCTTAGGCTGAACATTATTAATTATTATGCAATATAAGATAATTGTAATTTGTATAACGATCACTATACGACGAGTAGAATAAGCAAATATATTTGAGTTATTTGAATTTGTATCCTGAAATAAACTGAACTAGACTAGGCTATTAATTGACACAACCAAGTTTTTTTAGGTTCTGAAAAACCATTTTTTTTAATGATTCTTAACCGACTTAAAAATAGGTTCTCAATTCGTCGGAATATTTTTTTTATGTATGTTCTCCGACTACTATTCTACTCGAAGACGCCTGGACTGATTTGGAAAATTCTATTTTTGTTTGAAAGTGTATCCTTCCCTGGTGCTCCCATGGTCTGATGATAAGATCCTGGAGAAATCGAAGTAGCTTCTTAAATGTTATAGGCACACTTGAAGCGATTTGGGTACTGATTGGAAGTAGGTTAAAACTTTGTTTTTAAAGTAAATTATATCGATAATTAACTTTCTCCATCCCTACACCGATGCGTGCGCCCCGATAGTCACGTTTACGAGCCGCTCGTAAAAATACAGTCTAATTTACGGTCTTATTAATAGTGAGACTTTAAGTGATTTTCATAATATTTATAATTTTATTGTGTTTACGACTCCGTTTTAACGTTGCGGAAGTATGGTGGGTTAGTAAGGACACAGTAGAGATTTTGTATGTTGATGATTCTCATAAGCATTTTTTAGTTTAACCGATTTTCAGATTCAAATTCTATCTTAAAAAGTATCCACGTAATTCCTGACTAAAATATTAAAGCGTACAACTCACGCTGACGCGGTGGGAGCTAACTCTTCCGGCCTCTACCAATTAATCTACAAAGTTGGATCTCCAAGTAATTACCTAACCACTGAAATATGTGTTTTGTTTTTTATCTCTGCGATCGTGAAAGGCACCACTGCTGGGTAATGTGGGGTCCCACTTTTAGCGATATATCATCAGGGATCGGATAAACGGATAGATGATACATACCTATACTTTGGCAGCGGCGTTGAAGGATATGAAGGCATATAGACTAAAATGCAATTATTGAGTCAAATAAGTAATCCAAAAACATAATATGAACACTTTCAGGAACCCGCTAGGCGCGCTCTCTGCTGGTAGGCGCTTGCCTCTAAAAACGGTCACATGCAATCGGCTATGAGCGCAGCGCTACGACAACATTGGCACAGAATGTGTTAAGAAGTTGCAACTTTTTCCCGTTTGTTGTTGCCCGGCCTTCAACCGCGAAAAAATACACAACTTTTAGCTTCACGAGCGCTCCGTTTTCAATAAAACTTTAAGAGTCCGCAGTAAGCTCGATTCTCCATACAAACGTAGTTACGCTCTCATTTTAAAACTACGTCTTGGATTGCGACGAAACTTTGCATGTACAATGACATGAGGTATATCTATGTCTGTAATTAGTTTATGTAGCTTCAGATACCATAGTATAACAATTACAGCGCATTTAAGTTTTTCATACAAAACTTGTTTTTGCTGTATTTCGTTTGTTTTGTAAACTGCAACCATATAAACGAATTACAGACATAGATATACCTCATGTCATTGTATATGCAAAGTTTCGTTACAATCCAAGACGTAGTTTTAAAATGAGAGCGTAACTACGTTTGTATGGGAAGGTGAAATTCGGCCGAGCTTACTGCGGACTCTTAATCCGATAACGCGCCCGAATGCTACTAAAACGGCATATACTTTTGTAAACAATGTATCACATCACATACTACGTTTGCGAATTCAATTGATTAAGATTCGTATTGACGGAATGTTATACAGCTATCGTAAGGAGGCACAATATTGTAGAACGATTGATTTATCTATTATATTATTTTGAAGACGTAACATTAAGTTTGTGAGTATGTAGCCTAATACTAAGTGGACCCTGACTGGTCGATTGTGAACCATTTTGTACCGTACATCAGGTAGATCACAATGTCATTTTTTGTTTGGAAAAATGATTGGTGACTTGTCCTAACGTAAGCTCAAAGAGTTACGTAATCACCCCTCCGTATTACAATACAATCTCACCATAAAACAACCTAACCTGTTAAATCCGTTGTAAACCTAAATAAATATTGTTGTCGCTCACAACTCATAATAGTGCGCCATTACTATTTACCATCAATTGATTACAATGACAACACACAAAAGGGATACGTTCCATAATTATGGGAAGTACCACGTACCCCTTTCTCATAATAACACACTGCCTTCTTTAATTATCACTTATCAGTTACAACACCGCTCACCAATACAAGCTAATTTCGTTCTTACTTTCTTAGTACTAAACGATATATTCACCTGAGAGGATTTGGCGCCTTCCTTTGTAATGCACCAAGAATAAATATATTATCACAAATTCATTTCCAGCGAGTCAAGCCATTTCAAACTCACCCTTGTCTGTCTTAAAGTTCATATTCTATTGAAATTCGCCAAGGAATAAACAAACTTTGACAACCCAATATAGACAACGTTTAAGGCGCATAACAATACTGGAGTTCATTGTAGCTGTTACTTGCGATTTCGGCAGGGGAATCTCGACTTAACACGGCTTAGTTAAAGGTGTATATTCTATTGAAAAGGATATTCAACCATGGCTTGCACTCCATTTTTCTTGAACACGACGATCCTTTGCACCTGGCCGTGTGGCGTGCTTATTGTGTGTATCACGTCCTGTAACAAAGAAAATCGTGTTGTTAATAACAATATGAGCTCGTGATATATGAAGATCTTTCAAAGGACCCTCTTCCAATTCGAGTAGGCCAAGAGGCGCCACGTGGGAATAACTAAATAATAATTATACTCCAATACAGTCGTCCACGCCGTAAGGCGCGGGTCATTGATAGCAAGAATTGCTCAAATTATAATGGGCCGTGTTATTGTTATTTCTTTTTAATAGAAGACACTCTTTTTATAACAAGGGACCAGATAAAACCACATTAGTTTAAAAAGCCGAATCCAGCGTAGGTACTTTTTGCAGTGTAGATACACGTCTATAGATGTTAACCTTTTTGGTAGCTTGTGTGTCAGGCTTTGACTCCGAATAGAACCATACTAAGTTAGCTTTTACTACATCAAAGTTACTTTTTGTACCTATACCAATATACCTACTTATGTTGTGGTTTGCTAAATAAGAGTACAAGATAGAAGATATTAATTCATAAAAGGCAAGTCAGTCAATACATATGTACTACCATAATAAGTAGTATTATCAATGAATTATATCGTATGTAAATAAGATCGCGTACAGATGTCCGAACCTTAAAGGAGATTTAAATTTAATCGTTTTAGTTACTAATTTGTGAAACTACGGTAGCCTAGTGGTCCAGGCATGCGGCTATCAAGCGGCGGTCGTGGGTTCGAATCCCGGCTCGTACCAATGAGTTTTTCGGAACTGATGTACTGAATATTTATCGATTTAAACTTTCACGATTCTCACACATTATTTATACTAAATGAGACTGTCCCGTGACCATGGATGTTGCGACACACCCGAAACGTCGGGAGACCTCAGTGAGGTAAATAAACAAGTTAAATATACGCGATTTAGTCCCGTTTAGTATAAATAATGAATATTTATCGTCAGCTTTTAGTTGAAGGAAAACATCGCGAGGAAACCGGTCTAATCCCAATAAGGCCTAGTTTTCCCGCTGGGATGGAAGGTCAGATGTCAATCGTTTTTATATAACTAGTGCCTACGCCAAATCTTGGGCTTAGGTGTCAAAGCGGACTCCGGGGTCCTTTAGGGCACAACCTGGAATAACGCTAGCAGGATGGTGAGTTATTAATTTGTGAAATATAGAGTGAAGGTGTAGTGTGCGTATCTTTACGCACCTACTGGTGTTAACCTTTGTAGTAGCTGGAGTAGTACGCTGTCAGCTGTCAGGTTTTGACTCCGAATACAACCTTTATCACAAACAGAGTTTTATTTCCTACTAGCTGATGCCCACGGCTTCGCCCGCGTGGTTATAGGAAAATGTAACATATTAAATTTTCCCGTGGGAATTAGATGTTTCCCCGCTGGAAAAAGTAGCCTATGTCACTCTCCAGCCTCTAAACTATCTCCATACAAAAAATCACATTAATACGACGCTCCGTTTGCGGCGTGAAAGAAGGACAAACAAACACACACTTTCGCATTTATAATATTAGCCCTACTCGTGCATCCCACTTTTCATGACATTTTATTTTCTAAGCGGGGGCTTAAATGTTTGCAATTTTATCACTTATCGATAAGACGTCCATCACGTTCTGACAAGTAAACGAGTGCGAGAGTGACGGATGTCTTATCCACAACGATAAGTGATACAATGGCAACCATATTAGTCCCTCGTGCGTACGCTGGTGAAATTGAATTCCTCCCGAGCACCTTGAAACCCCTTTAATACAGGCCCAAAACAGAGCCCCGGCAGTAATTTTCGATCACACTTACTCAACCGCGAGACGTTTCGTAGGGGGAGTAACTGTAACAAGGAAAATTAGCCCAACTGCGCGTAAACTAGTCGGCCGACTCGAACCGGCTAGTCAGCTACAGACGTTCTGAATATGCAGATTGTTCCGCTAACTCGGTTACCGGCGGCTTTCAATGACAAATTCATTTGTAATGTTTCTTACAAATGTTATTTCATTGTTCCTTATTGTTTGTTACAGTCAAGAGTAAAACTGACGATGACGCACCGTGTGGTGCGAGCGGTTAGAGAATATTGGCAAGTGAAGATCTGTGATCTCACAATCAGCCTACTCTTCAAAACTTGCACATTCGCAAAGTGCAATGGCAAGCAGCCATTTGAACGTCTTTGTAACGTCAGATAATCTTATCGTCTCTCGGTCACTGAGGGTCGTGACTACCACGAACGTCTTGCACCACCTCCTTCTAAGCATTTTGCGTCATCCGCAGGCAAGCCTGAGCGCTGGTTCCTGCTGACGCTTTTACGGAGTCTATCCACCGGATAGGCGCTCTTCCTTTCTCTAGACTGTCCTACTGTCTAGCCACGTGTCCGACAAATCGAAGTGCGCGTTGAGTACATAATGAATTAAAATGAATACTATGAATCACAATGTTTAGAAAGAGGCCAAACAATTTTGACTAATCACCGTAAAACACTGAGCCGATTTGTTCAACCAGAAGGATGCTTGCCATTCGTAAATCATAACCAATCGCTACTATAACTTGTCAAGTTAGTACCGATCACAACAAGTTAAAGTTGCTAACTCGTGCCCGTGGACTCGGCAACTGCGTCGAACAGTTAGCTCAATAGTGCATACACCCTTCCGGCGCAAAGTTTCGCTTTGAATATTCTGATTGTTTCGAAGTCTTGCTAATCGTGTCAGTGAAATCTAGTCGCAATGGGATACCTTTATATTGAATACATTTTAGTAATAGACAGTCGAATAATATCGAGCCATGACTTTAACAGTGGGCCCTTTGCATAACATCTTGAAACGTTTATTACTAGTACTAGCGGAGACCTCTTTTCGACTTTTTTTGTAAGAACGATACTTCCGGTTGTATTATAAGTTGTCAATGTCGTGGCTCGACGTCTCATTCAAATAACGTCTTAGTTTTATGAATTTCAAAATCTATAGCAGACTTAAACGAAAATTGATATTTATATAGTATTGTTGTATCTTATCACTTAGTGGCAACTACTGCACAGGGTGGCCCATTTTCATTGTCCTTGACTTTATGTATGCTTAGTTGTGTATTCTTATACTATTTATTACGTTTTTCTTACCTTTCCTTTTTGGTTTTATTAATATTATGTTTTATGAACCTCCAGGTCTGTTTGTATAACCTCTCAGTTATTGTACATTGTGTACAACATATGTAACAAGTTTATTATGACTGTTTGTTTCAAAATTTTTTTTTTTTTTAAAACCGAGTATTTTCGTAATGTTTATCTATTGCTATTGAAACAAGTAGCTTTTATGTTCTTGTCACTATGATAATCAGGGGTCCATCTGAAAAATTAAAACTTGTATGTAAATTGGTCACGAAAAAAGCGGCAGATGCCTCATGCTACCTACACCATACACACCATATAACTTTATGATTGAAGAAAAACCGTTTTTTTTATAAGTCAAATCATGTGTGAGTTTTGGGACACAATATATTATTTTTGCATTGTAAAATGTCCATACAAAACAAATAATGTTCACTCCGTCATTTCTTCTCCCATCCTTGCCGAGGCGCAAATATTCAATATAGTTCGGACGCGATATCGCTCCAACGGCAACCAATGTGTTAGTTAAGATTAGTATCAAAATCAAGAGCCGTTTATTAATAGGTACGATTCCCAAAATATGCATTCCCTGGGTTATTTATTTTATTAATAAATGAGTATAAATGAATTTATGCAAACGGTTCAGAGGCTAGGAGCAAAGGGGTAACTATGTAGCTGTTTATACGAGGTTAGGACAGACTCAATCTACGGATTGCACCATCCCATATTGCCCGCTACGATTGCACTGCGGGTCATCAATACAAAGACTACCGAAAGTGAGTTATTGGACGACTTCAGTTCAAGTTCTTCAGTTACGTTCGCTATTATATGTTGCCTGGATTCTTGCAAACCGTGTAAGAGACACGTTTGTCTTCGCGCTCGGGGAAACGAGGTGCAACACTTTTCAGGAAATGCTTTTTTAGGCCAATATCGAAAAATGACATACAGACAAACACTAAATTAAATAATAAATATTGATATATTTTCTCGAATCGAAATATAAAAATGTAGTGAAATGGACAAGAAAACAACGCAAGAGGTTAAATAATCACAAAGTTATGTGTCCAAATTTTAAGACGGGATATGTTCTGTCCCTTTTCCACAAAACGCACCTTCATATAAAACGAGTGTCATTTACTATGACGCTTGCAAATTGTGACGTCACTAACTGCGAGCGTTTTCTCTCTCTAACAAGCAATATTAAAACGGTTGTAGCTACGTAATTCTTTGAGATATTTGACTGGGATTTTCGTCACTAGGCATATTTTTTTGCCTTCTTTCTTTTGGAGTAATAATAATTTTCGAGTCTACACCCTTACCCGTATTAGTGAAGTTTTACATATTTCGTTATTTGCTTCTATGACATTATGGATGACATAAGATACTGTTATTTTAATATTGATTGTTTGGTTTGGTACGTATTGTTTGAGTTGGCTTTATATTTTTCCAAGCAGTCAAATTAGTTGTGTTTTTTTGATCCCACAACAGTGAAAATTTATTTGATTTGATTTTGATTTTG
Source organism: Epinotia bilunana (assembly GCA_947049275.1). Classification (NCBI taxonomy): domain Eukaryota; kingdom Metazoa; phylum Arthropoda; class Insecta; order Lepidoptera; family Tortricidae; genus Epinotia; species Epinotia bilunana. The sequence goes on from OX346274.1 coordinate 4,945,607, forward strand.
ATATTTGAGATTATTTAATGTGACCGACTTTTAATAAAAAAACTGTTGAAATGAAATTTGAATCTTTTACCTTGGACGGTAGAATTGCTTTTTGAATGGACTACTTTTATGCAATTTGGTCAAAGTACATTTTATAATCTCAGCTATACCTCACAACATCCTTAAGAGATAACCCATCAAATTGAGTTTAGAAATAGTCACAAAACGTATGTACAAATACCCACAAGCTCCAAAAATAAGTAAAATGGCGCCCAGTCACAAACTGTCCCAAGACAACTTTTCCAATCGCCGAACGCTGGCACAAAATTCTTTTTATTCACTCAACCTGCAACGCAACGAGATTGCACCCTTTTCGGCTCCATTCGGTCCAATTCGGTTTCATTCCGCCCCTTTCGGCCTCATTCGAGCCCATCTGGCTCAACTGCTCTCGGCTTCAAACAATGACTACGGGCGAAAAAATTAATTCGTTTGAAGCGAATTTCCACTTTATACACGGAACATTAAGGTAAAATTTCATGAGCAAATTGGAATCTGTTTTATTTGGAGAGTTGTAGATACTTGGCAGCGTAGAATATTAGTAATTAAACTAGAGTTTTGTTAGAAAATAAATCTAATATGTAAAGTTCATTATTTAATTATATACGAAGACAGTAAATTTTCACTATTTCTAAATAATACTGAAGTACAAAATGCGTACTTTATTCAATTGTTTAATACCGAAACATTTAAGTAGTTATGATTATGAATTATACAAAGATATGCAAAAGTCAATTAGGCAGTTAACGGGTACCTATTTTACAAACTTTTTTTACTTTACTTTTAACTTGCAATGTATGTAACTATGTTTGTTCGGGTGGATCTTGTCACAATTCGTTTACTTAAGCTAATAGAAACAGTAAGACAATGTAAAGTGAAGATATAATTTGACACTATTACATCCTACCTTCATTAACTCGGAAAGCATAATCCAATTAAAGCAACCAACCTCATATATTCACTCGAGCGGAAATAAAGCAAAACCCAATAAAACCGTGCAATGTCAGAACCAAACGCCCGCTCAAGTGCACGCCAGTGTACGATAGGATTCCAATTCCAACAAGTGGCTCGGCGATATTTCCGTGCAAATGTACACTGCGTGGTGTGAAAAGTGTACGCTTTTTATTAAAACAGCGGTCATGGAATTGTACAATAGTTTGATGTAAAATATTGAACCGCAAATGAACATATGGATGTTTCAATCTACTTAACATATCGAACGTCTCTCGGAGTAGGTAAGAGATATTAGAAAATCATGTAACTAAATCAAATTGAGACTTTTCTCTCGTAAAATTTCAAGTTTTTGTATTCGAAAAAATATAAATAAATAAATATTAGGAGACAATCTTACGCAAATGGGCCTAGTCCCAAACTAAGCAAAGCTTGTACTAGATGACGATAAACATACTATTCTACGAGTAGATAAATAAATAATAATATAGATAGAAAACAACCATGACTCAGGAACAAATATTTACACAAATAAATGCCCTTACCGGGATTCGAACCCAGGACCTCTTGCTTCGTAGGCAGGGTCACTACTAACTAGGCTAAAGCGGTCCTTCTTACTTATCTAATTCATATTTCAGCATCTTTAACTTAAACAATTTTAAAACTCCGAAAAAGTATCGCGGATTGAGAAAAATTGTTCATTTTATATGAATACCGATATACCTACGTCACTGTTTCGAACAGAAAAAAATACAAGTCGCGTTCATAACTAATATTCCATAGGATTTACGGTGGCCATACAAGGTGTAACAAAAATGGGGTATGAACCGATCAAGGGCTTAACAGGTATCGTGTTCTGATAAGAAAAAAAAGAAAAAAAAAAGATTTTTTGACGCGATTTTTTTTTACTTTAGTTTGGAGCGTTGGCCGACTGGGGCGACAAGCTCCATAGAAATGTAAAAAAAACATCGCGTCAAAAAAGATTTTTTTCTGTTTTTTCTTATTAGACCACGATACCTGTTAAGCCCTTGATCGGTTCATACCCCATTTTTGTTAAACCTTGTATAAGGATCAGTCATTAAAGCATGGCAAATTGCCCTGAAGTACTGTTTTTAATTTGAAAATAGTAAACATTTTTCTCAAACTGATTTTGCTCATAAATTGATGAACCGCTATTATACACATTTCTCTGTCCCCAACTGCAGTTAGCGACACCTCACCTAAATGCATGTCATTTGAATCTGTGCATATGTGGCTTATTGAAGTGACACACACACATATATATATATATATATATATATATATATATATATATATATATGCACGCTCATTATAGAGGCACACATTGCACTGTACTACATGCATATATTGTATGTGAGAAGGTGTTCTAACACGTCCTATTAGCCCTAGAAATAGAGTCATGGCAGATATGAATGCAAGTCCGAAACCATCATAATTCCGAAGTTTCTAAACTACGAACGCCATTTTCCGCTAAACGAAAATTAGGACGCAGATGATTTTTAGGAATATATAAATAAGTTAGGTTAGGCTAGTATTATATCCTAAGCTACGGTAGCCTAGGGGTTCAGGCATGCGGCGGTCGTGTGTTCGAATCCCGGCTCGTACCAATGAGTTTTTCGGAACTTAGGCAAAGGCGTTGAAGGCAAACATCGTGAGGAAACCGGTCTAATCGCAATAAGGTCTAGAGTTCCCCATGGATTGGAAGGTCACATGGCAGTCGCTCACGTAAAACTAGTGCCAATGCCAAATCATGGGATTATAGGTGTAAGTAATTTTTCGTTACCTTTGTGACCTTAATCAATAAACCATACTTGAGATTATTTGAGTTGGCCGAATTGCTTTAAACTAGTCCAGTCAAAAAACAACTATCACCCAAGGCAGAAGATTCAAATTCCAATGACAGTTTTATAAAAAGTCGGACACATTAAGTAAATAATTTAAACCATATTTCTATCAGACGAAGTGCCTAATATGTGCAATTGATAACCGAGGTAACTCCGTTGAATTAAGATCATAATATTCATAATAAAACCCATTCCGGTTTAGCTATGGGGAAATGATCTGCCATTACATTTGAATTGGAATTTTTCTAATATCTAGTCGAATGAATTGCCTACTGTTAGGCACTGGTCCCACCGCCGGCTAGTAAGCTAGAAAAGTTGGGCGAGTAACGTTTCATTGCGTGCTGACCAGGCACAGTGTGATCAATCGACCTTTACAGATCCGCAATGTAATGCTACTCGCCCAACTTTTCTAGCTTACTAGCCGGCGGTGGGACCAGTGCCTTAAAGAGACAAAAAGGCGGCGAAGCGTCAACTACGGTCTCTTAAGTTAGTATATAAATATTGTCTACATCCACCACATAAACTTCACATTGCAACATTATACGTAAAATAATGTATACATTTTCATTTTCCATTATAACATTTTCTTTCCCCGAATAACCTTAAGCCTTACAAAGAGATGATAGTATAATAAGGTTACATTACCCGTCCTTGTGCACTAAATAGATACCAAACCTAAGCACATCAAAAGTCGGTAATCCATTGTGAGCTGGCTTAATAAAAGATTGTATATTGGTGGGAATTTCGTGTGAGTTGATACCTTCTTTATTTGAAGTCGGGTTGCACTGAACAGGCTTTGCGCTAGTGTGGGGTAATCTGAGGCAAACATTTCGCATTGTAATTTTATTTTTTTGTCTAGTGCGCTCTTTGTATCCCATTAGCACGTGAGGACGCGAACAAACACATCCATACTTAATGTTATAAATGCGAAAGTGTCCCTGTCTGTTACCTCTTCACGCTTAAACCGCGGTAAAGGAGGACGTACGCTTCTACGCCACTGACTTGGTCTATAAAAAAACAAATATTTATCCATACCGGGATCAGAACCCAGGACCGCGAGCTTCGAAGGTCTCTACCTTCGAAGCTCGCGGTCCTGGGTCTAATTTGGTTGTCGACAACGGGTTTAGCCTAGTGACTCTTCACTAGGCTAAACCCGTGGTCGACAACCAAATTAGAATGCGAAATTTACGTGTCAAATTACATCTCAGCTTTGTGCTGCATTGTGCATGTTAAGAATATAAGAAGATTGCGGTCTGTTTGAACGAACTAAGGTACTCGTACGGTTTAGTTTGCACCAGACATTTATTTCAGGGATTCCAAGGACGACGCGGAGGAACGAGAGTTAAGCGGAAAATATGACATTACCTACTGCCCATTTCTGTAAAATAATTGATCCCTATCAGGCCGGGGAAACAAGACCCAGTAACGTAAAACGAAGTATAATGTTTGTGTTTTGTCAATCAACACATTCACTGCCAAGAATCGCTACGGGGTCGTAGCTGATCCCGTCGTTTCCCGCTAAGTACGGAAAGCGACTACAGCCTACGCACCCGCTAGATGGCTTCCTGGCAGTGAAAGTGTTAAAATTTTACTTACCTTCCATTAAACCATTTTGTTTTTTCTATAGGAACCCGGGACTCAGGAGGATATTAATTAAACAATCATGAATTATTGCATTGCATCCAAGTTATATTCGGACGACTTAAGGACGTTTCACACCGCCTGATTTGAATAAACCGATCCCTAGAGAGCGAATTAAACGCGAAACGCGACAAATATAACTGGTTCATTAATTACCCACATAAATTACCTTTTTGTTTTATGCGAGTATTTTAGACGGAAAAGTACCGGAACAGGGATAAATAAACATCAGGGATATATATATATATATATATATATATATATATATATATATATATATATATATAAGATACGGGTTCGGTAAGAAGTATTAGATACTCAGTGGTACTGATCACGGGGGCCTTATTCTTACGGTTTTATTTAACTTAATGAAAGTCTGTCAAATGTGCTCTGTTCCTTTTTTACAAAAAATTACAAAATTACAGATAGATAAGAGCATTTTTACAGCATTTAAATTAAAATAGAATTAGCGGACGTTTACAATTATTATACAAACCGCCAGCGTAGGCTACAGTGTCAGCTTAGCGTTAGGCAGGCTGTATGCTTGTTTGCCATCACCGTAGTATAATAGCATCAATAATAAAATCTCATTGTTTTGCTTCTTTCTTGCAACCTCAAAAAGACAAACGATTTTTAAGGCCATTTTACCAAAATTTTATGAATGTTTATGAGTGAGTATTAAATGATTTATAATATCCCCAGGTACTTGGTAACAATACCAGGTATAAATACTCCCCTCGACAACAGCTAGGGAAATAAATAAAAAATAGCAATCAAAGTGATTTATGCCGTCTGCGCTGGGTGCAGCGATGCTTCTAAAAAGGCGTAACTCTTCATCAACTGAAGTTCAACTTATGCCTTTTTTTAAAGTAACAGGACGCTAGTCACGGTAATTATAATAGGGTGAAACTGTGTATTCGTTGGAATTAACGTACGCCTTTTTGAAAGTAACGCGACGCGCTTCTGCTCATTTGCTTTTTACTGCTTATACAAATAGACTCAATTATCACAGGAGTTTTATTGATATTTAACTGACTTTTAGAAAGTTCGCCGTAGTCATATGCGTTTGCGAGATCGTTTCAAGTGAGCCTGAGTTTATGATATATGTAATTACTAGTTCCAGAATACAGTTAAGTAAGTAGACAGTATTCCGGATTTAGGAAGACGAATATTTTTAGATTTTTATGATTGTAATATTGATTATTCTTTAGTTGGCATATGCATTGGCCAATTAATATACTAGGGTACTGTATACAAAACGAGGAGGCAGAAAGTCGGGAACCAAATCTCGGCCGGAATCTATTAAATTATGTCCTAATAAATTGTACCTACCCTTATTTTATAACAATAAAAAAAAGTTGAATGTATAATCTCTATACCGTGCAATACGCAACATACTTACTAAATATTTCCACGGATTTTCATATCATAGATAAAATGTGTCTTATCTTATAAATATCTCACATATTAGAAACATCTCATTACTTTTTCGTATAATGCCAAACGTAAACAACCCTAACACGACACTAATTACTTTAAAAGCCGATTCGTTGACTATGTTAACAGTTTTTGATGGGTCTATATCGGGTGGCATAAAATTGTTGGTCCTATTATTTTGTCGCATACCAACTTCATGCCTAATAACGTATGGCATAAACATTGTTGTGCATATTTTTTATTTGCCGAAATTGTTGTTCCTAATATGTATTGTGCAAAATATTTATTGTCCGAATGTTTATTGTGTCGAAGTTTTATCTAATTAATCTAAATGCAGGTTGGATCTGGTCAGAATTGCCTATTACTTTAAATTACTTATGACCCGCCCTCATGTCGACGGAGCCCTGCTTCGCGGGGCCCCTATTTCTGCTCTGAGGGACAAAAGGCAATTAACGAAACTATCTAATTGATCTAAATGAAGGTTGGTAAATAAATGCAAAATGCAAAATGTAAGTAGGTATACCTATATTAGATATACTTTCATAGTATATTAGGTAGTAAAAAAGAGTTCGGTTCTGGCGCTCACTCGGCTCGCGCGCTCTAGGGTCGCAGTTCAACCTAACACTCCTCCTCGCTTAGCGTCGTCGTACCTACACCGACCTACTAGGGTTTACCAAAAGATATTCGATTAGTATAAAATTTAGGAAAAAATCGTATAGGTGGTGTAATTTTAGCTAATTTAATAATATGCAAAATAATAACTATGACAATGAAAATTAGGACTATTACTTTTTAGGTAATTCGATATTCGAGTAATCAATATTAGGATAAACATACTTTAGGACTTTTAAATGTGTATGCGCAAAAATGAATAGGCTAAATAAGTAGTATGCCACTCAACATTATGCCAAACATTCTCGGCCAAAATTTTTTAGGACGATCAATTTTATGCGATACGACAGGCACCCGTTTTTGATCAGCTGTCCATAGTTGAACTTTTTACAAAAAAATGACACTTTGATAACAAGCTTTCATTATCGAAATTGAATTCGTTCCACTACGGCGCGAACGTCACCCGTATATTTTGTATGGCTAATATTCGTAACGAAGCTCGTAGTACAACGAATTAAATTTCACAATTAAGTTTTTAACGTGTAATTTTTTTGAAAAAAGTTCAGTCCCAGTCAACATCGTGAAACAGTGAAAAGAATAAAAAGTTGATGTCCCATAGCACGCGGCACGAGTATTTGTCAGCGTCCGAGAAAAGATCAAAGGGGACGTGTTTACCGCACAGGAATGCGGGAAAATGAACTTGGTAGAACTAACCTAGTAATAGCTAATAATTAGTACGTTAGGCATGGTGCAGTCAGTGCAGTCACAAGCATTAAGGCGATGCCTTGATTTGAGTCGAACACGCCCCCTAGACAGAGACACGCTGATGCCTTCCGCGTACGAGGAAAAGAGATGTAGAACTCTTCGGGAATGGCTTTTTTGGACAAATTTCGATAAATATCTAACTTAGAGACGTTTTATTTAAATTTTATAAAGTGAGATTTTAGATGAGATAAAATACTATAGTATTAACTTGATTGTGTCGTAAAATAATGTATCGTTTGAGTAGGCTGAGTAAAAAAAAGAAAATACAGACCCAACTTTGGAATTTTTTTCTATCGAGGAAATTGTAAGCAATCATGTATCGATAAAATCAGATAAACAATAATATAGTCAAGAACCATATATCTGAAAATCAGACCTTTTTGTTTCTTAATCTAGTCAGAATGGAGTTTCAAAGCACAGCCTTAATACACCATGGGCCCGAACGACCCGGCAGACTTTAACCACCGATTTCTGTGCTTACTTATTAGATAGCAAAAGTTTTCAAATTATTAATTTATTTTCTTTAATTCACGCGTCCCCGCCCGTGTGGTGCCGGGTTAGAATATCACCACCCCCTTTCTACTCGCGGGTGTCGTAAAAGTCGACTAAGGGAGTAGGGTTGAAGTGTGTTGCGGGCGATGGGCTAGCAACCTATCACTACAATATCACATTCTATCGATCTTTTTTATACCCACATTTATGCTAAAAGTGGCGCTGGAACATAAGTTTCATGTGCTCTGCCTACCCCTTTTGGGAATAAAGGCGTGAATAACTCACGCGTTGTAAACTTTTGGTTATTTCAACGGACGATGACATCATCAAACAGACAAACGAGTGTAATGTACCTATTACGAGTAAACAGTTCACACCTGCTAATTATCATATCAATACCCAATTAATACAATAGATAACAGCAAAGTTCGCAACACGCGACCGACTACACGTATCTACATCGTTTTACTCGTACAATATAACCGATAATTTCGAACTCTCTACCACGCGGCGCCGTGGCTTAGTTGGTTAAAGCGCCTGTCTAGTAAACAGGAGATCACGAGTTCGAATCTCGTCGGGGCCTGATGTGGAGCTTTATTTTTGTAGTTTTCTTGTGATATGCATTGTATTGTTACACATACAAATTGCCTGTTATGTTAAGAATATAGGAAGATTGCGGTCTGTTTGAACGAACTAAGGTACACTGGTTTACTTTGCAACAGACATTTATTTCAAGGATTCCAAGGACGACGCGGACGAACGAGAATTAAGCGGAAAATATGACATTACCTACTGCCCATTTCTGTAAAATAATGGAACCCTTTCAGACCGGGGAAACGAGACCATGTTACGTAAAACGAAGTATAATGTTTTTGTTTTGACAATTAACACATACACTGAACATCTCATTCTATGTATTTAAGCACCATAAATTACATTGGAATAATTCAAATTCAAAATTCTTTATTCAACAAAAACACGTAAATAATGAACAAAGGGATGGAGCCTCCCTGTAAGCAAAAAAATGCTTGTGTTGGGAGACACCGCTCTTCCTTACATAGGTAACTTGAGGTAAATACAGTAACATTTTGGTATCTATTGCATTGTTATTTACAAGTATAAATCTTAAGACAATTAAACCATACAGTCTATATAAACTGTTCAACATCTCATTGCTTTTCCGTATAATGCCAAACGTAAACAACCCTAACACAACTTTTTACAAAAAAACCGGCCAAGTGCGTGTCGGGCCACGCGCAGTGTAGGGTTACGTAGTTGCCTGTCTGGCTTAGTTACATCGATGTACGGTGCGGTGGCGTCAGCCGAATTTGTACGAAAATTGGCCTTTCCAAGTACACATTAAGTTGGTCGCCTATTACTCGGTAACTACTTATGCCTAATTGTTCGTGATAGTTTTCCTTTTAAATTCATTATATGTACTACTACCACGAATTTTTCACATCCCCAGTAGTAGCCATTTAGCCGGCAGGGGTGGGGGACACATGACTCCAACAAAAATTAGGGCTTTAAAACCCTATATCTCGCAAACGAATTACTAATTTGAAAAATGGTATTGAGAAATATTTTTGAACGAGCTATCCAACGATGGGTTTAACGAGAAAAAAAATACATCCCCGCTTAAGGTGACGTACCCTAAAAAAAATGTTTTCTAGATTTTATTGTACTGTTTTGTCGGCGTGATTGATTTATATACTTATGCCGAATCACAGTTTTCTAGTTGTAATGGTTACTGAGCTAAGCCGAAGACTGATAGACAGACAGACAGACGGCCATGGCGAAACTGGGTTGAAAACGGGTTCCTTCTTGACTACGGAACCCTAAAAATTACACTTTGTGGCGCGAACGTTACCCGTATATTTTGTATGGGTGATATTTGTGACGAAGCTCGTAGTGCAACGAATGCAATTTCACAAATAAAAGTTTCAAACGTGTCATTTTTTTGAAAAAAGTTCAGTCCCAGTCCCAACATCGTGAACAGTGAAAAGAAAAAAAAAGTGAATTTCCCATAGCACGCGTATTTGTCAGCGTCCGAGAAAAGATCAAAAGGGACGTGTTTACACAGGAATGCGGGAAACTAAACTTGGCAGAATTAACCTAGTTATAGCTAATAATTAGTACGTTAGGCATGGTACAGTCAGTGTAGTCACTAGCATTAATACACCATGGGCCCGAACGAACCGACAGACTTAAACCACCGATTTCTGCGCTTACTTACTAGATAGCAAAAGTTTTCAAATTATTCATTTATTTTATATAATTCACGCGTTGCAACATGTCACCGTAAAATAACCCATTAAACTGTCATACGTCACTCGCTGCCAATTGCCTTACGTCAGCTCGCCTTCAGAGGTTTTTTACGCGAAAAATAAATTAATTAATTGAATAAATATGATCTGAAAAATAATGATTTTTAAATGTCATAATCGGACCGATGTTGATATAACATTATTTGCGTCAGGAATTGATTATTAAAATTGTTCGGACCACTCGCTCCCACGGTGTATATACCATAATAAAGCGCGCATAAATATTTAATACTACTCTTCTTCTAGGGCCGTTTGGACGTGTCAGAATATTGATGCTGGTAACTATACTTTAATGCACAAATAAGTAATTATCGCTATACAAGCCTACTTATTTTGTGCATCGCATCATAGTACCTACAGACTAGTGCAGGTATATTTTTGTTCGTGGCTTCTAATCATAATTTCACGCGTTCGCTTGCTGTCATTCGCGCCGAGAGTAAAGTGTCACAATCAGCACACAACACATTTTGAAATGGGATACAGGTCTACAATAAATACGTTTCTAAACATTCGTCTACATTGAGGACACGTATAAATACCTCACCTCTTCTTAAATTAACCGTGTCTATCCATACATTTTATATCTGGTTTTAATATTAATTGAAGTTATCAGCGGGCGTAGCACGGTTGCCATTTTTTACAAGCTTTATATTAACTTGACTTGTAAGTAAGTTGTCCGTCAAATCTTGCAAATTAAATTTGACCCACTTCCCGGTGACCGATTGAGCTGAAATTTTCGGTATAACTATAGTTTGGATGACAATTCAATATTATGGTACCATCGAGCTGATCTGATGATAGAGACAGAAGGTGGCCATAGGAACTCCTTAATAAAACCACATAACCCCATCGAGTTTGGGCTCGTTAGAATCGTCTCAATGAGCAGTTGATGATGGTATACAGAAAAGTACAGTCGGCAATAAAAGCTTGTACCAATTTTTTTTGACAGAAACTTATATCACTTATCGTTGTGGATAAGGCATCCGTCACTCTCGCATTCGCATACTTATCAGAGCGTGATGGGCGTCTTTACCACAACGATAAGTGATAAAATGGCAACCATGCTACGCCCACAGACGTTGTTATATGTTGTGTAAATTGTTTACAGATGATGATTGCAGACACTAACTAAAGAGGCCTTATCCGCCACTGCGGTGGGTTTTATTCAGTACCACCCCATCCCGTCCCACAAAAGACACTGAAAACTATCCTTAACCGAATGTAATGTTCACTGACTGTCCATAGTGTCCATGTAAGTATCATTGGTTACTGATAACTTCAATGGACGATGACATCATCAAACTGACAAACGGTGTATGTACCTATTACGAGTAAACAGTTCACAAATGCTAATTATTATATCAATACCCAATTAATACAATAGATAACAGCTAAGTTCGCAACACGCGACCGACTACACGTATCTACATTGTTGTACAATACAACCGATAATTTCAAGCACTCTACCACGCGGCGCCGTGGCTTAGTTGGTTAAAGCGCCTGTCTAGTAAACAGGAGATCACGAGTTCGAATCTCGTCGGGGCCTGATGTTTGGAACTTTCTTTTTGTATTTTTCTTGTGATCCTGCTTCAATAGTATTACAAAAGTAAAGAACACAACTACAATAAACACAACAGTATAAGCAGAGGCAAACAAAATGCAGTCTTACCGCTAAAGCGATCTCTTTCAGACAACTGTTGCGTGGCGGACAGAAAATAAACAATCGGCAGGAATAGCAAAAAAACTACTAGAATACCAAAACATTAAGCATAAATATGTATTTGAAAAGACTGACAATCCATTCCATCCAAATTAATTTAAAAGTCGAGTAAGCGAGTGACTCATGGCAAGATTCTGGAAGTTGGCAGTATTTTTGAAGTGAAAACTTCTTTAGCAGCGCTGTGCACTCTTTGGGATGGGGAAAAATTGTTAAACTCGCCACAGGTGATGTAGGAGCGTAGGAGGTCACGTGACTGTAAGATTGTCAGAGATTCGGGACGAGGCTGGGGGGGGGGGGGGGGGGGGGGACCGATGCCCTAGTACGAGACTGGCTGCGCCATTCGAGTTAGCTAGAAAAAGGGCGCAAACGCCATGCAATCCGCGGCGCTTACCCGTTCGGCCAACACACAATAAGTTCTCATGCGCAAATTTGCAAGTGAAATAGTTTAATTCTGTCAAGTTTTCACTTCTGCCGGCACTCCCGGAGTGCAACCCGGTCTTTTTTTTTTAGGTAGAACCATTACTCCCATTGTATTTACAACTTATTATACAAAGCGGAAGTCCATTTCTAATGCAAGTAGTTGAAAAAAGTTTTTGCTTATGATTTATGATACAGTGACAAGATGTTTTGCAATGGTCTCTCATGAGATGAAACTCTTTCACCTGATGAATTATGAAACTCATTATTGATTCACACGAAGCTGACTTAAACTTCATGCCTGCAACGTTAAACGTCTAAGAAAATGTGTTACTAATATTTTGTCGTGAGTTCGCGTGGCATTTCCTATGAATATAAAAAAGTTAAAAATATCGTTTTTACACCTTTCCATCGGAAAAGTAAGTTTTGCTCCATGACGAGAGGGATCAAAATGATACTTTTCTGTTCAAGCTCTACTTTTTTAATTTATTCATTGGCATGTAGCATTTAAACAATGTGCCAATTGGACACAGATCTTAATAAAATAATCGATTGTAATTTCATCGTAATCGATTAAAAACGAATATATTTCAAGTTTTACCTTCAACAACGTTATATGAAAATTTATGAAGTTTTCGTAATATATAAAATTAGTAATAAAAATTAAGAAAATTTGTTAAAACTTGTTAAGTAATTTTAGCAGCCTCTTTTTGAAATTTCTTCATAGTCGGTGTGAAAAATAGTATGTGTCACTCGGGAGCAAAATTATCTTCGTCTCGGGCGTTAACACTTCAATACCTCACTACGCTCAGGATCCTATTGTAGGATCCCTCCCTGCATTCAGGATACAATACACCGCCCTCCCCGTAAATATACTATTTTGCTCCCTTGTGACACAAATAACTATTATTTAGCTTTATCAAATCGTCATGTCCCGCGGGATATTATCGAGTGTTTTGCGGTTAGATGATCGATTCCACTTACAGTATTCCAACGGCGGAGGTTGATAAGTTCATTACGAGGATATTTACCTGTAAAGAAAGACACGTACATTAGTACATATTATTTATTATTATATCAGTACTATAAATCACACTACTGGTATGGGTCTATTCATATATTTCTTAAGATGATTTTAGGGGGGAGGGGGGGGGGGGGTTGGTTCCAAATATGTTTTACTTTACATAGTCAGAAAGTACTAAATGAATAGCCCCTATACAAAACGAATTATTCGTTTGTTTTCGTTTGCAAAATTGCTGCTTGCATTGACGGATCATTCCTAGTCATTGTTCGTGAGCTGGGTATCAAATATGTGATCAAATAATGTACTTAATGCTTTACGAGTACATGTAGATTGTAGGTAATGCTTGAAATAAAAGTTTTTACGCCACACCTGGCCATAATGCGAGTTTTACTGCACGCTGCGCGTACGGTAAAACTCGCATTGTGGCCAGGTGAACACGTAAAATTGTGTACTCACCACGGGCGGTAATTCGTAAAGCCCCAGATCGCATATTTATGGCCTTCACCTTCGGTTCGGGCCACAAACACCTGCGATCTGGGCCATTCACGAATTCACCGCCCTAGGTACGTAATGTACTATTTATTTTATTTTAAATATATGATAACTTCGCACATCTCTAAGAGGCTAGTTATGTAATAAACTATCATTTGCTCTATCAAACCTGTTAAACAATGCAAAATCGACAGATTATAAACTGTCTGCGCATACTAGTAATAATGCTAGCTTTAAGATCACTTTGTAATGTAACTATCACTTTATAATCACACTTTGTAATCAAAATCTGTTCCAAATCAAAATATTCTCCGAAAATGTAATATCGCCACATGATTTATTTATATAACCTTTATTGCACAAAAGAATATCTTATGGTACAACAGGCGGACTTAATGATATAAAGAATTCTCTATCTGTCAACCTTATGGCAAAGCAGATAAAATGTGGGCAGTGCAACTTAATTTAAAACAAACTCTTTAACATGTCTAAAGTTGGGATGGATATAGTAGAATACGATACAATATAATATAATATAATATAATAATTATGAATATATTATTATAGTATCACCGTTTACATTTAATGACATTCAAAATTGTACGTTAAATGTATGGGACATTTAACGCACAATTTTGAATGTCATCTTGTTTGATAAGTGCATTCTTATGTTTGTTTATCAAATACATGTGCCTACGATCATTATAATGATTGAATACTAGCGTTAAACTTAGAATTATATCGCACACACAAACAATTGCATTTAAAATTGAGTCTTACCACAAGTTATTTAGGTTGAATATTGGTACCTACCCATTTGGAGTCGGAGAGTCTTCTGTTTTCTTCTTCGTGACATAAGTAAGAAGTAGCCATACGCATAACTACAATTATGAACTCCAATATATGGTATTACGGTTCAAATTACAACATACTTGGCTGGTTTTTTAATGTTATTTCGATTGTGATGTTGCGGTATGTTGTGACACGCGCGTGACACGTGGATGCGGTTCGTAGTAATTTGTTAGTTTTGTTTTTTTGTTGAGATGTAGGTTGATTTGTGGGAATCCATTTGTGTAACATGGATTATAAAACGTTTTTTTCTATTTTTTTTAGGTTTAGAGTTTTTAATCGCATTAAGTTTTTATATTCATCTATGTCGGTTAGCAAAAATGTATGATACGTTTTGAACGCCTACACTTTCAAATATTAACATTATGGCAAATTACAAGTAAACATCTGAATATTTATTAGTTTTTTTTATTTTATTAATCTAGGTTTGCTTTATTGAGGGCCTGCAATGAAGTACTGGAAGCGACGCCCTTAGCAAATAATATGGCCCCTTTCTCTTGCCTAACGTAGATAATTGGTCGCTTAATACCATGTTAAGTAATAATACAATACGACAAGGATCAGATGCATAATACAGTATAAAAATTACGAGTCATTATAAAATTAAACATTTTCTCTTTTAATAAGCCAGGGGCAGTTCAATTATCATTTTCCGGATAGAAAAAAACGGCCCCCTTGTTACGGAAGTTCGCATATCTGCGTGTCGCCAGATGTTATTTTTAATCAACATTTAATTTAATCATTTCGCCTTCCATAATTTTTTGTTAAATTCCTATGGTTTTAAGATACAGACAATCAAATTTTACACATAAGATTTCATGACGTACACCCGGGCGTATTTCGAAATTATCTAAAACTAGCTTCCGCCCGCGACTTCGTCTGCGTGGACCCGGGATAAAAACTATCCTATATTTGAATCCAGGTTATAAACTATCTTCGTGCAAAATTTCATCTAAATCGGTTGAGCCGTTTAAGCGTGATTGAGTAACAAACATCCAAACGTCTAAACATACAAACTTTCGCATTTATAATATTAGTAGGATATTCAGATATTTTTTTAACGTATGGAATATGGACGTTGAGTTTTATTTCATTAAAATTCTGGCGTATATCTCATACTACTACTGCTATGTAGTACTTATGGCAATAATTTGTGAGGCGATAGTGATAATTAATGACTTTAGTTCGGAGCGTTTCCAACCACCGGAGATTCACCTACCCACATTTTATTTTATCGTACAACGTAAGAATATTGTCAATAGACTTCCAAAAAGAGAGTAATTGAATTCAGAGTAATTTTATCGTAAATATACGTAAATAATTTACTTAAAAAACAAAGTTTTAACCGACTTCAATTTAGTACTCCGCCAAGCCACGAGAACATTTCCACATTTATTTTCCAATTTACCACATGAACTGATTTCCGAGAGCAAATGCGTTGATTATTTGGGAAAAAACCCAATCGCTGTATGTGGTATGTGGCCCGATAATATTAGAGGACTTCCGTCGATTCCACAAGGATCAACTTTGGCACTTCATTAGTTGCTATTTCAACGGAATCTTATCAGAATCTGTGACGTACATTTGTACTTTTAAGTACATAATTGAGGAATTCCATGTCATTTGTGGTCTTCATCATCAATTCCACTCCACCAAATTTATGATTACCGGGTGTAAATACACGTGTTAAAATAGAAAATACTAAAATCACTATACTTTTTCCTCCTCATGGATCCCATCATCCAATTGAATTTTTGAAAAAAATGGGACCCACCTGGAACTACCTACTTACAAACAAAAAAAGAAATTACGAATCGGCTCATCAATGACGGAGTTCTGAGGTAACAAACATTGAAAATAATGATAATAAAAATAAAAATAAAATACAACCGAATTGAGAACCTCCTCCTTTTTTTTGAAGTCGGTTAAAAATATACCCCCTCGTACAGTCACAAGCATCAATATGCCTGTGACAGAAAAGCGCGCGTTAATATCTGACACGACTCTATTTCTAGGGCCGTTTCGACGTGTCAGATATTATTGCCCGCTTTGTTACTGTTATTGCTGATATTAATACTGGTTACTGTATAACGCATATAAATAAGTAATTTAAAGTAAAGGTATAATAATAATAATAATAAATCAGCCTATATACGTCCCACTGCTGGGCACAGGCCTCTCATGGATGAGAGGGACCAGGCAGTAGTCCCCACGCTGGCCCAGTGCGGGTTGGGGACTTCACATACACCTTGGAATTTCTTCGTGGATGTATGCAGGTTTCCTCACGTTGTTTTAACTTCACCGAAAAGCTAACGGTAAATATCAAATGATATTCCGTACACACAGGAAATCTTTTTCGTTCGTCCACCGGCACGATGGGTTGACGACGTAAACAAGACCGCGGGTCATTTCTGGATGAGACTAGCACGAGACCGGGATAAGTGGCGTACTCGAAGAGAGGCTTATACTCAGCAGTAGGCGATTAACGGCTGAAAATGATGATAATGATGATGATGATGATTCCGTACATTAGTTCCGAAAAACACATTGGTACGAGCCGGGATTCGAACCCATGACCGCCGTTTGGCAGCCGCATGCCTGAACCACTAGGCTACCGTATAACTTACGGTAAAGGTAACATATACTAGAGACTAAGAATTAAATGTAAAAAAAACTTGCATTGGTGTATTGAACATTAAAATATATCACATAAATCAAAACCAATATTACACCACCAACATACAGTCAGACCCGGAGTAAACGCTGCCACCAATTCAGTATTCAGTCTGCAGATGAATTCAATCGGAATCCACTTTGTAGCATCGGCGGCGCCCCGCGGGACCGCGCCGAGTGTACCTCGCGATTTCATTACTTTTAATATGTTTCTGGATAGACCTGGAACTTAGGGCGTAGGCATGTATGTCACTTAGGGCGAAATCTCTGATTTTGTGGGACTCATCAACCATACAAAAATAAAAATGTACAAAGTATTATATTTAATCATAAATTTTATTGTTTGTAATTTTAATGGATTCATAAATACTACGCCAAAAAATGGATTGGTTGTTTTAAAAGAAAAAAAAAACAAATGAAGACGAACTGATAACTCATATGTTTTATTGAAGCAGGTTAAAAATAGTGTATTATTAGTGTGCACGATTTTTAAAGAATAGAAAAAAATGTTCGGCACTTATTTTTAGGTATGTGCCGTGCCTACAACCAACAAAAACTTCGGAAATGTGGTATGTATTTATCAGAGTATTGAAACTGTTATGGTCATCAGCGTGCATCTTTTGATCTATACATATATGTATTTAAAAACTTTTAAATAGCAAAATTTTGTGCAAGCGTATCTTATGAGTCTTAGACTTACTTATTTTCACCGTCGTCAACTACCTACCGTATTGTGCACTCTATTCCATCGAAATAGGTAACAAAACGCATGCCTACATACAAACACGGTATAAAACTTATTGACATAAGCGCCGCTAGTTTTACATGGAAATACACTACTTTGTGAGGAGAACAATAAGCGCCAAGTTAATTATTCACTGTTTAATCCGTCGCGGCCCGCCCGGACCCTAATTCTAGTGCTCCGAGTATTAAGTACAGTGACAATAATAAGGCCAGTATTTTAAGTCAGTACAAGATGCCACGTTTCAAGTATAAGAGACCTACCCGAAACAGGCAAACCACGGATTCTTGGTGATAACTTGATAAGATATGATTGAATCAATGATGTAACTTTTTTGTGGTAAAATAATAAATATATGGCTACAAATGGAACTTTGTTCCGTTACAAAGTAAAATTGATGAAGTGTTCGTCTGATATTACGATGAATAATCGATGGACTTAAAATAAAATCTATATTAAAGCAACATAACTATTGGGTATTAAGTGTACGAGTATTTACCAGACGTATGAAAATGATAGTTGGTATCTACACAATCTTTAAGTAGTATCCATACTAATATTATACTAGCGGCTCTGTGAGCTGTAGACCTCGCGGGTTTGTTCTAAGGCATCGAAATCGGAGTTCAAGATACAGTGGACGGAACATAAAATTTGTACCAAGTCAGTAGTCAACGCTGAGGGGTCAGATCTTGTCTTTTTTACGTTTTCAACCCATATCTCCGCCATTTTTCAAAATTTCTAAAAACTGACTCGACCAAAAAAATTCTGTATGCTCACCGAACCTACTCACAAAATTTCTTGAGAATCGGTTAAGAAATGTGAGCTCTAGGCGAGAACAGGGGGAAATCCAAAGATCCGGGCATGAGGAAAAACGATTTTTCGTCCAAGCTGAAGCATAGACGCTTCACTCGCATCGCTCGCTCGGTCGAAAAATGCAAAGTCTGCGAGGTTGTATCTAGAGTTTTAAGTTTGTATGCAGGTGTTATCTCCACAAATACTAATCCAATTTCAAAAACTTATTCACCAATATATAGAATGAACCTTCAGGATAGATATAGGCTATAATTTGATCCCGCGGCTCCGCCTGGGTTATCTGTAATGCGCGGGCGGAACCGCGCGGGCAGCTAGTGTGAAATAATAAGCAACGCACGATGTAAACAGCAGGTCCGAACTAGAGTTCCAACGTCCGTAAGCTACAGTAATCGCTCACTGTTCCTTGGCATCTCGTATAAAAACCGACAGAGCTGCTAGAAAAACGTAATTACCCTTTAAATTAGCACAGTTTAAATATTTACCTCGCAGAGAAAGCTCGCTTGAACTCGAAGATTAATTAGGTATTTACTGGGCAGGGGAAGTGATAAATCTTGCAGTAGTTGCGAGCTGCAGCCGTTGCGAGGTGAATGAAAAAACGGGCAAGCGTGAGTCGGGCGGGGTTTTGGTTCAGTGGTACCCAGGTAAAGCTTGTGTGAACTAGTAGATTAAGTTTAAACGCACTTTGGTGAATAGAAGTTTGAACTAGGTACAGTACGACAGTCTCGGACCGTGATTCTTTACAGGTAATTGTTTATTTATTTATTTACTAGCTTCCGCCCGCGACTTCGTCCGCGTGGACCCGGGATAAAAACTATCCTATATTTTAATCCAGGCTATAAACTATCTTAGTGCAAAATTTCATTCAAATCGGTTCAGCCGTTTAAGCGTGATTGAGTAACAAACATCCAGACATCTAAACTTTCTAATTTATTATAATATTAGTAGGATTGCATATAATTAACACTAACAGCCAAGCCTTATTACGTGCTAATCATCGTTACAATGATTAGTAGCTAAAGTGCATTATTTAATAACAGGTGCAGTGAAATTATTATCATAAGTACATTTAATCTAAATTTAGGACATATTACGGTAGAATTTACTAGCTATTACATAAGAGAGATCGGGGGAGTAAAATAGTTGATTAATGTCATTTAAAGATAAATAAATCGAGGAAATACAATAATTGTTTAAAGTCATAATCAAATAAGTCATAAGTCAGAATAAATAACAACACAATTGCGGATAAAGTCAAAACATACTGATAAAAGTAAAATATAGTCAATTTGTTAGGATTAAGTCGGTCAAACATAGATCTTACTTAGTAATCTAGGCTTTAGCATTTTACAATAAATAATATCCTATAACAAATATGAAACCATAATCACAATTCATAATTAATAACAAATTTATAATATACTAGCTTCCGCCCGCGACTTCGTCCGAGTGGACCCGGGATAAAAACTATCCTATATTTTAATCCAGGCTATAAACTATCTTCGTGCAAAATTTCATTCAAATCGGTTTTGCCGTTTAAGCGTGATTGAGTCACAAACATCCAAACATACAAACATCCAAACATCTAAACTTTCGCATTTATAATATTAGTAGGATTATCATTAGCTGATGATTGATAATCAAGTTGAGGTAGTGGTAACAATTGATCCCAAATAGCGAGAAGATGCGGTCAAGAAACGGTTCTCTGGTGTGAAAAAGACATCGAGTTGGCTGTCACTGCTTAAAATATTGTTTATTAGCATCAGTGCTTGGTGCAGGGGAGAGAAGTCAAGTCCGCGCAGTGGGGACAGCGAAGAGGCCTCGGCTGCGCGCACGCAGCACTGTAGTCGAGAAGGGGGGAACTCTGACTGGTACCATAGCTAGTAGTATAGGGTATTGTTTGCAGTCTTCGGCAATTTCTCGAGCGCTTTTCATAGTTTTCGGTAGCAGAGCAGTAGTAATATAAAGTATTCGTACGTATCAGCGGCGGCACGTGAAAATTTTCGATGGACAACCCGGCACAAAAAAACGTTATGAAAGATTTTAACTATAGGCTAACCTAAAAAATAATTTTAGGTAAGCCGGTAGGAATCGGCTTGTATATATAGGCGCTCCGCCATTGTTATGTATATTATAGATATAGACATAGACATAGACATATTTATTCAGTAAACAATACAAGATTGTGTTTGAATTTCTTACAGCTAACAATATAATATCTTATATCTAATAACTACACACTCTACTTACTCTCTATCAAATATTTCGTCAACACTATAAAAGCACCCTCTTAAAAAAAATTGCTTTAATTTTTCCTTAAAACTATTATATTTTACGATGCCTTTTAGCTCTACAGGAAGTTTATTAAACAACTTGACAGTCTGGTTCCTAGTACATTGCTTCTCTATAGTAGTCATCGGGCAAAAATTTGTTTTCATATTTCTGGTGCGCGTTTGTACACGAATCTCTTGTTCTTCATATGTTTCGAACCTTGTTTTATGTTTAACAAATTCAGTGAGCAGTATAAGAACGTATAAACTAGGCACCGTCAGAATCCCTAATGTCTGAAAGTATTCTCTGCAAGACACCCATTGCGGGATTCTAAACATTATTCTTATGGCTCTTTTTTGTGCAATAAGAGCTCTGCTAATATTATATTTAAAGCTTCCGCCCCCTAAAACATGATGCTGTAGCGCAGTTTGGACTCGATTAAGGCATAATACACAACTTTTAATTGTTCTATGCTAATGTCGTCCCTAAGACTTCTTAAGGCATAGCAGGCTGAGTTGACTGAGTTCTCAATAGCGTCTAGCTCCTGAATCCAATTTAGCTTTGAGTCTAGACGTATACCGAGGAATTTTACATTATCGACTATGCCTATGCAGGTACCGTTCACAGTAACATGGAGACTGTCTGTTTTTTTAGCGTTTTGTTTAAACAGCATTATTTGAGTTTTGCCCTCGTTTAGACTCAGATTGTTACAAGTAAGCCATTCGCAAAAAGATGAAAGAGCCATATTGACTACTTGATTTAGTTCTAATATATTATCAGCATGAATTACAGCATTAGTGTCATCAGCAAACATTACCAAATTACAATTAGGTAACACATTAGTAATATAGGTGATAAGATCATTTGTAAATATAATAAATAGAACAGGGCCTAAGATAGACCCTTGCGGTATACCGCAAGGGTCTATCTTAGGCCCTGGTTTAGTTAAGGTAGGAAGAGGTATACCTCTTCCTACCTTAACTAAACCAGACTTTATCGATCTTTCACGACCTAGGTTATTATCTTTGATCTCTACGTATTGGTAGCGGTTCTGGAGGTAATTACGCAAGAGACCGTAGGCTTTACCCTTAATTCCATAGAAATTAAGTTTTCGGAGGAGGATATCATGGTCCACGGTATCAAATGCAGAACTAAGATCGACAAATAAGCCCGCTACTCTCTTCTTTGAATTAATTTTTAAGATAATATCATCAACCAGACAGTTTATTGCATCAATAGTGGGACTTCCTGACACAGGTTTTTTACCTACTAGGAAGCCCCAACCTTGTTGTCATCTTGTGACTCGCTTTTATCTCAAATAAAATTTCATTTCAAAATTTCATTTCCTTTCAAATTTCATTTCATTTCATTTCAAAAATTAGTACCAATATTCTTCTGGAAATCATTATTAATAATCATTATTGCATTATATTGCAGATGATTTAAAAGACGGGTTTTTATGAGTTTCTCGAAAATCTTTGACAATACTGGAAGAAGAGATTTTGGTCGGTAATTTTTTGGGTCTGTTTTAACTCCTTTTTTGAACACCGGCACTACTTTGGCTAATTTCAATTGATCAGGGAAAGTACCTAGGTCGTAACATTGATTGTAAAAGTAAGCTAACGGTTCTGAAAGCAAATCAATAGTCTGTTTAAAAACTAATATTGGCATCTCATCGTGTACATGGGATTTTTTATTTTCCATTGCTTGCACGGTTTTGACTACTTCAGATGATGAAACCGGCCACCAAATCATATCATTGTAGTGAGCATGGTTGTTATGCTCCAGACAATGAACTGCTGATTGCAAATTACCTCTACTACGAGTCTTACTGTGATCAAAACGATCAGATAATATTTCTACAACATCTTGAAGATTACTTATATATCTACTCTCTGTTTTCAGTACTAGCTTATTCTTGGTCAAGTCCTATGTGTTTATTTCTATGCCTATTAACAACATTCCAAATCCCCCTACTTGATCCGCCAGTTTTACATATTGCTTCTTGTGTCGCAAGCCTCTTTGCATGTCTGATAACTTAATAAGGTAAGGTAAGGTATAATATTTATAGTATAATTGTTATACCTACCATATAAGATTACATTGTGTAAAACATATCATACTAGCTTCTGACCGCGACTCCGTCTGTTGTGTTTATATTGCAGCTCCATACAAACTTCCACCCCCTATTTTAGGGAATGGGGGGGGGGGTTAGAAAGAGACAAAAAGTAGCCTATGTCGCTCTCCATCCCTTTGACTATCTCCACTCAAAAAAATCACGTCAATTCGCCGCTCCGTTTTGCCGTGAAAGACGGACAAACAAACACACCCATACACTTTCCCATTTATAATATTAGTATGTAAGTATGGATTATGTAACAATTTAATATATTTTCTACGTTGTCTCCCTTCGTGACACTGCTTATATAGTCTCTAGTCTCTAATAGACTTAAAGGCCATTAACGATGACGATCAATATATTTTTCCAAAGACGAGTAATTAGTCTGATTACTTTATCTCTGTGTTGTACACATATCCCGTACAAGCAATGATAATTCCGTTTTACATTAGAATTTACATTACTTAAACGGTTGACTGTTATTCTTATACATGTAACTTTTTACTCTGAAATTAAGGATTCGGGATACGGCGCACACTGTCTATTTGTATCGGAGTAAACGACAGCGAGTGTTACTGTGCGGCCAGGACTTAGAAGATAATAATTAATAAATATTGAAATACAAAAAAGTATGGATTATTTGTTAAACACGACTCGTTAGTGGTTTAGGTTATGAATATGTTGACTTCATGTTTTTAATTGCCGACCCATACGTCAAAAAAATAAAGACATAGAACCGTTTAATGATGATTTTAAGAGCAATCTTTGCAATTATTTTCTATAGAGCCGATTTCGTCCAATTATGTATAGAGTCCGTCCACGGTCTTTGAAATATGATGAACTAGCTGATTGATGCCCGCGGCTTTGCCCGCGTGGTTATAGGAAAATGTAACATATTGAATTTTCCCGTGGGAATTAGATGTTTTCCCGCTGTAAAAAGTAGTCTATGTCACTTTCCAGCTTCTAAACTATCTCCGTACAAAAAATCACATCAATACGACGCTCCGTTGCGACGTGAAAGAAGGACAAACAAACACACACACTTTCGCATTTATAATATTAGCAAGGATATTAACATTTTTTTTTATATGTGTCAGAACAAATAGTTTTTCTTAAAAAACTGCTTAAATAACATCAATTTCAATAAAATTAGGTCTTATCGGCCTCTTAATACCGTAAGGTGACCTGACCTACTTCGTACCTACAGGAAAACTATTCCAAGTTTCCATCCAAATACGATTACGGGATTAAATGCTATGGTTAATTCCACCCAAGCAATATTTACGGTACCCTAACCTGAAAACCGGCCCGGACCGCGTCCGAACCGGATAATCCGGCGATCTCACGCCGGACGGATTAAGGCTTCAAAGGTTTTAACATGTTCTCGATCCCTATTAAAAGGTGAGTAATTTACTTAACCCTCGCTGTTTATATTGGCTCGCTTTAGTTTATTTTCGTGCCATTTTGAGTTAATACGTAAGCCAATCGGCAGTTTGTTTAACACATTCAGTGTCTATTATTTCGTAGCGTTACACTCGTAGCCAAAACCGTAGTTTTTCTGCATTTTAGAGGAAGGTGTCTACGAGCTATGCTGTGTTATTATAACTTATATAGATGAAAGCATTTTTGAAATCTGATTAGTAGTTTCGGAGAAAATCCCGTACATAAAAACTTATAAGGCTAAAATCTTGTGAGATTGGGTTGGGTTGGGTTGGGTTTAAATAAATGAAGATGAAGTCTGTGGACTTCATCTTCATTTATTTAAACGTTTATCCAGGAGACAAAAAGAACTACAATTGGCGGTATTAATGACATGGTGCAGGCTTATTATATTATTAAGCGTAAATATTAGTACAGATAAGTGACACGGCTTAAGCCGTTTATATTTCTTTTGTCTTTTCCATATATATATGTATTAGTGTGTCACGAATAAATTATTGAATTAGAATTTAGGTAAGAGGCGAACTTCACACTGGGTATACTATCGCAATAATATAAAACAAATACGAAAATCACGTAGCACGTTCACCTCAACACATAAATCGTGTATAACGAGACAACAAAGCGATTCGCATACCTAGCACAGCGGCTAAGTGTTACATTTTAGTCCAGTCAATGAACTGACAACTTGTATGAAAAAAATGTCAATTTTGGAAATAATTTATAATAGCTAATTTTTTATGTGTAACTGATATATTGTCAATTAAATAGTTACCCAGCGACAAAATCCGACAAAATTTCAGACATCAAAAAAATAATAAATTAACTAGCTACTGAAAAGTCAGAAAAAATATTAATAGATATTTTTGTCTTTATTTTGGTTCATTTATATTTGCTCTATAATATTCAAGATAAATCGTACAAAAAAAGACAATGCATGCTTCATTTAAATCTACATAATTACTTCCGGGTGGATAGTTTGCCGGATTCTTGAATATATCATCTTAGAACAACATTTTAAAACGAAATCAACAAAAAAAACGCTATTATAAATTAATGTTTTTCAAAACCGTATTTTGCCTGGAGTATTTTCATTTTATTACCCACAGTTGATAAATGCGCTAGCGTTATCGTTTGTAGTCAAATTCTAACACAACAGTGATGTATTTATGACTTGTAGGACACGATTGACAGTCGTTGTCGCGAGAAATAACTGTTTTATAATGTTTTATTGCTAGTACAGATTTTAGAAACATGATGTCTATAGTAAATTGGTTATTATTTGTGATATTGTAGTGGGAGCCACTGTAGCCGAGCGGTGCACGGGACTTTCAATCTGGAGGTCGCGGGTCCGAACCCTGGCTCGTACCACTTTTTTTTTCAAAAACTTATGTATGAAATATGTATGTCATTTCATATTTAACCGTGGCTTTTCGGTGAAGGAAAACATCGTGAGGAAACCGGTCTAAGCCCAATAAGGTCTAGTTTTCCCTCTGGTTTGGAGGGTCAGATGGCAGTCGCTTTATACACTAACCCCAATAATCTAGATATTGTTTCCAATTAATAATTGTTAATTTGCTTAGTTAGTTAGTCACAGGCGCAACTATATATACTTGCGGAAAAGGCCCAGTTTTCCGCAAGTATATATAGTTGGGCCTCAAAATCAATAAGTTGTATTGTTACTTAATACAGTCAAGTGCAAAAATATCATCATTATCATCATCATATCAGCCGAAAGACGTCCACTGCTGGACATAGGCCTCCCCCAAAGAGTGCCAAAGTGACCGGTCCTGCGCCACCCGCATCCAGCGGACTCCAGCACCCTTTACCAGGTCATCAGTCCACCTTGCAGGGGCTATGTTGGGAGTTTCTCTGCGTGATCGCATCAGAAATGAGGCTATCCGCAGCAGAACCAAGGTAACCGATATACTCGTAGCACTCCGAATCGCTAAACTTAAGTGGCAGTGGGCGGGGAACATAGCACGTAGAACCGATGGCCGTTGGGGCGGAAAGGTTCTCGAGTGGCGACCACGAACCGGAAGGCGCGGCGTGGGTAGGCAAAAATATGTATCGATTTAATCCTCTCATAAATATGTACCGAAACCTTAACCCGCTGACATAAGTGCGATGGGACAATATTTATGAGTAAGTTGTATGGACCCATATTTTTACACTTGACTGTAGGTAAGTAATCTGGTAAATAAACGCTCAGACACAGCGAACGAAATGAACATAGAAGTCTAAGTAGTGCCGCGAAATGGCCCCACAGAATGGGTGCCGTTGCCATTATGCGGGGTTGAGGTGTCAAAACGATGCCAGGCAGCCGTTTAGTTCGAACATGCGCATACCGGATTTTAGGCACGTGTGTGGATAGGAATTAGTAAGGAGCTCACATTCTAGGGTTTTTTCACGGAGTGGCGCGGGGCCCGCACAATAGCATCGATTGCGTTAGCCCTCGGAAAGGTGATCGCGTAGAGTGGTTACTAATTGAGCTCTTCCGTGCTGTGAAAGGCGTTAAGCTATCGATCCCAGTTATCTACGACGATAATAGTTAACGAGTTTGACAAAAAGCCAGGCTTTGTCTGTTTGTATTTGTGGTATATAAATATGTGATATGATATATATGTGGTACATATATAAAAGATTCACGCAAACTTTTATTTCTACAATTAAAGCTGCTTACTCTACCGTGTCTGTATATTAAACAATTAGCAATACCTATTTGTGAAAGTAAATCCAGATCTATTTGATAAAGTTAGAGACAATAGGACGAAAAGAACAGTTGAAGAAGGTAAATTAGTGTTACCAAAAACTAAACTGTATTACTGTACTTAGAAGAAATGCTTATGTTATGGCGATCAAAGTTTTTAATAAACTACCTACAACTCTGCGTAACTTGCCCTTAAAAATACTGAACTCCATTTAAGGCCGCATCTTAAAGGCCGGCAACAACGCACCTACAACTCTTCTGGTGTTGTAAGTGTCCATGGGCGTCGATTATCGCTTACCATCAGGTGATTCGACTGCTCGTTTGCCTCCTATATCATAAAAAAAGGCTCACTCATAGAGTATTTCACTCGGTTTAATGAACTCTTTACTTACAAAGAAGATATTGTGTAACATAGACAATAGTAGCATGATAGATTTAATGTAATCATGACATTAATTTATTAAAATTCGCACGCCAGGAAATAATATGTATGTACACACTAAATGTAATTTAAGGCCCTTGTAACCATATTACTGCGTATAAACGATTTGTATTCCTCAGGGTTAGAAGATCAGACAGATGGCAATAATTTGCGTGTGAACTATTCCTTGGGCCAAGTCAGCAAGCTGACCTCGGGTTCTTAGCAACTCACTTCCTTCGGGCAACCACAGACTGATTGTGGCAACTGTGGTTGCTAAGCGAAGTTTGCGGCCTTGATAAAAAAAAACATTAATAGGCTACCTTTTTAAAATCTGAAATTAAGTGAGCTGGGGGATAAATTAGAGCACAGTTTTTTTCATATTACGTCGGTGACCAACAAGCTTACGGCCCGCCGGATGGTCACCGCCCGCAGCCTATGGACGTTATCGAATCTAAAGGACCCCTCAAAAACGTCACCACGTCGTATAAAAGCATGCCTCAGCATAATGCCAAGCCACAGTATCCGGTTCACTGCCGCAAAAACACACTTGTTTCTTGTTTGTTTCTGTTTTTGTTTATTTTATTGTTTAATATGTGTGTCCTGTGTGTTTGTGAATAAATGTATCTTTCTTTCTTTTCTTTAAAGCAAGCGTGATTTATATTTACTACGTCGGTGACAAACAAGCGTACATCCTGCCTGATTGTAGGCGGTCACGGCAGCCTATGGACGTTGTTGAGTCCAACAAAAACGTCACTATGTCTTATAAAATCATGCTTCACAGCAAGCGTGCCTGACACGAAGGGCGGCCCGCGCTGGAATCGATCAGTTATATTAATAACCCGTCTAGACAGACAGCGGGACGTGGGACTGACGTTTGTGTACGTTATAAGTGTTTGTTGTAAATTGTAAGTACGAACAGTAGATCTATTTGACTTGATGGAATACCAATTTCAAATATACCTAAATAGTTTTGTACACTTCCGAAGCCTTAATATAACGTTTATTGAAATTAATTTGGACATCTTTTCCTATTATATTTTATTATGAAAGTCTGACCAGTGATTGACCCTAGTCTCAGGGTGAATAGAACTGCTAGTTTTATAGCGTTATTAGCAAGGGAATATTGTTCTCGTAACCTAGTCTCACCCGATGGTAAATAGCAACGACAGAGCCTAAGATGAAGCTCACTCTCAGTAATAAATATCCTATTAACTCCTGTTGAACCTAATTGACTCACCAAGGAGACTCATAGATTTCTAAGCTATCATCATCATCATCGTATCAGCCGAAAGACGTCCACTGCTGTCAATGGCCTAAGCTATACGTTAAGTTAATTGTATCACAATACGAGAGACCCGGAGACTAATAATAGTCTCCGGGCAAACATATCCTGGCAAATGTGTGCGCAGGTATTTGCCTATTGTATCAAATGCTTCAGTGCCGGGCGTAGATAAGAGTATTTTACCAAGTTTGTTCCGTGTGTAGTTACCCTAAAACAACGTTCCCGCAGATTACGAAAACTATTCTAAATTGGGTGGCAGACGGGCGATTAAGTTCGCGTACTTACGGCTCGACGACGTTACTCGCCTGTGTGTCAGTCAAGTACGCGTACTTTTAAAATTGCCGAGTAAGTTTGGAAAGATCCAACACGTTTGAATTTTGCTCGTAGCCCGCCTGTCTGTCATTACCGCGAGTCGCGAGCCGCCATTTTGTTTGTGTAGTCTATGGGTGAGGAACGATTGTTTATAGCCTTCTCTTCACGTAACTCTCTTACTAAATTTATATGTGACAAACGCTGTCTTTTCTTAAGCCAGTCCTTCACCTACATTCCCCGTTTGATTTTCTTTTTACTGGTTTTCAAAATATGATATGATTGACATCCTAAATAACACAGGGCTTCCTCTGTTGGCGACATCGTGTTATGTGAGCAAGCTTTAACGTGTGTCACTGACGCCGAGCCGAGTAAGTTTGTCGAGTGAGTAGTCTGTCACCCACTTAAGGGCGGGATGCACCAAACTGTCTGCACGGCTATCACGCGACGGGGCGCGAGTTCTCTCGATTTTTCTCGCACTATCCGTCTCTCTCTTATTAGAACACTTAGAACAAGGGGTACCTATAGTGCGAGAAAAATCGAGAGTATGTCGCGGCCGTCCCATGATAGACGTGCTGGCGTTGTTCGTTATAACCTGAATGTTTTTAAAGTTTGACAAGTTTCCACGGAATGACAGCTGCCTGCGCAATGATTGATCTATAATCGTAATTTGATCAACCCGCCCTAAATGAGATCGAATCCTCCGGCATCAAAGCTCTTAGTTGTAGATCATAATCACATAACCATTTCTGAAAACTAAGATAAATATACGTATTGTCTACGCCTCCGGCCAATGACATCGATTTAATAATACCAGCGCTGCTGAAAGATGTGATCTGCATATATTTAGCAAACCAACTTATCACTAACACGAATCATGCAATAATAGACCTAATATCAACTACAATAAGAGTCATGCCATGTCATCTACATGATGGTGGTAATCGTGTGACAGCGGGCGCGGCTCGGTGATGGAATGTCGCCGACTGACTTAATTGCATAACGTCGTATGTTATAAAATGATATTAGGTGACTTACGACGTTGTGTAAGACTCTGATACCACACTCACTAACTAGTTGGGTTCCGTGTCGACCGAGGTCAGTTCAAACGCGATGACAAAAAACGATATCTACAGATTTAGACGCATAGGTCGTTACTCCCGTAATTTTTGCAGTCCGCCGAAAGTGGTCTTCTACTTTAAAAGTTAAGCACACATTCAATAGTGTCCAAAAGTCTTCTCTCTTGGTTAAGTGCACCATTTTACGTCTTCCCCTGGTAAGAAAGAGAGACTGAACTTCTCGTGTGGTAACAGTTTATTTAGATAGGTACTCCTCGGATTGACGTAAAAGTATGATATTCTCAGGAAAAAGGACCTAAGAGCAAGATGCACTAAGATCCCTTGTTCCAAAAATACAAAACTAATATTTAATTTTAATCGTCTTATCTCAAACGAATTACTAAAGCATTTGTAATAACCACTTTATCAAAGCTACAAAAACTCGAGGCTAACCCACAAAGCTAGCAAATCAAAATTTCTCCACTAAAACCTCTTTCTGAAACTATGAAACAATGAAAAACTCTTGCAAGTTCGTAACGAGATACAATCGTAGTCAGAAGTGTTATCTCGACGACGTCTCCAACTTGGTCGGCCGGGTTGCAATAAAAACTAACTGCTTTAGATTCCAATTGTGGAATGTTCTTTTGTTCTTGCAGTACTTGTGAATATTACGAATGGTAATTGTTCTGTAAGTCTGTTAAAGTTTGTAATAGAGAATGCATAATTTTATTAGGTCTGTTATGAAGCGATTTAATTAGTTTCGAAGGGAAGCGAGAGCAGCTTAAATTGCGGTTACTGACACTTAATAAACTAGTGGCTCTGTTGTAGATCTTCTATAAAACTCGCAAGCCAGTCCTTTATTAAAAAAAAAAAATAATAATTTCGAAAAACTGTAGCCACAAAAAATACACAATAGATTTTATAGGAAAGTAACTAATTGGTTACTTTCCTATAAAATCTATTCAGTCTAGTCAAGATAATCCAACTGGTGGACTAAATAGAATTAAAAAATGTTTACCCAGGAAAGTACCCGATAATTGAACCTGTTCACAAAATTTCAAGGGAATCGGTTTAGAAATGCGACCTGTAGAGGAGAACAGCCCGATAGACGCTGGACATACGAGATAATTCTGGCCCAAGCTGAAGCACAGAACTTCGATCGCTTCGCTCGCGCGTTTAATAATATCACGCGACGATCTCATCAAAACAGAACTAGCCCCATAGTACAGTCAAGTGCGAAAATATTTATCGATAACATCCTCTCATAAAGAAGTACCAAAACCTTAATCCGCTGACATAAGAGTTATGGGACACCCATATTTTTACACTTGACTGTACGCCAAATTTAGAGACACGTGAAAAAGGTTATCCCGCGAGATTTTCAACTAACCTACATTTTAAAAGCGAGTTCGTTAATGTATCAGTTAAAATTATTAGCAAGTTCGATACATCAAGACGGAACTTAATATCCCAGCCGGCAACTTAAAATAACTTCAGCGCGATAGATCGCTCCTTATAGTCCAAGAGCCAGGACACATAAAGGTGTTTGTATTTTAACCAAATAAACATAAGTAAGTAAGTGCTGTAACTTAATAAATAAATAAAATAATATGGACTTTCATTAGAACATAATAAAACCGTAAACATCAATACTCAAATAGTAGCAGTCTCTGTAGTAGTGTTGCGTTCCTGGAGGTGAGCAAGGTCGCCAGAGCTCCTGAGGATGCGTTGTGTTGAGAGCGAGGGAATTTCTTCCTTCAGGTGTCAACACGCCGAATCCTCAAACATATCAAGGGTCGGCAATGCCCATGTTACTGCTTTGGAGTTGCATGCGTCTATAGGCTGCGGTGTCCGCTTACCATCAGGCGGGCCGTACGCTTGTTTACACCTGTAGTTGTATAAAAAAAGACCGGGTTGTACTCCGGGAGTGCCGGCAGAAAAATAAACCCCCCCTCCTCTCACTCCCTCACGTCAATCTGGGCGGTAAGTGAGATTTTCCGCCCACGGGCGCAGCGGCAAATCTCACTTCACACCAAGGAGAAGACGTAAAATTGTGTACGCACCACGGGCGGTAATTCGTAAAGCCGCAGATCGCATGTTTATGGCCCTCACCTTGAATTCACCGCCTAGTACATTACGTACCTAGTTCTAGGTACGTAATGTACCATTACGATACACTGGCTCTTGTATAATTGCAACCTTGCCTGCATGACGGATCGCCTCGCAAGTTAAAAAGCAATCTGGCCCCCGAGCGAGTTAGTCTTTAGACGGACGAACAGCTGTTCACTGCAAGGCGCTTCGAAATTTAAAATTATTTTAAAAAAACGCTTTGTACATTTTGATAAAGTAATAAAATATAAGGGAACGTGTAATAACTTATATCATATACTCAATTTAATATTTACATGTAATTTTTTTAATTCACAATGAAAGAACCTGCTTTTTAAGAGGGAAGAATAGTTTTGACACAGCTAGCATCCTCGCGATTGAGAATAGGTACTTTTTATCCGACTGCCGATAAGAGAGGAGTTATGTTTATCGAGCGTATGTATGTATGTATGTGTGTGTGTCTTATTCTTTGGCACGCTCTGCAGCTTAAGGCTCCACATTCGAAATTTTCGTGAAAATGAGTTGTTTTGTAACCGTTTTATACATTATAACGTAACATTTTTGCTGTCGGAAAAAATTATCATAATCTGCAAGATATGCGACGGATCATAGTTTTCGTAGAAATCCATTTTAACAATAAAAATTAGAGAAAAAGAAATCTAAAGTCACCCCTATTTTTTCACTTGTAACCATTTTACTGCTCCATTTTTTATCAGAATAATATGAAATTTTATAACTTTCTTCATACGATAATGAACAAGAGCATCATTTTCTTACTTTCTTAATTTTCTTAAAAATTTATTTCGTTTTCTGAAATATTCCGCCAAAGTTCCTACGCCTCCCCGTTTTCGTCCATACGGTCAGTGCGGGACGAGACACGTTGCATGACGGACCTGTGTCAATTTGCGCTGCGCCGAAATTTTTAAATATTTGTCGAAATTGTGGACTATATTTGTTGCATAGAGTGGACAATCCGTTTTGTGATTCGTATAGTAGGTAACTAATAAATATTTGCGTATAGTTTAGTTTTTAGTGACAGATAATTTTGTTGCATAGAGTGGACAATCTATTTCGTGGTTTGTAAAGTAGTAGGTACTATAGACAAGACAGCTGACTGATCATCCGTGCACTTTATGTGCATTGTAATAAGGTTCTTGTATAAATACAGGATGGTCAGTTAACTGTGTTGGCATTTGTACCTAATTAACATTTACGTAGGTATAGTTTAGATTTTGTTTTTAGTTCAAGATGGGAAATAATAATAATAACAATAATACATACATACATACACGCCTTTATCCCTAAAAGGGGTAGGCAGAGCACATGAAACCTGTGTCCAGTGCTACTGTTAGCATAAATGTGGGTATAAAAGATCGACAAAATGTGATATAGCAGTGACAGGTTGCTAGCCCATTGCCCACAACACACTTCAACCCCGTTCCCTTAGTCGACTCTTACAACCCCCACGGGAAGAAAGGGGGGTGGTGCTATTCTAACCCGACACCACACGGGTAATAATAATAATAATATAATATTATTAATATAATAATAATAATAAATTCTTTATTTCAGGCCAGTTTGCCCATAGATTGTTAGTAACATACAAACTTACGATACTAGAGTTAGTAGGTCTTAGCTTAGGTCTCACAAATTTTTCAATAATTATTTTGGGTCTTTGGGGTTAAATAAGCGCAGGAGGAAAATACGTAATATCAAGAAATTTTACAAGAGAAGAGGAAAAAGAATACACAAGTAAATAC
Source organism: Epinotia bilunana (assembly GCA_947049275.1). NCBI lineage: Eukaryota > Metazoa > Arthropoda > Insecta > Lepidoptera > Tortricidae > Epinotia > Epinotia bilunana. Next base: position 4,979,939 of record OX346274.1, read on the forward strand.
CTATTCTATCAAAGTATCAAATATCTAAACAGTATCAAAATTGGGAAATCGCTAAAACCAGACATTTTATTAGTAAATATATTTACAATATCTATTGCCTACTAACAATATTGTTTTATCTGCTCGTATTAATGACTGTCAAGTGTTAATAGAATAAGTTCTAATAAAAATAGTGGGCTTGGCAAATATTGTAAGTACTACCTACCTATGGGTTGCATGCCAACTCCAAGTTCGATACAGAGTTATTATTTGATATGAAACAAAGTATGGTTAACGTACAACTAATCTATAAGTAAATATTTACCCGAGGCCGATTTCTGTACAGTCAGTATAATATAGTTAGTAGCAGCCAAGTTAGCCAAATATATCTAGCTTGTGCTAGCCGTACGAGGCGGCCGCGACATACTCTCGATTTTTCTCACACTATACCTCTCTTTCCTAATGTTCTAATAAGAGAGAGACCGATAGTGCGAGAAAAATCGAGTGTATGTCGCGGCCGTCTCGTGCTAGCCGTGCTGACGGAACTACACTAATCGTAAGTAAATAGTATTATAATAGTATAGACATAATTTTTGAACTTAATCAATTATGTAATTTATGTATGGCAAATATCACGTTTCAATTAAGCATGACGAATGTCACCCACCCACGTCCACCCTTGCATTGGTAACGATGCGCGATGACGCGTCTGTAACTTAATCTATGTAACGCTTAATAAACGACGGCGACTTGTGCCACTTGCGCGGGGAGAGGGTCGCGGCTCCGCCCATACGCTCAAGGACTTTAGCGGGTATACAAGCCTTAAACCATTTGCGGATTTCGACATATGAGGTGTCGTTGGATTCCTCTTAATCGTAGGCGTGGCATAGGTTAAAATATTTGTAAAAAAGCATTCGGGATTTTCGAAAAATCTTTTGTTTTCACTTGTTTCTTGTTATTTCCATTTCGGGAGAAAACGGATTCCACTATTAAATCTTAACAAATCGATTTGATGTCGATCGTCTCAGCATAATATATTATAGGTTTGGCTAATTAAAAAAAAGTTCTAAGGTGCCTATGAGTTTGATTTTATTGCAAGTTTTGAAAAAGGAAAACCTTTAAACCTAGTCCCTCATTGTGTAAATAACGTACTAAAAACTCATTGAGATTGGAAAATATTTCGAAGGGGATTTTTTTTAAATCTTTTTGTATGGAAGAGTACGCAGTATTCTTAGCTCTTAAATTATCAAATCTGCCCAGCTAGCATGATCGCGATTATGTCGGTCATAAAGCATTGGTGCCTCTCGCATTTACATACTTGCTAGTAAGAGACGAATGCTATACGAGATAGGCATATGTATTGCTCTTTTAACTATGATCATCGGGTAGCCTAGTGGAGTGACGCTGCCTACGAAGCTGAGGGTCCTGGGTTCGAATCCCGGTAAGGGCTAATGTTTGTGTGATGAGCACGAATATTTGTGCCTGAGTCTTGGATGTTTTCTATGTATTTAAGTATTTATATCTATTAAATATACCGTCGTCTTGTCCCCATAACACAAGCCTTATTGAGCTTACTATGGGACTATATCGATTTTTGTAAGATTCTCCCTTAATATTTACTTAATGACGGTTAGCGACTTCCATTAAATCTACACTTATCGTCCAAACACTCAATTCCGTGAACCAAATACACATGCAAAGTCCAGTGACCAACACAAACTTTGTCATTGCAGGATTAGACTGTAACACAACTTACACACAACAAAGCACACCACAAACACAACTGGACCCCACAAGTGTAACTTTTCCTGCTTTATTATCATCGGAAAGCAGTCAATAGGGCGGGCACATATTTTCAACAACGAACAACTTTGAGGGGAAACGTCGACGCAGGTTGCGCAGTTGGCGCGTTGTGTATGAAGTATCTTCAGTTAATAGAGTAATTTCAGGTTTTTAATGTAGGGAAAACTGACAGTTTTTAAAGTATTTTTCAAAAGGTTTTCTTACATGTCAGTTTGTCATATTGCAGATTAAGCGTAGGTACACGCTATTACTGACATAATTAAAGTAGCAGGTACGATTAATGATAATAAATCAGCTTATATTAGATACATCCCACTGCTGGGCACAGGTCTCCTCCCATAGATGAGAGGGATGATTAACTTCAATAGTTTCAAACACGGTCTTTAAAAAAATCTACATTGATTTTCTCTATGTATTTATATGTATTAAGTATATAATACCCAGACCACACGCCATATTGAGCTCACTAGTTCCATTTGTGTACACTTGTTCCATTACATTTATTAATTATTTAAATCAAACTAAAAAACAATAACGCTAAATGAATTTAAAAAAAGAAGTGTACTGAAGTAACCCCTTTTTTTAATAGTCACCCCAATCCGCAGTACATACAATTTATGACTACATGACTATAGTGATCTGTTCATTAGCGATATCGCTTTTCCTTATCAAATCCGTACAACACAACAACTCTAATTCCCTTTGCGGCAGTCCGTTTGTGTTCCAAGTTTGGTTATAATTGAGGTTTCAAACGGATAGCACTAATTAGATTCTAACTATGGTCGCGGGGTATTTGGTAAACATGAATTTAGTTTGCCTTTGAGTTGATTTCATATTATATTTTATCGCTAATTATTTAATATTGTCCGAGAATATTACACATTAAAATGATTTGAACGGATTTCATCGAGTATATTGTGTTTAAACATCCCGACTTTACAGTATATTTTTCTACAGGTGAGCTATGGTGATATCAACACGACCGAGCGAGATGGTAGTATACAAATCTCAATAGGTGTGACAGAAAGCGATATATCTTACGTTATCCCTGTCATAGTTCCACATTTTTAATTTGCCTCAACTGAGTTATGAGGTTGCAACATATAAACCATTAGCCGTCCAAATTAAGTATGTTGTTTATGGTAAGCCGTCAGTCATGTTAAGACCCGTTCTTAATTTACCCAACCGCATGGGATCCAATTGGACCCCCCAGAAATTTGCAGCTAATTCACGTGATGATATATAAGTGATACAATTAGTTAACATTAGTTATTGTTTGGAAGTTGAAGAAGATAGTGAATTTCAAAGAACGTTAGCTCAAAACAATAAGCGAGTACCCCTTCGTATTAAACAGACAAAGAAGCTTGTGAAGTCATTATAATAATATTTAAATAGCGTCTCGCTCGAAATAACTTCCGGGCAAGTATCTCGAAATAAAAACTACGGTTACATAAACTTTAATTTTTGTACATAAACACAGGAACTGCATAAGTTGGCCAAGCCCATGAATATTTATTTTCAATGCGACTTTTTTTTATTTGCAATTGTAGGTCTGTGCTCTGCCTACCCCGTTTGAGATTAGAGAAAAAATAAATAAATAGTAAACTCTCACGAGCCTCTTTCGGTTAAGAATCGCGGATCGATTCGTAACATGTCGAACGTTATTCGACTTTTACGACGCGAGAGACCGTTATAAATAATCTAAAGCAAACTATTATTTCGATAGAAGACTAGCGGCCATTCCCAATAATCCAACCACGAATAGTTTTCCTTACCAGCAGTTACATTTTCACAGATTACCCGTAGAAAATGTGTCAAAATGTAACTGCTGGTAAGGAAAACTATCCGTGGATTGATTATTGCAAAGGGCCGTTAGTAATCCGTTACCTATCCTCCTAGCGTTCCCCGCTAGTGCTGGTCACAGCTCACTACACCCACCCGGCACACGCACCGCACCGCCTCGTCATACTACGTTACGTTAGGGACTCTAGTCCCTAACGTAACGCAGTATGGAGTCGCTAACGTAACGTAGTATGGCGAGGCGGTGCGGTGCGTGTGCCGGGTGGGTCTAGTGAGCTGTGACCCTAAAGCCCGGGGTCCACTTTGGTACCTAATCCCTTGTGATAGTGCGTACGTCGTACTATTTTTACGAACGACTGCCTTCTGACCTTCCAACCCAGAGGGAAAACTAGAACTTAACGGGATTAGAAGGGTTTCCTCACGATGTTTTCCATCACCGAAAATACTGTTAAGTATCAAATGATAGTGGCGCGAGCCGCGGTTTGAGCCCACGACCCCGGGATTCAAAGCCGCTACCTCTAGGCTACAGTGGCTATTGTGATTTCAACTAACGTTTAAATAAAAGATACGGAATACAACGCCCCCGGCCCGCGGTAATTTTAAATTGCTGTCTTGACGCAACTCCCGAGACTCATGCACCGGCGAAATGCAAAGAGGTTTATTTGCAATGCAACGCGTTGCACCTTTCAGATTTAAATATATAAAGGTCTGTTTGTTGTTACAGTTTTTACTGTAACATTTTTCACAGACAGTATTACACAATATGCGGATATAGGACAGTTTTTTTGTCTTAGCCAGTATACATAGATTCACGCCTTTACATCCAAAAGAGATAGACAGAGCACATGAAACTTATGTTCCAGTGCCACTTTTAACATAAATGTGGGTATAAAAGATGGACAAAATGTGATATCGCAGTGACAGGTTGTTAGCCCAACGCCCACAACACACTTCAACCCTGCTCCCTTAGACGACTTTTACGACACCCCTAACCCGACATCACACGTGGGGGATTCGTAGCTAGTATCACAGAATAATTCATTAATTCTTTCATTCATCCATTTATTCATTCATTCATTCAATAAATAATATTACTTACGAACAGAAGGACCTCTGCCTAATAAAATCTATATTGAAGAACAAGTAAACCCACAGATAAAACAACATGAACCAAGAAATAAATTAATAAGATCACAAATCACTTGAAAAAAAAGATATCATCTTGAATTGAAACTGAGATCTGAAAGCGTTTTCGACAGCATAGTACTCCTAAAGACTCAATTTTCTCCACCCAAGTTTATCTCAAGAGACACATAAATTGCCAGCGCTACCATAAATACAGTTCCGAAAGGCTAGACAGAGAATATTACCTGTAATATTAACCTTATTCTCAGGTCGTTTACAAACCGTGCCCACGACCAGGATACATGACGATGTCCATTACTGGGCCATCCAAAATTCACTAGGGACCGGAAAATTGTACGGTGGACGAGGTCCGAGTAATTTAGACGAGCGCGGAACTCCCGAGATCGCGCTTTGAATTTTTAACACGAAGTGGGAAGTTATAGTGAAGATGGTTCACATTTAATGAAACTATTGAGACGTAAGAGTTACAAATCTGCTGATGAAGTCTTTAGGGGAGGCTTATATCTAGCAGTGTACGTCTTCAAGTTGATATGATCAAATCAAAAAAATTATGAGATGATGATGCGAATCGTATTCGTTTTTGCGTTAGTAACAGTAGGTACGATTTGAATCCAATGAAAATGAGTTGGCGCTTCCAACTCATTTTCATTGTTCTTGATTGTAGAAAACTCACTCTCGGAATCAATTTGGTTGAGTATAGTCAAATACCTAATACTTCACATAAGATTGTAGTGACGAAAGTTGCACTTTACATGTCTGTCCGTTACCCATCATCCTATAAACGTCCTACTGCTGAATGAGAGGGAACGGGCAGTCCCCACGCTGGCTCAGCGCGTATTAGGGACTTCGCATACATCTTTGAATTTCTTCTCAGATGTAACCAGGTTTCCTCGCGATTTTTTCCTACACCGAAAAAGCTTACGGTAAATATCAAACGATATTCTGTACGTAAAAGGTAAAGGTTCTCGAGTGGCGACTACGTACCGGAAGGCGCGGCGTGGGTCCCCCACAAGGTGGACTGATGACCTGGTAAAGGTTGCTGGAGTCCGCTGGATGCGGGTGGCGCAGGACCGGTCACTTTGGCACTCTTTGGGGGAGGCCGATGTCCAGCAGTGGACGTCTTTCGGCTGATATGGTGATGATGATTCTGTACGTACGTTTCGACAAACTCACGCCCTGATGGTGGCCTAGGTGGTTCAAGCGTGCGGCTGTCAAACGGCGGTCGTGGATTCAAATCCCGGCTCGTACATCACGTAAGTATATTATTAAGTTTGTATCATATGGGTTTCCTTGAAGTTTGAAGATACTTTTATATAGTTTACGGCATATCGCAACCCTGTTAGAGATTTCCATGCAAGCAAATTTCTTTATTTGCTTTCCGTTTCTCCCGATGGTGACAAATAAGTGTACGCCCCGCCTAGTGGTAAACGGTTACCTAGTGCCCATGGATATCAGTTTGGAAATTAACCTTTTCCATTTCAAACTCGTTTAATTATCCACATTTTTTGTGTATGTTATGCAACACACTGAAACGAATTATTTTAATAGACGTAGTATAGTTTAAAGTTGGTAGTGGTACTATTGTTTACACTGTATCTGTAGAAGTCAGTTGTGGGGAAAACGTATGAAGACTTCCTAGATATAATAGACAAAACCATATTACTAAAAGGCGGACTAAACTAAACGAACTAAATTCTCTTCTGTACAAGCACCAAATGCCGCAGCCAAATTGGACACAAAAAAAAACATCGGATTGTAAAAGCAATATTCCAATTAATACCAACTGACGCGTTTTAATATCGTTTCCGCAAAAGCTTCCCGGAAGCTCACAAAGGGAGCTTTCATCGCGCGGGAAAGCCCCATTGCCACACAATGGCTAAAACGCAGTTACAAACATATGAAATCTATATATACGTGTTACATTTCGCGCTTGGACTGTGCAATAAGCTGGTTTGAAAATCAACGGTCACTTGAGCGAACTTTTCGCTCGCACGCTTCTAAAGCTCAGTAAAAGCTCGGTGGGCTTTAAGAACTTTTTGAATAACCTTAACATAATATTAAAAGTACTGCCTGTCGCTGTCGTTTTTAGAGGCGAAGCAATGGATTGAAAATGTACATCGACATTGGCTTTTTACTTTTAAAAGGTCTATTCTAGAAAGTACTTCACGCGAAAAGGAGCCATACATAATTAAATAAATCAATATTTGGGGACAATATTACACAAATAAAATTTATCTATATAAATAGTATATCGTCGTCGTCTAGTACCTGTTGCATTTGTTCCAACAAATATTCGTGCTCATCACACAAATAAATGCCCTTACCTGGATTCGAACCCGGGACCTCCGGCTTCGTAGGCAGGGTCACTACCAGCTAGGCTACAGAGGTCGTCATCAATCGATATCCGACACATGGACATGGGACTACTTGAAAAATCGGTCTGGGCGTCCTAGTAAGAAACATAATAAAAGATTCCGACGAATTGAGAACCTCTTATTTGGAGTCCGTTAGAGAACAGCTTAACTTTAAATTTTCAATACTCATACTCGTACATAAGGGCAAATTGCGCACTGCTCCAATACAAAAGACTCGTTCACAATGCAAAGTAGAAAATAAGCATCCAATAAACGAGCGCGCGGTAAATCTGTCCCGGCCCTTCGGCCCTGTGGGGGCTATTTCGTGTACGAAACAATTCAGAGGAGCAATCATTATCATTATTTCTTAATACCACGATGGTGGCGAAGAAGCATACCGCCTGCCTGGAGGAGACACCGTCGACGCTTGCGCTGCCAGCACTTTATTGACAAAATAATGAGATAAATACATGTTATGGGATAATCTTATACACAAATCGAATTAGCCACATGCTTAGTAGGCTAGGCGGCATATATAATAGATAGTACGAGTAATAACTGCTTAAATACAATTGAAAACGACCGTTTTACATGTCAGTCATAATTGGATTGAACTATTTTCTGCATACGAGAGGTTAACCCTTCGAGCGCCCTAAGTATCACACGTGTGATAGTAACGGCTTCGGACAGTCAGAAAAAACGAAAACTAAACAAAATTATTTATTTTCGCGGTAATTTAACGGGTCAGTCAACTTCTCCTCATATTAAATGAAAAGACAATTTTGTCTGCTTTCCAATGGTATACGTTGCATACAATATAATTTAACATACTAGCACATTTTTTTTCTACCGCATCGACACATCTTTTTTATAAGCTTTTATTTACTTTCACCTGTCCCGTTGTCTGTCTGTCTGTAATCAAATCTTGCAACTTAAATTTGACTCACTTCCCGGTGACCGATTGAGCTGAAATTTTGGGTATAATTATAGTTTGGATGACAATTCAAAATTATGGTACCATCGAGCTGATCTGATGCTGGAGACAGAAGGCCCCGTTGAGTTTGGGCTCGTTAGAATCGTCTCAATGAGTAGTTGATGATGGGATACAGAAAAGTACAGTCGGCAATAAAAGCTTGTACCAAAAATGAAATTTTTGACAGAAATTTGTTTCCGAAATACCCTGGACTCTATGGGGTTTTGAGCCTGTGGGTGGCGGCCGCTTAACGGGTTGACTAGTAGGATCGGAACATTGATAATGATATGTCCCTAAACCTATCATATAGTTGAATGAATGAATTAATTAATATAGTTTATTCACTAACATATGGTATAGGTACAGGTGTTACATTGCTGTTCGTCATTTTGTCCGTGAAATGTGATCGGCAGAGGCGTAAAAATAGACCTCCCGAAGACCTCAACTACACACGTTATCGTCTAAACTGTGCAACGTGCGATAATGAATGCAATCGTACACCGTACCGTACATTTATTATCCCAGCCTCGCCCGAAGTCGGTCAGTCTGGTAACGAACCCTGCATATTTGATACCCCGCTTGATTACCAGCAGCCTTCCCGATGCCTTTCTTAAGAATTGAACTGAAATACTGCTGCTAGTAGCAACTGAATGAACATTCTTTTTTACTTCTTTTTGCGTGAATGTGTAGTAGTGCACGACCGGCATCATCCATTTCGTGGCACACAAATATTCTTTATTGCACCGAAACAAACAAATGCAGAACAATATAAGATATAAGAAGGAATAACAGGTAACAACAGGCGGTCTTATCGCTATAGAGCGATCTCTTCCAGACAACTTTTGGGTAGCAGGATAAATGACGAATAAAAAATTAGGAACAGGTAGTGCAAGAATAAAGAGGGACGAGTAAGAACACATATAATCAAATGGGATATGACTAGTAGTCAAATTACATAAGCGTACATTTATATTAAAATCATATTTCTAGTAGTCTGCGCAGCTAGTGGGTGTGGACAACGCGTCGGATCGTCTTACCTTGTATAAAAAAAAAACCGGTCCCAGCGTGCCAGGTACAAGGCGCTGTGTGTTGTATTTTATCTCGTGGCTATAATTTGGAATCTATCGTAAAAGAGATAGAGTTCATTATTCAACATGAACATTTTACGTGGCGGTAACATTGCTTTTACAAAGGAAAAAAGGCAAATAAAGGCTATTCATGAGCTCAGTACAATGGCCATTCATGAGCCCAGTTCAAATTATTTTTAACTTTATCCAGAGCACATTGCTTGTCAAGCTTTATTGACCTTACTATGAACCTAGTGGTTTGTGTGTGTTCTGCATTTTCTTCCCCCCATTTTTTATCCCACTGCAAGGCCTCCCCATTTTTCCGCCACTCGTCTCTGTTCTGTGCCAGTGTTCGCCAATCTGTACAAAACGTATCAAGGTCATTTCGCCATCTACTTTTCGGTCTGCCTCTACCTCGGCAGCCATCGTGTGGGTCCATTGGTGGCTAATTTGGCTCAACACTCGCAGCAATATTTATCACTATTCATTTCGTTTTCAAACTCTTCACATCCCATTCGGATTCGCTCCAAACTACTTTTAATACTACAGCTACATTACCTAAACCAAACACAGTGCGTCTCAGTTCCAGTCTGTAATTATCTCCGATACAGTATTTGCCGGCCCGCATCGAACAGCCCCGCTGAATAATGAAAGCCTTATCCTGCTGGAAGATTGTTCGCGAATTATGCACGGGATGGGCGCTCGGATTACACCTTACAAGGGAAATAAGTAATGAGGTAGTTTTTATTTAAACATTGATATGTAAATCAAAGCTACGGTAGCCTAGTGGTTCAGGCATGCGGCTGTCAACCGTCGGTCGTGGGTTCGAATCCCGGCTCGTACCAATGAGTTTTTAGGAACATGTACGGAATATTTACCGTTAGCTTTTCGATGAAGGAAAACATCGTGAGGAAACCGGTCTAATAAGTTCTAGTTTTTCCTCTGGGTTGGAAGGTCAAATGGCAGTCGCTTTCGTGAAACTAGTGCCTATGCCAAATCTTGGGATAAGGTGTCAAAGCGGACCGGATTTTTGTGATTAGATGTCAAATCGGACCCCGGGCTCACAACCGGGAATAACGCTAGGGGAATGATTGATATGTAAATCAGATTTTTATTTTCTCGGTTAACCGTCGGTAGTTTCGAATGAGATAAACGCACACGTCCTGTATTAAATCATCTTCCCTGGTACGGGCTTCGTTCGCACATAGTGGCGCGGCCGCGGGTAATTTATTATCTAATCCGCGGGCGTTCAGGTCGTTGCATGGCATAAAGTCTTAGTTTGTCCAGCAGGTTGGAAAGTCAGAGATGGCATCCACTTTGTTTTCGCAAAACCTATGTACACCTTGGACACGAAAACAAAATGTGGCGTGTGGTGTGGTGAAATAAAATCCACAAATAACATTGCCGGCCTGGCTCACGCATCTCTCCCTATTACTGTATTTTTTTGCTCGCACACCGTTCCGCTACCTCGCAAAGCTCCGATGGATATCACCCCAAGGGGCATAATATAAACATAAACACTATGTAGTAGTGAGTAGTAATTTGTTATAGCCACCTGAAACGCAACTTTTACGAACATATGTACTTAAAAGCCTAGCTAACATACACTAAATAAAACAACGCACGAAGCCCCGAACGAACTGCGTAACTTCGTTAAATAAACGAGCCCCCTCACCCCTCTCAACCCCCCCCTTCGACCCCGAACCACGAGGGAGGGATGAATCTTTAACACCGGATGCGTACAGGTACTATTGTAGCCCAGGTACGAGGGTTTGTTGAATTTTTGACAGCGTACCACCCATTATGAAATAATCCTACAGGTTTGGGAATACAGTAGGCCAGCAGGGTAATTATCAAACATCGTCAATTTGGTAACATCTTCGGTGCAGCGGAAAGTAATTACGTATTTAGTATTAGTATTACGATTGAAATTGTTTATACCAATTCCTTGGCGGACGGTGGTTGCAAAAGTAATTGGACATAAGTTCAGTCTTAATATAATGTACGCTTTAACTTTCTTCTGTTGTGTAACGGGAATTATATACCCATCTATCTATCTTTCTATCTATTCAGCCCGTATCCACGCACTGTTGAGTATAGGCCTCTTATTTATTACGCCACTCTCCTCGGTCCTGTGCTAATCTTATCCAATGTTTTCCTCCTGTTCGGCAGATATCATACTTACATTAAAATGGGTATCTTTCGGTACACAGTGGAAAAAAGTTAAAACATAGATTAGATTAACCCGGGGTGCCCCGCTAGGTATTTTCAGGCACAAACACTCGCTAACGGGTAAAAATAACCAGAGAATTTAAATGACGTTATTTGAAAAAATATCGTTTAAATATAGTACTTAAACGATATATATAAATGTATATTAAATATATATTAGTATTAATCAATTAAGCACAAAGTCAATCGAGCTGAATCTAAAAGAGTAACAAAATATAAAGTTTTTTTTCCTATAGTCTTACAAATTATTTTTATATGGGTATTTTTCACCCATACTCACTTTACACATCCGCTCTCGCCTGGCGCCTGCGTGTGCGTTAACTATCTATTTGAAGGTACCTAGAAGACCGAGTCCATAAAAGGCCCAGGTAAAAAAATATAACAAAATTAAACCATCATGTGGTATTTTTTGTGGGTTACGCCCCTCAACTATGTTTTTTTTTTTAGCAATCCACCCTTAACGTTATTGGTATAATTAATTTCAATCGTTAATACAAATACTAAATACGTAATTACGCTCAAATTGTTAATAACGTTAATGCTAACCTTTGTTAATAATTTTGGTTGATACTGTCCAACCCAACCAAGTCCGATAACACGTTATGTTTCGTAATAGGGGTGTAGACACCAAATACCAATAACCAATAATGTTGAATTTTCCCGAAAAATTATTAAAAATATTGTCAAATGGAGAAAAAGTAAAGCAGGGATTAAATAATGACAATGTTATAAGTGCCCAATGATTAAGAGGGGGTATATACCCTTTTCCGCATAACGCACCTTCATATGAAACGATTGTCATTTACTATGACGCTTGCAGATCGTGACGTCACGATCTGCGAGCGATTTCTCTATCTAAGAAGCAATGTGAAAACTGTTGTAGCTTCGAGATATCTGAAGGGAATTTTTAACTTTGAGGGGAATCTTGACAAAATGACCACCCAGAACAGAAATGTCGGAAAGAAAAAGAAGGAGGATCTGAAGGGGATTTTCGTCACTAGGCATATTTTTTTACCTTCTTTCTTTTGGGGTAATAATACATTTTGAGTCTACACTCGTATTACTGTAACTTGAACAAGGCGTATTGCAAGTACGGAGCCAGGTAACTCGTTGTATTTTATTTAGCCGTTACCCATTAATTACGAGTAAAAAGACGCTGAAGTCTCTATATTTAGCTAATGAATTGAAAATGCCTAAAAAGAAGAGTGATGATATCGATAATACATAGGTGGCACCAATGGTAATCGCTGGGCAGAATCTGAATCAGCTAACTTTATTACTTGCTTTGCAAATAATAATATTTGCGGTCTTCCGTGAGGTGGAAATACCTGGCTGGAATCGGAGTGCTCCAAATATGAACTCAAGATAAATACCTAATTATAATATAGAAACGCAGGACCTACTGTAGGAATCATATTGCATTGTGGCATGATCCTCGGTTCCCATCTAACGTCGGCTCGCCAAATGAATCAAGTGTTTTCCGGATTTCGTCCACTTACCTGAAAGCAGGAAACAAATCGTTAACATCTTCAACATGTGGTATACCTTTTAGGGGTTCCGTAGCCCCTAAACATAGCCATAAATAAAAAAACAAACCCCCATAAAACAATGAGACAGATTAGGACTACATGAAGGTAGGTAGGTGTACATGAATTAAATTTGGAATATTTGATTTGTAAGCCAACTACATCGTTGTGTATAAAGTGTAGTGAACTTGCTTCTTCGTTAACTTCCAAGGATCCCCTGGTCGGTTTCATAGATTTCTGCAGTACAAGCTATTGGAATGCACATGGCGTGTTTCGAGCGCTCTATCAATTAATGTTCGACACGGTGTTGGACACTATACTGAGAGTGCGGCGCAATGTACAATGCGGTCGGTATCTCCTTAACATTAGCGGCAATATGAATGAAATGAAATGTCTTTATTTTCGTCATCGCAGGTAACATATGTAGGTGACAATGTGTCATTAGTGCATACCATGATGAGCCCTAGGCATGTTTCCTGTATTGTTTGAAACAATTCAACAATAATGATATCCCATAAATATCATTCCATGTATAAAAGAGGCCAAGTCTCGAAACTCTTCCACCGTAAAAAGTTGTGAGATATTTCGTAGAGCCAAGTCTCGGGCATTGTTATTAATCTTTATTTGCTCGCTAAATAAAATCCTGCATCTTGGCAAACGCACTACTTTACTGCATTTATTGATTGTTTCATATCTAAAACTATGTAGTTAATGTGTGATTGCCAATTCAAGCCAAGCCAAGTCGCAATCGACCAGTGACGTAATACAAACTAAAAATTCCTTCATAATGATTTGATAGAAACCACGAAATTTATTTGAGCAGATATAAATTTAAAAACATAAACCGATCGACGCATGCGTTGTATTTCCTATGCATTCGGCCAATCAGCTCAGCGGTGCGGCTGTTAACTTTTCGCAACAATACCATTCCGCACAATGCAACGTAATCCGTGAAATCGCCTTTAAAATATACAACAGCCGGTGTTCTGTGACGCAGTTGAACGTGAAACAGTATGGTAATATACTTTTTAATAATTGTATGCTCAAATAAAATTAATAAGTAAGCTTGTAGTAGACACACATATCAGTTCGTTCATATTTTGACACTTTCAAGGCCTGGAACCCGCTTCATCGACGCGTCGCTCTTCTCGTATATAGGTGCTTTCCTCTTCAAACGGTTTTTCTCATGTTATCGGCTAAGAGCGTAGCGCTAAGAGATTGTTGGCAGTGAATGTGTTAAGCAGTTCTATTAACACTACTAACGTAGACACCATACCAAAAGGCCACATATAAAATAACACTGTCGCTAGAAATCTAGTGGTGAAAGATAAGTATGCGCACTTTGTTGTGGTAAATATTAAATGTTGGCGACTGTACATTGTATAGCCTTGTTTAAAAACACAAATCCTAACGATATCAGAACGATGTTCCATGTTTCGGGATTTTGAGTAATTACGGTAAAAATGAAAGCATTATTACGACTTAAACACGCACATGGCCCGGGTTTTTTGCACTACACACTACTAGTGTTCTGTAGTATCCATACTGTTCGCACCTACGCGGTGTTTCAGTGGGATTGCCTACAGGGATGGATCGCGGCCATTTTGTTTTTTTATTCATGGGCAACACCTGTCGATCGTTCGCGAGGCATTCAGACGGGCATAAATAAAATAGAGCGACCGGATTCGACGGATTGCCTAATAAATAGTGTAGCAACACTGGTGGTAGCTGTACCTAACCTAGTCCCTTGTACGTTAAAGAGAAAAGAATTTCAGTCTTAGGGAATTTTAAAATTTTCTATCTGCTTGAAAATAGCATTTTGTCGTTTTCGACAGTTTTTGAGTGAAAGAATAGAGCGGTCGAAAGTCAAAAATCGCCACCTGTGCGGTGCACAGAAACTGGCTAAGGACTCCTGTCAGATCACTACCCAGCACCAGATAGACCAACTGCATCACAACATCGCTAAACGTCACAAACTACCGAATTAAACACCTCTCTCCTAGTGACACTCCCAAGAACTTCCTTACAGTAAAAAAATGTCTAAAAGCGAGGATATCCCTCAGCATAATTAACCCCCAGAAAGAGCGATTGTCGTTAGACCCGACCCAGTCAATATATCTCCTTAACGATAGTCTTGACCATCCAAAGAAGGGTTGATTGAAAGTTTAACCACTTAATTTTTTCTGAAGCCTTTCGTCTTTTGTTTTTATTGATGGGGCAAGGGTGTTGAGTTAGCGATTGTTGGGGCGAGATTAATGTTGTCATTGATCAAGTTCTAAGTGACTTTCAGTATGTTGGAGTGTAATTTGCAAATTTTATTTGACACTGTGCTGTTGTTTACTTCATAGAGGTATTGTATGTTTCGACGTACGCTGAGCTGACGCGGCATAACGAGCTCTAAACATATTTCATCAAGCTAATTATGATTATTTATAATTAGATAATAGAATAGAATAGAATAGAATAGAATATCATTTATTCATGACAACAACACATACATACACATAGATCACAAATAAAAAAGAGAGAACAACATTGCCACGAAATAAATAATAGCATGATCTTACGGCGTGGCCTGAAGGTGCTGGTGGAAAGTAATCCACTTACTTTACTATAATCGTGATGAGCTTATTTAACGATAAGGATCATGCATTTAGTCCATGACATACCTACATTTATACATAAAACGCCTGTATTCCATATTTCGTCCATTAAACTGTCAACATTTAGATTCCTCATTAACCATTAATTATATCGAACATTAATTGCATTTATTTAGAATGCAACTAGAATTCCGCCGGCCTAATTAGCTGCCGCATATTAACATCACTTTCCGATAACTACGAGCCTTATACAACCAATCTAAAACTGGTCTTCGGTTACACACAGTTGTTCCGAATCCCAGGTTCAATATAGACTAGTGGTTAGTTGTGAGGAGTGTCAAACTAGTTGTAAATCGAGCAGTAGGCGTGTCCGGAAGCATCTCAGTGATCGATACTTGGCATTTGGCATCGATTGAAGCCCGAGTATGCGACTAATGCGGTGCGCTTGCTTGGCGTCCAGCGCACGTGATGACATCAATGTCTATAAACAAGTATCTAAATAATGCGGACTTTATTTCCGTCTTCGGAGATAGGCTTTCTCTCTTTTAATCTACGCCTTTAGATCCATTGTCATCATCCTATTCCTGGAAGCAATGCCGTCCATCCATGTTCTGAGGGTAAACCACTCATACCACCACCATGGACCACTGTCATGGTTAGATGTCCCGTCCCCCTCTACTCTGGGTATTCAGGCGTGGTCTCCACTCGAGAGTTCATCTTTACCCACCGATCATATTTTAAATAGTACACGACTGACATCTAAAAGTTTTGAATTAATTAAATGATGTTCAACTCTGTCGATTCTTATTGATTAAACAGATCTTAAAGCTGACATTTAGATTTCTCGAATAAGCGGTCAGTTGTCTGACTTCACGCTAAACTATTTACTTATTACTACGTCAGGCAATATTACAGCGCGAGGTTTCAAATAGTTTTCACATGTCTAGTCGTTTTTCTAAATAATTATTTTCTTTCACGTGTGGAGCTTCCTTAATACTATCCTCAATCGCTACGTCTCTATGTGTGCGGGTTACTTTATGATACACCCCGCGTATCACTCGGTCTCTTACATCGATAAAAGATAATAAACGGCTCCCATAAAGGTGGGGCCGAAGGTGTAGGGATGACCATAGGGTGTGTAACACGTGTTATACGTTTCTGTTCATATCTTCACCGATTTACGCTACAATACGTGTATAGTATACGAGAGGCCTGTGCCCATCAGTGGGACGTGCATAGGCTTATTTATTATTATTATAAAGTATCATATGAGTAAAGAATGCTTGATCGATCAAATGTTTAGCAACAGTTTAGCAATGAATTATAACAAAAACAAGGTTAAAAAATCGTTTACGTAATTCGAAGTCTTAAAAGAATCTTAGAATCATTCGCACACGGTGATATTTTGCAAGGATTGAGTTACATAGTTTAAATCTTTTTTATTTTAGATAGAGTATCACTTATATCCCCGTTGGTGTGGAGTTAGAATAGCATCACCCCCTTCCTGCCTGTAGGTGTCACAAGGGTCGGCTATAGGTATAAGGGTGTTGCGGGCGATGGACTAGCAACCTGTTTCTGCAAAAAGTATTTTCACACCCTGCTATTCAGAAAAAAGTCGTTGTTGCCCTTGAATGAGGGCTATAACTTTTCTTTATAGAAGGTGTGGAAAGCAGTATTGTGCCAATCGGTAGCAAAATGATTTCCATCTTGGGCGTAAACACTTGAGATTCAATATAACGCCCTCGCTGTAAATATATCATTTTGCTACCATGAAACAATCTATTACCATTTTCTCCATCTTAAAACCACAATGGCAACAGGGGGTACTGATAACTGAAATAAATGTGGTTTCTGTGGCTCTTGGGAATATAAAAATCAAAAACGAATGACAATTTAAAATACCACGCGAATTTCCGGAGTAGAGGCAGACCGCCGACGAGACCATGGACGTACGACGTATTCTATCACTGTTGAAAATAGTTTACTCCGCACTCTGTGAATCCGTACTAGGCTATTGCAATTCGGTTTGGGGAGGGGAAACAAAGACGCACCTTATTTGTTTGGAAAAATACAAAATTTGCCTAGACATTTCATCCCTTCATTTCTCCTCTAGTTATGAGACTGTACTGCACATGTCACCCCATAAAAAGACCTCCAAGCAAACGGTTGTTGACCGAGTGGCTTATGCAACTGGGCTATCATGAGACCGAACTCCTCATGGCCGTGATAAAATAATTAATAACACTACTACTTGCTCTTTAGTAGTGTTGTGTTCCTGGAGGTGAGCTAGGTCGCCAGAGCTCCCGAGGATGCGTTGTGTTGAGAGCGAGGGAATTTGTTCCTTCAGCTGCCAACACGGCGAATCCTCAAACATATCAAGGGTCGGCAATGCTCATGTTACTCCTTAGGAGTTGCATGCGTCTATAGGCTGCGGTGTCCGCTTACCATCACGCGGGCCGTACGCTTGTTTGCCCCCATCGTTGTATAAAAAAAAAATACTACTAACCATTTAGTCACCATTTAACCATATAGTCAGTATTGCAGTGTAGTTTTTTTTCTTACCCTCTTATATTATATAATTTTACGACCGGCACACTTTATGTCACACATACGCACACGCACTCACCATACACACACGCACAACACACACACACGCACACAATTTAGTTATCTAAAACTAGGCATATTTAGTTGGTTTGTATTTTGCTGTCTTTGTACACTTGTAGGTATAGATACGTAGGTAAAGTATTTAGACGACGAAACTGGGTCCTGCAGTAACACAGGGATTCCTAGCTCAGGACACAGGGTCGTGATTTATATTGTGATGTAGCCCTTATACAATAAACTTCTTTAATTTTTTTTAGGGTTCTGTCGTCAAAGAGGAACCCTTATAGTTTCGCCATGTCCGTCCGTCTGTCTGTCTGTCCGTCTTCGGCTTAGCTCAGTCACCATTACTACTAGAAAACTGTGATTCGGCATGGATATAAGAATCAATCACGGCGACAAAACAGTACAATTAATAAATAAATACTCTTTATTGCACCACAACAGGAGAGAAACATCTACACACACACAATATAATTTGGAAAAATATTTTTTTTAGGGTCCTACCTCCCCTACACCTAAAGCGGGGATGTAACTTGTTTTCTCTTCAAACCCATGGTGTGGGGTATCGTTGCATAGCTCGTTTAAAAATATTACGGGTTTTCGAAAACCATTTTTCAAATCAGTAATTCGTTTGCGAGATATTGGGCTTTAAAGCCCTCATTTTAGTTCGAGTCATATCACGAACAAGTAGGCATAAGTAGTTACCGAGTAATAGTCGACCAACTTAATGTGTAATTGAAAATCCCAATTTTCGTACAAATTCGGCCGACGCAACCGCACCGCACGTCGATTTAACTAAGACAGACAGCAACTACGGAACCCTACACTGCGCGTGGCCCGACACGCACTTGGCCGGTTTTTTTTTTCATAACACAGTCGTCGATGGAGGAGGCCTGTACCTTCGCAGGAGGAGTTCATGCTAGAAATGAATAATTGATTATGACATGTCAAATTTCAATTTCAATATTATACATTAAATTATAATTCATGAATAATTGTCTTGGCATTTGATACTATTACATTAAAAGTTAAATAATTGTTATGTTAATATTTTATTAATCGGCAAGATATATGTTTCTGACAAAAAAATTATTTGTTGCCGACTGTACTTTTCTATATACCATCATCAACTGCTCATTGAGACAAAATTCATTTTTGGTACAAGCTTTTATTGCCGACTGTACTTTTCTGTATAACATTATCAACTGCTCATTGAGACGATTCTAACGAGCCCAAACTCGAATTCCTATGGCCACCTCCTGTCTCTTCTGTGTAATATTGGATTGTCATCCAAACTATACTTATACCCAACATTTCAGCTCAATCGGTCACCGGGAAGTGGGTCAAATTTAACTTGCAAGATTTGACGGACAACTTCCATACATACATACTTACTTTTATACTTACATACGAACAAGTCAAGTTAATATAAAGCTTGTAAAAAGGTAATATCGCTTCTGCACCATGCAACTGCTGCAATCTTGAAGCCCTCTGTTTTTCTGCAAATGTTTAATAGAATAACTGCGAAAGCAGCTTGTCTGAATGCTGTAACTAAAAGTTTTCACAACTGGAATCACCATCATCTTCCTACTTAGCGTTTTTCCTGGTAGTGTCCTAATAAAGCCCAGGCCAAGCTTTGCCTTTGGAACCTAATCCCAAGATTTGGCGAACGCACTAGTTTCACGAAAGCGACCGCCATCTCACCTTCCAACCCAGAGAGAACACAAGACCTTGTTGGGATTAGACCGGTTTCGTCACCATGATTTCATTCACCGAAAAGTACACGTTTTTTTTAAAACCAGCGGTACGAGCCGGGATTCGAACCCACGACCGCCAGATTGAAAATCGCGTAAGGCACGGCCACAGTGGCTCTCATTAATTTATATCCCCGATGTGCCCCGATCAGTAATCAAACCCGACACTTGCACAATCCGCGTCAGGCGTCTGCGTATCGTCGAGAATAGAGTTTTAATTGTGAGCTATTTCGGTCGCTTTGAGCGCTCAAGAGACGTCTGTTTAGTGTTAGGTGTTTAGGTTATTCGGGGTCAATGACCTTTTGATTGTGATCGTTAAAATCTTCAAAGATACTTAAATCTGTGTGCTATTCAATTCAAGTCAACAACGTGAAATACCAAGGAGGCCCGGCACAATCGGAAAGTTTTTTGAAGTATTGAAATTATCTGTGAATCGTCTTGGTTCGTGCATTTTCTTCTACACAATCTTAGTAAAATGTATGTGCCATCGGCGTCCTAATATTGCAGGTTGGTTTCAAAATGAATTGCATTTGTAACTAACTCAAGGTCCTGTGTATGTAGTCCATCCATGATATGGCAGATGTCTGACGAAGTTTACAATACAATCAGTTCGCCTTGTCTCTTTTTTTTTCGTGGGGAAATGCTTTTACGCATCTGGCCTGGCTGGGGAACCGGATCGGGTATGACCGCTCGCGCACACTTCCGCGCCTCCGCCAGAAGCTGTCACCTCAACCCTTTAAGACTTAATTAGAAGGGGATTTAAAAAAAATCGTTTACCCAGTTAGCGTGAGTTGTTGAACAAAAAATAACTCATTGTCCGTTTTGTGACGACAATTAAGTAATCTGTTTGTATAAAATTTGCTTTTCTATTGAATTTATAAATGTTATTGCAGGCTGAATAACCATGGGATGACAGTAGTCAAAAATCGACAAAAACGATGACGTAATATTTATATGGACAAGCCCGTATTTAAATGTGAAACAAGTTCATTTTAACATTATTAGTATGCTTAATTTTACGTACACGATTTTTTTTTATACCCAGCTGCCAGCGTACACATAGAACTAGCAAAGCCGCGAGGTAAAATATATAGCGAATGCCCAGTCCGAATATACTGATGATAGAAATGTTGAAATTCGATGACTAGTTCCGAAGCAACCTCGCAATGTACACACTCTCAACCTTTACCTCTTTATAATATTAGTATAGAAAAACCTACATCGTATAGTTAAATCTTACAATCATTACTTATTATATCACGCCACGCGACGAGCAATGCCCGACCTTCTATTGAAACAAATGTAACTTGGCCCCAGTGCAATCAGAGAAAAGTAGTTCACTCAAACCAGCACATTCGTGTTTCCCAGGTATGCAAGAATACGAGTTTAAAACTGCGAGCCCGTGCCAACAACAAAAAATTTCAATCCAAAACTGCAGCGAGCATAAAATTTTTGTTTAAATCCTAAAAGCATAAATGAGCACGAGAACTATTCGACTCGAGCCATCAAAAGCCACTTATTCATTTCATGTCCGTCATGTTGTACAAATTGCTTTTTTACACAAACATAAACAAAGTCGGGCGTAAATCAAGCGTGGCGTCATTCAAAATAAGAGCTACCGGTGTTCAAGCGCAGAGTACAGTTGTGGAACACTAATGCAACGAGGAAATTGCTCAGTTCTTATAATCCGAACTTTAGAGCTCCATTCACGACTGTAACAAACGGAATGGAGAGTTGGGTGGAAGACCTATAATCCTACTAATATTATAAATGTGAATGTTTGGATGTTTGGATGTTTAGATGTTTGGATGTTTGTTACTCAATCACGCTATAACGGCTCAACCGATTTTGATGAAATTTTGTACGTAAATAGTTTATAGCCTGAATTAAAATATAGGATCGTTTTTATCTTGGGTCCACGCAGACGAAGTCGCGGGCGGAAGCTAGTAATAAAAATAAGTTTTATATTTTACGTTTTATATAATTATTGGACAAACCTAACTTAAGAGGATATATGAATAAAGAGATAATAATAATTTATTGCACCAAAACA
Source organism: Epinotia bilunana (assembly GCA_947049275.1). Classification (NCBI taxonomy): domain Eukaryota; kingdom Metazoa; phylum Arthropoda; class Insecta; order Lepidoptera; family Tortricidae; genus Epinotia; species Epinotia bilunana. The sequence continues at coordinate 5,001,836 of OX346274.1, forward strand.
AACAAATGCAGAACTTTATAAGATATAAGCCAGTATAAAAGGTAGCAACAGGCGGTCTATATTATACAATACAATACAATACAAATACTCTTTATTGCACACCTCACACAAACAAAGCAGTTAAAAAGAAAAACAATACAATAACATGTAGGTAGAGGTAGACAACAGGCGGTCTTATATATTATATTATATATTATATATTTATTATATTATATTCAGAAAAGGACATTAAACATTAATAATATCACAGTTTTTGTAATACAGTGCAGAGATAGGGGGTTAGTGTAAGGGTGTAAGGCGTGTGCCAGACGACTAACTAGGGTAGGTGTCAAAATTCAATAGTGGAACTGGAACACACCGCCACGGCCTAACGGAAAATACGAGACGCACCACTGAACGTAGTCATTATATTAACTCTGTCCATTTGTTGCAGAGACAAACGGCGCGGCGCGGCGTCGGTGAATGCTTTGCAACGCATGCGCCTTTCAATGCAATGTACAGACAGTGAGGTGTAGTTGCTGGGGTGAAAATGCAATAGGTTATCTATTGTAATTAATTACCTATAAGTATTAGGATTGATATTACTGTTGTGAGCGGTGCGATACATTAGCGTCACGCATAAACCTTAAACAGGTCTCTGTACGCGTCTATTATTTTGTATAGTGTTTTTTCTCTTTTAATATAAATAAATAAATAAAATAAAAAAACATGCTTAGCTCCGGTACTCAAGTCTTTAGTTCTTGTCATACGTTACAACAATATCCTGCTACGCGATCGATAGGTACGCCAACCGGGGATGTTTAAACTAACGAACAATTTGAAAGGTTTCCCAAGTCGCTTGGAGACTTTTTTCCCAGTAGTCGACCGTGAAAATATGCATATATAAATAACGTACTGTTATCGCTCTGTGCCCTGCGATACCCATATATCCGGTACGGACAGAGAGCAACGTTTGTTTTGGCTGCCGGCTGCAGTGATTTGTAAAACAACTTCTGTTAGGAGCTCCCAGTATATACCTCACACCTGAGAATACGGGCAGCAGTTTAATTGGATAGATATGAGATGATTGCGTCACAGGTTATGAAAGTTAAAGTGAAATACGTGACAGAGCGTGAGAAAAAAAACAGAAACAAACATTTATTCCTGACACTTTAAATACTAGACAAAAACAAAAATGTAAGTAAACCTTTGCCGTGTCACGAAATAGAAATGAGTTTTGGATGATAATTTAACTTATTTTAATTGGTAAAACTTCAACGGCGAGAAACAAATTGCCAAATATGAACCTCAAAAGCCTCAAAGTAAAAATAATTAAATAACAAATACTTTTGAACTGAGTTAAAACCTTTTTGACCCAACTTCAGAAACAGGAGGTCGGTTCTTTGACGTAACTGTAAACAAGGAAGCATTTGAAAGTGCAAAACTATATTTATTTCTAAAATTATTACACTTGGATTGTCGGGAGCATGCCAGCAATAGGGCCAGGAAAAGAGGGGAGGCCTTTGCCCAGCCGTGGGACACATAAACAGGCTAGGAAAAAAATTAAAAACGTTTTTAGCGAGGGTAAAACGACTATAAAAACGCTAGAAGTGAAGTATATAATTTTACAGACACCTCGGCTTTAAAATGAGTCCTATATTCATATTCACATTGCAAAGGAAGACAGGCAATAATAATTAAAATTACGTTATAGAATTCAAACGGAAATGACAGAGATTATCGCCGACATTGATATTATTAAACCGACATTATTTCCCACTTAACTTGCAGTCATTGCAAAATCGAACTTATTACAATCAGACTAAGATTCAGTAATACCATATCGACTTGCCAATTCCCGCTAATAACATCACTTAGAGTCATTGCAAAATGGAACTTATAACAATAAATATTAGAAGGAATAGGAAGGAATAGTAAATTGAGATCTTATGCCGTTTCTAGTTAAGGTGAAAAGGGAACGTGATTACAGAACGCATCGCTTTGAGGACTTAATACGATTTATAGTAACATTGCAAATTTAAACTGTCATCGTTTGTCAGCGTGCAGTAAAGCCATGCTTAGTCCAGTCAACAGGAGCAGGAGAACAGGGCTTTTGTACCGCTATGGTAACAAATACGCATACAACCTGCCTGATACCATGTACAAACGGACAGAAAACTCACATCATGCCCCTCCGCTCATCCACAAGTATATATGTTACCGTTCTATTCTCTGAGCTTTCGTTAAGCAGATCAGCTGGTCGATCACGTAACGCATTGTAAGCGCGTCAGGTAGATCTAAACGTGTTTAAAATGACAGTTAAGTTGTCCTAACCTAACGTGCGTTCGAAACGTTACATGATCGACCCTCAGGTGGCTGCCCTGTCACAGTCACAACCACCACGAGAAAAGGCTAGGACGGTGTGGTGGAAGAGGTGTGGGATAGAAGTAGCTTTTACCAAAAGTCGCTTAAAAGGCTCAACACGGACACGAACATCAGCAAACAACCGTTGACGATTTGAAAGGCTGTTGCTTCTTTGATCGGAGTAACTTATGAGTTGCGCAGATATGAAATAAATAAATAACATAAGCTCATAACAGTAAATATGGCTCAACAATCGCAGAGAAAAGACAATGTACAGCGGAGCATGTACGCGTATTAAATCGTTGATACTTTATCAAAATAACAAAGATTTATAAACACAAACATTATTAGAATAGGCTTATAAACAAATCCAATAATACACTAAGTAATCAGCAAAACACAATTTGCATAATTTTATAGTTCTAGGGCTTTGAAAGATTTAATAGTGTAAAGGCCCCGAACGCGTGTCGTGGGCCCGCGCAAGTTGTAAAGCATTGAAACTACACTTCAAACACACATGGAACGCGGTCCGAATGCGGACCCGCGCGGGCCCGCGGCGCTAATGTTACAACTCGGCAGCGCGGCCGCGTGTCGTGCGCGTCGCGTGTGAAGCGCGGGCCCGCGCGTGCCCGCGCTGCTGAGTGTGATAGAGATAGTGAGATATAGCCCGCCGCGTACCCCCGCGTTGCTACACGCCGCCCGCTTGCGATGTGAATATACCGCTTCAACCGCGCCCGACACGCGCCGCGCACGACACGCGTTCGGTGGATGGAGGCCTTAAGGTATGCATTTGAACACTATCTCACCTGATAGTGAGTGATGATGAGGTCGAGAGTGTAACATGCATACCTAGATAGTGCCTATTATGCTATAAAGTGAGTTCAACTTCAGCTGTCCTCGCGAGAAAACTGGACGAAAAGCGCTTCGTGCGAATCAGAGAATCAATTATAACAACAACATAAGGGTGGAACCCACCACGTCCGCGCCTAGTCCCAAGATGGCGTAATGGTGAGGGAGAATTTGTTCGTGTAATCCCAGCGCACACACTGAAAGGTATCCTGTAGAACACCTATGAGCAGGTACGATGTTCCAGTCTTTGCATTTTAGCCTCAGGCAGATCTAAGCTCATATAACCCTATCATGACGTCATATCGGACACATTAACTGGTTAAGGGACCATTCGATAATATATTTATTTATTTATTTATTTATTTATTTATTATCTCAAAAATGTACTTATGTGGTAGGTATACAACAAATTTCGCCAAACTGAGATCAGTTTGTTGGCGAATAGTCAAGGTCACTGACTGCATGTCAAATCTCCCAGTGTTTCAAACCCAAGAAATAAATTGCAGCAAGCTATCACTTTCATTGCCAGGAACCAGCCTCGCGGGCGCCTAGGCCGTAGTCGCTTTCCATTACATACAAAGAAAACCACGGGATCGGCTACGGGTGTAGGTAATGTGATAATCAGTGTTTTTCAATCTTTTTCATGCCGCGGCCCCCTTAGTACATTCGCGAAATACGCTGTTGAAAATACTTACAGCACTAACTTAAAAAATATAAGTAGCCGCGACCCCCTTTAGAAGGCTTCGCGGCCACCCGGGGGGTCGCGACCCACAGTTTGAAAAACACTGTGCTAAGGAACAATAGTTGCAGGATTTCAAAATTTTACAATTCCAAAGCACAAGTTTTCTGTGAAAATTGTAGGTATTCATTCGACTTGACCATGAATATTAGGAAATTTCCAATTCAAATATAATGGCAGATCATTTTTCCGAAGCTAAACCGAAATGGGTTTTATCGTGATATTAATGCAGCGGGGAGGTAGCTTGGCTATTAATTACGCATATTAGGCGCTCCGTCTTATAGACGTGGTTCATCGATTCAGGTAGCGACTTTTTTTTGATTTCTCGTATCTCGTATTTGAGTCATACAGATTGAGTAAAACAAAAGTCGTCCTTCCTGTGGTCAATAGTTAAGGTCCAGCGCACATAAAAAATGTGTTTTGATGAAATCATCAAACTAAGATACCAACAAAAAAATTGGCTCTATCTATAGCCCTTAACTTGACAATGTCCACAGAAGGGAAGTAAACCTAAATCTCGGTAGGACCCATTTCCTTGACTCCTGGAAGTTATATCATTTTAGAGATGCGGAAAGACTTAATAAGTGTCGTTTTTCAAACTACATATCTCAGGAAAGTATATTGACTTTTTTCGATTGCTATGTATAAAAGAATCATAACCAAATCTAACATCTCGTAAACAGGAATAAAGAACTTGAAAGATGTTTAATACCGCTGTTCTTGGTGGTAAACGAGCATACCTACAGCCTGCCTGAAGGTAAACAAATGTGGTCGCTTATATGGAAACATTCATTTTTCAACCAAAAATATTCAAATATGAAATACGTAATAATGAACGCAGCGACTTGTAAATAATATACCATGAATGTCGCCAATGCCTGCCAACCTATGCCTACTTTATAAACGTAAAATAAAATCCCGAGCACCTCCACCAAGTGCAATCTCGGGCGCTTATTCTAAACACCTGTATGACGCGGCACGTTCGGAATGAGATACGTGATGCCAGAATACGTCCCCGTTGCGTAAACCATTTATATTAGTATGGCTCTGTGAGATGAAGAATTCGCAAGTCTGTATAAAAAAAAAGACCGGGAGTGCCGGCAGAAGTGAAAACTTGAATATTTTGACATTTCGAATCGACGAATACCGTAGCGATAGCGACAGAAGTAAACTATTTCACTTGCAAATTAGCGCGTGAAAACTTATAGTGTGTCGGCCGAACGGGTAAGCGCCGCGGATTACATGGCGTTTGTGCCCTTTTTCTCGCTAACTCGAATGGTCCGCCATTTAACTTAGTTTTCATTGAACGAGCGAGCGAAGCGAACGAAGTACTCCGTTTCAGCTTGGACCAAAATTCTTTCGTACAACTTGTCGGAAATATCTGCGAACCTCTTTCGTACAACTTGTCGGAAATATCTGTGAACCTCTTTCGTACAACTTGTTGGAAATATCTGCGAAACTCTTTCGTACAACTTGTTGGAAATATCTGCGAACCTCTTTCGTACAACTTGTCGAAAATATCTGCGAACCTCGTTACCTGTTAACGTCATATTAGCCAGGTTCGCAGATATTTCCGACGGGTTGTATGTCCGCCTGTTCCCTTTACAGGTCGCAGTTCAAAAATTCTCGTAAAATTTTGTGAGCAGGGTCAATAATTATATAATTATCAATTCAATTATTTAATTATCATTCACTGTCATGAATCGCTACGCGCTAAACTCGTAGCCGATCACGTGGTTTACCTCGTATGTAGACGGGTTCCTGGCGGTGAAAGTGTAAAAAAATAGGTTTCGCGCTTTCTACAGCTCACAGGGCCACTGGCTTAGTTAACAAATACCAAAGGGATAATTCAATTAGCCGGAATCTATGTTAACAATCCATATCCTCCGGCCGTCTATTAAAGGGCACCCCAAAAGCAATGAAAGCGAGTAAATTTGTTAGTAAATGCATACAAAGCGTACCACTTAATCCTTCTTGGTTGACTGTACATGAATTGCCGTACGCGTCAGTTGAGTTGAGGTCATTTTATGCCATCTAATTGCATACGATAGAACTGGTAAAACGTTTTATTTACACAACACTGGCGAACACAAACAGTGCAAAACTATTTGCGGCTGTACAGTATTACATGTTTACAGTATAGCACCTTATTGCATTGAAATAAGGAGGAAAACTCCTCTGTATGCCAACAAGCATCTAAATTGGCCAGCTGCTTTTGAAGACGGCAATACGATATCACAGAAAATTGAAGCGAAGTAAGCTCCGCTCGCTCGTATTTTGACAATATTGCCAATATAGCAGTGTTGTATCCCGATAAGTTTATCTTGAAAGGATTTGGAGACAGAATAAATCAGGATAATAATAGTAAATAGTGTCACAAGGGAGCAGTCATAGATTTACGGCGAGGGTGGTATATTGAATCTTGAGTGCTATGAGGGATTCAAGTGTTTTATGCCCAAGACGTAAAACATTTTGATAACGAGTGACACACCTATGAGGAAAATTAAAATTTTGTTCTGAATAGCAGGATCAGGGAAGAAAAGTACCACTAAGATACCTCGTTTGAGGACAACAATGAGGCTTTTCTGAACAGCAGGAGGTGTGACAGAGTTTATGATTGTACCCAAGAGAAAATAATAGTGTTATGTCGATTCCTATAAAATAATTATATATTATAAAAAAAACACCCACAGTAACCGATCTTGTCCCACAGTTAACTTAATAGAGATTATTTAATGGGCACTAATGACGATATGAGTATACGTAATTATAAGCACACTAACATTTCTCCGCGGCTTCGTCCGCGTGGAACCTCTTTTCTATCGTGCCTCGGCACAAACGTCTGCCCACATTTCACCCCAAGGGAGATAATTTCCGGGATAAAATAATCTAACATAACCTATGCCCTTCCCAGAGCCTCAAACTGTCTCCATTCCAAATTTCATCTAAATCTGTTCAGCGGTTTAAGCGTGAAAAGGTTACAGACAGACAGACTTTCGCATTTATAATAATTAATGTTTCGAAATTCATGTCATAGAGTTTTAGATTATATATTATTGTTCGTTATAATATTTAGTTAATATAATCGTTTTTTCAAAGCCTGTATATTCATAGAATTTTGTTTGTCATTTCATTAAGCTTAATATTTCCGTTCGCTACGCTCGTAGCCGATCCCGTGGTTTTCCTCGTATGTAGCGGGAACGATTCTTGGTCGCGAAAGTGTTCGGTAAAATCACGGGATCGGCTACGAGCGTAGCGTGCAGCGATTCCTGGCAGTGAATGTGCTAGCTACGCTCGTAGCGCTACGCCGTAGTCAGTCTCGATATGTAACGACAGTCGCCCGAAGCCCGCTGACGCTGAAGTATTACCCGCTCATACGGTTATTAGATTGTAAGGTGTAATGCATGTCTGGAATGGACCCGGCCGTAAGAAGGTGACATATGTCAACTTTTCTAGACATATATGTTATGTCACGACTCATGATATTGCTAGCACTTTCCCAGTAGTGCCCTAAAGAAGCCCGGGGTGACTAGACTGTGGAGTATATTATAGACCGAATACCTTCGATATCCGTAATTTAACTTGCCATAAAAGTGATTTTCTGTGAAACCGTAAAAATTTCAGGACAAGCTTTATAAACTATGTATGAACCCTGTAGAGTTAGGTGAGGGTTGTTTTATAAAGATCCTGGAAAGATGAAAGTAAAAAACTAATGAAGGCTTATGTTGGATGGCATTCTAGACATATATCATGTATGCCACACAGTTAGCCACTCCATTCTCACTAATAATCTTACATTGCTCGATCCAAAGCGAAATTCAACCGGGAAAATTCGTATTAATAGTCAGTGTTAAGAGTATGGTGAGAGTGCGGAATCCGGGATGGAATCCCGGGCGATTCCCGCGCGAAACCGATTAGAGGGCAACATTAACAACTCGGCGATTTGTATTTTTCTCCCGAGCGACGCCTAGGGTTGCCAGGCAATATTTATATCATTATTCATAAATATAACACATCCAAGTAACTGAAATGTGTTTTTCCCTCTCAAAATTACTGACAAAGACAGATAAGGTGAAACTTTAATGGCAAATTTAATTAAAATAGGTGTTATCGACGTTTATGAATAAAACATTACTTTTCAACCTTGTTTTATGTTTTATTTCTCCCAATTACAATATTTAGTGTATTCTTCCATTAATATGAGAAACATCTAAAAGTATTATGTAGGAAATCCGTTGAAAATTTTGAATTAATGAATTCCTTGGACTGTTTGCTATTGACCAATTTAACATATAAAAAACTACCTGTGATTTGTCTTCTTAATTCATCACATTGATCACAGTAATCAAATGATTGAACAATCTGTTGTGACTTATAAATATGTGACGCCTAGTACACAGGCCTCATTAAGTTTATTATGTGGCTTGTTTAATTTGTGTAAGTATGTCCTTTTATTTATTTTTAATTCATTAATAATTTCAAGCCATCAAGGAGCGGAATCTGAGGTGAATTATATTCTATCTATGACAAAATGCCTTTCGAACAGTGAATTTTTTCAGATCGCCACTTTTACCTATGATGTACTGGTCACTAAGAAATTCTTAATTCTCTGAGGTAGCAACCCTAGCCACTTTTCCCCCGGTCAGCACCGGGCATCAATCTCTAGTCGACTCGCCCCCGATCGCCGCCATTGTGAGCTATCATTTATCTGCCGTTAATTATCAGCTCGTTATAAACTGTAGACTTCACTCAATGCCAGTGCAATTTAATTAATATTTATGTATAAAAAATGCTTTTCTAATAGCAATCACACCCCCACTTCTGCCTGTTGTTATAATAGTCATTAAGAACTTAATATTTCTCTCAGGTAGCATCCCCTAGCCACTTTTCTCCCGGTCAGCACCGGGCATCAATCTCTTGCCGACTCGCCCCTGATCGCCGCCTTGGTGAGAGAACATTAATCTGCCGTTCATTATCAGCTCGTTATAAACTTTGCAGACCCTGATTAATGTCAGTGCATTCCCTATAACATAACAAAATTTTTGCAACATTTTTGTATTATTTCAGAAAATAAAAGAACTACAATCTCGGTAGAATCCGGAATTTCCTATCTCTTCTCTTGGCAGCCAGCAGCCACCACCGTTCCGCGCCTCGACAATAATCTAATATTGCGCAATACCGGTCCATAAAGTGGCAATTATCGCCCGTTACGCACGTACGGAAATCCCACTTCCTGGCCAGAGGGAGAACAAAGAAAGCCTCAGATCGCATATTATTGCTTACCCAAGGTAAGCCCAAGCTCGGGCGTCAAATACCTGCTATCTGAGACATTTTATGTTTCACAACCCTAGGTGACTAATAGTGTGGAGGATTATTAAACTAACATCTCTCACAATTTAGCGGTGACATATAAGTACGGAAAATATCTAGTCAAACCTGCTAATCGAATCTCAGCTATTTCCTGTATAAGACGCGTTCACGCAATCTGCATTACGAGTAGTAATTCTAAGCTCAGTGGTTGCATGAAGCATAATCCCCGCTCTCAAGACAGAACAACAGACGTCTTGGAATGTGGCGCAAGACAAGAGTGATAACACACTAACAACTACAACTTGAAAGTTGTGACGAGTTTAGAACAGCTTGGAACTGTGCTAAGCAGAATTAATAATAGCACTCATGTTACAGGTCAAGTGCACACCAATATGTATTCACTCAAAGTTTCATAAATATGTATCCCACCAAAAACATTACATGTAAAGTGATGCCAAGACTCCATAGCTCATACAGCTTTCAGCGTGAAAAAGATATCAGATCGCAATTAGCGCCAAGCTTCCTACTCCACACGGCGTAACTCTACCACTTCCAGCCACGCTCTACAAATTCTACATCTACATCACCCTTGCGCTTCGCTTGGCTCGTCTTGGCGGGGGCACTCCCGTGTCCCCAGATACTACAACCTTATTGTTGCAGAAATAAGGTCTGCCTACATATCTCATATATCAAGTCTCAAGACTTTCTGGTGTAGGAATAGTAGTAGTAGATAGGTGGTACCCTTGGCTGTACAGAATGTCGTCTCTATCACACAATCAATGTTTGACAGCTAGAAAACTCAAATCTGCCATCCCGATCTAGTGTTTTTTTGTTTAGGTTGTCCACATATAAGTGGATATATGAAATATATGACTAATTGTATGTAAGTCGTACGTATTAGTTAAAGCAAAAACTCGTAGTATCAGTAGAGGCAACCGTCCAGGCCAAGTTGGCTCAGTTCGGGTTGCACAGGGCGGTTCCGGAGCGACACTTCGGGAGCTCAAATACCGCGAGCCACCCGGTTGCCTCTCGGACACTGCAACTGCGCGTCATTGCTCTGAATAAATATATGAAAGCGCTATCACAAGTTAAACATGTCATAAAAGATTAAAGTGCAAACGTGAAGAACTTATGACTATTAGGGATCCCTTCCAGCTAACCTTTGAGCAATTGAGTGGAAGGAAGGTAGAATCGTCGTTACACAATGGAAATAAATTAAAGCTTAAATTATATTAAGACCTTAACTAAGAGATTACGTCTATAAACAATACAATGTACCTATCACTTGTAATAATCTATCACGCTTCCTACTAATATTATAAATGCGAAAGTTTAGATGTTTGGATGTTTGTTACTCAATCACGCTTAAACAGCTGAACCGATTTGAAGATAGTTTATAGCCTGGATTAAAATATAGGATAGTTTTTATCCCGAGTCCACGCAGACGAAGTCGCGGGCGGAAGCTAGTATAATAATAAAATAAATTCAAATTGAAGTATCTCCGAGCCCGAACTCTAGTGGCTCAAACGTTGCACAGCATGAAATGGCAGCCGGCCGGCGTCTTGTCGCATAATCTGCGTGCTACTGCGGAATGCAACACGTCTCGGGTCTGAGGGGAATTGTGGCAAGCAACCGAATAACACACGTATTCTATTCTAGACTAGTTTCTTTAGGTTGGATTTGGAAAATGACCACTTTTCTTATTTTAGATTATTTATATTATAACTATAATAGTTATTACCTCTTCACTTTATACAAACAAGTGGTAATTAAGTTAATAACTCGTTGTATTAGACTAACTGACCGAGAATATCGGTCGATTCGATTATTTTTAACCAGTGTGCTAAAATGGAAATTTGGCCCTAGCGACCGATATTGAACTGTAGTGGAGATATAAAGTATTGTTTCGGTACTTGGATATTCTGGACTTTGAACAATCAAAAAATCAATAAAGGCTCAGTAACCCGCTTGTGATTCTAATAGAGTCGTAAGCGCCCATAGAGTATCTGCTTACTATCAGACAGACCAAATGCTCGTTTGCATTAAAAAATCGTTAACATTATCAAAGCCAGGGCCCCACTAGGTGGGCACTGGGCCTTTCCTCTCCAAGCCAGCTAGGTTTTGCATTTTTTTGCATCGAAGCTCCGTGATGTTGCAGTGAATTTAAGTCACCTTCAACTACGTACAATACCATTACAAACGCTGACTCGACTAAATGTAATCATCGCCGACCAGTACAATCGTGCACATAAATAAAACAGCGGTTGTTAACCCCGCACTAACGGCGTCCATCGTACACTTACGTGATAAAGAATTAACGCGACACGCCACCCTGTGCCATTTGTGTGCTTTAGTAATTCAAAAATTTCCGAAGCAAATCGTACAGTTTAGTTTTAACTACACATGCATTATTCAGATGACTAGAGTTCGAGATTGTAGGGTGGTTAATAGTACATTACTAAATTGGCCGGTAAAACAAAAATGTCTCATATCGCAGGTATTTGACCGAGCCGAAGACAAGGGCGATTTATTATTTATTATTTAATAATTTATTCATATAAACAATTACAAAACACAGTACAATAAATGCGCCAAACTGTAATGACCAGTTTGTTGGCGCGTCGTGCTCAGGTTACATCACTTAGGTAATATTTAGGAAAATAACTAGCACGTGTAAACACACGTGCTAGTTATTTTCTTATATTAAATACTAATGAACTTATTTAACTAGGGCATGCATATTAATATTAAGATGTGGTTAAATATTTTCGTTACTACATAATTTTAATAGTGTATTTTAATAATTCTAATAGATAAATATGTGATTTGGGGCTTTCTTTATTAGGACCGCCCACGGTGAGTACAAAATGTAAGCTTCGCCAGGAAGCCAGGGTTTGACCAGGAAGTGGGCTTTTCTACACGTGTAGCGGGCGCTAATTGCCACTTTATGATCAGGTAAGGGTAAGACATAAAAATAAGATTTAAACACCTTGACAGTCACGCAAATTTTGAAGCGATCGTTTGGAAGACGACCTTTTCGTACCCCTTATGATAAACACATATACTTGACTGCCAAGAACCGACGCGCAACGCTCGTAGCCAATCCCGTGGTTTTCCCCGTATGCAGCGGAAAGCGACTACGGCGTAGGCGCCCTCTAGCACTTTCACAGCCAAGAATCGCTACGCGCTACGCTCGTAGCCGATCCCGTGGTTTTCATCGTATGCAGCGGAAAGCGACTACGGCGTAGGCGCCCGCTAGCACTTTCACAGCCAAGAATCGCTACGCGCTACGCTCGCAGCTGATCCCTTGGTTTTCATCGTATGCAGCGGAAAGCGACTAAGGCGTAGGCGCCTGCTAGCACTTTCACAGCCAAGAATCGCTACGCTATTTGAAAATAATCTAAAGATTCTAAAGGTGCTAAAGTTAGGAGTGAATCATAACTTCTTATCTTCGATGTGCCTATCAATCGACCCATATTTAAAAGTCTGTTAAGTATTCGTGTAATTAAATTTTCAGAATCTATGCATTAAATTAGGCATGCCTACTAGATTTAAGAAAATTAGAACGAAAAGCTAAACAGACAATTTTACTTTCAGGTCTAAATTGACAATACGACGCTTTACAAGAAAAAAGGTACAACTATGCAATTACAATAACATTGTTTCTCTTAGGCCGACATATTACGAAATAGACACCGCGAAGCCTATTAGAACAAATGAAGACAGTGAAACAAAAATCACCTTGTTAACTCGCGGCCAGCGGCCGTTATATTAGATCATGGCATTCTCTTTTATACCCAGCGTGAAATAAAAAGTAATGTGTTAATTTTGTATAAATACGTTTTGGCCTCCGACTCGCGCCATCGTGTTGCTTGTTCCACAGAGTTAGAAAGGATAGGTACATACCGGCAGAGAAAGAGCGATTTTTTTTTGCAGTATGGGTCTTACAAGATGTTACAAGTCCCAATTATCCGCCACTCCAACGGGCGTAGCATGGTTGACGTTTTATCACTTATCGCTGTCGATAAGACATCCGTCACTCTCGCACTCGCATATTTGTAAGAACGTGACTAACGACCAGGGACCGGACAACCCTTTCCGCGGTAAAAGCCTTTAAATGGGCATCCCTTAAACACGGCTAACCCATTGAAAGACTTTCCAGTTTGAACTGCTAGCCCATTCGTTTGACTACCCCTTATCGAAAAACTTAGCAAAAAATAAAGCTAGCCCTTTGCAATTCCTTACTGCTATCCTATATACCTTGCAATCCCTTAATAAGGGTTACCCTTAACATTTAGCGCTTTTTATAAAGCTTTCCCTTTAGTAATGTCGTAGTTGAGCCTTGCGTAAAAGAGACAGGATTAGTGTTCCACGCTAGTGTATGAAAAGGAAAGAAAATACGTGCCTAGGGAAGGGTTTGTAAAATTAAATTGTTCGCCTACCATACCTACTACATTCTAGTACGATTAGAACTACCAGTTGCTACGCTTACTATTGGATTCGGAGTAATGTGTGCTTTATGAACAAGGTAGACGATTTATATTACCTCGCTTATATGCTAAAAGGGAAGACCTTTATAAGGCTAAACCTTATAAGGTATTGGTGAGCGGGTAAGAAGGGTTTTGTAAGGGTATTGGGATACCGATTGCTCATTATGGGTTAGCGTTTATATAAGGGCTTTAAAAGCAAAATGAATGGGTTTCGCCTGCGATAAGTGGTAAAATGGCATCCGTGGTACGCCCGCTGACAAGTATGTGAGTGCGAAAGTGACGGATGGCTTATCCACAACGATAAGTAATAAAATGGCAACCATTTTTGGCCAGCTGATGAGTGTTGCATTTCGTTGTGCGCTCAAAACGTAAACGCGAAACGTGTCTTTTATACGGGGTGTGATTAACAAGTTTGGCATCTTTTAATGCTACACTTGGCATTAGGTAACTGCCATATCTATACGTTATATGTAGGATTAGGATTCTGGTGGCAGTTTAGCACAAGTAATGCAGTGGAGTCGCCATTATATATTTATTATTTGAATAAATGAATAACTGGACGATAAATCTATATTACAGTACCGGTCAATAATATATCACCTTTGCGTTTTATTGTATGAACGTGTATGGTGTAAACAATTTAGGTTTGTTGATACATCGCATAATTTACTAGTTACATAAATTTTTGACAACTGCAATGCAATACTGTAAATTACAATGATGATTTTATAAAATAAAATTTTAATAAAATTTACTGTTTGGTAAAATGTTTATGAGCATGAACAACTTGCAACTGGAAAATCTTGCATATTATCTTCTTCTGATGTTAAACGGTTGTCAAGATTATGAAAAGCATATATTGTTCCATTCCATAGTCGGCGTTATACGGTTTCTCAACTTGTGAAAAATCTTGTATGAAACCAATAAATGTACACATAACATAATACATTATTGGTTTATCAATCATTTATTCATTCAATCAAAAAATATATAACAACGACTCCATTGCACTTTGTTCACCCCAATGCCACCAAACATCCCAACTCTAGTATATGTCTCCCAGTTATTGCCAGTTTCGGGCCAAACGTTACCCTATTGTTATTGTGCTTCATAACTGAGCACCCATATTGCCCCGAAGATAATATGCTCGGAAATATCTCAGGATTTGTTGTTTCATCCATTTCCTTATTTACTTTCGGGTTATATTGCCCGTCTGCCAATCTTGTTGCGTTGGTCTAAGTAATTAATGTCTGGAAGATTATTGAATTAGTCTGGTAAATCGAAAATGGTTATAATATTTTCGTTATTTCTCGCATAGCATTTCGCAGTTACAAAACCTCTATTACCTCTGTTTTTTTCCGTTTGTAGTCAGTGATAAAATAAGACGAAAATAACAATAAATTGTCCCTGGAGACAGTATTTAACACAATATATTTATACGATAAGATTAGTGGTCAAATGCGTACCTATACGTACAAAAAAAATCATTCAAATTGTTTTATTTCATAACATTATAGAACGAGCGAGCGAAGCGAATAAAGTTCTCCGTTTCAGCTTGGCCAAAAATTCTTTCGTAAGTGCGGCTGTCCGGCTGGTCTCCAAGTCTCTACATTTAGAACTTTTTAAGCGATTCAGTTTTTCCAATAGATTAAATTACTAAATCTGGGCTTCCCGTGAGTGTCGATGGTGTTACTGATCCCAAACAAATTGCTGAAGTTTTCAAAAACAAGTTCCGAGTTGAGTCACAATTGGGGCCGTCGTCGGAGGTGTGCGGGGCAGAGACTTTCACGGTAAGAACTAACATTACAGCCAAAGATGTAACCTTGGCTATAAAGAATATGTCTAGAGGCAAGTCTCCGGGTCATGATGGTTTGAGACATTCGTATTTGCCGGCCGAACTTATGAGAACCGTTGTTATACCGATTGTGAAAAACAAGACTGGACGCACATTGGATAAAAACAACACGACACCTGTGTATGCGTGCTTTCTCGACCTGTCGAAGGCTTTTGACCTGGTGTGCTATGATCTACTGTGGAGAAAGCTAGTGGACATGAAAGTACCGCCAGAGCTCCTATCCATTTTCAAGTTTTCGTACATAGGACAGGTCAACAGGATCCGTATATATTGGAGTGCGGGGTGAGACAGGGGGGATTAACCTCACCGAAGCTCTTCAATCTATACGTCAACTCCCTAATTGCAGAGCTCGGCAACACTCATGCCGGCTGCCACGTGCAGGGTGTGTGCGTTAACAACATTAGCTACGCGGACGACATGGTGTTGCTGAGCGCGTCGCCCTGTGGTCTCAGTAAACTCATAGCGGTCTGTAATACAACTCCACCAAGAGTGAGATGATGATTTTTGGAGTCAGAGGAAAAAGTGTGGCGGTTCCCACGCTAAAATTGGACAATGGTCCATTAAAAATGGTATCCCAATTTAAATACCTTGGGCACATGATTTCCTCTGACCTCAAGGACGGTGCCGACGTTGAAATGAAACGCTAGCTGTTAGAGCGAGCATGGTTGCCCGCAGGCTTGCCCGTAGATCAACTGCTGTAAAGACTGTTTTGTTCAGAGCATTTTGCACATCTTTGTGCACGGGTAGCCTGTGGGCGGACTACACGCCAAAGCAGTACAGCGCCATACGAGCGCAGTACAACAATGCATTTAGGGTGCTGATGAGGCTGCCTCGCTACTGCAGCGCGTCAACAATGTTCGCGGAGGCGCGCGTCGATAGCCAGCTTCTCTGCCATCTTGCGCCGCCTCACTAGCAGGGTGAGGGTCAGGACCAACAGCATCCTAGCAATGTTTGCAGGCAGGTGGGTTGGGGCTTACCTAAACCACTGCACTAAGCTCCATCATAATGGCATAATGTTTAAGTACTAACACTAGATGTAATATTATATGGTTACTAACACCTACAATTTTTGTTTTAATAGGAATTATTATTTTCACAAAATTTATTTATATAAAGTTCTTTACTAAATCCATTTATCTCTTGATCATCAAATGTAATTAAAATAACTATTTCAGTGGGCATGTGTAACCTTTGATCATTTGAGTTTATAAATGTTACACTCAATGGCTCATGGTATATGTATATGATGAATGATAATGTCTTCCGGAGTAGCTTCGTAAAAAGCTTTTCGTCTTTAACGGTGTATCTTTATTTGTTATGTACTTCATTCGGTCAATGATTTATGTAATAGTTAGAATCCATTAGGAATTTGCTGTTTGTAAGTGAATTTCTTGTGCAATTTAGAAAATAAATTCATGCGAATTCTTAATCTTAATTTATGCGAAAAATACTAGTAACGAATATTATAAATAGGTAAAGCTATTTTGTAAGTTTGTATGATTAATACAAATAAAGACATATCATATCACATGCAGGGAGTAATCTTCGGAACTACCTACTGATTTAGCTACAAATTAATTTACCGGTATATGCAATGGACCATTGCGATAAACAAAGTCTATATTTTGTCTCGCAGTTCCGCCCGAGTTCTTACCAATTCATTTATTCGCAATATTAATAATATCACATGTCGTTACAGTGCATAACATAATAATGATAATAGGATGTAAAATAAAGTCAATAAGAAATGTAAAAATAATAAACGAGCTACGGTTTGACACTTAAAAATTCCTCGAGGCAATAATATGTTATGTTTTGGCTTTATCCTTAAAACTCGTCCGCTTCAAAAGGACAAATAATTGAACATTAACTAATCCTATCTTAAATTAAAACATTTCCGGGTAGAATCCTCAACTACTGCTAGCAAATAGAATCTCTCCAAGAGTTGGCATAGACAATTTCAGCGAAAGCAACATTCATCACACTATCATGCTGACAGCTTGTTTAACCCAAAGCATTAAAACAGAATGGCTTCTTGTGTGATGTGATGTCGTGTCGTGGGCGTCAGACAAATGTGAACGCAACCATATTAAACGTATGAAACCGATTAGCGTTCTGATGCGTCACAACACATCACGACACACAAAGGTGAACGCGGCTTTCCTCACACATAAACTCAATGCTGAAAAACAAAAAAGCATCTGACGAATTTAAGTTATATCCTAATTGCTACTCGTCGTCTTGAAGATTAGGATTGATTTTTCTGTGCATTCAAATCATTAGAGGTCTATCTGACTCCAGGAACTTATACGATACTGGTACAGCGTTAGACGTTCGCGCTTGCTTCCAGTACGCCTCCAATGTCTAACGTTGCTGAGAGCTCGCGTCACATGTCACACCCGTCAGCAAAACTTCGAGTCAAATAAACCCGTTGTAAATCAGTTTTGTATGTCAGTGTATGGCGCGGTCGGTAAATCAGCCGAATGGACATTTACTGGCGCATTAGATACAATGTAGCTGCTACTAGTTCTGGATGGACGGATTTATGGGAGATCTCCGGTTTACGCTGCTGGTGCCCATTTATTTATGTATTGCTGACTAATTAGTGGAGTTTGTGTTACTGTTTCAGTTTAATTAAGTTTAAAAAAGTCTTGGTGCAGTTTAATTAGGTTTTTATTACGGACTGGCGGATAAATAATAGCCTCAACGCCGACATAAGAAATCTTATTTAAAATTGAGTCCTTAACTGATACTATACTTTCAAACCGACTCAAGTAAGTTCGAAACTTGGCTGGTCAATGATTTCTAGTACACACACAGCTGTAGTAGTGTAGAAAATATTCATGTCACAAAAATTGCTATTCGGTTATTGTATAGTAAAACAATGCGAAGAATCTACGAAAAAATCAAAGATACAGATTCCCCTTAGTCAACGAGACTAGGTTCCACGTCCACTGCTGCCCCAAAGAGTGCCAGTGACAGGACGCGGGAGTCAGCCAGATACGGGTGGCGCAGGATATTGTCATGTCTGTACCTAAATGTATTTTTGAAATAAGTAATCACAAATCTCCACGGGTAAACACTCCCTTTCTGATCGCGGATCTTTCAATGACAGCCCATTTGTAACAAGCTTTTAAGACTATTTAGCGAAAAAGCACCAGTTAATTCAAACCACGGTGACATGATGTAATCTTTCCCCGAACAGCAGTTTAGGGAGTCGACAGCGTTAAGCCGGTTAAGCCGCCATGTTTATTTTCCACCGACGAGAAAACATGGCAGGGATTACGGGAATTATGTTCTTTACTTCTGGGTAAAAGCAGGTTATGAAGAAAAAAAAGTTATAAAGCAGCACGGCTATCACTGGACGGCCCGCGAGCTGTTTCAGCGACCAACGTCCATTAGGATTTTTATGCCACTAGACGGACCATATCGCTGCACGAAATACCGTAAACGCAGGAAAATGTATAAGGAAGACGCGCATACGACACGTTGACGCGTAAACGCACGCTGCGCAGTGTGACATAATGGGTTGCATTGTATGCTTCTGGAATGAATAGGTAATCGCCCAGACATTTTATACAAGTAAATAAGATTTTCCATATTCAACTGTCCATCGAGATTCTAACGAGCGTAAACTGAGTGGTGTCGCATCGATATTTTAAAGATAAATAGGAACTGTAGAACATCAATTCCGTTTGCTTTTTACACATCACAGAAGGTCAAGGTTTTAAAGAAAACAATAGTAACGACGTGACGCAAACGTGACGTCACAACCCTCGATGGGTGACGGGCAGATTCCGCGGCCAAAAGCGGCAGAAAACAGTCCATATTAGTAGGTGACGGGGCGGTATTCGGAGAACGCCGTAGTATATTCAGAGAAGTAGTCAATTATTACTACTACACTGGCCCGATGACCCAAATCCTACTCTGTAATACTTCACGCCAGTTGGCTGCCCTGAGGGTGGATTAGATCTTTGAGGGCTTCGTCTCTCCAGCGGTATCCGGGCCGTTCAACCGGGCGCTTTCAATCAAGTCATTTATTCCGTCCGCACACCCCAGCGGCGTTACCATGAAATTCGAATTTCGAAGTTGTTATGTCTCTGTCGCTCGAGTCATGTAAGTGATAGAGACGGAGATATCCGAACTTCGAATTAAGATTATCTCCGTCACATCCACATGGCAAAGTACAGTCGCCATTACATATATTATATATGGCAACAGAATTAACATTTAATATGGCTCCCGTGGAAAAATGGACGCGTAAAGTCACGGCAGGTGTCGTTAATAAACTTCTTTTATTATTTTGCCATAGGTAATGTACATTACGTACCTAGGGCGGTGAATTCGAAAATGGCCCAGATCGCAGGTGTTTGTGGCCCGAACCGAAGGTGAGGGCCATAAATATGCGATCTGGGGCTTTACGAATTACCGCCCGTGTACACAATTTTACGTCTTCATCTGGCCACAATGCGAGTTTTACCGTACGCGCAGCGTTCAGTAAAACTCACATTATGGCCAGGTGTGACGTAAAAACTATTACTAACGACAACGAAGCACTCACTGCCGATGAGAAGAGATTTTTTTTGTGCAGAAAATGAATTCAGTTGTACCTTTTCTCTTTAGACTACGGACATATGGCTCGGGAGTATCGGGGATGCAATATTTATGAAAGTCGGTCGGGATACAAATGGTCCGGTTACCCTTCACACTGACACTATGCCTCGTCTCCCCCTTAACGTAATGTACGAACCGAATGGAAGTATAAAACGATTGTGTGAAATAAACGTCATGAATCGTTGTTAACTTCTAAGTTAAGTTGTGGATTGAGTTGCCTTTGTCGCTGAGACAGTCGCGGTCTGTTGCGTCACTTTAGATGAATTTGAAGAAGTTGTGGCTTTCCAATGACTTGTGATTTAGTTGAATGTAATATTTATTTAGGGCGGGTTGCACCAGCTTACATTTACAGACCGATCAACGTTAAATATGGCGGCCCGGCCGTGTTTCCGTTGCACCATCCATTCGTACCCTCGGTATTCGTAACATTTTGACGAACACTTTAACCAGTGGTCTCAGCACCGGTAAACGTCAAATCCATTCGTCAAAAATGGCGGCATGCAGGCGGCATAGTTTCAGTTTTATCAGCAAAAGATGATTTTATGATTAATTTACACAAATTAGTATAAGAAACAATGTGAAAGGAAGGAAATATAGTTTATTAAATAAATAAATAAATAAATATTAGGGGACAATCTTACACAAATCGACCTAGTCCCAAACTAAGCAAAGCTTGTACTATGGGTACTAGACGACGATAAACATACTTATATAGATGAATAAATACTTAAATACATAGAAAACATCCATGACTCAGGAACAAATACTCGTGCTCCTCCCACAAATAAATGCCCTTACCGGGATTCGAACCCAGGACCTCTTGCTTCGTAGGCAGGGTCACTACCAACTAGGCTAAAGCGGTCGTCGTCGTATTGCATTAATGTGGGAAGTTTCGGAACGCAAAACGTATTTAGTCTGTCGTTTATTGACATTTTACTCACTTTGATGTCAGTGTCACTCAGTTACGAAATTCTTACATCGTCAAAGTTGAATTACTTACCTATTTTGTATTACTTGTATTGTTTCACATATATAAGCTGACCAATGTCGACTGTATGTTGATACCCTAGCCGAGAAACTTGGGAATCCAAGCGTTTCATATGCAAGAAAAGATATGGAGATGAGATGGTGCTAAAGGCTTGACTTCGCGTCGGCAATTCATTCCTGCGTTGACACAGGATCTTCATGTGCCTAGGAATTCGTCAACAGGAACCAAGGATACAAATCGAACGTTATGTGCCACAATTTCTCAAGTAATTACCTATCCAGTGGGCATTATAGTATATTATAACAAGTGTATCATGAAGGTTACAATTACGAACATGATGGTGAATGAGTGTTGAACTAATATAAGGATTGAAAAAAGTGTTCCGTTTTGTGTAACCTCGATAATTTTGATTGTTAGTAAACTGGCTATAGGTATAGTATTATTATAAAGTTGAATGAATGACTTGATTTCTTATTTACATCACCTAAATACTCCTAGCTAAAGTGACAAAATAATATAGTTATATCCCTAGTATATAGTTATTGAGTGGCTTTGATACTTACCGGGTAGCTCAGCTCTTACTATTTCATTGCGACACATACATGTCATTCGAGTTCAGCAGGAGTGTCACTGCCAGTGATAGAGGCACCAATAATCTAGTTTATATGAGAATTTGATCACTTAATGACTTGGGTCTGAATTCTTTTGTATGTTTGGCTGTCCAACTGTTCTCATCTACAAGGCGCATTTCTCAACTGATTCATGATAAACTTTGTGAGCACACTCACACAGAGCCACTATTTGTGATTGAGAGTGAGGAAAGTGCACTTCATTTCCTTGACTGAATATTTATATATATAGGATCTATGTAAAATCTACCCTGTATCATGTTATGTCAATACACAACCCCTGATCTAAAAGAAATTGATGTTAAAATTAGAAGTGGACCTTAAATCATATATATTTTATACCTACATTTGCACATAACTGCATAAATTGAAAAGCATATCTCCCCAACACAACAAACTTAGCTGATTGCCGGGTCAGTTTGGTAGATTCACTGTCACAGACTGATACACGGGTACATATATGTCAATCTTATTTAAAACACACTGCTTTTTAGGCAGGTGTTATAAAGAAAATAAACAAAACTAGGTATCTATAATCTGCTTTGGTGGTGGTGCAGGGCCGGTTATTGTGGCACTCTTTCGGGGAGGCCTAAGTCCAGCAGTGGATGTGTTTTGGCTGATATGATGATGATGATGATGATGATGATGATGATGATGATGATGATGATGATGATGTAATGATCTGAATAATTGAAATAAGAATTGAAGTAAATCTATTAAATTTATTTAAAAAATCTTTATTTGGCTTATTTCCTAAGCGGGAAAATAATTTTCCTTTTTTCAATCTAAATGTATTGAACTGCATCTTCCACTGTTGACATCTCAAATTTTATTTTTATCTCTCCCCATCATTGTTAGGTTGATCAAATCCATTCTGAAAGCCTGAAATTAATAAAAAACATTATTTCAATAGTCATATGTATGTATAATGTCAATATGCGAGGACCTTCACAAAGAAGATTGACAACATAAGTCACATTGTGCCGACTGCTGAAATACATCAGTTGAATATCATATTTTAAATTCGGACACGGGTTTCACGGGCAGCATGTAAAGGGTTGGCTAGAATCAGATTGTAATGTCAATGTGCATTATCATTAACTAGAAAAATGCCTAATGCAGGCTTAGGGACTAGCCTAGAGGGACCTAGGGCACAAAGGCATCTGGTTTTTCATAAAATTGAACCCTATCACATACAAATGAGGTTCATTCATGTTGGGAATATAGTTCTCTCTGCTTTATAAAGGGTTAGATGAAGTTTTAAGTTTAATTGGATGCGGTTGAGAGAAACATTGTTGTTGGTCTCATTGCAAGTATTGCCAATAATGTTAGAGGTTAGATTAAGGTACATGAGTCACTCACCTTAATGAAGGCCTTCTGCTCATTAACATTGCTCCTAAAACCCCGTTCATTGCGAGACATCACATCCACTCCACTGTATCCACTGGAGTGTCGAATATTTTTGATGGTTTAGTGCCGATGCCGATTGAAATGTATTATAACTTTCTTGAATACACTTCAATGATACTCTCACAGTGCGCACACAAGGTCAACACGCGAAGTATTGACGTATTTGACTGTGGCCGTATTTTACAAATTTTCTGGTATTATAAATTTTCCGCGGGCTAAATAAATCTCCAAAACTGTTAAAAGCATAGACAACAGTGACATTTCTGGCTGGGTTGCTGTATGAGAAAATAAATACCCTAAAATTTTTCGGTGGGAATTCGTTAGAAAAATGGCAACCCGATTAACAGACGTTTCGAGTTACGATTCGTGGTTTTGACGATGGTGCAACTGGTGTGAAATTAACGGTCGTCAAATCCAATTGTATTCGTAACGTAATTAACGAACACCGCCTACGATCACAGACGGTTTGATGCAACCCGTTATTGATTGTATATTTGCGATATATATTACATATGATAGTGTGTATTATATTTTTATTGTATATTTATATATGTATTGGCATGTTTTCATTTGTCTAGAATTAATTAACTATTAGGTTTGGTTTTCATTTTCTCTGTGTTTTTGTTTTCGGTATAAGTTTGCCTATCTCGTTCTACCTACCTTCCTCTCAATTGCTCAAAGGTCAGCTGGAAGAGATTCCTTGTAGGGATAAGTTCGCCTCTGTACTTTGACCTATTGTGTGACATGTATATTCTTTAACCTGTTATTGTGTACAATAAAGTGCTTACATACATACATACTTCTAGGGACTAAACCCGCGCCTATAAAAAGCCTAGCAATAAAGTTTCCTTTTTAGTTCCGACTATAAAGAGTATACTAACGGGTCCCCATTATAGAGGGTAGAGACAATGTCGAAAAACAAAATTGACACGGAAAAGTATCTTAGCTGTATTAAATATCACTAAGCGATGATGTCACAGGCTCAAGCGATTTGGATAGCTCAGTTGGTTAGTTAGTTGGTTGGTGGTTGGCGCAGCAGAACCAAGGTAACCTATATAGCCCTCCGAATCGCTAAACTTAAGTGGCAGTGGGCGGGGCACATAGCACGTAGAACCGATGGCCGTTGGGGCGGAAAGGTTCTCGAGTGGCAACCACGTACCGGAAGGCGCGGCGTGGGTAGGCCCCCCACAAGGTGAACTGATGACCTGGTAAATGTTGCTGGAGTCCGCTGGATGCGGGTGGCGCAGGACCGGTCACTTTGGCACTCTTTGGGGGAGGCCTATCTCCAGCAGTGGACGTCTTTCGGCTGATATGATCATAATGATGATGAGTTGGTTAGTTGCGATGGGCCATGTATGTTGTGGTCCCAGGTTCGAATCCGGCTCGGAGCATAATTATTATTTTTTCATTTAATTTGAAATTAATACATTTGTACGGCGTTGTAATTGTCAAATTGTGTAGTGTGCAAATACCGTTAAATCGAAATTCAATATCAAAATGTATTAATACGGAAAACATGATGCAATTAGTTTATAAATATTACAAGACATGTCTTTGTATTGGTTTAGATACATTCATTAAAAATATGAAATACCTTTTACAAGAGATAAAAAAATCGTGCGTTAATCGTCATGCGATTTCAAGGAAAATTTGAAATGCCAAATAAAAATGATTTGCTTTGGTTGAAAAGCACTTAATAATCGAAATAAGTAAAACTATAGCACAATATTTCCCTTTGTTCTCCTATAGAAGAATTTGTCAGTCAAAATTCTATCTGTAATGGGGTATAGAAACATTCACAACACACATAAAATGTTTTTTTTTTTTGTTTTTCATAAGTTAAGTCAGCCTCTGACAATCACAAAGGAGCGTTGAAGAACTCTTCAACGCTTACAAACAAACAAATTGTTGAGATATAGTTTTTTCTTTCCATTGTAACTATTACCCAAAATATTTACGATGCTCATAACATAAACAAACAGACTCAGCACTTCTCTAAACAGGAGCGATAAACGTTTAACAATAAAAACAAAGTTAATGTACTGCACACCCCTCGTAAACCCACGGTTAACTTCAAATTTACTAAACGGACCGAGAAACTGGCCATTCGATGTTACCTGTGGGCTTTATGGTGCAAAATATTGCCATACATGTCTAAAATGTCATTGGGATAAAATTTGGGTGTTATTCGAAATTGTTATTTGTCAGCTCGTGACATGGCCTAACTTTGTCCACTCCAAGTAAATTTTTACAAGTATCCCACATAGCCAGTACGGTGCTGCAACTGTTTGGTTCGCAGGCTCCCCCATGGGCATACTGCCAATTATGGGGGATGCCCTTGAGAAAAGAGTCGCGACAACGGAGCAAAGTCGAAGTCCTCGCCTCCCTCTGGGCGTAAGCAAAGCGCGGGCCGTGCTGCTCCCCATAGCACTCCGCAACACTACCCCGCCCTTCCGGCCGTAGGGCTAGGTGCCCCTAGGAACCCGCCGCCTTCTGCGGCCGCAGGTCCCCGCCCGGTGCCTTCTGCACCCCAATCCCAGGCGGGTCCCTCTGCATGGGGGCCCGCCGTCAGTCAAGCGGGCCGGCCCGCTATAAATCCCCTCTATGCGCTTATGCAGGTAATTCGGGTACTCCCACCGGAGGTGGCGAGCGGCCTGACTGCCCGCATATTCGCAACGACGACGCAGTATCTCGCCGCACCAAGCGGCAGCCAGCTTCAC
Source organism: Epinotia bilunana (assembly GCA_947049275.1). Taxonomy (NCBI): domain Eukaryota; kingdom Metazoa; phylum Arthropoda; class Insecta; order Lepidoptera; family Tortricidae; genus Epinotia; species Epinotia bilunana. The sequence continues at coordinate 5,027,783 of OX346274.1, forward strand.
GGTGCCTACTAGTATGGATAGTGCATCCCAGAAGCTTAAACCTGCTTCGATTGCCATTGGCATTTACAATGCCAATGGCTTGAGAGGTATGAAGGACGAGGTGATGAACTTCCTTCGCGATCACTCAGTAGATTTACTCCTGGTCCAAGAGACCTTTTATCGTCCCAGCATTAGAGCCTTTCGCGTCCCTGGATACGCTCAGATTAGAGATGATAGGCAAGATGGTAGGCCATTCGGGGGCACGCTCATTTTCTACAAACGTAACTTGCATTGCATAAGACTCAATCCCCCGCCCCTGAAAAATATGGAAGTGTCGGTCTGTCGCATCTCGATGGAGGGTCACCCCCCGATATCGATTGCTTCAATCGTACCTTTCACCTCAACGAGACTTACTTTTGACTGAGCTCAACTCTTTAGCCTCCCTAGGTCCTTCGGTCATCGTGGCCGGGGACCTAAATAGTAAACATATTAACTGGGGTTGCGTAGCAACCAATCCCAACGGCAATCGGCTTCATCACCTTTTGATCGATAGCCTCCCTTTCGATCTCCTCGCTCCCTTAGAACCGACTCACTTCCCTCATAACGTAGATCACCGACCTGACATACTCGACATAGCACTGCTAAAGAACGTAGCGTTAACTCTGCGTTCTATAGAAGTGATACACGAACTAGACTCGGATCATAGGCCAGTCCTTTTGAGACTAGGTCCTCACCCCAATAGTACTCCTCGAACCAGGACACTCGTGGACTGGGACAAGGTGCAAACAGGTCTTTTACAGACAGATCCCCCCTTGCTTAGAGACATCCCAGACAATATAACTACCACCGAACAGACAGACCAAGCGATCGATTCTTTCACCAACTACCTCAACGCTGTACGAAGCGAGGCCTCAAGGGAGGTGTCGGCGGAGGACATCCAACACCGACCCCTACCTAGGGAACTGAGAGAGTTGGTAACAAGGAAAAATCGCGCCATCCGTACCTATTCAAATCACCCTTCTGCCGAAAATCGGCAAATCCTGAACGACTTGTCTAACGAGTCCAAACAGAGAATTGCCGAATTTCGGGAGAACTCGTTCAGGGATCTGATGGGGGAGATAACGCCTAGTCATCTGGCTTACTGGAAACTAGCGAGATCTCTCAAATCCGCTGCCTGTTGGACTATCCCTCCCTTGGATCGACCGGATCACTCAACCCCCGCGTTCGAGGACAGTGAGAAAGCCGAATGCCTTGCGAGTAGCCTAGAGTCCCAATGTTCGCCCAACCTCCTCCACACCGACGAAGCCCATATTAGAAGGGTCGATTCCGAGGTGGACAGGAGATCGCGTCTCCCCGTAACTTCACCCATTTTACCGGTGTCGGTTAAGGAAGTCAAGTGACCATGTCAGGCGTCTCCGTATTAGGAAGGCTCCGGGTGCGGATGGTGTATCCAATCGCATCCTGAGACTTCTCCCCGAAACCCTCCTCCTCCTTTTGGTTGGCATCTTCAATGCCGCGCTGACCAATGCTCACTTTCCAGCCGCGTGGAAATGTGCAACGGTCATAGGGATAGCGAAGCCCGGTAAACCCCGGACCTCGCCTGCCTCTTATAGGCCGATCAGCTTACTTAGCTCCCTTGGAAAGCTATATGAGCGGATGCTACTCACGAGAATTCTCAGATTTACGGCTGAGAATAACCTCCTCATCGACGAGCAGTTCGGCTTTAGATCCGGACACTCATGCGTCCAACAGGTGCACCGCGTCACAGAGCACGTATTGGACGGTTTCTCTCGATTCCAGGGGCTCAAGACCGGTGCGATCTTTGTCGACGTGGCGAAAGCCTTCGATAAGGTCTGGCATAACGGGCTGGTATACAAGTTATACCAGCTCGGTATACCGGACAGACTCGTACTCACCATACGAGATTTTCTCAGTGATCGAAGCTTTCGATACCGACTGGAGGGAACGTACTCGGACCCACACCCCATCCGGGCCGGAGTCCCGCAAGGCTCCGTGCTCTCTCCCACTCTCTACTCGTTGTTCACGAACGACATTCCCAGGCACCCTAAGGTGCAACTGGGGTTGTTTGCGGACGACACCGCGCTCTTTACGACCCATTGTAAGTACGCTACAATCCGGCGATGCCTCCAAGAGGCAATCACCGACCTAGGTCGTTGGTTTAATCTTTGGCGTATCGAAGTCAACCCGGAAAAAAGCATTGCAATAGTCTTCCACCCGTCTGACTGCGTTAGTACAGAAAGACGGGTGGCTCCGATCCAGATGTTTGACCGACCCATCCCCTGGGTCAACGAGGCCAAATATCTTGGAGTGACCCTCGACAGGAGACTGACTTTCCGTAGCCACATCCGTAGGGTTCGCAACCGCGCGTTGTTCGTACTAGGAAGGCTTGGGCCGATGATCAACAAGTTTAGTAAAATGTCACTTAGAAATAAGCTGACACTCTACAAGACTTGTGTTCGTCCAATCATGACATATGCAAGTGTAGCATTTGCTCACGTGCCTATGTCATCGCTCAAGCCGCTTCAGGTCATTCAGAATCGTTTTCTCCGTAGGGCGACTGGTGCCCCGTGGTACCAATCGAACCTCAGCCTGCACCACGACATGGGGATTAGCACCATGTATGGTTTCTTTAAGCAGGCTGCCAGACGTTATTTTGACAACGCTCCCCACCATAGGAATCCGTTAGTTAGGAAGGCTGCTGATTATGTTCCCATCCCTCCCCCCTCTGTCGTTACTCGGCGCTCACTGATTAGGGGCCGCACGGTCCGGCGTCCTAGGCACACACTCACGGACCCGGACGACGAAATCACAGCGTCCATCGAAAGATGGAACGCTGCGCTTTCGGCGTCCAACACATCGCGTACACTGCGGCATTCCCGCCGGCGGGGACGTCCACCGCGAGATCGCGACAACACAGACACATACAGTCCCTACTCGTCCCGGTACCGCCGCATACCGGGTAGAGTCAGTCCAACCCAAGTCGGGCCTAGCTGAGTTTCTTGCTGGACTCTTCTCAGCTAGGCTAGGTTTTAGCGAACCAGCGATAAAACTCCCAGTAGTTCGACACCACTCACACCCCAGATTCGGTTGATACCGTTCAACCAATCTCACTGGAGCGCAAACTCGTAGAGTATTCCAGTGTACAAACTTTCCCGCGTGGTCGTGCCAGAGGCTCCCCCTGGATATTCCCCAGGCTACCCTCCAACCACGCAATTCGACCGCTATATTGGGTTCGTCCTATTATAGCAACAGTCAGGATCAAAAAAAAAAAACATTCCATTCTTGTACATACTAATAAGTGTTTTACTTCTGAACCTTCTAATAGCTACCTAGATCGGACTTAACCCTAAAGTGTTATAAGTTTACCGTGTCTGCCTGTGGTATCGTAGCTTCCAAACGGATGAACCGATTTTCGTTTTGTTTTTTTTTTGTGTCATAGATACTTTTATCCCGAGGGTTCTTAGCCATGTTTCATGAAAATCTGTTCGGGTGTTGTTGAGATATTGGACTTTGAAATGAAAATGTCGGGGGTTTCTCAACTTTTCCAAGTTGTAGTAATTTCTGCACGCTGTTTAGTTTCATTCAGCTAACGGGCCAAAGTAACCCGCACTTACACACATATATTGTTTCTCCAGAAACAAAAATGGAGTTGGGCTGGGCATGACGATAGACTACAGGACGGAAGATGGACCTCTGAAGCGACAGTCTGGACAGGGCCCACCGGTGAGAGACAAAGAGGACGGCCACTGGCACGCTGGTCAGACGACATAACAAAAGTGGCAGGGGCCAGCTGGATGTGGGAGGCCCAAGACAGAGAGAAATGGAAGAATCTGGAAGAGGCTTTTACCTTTACCTCCTAAGGGTTCTGGTGTGATATCTCACATAAATTTTATCATTATCCTCCTAGCGTTATTGCCGGTAATGCCCCTAAAGGCAGGTCCGCTTTGACCCCTAATCCCAAGATTTGGCATAGGCACTAGTTTTATGAAAGCGACTGCCATCTGACCTTCCAACCCAGAGGGAATACTAAACCTTATTGGGATTAGACCGGTTAGCCAAATTGCAGAAACTGATATCACAAACTTACAAATGCGGTCGATAAAAACCTTTCATGTCATCTTAAGTTCAAACTGCGAAGGAAAAAGCATTGCTACCGCAGTATTTTATCATCTCTTATAATTTTGCAGAAATCTTGTGGCAATGTATTCTCAGGTCACACGATAATTAGATACGCTCATCATCTGCAGGCGAGACGGGGGTTGATTAATTGTGATATTTTTTCGCTAGAAAACTTGGTTAAATTCATGAGCAATCGCTAAAGCGCATGGTTGGTTCAGTCATGTCTATCAATATATTTTGGAACTTACTTCTAGGGGATAAGACTTAAAATTGCATGTCGTAGGTCGTATTTGTAGCGACTTTTTTCCTGATTATGTAGATGGCCAGTTAGAAAAAACATGTTAGTGAGGCGAAAAATTACAGCTTAATCTGGCGTAGATTGTTTTGGGGAGAGTTATTTCAACCACGTTTAACAGTTAATGTGCAACGAACGAGGCTTCGAAATCGTTAAGGATTTTCATCAGACGCAAAAAACAAAGTATTACGTCGTTTTATGATAATGTTTTGTTTTTTAAAGTATCAATTGAATGATCTTAGTTAGTATAAATAGTCTTGCTGTTCGAGTGTTCACTGAATAGCTAATTGTAAAGCCCTGGGTGCTAAGACGTCCCTTGAATGAAAAATCATGGGACTCATAAATAGTTACAAAAAACCCTGCATCGTTCGTACAGACTTAGAACAAAAAAGAAGATTTAATGACAAGTACTAATTAACTTTTACAACCTGCACAAGTAATCCGCTTTCGGGATAGTTTCAATTATAGCGAGCTTTCGTGAAATAAAGCTCAGAATAAAGCTCGCCGCGTAAACTTGATCGCCATCCGTCCGGGGGGCAGCAACGGACGAGATGCTGTGAGATACGTGACACAGTCGACAGGTAACAACAGTAAGTTAAACGTGTTATGGCACCAACATAAAAGAAGTGTGTGTCCTTTTACCTTGCCTTGCGCGACCTTTACTCGCGGGAGGACTCAGCGGACTCAGCGGACGCTGGATGCGGGTGGCTCCGGTCATTGTGGCACTCTTTGGGGGAGGCCGATGTCCAACAGTGGACGGTTTTCGGCTATTGTGATAGATGATGATGGTGTGTCCCTTAGGGAGCTCTCGGCTAACTCTAACTTAACATAATCTGTAAGGAGAATTCTTCTCTAAGCAGAAGGTAGCTTTTGTGTTCGAATGGACGCAATAGTAGTAGACCTCTTCAGTGTTTGTATTATTGAGACAAAGACTGAAATTCCATGTCTGTGTACCCAACATTCATATGCGACATTAATAAGCCCTAATCGACGCCTGCATTTAATTTACAACTGACATGACATGCATGGTGGTTGGTATTCTGTCAAATTAGCCAAGAGACACCAAGACATACTCAGAACACAGTTAAAAAAAACATGCTTATTTAACATGCTTAGAAGGCGGTAAAAAGTTATAGTTTGACTCATCTTACTGTAACAGTAACGTTTACTGTCCACGTTTAATTAAGCCCAGCCGGGTAACGGGGCGTTGGATTACGAGCCCGCATATCTTCTCCGCTGTTACATACAAAGTTGCAGATGCGGCTGGATACCAATACTCTACCCCAACAAATGAGAAGCTTAAATGCTTCGAGTGTGCATGATGCATTCGACATCGTTTAAGTAGCGGGAAAACCAGGAGTATGTAACGGGTTAAGGTATTATGTGACCCAGAAGCAACCATGGGAACTGGCGACAGAAATACATTGATTTGCCCAGTTAGGGTTGACGACCTCTGTAGGCTAGTTGGTAGGCAGGGTCAGTGCCTCCGAAGCCGAAGGTCCCGGGTTCGAACCCGGGTATGGGCGTATATTTTTGTGATGAGCACGAATATTTCTGTCTGATTCATGGATATTTTCTATGAATTTAAGTATTTATTTATCTATATAAGTATGTATGCGTATTTGTTTACAGTTTGTTTGTTTGTCACGAATAAACGTTTTCTTTCTTTCTACTCTAACCCATCAAATGAGAAGATTAAATGCTTCGAGTGTGCACGATGCAGTCGACAATTTATGCTACGTAGAGGGCAATCACGAGTACGTTACAGGTCACGGCGTGACACCACGTTAAGTAGCCAAGCATTAAAAGTACTGAGACCGAATTCATCAGTCGAGATCGTGTTTATTCGACACCTCTGGATGAAAGTTTCTAATACAGAGAAATGCGAGTTAATAATATGGATTTCGTCTCCAATAGATCATCCTATCGACTTGGATTTGGTGGAAACCGTTGTATAGTTTCATAGTTCTTCGACTTCATTCGCTTTTAACCCATTCAAGACCAATGACTCTCATATGAACCACTACCTTCCGCCCGCGACTTCGTCTGGGTTGACCCCGGATAAAAGCTATACTATATTTGAATCCAAGTTATAAACTATTTCATCCAAATCGGTTGAACCGTGCGGCGCGATTGAGTAATAAACATCCAAAGTTTCGCATTCATATTATTATAGTAGGATACCTAAGCGGGGGGCCTACCCACGCCGCGCCTTCCGGTTCGTGGTCGCCACTCGAGAACCTTTCCGACCCAACGGCCATCGGTTCAAGGTAGACTGATGACCTGGTAAAGGTTGCTGGAGTCCGCTGGATGCGGGTGGCGCAGGACCGGTCACTTTGGCACTCTTTGGGGGAGGCCTATGTCCAGCAGTGGACGTCTTTCGGCTGATATGATGATGATGATGATGAGGATACCTAAGCGGAAAAATACTTCTACGCGTACGGCGTAGCACTCGTACCGTTGCTGGGCCTCGTATGGGTTAAACTATTTTACACATGCACATCACTGGTGGAAACAAACATACGGCTATTATAATTGAAGAAAACTAGTGATGAGTGTAAAGCATATGGAACTGATTAAAATGCATACTGTAAACCCACTGTGCACTGCACAACACTCGAAGCTAGTTCACATGCACGATCAATTAAACCGGACCGGACGAGCGTTACATTACGGACGCCGAATCGAGTGCGCTCTCTGTCGCGGACTAAGTTGCGGTACAGAAGGGTTGAGAGTGGATTCTATGTTTCGACTGGTTGGAAGAAAATTTGCGATCCTCCCAGCGTTCTTCCCGGTTGTGCCCTAACAAAGCCCGGGGTCCGCTGACACCTTACGCCAAGATTTGGCGTTGGCACTAGTTTTACGAAAGCGACTGCTATCTGACCTTCCAACCCAGAAAACTAGACCTTTGAGATTTGACCGGTTTCCGCAATGATATTTCATAGTATTTCTCAGAAGGGTCGAAAAAGGCTTCCAAGTTAGGAATATTTCGAAGAAAATTTTGTGATGTTGATTTTTATTCACACGCTCATCATAAAACTAGCAGTACGTACTATTAGTGATTATGGGTGGGCATTGATTGATATACAATGATCGGAATGGGTAGTGCCATTTCGGGTAAACGACCTTAAACATTGTACATAACATGGATAAGACTTGAGATTGTACTCTAAAAAATAGTCATTGTAAATACACCATTCCAAAATAGTCACAATAAGAACTTAACTTACTTAACTTCTGCGATAATTGAATTTATATTTATATGGTACTAACTGCACATGACATTGACGTGCATATATTATGAAGTTGACATTGCAATCGTTTTATCTCTATTTGACTGGCCAGCTTATCACAAAATAGGTTTAAACTAATGTCAATTATTAAATAGATAGAGGACTAGCTGTTGCCCGCGACTTTGTCCGCGTAGAACTTGTTAACGTCTTAGAAAAAATATTGCTATTAATTTTTTACAGGCGGAACCTTAATTATCGCCGACCAAAACAAAGTTCTACCATCTTAAGGGATGATTACCGAGATAAAACTATCCTATATCTTTCCAAGGGTCTCAAATTATCTGTACGAAAAATTTCATCTAAATCCGTTCAGGGATTAGAAAAAAATCCCTTAATCAATGTTTTTGACTGTGAATTAGGAGCTTGTGACCGAAGTTTTAAACGGCTAAGTTTAAAAACGACATGTTTCCCATACAAACTTTCAACTCTTTTTTAACCTTCTTAGGGGATGAATTTTTATAACAAAGCTAAATCATTTGTTTTGCTTTTTATTAAGAAACCTTCATACCCAGATTCAAGTCTATAACTTTCTTAATGAACGATTTCCATACAACGGTTCGACCCCTATTTCACCCCCTTAAGGGTTGAATTTCGAAAAATCCTTTCTCAGCACACGTCCACGAACTGTGAAGAATATATGTTCCAAATTTCATGCTTATATCGTTAGCGGTTTAGGAAATCACACATTACTAATGTGAACTTTCAACCTCTATCTTAACCCCTTCAAAGGATGAATTGAAAAAAATCCTTTATCAATGTTTTTGATTGTACATTAGGAGCTTGTGACCGAAGTTTTAAATGGCTAAAATTAAAAACGACATGTTTCCCATACAAACTTTTAACTCTTTTTTAACCTCCTTAGGGGATGATTTTTTATAGTAAAGCTAAATCATTTGTTCTGCTTTATAGTAAGAAACCTTCATACAAAGATTCAAGTCTATAACTTTCTAAATGAATGATTTCCATACAACGGTTCGACCCCTATTTCACCCCCTTAAGGATTGAATTTCGAAAAATACTTTCTTAGCACGCGTCCACGTACTGTAAAGAATATATGTTCCAAATTTCATGCTTATATCGTTAGCGGTTTAGGCTGTGCGCTGTCTGTCAATAGATTAGTAACGAAGAGTTTTATATACATAGATAATTGGAACATATTAAAGTATACTTAATACTTTTTTATTCAGTACAAATCAGTCGAAACATTGAAAGGGACCCAGTAACAGTCGTAGCACCTGTAGAGCATAAAAATCAATAATACTCGTATACTGCTCAAAACAAAAACAGTGGCCCTTACACTTACAATTTTCTATTTTATTGTTAATTATTGGACATAAACTAATTGATAAGTGGCTAGTTAATGATGGCCCGCATCCTTCAGAATCCAACTTATTTCATGCTGATGTTTAAGTGTAATAGGTGGAAAAAATATATTTTACTGTTTAATATAATATTCACGTAAATATCACCATACTTGTGGCCACTATTTCACTTTGAGTAGTATATATCAAAATTCTAGCGCATTCAACTAAACATATTTTCAATCGTTAGGCCCGGGGTTCTTTAAAACATTCTTTAAACCAAAACCCAAACTTAAAATGTTCATTCAAGTCCCCGGGCTAGACCTTATCCATACTACGCTTACGCACCGATATTCCCCGAAATGGCACTAGCAATTCCGATCACTGTTGATATATCAACAAATGTGTCATTTTCCCATACGAAAAGTAACACTAATCTACCAGGTCATAAATATTTGGCTACTCTGGCTGCTACTAACTACACTCGCGGGCAAAGAATACGGGTCGGTAAAATACCGTCATATTTCCTAAAATAGTGCGTAAGAGGTTGTACAGTTAATCCTGTCATGATCTTTATTTAATTTTACATATAAACTGCCAATAACAGTAAAAAATATAACGTTACGAGGTTTAAATCGGACTCGTAAAACCCATGAAAAAAAAACAACGTTAACGGAGCGAGATATCGCAAAAATCGTGATTTTTGGATATCGATATTTTTATGATAGGATCCAGGAAATTGTTAATACAGTTGGGTATTGTAAAGAATAGCATATTATGTAAATAAAACAAGTATTAAATATTTTAAAAAACCTATTGCAGTTATTTAATTTTGGGTGACCCGTATTCTTTGCCCGCGAGTGTATATGACGCTGACTGTACGTAGTCGACCTGCTGGTATTCTTCTAAAATAGATTGGGGATGGAAGATGATACGGACATTCACACTTTATGCCAAAATCCATCAAAATTCTGTAATTAGGAAGTTAAGCCGTGATAAAGATAACATCATTGAGACAAACAGAGTCACTTTAGCATTTTTAGCGCAAGCGAGTGATGTGGCAACCGCAGAGTTGTCAATTTCGCGCACTCCTGAACTGATTGTGGCAACTGTGGTTGCCAAGCGAAGTATGGGTGGCTTTTAAAAATATATTAAAAAGTAATTAAGGCCACCCTTTTTAAAATCCGAAATAAAGTAAGCGGACATTTAATAATTAAAAGTATGGATTGGAAGGCGCGGCGTGGGTAGGCCCCCCCACAAGGTGGACTGTCGGTAAAGGTTGCGGGAGTCCGCTGGATGCGTGTGCCGCAGGACCGGTCACTTTGGCACTAGTTGGGGGAGGCCTATGTCCAGCAGCAGTCGACTAATATGCTATCCATCATGGATTGAGCGGATAGGAGAGCTAGATGAACCGCGAACGATCGTATGGAAGTGAGATCACGAAACATCGATATTAGGTATATATATATCGGTATGCGATGTCATCATCATTATCATCATCATATCAGCCGAAAAACGTCCACTGCTGGACATAGGCCTCCCCCAAAGAGTGCCTAAGTGACCGGTCCTGCGCCACCCGCATCCAGCGGACTCCAGCAACCTTTACCAAGGTCATCAGTCCACCTTGAGTAGGCCACTCACGCCGCGCCTTCCGGTTCGTGGTCGCCACTCGAGAACCTTTCCGCCCCAACGGCCATCGGTTCTACGTGGTATGTGCCCCGCCCACTGCCACTTAAGTTTAGCGATTCGGAGGGCTATATCGGTTACCTTGGTTCTGCTGCGGATAGCCTCATTTCTGATGCGATCACGCAGAGAAACGTATGCGGTATGCGATGTAACAAGACATATTGACTTCCTGCTCTCTTTACGGGATTGATTAACTAACCCATTCATCATCATTAAACCCGTCAACACCACAATGAAACCGGAGCATCAAACCCTCAAAGAAACGCAACGCAACGTTCATAATGAGAAAACACCGAACAAAGGACATAAATCGTCAGAACGAATAAATTCACTAAACTTAGATCAAGCCTTCATTATTACACGTAATGCAAACTAAACTGGACCTTATTACCAATGAATATGATGGAAATTTGTTTGAGAAAAGCTGTAGTGAAGATTTAATTAAAGCCCGCTGAAGATAGAAAATAAGGACTCGTGTCCATTGTCTAGCGGTATTGTAATCTAATACGATTACAATGACGTTACGGGTTACATTAATCCTTTGGCTTTATGTGTGCAAAGTAATTAGTGTATTTTGATAAGGATCAGTTGGCTTCAATTAGAGTTAAAAGGTCTCGTCGTCAGAAAGTCGTCGTCGTCAGTACGCGCGTAACACGTGGAAACCATATTGCAATGTGAAGTGGCCAAACAAATTTACTTAAGAATAAGACATTCACATATTTGACTATTCTGAGAATATAACACCCGAATACCTACCGTCATTAGCCTTTGTTTACTGTTTGCAGGCTAGTTTACTTAATATAGCTAATTATTATGAAATAAATACAAAGATTTAGGTTCGCGTCAATTCTGTGAACACTGTCAAAGTTTGGACTATAAAGCTTAATTTTTGGTTTACCGTTAATCCGCTGAAGCGGCTTTTCCTTTTATATGATTTCATGCAATCAACACATGTTTTAGGGTTCCGTACCCACAGGGTAAAAACGGGACCCTATTACTAAGGCTCCGCTGTCAGTCCGTCCGTCTGTCACCAGGCTGTATCTCATGAACCGTCATAGTTAGACAGTTGAAATTTTCACAGATGATGTACTTCTGTTGCCGCTATAACAACAAATAAAAAATACATAACAAATAAAATATTTAAGGGGGCTCCCATGCTACAAACGTGTTTTTTTTGCCGTTTTTTATAGATTGTGGTAAGGAACCCTTCGTGCGCCAGTCAAAATCGCACTTGGCCGGTTTTTTATAGGTACGGAAGCCCTTAACTAGTGACCACAGGAAGGGAGACTAGTTTTACTCATCCGTATAAGCCATAAATAAATAAAAATAAAATAAAATAAAATATATTTATTTTCAGGCAACTTTAGGCCCATAGCTTGTTAGTAAACAAATGATCTTAACAGCTAATGTTAGTGTTATAAATTAAAGAACTAACTAAGAACTAAAGAACATAAACTTGAATTTGATACTCTACTTTGGACTGTATATCCATAGGTCGCTGGTTCATATCCGGCTCGAAGGACCATGTTAAAGGATCTAATGTCCGTGGAGTAAATAAAATAGAGAATATACGTGTACGTGCAGCGATTTATTTCTGAGAAGTAAAACAAAAAGCTGACAATATCATTGCCATATAAAAAACATGAATTAATGTTGCTATAGACAAAATCAAGGTTGCAACAATGGGCATTGGGCGTCTTATAAAGGTCTCAAGGATATATTGTGTTGATTGTGCGGGTTCGTCTCTAGCAATCAACTCGTCGCGCCAGAAGTAACACAAGCGGTTTCTTCTGGCGTGAGCATCCTTTGGGTACGGCGTCTCCTTACCATCAGGCATACCGTACTGTACTTGTTTGTACGTTTGCGGTGACGTCATAGCATCAACAAAAAAAGAAACGCCGTAACGTACGACAACGCGCCAAAGGAATGCTTATCCCGATTTAAGTTTATAGTGGGGCAGAGTGCTCGAACATATCGTCATAAAATAAAAATGGCCGACGGAGGAGTTGGTTCCTATCAAAAACTTAAGGCTATGGGCCTAACAAGTGCCTGAAAAAAAATTGGTACTTTTGTCCAGCGTGTCCACATTATCACCTGAAACTGCCCTACTATTACTTCAATATATACATTTATGAAACGGACTCGCAGCACGAAGCGGGCGCTCCGTAAAATACTTACAAGTTCTTCCTTACTCCAGTCAGTACTCGTACTTACCTGTGGAGATAATCATATTTTAGTTTGACACGTGATAAACATGTTAAGATTTCAGTTAAAGTAACTTAAGTTTGAGTACAGGGCGTAGAATTACGTCATTGATATTAAGTTCAGTTGGACTTCTTGAACGTCGTAGGTGGCACTCAGTACTTGTTTTAATTGCTGTGGTTGTCTAAAAAATTGTTTCTATCAACATACGAAATTTGACTTATACTAAGGGCCTGTTAACACACTAGTAGCACTCGCAAAAAGAGAAGGTACCTATATGCTAATTGCTATTTTATGAACCCGCAGTAAACACAAATCAGAGTATGCTCAGGCCATAAGAAAGGGACTAATCACTGAAGGGTGAAAATATGTGATTCAGTCCGCGTCTCATAAGGTATCGAAAATTCATAAACAGAAAAGTAAATCCGAACATTTACGATTACCTATTATTGAACCAGGTGCTTGATTTGGTTTGTCTCCTTCGCATCGTATTTGCATTTCAATTTGCGTGGCTGATAGCAAATCAAATTTAAATACATGATCTTGTACAATTTTCAAAAATCTGTCTCCTGAAATTTCGTTATTGTATTATGGTCACATTTGTCACGCGACAAATGACAAAATAAAGCGTCACATTCTATTAACAGGTAAAAAAAACGCGATAATACCAACCATCATATGCCTCCGGCTGGTCTAGCATGATAATACCTAGCGCGAGCTGTCTCAGTAAACTACTCGTCTGTTCTAATTAGAAAGAGCCGGACAGTCTATCAAGACTACCGTCTCTTTGTAAGTGTTCTAATTAGAAATATCCGGGAAGTTTATCGCGGTCTTGTGCTGGCCGTGTGGAGGACTTTATAAACTCAAGGACTACATAAAAACTAAGCCACAACATATTGACGTTTGAAACCCGCCAATGACCGGGTCACTGAACTTCGGGCAGCCGGCTGACTAGGCAAGTCAAGGATCAACCCACCCTCAACCACTTTTCCGTCACCGGATGCGGGTAACCATCCACCCCAAGCACGTGCATAACTGCTATAACTGGTGTATAATTTATAGTCAAGATGCTCTCGTTAGACTCGTTACTGAATCCATCAATATTATAACTAAGTAAACTCTTGAGCTTTGTGTGTATATTTAAAAGATTAGTATACACGAATATTATTATTTATCGGTAACATGGGGACCAGTGAGTGATTCGGAAACTGAGATCTCAGGAGCTATCTTCGGATTTGTGCGCAGATAGTGTGTGTTGTGTGTGGCCTGGCTAGACACTTTGTGAAATAGAGCACTTCTTTTCTGGTCTAGTCTCCACGTTTTATAGGCTTTTATAGGGTAGTTAAGTTTTCTTTAATATAGCGTTAAATCAGTATAAAAAAATGATTTTTTTTAAATGTGTTGCTCCGAGCAACATTTGTCGTGAATGGTCATGATTCACGATAGTATTTACATTGATGTTAATAATCATGTCTCAAACAGCCGATTTATTTTATGTAGCAACACAGGCAAGAAATCATTTTATAACAATGTTGACGGGTAGGCGGATAGTCAGAGTTCCTAAAGGCTATATTGCGTACGATACGAACAGTTAGTGCAGATTTGTAGTGTTAGATTTGGAGGAAAACCAGTGAGCTCTTTCCATAATCACTTTCAATGCATCCTATGATATTGTAACGATTTGGTACATTTACACGTGTGTTCAGTTCATGTGCTTACACGGCTCGGACGATGATTGTTTATGATGTGATGTATTTATGTGCGTTCACAGGTCCAACAGGGTCAACAGGGTCTCAGGTTCGGTAGTCTCAGCCTCAGGTCATCAATCAAGGGTGCACCCGGGTAATTATAACTACTTAGAAGAATAGCGTGTGAATTGGAACAGCATCAGTTGTGTGGTAAGGGATGTCTGTAAGGGGAGGTGGAGGACATTCTCGGGGACGAAGGTCCCCACACCTAATATGGAGCTGGTACGCACAAGATGGAAGCTCATATGTCAGATATATAAAGGATTCGGCAAGCTGGAAGTGTAGGTTCATAGTTGCATAATATGCTAACCCAGAAACCTAAGCTAGAGTGCGGTAGGTACTCATTCGCGGCCATGAGATTACCCAGAAGTGGCTTCGCGACAACATTCGAACTTCAGGCATAAACCAACCAACCAGTATAAAATTTGTGCAGTAGTATTATGATCAGTAGAGGAGAGGCGGTGCGCTTACAGTACTGCATTCCTACCGCCCCGTTCATCCAATCGCAATATAGGGGCGAAGTAAAGAATCAGTACTGACTCGACTTTCAGTTTACATTTACAGCTGACAACTAACTGATATTACTAAGTCTTCATTGTGCATGCTAAACATCGCAGAAAAGACGCCTTCCGATTGAATAAACGCTTACACAGTCTTAATAAAACTGGGACAGGAGTCAAATTAAATATTCTCAAGTATTCGTGAGGCTTCTAATGAATGTTTGTACAAACATTGAACGGAAACCTCACAGGCCGCAAGGGCTTTAAAGGTTCTTTATTTACATTTTGATAATGATATGAATAATAAAGCTAATGTACGAAATGTTTACCGTTACTCCGAAATCCAAATAATAGAGGTCGTAGGAGTAAAAAAAATGAATAGGGTCCAATACCCCCCCTATTATGGTTCTTTGAAAATATGCCTTATAATCAACTGGCAACGTTTGTTTTGGTTATCTCTTTTTACTAGAAGACACTTGTTACTAATAAAAAAACATACAAAAAAAACAGCCGAATCAGCATACTTTACACGACAGTTTACTTTATAAACATGGTCAGGACCACGCTGGTAAAATTATTTGGATTCCTCCCGAGCAGACGGTAGGTACAGTCAAGTGCAAAAATATGTATCGACTTAATCCTCTCATAAATACGTACCCCAACCTTTATCCGCTGACATAAGAGCGATGTGACATATTTATGAGTAACTATGAGTAAGTTGTATGCACCCATATGTTAACACTTGATTGTACAATAAGGTCAATGTTGGCTCAACATGACCTGGCCTAACCTGGTCCGAAACGAGAAAGCTAACATAAGATTACGGGATCTGTTAGAATGAATTCAATCTACTTCTGAGAGTTGTTCTAAAGCCCATATCAGAAAGCACTAGATTTGGCGAGGGTCCTAGGGCGATTCGGGAAGGGTGGGTGAGTTAGCAAAAAATCTTATCAAATGAATTTAGTGATAAAAGGGATAGGCTTGAAAATTACATGGATCAAGCATAGATTTGTAAAATCAGACTTGCAGGTTTTTTTAAGGGATAGGTTTTAAAAAGTTATAGATCAATCAAACAGAGATTGGTAAAAATCTGACTAAGATATATTTTATAAGTTATCTTTGGGCGTAGCATAGTTGCCATTTTATCACTTATCGTTGTGGTAAAGACGCCTATCATGCTCTGAAAAGTATGCGAGTGCGAGAGTGACGGATGGCTTATCCACAACGATAAGTCATAAAATGGCAACCGTGCTACGCCCGCTGTAAATATGTGTAAGTAAGGTTTCACCTTTAGGTCTACCATGTCATTTATATGTTCGTGTAAAACACCTCCGAACATGCTTTCCGATTGTGATTGTGTTATGTATAAGTTTTTTAATCCTCTTAAATAAATAAAATATTACGGGACGATACACAAATCGAACTACTTCCATAGTAAGCTCATTAGGAAGAGTCATGGGTGCTAGACTACGATATATATAATAGATATAAAATACTTGAAATACATAGAAAACATCCAAGACTCGGAAACAAATATGCTCATCATACCAATATGTCCCCTTACCGGGATTCGAACCCAGGACCTTCAGCTTCGTAGGCAGCGTCACTACCCACTAGACTAACCGGTCATAAAATCCCCTCACTGATCCACTGTTGTGCTGCGAGAAGAACTCCAGGATCTCGGATTGAACGTAGGTACTGAAGACTCGCACCCCACTCACATCTCTGGGGTTGTTAGCCAAGTGCTGTGTGCCACCGCTAAGAGCACTGGCAACCCCGACGACCCAATTTACTCCCCTATTTCGAAAGGGAGGCGAGACTGTAGATCTACCAGCAGTACGGGTAGCAAATCACGAGTCACTCTGAGATTTTCCGCGCGCATTACCGGCGGTAATTATCACATTAGGGAGCGACCACACCGGTGCTTAACGCTGCGTATACGCGTTGACGTGTCGTATGCGTCACGTATTCTTCATACATTTTGCTGCGTTTTACGGTGCGTTAGCGTATTTTGAGCAGCGGTGTGGTCGCACCTTTATGGAATATACGAATGTACGTACAACAAATGTATGTACAAATGTATGTACAAATGACGTCATACCTGGCCATAACGTGAAAATTACCACCCGCTCGCTATACGTGCGGAAAATCCCACTGCTTTGTGCTAGGATGAAATCAGCTACTAGGAGTTTTAATAATAGTCCTTTTTCAAAACATTCCACTATCATCATAATCAGCCTATATGCTTTCCACTGCCGGGCACGGCCTCCTCTCAGAGAAGAGGTAATGGGCAGCAGTCCCCACGCTAGCCCAGTGCGGGTTGGGGACTAATCCATAACGATGATTATTCCACAAGAAGCTACTGTAAAGAACCGATTAGCCGGATTAACGTGCCGTCTGTCCGTACATTATTCATCCCACTTCTGCTTTACGCACAATGACGTAAGCGCCGTGAAACGCACCCAACGAGCGGCCATTTTGTTTTAACAGGGAAGAGTTATGGCTTAATCTTCACGCTGCTCTCGGTACTATAAGAAGTACGGAGCAATTTCTCGTTTTGCTAAATTATACTTCCTGAAGATTTAATGCTTTTCGCTATGATATGTTGCATTCAATTTTAAATTAGTTTTTAGGTAAATGTCGAAAATAAATTCTACAATTACCTAAACAAGTGGCTCTCATTAACACTTTCGCTCCTGAGCCACGCTCCCATTGGGGAAGTCAATTAAATTTGGATGGAAAGTAAAATATGAACGAAAACGCACGTTGGCACGTTTATGATTGATCGTTGGGCTATTTAAAAAACCGGCCAAGTGCGAGTCGGACTCGCGCACGAAGGGTCCCGTACGTATCTATAAAAACGGAAAAAAACACGTTTGTTGTATGGGAGCCCCCTTAAATATTTATTTTATTCTGTTTTTTAGTATTAGATGTTATAGCGGCAACGGAAATACTTATACATCATCTGTGAAAATTTAACATAAATTTCAACATTTTGGTGACAGACGGACGGACGGACAAACGGACAGCGGAGCCTTAATAATAGGGTCCTGTTTTTACCCTTTGGGTACGGAACCCTAAAATGTTAAAATAAAATAGGCAGCTTTTGAAGTGAAATCCTATCAAGACCTTCTCTATAATTATGTAGTGTATTCTAGTAAATCAATTATATTGATTGTTGATTGAACCTTCGTCGGCTTGGATTGCGTTAGGTTAGGTTAGGTTAGGATATATAGGTTCTATACATACAATAAGGATGCCCTTTTTTACCTCTTTAGTAAAAAAAAATACTGGCTCCGATATTTTAGCATATACGAACACTAAAGTTGATTGTCGAAATCAAGGTTTATCCCGTTATAAGAATGACACATATTTAAATTATTGTTTTTCACGGGTCTAACCCGATATTTATTCATACCTTGATTTCTACCGTTTCGACACGGCTTGCCCTCATCAGTTATCTGCAACCATGACCTGCTGTGCAACCGGTGTCGAAATGACAGAAATAAAGGTTAATAAATAACGCGTTAGACCCGTGAAAAACAATAATATAAAAATTAAAATATGTGTACAAAGCGCGAGAGTTTAGTGTTAAGAATGACCATGTCTGCAGTTGTCTTTAAATTAATATAAATTCTACACAAAACAGTCCATATAAAGTCCATCCAATACAGCTTTAACAAACTAAAACAACCTTTTCGGAGTAAACTGAGCAAATTCGTTGTATTCGTTGCGAGACGGCGCGAAATGAGAAGCTAAGCTGAGTCCTGTTCCTAGGGTTGGAGCTGTCACGGATCTACTTCAATATTGTACGAGACGAACTGGAAAAAGCTACGAGTTGATCCTGGATGAAAACAAATGCAGATAGATGAAAGTGATGAAATGACTACACAGAGTCGAACAAAAGATCTGACCATGACACAGATAATGCATGTGTGGTTTTGTTTTAGGAATAACCAGCAGCGTGTTAGTTACAGTGCTAGCAGGGTTCAAGCTAAGAATGTATATAGGTTTAAGAAAACGTATGTAGGTACCTGAAACGCAATAAGCCATTCGAGTTTGGGACTTCGTGACTACTGACTAGCTAGTTAAGGTTTTACGATTTTTAAAAAAACTTGTCTGTTTCTGTCTTTAATATTAACTCGGCCGAGATATTTTCCCTAGTATCTACGCGAAATCACAAGAATGGAATCCCATAAAATCTGATTGCAAGTAGGTAAGTCGCGCGCCGAGCTACCCTATCAGAATGAGCGCGAAACATTGAAAGCAAATTGCAATGCATGTCTTTAATTGAGTCCCTAATTATTGTTTATTGACATTTATATAAGTGCGATGTCAACATTAACTTTCTACTATTATGTGTTCAGTGCAGTGAGCTATAACCTTTTTCAAAGTAGAGATGACCTAATTCGGGACATGCAGATTAGTTTTGTAAATTGGTATTCGGCCGAATGATTGTATTAAAATGCCGCATATTAACATATTTTTAGTTAGTTTTTTTTTGTAGTTGCGTACAGTTAGTTTTTTTTGTAGCATGAATTCATAATATTTACTAGTTTGAAATGGTAGATTTTTTGTATTAATCAGCTTAACTTTATTCCTGTATAATAAATGTTACTTACTGTATTTTTAAGTATTAAATAAATAATTATTGAGGGACAATCACCCAGGAATCGGCCTAATTCCAAACTGAGCAAAGCTTGTACTATGAGTACTTCCATGACTCACGAACAAACTCGTGCTTATCACACAAATTAATGCCCTTACTGGGATTTATTTGTGTACTCCAGCTTCGTAGGCAGGGTCATTACCAACCAAGCCAAAGGGTCACTACCAACTAGGCCAAACCGAATAATTCGGTTCGGCAAAAGCTGGACCGAACAATCGGCCCAAAGTTTAAATTCACTGAAACCTCTATTCGGCGCACCTCTAGTTCAAAGCGAACAAAGACGCCCTTATTCGTGCAATCGCGCGTAAGGATTTGAATATCGAACGTTCCGAGTTTGAATCCGCAACCGTCGGGTGCAACGGTCGCTCTATTGTCAGTTGGGACGTACCACATTTGAATTTGAATATGGAATTCGGTAAGAGATGCTCTTCACGTTTACCTAACGATAAATCGCTAGAAGCCAACCAGCATAAGGAAGACACTCCAGCTGAGATCACAGATTTCGCATTGGTAAGATCTTGACAAACCTTTCTTGCTTCATCACTTTAGTACACGCATGTTAAATTTTACAACAATATTTTATAGCGGATATTAAATAAAAGATTACCTACTTCAAATAAAATAATTTAAATGAATTTTATGACGTCTAAATACAGACTAGAGCGAACATCGTCAGGATGTATTTATTAAACACGATAAAATTAGTTTAAAAATTTCTATTGAATTAGTAATCATTTCTTCAGTTTGTTTTTGTACAATTTATTAAAATCCAAAAGTTAATTACAACTTATTTACCTTCGGGATTCTTACGCTACAGTTGGCGCCACAGTCATTTGATATGCACGCTACGATAGAAATTAAGAAAAAAAGGCCAACATGTGTTCAAAACATAATCACAAATCCTTGGGTCATGTTAAACTAGGTACCCGTGGTGGAAACATTGTCAGCTGTGAATCGCAAATCATCGACGGAGGTAATGGGCCGGTGTCACGATACCACGGAACCCGATCCCGTGGCATTGAGGGTATTGTTCACGAAGCATTTGTGTTATTCAAATGTATGATAAATGCATTATAGTCTAATACCTTACGATTTCAGTGCAAAGGTAAAGCAAAGCTAACAGCCGTTCCCTACATTCAATCTTTAGTTTTACTATATTTATAATAGAAACATTATTTGATATCTATCAGTAGCTTTTCGGTGAAGGAAAATATCCCGGTCTACTCCCAATAAGGTAAAATTTTCTATCCGGGTTAGAAGGTCAGCGGTAAGTTTATCACTTATCGTTGTGGATAGGACATCCGTCACTCTCGCACTCGCATACTTGTCAGAACGCGACTAATGTCTTATCCACAGCGATAAGTGGTAAAATGGGGACCATGCTACGTGCGCAGACATGACAGTCGCTTTCATAAAAATAGTGCCTAGGGCAAATCTTGGGATAAGATGCCAGGTGGACCCCGGTCAAAAGTCCCTTTCATAAAACACTTTGTATACAAGGTGTTATCATCAAACATCTTAGTTGCTCATCTAAACTGACATCCTAGTCATTTCAAAGGGCTTTGTAACATCCCAAACCTAACAAAGGTCTCAATGAAACTAGAATTATGATAGACACTTAGGTAATTAAACTAGGGCTAAACATTTAATAACCCTCCGGATCTCTAAAAATGGAATTGTCACTGAGATACGAAATTAACTGATTCAGATTCCTAATGTCTTTAATTGAATAATCTTAATATATGTACAAAATAAAACTTGGCAATGATTTAATGTGTTTTATCCCTTTTTGACAAACAACAAATATCAAACTGACAGACCAAGATAAACGAATATTAGGACATATTTATTAATTTATGTCCCTAAAAACGGATGGTTACGTAAAGTAACAAAACCGACACTCAATGTCAATAGCATACGTTTAGTAACAAAATCCACGGGTTAGATTTTTTTGACTCCCCATTAAAGGCGTTTTAACTAAAATAGGTTTGATAGACGTTTATGAAACAGTCAATATCCACCAAAGAGGTGCGAAGATACCATATCGTCGCACGTAGGTACTCGACAGCTAGATAAGTGTTAATATAACGAAACGC
This sequence comes from Epinotia bilunana, assembly GCA_947049275.1. Classification (NCBI taxonomy): domain Eukaryota; kingdom Metazoa; phylum Arthropoda; class Insecta; order Lepidoptera; family Tortricidae; genus Epinotia; species Epinotia bilunana. The sequence continues at coordinate 5,049,692 of OX346274.1, forward strand.
AGCTTCACACATTTCTGATGGGTATTCATTCACCCTAAGCGAAATTGATATTTATTACTTAACTAAACCCTTATAATTAAATACCAACCTGGTCTACACCTCAAAGCAAAGCGTACATATATAATGCAATAAAAATACTCTTTAGTGCACACTGATATATGAATCAAATACATACTTAAAAGTAGAGGTAAATAACGTTCGATATGAAGATTAGCATGTCATTTGTTTTCTTCTAAACCGAAGTCTCACAACAACTATCAAGATTCTGGGTTCTGTGTTACTAGAACCCTACAATATTACAATGATATTACGTCACAGCCCGTTCAATATTACATCGCGACGTGACGTCACGAACTGACCGTAGCACCTGCGACCCCTTTATTACTGGACTGCTGTCACCCGGGAATATGCAATGGAGACGCGGAGTCCGTTACAAACTTTAGTTTAACTTTATGTTTAGTTCAAATGTAAGTAAAATTTATCCCTGGCTTAACTTTTTCCCGGCACTTAGTTGAGATTTTAATACATTCAGCGCCGGGAACCCGATTATGGGGTGCCTATGACGTAGGCGCTTTCCGGTACATACAAGAAAAACCACGGGATCGGCTACGTGGTTTCCCCAGTGGTTTTCCTCGCATGAAGTGGAAAGCGCTTACGGCGTAGACGCATACTAGTTGGGTTCCTGGCAGTGAATTTGTTAACATGAACTACATTTTTCTCGTACTATCGACAACACAGCTAACTGACCATCGGTGCACCTTAAGTGCATTGTAATAAGGTTCTATATAAACACAGGATGGTCAGTTAACAGTGTTGTCGTTTGTACTGTTATACAATACACATACAATTAAATTTGCAATTATTGAAAAACTGTCTGTGATAGATACGTGATTAGACGATTTTATGTACGGAACACTAAAAATTTATGAAAAAGATCTCTGTAAAAGTAAAATTATATCACACTTAGAATGGAACAATGAATGATAATCAAAAAGATCTCCGTCAAAGTCAAATTATGTCTTAACAAAATAACATACCTAGTATTTATTACTATTTATAATGCCTACAGAGAGTGAACAACTTATGAAATTCTCTGGTGTCGCTACTCTATACATCTATATTAAAATTAGTGACGATTTAATACTTTTTTGCGATTTGTAGGTTTGTCTATGTAAAACTCGGACGGAATGCTAGTGTAATTTGAAACACTATCACGAGGAATTATATTCGTAATATTCGTATGCGAAACGACATATCTGGAAATTAAATGAATTTTGGCACAATAAGCAAGTCTATCAACCGAATCTAGAATCGTCAGCATAAGTTAATCGAAATCATTCATCACTGTCGTACTGTGTGCAGCCTATAGATACACAACTAGTCCAATCAATAACGTAGCTGAAAGCCAACTAAATTTCTCTAAAAATTGTCCACGTGCTTTTGCAGGTTTTTTTTTCAGGGATTATCAATTGAGTGACTTTGTTTATTCAGTTCTAATGCCAGCATGTTGTATTTTTTTCGCAGTACTTGAATATTTGAGTACACTACTACTCATAAAATATATTGATCAAATTAACTAAGAACAATGCTGGTTTTATTACAATTATACGTCTATCAAAGCAAGTCACCCCAACAGTAATAGAACTAAAAGAAAGGATTAGCAAAGAAAAGGACATGCATAAAGGGGTTACTTCGTTTAAGAAATTAGTTTTCATACAAAAAAATCTAAGTTTTTGAAAATCTAGATGTCAGAGGTGTCAAATCACGTAAGTCGTCATCAGTTTTGTTACAACCTCGTAACCATCTGAACTCTTACATTGCCTGGTGGGCGTCTACGCCGTATTCGCTTTCCGCTACAAACTAAGAAAACCATGGGAGCTACGAGCGTACCACGTAGTTAGGTATGCGATTATTGGCAGTGAATTACGTACATTTAAATGAATACGCCCACCTCGTCGACCGGGGTAAGCGGCGACACAATCGAATGCACTCCACCCAACCGACGCATTTAAATGTAATGCAATCAGGAATCGCACACGAGTCCGCTGCATATAAATCACCGCTCAACGAGTTGCCGCGTTTTTGCACGGAGCTGCGTTTTATTTCAATCAGGTCGTTCGATAGCTGAAATATGGAAGCGAGCAATTCTGGCCGGAGGTCTATTTTTGACCGTTGCTCCCGGTTCTGAATAAAAAAAGAAGTGATTCATCGTACATATATGTACATTGCTCTTAGTACCTATATTTGGGTTTACAGTGCAAAGTGCGTCGGACAACATAACAAGTACCGCTATACATAATAGCTGACTGTTGAGTTTGTTTCGGAGTTTCTTCTTGACAGTGGTCTTCTTTTTCAGAAACGCTGGTCGTATTTGACAGTGCCATTGCAGCCTACTTGCAAAATAAAATTAATTGATTTTATTTCATACACACACTCACGCTCGTATTTCCAAAAGGGGTAGGCAGAGCAGTTTTCTTTTTCTATTCCACTTCCACGTCTAGCCGTCGTGGATATAAAGGTCGGAGAAAATCAGATATTGCAGTGAAAGGTTACTAGCCTTAAGCCTACAATCATATCAACCCAAGTACTGCAAAGTACTAAAATGTCCAAAGACAGTCGCCATCTTAGGAATCTAGCTACCTTATTTTTGCTTATATCTGAATCGAATAACCGATATAACATAACGACTGTCCAACTATTGATCTACATACAGTCTATAATTTAACACAAAGGTCCCATTGAAATTCTAACATCACCGACGTGAATCGCGATCCAAATTGACGTGTGTAATAAACAGGGCCGTAATACTGCAGTCCGCAAGGCACGTGGACAGCGGATATTGGGCGGTCGCGGTCAATGATTGCGCTACAGTGGCAACCTTAGTTTAGGGTTGTCACGAGATGTTTAAAACACTCGTAGCCGAGCCCGTGGTTTTCCTCGTATGTAGCGGCAACCGACTACGGCGTAACCCCCCGCTAAGGGGGTTCCTCGCAGTGAAAGTGAACGTACACTGTTTTCAAAAGTATTTCTGTACAATAAATAAAATAAATAAATAAATATTTAGAAAAGCTTGTACCATGGGTACTAGACGACGATATACATACTTATATAGATAAATAAATACTTAAATATACTGAAGACTCAGCAACAAATATTCGTGCTCATCACACAAATAAATGCCCTTACCGGGATTGGAACCCGGGACCTCCAGCTTCGTAGGCAGGGTAATTACCAACTAGGCTAAAGCGGTCATCAATGCTATATGTGAAGTCCCCAACCCGCACTGGTCAGCGTGGGAATTACCGCTCATTCTCTCTTACCCATGAGATGAGCCCTGTCCGCAGCAGTGCGACGTATGCAGGCTGATGAAGATGATGATTTAGTCTATCTATATCACAGCCTATAGACGCATGCAACTCCAAAGCAGTAACATGGGCGTTGCTGACCCTTGATATGTTTGAGGATTCGCCGTGTAGACAGCTGAAGGAACACATTCCCTCGCTCTCAACACAACGCATCCTCTGGAGCTCTGGCGACCTTGCTCACCACCAGGAACACAACACTACTACAGAGCAAGTAGGGTTATTATGACTGTGGTCTTCTGCAAGGCGGAGGTACTCCCCATTTGGGCTGCTCCAAATTCGAGCGGGATGACATTTCGCTGTGCCCTACCTCACCAGTTTATATCAACATTAGGAAACGTATATCAAGTCGGGTAATTTTTTTCGATTGAATGAATCTTAGTCTGTTTCCAATTAGTTGTGAACTACAAGAGAAGTACTCAACTCCTAGTATTATTCAACACGACAATGTAGTATTCAACTTGAAGCAATTTCTCTCCCGCCAACTTATCACTCATGGGAACCCTGAGGTCAGCCGATCGCGTCCCATTCATCCCGGTGCAATAATTAAACGTCACACAACCGCGCTGTTTCCGGCCGCGTTATGGTATAAACGACTCGGCGTGACAACCCTAGAGTGCATTATTGGGCTATAAAGGGCTCTCACATGTCAATATTACTGATATATAGAAGTGAGAATTTTCGTTTACTGCGATTCATTTTAATGCAACAGCACGTAATGCGATGGTTTCTTGAAATATTTTAAACGTCACAAAAGTAACGATTGGTGCAATAGATGTGGTTGAGTAATTAAGACTTACCAAGACCATAAATGAACGGTACACAAAAGGTTTCACGAACTGTCACTTTTAGTACGGAATTCTCGCCTTTGTACCTTTCTTTTTTCGTTGCGGGAAAGCGTTGACGCGCCTTCCGCCCGGCCGGAGGGTGACCGGACGCGTGTGTGGGACTCAAGGGAAGGAAGACCTAGACTACCCCCTAAACCACCAACGGTCAAAGTTACGCTTACGTATGTTACTTTGACCCTAGCGACTCGCGCTACTCAGCGACTCCTTTCTCGTTCGTTCTCTTCAAATTAGAAAGAGCAGGAGGTCTCACATCGCGTCGCGGCTTCAATTGTGCTATCCCTACGGGAATACGCAAAATCTAACCAATGAAAGTGCGGCCTCAATCACAAAATACGCAAAATAACTTGCACTAGTCCAAACATGATAAAACCTGTTTCAAAACAAGTTATATTTAAATGAAATCCCATAGTACTCCAAATCTAGGCCAGCCTAGACGTGGCTTGTAAAATATTCACATGCCGTTTCAAACTGTAACCCGAGTAGTAGACAGAACTACGTGCCCAGTATGTTTCCGTGGCTTTGTATCTAATGCACACATTAGCTTGATATAAATAGGCAATGATGTAATACAAAAAAGAGGTAGCTAGGTTATACGCACTCCAAAAGTGGCACACTAAAACTCAGCCAAATGTATGCATTGTCCCAGTGTCGCGTCACCAACGTGTCTCAGCTGTCAGATTTGGTGGCCATTTTTGAACACGGAATTTCATATAGACAACGTATCTACCTCTTTTTATTACATCATTGTAAATAGGTGTCAGTAAAACATACACTTTGGGCCAGGCATATGTCCAGCAGTGCATGACAAAAAAATTAAGTACATGGCAATGTGCAGTTAAATGATGATGATTATGAGAACACTAGTTTCCACCCGCGACTTCGTCTGCGTGGATCCGGGATAAAAACTATCCTATATTTTAATCCAGGCTATAAACTATCTTCGTGCTAAATTTCATCCAAATCGGTTAAGCCGTTTAAGCGTGATTGAGTAACAAACATCCAAACATCTAAACTTTCGCATTTATAATATTACTAGCTTCCGTCCGCGACTTCGTCTACGTGGACTCGGGATAAAAACTATCCTATATTTTAATCCAGGCTATAAACTATCTTCGTGCAAAATTTCATTCAAATCGGTTCAGCCGTTTAAGCGTGATTGAGTAACAAACATCCTAACATCCAAACATCCAAACATCTAAACTTTCGCATTTATAATATTAGTAGGATACTGAATAGGGGTGTAGACACTAAACAAAATAATCAATAATGTCATATTTTCTCGAAAAGGGATTAAAAATGTAGTCAAATGGAGAAAAAATTAATAATCACGAAGTTATAAGTGTCCAAAGTTTTAAGTTGAGTTCCCGATGGCCGTTGGGGCGGAAAGTTTCTCGAGTGGCGACCACGTACCGGAAGGCGCGGTGTGGGTAGGCCCCCCACAAGGAGGACTGATGACTTGGTAAAGGTTGCGGGAGTCCGCTGGATGCGGGTGGGGCAGGACCGGTCACTTTGGCACTCTTTGGGGGAGGCCTACGTCCAGCAGTGGACGTCTTTCGGCTGATATGATGATTAATGGATCGTATCCGTAACACCGCGCTGCTCCAAGGCCCAAGACTCAAATAGTCGACGTAGCTCGGAAAGCGGCTAAGTTGAAGTGGGTGGGAGCGGGCTGGGCATGTCTGCCGCATGCCGAGAGAACTGTGGGCCGAGACGGCCACTGACTGGTAACCCGATGGCTCGAGTCGGAGACGCGGCAGGCCTCGCAGGCGATGGCGGGACGAGCTAGACTCCTTCTCAAAAGATTGGCCACAAGAAGCTCAGGATCGAGAACACTGGACACGGAGGGGGAGGCCTTTGCCCAGCAGCCGGACACCACAGGCTCCCAATAAAATAAAATAAACTTTTATATTCATTGCAAAATTGAGGTCCAAGCCGACGGAATCTAAAGGATAACATACAGTCTTCAATAATTGAGCGAGCGAGCGAAGCAAAACAAGTTATTTCAGCTTGAGCAGACCCGCGAAATCCTCACTAAGCCACTAGTCTATTCAGACTATCGGAAGGAAGGTTGGTTGGTATAGAGCAATGCAGCGCCCATACAAGCCGATGTCCATCGGCTTGCCTAAAATTTCTTTATAGGCAAGCCTATAGTTACATACTCAATTTCATAACTTTTTCGTTCCGGGTTGCCCATCGATAATTTTCACGCGCCGCAACTGGTAAACCTACATACATATATATATAAGTATATATACACAGTCGACGACCGCTTTAGCCTAGTTAGTAGTGACCCTGCTTTACGAAGCAAGAGGTCCCGGGTTCAAATCCCGGTAAGGGCATTTATTTGTGTGATGAGCACGAATATTTGTTCCCGAGTCATGGATGATTTTTTTTATTTTTTTTATTTATTTATTTAGAAACACAAACAGTCATAATAAACTTGTTACATATGTTGTACACAATGTACAATAACTTAGAGGTTATACAAACAGACCTGGAGGTTCATAAAACATAATATTAATAAAACCAAAAAGAACAACGTAGTAAATAGTATAAGAGTCAAGGACAATGAAAATCAAGAAGTCAAGGACAATGAAAATGGGCCATCCTGTGCAGTAGTTGCCACACAAACAGACCCATCCCCAATGCCCGTGAGTGATGAGATACAACAATACTATATATCAAAAATATACCTAGTGCTACAGTTAGGAATTACTAAATTTATAAAAAGAGTTTACGGTTCAACTGCGTTTTTAGACTAGACAAGTAATTATTAAAAGGATCAATATCGTACAAATGTTTATTATAAAAACTGGGGACTCGTCTGAAAAAGGTATGTCTAGCATAGTTTTTGCGAGAAAAACTCACATGGAATAATGAGTTTTCTATGTATTTAAGTATTTATTTATCTATATAAGTATGTTTATCGTCGTCTAGTGCCCATAGTACGAGCTTTGCTTAGTTTGGGACTAGGTCGATTTGTGTAAGATTGTCCCCTAATATTTATTTATTTATTACAGTGAAGCAGTTAATAGAGGGAAGTTACTAATCATTAAGTTGAAAATAATAATCTGATATCAGACATACCTTTTCACGAGGACTTCTCATTCTTTAATGAGATACGGGCGTGAGCAAGTGTACATATTTCCATTACCTATCTAATAACATTGATGTTTGTTCAGTTTCACCTTGTAAAACATGACTTAATGTCCTGTGTCCCCTAGATGGGGCAGAGGGCTTCCACAGTGCCTCGCCATCGCGTTCTGTCTTGGGCTACGCGCTTCGCCTCGGACCACGTCAGCCCGATAGCCTTCAGTTCAGCTGCCACTGAACGTCTCCAGGTGTGTTTCGGCCGGCCACGTTTCCTCTTCCCTTGTGGTGTCCATTCCAGGGCTTGCCTTGGGATGTGGTTGGGAGCTCTTCTTAGGGTGTGACCGATCCAAGTCCACTTGCGTCCACTTGCGGCGTTTAAAAACAAAAATTACTTAACGCAAAACATACGTTAAGTAATATTATTTGCAGGTCCAATGCTCAATATAAACATGCTCTAACAGCACTGCCACACGTGCTAAAAGAACAAAACCCGGAGGAAATAACAAGGAAATGCATTGCCTTTGTGTCAAGCGATACTTTAATGCACGCATTACTGACTGCACTTTGCGTGCCGTATGATTTACCATGTGTTTTACACAACATAATATACATACGGAGGATATTGGATGGGCGGTGAAATTAGCAGAGAATTTTGAATGAATATTGTATTACCCGAGGCAAAAGCAATTTATTGTTAACTCTTCCCATTTCAAGGTGCAAGCTCTGTCTACTACACCGTAGTATGCATTCATCTCAGATAAATACATTGTTTAAATAGGCTAAAAGAATAATGTATAATGTCAGTATTTCAAAAAATTAGTGCCTACCCTTTTAGTTACCAAGTGTACTCAATACATAGTCTTCGTAATTCTAGGGCCGGCACATTTAAAAAAATCTATATATTAAACAGCGTTTAAGATATAACGTCCTCTATATGGCATAGGGATATCCCAACTCATGGCTCTGTCTTTAGAATTCATAATGGCAGAGACGCGAAAGAAAACTGATATCATAAATAGGGATGTCCCCTTTTATTATCAAGACCAAGGGAATTGTGGCCCAGGGCTTTCGCTTAACTTGATTGCAAAACAATTGCGACCGCTGTTAAGCCACTTTATTTTTCGAGATTAGGCCCATCAAACAGTACGTCTAGCACAACTTGCTGTTCAGTCGCTTCGCGCGCGACTGAGCGTCTCTTGTCTCACTCGCACCGTGCAAATCAGAAAAAGGAGGGTAGATCTTTCTCGACTCGCGTCGCGGCGCGGCGTCAGTTGTGCTGTACAGTTTGAGTGCAGTTAATTATTATATTAATGTTGCATGTGTTTCGCCTCGTTAGAATATACATATTGTCATCTTAATGAAAAAAGTGATTGTAGTATTAGTGATGTGCCTTTCCCAGGAATATTCCCCAGGGAGGAATATTCCCGGGAATATTCCCATACAAGGGAACATACGGGAATATTGAAATAGTGTATGTTTTTATATCTTGCTATTAGGGATTCCATGATAACTTGGGCCCTTGATTTTTTTACCAAGACATTAACCAGTGTAATTTACCCGTAAAAGTAAATTCCCAATGTTCCCGGTGTAGTATGGCAATTGGCCACATTTAGTGTTTAGCAGTAACACAATAGTTTACTGCTACATAAACGCATATTGCTTGTATCAGCGATAATCCAACATGTATAAAATAGGGTGTTTCCTTGAATAAAGGGTGCATTATACTACAGAGTCTTCGCGTATTATATTCATATCCTAGTAACGCCCAAACCGAACATCCTCAATCTCATAATAGTTCATGGCGACCTTGCAGTAAAGAACCAAGGAACTTCAAACGCAGTCAGAACGGGCCCGCTCCGTGCGCCTGCCGGAACGGGCCCGCCCCACCGCAGCCTCACATCAGCAAGAAGAAGAACAAGAAAAATAATAAAGAAGATTTTGAAGATTTTAGTAACACCATTTGAAGAAAAAATATCCGAAATTAAGAAGACTCAAATACATATACAAAGAAGCATACGAAGAAAGAAGAGCATTGTCCAGGGTTTCCCGGCTCGCACATCAAGAGGAGTCCAGGGTTTACCCGGCCCATGATCGAGAGCTGCAGCCACATCGAGCCACATCGAGCCAAATGCAGCCACCTCGAGTCGCACGGCCCAGCAGCAGCCCACCCAGCCACGTCACGAAGGCGCACCAGGGACGAGACGCCGCCACCAGGACGCCGACAGGTCACGCAAATGTGACGTTTTTTTTTTTTTTACTATAGTTATTTTTTAAATGGTTATATAGATTAATTCGTATGAAAAGGTTATCGCTGAAAGTAGCATTCATATATTTTATTTTTCAAAATATTCATGTTTTAAATGCATAAAGTGGGTAATTCTAGTGTCACTATAATTAAAATGAGTCCAAATACTTTTTTTTATATTTCGCAATATGGCCCGAGCCATCCGGTGTCATCGCGCCGCGAATGCGCGCATCAGCAGAAGCTTAGTAGGTCGCGCGTGTACGCCCCGACTTAAAGTAAATTATAATTATTAGTGAATGAAATTTGATCCTCACACTTAGAAAATTTTATGAGTACCGAGATGCAATTAACACTGTAGCTAACTATTGGATTGATCACCTGATAATTAGTGAGAGTTTAATTGATAATTTGTACTTATCTTTCCTTCTCTACAGGAAGGCTAAGATTATTTAGACCAATTGAACAACTTAGTGAGAGATAATTTTGTTACTACTAATTACTAATTTATTTACAAGTAAAAAAAAAAAATGATACAGTTAATATTCGTTTTAATAATCAAGAGTAAAGTACTTTGGTATGGTACGGTACATGAGTTAAGTAGAAGTTAAGTTAGAGCACTAGTCCTTAGATTTGATCATGGTGTCTGGACTACTGTGCCCTCCGTGAAAATTTTTGGAGACTATGTCTTAATGTAATTGTGACTGAAGTACAGGCGACCAAAAGTGAGGCCTGATATGCCATTATTGTTGATAGGGTGACCATGCCCTTGGGTAACCATTCCCATTTATATAGATTTGAGGCATGCGCAGAAGCATAGCCAAGTTATGTCCTTGATCATAGTCGACCTTCACAGGTGTCCGTGAAAGGCTTAACATTTATTATATTATTAGGAGCTGAGGACTCCGACGGCATTAGATTTTTAGAATATTGAGTACCGATACCGCAATAACAATATTATACGTATAACGCAAAGATTAATGATAGATAAAAGATTCAGAATTGTAAAATATAAAATTGCGTCGTAAAAGAATAACTTAATAATGAAATATGAAATGAATAATATTTTTTTTATATAACTACAATACTACATATAATTTAAAAATTGCAACAGTGACACTAGGAAATATTTCGTACAGGAAACCAACTTCTTTTATTGACTTTTTTTATGAAATGTTTAAACTTAATATAAGTAATATAATCTTCAAATTGTTCCCTTAATCATTTTTTGCCCCAGCAACATTGTAAGCAAGTAACATGCGTTTAATTTAATTTTTCTGCCACCCCGGGGGTGATGGGAACTTTCGGGGGAGGTGTAGTATGGCAATTGGCCACATTTAGTGTTTAGCAGTAACACAATAGTTTACTGCTACATAAACGCATATTGCTTGTATCAGCGATAATCCAACATGTATAAAATAGGGTGTTTCCTTGAATAAAGGGTGCATTATACTACAGAGTCTTGGCGTATTATATTCATATCCTAGTAACGCTGCCCAAACCGAACATCCTCAATCTCATCATAGTTCACCGGGAATATTCCCCGGAACAATGGGAATATTCCCGGGAACAATGGGAATATTCCCAGTTATTGGGAATATTCCCCCATCAGAAAAAAAAACAAATTTTACAAAAGTACTTCTGAAAGTAACAAAAACGATACAAAGTTAAAAAAAAAACACAATAAAATATTATACGAATACAAAATATGAAAATATTTACATATATAAATGGTAATTGAGATAAAAAGTCAGAATTAGTACAATAATGCAGTTTTTGGCGAATGGCACTTTATTTGTCAGGGCACTATTCATTTTATTTATTTTTATTACAACTTTAATTTTCCTAATTTGTATTTCAATATTCCCCTGTTTGGGGAATATTCCCGGGAACAAGGGTATATTCCCGTTCCCGGGAATATTCCCCGGCACATCACTATGTAGTATAAATATAACTGATTGGTTATCTAAGTTAATATCAACTGCGATACAACTAATCCGAATGATCTATAACAACGCTAAACACAATCGTACACCATAATTCATCCGCCCGAACCGCGCACTCATTGCACGGCGCTGTGTGGAAACCGCCAATTTCATTTTGCATCCACACTGCCACAGCACACGTGATGGCAGCAGTACTGTACCATAAAAATGCAACTGTTTAGTATGAGTATCATAAGCAGTATCTTGACTGCGAGCCAACTAATCCGAACGATCTAACACAACGCTAAACACCACCGAGCACCGTAATTCATCCAACCGAACCGCGCACTCATTGCAACAGTGGCGCTGTGTGGAAACAGCTAAATTTCATTTTGCATCCACATTGCCACAGAACACGTGATAGCAGCAGTACCGCGAAGTTAAGGCTAAACACCGCTCATGTCACTGATAATCTACACTAATATTATAAAAAACCTGTAAGGTTGTAACTTTGTATGTACGGGGTAATCTCCGGGGCTACTCATACAATTTCAAAATTCTTTTACCGGTATATAAAGCTTAGCGTTGTAGCAGCCACTCATTTCGAGTACAGTGTCCGGTCTCAACGGTAAACTAGATCTCATTGGCTGCGGTCCTCTATTTAAAGGTGAAGGTACTTCCTCACTCGGACTGCTCCAACTATGAGCAAGAAGACATTCTGCGGGGCTCTCTCTAATACTTAGAAAATGGTTTTAATTACAAAAATGACACTAACATAGCATATCTAGGAGACAGACCTTTATAAAGACGTATATTAATTTTATCCTAGTCTTACTAATTTATTAATATTATAAATGCGAAAGTTTGGGTGTTCGGATGATTGTTACTCAATCACGCTTAAACGGCTCCACCGATTTGGATGATATTTTGCACGAAGATAGTTTATAGCCTGGATTTTAATATAGGATCGTTTTTTCCCGGGTCCACGCAGACAAAGTGGCGGGCGGAAGCTAGTATTATAAATGCGAAAGTATGGATGTTTGGATGTTTGTTACTCAATCAAGTTAAAACGTCTCAACCGATTTGGATAAAATTTTGAACGAAGATAGTTTTTAACCTGGTTTAAAATATAGGATAGTTTTTATCCCGGGTCCACGCAGACGAAGACGCGGGCAGAAGCTAGTTAATAATAACAGCGCTTTTAGTCATGGTACTGTCACACAGCCTTAACTGTTGCAGCGGCGCCACGTCGTAAAAAACGCTCACAACTTAATTACCATCGCGAATGCCAAATGAAAGAGCTTAACATGGCTTGCTAGAGGCAGGCGAAACAATTACAGCTTTTTTATGTTGGTAATTAGAAAGAAGAAACATCCTTTAGTTCCTTTAATGGGGTTTTTGTATTTATTTTTAATGTGAGCTAGGCGACACGATGATTAAATCATTCATCAAACATTGTTTGTCTACGTACTCATTTATAAATATGCATTGAAATATATATCTTACTTAAAACGACGTAAACATTTGAAGGATCGTGCCTAAAGCTGACTTTCCACCGGAGGGACGAGACGAGGCGAGGCGAGAATTGAAATTTCTATGGCACTTACTATTCCCACCGAGCGCGCGGAAGGAGAGAATTGGAAATTTGCTATACGAATTTCAATTCTCGCCTCGCCTCGTCTCGTCTCGCCCCTCCGGTGGAAAATCAGCTTTAGGCGGCGTACTGGACGCCAGCGGGCAGCGGGCCGACGAGTGGCTGCCCAAGTGCCCATACATTAAAGTCGCTCGAACGTAAGTAATATGAACTGCCGCTCGTCGCCCCGCTGCCCGCTGACGTCTAGTCCGCGGCCTTACGCAGCCTACGTTCTGCTCTTGCCTATCACAACAGTCGTTAAGAGTCCGCAGTAAGCTCGATTCTCCATACAAACGTAGTTACGCTCTCATTTTAAAACTACGAGTTGGATTGTAACGAAACTTTGCATCTACAATGACATGAGGTATATCTATGTCTGTAATTAGTTTATGTAGCTTCAGATACCATTGTAAAAAAATACAGCGAATTTAAGATTTTCATACAAATCTTGTTTTTGCTGTATTTCGTTTGTTTTATAAACTGGAACCATATAAAGTATACAGACATAGATATACCTCATGTCATTATATATGCAAAGTTTCGTCACAATCCAAAACGTAGTTTTAAAATGAGAGCGTAACTACGTTTGTATGGGAAGGTGAAATTCGGCCGAGCTTACTGCGGACTCTTAAGAGTAATATAACCCCGTCATGACGTGGCTGTCATATCGAATGGACACACAAGGACAAGTTGAAGTGCCACCACATTAATACACGTTAATATTACTGTTCAATCTCGACCTATCCATACATCGTGCAAGTTATAAGTAGCAAATGGACCCTGACTCCTTCTGACATGGTACCTCATTAACCAATTACCTTTTTTGTGAAACGCCCACACATTAAAGTAGTACTTAACACATACTAAAGTTATCCCAACATTTCTTTATTCAATCAGTATTTCCTCGACTCATAAAGAAACTTCCCAAAAAGTGAATACCGGAAGACGGCAAGTGGCTTTTCCATTTCACCTTTCGACTTAGCGGCGGAATTCCTTTTTTAAAGGACCCCGAAATAGATTAACTTTAGTAGAGTACGTTCCGCGGTCAGGCGTGTAGGGTCACCATGTTTAAGATAACTTGTAGGACAATTTTACATGACTGTAACGAATTATGAACTATATCTACCACTATTAATCTGTCATCATCTTCATCATATAATCTAGAGCTACTAGACGAGTAGTTTCCAACATATTATACTTACACTAATTTTTATTTATTTGATACTAGCTTCCGCCCGCGCCTTCGTCTGCGTGGACTCGGGATAAAAACTATCCTATATTTTAATCCAGGCTATAAACTATCTTCGTGCAAAATTTCATTCGAATCGGTTCAGCCGTTTAAGCGTGATTGAGTAACAAACATCCAAACATACAAACATCCAAACTTTCGCATTTATAATATTAGTAGGATTCTGTTCATACGTATACTTATTGCTACGATGGTGAAACTCAAGATATATGTCACATGCGGCAGCCCACTCGGTAAAGGTATATGAGCATTCGTCGAGTTGAATTCTTAAAGGACAAAAGCAGGTCTCTTGTCGCCAATAGTGCATCCTCTGGAGTTCAAGCGACTTTAATCCCGAACAGAACTATAACTACAAACACAGTAAGATTATTTGGCTACGTTGCTTTTGTTATGGGTAATTTCTCAGTTGGGATGCTCCGAATTTGAACGAGAATACATTCCGCTGAAGAAATGAGGCTATCCGCAGCAGAACCAAGGTAACCGATATAACCCTCCGAATCGCTAAACTTAAGTGGCAGTGGGCGGGGCACATAGCACGTAGAACCGATGGCCGATGGGGCGGGAAGGTTCTCGAGTGGCGACCACGAACCGGAAGGCGCGGCGTGGGTAGGCCCCCCGCAAGGTGGACTGATGACCTGGTACAGGTTGCTGGAGTCCGCTGGATGCGGGTGGCGCAGGACCGATCGCTTTGGCACTCTTTGGGGGAGGCCTATGTCCAGCAGTGGACGTCTTTTGGCTGATATGATGATGGTGATGATGAAATTCCGCTGTGGCCGACCTCTTCCTAGTCCCGACTACAGATTCATGATTCTAGTTCTTCAGTTATTTATTACTTTTCGTTCTCTTAAATAGGTATCTAAAGAGAATACCAACATATCGTGCTAAATTTATAAACAGGTAGTTCCATGATAATACGGCACGTGTCCATACCGGGATGTATACACCGGACTCATTATGTGCCCGGAAGAGATTAAGTTTATCGAGTTCAGTAAAATCCTGCAATTCTTTGAAAAGGCGAGACTTGTCCGAGAATTGTATCGTATGTGGCGATCACAATAGATCAGCAATGATCGCACTGACTCAAAGGCTAAACCTATCTATCTCTATGGCTATCGTGAAATAGCCGACTAATAATAATAATAATACCGCAACGTCAACTTCCTAGTAAACTAACTTCCATATATTTTCTCAAACATGCAATGAAATATTGACGTTGTGTTCTTCATAATGGGCTTCGAAGTGTCACGTTTCGAGCGAGACGAGAGATCTGTAATGGCATTTCATACAAAATTGGTATCGTGAAATAGCCGACTAATAATAATAATAATACCGCAACGTCAACTTCCTAGTAAACTAACTTCCATATATTTTCTCAAACATGCAATTAAATATTGACGTTGTGTTCTTCATGATGGGCTTCGAAGTGTCACGTTTCGAGCGAGACGAGAGATCTGTAATGGCATTTCATACAAAATTGGTATCGTGAAATAGCCGACTAATAATAATAATAATACCGCAACGTCAACTTCCTAGTAAACTAACTTCCATATATTTTCTCAAACATGCAATGAAATATGACGTTGTGTTCTTCATAATGGGCTTCGAAGTGTCACGTTTCGAGCGAGACGAGAGATCTGTAATGGCATTTCATACCAAATTGGTATCGTGAAATAGCCGACTAATAATAATAATAATACCGCAACGACAACTTCCTAGTAAACTAACTTCCATATATTTTCTCAAACATGCAATGAAATAATGACGTTGTGTTCTTCATAATGGGCTTCGAAGTGTCACGTTTCGAGCGAGACGAGAGATCTGTAATGGCATTTCATACAAAATTGGAGATACATTCCACAATTTGTGGCACGGGATCACGGCGTTCAGCCATGTAAATTAAAGTTTGATTTCTTGGAGTCTTTTAATTTATTTCATTGCATGTTTGAGAAAAGCACTATACATACCTCGGCGTGAAAAGGGGTTGCAGCCTCATAAGTATCCGACCTCGCTACGCTCAGCCGTATATATGTACTCAGGCGGCAACCCCTAATTTCCTGGCCTCTGTAGTAATGTACTATTAAATCCTCTCTCATTGATCCTCCATCATGGTAACCCTAGCGAAGGCAAGGCCGCTAAGCTTATTTGCAGAGTTATTAACACTCGAGCGAAGTTAAAGTGATGTGTTTCTTTTTCTTTTTTTCGCCCGTACCATCGCTAATGTGTACATATTACCGCTCAGCTCAAAGTTGTGTTTAACCGTAGAAACGAAAGAAGAATTATAAGTTTTATCTGGAGGTTTATTACGTACTACTTTTTGGAATTGAAGGTGCTTTTAAGTTTTTTTGCGACATTGTAGTTTTACATTTTTTAGTTGACCATGGTAAAGGTAATGACCACGGCATTCTTTATTTATTTATTCATACTCTGTAGCACAGTTATTTACTTAGTCAACCATATATATATTATAACAAAGAATTGTTAAGCTGGCTACAGTGTGAAACATGTTTATTCATATTGGATAAGCGACTTCGTGCATTTCTTATTAAAATATCAAGTGTGATATTTCAGAGACATCATTTTTATCATTCCGCAAATCAAAAGAATAGCTAATTTACAATTTTGGTACACCTATATGACATTGGAGTAGTTAGTAAGGATATTATCCAATTCCTTAGTGAAACACTATCTGGCCATTCTTCAAAAAAGGTAAAGCATAATTAAACACATCTTAATGCTTATTCTTCTGCCTTGACGTATTTAGTAATGGCTTAAGTGCCTTCCGTGTTAAAGGTCCCGGACGGTCACAATTTATATTACCATTCTATCACAAAACGACTTAATTTCATACGAAAATCACATACAGTTACGTCATTTAAAAATGGAGATGTTCTTCTAAGTTCTGTTTATTTATTCGAGGCCCCAACAGTTTTGTGGTCACCCGATCCACGGTTAGGCGCGAGTTAGGATGATACTTAAGGCGATGCGGGTTTGAATCCGAGCGTGGCGAGTGTTTTAAACTTCGTTAAGTAGGCTTTGATTGCATTGTTTGATATGTTTGTTTTGTCTGGCAAACGGCTTTTCTCACTGGCGGTGTTGGTTTGCTTTTGTGCGCTTAGGGTGTTAGTTAAGTTGGGAACGTAAATATGTATGTAAAAACAAACGAACACGTTGTTGTTTTGTTGTGGAAATGGTCGTACAGTGTTTAAAACAAAATTCGTCTTTCCTGTGGTCTCTAGTTTTTGCGGATTAAGGGAGCGCCCACACCGGTGCTTAACGCTGCGTATAAGCGTTGACGTGTCGTATGCGTCACGTATTCCTGATACATTTTGCTCCGTTTTACGGTGCGTTAGCGTATTATGAGCAGGGGTGTGGTCGCACCTTAAGAGTCCAACCAAACATTTGGATTTGTAGTCTTTCACCTTGACAATGTCCATAACAAAGACGAGAACCTACATTTGTGTATGACCTAACCTAATTGTACCGTACCATATCTTATATTTATCTAATAAATACATGCTAGTTTTAATGATAATTGCTATGATATAATATGTATTACCTATTTTATTATTCGATTTTATTTTGGAACAAATCATAGATCATGCAAACTACAGTTTCAACAAAAACCTTTATTAGGTAAATGGTTTGTAAAAGTTACTCTCCATTTGGGACTGCTAACTCGTCCCGCGGATATCTTTAAACTAACATTATCCTAGCTCCTCCCGCTATCACCAAAAGTTTTGTATAATTAGGAAAATGTTGTGCCTTTATCCTTTATCCTAACAAATTCACAGCCAACGATTTCGTAGCGTTACGCTTATAGCCGATAACATGCGAAAAACCGTATGTAAAGGAAAGCGCCTACGAATAGGATACCACCTAACGGGTTCCTGTCACTGAAAGTGTTAAATACAATACAAATATTCTTTATTGTTCACCAAAAAAAAATACATTAAAATTAAACATAAACAGCGAGTGCGAAACACATAAGACCGCCTGTTCTCTACACAACAGGCGGTATTATCGTTAAAATGCGATCTCTTCCAGGCAACCGTTGGGTAGTGGAAACGATGAAAAACAATTTACCATTACTTAAGAAGGTTAAACAGAACAATCTAACAACAACTAAAGCGTTTTGGGGGTACCTAATATGTCGTTGAGCATTCTAATTTTATTTCAGGGATTAATTAGAAAAATCATACAATCAGCAAAACAAATGATCTACATCGCGGCAGCGTGTTCGCCAAGTTCAGATATAAGCATATGCAATAGCTCCACCCCGGCTCGTTACGGCGACCACGGTATCACGAGGTCTTAAAGCCCTTAAAATTTCATCTACTCGTATTAATTTATGTCTTTTTCTAAATCCAATTACAATTCTTATATACCTTTCTTCTAGTGGCTTTCTTTTAGTCGGCAGCTGCCCGCGCGGCTTCGCACGCGTATTGCAGAGAACGCAGGCAAACCCGCGGGATAATATATAGCCCATAATAAGTCCATTCTACACGCAGGTGAAAGAACATTTGAAATCGGGTAAGTGGCTCCGGAGATTACCCAAAACATATAAATTTATAAACTTTTAAAGCCATCTCACAGACTTTTCCTCTTTATAATATTAAGTATAGATTTACACCCAGTTTGAACGATTGTGAGGGCTTATTACATTAAACTGTTTTTTTTTAAAGTGTTCGTTTTGGGATTGGCAAATCACGATTTCTCAGTTATATTTAAAGGGTCAATAACTCATTACTCTAACTCTTAATAGCTTAACATAATAAAACGCTACTCGTAACTTCTCTGACTCTACCCATTCTATTACAAACACGAGTATCTATTTAATTTAGTACACCCCTACGTAATCCCACATACTATTCCAACTTAATTGCTCAATTTGTAAGGGACACTACACGATCATATATCACGATGGTTATCAAAGCTTACATTAACTTTACTGATACATTAAAGTTAGATGAACAAAAACAAGCTTAGCTCGGGACCGATTTGTTTCAACCCTAATAATAGTCAATGTAACATGCGATAGTCACTCTTATTGCTAGACGATTGGGTTATACAATCGGATGCACGTTAAAGTGGACTTGGGTTCAGCATTCGGGACTGGCTCTAATTAACGAAAGGCGTAAGTAAGTTAAATATTAACTTATAAGCTAATATTATTCAGAGGCTTGGGGTAAACGATATAAACAACAAGCATTGCATTTCCCATTGCCAAGTCCAACTGCAAAACGGCCATCATACTAAACCCACCAATCCCACTTGACCCAATCAATCAAGCCGCATTACGGAGCCGGTAACAAAACGTGGAACAACGCCGGGCACCGGGGAAATTGCGACATCGATCGACGGACGTATCGACAATACGTTCGTTATGATGAATTGGACGCGGTGCGACTCGGCCGAATCGACGAATTTGTGCGAACGGGCCGAATGGAGGAACTTCACACGAATGCCAGTAAGGGTACAGAAATTGGAATGCTTCGAATCATGGATCAGATAACAGTCGCTTTCGTAAAAATAGTGCCTTCGCCAAATCTTGGGATTCGGCAAGCACAACCGGGAAAACGCTAGGAGGATGATGATATTGATGATACCACTACAGGCACATTGTAGATAATAAGTACAAACTTACTTACAAAAGGTTCACTGTCTAAAAACATCGTTAGACGGGATGAATAATATGCATCGCATAAGAGGTATCCGACATATCGTTATGACGAATTGGATGCGCCCGGGCCGAATGGACGAAATTGTGCGATTGGACCGAATTGACGATTTGGCCACGAATACCAGTAAGGGCACATAATAGATAATAGTACAATTGACGCCAATATGCTTCAGAAGAAGATATAAGTGGTCCTATGATGTAATTTATGTTGCAACAATAGCGACCTACTAGAAGACTTCACAACAAAATAAATTTTAAAACTTCAACTCAAGTGATTAATCATTTAACGCAAAGTCAAAAGTGTCCGAACATAAGTTGGAGGGGCTGATTGCGGAGTTTCGCTCGTAAATTCATTACAAGCTTGGGCAATGGCCAAAGATGCCGCGAATCTCGGCCAAAAGCAGGGAATCAATTAGAGGAACGACTTGATTGAAAATAAAAAGAGCTGTTCAGTGGCTAATGAAATTAGTATCACAATTATCATTTTTATGCTAAAATCTGATGATTTTAGCATAAAAATGATAATTTGGTTTGGTGGTAGCATATCAAGATTGCAATTGCTTTCCTGTAAGCAGGACATCTATGAATATTTTGTGAAATTCAGTCGGTCTAGTTAACCTATTCTGCGGAAATATGTCAACAGATGTAGCTCACCGAAAATTTTATTAAGTTAAATAGATTGATACCTATGCAGGCTTTATTTGGTTTTTGCACTGGAGTTTGACGTTTACAAGTAAATCCTTCAGAAACCTATACAACCCATTTGTAAACAGCTCAGGAGTTCTATCTTTAACTATATTTCAAGTTAGCCGCTTATCTTCAAAATAGGAAACGCACGACCACCAGATGACGCTGAATAAGTCGTTCAATGTTCGCTAGATCGTAGAATGAAAACCATAGACAAAGCGACGATCAAACTTAGGTGAGAAAAGATATTTGAGAGCCAGAGCCTCCCTCAGCGCAGCGAGCAAAATGGTCGGGTGCTATACCAACTTTTGCGTCAGCGAGAATAAAGCGAAATATCGTTCAAACGTGTTGAACGGAAAATTCAATGTGTTCAGAAAATCGATTACAGTAACGTTTAGAATATTGTCTATGATGGTATTCTGAATAACGAAGGAGCGGGCTCGTGTACGAAATTTCATTTACGTCAAACCTGGCCATAATGCGAGTTTTGCTGCACGCTGCGCGCGGGCGTTGGGCGGTAATTCGTAAAGCCCCAGATCGCATATTTATCCCACACCTGCAACACCTGCGATCTGGGCCATTCACGAATTCACTGCCCTAGGTACGCCGTAGGTACTATTCATATTTAAGCGTAGTTTTTCGTTCAAGGCAGACATGAAGAAACCGCTCTAATCGCAACAACGTCTAGTTTACCCTCTGGGTTCGTAGGTGAGATGGCAGTCGCTTTCGTGATAACTAGTGCCTATACGCCAAATCTTGGATTTGCTGGGATCGGGGCGAAACGGACCTCGGGCTCCTTTAGGGTAAACCCGCGAAAACGCAGGGCGAGGATGATGATATACTGATGTCACTATAGCATAGCAATAATGTGAAAAATTATACAAGTAATCGGTCGAAGTAGTAGTTAAAATGTGCGTATCGTACGATCACAAGTAGTTGAAGTAATGTAACGGGTGTACTGCCGTTTGGGCACAATATTTTTCGCCAAATATTACTTCCCAATAAACTTATTGCAGTAGCATTTCCCAGGCGAATCTTTAGCACAGTATTTACATATCGCATAACATTATTTGATCAAATTATCATTTCGCATAATTTTCTTGTCTAGTTTTCCGCAGTAAGCTCGGCCGAATTTCACCTTCCCATACAAACGTAGTTACGCTCTCATTTTAAAACTACGTGTTGGATTGTGGCGAAACTTTGCATATACATTGACATGAGGAATATCTATGTCTGTAATTAGTTTATATCGTTCGAGTGTATAAAACAAACGAAACACAGCATAAAGAAGTTTTGTATGAAAAACTTAAATTCGCTGTATTTTTTTACTATAGTATCTGAAGCTACATAAAACTAATTACAGACATAGATATATCTCATGTCATTGTATATGCAAAGTTTCGTCACCATCAAACACGTAGTTTTAAAATGAGAGCGTAACTACGTTTGTATGGAGAATCGAGCTTACTGCGGAGTCTTAACGACTGTTGTGATAGGCAAGAGCAGAACGTAGGCTGCGTAAGGCCGCGGACTAGACGTCAGCGGGCAGCGGGGCGACGAGCGGCAGTTCATATTACTTACGTTCGAGCGACTTTAATGTATGGGCACTTGGGCAGCCACTCGTCGGCCCGGCCGGCATTGCCAAGTTGCAGAATTTTGTTTAGCTAGCAAATAAAGAATAATAAGAATGCCTGAGACTTGGTACTACCAAATATCTCACAACTTTTTGCGGTGGAAGAGTTTCGAGACTTGGCCTCTTTTCTACATGGAATGTTTTTTATGGGATAGCATAGTCTAATTTAAGAAAGGTCTCACGAGTACGAGTTAGGTACGACGACGAGCGAAGCGAGGAGGAGTGTTATGTAGAACTGCGACCACACAGCGCGCGAGCCGAGCGACCCATACATTAGTAATCCAGTGTAACGTAATAACGTTAATTAAGCCATCAATCGCCATTGAATCGTTCGATCAAGTTGATAAATTACCCAACCTCACTGTGATGTCCCATGGCTAACGACTAACCATGTTGCGTCCAAGCGGTTCTCATATAACCTTTTGTTGAAAAACAACTCGACGGCCACTTACCTGAAACAAACAAAAGAGATATATAAATATTGGGGGATAATCTTACACAAATCGACCCAGTTTAAAAATAATAAGCAAAGCTTGTGTTATGCGCACGAGACGTCGCATTCCAAACATGAGATTTCTTACGGGCAGATTCGTTTAAGTTTCTCCGTTTATCCAGGATAAAATAACACGCTCAAAATGACCTACACAGATCCTTATTACCTTGACATTAGAGTTCGTGTGTAGATCATTTTGAGCACTTGACCTGCTTAGCAACTTCTGCTGCTGACTGTACTAGTTTAACTTATTTCGATCATTCATTGCTTTTCTACTATACTAATGTTTTTGCTTCTCAACATGGTTTTCCTTGATTTTGCACGAAGATTAACGCACGATTTTTCTAATCCTATACGGAATAGGGTACACGTATATAGACAGATTAGATTAAATATGCAGGTTTTCTCCAACCGTCAATTGATCTCGACAAATGCGTTCGCTTGCATCTGTGGCGAGCAACGGATCTTATTTTCTTTGAGAAAAATAAGAGACAGCTCAGATACTAGCTTTTGATTCAACATCCTATTTTCTTGTTTTCCTGCAATCGTATATGTAGATATAAATATGTGTATCTACATATATACGATTGTAGGCAGCTACATACAGATATACGCCATAGAGGATTGGCCAATCGTCTATGAATTAGCTGCAACACTGCAGTATCCTTGTATCCGTGTCCGGAGCAGAGGTTCCCCTTTGATTGCCGCCCGAACGAAACGGAAATCTCCATCCAGCCAGCTGGATGCACACTGGCATTTATTTGTTTCTTTGCTTGATGTCAAGTTTAATGCAGTATGCATGTGAAGACACTGTTTAATCATAAAAGCCACGGGTTGCTTTCGGGTCCAAAAACCTCAAAAAAACATATTTAGGTTACCATTCTCATTTTTGGAGACATTTTTATGTTAATAATTCTAAGTGGAGCTTGCAAGGGTGGTATTCCACTTATCCAATTTTTGATCCAATCTTTGATCAAATGTCTTCGCCGTAGTAGCTGTTCCTAATATATTTGAATCATCCAAATTCTTTAATTAAATGCACATTGGGCGAAGATCTTGGACAGGTGTAACTCTTATGTATGTAATCTGATAAGAGTGCAAACATTTGAAGAGCATGTTATACCCAGAATGTGAAAATAATTTTAAAACCGATTAGCGAATGCTTAAGGGGCTCCCATACGCCAATGACCTTCGATCTGAATCCCATGGTTTTCTAATGTTTTTTGTAGCTTATTATATTCACAACAACGGCTTTAAGCAATATAGTATCCCATATTTACTTCAAAGTTCATTGTTTTCGAGATATTTGGCATCAAAGTTGAACAATTTTAGGTCAAAAAACTGGTTTTTCAAAACTTGTCTAAAATTGATGAAAACCTTGGGTAGCCCCTTAAGCAAACCGACTGAAAGGGTGTTTAAGCTAACTTTATTTTTTTCATGCAATGTGTCCTTGATGATGAGACTAGTTATTTGACTGAGTCTATTGTTTGGTTTCGTTAATATTAGGCCCTTTCCTTACCTATGAAATTGGTTTTTTTTTTTTTCACAGATTATTTTATCACATTTTCAAACTCGAATTAAGCTTCAGGAAAAATAGGATGTTCAATTATTTACTTATTTATACCTGACATGTGTACATACAAATACCTACAAGTTGCAAAACACTTAAATCATAAAAATAAAACTAGCAAACTTTTCAGCGGACGTGTTAACCCGTCCAAATTCTCGCACTACACGGATTAACTTTTTACTCGCGCTACTCAGCCGTCTTTTGTTCACGCTCGTTTTAAAAGTTAGGACGACACTTGGTGGTTTTGACTTTTTTTTAAGTATTCGCCCGACGTTAAAAAAGGACTGAATCTAAAGATACTAATATTAAAAAGCGGGAAAGACTTAGGTCCTTCGCCGACTTGAAAAACGGACAGCGCTGACTGCCCTGCTGAGCAGGTGAACTCCCGCTCCGTGCACCAGCTCAAGTCAGCAAAGAGCCTTAGATTATTTACCTTCGTAAGTTTGTATGTAGGGTGAAACCTCCAGAACCGCTTACCCAAATTCAAAAAATCTTTCACCTGTGTATAGCATAGGCTTTCTGGAAAATCATAACCTTTCCCACTGCTCTTGCTGCGTTCTTTACCGTGAGGACGGGTAGTAGTATAAATTATTTATACCTAAAAAGCTGATTTGTTTTGTACTTCGCCATGCCACAAGTGGCAAACAAGCGTACGGCCCGCCTGATGGTAAGCGGACACCGCAGCCTATAGACGCATGCAACTCCAAAGGAGTAACATGGACTTTGCCGACCCTTGATAGTGTTTGAGGATTCGCCGTGTTGACAGCTGAAGGAACATATTCCCTCGCTCTCAACACAATGCATCCTCGGGAGCTCTGGCGACCTTGCTCACCTCCAGGAACACAACACTACTACAGAGCTATTAGTAGTATCGGCATAATATCGGCTATAAGCGTAGCGCTACGAATTCGTTGGCAGTGAATAAGTTAAGATGGACCGCAGACGCTGCAAGCACGAATCCTACACAACCTGGATAAGGCCTACCCACCGCACACCACTCAGATTAATCAAGCGCGGTGCGCAATGCTGCAATGGTTTCCTTAAGGCTACTACACACGTGCGACTGATCGCCAGCGCTAATTTTGCTTTAACTAATGGATCAAAGGTAAAAAATATATTTTCGAATGTCTTGTTCCGGATTCGCCTCGAACAGTTTTCAACTTTCGCAACAAATTTTTGATTTCGACTTTGGCATACCAAGGGTTTATATAATTATTAGACCAATTAACATAATAAATTGGTATTGTGTAGGATGGGGAACTTACATACTCATTCCCAAAAGGGGTCCAAAAGGGGTCGGAAGAGCACATGAAGCTTATGTTCCAGTGCCACCAGCATAAATGTGAGATGCCGAACTAAGAGTCCGCAGTAAGCTCGGCCGAATTTCACCTTCCCATACAAACGTAGTTACGCTCTCATTTTTAAACTACGTGTTAGATTGTGACGAAACTTTGCATATACAATGACTTGATGTATATCTATGTCTGTAATTAGTTTATATGGTTCCAGTTTATAAAACAAACGAAATACCGCAATAACAAATACCGCAATGAAAAACTTAAATTCGCAGTATTTTTTTTACTATGGTATCTGAAGCTACATAAACTAATTACAGACATAGATATACCTCATGGCAGTGTATATGCAAAGTTTCGTTACAATCCAACACGCAGTTTTAAAATGAGAGCGTAACTACGTTTGTATGGAGAATCGAGCTTACTGCGGACTCTTAATTATGTTTAATAAGGGATCACTACACAAAGTCCGTAGCAAAACGTTTTTTTTAACGAGTTAAGAATAGGCTATAGGTAATGTGACCTGGGCTCCCAATACCTACGAATAAAGGAGCCACAAAATATTGACTTGAATCAATATCTAATCTCTAAAAATTGTAGACGCACGATAATATCAGTTTGCGCGTTTGATAGCACGCTTTACTAACAAATCGCTGCTGAATAGACTCACAAAAAAATTGAGCCAAATTTTAATAAAGCGCATGCTCTATCATGAATTGCATAGCGGCGTAATAGGTACCTATGGCTGGCAGCGTACTTCATACATAAAATTGAATTGATACGCACTCGCTGCCCAGGCGCTAGTGCGCAGTGCCCTTAAACCCGCCACAGACGAGCGGATTTATGCTTCCGCCATCAGACAAGCAGACAGACGCATGACTATAGAGGTCGGATAGGCCTGATTTAACTATCCGGCTTGCGTCCGGCGCGGTTTATGCTAATGGTTAGTTAACAGTGAATATTATCGGTCTAATTAAGCTAGTTACTTAATGGAGATTTAACCGCTTCATTGTACTGATAAGTATCAAAACTGTGAACTGTAGAATACGCAAGCCTCTATTTTTATCGTTTATTTGACTTCGTTTTTTTATTGGCCAATAAATCTAAATCTTCTCACAAAATTTCACGAGTATCGGTTAAGTAATGCGACCTTTGTACAAGCTGTAACGGACAACTTCATTCGCTTTGCTCGCTCGTTCAATAAAACAGAATAGAGAAAAACACAACAAACAAATGAAGGTTTAGCAGCACGCTTGTGACTCTTTTGGAGTTGGAAAAGCGTCCATAGGCGACGAGTACTGCTTACCATCAGGCAGGCCGCAGGTAAGTTTTTTGCCGCCGCAGTATAAAAAAAAAATCCTTCAGCCGGATAAAATTCTTAATATGTCAATGTCATATGTACGAGTGTATTTTCTTTCTTCCTTTTCTTTAAAATTATACACATGTTTCCTTGAGTATCAGAGTATATAGCCAAAAAGAGCTAACCTATGCTGTTAGTCCTATGCTTAGCTATTTTGTTTCGTCTACTTTTAAGTATGTATGTATGTATGTAAATACTCGACTGTACACAAGACACAGGTAAAAATACAGACCAAAAAAGTAAGGTAGGGGGTAAGTTTAAGTTTGTATGTCCGCTATTTGATTCATGTTTTGAGGTGTGCAATAAAGAGTATTTGAATATTTCAATAAATATAAATATTTGGTGACAATCTTACACAAATCGACCTAGTTCTAAGCTTGTACTAGGGTACTAGACGACGATAATATATATGTACTTAAATACATAGAAAACATCCATGACTCGGGAACAAATATTCGTGCTCATCACACAAATAAATGCCCTCACCGGGATTCGAACCCGGGACCTCCGGCTTGGTAGGCCGGGTCAGTACCAACTAGGCTGCAGGGGTCGTGAAGGAAATGCATAGACATTTGTAAGTATTGTATTGTATTGCAGAGCTCCAGGGGCCCGTTTAATGAAGCAACAAGTTACAAATTACAAGCGGAAGTCCCTTTCTATCAAAAGATATTGAAAAGAGACTTCCGCTTGTAATTTGTAACTCGTTGCTTCATGAAACGGGCCCCAGGTAGCGAAGGCCATTCAATTATTTCTTCAATTATCCAGCGCTTGATCTCAAGCTTTATATAGTAATATACTTACATTATATACAGCGTGAAATAGGGACGAAACCTCGAGAGGCACCTCGGTCGCGATCAAAGGGTGCCCAAAGTGCCGAAGAGGGCCACAAGTGCCTAAAGACGTCTGAGTGCCGTCGAGTGCCACAGGTATTCGGATTGGTTTCATTTCAGGAAGAGAATTAAAAGTAGTATATATTCGGGGACTATCTTATACAAATAAATATGGTCCCTAACTAAGCTCAGCTTCTACCATAGGTACTAGACGACGACATACATACTTAAATGGATAAATAAATACTCAAATGCATAGAAAACATTGCTAAACTGGCTAGCGGTACAAGCAAATAACTGCCGAACGGTGGGCGCGGGTAAGAATCCCGGCTCGTACTAATAAGTTTTCGAAACATATGTACGGAATATCATTTTGTATTCACCATTAGCTTTTCGGACAAGGAAAACCTCGTCAGGAAACTTGCATACATCTGCAACATTGCATACATGCTGCATACATTCATAGGGGCATGTTAAGTCCCCAATCCACACTGGGCCAGCGTGGGGACTAAAAAACCGGGCTGGCACAGAACTGTCACTTCAGTTTCCATCACTTAGCTACTGTAATTTATTAACCTCACAACGCAAACTTCAAAAAGTAATTAAAAAATAATATCCTCACCTCCCCTGCAAACAACGCCCCCACTTCCTTGCATTAAAACTCTTACAATGGCATAATTTTCATGCAAATGAACAAAAGTTGCTTTTAAAATTCTTAGCTCGAATCATACTTGGGTTTTAGTGACTTAATTTTGCGAGATGGGGAGCGAAGTGTATTAATATAGCATCTACAAATATACGCTACACTGGCCCTGCCAGAGCGGCTTCGCTGCGTATTACAAAGAACCCAGGAAGAGTCACGGCACAAAACATTGCATATATATATCCCAAAGATCCATTCTATACTAGTGAAAGTAGTGAAAGAGTTGTTAATATCGGATGAAAAGTTTGGAAGACTACTACCCCATCATTTGAACTATTACCACTTCACAGACTGTTCCCCTTCATAACATTAGTAGTTATGTAGATACATTCATGTACGTATTGCCGTACACTGATAGGATGCCAGCCAATCGCCCACAACTCACTTCAACCCTATTCATATAGCCGAATCCTATGTCACCCGAGGGAAAACAGGGATTAACGCTTTTCTTACCACACGGTCGATATACGGCATTCGTATTGTATGAAAAGTATAAACTTTTACCAGTTAAATTGTAGTTTTGTATGGAAGACGCATACTTACGTACAGTCGAGTATGTCATATATACACGGACAAAGTGATCAAAAATATCATCACCATCATCATCATATCAGCCGAGAGACGTCCACTGCTGGACATAGGCCTCCCCCAAAGAGTGCCACAACGACCGGTCCTGCGCAACCCGCATGCAGTCATCAGTCCACCTTGTGGGGGGTTTACCCACACTGCGTCTTCCTGTACGTGGTCCTCGCTCGAGAACCTTTCGCATCCGTGTCGTGATCAAAAATATGTGAACACTTTATTGTTAAAGAGATATGACTGTACGCAAGGTCAATTAAATAAATAAATCAATATTAGGGGACAATCTTACACAAATCGACCTAGTCCCAAACTAAACAAAGCTTGTACTATGGGTACTAGACGACGATAAACATACTTATATAGATAAATAAATACTTAAATACATAGAAAACATCCATGCTTCAGGAACAAATATTCGTGCTCATCACACAAATAAATGCCATTACCGGGATTCGAAGCCAGGCCCTCTTGCTTCGTAGGCAGGGTCACTACCAACTAGGCTAAAGCGGTCGTCAATAATCTAAGAATTGCACTGCGAATTGCATCAACTATATTTTAACGGACCATTGACAATGAAATTTCAACGACGTTACGGGATGACGTTATAATTAGTTTTTAGAGCTTTTCAATTTTGCCGTCCATGTGAGGTTAGGGATCATTCAAATGAGAAAAAGGTGAGAGCGGTTGAAAGTTGAAACGCTCTTAGAATTAAAGCCTTAAACATGGAACAACCTGACCTATTTCTATCATTACTCATTGCTCAAATATAAGAGAATTGTGTAACATATATAATATAATTTTCAATCGGGCCACATGTACACATAAAAGCAACAATAACACCGTCCGAAATATAAGATTGCAGTCACATTTCTATAAAGAATTTCCACTGCAGAAAAAATTCAGATCTTATATTACTGAAATAGAGTTTACATTCATACAAAGCTGTTTGCAATTCAGATGATAGTAAACAATAGCAGTTCGTTTTTCATCAACGCATTCGCACGCTTTTGTACGTTTTGGTTTCTTTTCAATTTCGCTGAAATGTATTTTTTGAAACAATTCATTGTTGCACATATTGCGGGATCACTCTCAACTGTCCATCAACTTTAAAACTGTTCATATTGTTGTATTCTTTCATTAAAGCACATATTAACATATTAATCTCTTGTGAATTACAACCGATTTGGACGTGTAGTAAACACATTTACTCAAAGTAAGAAAGCAATTAATTGATTAAAATATGTTGTTTTCACTGCTGTCGGGTTTGATTTTCCAATGTATATTTTACTAGCTTCCGCCCGCGACTTCGTCTGCGTGGACCCGGGATAAAAACTATCCTATATTTGAATCCAGGTTATAAAATCTCTTCGTGCAAAATTTCATCTAAATCGGTTGAGCCGTTTAAGCGTGATTGAGTAACAAACATCCAAACATCTAAACATCCAAACTTTCGCATTTATAATACTATTATTATATTATTATTAGTACGATTTTGGAACTTATTTTTACCTTTAAACTTTTTTTTATTAGGGGTGAATAATTATACGGAGATGGCGTAAGGTAAAGGCGCAGCGCAGGCATAGTGCCGCTCCAAACGCCTGTAAACTATAAGTCAATGGAATATCTTATCTTATCTTATCTAGATGAGGGCCCTTTCGGATACACTTCCACCCAATGGGATCTTTTGTGCATTTGCTCTCAATGGAATAAGTTCCATTGGTGATTACACTCGAGGCGCCGCGCCGCTTGTGTGTAATTCATGTCGCACAACGCCTATAAGACGCGGCGCAGGCGCAGCACCTTACGCCGTCATAATTCACGCTAACAATACGTAGGAATATTTTCATTCCGTGCATGAGAAATTGTGTAAACCCCGAAGAAAAAGAGCGAGGGTTCATATAAGTTCAACATGTGTATCAGTGTATCTGCGAGTCTATCTGTGGCATCGTAGCTCGTAGCCTACAACACCACATCCCGCTTTTGCTGACTGTAACTAGCTTACTTGTGGTTAATCGAGTTTGCGTGTATTTAAGCAAGTTAATAGACCAGCGCTGGCCTCCTAGGTTAGCACCATGCTGAGTCGGGGCCTTTTCGTGGACCCTGCTACTTTTACGTTACTGTGTTTTGTTTTGTATACCCATTGTTTTGTCCAGGAATAAATATTTTCTTTCTTTCTTTCTAATACCTACACTGCTAAAACAGAACTGAAGAATATAATATAAATGAAAATAATCATACATGACAGCAAATATTTATTATAAAACAACGTCTTAATGTTTCGGATATTATCAAATAGAACCAATACAGAATACGAAAAGCAGAATATACATTTATAATAATAACATCAATTTGGTAAGTACTGTCTTTATCCAAGCTTGGTTAGTTGAAACAGTACAGATTTTAAGTACCCTAACCCAAACGTCAGTGAAAATAGTGTTAAACATTCTCTGACTATTTATATCACTTAAAAGCCAAAACAGCTACGTCATTTCATTTAAATATAACTAATGATATCTCGGCTAAGATTGCTAACAAAATGGTAATCAGAAAATGGAGACGGGAGTTTGAACTTTATCACAACGACATAAGATCTCCGTATAATCCCAAGAGTATTATTTGTTAAACTTGTCGAGTGATAAATTATACACACTGCGATATTTTACTTTTTTCGATAATTTCGCCAGCACACTTCATCAAAACAATACATAACGTCCGAAAATCTTTAAAGAAATCATCAACAGAGAATGGTTCTTCGAATAGAAAAAAAAAACATACAAACAAAAATCTCACAGCCGAACGTACGCTTAGAAAAGTTGCCTATTGAAACACACTACATATTTAATCGGGTGGCGACCACGTACCGAAAGCCGCGGCGTGGGTAGGCCCCCCACAAGGGCCACAAAATGGACTGATGACCTGGTAAAGGTTGCGGGAGTCCGCTGGATGCGGGTGGCGCAGGACCGGTCACTGGCACTCTTTGGAGGAAGCAAATGTCCAGCAGTGGACGTATTTCGGCTGATATGATGATGATGATGATGATGATGATGATGATATATTTAATTAAGCACATCATTGTATTGAAATGAGTGTCTTAAGACTAAAGTTATCACATAATGTTGTGTATCACGCAACACTGACGCCACCGTCTATGACTAGGACGGCTGCGTTTAGGTTCGGGAACATATCGCTCGCAGCAAGCAACACCATCCTAGCCACCTCGTCCGGCTCTATGATCTGTCTCGTAGGCACATACTGAGCTAAATACTCGTACGTTTCATCCGCTTCGTCATCGTCAACGTTAATATTCTTCAAAATGTTAGTTCTAACAAAGCCTGGCCGCACCGCATTCATTTTCACTCCTTCAGGGGCTAATTCTGTCGCAGCACACTTCGTAAATTTCTCTAGAGCATCTGCGATCATGGATACGGTGGCGAACCCTGGCCTTGCTCGGCTGGGCCCAGCAAACACGTTAACTATATGCCCTTTCGTTTTCACTAGATAGGGTAAGCATTTTTGAGTCATCTCGTAAGGAGCTCGTAAATTGATCGCGATCAGTTCGTCGAAACTGGCCATGTTTGAATCGAAAAGCGAGGTCAATCCTATTTTTCCAGCACAGTTGATTAGTACATCTATTCTGCCGAAGACTTCGATGGTTTTCCGTGCAACTATCTCGGGACTGAGGGCGACGGTTAGATCTAGGAGTAGCCATAGCGGTTTGATTCCCTTGGCTTGTTCGCATTCTTTGGCCACTGCGTGCAGTCTCCTTTCGTCTCTAGCGACTAGCGTGAGAGTGGCGCCGTGGGCAGCGAACAGCTTGGCAGTGACAGCACCTATGCCGGAGCTGGCGCCTGTCACCACGACAACCCTTCCAGTGAAATCCATATGAACACTATCACACACACGTCCGTCCCGAATAGAGCGGCAGAGGATACTGCGATTGCGATTTATTGACTGTTATTGCATACTAGCCATTGAAGCTGTTATCATTGTACTGACTCACCTAACGAGTTTTGTAGATAACAACAGAACGTGATAAGACCGAGAATGATATAACATGTTAGGAAATGTTATTTAATATTGTACAGTTTATCACACTTGTACAATCACCTGTCACCTTGACCATCATCAGGTAAATACGTCCCGTCCCACTG
The DNA here is from genome assembly GCA_947049275.1 of Epinotia bilunana. NCBI lineage: Eukaryota > Metazoa > Arthropoda > Insecta > Lepidoptera > Tortricidae > Epinotia > Epinotia bilunana. The sequence continues at coordinate 5,083,028 of OX346274.1, forward strand.
CTGGGCTCATAGTTGAGAGGAAGCTTGCAAAACCTACGCTGGCGTAGTATTTTTATTTATGTATTATTATCAATCAGTCTAAATTCTGTTTTGGTTTAAGAAAGAACCATTTAATATACGAGTATTTCATGATATGTTATTAACAAACACTTTTTATCAAGTTGTAGTTAGGTAATATGTTCAAGACTTTTCGATTCACTTGAAATCTAATTAATATACCCGCTTACCAGAAAACGTAAATGTAAAAAAAAGTGTTTTACGAAGATAGGACCAACCTCTTCGTTGTTATGTAAATAAATCATCAAAGAGTTAATAACATAACAAAACCATTAAAACTACCCATGATAACCCAAAACAAAGTAACGTTCGATTGAAACTTTCACGATTCATACACATTATTTTTACTAAATGGGACTTAATCGCTTGTAATTAACGTATTTTTTTACCTCCCCGCTGTCCCGTGAACATGGATATTGCGACACATCCGAAACGTCGAGAGACCTCAGTGAGGTAAATAAATAAGTTCATTATACGCGATTAAGTCCCGTTTAGTAAAAATTAAGTAACGTCTGGTAGCATAATTTAATTAAAACAACATTGATTGAAACAAGTTTTAATTAACTAAACGTCAAGTTAATAATAAGCATTGCGCCGATAATTACGCATTAATAATTACGCCGATAATTACCTCGTCGTACAAAACGCTGGTTACACATCGCAGACAATAATATCATAACAATTGCACGCTCACTCGTATTTATTTGTATTTGAACCATTGTTTGAATGGTTTTTAGCTTGGCATCTTTATTGTTGTACAAAATATTAACTTCCAAGATACTGTCAGATAATTCTGCCGATAATACCGAGAAATGTTAAAAAAAACTGACACTACTTTTCAAATCAGTCGCCATTATAATAAAATTATCATACTTTTAAACGCATAGACGTCAACGCACATTAAGTTATATATGTATACTATATTGTTCTACCGGGATATCTAGTCACAACGTACTCTGTATGTAAACACTCACAATCTAGGCTTCACCTGAATTCAATACTGAGATGCAGAACCATCCACTACTATTTGAGCAGAGTTCATGCTTGGCATCGTATCACTGGCGGTGAAAACGATCATTCTAGCGATTTCTTCAGGCTCTAAAATCTTTCTAAGCGGCAGGCTCGACGCGATGCGCTCATAAACATCGTCTAAACTCTCGTCTAAATTTAAATTCCTAAAGTAATTAGTTCTCGTATATCCTGGTCTTACTGCATTCATTCTCACTCCTACACCCGCTAGCTCCAGGGCACTGGATTTTGTGAACCTTTCCATGGCATCCCTGAGCATGCTACTTGCTATGAATCCAGGTCTTACACGCATTGGCGCACTGAACACGTTCACTATATTCCCTTTAGTCTGTACTAGATGCGGCAAACAATGCTGTGTTAAATTGTACGGCACTCGTAGATTCAAAGCTATGAGATCGTCGAAAATGTCCATTGAGTTGTCGAATAAAGAGGAGCAGCAGCATTTTCCAGCGCAGTTGATTAAAACGTTGATTTTCCCGAACGTCTCTATAGCCTTCCTCGCTACTTCAGCACAGCTGTCCGGAGCGGTGAGATCCAGGAGTAGGCAGAGCGGTTTGTTGCCTTTCGCTCCTTCACAGATTCTTGCAGTGTCTAGAAGCCTAGCCTCGTTTCTTCCGACGATGGTAAGTAGGGCGTTGTGTGCGGCGAAAAGTTTGGCAGAAGCGGCCCCAATCCCGGAACTCGCGCCAGTTACAATAACGACTTTGCCTGTGAAATCCATCGTGCGTGTATCACAGTTCACACTCCACGCGTCACTGTCGGTTGGTGGTCGGCCAAGGTTATTGAGTTGATTTTTCCTCGAGCGGCATCAACAACCGGTTTGTAAATTATGGTTTATTTAGTAAACGCGCTGTAGTGTGTGATTCGTCACCGCTTTATAAACCTATACAGTACACTGAGTTTCGTTATACATATTATTTTATAAACGACTTTTTCCAACAACCCAATGAGTTCTACACCATGAATAACTACTACCCCGTGCTAGAAGGTGTATGAAAAGCTTTAACATTAAACATCATATTTAACACAAGCATTCCCTTTACACATTTAATTTAATGTTGGCCACATTACTTTCTACTGGTTTGTTAATTGCAATTAATTTGCAATTTATCACGTGCAGTACGTCACAAGTGGTATAATCCAATGAGGGCGCGTTACAATATCTAAGTTCACATCCATTAACAACAAAGGTTAAAACAATAACATCGTACATTACTACTCTTAAGTAATATGGCCAGTAAGCCGGTAATGAGTGCACTGTACTGTAGCAACTGTCTTTTTTGTTCTCTCTAGCATCATGACGATATTCTAATTGGGTGTGTAATGATCGCTATAACAACTTTCGATATACTTTTACTGGATAAAACAACTTTTGATATTGTTTCATAGAATATTCAGCACTTAAGAGGCATAATAAACTTTTGATACAACAACATAATAGATCATTTCATGGTGTATAATGTTCAATAACTATAAAAGATATTAGATTAGATATAACGTTTATCAAATAGGTATAATAAATATATGTTATCAGGATTAGTGGTATAATGTGTTGTAAGATATAACGCCTAGTGTCGTAAAACACATTTGACATGTGGCCGTATTGCAATACGGCCACATCTCAAATGTGTTTTACTTTCGAGATGTGACCGTATTGCACTGTGCAATAGAGCCACATCTCAAATGTATTTTATTCTTGAGATGTGGCTGTATTGCAGTCACTAGGCCATAATAATATTACGTCTGGAATCGGTTCTGGGGCTTCGCCGGCCGCTACCGCGCCACGCCCGCTTCGCTCGCTCAGCTCGCGCGCTGTAGGGTCGCAAAACTTCTTCCTAACACTACTCCTCGCCTCGCTCGTTGTTGTACCTACACAGGCAGGTGCCTTAGAGTAGAAAGGTAGGTGATTACCGATATCCAGAGGTAGAGGTAGGTAGGCCTAGAAGAACGTAGTATATCATTTGAATAATATTTCAAATGTTATTTTGTATTTTATATTACAATTTCTCTGTCTGTTGGACTCACAAGTTCTAACCCAATATATCCTATTTTTTTGCCAAAAACCTTACAATAGTACAACCTAACACACATAGGAACATTTTTATTTTATTTCATCTAATTAACTTATTTATCTTCCTCTTTGAGTAGGGAGACGTTTCGGATGTGTCACAACATCCTTGGTCACGGGACAACACAAACGAAACGTCGGTAAGCCTGAAACAGTTCAATAAATAAATTGATGAGACCATTTTTTATAGTGTTTTTATACTGGTCTTGTTTTTCAGAAACGCTGGTAGAGTTTTGACTTGTAAAAGTGTCATGACGGCCTACTTGCAGAATAAAATTCATTTATTTCATTTATTTATTAATTTAATAGACACCACGAATAAATCCTGCGACCGCCCAAGACATTGCTCGAACACACAATAATATTTTGATCCGCAACCAAATGTTGACGTTTAATTTTTGCTTCCTCAAATCATCCGGCGGGACATAATTTGATAAAACGTAATAGAGAGCAAAGCGGAGCAAATCTGTCAATAAATTGCGGGCGAGCTGTCAGCTGAGCTGCTCAGGACCGATCCTGATTTATTACAGCTTCCAATACTGGAAATACGAGATATGACAATTCGGGGCCTATTTGAGGACTGCGTTTTGCATTGCAATAATATACTTTCGGCAAATGTCTGATTAGGTATTTGTCTATTGTTTCATTGTTGCTCTATTCATGTCATTTGACACTATTGCAGTAATTGGATTTGTAAGCTCTGACATGTAAAAGAGCTCTTGATGCATAACTTGCAGATTAAATATATAAATTTTGAAAAAAGCGAATTGGACTCAGCTGAGCAGCGTTCTGAAAGCAACGGCACATCTTTTAGTCTAATATTCAGCAGTGTTTCAAGACGATAGACTGACCAGTGTGTGTTGCCATGCCAATGAACGTGGTCGCTCACTATGGGCCTCATTAGAAGGCTCTAAATTACCCAAAGGGCATTGGAGAGGGCTATACTGGGAGTTTCTTGCGTAACTGCATGTGAAATGACAATATCCGCAGCGGAACCATGGTAATCGACATATAGCACTCCGAATCGCTACACACACACACATTTGCGTCAGTTTTAAGTTAAAAACTGATTCTATCTGATAGTGCAGGCAATATATTCAATTATATTAGACGTCTCGCTTACATTCGCGTCCTTACGCACATGAGACATGACCCGAAGAAGACAGAATACGACGCACGACGACTATTAAGTAATATCTGACCAAGACTGTACTCTATAATTGCATAACAGTGTCCTTATTCAGTAGACTATAGTTCAAAGTAACAAAGATCAAGATTTGAGCCCAAGCCAATTCCCCGAGTGGGACGTTAGGTTAGATTGTGCCAGCCGGTAAATCTGGGGAAACCGATGTCCGCAATGAAAACGAAGAATTATTCGTCCACAGACGGGATTAGGACATTTTTAATTTAACTTTTAAACCCTGATGCAGTAGGTTTTTGAAGATTGTGGCTAAAGCTAGTTGCGTTTGCGAGTGGTATTACGGTGCTTTCCATAAAATATGTCGGTTTTAGGGTTCCGTAGGCAACAAGGAACCCTTATAGTTTCGCCATGCCCGTCTGGCCGTCCGTCCGTCTTCGGCTTAGCTCAGTAACCATTACAACTAGAACACTGTAATTCGGCATGGGTATATAAATCAATCACGCCGACAGAAAAGAAGAATAAAATCTTGTTTTTTTTTTGGGTTAAAAGGTTTTCCTTTTACTTGGTACGTCTATTACTCGGTAACTAGTTATGCCTACTTAGCCGTGACAGGTTTCTATCACGGCTAACTAGGCATAACTAGTTACCGAGTAATAGTCGACCAACTTAAAATGTACTTAGGAAGGCCAACTTTCGTACAAATTCGGCCGACGCAACCATTTAGTTGGCACGCGCGTAACTAAGAAAGACAGGCAACTACGGAACCCTACACTGCACGTGGCCCGACACGCATGTGGCCGATTTCTAAATATAGATTCTGAAGGAAGATGGCATTGGACAGGGAAGCCTGGCGGTCTTTAGTGCCGGAGGCCAAGTTCCGCGTTGGGTCGTAGCGCCATCGCCACAGTAGGTAGTAACTGTTTTTTTAATGGTTACTCTATCGAAAGATTTAATCAAACGAAAGAGTTTTCCCGTCCCTGATAACTAATCATATGATTAATGATACACACTTATGAAATTGTTGTTCGTTGGATGTAATGAGAAAATATAAATATAATCATGAACAAACAATTTTAACGAACGCAATCACTCATTTTAAATGATGCGTGAATGACCGGAATAGCATAATGTTATCATAAACTGCAAAAAAAATGCTTTAATTGCGAATAAAGTCTAGATAGATTATTTTAATCCGAGTCCAATTAAAACGGAACAACAAATATACAAACAATTTAAACTTATTGAATTTTACCTAGAAATTATTAACGTAAACATAATGGTCATAAATGCTATGCATCTTGAAGTTTTTCCAGTGGACTGGTTTCATGTACACGGCGACCACGATACGTATACCTACGGACATAGTAACGGACAATGTATTTTATAGTAGTACTACATGTCCGAGTGACATAATGCATTCGTCCCGCGCGTGCTTAAGCAAAAGTGACCGAGAGGGATAAATGATTTCATCATTACCATCAGGCTATATGCCTCTAGCTTTCATGGAGAGGATCTTACAGTATACCGCAGCCATAATAAAGCTACTACATGCCCTGGGAGGTACGTATGTTGTGTTCCTGGTGGTAAGGTGTCCAGAGCTCCGGTGGATACGCTGTGTTGAGTGTGAGAGCATTCGTCTCTATCAACATTAAATCCTCAAATCAATAGAAGTCGGCAACGAGCTTGTGAGTCTTTTGGAGTCGCAAGCGTTCATAGGCGACAGTCTTTGCTTACCATTATGCAGGCGTTTTCATGTTAACCATAGCAGTGTTAAAAAAAGACCGGGTTGCACTCCGGGAGTGCCGGCAGAAGTGAAAACTTGAATATTTTGACATTTCGAATCGACGAATACCGTAGCGACAGAAGTAAACTATTTCACTTGCAAATTAGCGCGTTAGAACTTATCGTGTGTCGGCCGAACGGGTAAGCGCCGCGGATTGCATGGCGTTTGCGCCCTTTTTATCCCTAACTCGAATGGCGCAGCCAGTCTCGTACTACGGCATCCTCCCCCCAAGCCTCGTCCCGATTGGAGATTTCCAGTCACATGACACCCATCCCAAAAAGTGCACTGCGCCGCTAAAGAAGTTTTCACTTCAAAAAGGAAATGGGCTGTCGCTCAAATCAGGAGTAGTTCAGGGGACTTTTAGCGGGGTCTCGCAGATATTGTACCGCCGTTGAGCACCTAATTGCATAAAGTTTTGAATTCGAAACACAAGGAAGGAACATGAATAGAGAGTAGAGACGTTGTTTGTGGTGAAGGAGGAAGCAATAATTCTACGACGCCGCGCCGCCGTTCTGATTTACGGTCACGTTTTGTCGCTTCGGCCGTGTGTTACCTTTGCTTTCATTAAGGCAATTTATATGTAGATTCAGTCGTGTTCGATAAAAAGGTTATTTTTGGAAGATGGCAGAGTTATTTTATATGGAGCACGGGTTCAGTTCCTTAATCCACAGGACTACAACTACACAGGCCTCCTCTCATGGATGAGAGTGAACGGGCAGTAGTCCCCACGCTGGCCCAGTGCGGGTTGGGGACTTCACATGCACCTTTGAATGTCTTCGTGAATGTATGCAGGTTTCCTCACGATGTTTTTCCATTATCGAAAAGCTAACGGTAAATATCAAATTATATTCCGTACATACGTTCCGAAAAACTCATTGGTACGAGCCGGGATTCGAACCCACGACGCCGTTTGATAGCCGCATGCCTGAACCGCTACGCTACCGTAGCTTCATTTATATTTTATCGTCGACGAACACCCATAGAACAAAGCTAGCTTACCGTGCAATTGGGATATTTATAAACCTTGCGGGTACATCAAGCGATGACAGTTTCATTATCAACGGACTAAATTACCTGTAACAAATAATCTAACTGTTTCAAAATTTCTTTCACCTGTGAATAGAATGGTAGTACTTTCTGGATGGACACAGAGGCCATATTTTATTCCGCAGGTTTGTCTGCGTTGTTTGCGCTGAATATAGAGATAAAGTTTGCGAGTTAGGTTAGTGTAGCTTTTGTGAGGTTCTAATATGTAGAATAGACCTTCGCTTGCGTTCAGTGTAATAAGCGGGCGCGACAGCTAGTTGTAATGTGTATTTACACATATATTTACACACAAAATAACAATCAAATTACCGATCTGCTAAATGATGGATATTACTGTATCCATTATTTAGTTTAGTATACAATATTATGAAAGCATATCCCTATTTTGAATCAAAGACGTTCGGATAATACACTAATTAGTTACGTAATCACCCGTTGGCATGGCAACCGATCCGATATTCCCCGCTATCTTGTTACACGTAGGTGATCTGTGGAAGTTTTACCCCCTTTTACCCCCTGAGTATACCGAAAATAATGTTATTCCCCTAGGCGATGTTTATAGAAGTCCTGACGTGACCTATAGGCAAAAGGATTTTTGTTTTAACGCTAGTCGTCAATTTATTTTAACGAGTATGGAATTGGATACATACTTTGAAATAACTTAAAATACCAGATTTATTTCAATGTAACAGCTTTTTTTAAGTAACTGCGTGGAAATAAAATTCTTAAAAATGTCAGGCCTCAAAAAAATAAGAACTTACTTAGCCACTGAAAAGTCGGTTTCTTTTTCTCGATTTTGGTTGATTTGTATTTTCTCTATAATAGTAATGATGTAGACGAAAACACTGAATACTCCATTAATTCTTCCAAGTATGTAGGATTAATGCATCTGTTAGTAGCAGTCATCTTAAATAACGTTTTAAAATTAATTAAAAAAAAACAAGTGTTTACACCATTGTTAATTAATGTTTTACAAAACCGTATATTTACTTGAGTATCCGAAAGGTATCGAAAGTCGAGCTTTATTGCTTTTATTGCTTAATTAAAAAGAAAACTTAAAAACTTAATTAAAAAGAAACGAAAACGTTTCTACGTTCGACCTCAGATCCGCGACATATGAGTATCTGCCCCTAATTCCGCCAACTCACGGCGGCATTAGCATGGAACGATGATCACAAATCATACGCGCATGACGCCCGGGGCAATTAAGATGTTTAATGCTGGCTGTCATTAGTGGTGGATTCGGATTAGATGATTCATTCCGGGGATGATCAGACACTTGGGTTTCGCATTCCAATTTTATTTAACACTAGCTTCCGCCCGCGACTTCGTCTGCGTGGACTCGGGATAAAAACTATCCTATATTTTAATCCAGGCTATAAGCTATCTTCATGCAAAATTGCATTCAAATCGGTTCAGCCGTTTAAGCGTGATTGAGTAACAAACATCCAAACATCCAAACATCTAAACATCCAAACATCCAAACATCTAAACTTTCGCATTTATAATATTATAGTAGGATTTACGCGCGCATTACAACGGAGAGGGCGAAACATTGATATCAAATTGGGATGCTAAATGTGAGTGGCACATTGACCCCCACGTGTAGCCGGCAGCAAGTGATACAAATTCGCATTCAGTGAAGTCAACTTCTGCAGAATTTAGCACCTTGCAACTAAATTAATGAGACAACATTAAATATTAAGGTACAGATGTACGTGACTTGAACTTAAGGAACAGTTATATTTATATCACTACGTACATTCTACATTTTTGTGCCGACTAGTCATTATAAAAGCTTGAATATTAATAAAGTAAACATAATAATACGATATAAAACATCGTATTTTACACAATAGGTATCTGAGAAAACATACAGAAACATGGACACTAGGAATTTTGCAAACCTTTGAAATCGCGTGACAATTAACTTTTTTTCTAATCTTATTTGGAGTAGTATACTCGTACATACATTGTGACGATTTTTGAGACAAATAACTAGCAATTATTAAAGAAATTTTACTAGACAGTTCTCGAGATATTTTCATTAGGTAAGCTAAATCGCTCGGACACTTTATTTTTACCATTACAATGCTCAATTAGACTTATTGCGAGAGTGACATTTACAACACTGCAACGACAATCAATTACCAGTATTATTCTTGGCAAAATTACGATCCCCACATAACATGACGATGTCAAAGCCACTCTAGTTACCAGCACATCATACTGACACAACACAGCAGATTGATTGTGATGCGTTTATAAACCCAAATGTCATCCGAGAGTTCTCGTAGCGTGTTCTACGCGGTGTATAGCTATTGTTAATTTGGTCAGTCAACCGGCGATGATATGTGTAGACTATTATGCTAAGTTTAGATGGACAGTGCGGTTTAAATTTAATGTTGCCGTGGTTGCACAGGTTTCATGTATTTACCGGACAATCCCGCAGAATTATTCATATTTGAAATAACGTAATAAACCCATGACTTCCACCAACTAATTTGTTATGGGCTAGGGTAGAGACGGTTACAATACACTATAAAAAATTCTGGATATTGTACAAACTTGGCATCGGTAGGTTCGATTTGTTCTATAGAAAAGTAAACCGATAGTTTTCATAGAAATATACAGCGTACCTCTGTATAAGTGGCATGTTCTCTTCTGCTTATTTAAGAGCTAAGCGCTTGTCGGTGTAGCTCAAAGTAGACCCTCCATTTACTCCGATCCCAGGCAACCTCTTTGACATCTGGATACGACCTAACATCAACTAGCTGTAGTAAGTGGCATATGTTACTTTGCAGATGTTAAAGTGTTTGCAGATGTTAAAGTGTTTGCAGATGTGTGGTGTTGTCTGATCCGTATGACCAACGTTTGTACCGTTATGCCTCAGCTACATGGCATGATCCCAAATGGGGTCCCTAATACATAAAGGCCCGCCTGATGGTAAGCGGACACCGCAGCCTATAGACGCATGCAACTCCAAAGGGCACAAAACATGGGCGTTGCCGAGCCTTGATATGTTTGAGGATTCGCCGTGTCACAGCTGAAGGAACAAATTGCCTCGCTCACAACACAACGCATCCTCGGGAGCTCTGGCGACCTTGCTCACCTCCAGGAACACAACACTACTACAGAGCAAGTAGTAGTGTTATTATGGCTGTGGTCTTCTGCAAGGCGGAGGTACCTACTTCCCCAGTCGGGCTGCCCCAAATTCGAGCGGGATGACATTTCGCTGTGCCCTACCTCACTACAATGCAATAGGAACAAATAAATGATTTACCAATACAACCATCATCATTTTAAGTACAACGGTTATCCCACTCATCATTCGCTTGTCCTTATCCCATTTACTTGGGGTCGGTGCAGCATGTTTTTTTCTTCCATACCTCTCTGTCGCCCGTCGACTCATCACACACATCTTTCCTGTTCATATCGTTTCTCACGCTGTTCATCCACCTTTTCCTTGGTCTACCACTTCTCTAACATCTCTTATCCCACTAACCCTATTATATTATTCGTTCAAGTATTCAACAAGATAATGAATTCATGCTACGCTAGCTACGGTAGCCTAGCGGTTCAGGCATGCGGCTGTCAAACGGCGGTCGTGGGTTCGAATCCCGGCTCGTACCAATGAGTTTTTCCAAACTTATGTACGGAATAACATTCGATAAATATATTTACCGTTAGCTTTTCGGTGAAGAAAGCATCGTGAAAAAACCAGCATACATCTGAGGAGAAATTCAAAGGTGTATGTGAAGTCCCCAACCCGCAGTGGGCCAGCGTGGGACTACTCTCTGTTCCCTCTCATCCATGAGAGGAGGCCTGTGCCCAGCAGTGGGACCTATATAGGCTGATTTCTTATTGTTATGAATTCATGCAAGAATAGCTGAATGGATTTGGATGAAATCTATCATAGAGATAGTGAGTAAGTTAGATTAAAAATAAAAAAGGATATTTTTTATCCCGTAAATCGTCCGCCAAATGGATTGAATTTTATACAGGAGTCGAAATCCGGGACAAATGTCACTAATGTACAGATTTAGGCTCTGAGTATGAGCACTTTTAAGACGGATGAACTACAAGACAGCCAAATGACGCCATGTGTTCGTGTCATGTCGACACGTCAGCGGGGAGAAATATCGCGACGACAGACGAACAGCTTGAATATCACTATAATTATTTATTAACAAGAAGTAGTAAATAATACAACGTTTAACGGAGCGTATAATTCGTAAGAAACGATAAGAATTTCGGTTAAGTATATTGTCACAAATTACATAATATTGATTAGATTTCAATCTCGTTTAGAAACGGAAATTACCGCATTTTTTTTATGCGAGGTATTGTTAACTACCAGTTTATCTATTGAATTAAATTTAAACGCCAATAGCTCTAACTAACATCGAAAATCGATTTTAAAGTTCGTATTGCTCCGTCTCAATCACACTTATGATACTAAAGCGTAAGAGATGGCGATACACGGACTTAAAGATTAGAGCGCCACAGTTAAGACACGGAAATAAACGTGTCAAACTCAAACATTTTATTCGAGACAAACGATTAAAAGTAGCACACACTTAACTGCTCACATGTACATTATATATGTTAGTTCATCTACATTTTGCAAACCCCTAAAAATAAAAAAATATGAAGCCATCACGGTCTTATCAGAACACTTAGCAAAAGACGGATAGTCTATCTCGCCGCGACACAGATCGCGCGCCGTCTTGTGATAACCGTGCGTGTGTCACCGTATGCAAATATAGCATAGAATTAAAATGTCTTAAACAAACATTCGCAGCGGCGTACCTATTTATAATAACGCTAACTGTCCGCCTTTTGGCACGGCCCTAATCTTAAAATACAATGCAACAGGAGACAATAGACCATGCACAGTAAGCGACAAATCCAAGCAGCATACGTTCAATTTATTGCAGAGACTGGCTTCCCGTTACGGCTTAGTTCGCGTATACGAACGCAAGCGGAACCGCAGGGTAAATTATTTATTTTACGTCACTCTGGGCGGTAAGTGAGATTTACCGGCTACGGGCGCAGCGGCAAATCTCACTTCACACCCAGGAGAAGATGTAAAATTGTATACGCACCACGGGCGGTAATTCTTTAAGCCCCAGATCTCATATTTATGGCACTCACCTTCGGTTCGGGCCAAAAACACCTGCGATCTGGGGCATTCACGAATTCACTGTACGTAATGTACTAATTTATTCTTTTAAATCACGCAACACGGGCCCATTTTTACACATACCTTAATTACTAAACATATCAATAAAAACGTATTTTGAAAACATAACAAAAACATTATAACTGCGATGTGTTACGCAACTTCTTAGTATCAGATAACCGGCGGGACTGCGAAAACGCTGGAACTTGTCTCCCTTCGGCCAAAATTCTTCCTTAGTGAAGGTCCATAGATGGTCTGTAATAAGCTTAAGTACTAGCATTTTCAAGCAACTTCGTCCGCGTCAACTTTCGTATATTTCATCCCTAATTTTATTCTTTTCAGGTAAATCTTTGGGGTAAAAAGTATATGATGTTGGTATTCATCCAGCTAATAAACTAAAAAAACTATTTCTGTCAAGGGATCCCATTATATAAACTTTCACAGTTACCAGTAAAAAATATATATTAGGGTAGTAGTAGGATATTCTTCGCGAATCTTGTTTCAGAGATGAGGTACGCCGCGGCAAGGAAAATGTGGATGGACGATATGAGAGACCATATGTAAAGAAAGGATATCAATGACCGCCGATTAAGAGACATGGACGAAAACCCCCTGTAGCGGCGACCCCAAGGGGTAGTAAAGTTCAGTAAGTAAAGTAAATAGGTAGTGGCATACAACGAATGAACGCAAAAGAAGAAAAATATAAAGGTACGAGTAAATGTTTGAGTGAACTAACGCAGAATTGAATTCGTTCGATTGTATTTTTTTAGTAAGCATGCAAACATTTTCGAACAAAAACAAGTGCACAATATAATATAAAACACAACAGCTCAAGCATCGCTGTTATATATTCCAAAACATGTTATGGTTATAACAATGAAATGAAAACCAGGATTGTTTGCAAATTGGCCCCGTAAAGGACAGTTACGAATGAAAACAAAGGCATTGTGGAACCCTCGATCGAAATGATTGGTATTCTATCGAGAGAGTTTCTACCGGATTTATGGGCAATATTGCAATTAATCTGTACAGACACGTATTATTTCGTTTTATATCGCCTTTGTTCCTGATTGGCATGCATATCCATGCTAGTATTACGTTGAAGACCTTTGGAGGTCCCGGGTTCGAATCCCGGTAAGGACATTTAGTTGTGTGATGAGCACGAATATTTGTTCCTGAGTCATGGATGCTTTCTATGCGTTTAAGTATTTATTTATCGATAAAAGTATGTACTCGTATATCATCGTCTAGTACCCATATGAGAAGCTTTGCTTAGTTTGGGACTAGGTCCATTCGTGTAAGATTGTCCCCAAATATTTATTACCATGGGTTAAGCCTCATGGACAAGTGGAAAGGGAAAACACATAAACACACATATCTAAATGCACGCGTGTTTTTCATTCTCGCTTCACGCGTCCGTCCAGCCGGCAGCATTAAGCCAATAAACGCAGTCTATAAGTCTAATTGTGTTGTGAAAATTGCAAGGTGCGCTAAGTCGAATTCGGTAGGTGTCCTTTTATTAATTTATTATTGAGCACAAATGGCAAGCTAACCTTACATTTGGGCTAAAAAGAGATTTATAAAAGGTGCAAAGAAAAAAGTAACTGAACTTTTAACGATTTCTGAGCATGGTAATAATTATTAGTCCTACACTCATTATCATCCTCCTAGCGTTATTCCGTCCTAAACACATATGTAAGTAGTAAATTAAAATTCTGTATGGAAGTACGAGTACGATACGGGCGGAGTCGCAAGCAATAATATCTTCTAGTTAAAACAATAAGTTCATTTTGTCGTAGACTGTTGAAGCATTGGCTGCCGGGGCCTTGGAGTACTAGTTTATAGATCGTGCGCAGATTTAAAGCCGTACTAGGAACGGAGCCGATTTGTCAATTTTGTCATGCGTTAATCCAGCCCCGCGTTTCAGACTTGAGATTGCGGAATATTGGACGAAAACATGTGCCGTAGCTTCCCGTTCAATAGTGTGGATTTAATATCATCTAGAAAAATCCATGTGACCTACAAAAGCCCAACCGATACTTATCAATGTCGCGATTTAATATAAAACTGATTTAATTTCCTTTACGTCCGATATCGGCGCCCGAGCGGGGGGCGCAGCGGAAATTTAAACTTTTCACAACTACCCCCCGCCCCGCAGTCTATATTAGTTTCTTATGAGACTCGCTATTGGTGATCTTATCTTGTTTTTTAAGTATCGTAAGTACATCACGAGATAGTAGGTATCGTAAGTCAGATTATGAGAGAATTCCAAACAGTGATTCGTGCGAAGCCATGATTATACCGAAGTTTCAAAACTCCGAATGCCACTTTCCGCTAAACGAAAGTTGGACGACTGAGGAGAACGAACGAAGCTCTCCATCTCAGATTGGGATGGGATTCTTTCGTCTGTCCTGCTGTTCTCCTCTACAGGCCGCATTTCTCAACCGATTCTCGTGAAATTTTGTGAGCAGTTTCGATATAGTTTTCTTTGTCGATACCTTAATTAGAAATTTACTAATTATTCATTAAAAATACGATAATTAGAAAAAAAAATGAGAAGAAAGACAGGCCTCGCGAGTTCTAAAGCTCACAGAGCCTCAAGTGGTTAGGTTAGGTTAGTAATAATATCGCTTAAGCTGAACATGGTTTTAGGAATAATGAGATTCGGAAAAAATATGCCTAAAATTCGAACAATTACTTTTCAGAATTATGTTGTGTAGGTACCCAAATTGGACATACATATTCATTAATGTATGTCCCTTAAATCGCTAAATCTAAATGGCAGTGGGCAGGGCACATTGCACGTAGAACCGATGGCCGTAGGGGCGGAATGGTTCTCGAGTAGCGACCACGTACCAGAAGGCGCAGCGTGGGTAGGCCCCCCACCCTGGTAAAGGTCGCGGGAGTCCGCTGGATGAGGGAGGCGCGGGACCGGTCTTAGTGGCACTCTTTCGGGGAAGCCTATGTCCAGCAGTGGACGTCTTTCGGCTGATATGATGATGATGTCCCTTAAACGTATAGTTACGTATAGCAACAAAACCGACAGGTTAGACGTGACTTAAGCATCAATTTAGTTATTCAACTTTCCAGATTTTGCCTGCCTTTGTTGACTGATAAAATGATTGCATCCTGTATTTAGGTATCTTAATGTAACCTACATATTCACCTTTTATTTTCAGCCTGAAGTAATAACCCGCACCATACGATGACATCACAATGACACGCGCATTCCCCTGTCTCTTAAACAAGGATTATAGAACCGGTTAACTCTGATGTAGGGCACTACCGTCGACTATTTGCAACCAACTCTGCTACAACTACTGAAACTAGGGCGTTAAAAAGGTGTACGGGCATTTTTTTTTATCGTGTACCCAATGAGCGTGAGTTGCTAAACAAAAATTAAGTCAGTGTCTGTTTTGTGACGAAAATTAAGCATAATAACGATGTGCAAATTTACTTGTTTCACATTTCACATTTAGATGCATATCATTTATACATTTAAAGGTAAAAGTGATTTTTTTATAGAAACTGAATACTTTGTTGTCGTCACAAAACTGACACTGAGTCAAGTTTTGTTGAACAACTCGCGCTGATTAGGTACACGAAATATTGAAAATGCCTACCGCTTGCGCTTTGTATAAAAACAAACGTTAGTTATGTAGGTAAATAAATTGCGCGTTCAAAGTAATAATTTAAATAAGTTTACATTTTAATTATTGAATAAGGTTTTAAATTAATTAGTTATAAATTTAATTAATTAAGAGTAATCCTTTTAGAATCCCATTATTGCCACTGCTAGCGGTAGCAGCAAAATATGAAGGCTGCGTTAATATTTTGTTTAAAGGCCTAAGCAGGCGTAGCAACTCGTCGCATGCCAACAAGTTGCTACGTCTACTAATTTACTGATTCCCTTGTGTTCTTTCTCTCGCACTATGTGTCTATTTGTATATCTCTTGTTGTGTTACCTTCCGTTCCTTCACCGAATGGACTCGACGGAAGACCAGCGCTGCCAGTTAAGGTCATTTCATCATCAACCCGAGGTTTTCATCGATTTTTGACAAGTTTTGAATCGTATCTCCTACTTTTGCACTACTGATAGAATTATAAATCAAACGGCTATCGGTTCTTCAATCTTTGATCTCCATTTTCATATACCGGATTTTGAAAAAAAAAAAACATACTTAATTTTGTATGTTTTTTTTAAATTTGTCTAAAAAAACACTTATTTCGTATCTCTATTGACGTGAAAGATCTAACATATGTATACTAAATCTACATATTTTGGTTCGTCTGTGACGTCTCTAAAAACTGGTCTAGGGTTTTCATTTTAAACCATTTAGCACAAAAGTTATGGCCAGAAAACCAGTTTTTTGGCCTAAAATTGTTCAACTTTGATGCCAAATATCTCGCAAACAATGAACTTTGAAGTAAATATGGGATTATTATTATTGTGTTATTGTGAGCCTTTATATGCCGCTTCGACCAGCAGGTGATCTATTGTGGCAGCTCTTTGTTTATATTTCACCTTTTAGACCCGTTGCCTCTAAGAAGTTCCAGATTCTTTGGGCGGTGATATGTTGTACCTCTTCTGGGTGCAATACGTGCCGCCCTAGGTAGATACTTCTTTTGTGCATGAGTGGTCCGCAGGCTTGGCATTGCTGTTTCCTCCGTCTCCTGGCAGAGCCTGCAAGTTGCGTCCTGTTTCTTACCCATTTGAAACAGGTGCTTGTTTAATTTGCAATGTCCTGTCAGAATTCTCGTTACTGCGCAGGTTTTGTGCCTTCTGAGTTGTAGTGGCTCTTTAGACAGTTTGTTATTGTATGCAGTGGGCATGCTTAGTTTTTTGTTATCAAAGACAAGGGGCCTCTAGTTTGGTAAGCACTTGAGAGCGCCATTTTGGCCTTGTTAGTGTGCATATCCTATAGATGCACTGCTTCGCCTCCTTTTGCACATGCAGGTGGAGTGGCGTTAGATCGAGCAGTGCATCTAAGGCTGCCCCCGGTGTTGAGTATAAAGCTCCTGTTGCTGTTAAGCAAGCTGTACGCTGTAGACAGACAGAAATATGGGATACTATATTGCTTAATGCCGTTGTTGTTACTCGTAATATAATAAGGTATAAAAAACATTAGAAAACTAAGGGATTCAGATCGAAGGTCATTGGCGTATGGGAGCCCCTTAAAGGCAGCATCATACTAAGCCGGGTCCATTTCGTGACACGGCTTAGGCCGTATATATATTTCTTTGTTATTTTCCATATGTATTAGTGTGTGTGTGTGTGCTGTCACGAATAAATTATTGTTTTATGATTTTGAGAAATTCTTGCGTGGTAGCAGCTCTACCTACTTCTCTGTATTCGCAAGTGATTCGCGGCCAAGGATGGCACAAACTCGTTCGAAATGTTGGGGTGAATAAATAGAATAAATAAGGGAGTAAGTCCTGTTTAGTAAAAGATTAAAATACCTAATTCCGAAGAAAAAAATTAAAGATAACTTTTTCCTAGTGCTGCTACTACCAAATTATCTACAGAACTTAGTTTGCGAAGTCACAGAAGACACGCATCACTGTTACGCATTTCATATCATATTATGCCGTAGTAAATATATTCATGAACAAAACTTACTTGAATTCTGTATTATAAAAGAAACCTTGAACTCATCCAATCATAGAAAACCATAAAACTATCAACAAATTCTTTAAAGAAAATGAATTTCTTCGAAACCCGATTCAGCCAAATCACAACTCATTCCATAAACAAATACCTAGTTACTAGCCTAAATCACTGGCGAAACAACGAAACATTACAAACACAAGACACAAATCAGGCATAAGTTGACATTAAATTTGAAAAATATTATAAAATCGAGCACTAAATTCAATCGATGAACAGACCAGTATCGCGAGACCCCTGTCAATCTTCCACGCAGAACATCGATTGCTAAATACCAGGGATCGCTTTAGACTGGCGGATTCCGCCTGGCTGTAGTCCAACTGTGACGGGTACATCGGTTGTTCGGCCTGTCATTGAATACAGGGACGTAGTGTGTTGGTAATAAAGTCGTAAATCAATCGTCGCGCGTCATCCGGAAGAGTTATTGGGTTTTGATAGCTCGGTGCGGCGTATTCAAAAGGGCGAGAATAGGAATACCGATGTGTGGAGCACAGAATAGAAGGAGCATATAAGCGGTTAAATGAGAATACAAATACGTCCTATTTGTCGAAACGGCGTGAAGAAGAGTTGGTTTAACTTTCTAGTAGTTTAGATGGTTTGGTAGGGCCGAGATGTAGGCTACCAGTAGGGTCCGCAGGCGAGTCGGCGGATACCAGAATGACCATCTGATATTATGTTAGCTGCGAATACACACATACACAGTCCCCAAGCACACAGCAGGATGTCTCTATAAAATGCTGAAATGTCTGGTGACAATTCTGGGACATGGCGAGTAATTGCCACCTCTGGTGCCAGTAGATTATACTATGATATGTATAAAGATGCTCCTTATTCCGGTAGCATCCACCCTCGATGAGCCCGGTGTCCTCCTGACACGTAATCCGTAGTATTGGAGTAGGGACTAGTTTTTGCGCAAGCTACAGCTGTCGGACCTTCAAAGCCATGGGGGGAAGCTAGACCTAAATGGTATTAACCCTTGCACAACAACTAGGATCAACAGCTTAACGTGACTCCTAAAGTACGGAAGCGCTCAGTTAGTAACCACCTAAAGCGGTCACCTAACCGAGGGCCGACCTAAGTCGTTTGGAAAGTGCCAAGCGAATATTTTAGAGACACTTTAGAAAGTACTAGAATTAGCACCTAAAGTGCTATGTTGGTTACACAGTAACACACTTCACGATATATTTTGTCCACTTTGCTTGTTGTCTCAAAACAAGCGAGCCAAGCATGATGCACGAAACAAGCAAGTGTGTGACCATATACAAGATGTAATATTCAGATAACTTGAGAAAAATCACTTATATCTCGTTCCTCGACATATCTCCATAAATATGTTAATGCTTTCTTCGAGTGAAAGATAAACTGGATCCGATCCTTTGAATGGCAAAGGCCGATATTATTTAATGGGCTATGGGAAGCAACAGCTGAGTTGAACTTACGACATTTTACGTTTTATTTGGGAAACGTGAAGACGCAGCTAGTTTCACACTTAGATAAAATATTTGAATTTTAGGCGAAACGGGGGACTTCCTTCTGTCGATATTGCCATTGGCCACGTCACCTGGGTAACTGTTAAAATCTGAGGTTTTATGGGTCCCTGTCGACCAAATGTAGGGTTTGATAGTATTTTTAACTCCTAATTTAATGGACTACCTTCTTGTATTAGGAGTGTAGGTTGTAAAAAAAATCTAAGAAACTCTGTCATGTTGTCTCCTGGCTATGGGGACAGAATAATTACAAGTAGTTGATTGACCCAAATATGAACATCTAATGATACTGTATAAGGACCAGGTCCCAATGACCCGCCTCGAATGAACTTTTATGAGGGGATGTATGGCCCTGATTGAAGCGACATGTATGTCAAATGAAATGACCCGATTTTGAAACGTGCTACAGAAAAAAATCGCTGATGGAATAAGCCTTATTATCTCGTTCTCAGCACTATACTTAAAGAGGGTAGGTATACCAACATTTCACAGGTCTAAATTCAAAGAGGGTAGGTACACCGACATTTCACAAACACGCACAAGTTCTTAGAGCCTCTGTAAAAACGTATTCCAAACATTTCCCCTCTTACATCATAACCCGCGACTGAGCTGCATCAAATAGCGATATCGATTCCATTCTATTTCTGTATCCAGTTTAGAACGCCGGCGGCACCTTGCTATGAAAATGTTGTACAAATAAACTAGTTTTACGGCTACTATCAAGTTTGTAATGCAAACTCGTGTCATTCACACTTATAGTCGAACGACCGAGCGAAGTGGACGAAGTTCTATGCTTCAGCTTAGGCCGAAAATGGTTCGTCTTTCCGGTGTCTGTTCCGCTATTCTCCTCTACAGGTCGCATTTCTCAACCGATTCTCTTGAAATTTTGTGAGCAGGTACGTTCATTATATAGAATTTATTAGACGAGTCACTTTTACGAACGAAATCTTCTTTTTAAACGCGGACTGTCGAGTACTCCACCTCACAGACCCTCTAGTAATAATTGGTTAGTTTAAAATAAGAGTGGGCCAATTTAGGCCGTATCGAGAGAGCTATAAATCTTCACGCGGCTTCCAAACATTTGTCAAGAAGGGACTCTTAAATTCTTTAGGCACATCTAATCAACACCATTTCGAAAGAAGAATCTCTCTCTTCAGTCGTTCACTCTTTACAGAGTGGTCGTGGTTGCATGATGATGTAGGTATGGACAGCGCAGCCCTCGCGATGCTACTCCAATTGTTACGGTCTTCAGCATCACGGGAACACTGGACTGTGGTGGACTGTGTCACAGCTTTTATCGAATCCGCCCAGCGCGTAGGAAGAAAGAAAAATCATACTGCCAAATCAAGGGGAAATGCACCAAAGGCCAGATTCCGACAAGGAGGTCTGGCTGGCACCCTCAACTCAAGATAGCGTGCGGTTCCTTGCATAAAACAGCTAATATGACCCGTGACCTCATCGTATAAGAAGATGGCAATTGGTATCAGACCTAGCCGAGGTCTCGCGAGACTGTAATTGTGGTTAATGATGATAGATTTCGAGATTCACGAAAAAACGTATTGAAACGCTTTGAATTTAATTTAGTGATTAATCACCCGTTTTAATACGAGTACAAAATACAACGCAAAACATTAAAAGTAATAACATTTTAATCAAATAATAGTAGGTTTTAATCTGTCAGTTAGATGAAACTTTTGTCTGTGACATGCTGTGTTTTATATGGAAACTTCCATCTCGCAATGTCGCGAGATCTCTTATAAGATCAAGATAGCATTCGCTAGTGATGATCCTCAGTCACGAGCAAATAACGTCATCATCATCATCATCATCATCATCATCATCATCATAACCATCATCATCTATTTAAGAGTAGAGGCTCTTGTCGGTGGAGTAACCGCCACCGATTTTTATCCTCTGCTAGCCTCTTCACGTGTTCATATGACTCGACAGCCACTTTCTCTTTTATTTGGCTGGTGTAAGTATGTCTGGGACTTCCTCTACCTCTCTTTCCTTCGATCTTGCCCTCCAAGATGTTTAAAAAGAAGCTGTCGTGCCGTATTAGATGTCCGATCATTTTGCTTTTTTGAGCAAATGACGAAAAAGAAAAAAAAAAACAGAGCTTGTCTCACAACCCATACCAGCCTTTAAACCGCTTTAACACACGCGTACTCATGTCAATTGGCTCGAATCTCCCATATCGGTCAGTCTGTCCATCTGTCTCGTCGAATGGAGTGCAATTCGCTAATTGCACTCGATATTTGGACGGACACGGCTCCGCATTACGCCAGTGGATTGATCGTTCAAATTAATGTCTGAACTATGAACTGGGCCACAAGAGATTACACTCGGTCGGTTTCACAAGTACATTCGTATAACCGGTATTAATCTATAAAAATATTGACCAAGTGCGTGTCGGGTCACGCGCAGTGTAGGGTTCCGTAGTGGCCAGTCTTTCTTAGTTACATCGACACGCGCGCGCCAAGTAAATGGTTGCGTCGGCCGAATTTGTACGATTTTTTTTAAATTTTATTCTTCTGTTTTGTCGGCGTGATGGATTTATATACCCATTCCGAATTACAGCTTTCTAGTAGTAATGGTTACTGAGCTAAGCCGAAGACGGACGGACGGCCAGACGGACATGGCGAAACTATAAGGGTTCCTTGTTGACTAAGGAACCCTGAAAACGGCAAAAAATATCATGTTTGTTGTATGGAAGCCCCCTTAAATATTCATTTTATTCTGTTTTTTATTTAGTATTCATTGTTATAGCGGCAACAGAAATACATCATCTATGAAAATTTCAACCGTCTAAGTATCACGGTTCATAATAACAGCCTGGTGACGGACAGACAGACAGACAGGGAGACGGACGGATAGCGGAGTCTTAGTAATAGAGTCCCGTTTTACCCTTTGGGTAGTACCCTAAAAAAAGGTTGATTGGCCCATTTATTTAATATTTTGTATTCTATCGGATTCGTCTAATATTTCAGCATCATTACCTAAATATCTACTGAAAAAATATCGCAAATATTGCTATTTTTACAAGCTTTTATTTAGTTTCACCTGTCCCGTTGTCAGTCTGTCTGTCTGTAATCAAATCTTGCAAGTTAAATTTGATCCACTTCCCGGTTTCCGATTGAGTTGAAATTTTGCACGAATATGTAAATCGCGTGACAATGCAATATTATGATGACGTTGAGCTGATCTGATGATGGAGCTGGAAGGTGGCCATAGGAACTCCGTAATAAAACCACATAACCCCATCGAGTTTGGGCTCGTTAGAATCGTCTCAATGAGTAGTTGATGACGGTATACAGAAAAGTACAGTCGGCAATAAAAGCTTGTACCAAAAATGAAATTTTTGACAGAAACTTATTATGAATAAGTACCGGTATAAGTAGGTACCCGGTATTCCCAAAAAGGGTAAGCAGCGTATTTTTTTTTCTTGAATTGCGCAAAGCCAGAAGTAGATAATGTGTAATGGCCGCACCACACAATGGGCCATCCTGACCCATCATAAAGGACGCGGCTATGCGGTAGAACGAGACATAAATATGTCTTACTCCCTTTAACGCATAGTTGCGTCCTGTATGATATGATGGGTCAGAATGGCCCATTGTGTGGAGCGGCCATTAGGCACAGTGACAAGTAGACATTGGAATGGTTTTTATTATTTGCACAATCCCCTGTTAAAGACTGTGTCCTATGTTAAAAACAAAACTACCGAAATAATAATAATAATTTAATAAATCTTTTTATTTCGGACGTCATCCATAGATGTTTGTTACAGACTTATATTCTTGTGTTATTTGTTACTTAAAAATTAAAAAGATACACATAAATACACAATCATTCAGAAATAAACAAAAGCGGAATCCTTTTACACCGGCTAAACTTAAGTTCCTAAAAGCAAAGAAGCAAAGCGCATACAAAGTACATTCACGAGACAAAGTGCAAATCGTGCAAATAAATAATGAACAGGCAACAGGAGCTCTCAGGCGGAGCGGCATCAGCGTGTGCTTCAAAATGATGACACTGTGAAGCGTACACTGGCGGACATGGAAAATATACAATCACCGACGATACAGCAGGGTGGGTAATTAAGGCGATGCCTGAGAGTTGAGTCGAACACGCCCCCTAGACAGAGACACGCTGATGCCTTCCGCGCACGAGGAAAACAAATTTCGATAAATACCTAACTTAGAGACGTTTTATTTAAATTTCATAAAGTGAGATTTAGGTAAGATAAAATACTATAGTATAGACGTGATTGTGTCGTAAAATAATGTATCGTCTGAGTAAAAGAAAGGAATATACAGACCCACCTTTGGATTTTTTTCTATCGAGGAAATTTTAAGCAATTATGTATCGGTAAAATCAGATAAACAATCATATAGTCAAGAATCATATATCTGAAAATCAGACCTTATTGTTTCTTAATCTAGTCAGAACGGCGTTTCAAAGCACGCGATAATTTCCAATGCACAGCCTTAAGTGTCTCTTTATCTTTTTTTCCGTGTGTGTGCTATTAAATAAATAAATTCTTATTCTTATTTTTTTAATCCTTGAGTCTAAAACTGATAAATGATTCACCAGGTGAGGCACAAAGATTATTCGTTAAGTAATACTTCTTTAAATGTTTTCTCCAGAAACAACTAAATTGGTAGTAGAAGCCAATTTGGCTGGTGACCCTTTCAATATAATATGTTTTAATATAACGCCGTTGGCAAACAAGCCCGGCTGATGGTAAGCAGTTCCCGTAGCCAACTGCAACTCCACTCGTATGAGCGTTACCAACCTTAGAAAACCTTTACACTCCTTTCTGTTTCTCAATAATAACACAAATCTGATAAGTGAAGAACATTATGCGACCGTATTTATGAAGGCTGAATTAATCTCTTAGAGGTTCAACTGTGCTTGCCTTGACAAAACATAATTACTGAAATTTCTACAAAAGGAACATACTAAAAACATTTCAAAGCCACGTATCATGGAATTTGGGCCTTATCTGTCAAGAGTTAAAGTCTTATAGAAGAAGTTTTTCTCTCGCTTCAAGTGCTAGTATGACCTTTGACGTTGACCGGTACGGTGAGCGTCGCAGATATGTTTACACTTCGCACCTTACTCCATTGCAATAAGGTGAACAGTGTATGCATATCTTTGACGTCGAATGTACTTACATAAACACCGCTGAGGGAGCGCTTTGTCTTTATTTAGAGAATCACAAATCAAGGCAAGATTGAATTTATGCGGATTACGTGTGCTCGCGCAGAGCGTAAATAACCATTTCGCGGGACAAATGCGTGATAGATCATGATTTTAGCCATGTAACACGTGTGTGGTGTGACCCTTATGAGAAATGTATCAAAAATAATTGCGCCAGGTAAATGAACGAGCACGCAATATGAACAAAAATACAAATAAATAAATAAATATGTGGGCAACATGACGAGCGTGATGAGTGCGTATGTAGATTCGTGCTGAACACTCAAATATTCGAACCCAGGACCACCAGTTTAGTAGGTAGTCACAATCACTACCAACTAGGCTAAAGTGGAGGACAAATTCTATACATACCTATATGTTTTACACGATATATTATGTATTTAATCACCCTTATGTCCCTTTATCCTTCTGACTAAGTACTTATATATCTGCATTGCTAACTTTATTTTGGACAATCACCAAGAAACGAAAAAAAGGAGTACAGACAAAAGAAAGAAATAGCTAACACAAAATTACTAAATAAAACAATAAAATATTAAAACAAGTGAAAATTGAGCAGTTCATTGCTAGTCAGAATATCCATTTAGACTCGGTTCAAAGTTCAAATGACAGACATTTTTAATATTATAAAAATTTGAGTGCACAATCTTAATTTCTGGGCAACGAAGCCAAAATAAATTATGTTCGCCTTCACATCGGCCAGCACTGCACTACAGAACTAAGCTATAATGCCGTACACTGGCGAGCTTATCTGCTCCCCTCCATTAGGTCGATTGGTACACTTTTGTTTGCAACGCCGTGTACCGGTTGAATTGTAGTCGTGCATTGTTTTCTATGGCAGATGTAAGAAACAGCAACGGAAAATGTGGTCTTAAGGAACACGTAACTTGCAATTTAGAACTTAAGCTTTACACGGTAAAGTCTAAATTAAGTTGTGATGTTAATGGAATTAAATGTATCTTGGTAGCACATAAAGTCGAAATTGTGTGTTAGATTGGCTGAAGCCAAAAGGTTCTGGTAAAGGCGTTGGTTTATCAAGGAAACGAAGCGAAACGAAAATAAGTAAGAGAGAAGTTTGTTTTATATTATTTACTAGATTAATTTAACCGTCAGTTTATGATCTAACTGTTCTTACAATTTTACGGTGCTATTATTATATACAACGAAATCAATCATGTCACGTCTATGTTTATTGTTACGGATAGTTGTCTTTTTTTTTTACAACAACAGTGGCAAACAAGCATACGGCCTGCCTGATGGTGAGCAGACACCGTCGCCTCGGGCCTCGGACTTTTACGATTCTAGAAGAATCACAAGCGAGTTGCCGACACTTTCTTGATTTGAGGATTCGTTTTGTGTTTCACAATACATCCTCGGGTGCTCTGACGACCGTGCTCACCACAAGTGGCGTTGATATGACTGCGGTATTTTGTAATGTGGAGGTACTTCCCCAATTGGGCTGCTCGAAATATAAGCGTGATGAAATTCCGCTGTGCCCTCAGCAGCCCTTTAAATACTGCTATTTTCGCATAGCGCTATCGTTTATAACGTTATTTTTCCAAAAAAGCGTTATACTCAAATCAAATAGGTGGTTTTCATATTAGGGAATCCATTATAACGTTATAAATATAACTTAATAACGTTATAGGACTTATAGGGTCTCATTTTCGCACCAAATTTCGCCCATTCGACAGCGCGGCTCGTATTTTAAAACGATATTATACCGTTATTCGACCGTGTTTTATAAGGTTATGAATTTCATTCTGTTATGATAATTATATCGTTATGGGGCATACTGATTTGATATAATGAAAAAAATCAACACTAAAGAAATACAACGTTATGATATCGTTATTTTTTATAACGTTTTAAAGGTCTGGTGCCCTGCCTCTCTGCTTTGTTCTATTCTAATATCGGCGGTTCCGACAATGACTCGCCTACCTCTCTTTCAAGACTCCATTACGAAGTCGTTCACAGCGAAGTATTCTTTCAAATTAACCCTTTTAAAATTTCAAATGGTTCTTGAAGAAATTTTGAACGGATTTCTAAAGAGGGTTATAAACAAAAGACGATTAATGCAGTGGAGGAATTCAGTAATCGCAGTTAAACGAGCGAAAATAATGAAATAAAATTGATTTATAAGAGTTTAAACAACTGTGAGACTTCATTAAGCAATATACATATGTATACTTAATCAATATTAACAAAAACATGCGCATATTATGATGGGCCGAACAATTAATGCATCTATAATTGAGTTATGTCTTAGTTACTCTTTAAATTCTTTAAAAGAATACACTTAGATTACTTTAGGTATAATTTTTTGCGAGCTGTAGAACTCGCGAGTCGTCATTGGTTGAGAAATGCGACCAGTAGAGGAGAACAGCGGGGCAGCCGGCTGCCCCGCTGTCCGGACATACGAAAGCATTTTGATTTAAACTGAAAAGGAGAACTTCGTTCGCTTCGCTTGCTCGTTCAATTACCACAAAGAAGATAAACAAAGAAATCAGAAAAAGAAAAGAAAGGAAAAAGAAAGAGACATTTAATCACAAACACACAGGATACACAGTATAAATCAGTGGGTAACTATTTAACTGATGTCATTTTCTAAGCCCCTACTGCCATAGACTTATTTTCTTGGACATGAAAATCATCCTTCAATTACTTCCACAAAAAAGCTGTTCCTTTGTGTTCTTGGTAAACTTATTTTATTAACATTTCTCCAGTTCGATTAATTCTTCTTTGTAAGCAAAACAACAATTCAATTTAAGATATCGAAAATACGACGTCTTGCTTTGTGCAATTGGATTATTTTAAATACTTTGAATTTTGTTTGTTATTTGAAAATCGTAAATAAATTTCTTGGAATGTTTACTGAGTCGATTGTACCTTACTGGGGTGTTATTCCTTTTAATGAAACATACCACACTAATCCTTTATATGTACTGGTCTCGAACTTACCTGAAACAAGAATAAAACATTATCGACCTGGTTTCCATTTACATTTAATATGTTCAATTCTTAGTTCGGGTTTCAATAATATTTTTCATAATTAAAGTACCGCTATACACATCATTATTTAGTGAGTGTGTACTATCGACAACACAGCTAACTGACCATCGGTGCACCTTAAGTTCATTGTAATAAGATTATATATAAACACAGGATGGTCAGTTAACAGTGTTGTCGTTTGTACGTGCGTATACAGTCAGCTGCAGAGAAACATGCGCCCCCCACCCCCCCACCCCCTGCATAACAAATGTCTATGCGGGGGGGGGGGGGGGGTGTTTCTCTGCAGCTGACTGTACATAGGCAGTAATCTTAGGAACTATCATCCGATTGTATACATTCTTTCACCAAAGTATTGTAGGTATACTAGCTGATATGCCCGCGGCTTCGCCCGCGTGGTTATAGGAAGATGTAACATATTGAATTTTCCCGTGGGAATTAGATGTTTTCTTAGAATAAATAGTATACTCGTATGTCACTCTCCAGCTTCTAAACTATCTCCATACAAAAGATCACATCAATACGACGCTCCGTTGCGACGTGAAAGAAGGACAAACAATCACACACACACACACTTTCGCATTTATAATATTAGTAAGGATTACTCGCCGGAAATCGCTTTTAAATTATGTAACAGTAGCTTTATAATAAAGTTATCCTTATTCTAATCAATGATATAGATAAATCCTGTCGAATGCTAAATAAACTGCGATATGAAATGTAAACTATCCGATCCGCTGCGCTAGACGTAACAAGGATGTTTATTGATGCACACCATAATAATGAGGGGCAAAAGGGAACTAGATTTTTTGCAATTTATCCCAAGATTTTCAACGGAACATATAGGGTCAGTTTTTTATTAGGTACTTTGTTGCCGTTGCCATTTCATCAACATACAAATGTTAATTAGTTCACATTCATGACGGTTAGGTTTTTTTATACCATCTCTGTGGCAAACAAGCTTACGGCCCACCTGACAGTAAGCGGTATGGCTATATGGACGCAACATTGACGCAACTGTGATGCAACCTTTAAAAATAAACTCAAACAGCTCCTCATAAAAATGGCTTGCTACAGCGTAGATGAGTTTATGACCAATATATCATTGACCCACTCATAAAACAACAAGGTACCCAGCACTTTCTAAATTATGAAATAACTAGCGACCCGATCGAGCTGATCGTCAACGGCGTAACGTTACCGTCTTACTATTTATAATTGTGGATAAAAGTTTATACACTCGCGGGCAAAGAATACGGGTCACCCTAAATTAAATAACTGCAATAGGTTTTTTAAAATATTTAATACTTGTTTTATTTACATTATATGCTATTCTTTACAATACCCAACTGTATTAACAATTTCCTGGATCCTATCATAAAAATATCGATATCCAAAAATCACGATTTTTGCGATATCTCGCTCCGTTAACGTTGTTTTTTTTCATGGGTTTTACGAGTCCGATTTAAACCTCGTAACGTTATATTTTTTACTGTTATTGGCAGTTTATATGTAAAATTAAATAAAGATCATGACAGGATTAACTGTACAACCTCTTACGCACTATTTTAGGAAATATGACGGTATTTTACCGACCCGTATTCTTTGCCCGCGAGTGTAAATGTAGCTATAATTAGTAAAAGTATTCATAATAAATACATTAAAGAAGTGAACCATTGGAGTTTTTGTCAAGTGCTGCTGCCTTACCGGATTATTGAGTTTTACATATTATACATATAAAATATAAACCTTACTCTTGAATCACTCTAATTGACTGGTAACTTCCAATACGTTGGTGATAGATACCACCTTAAAACCCATGTATTCTACACATTTTAACGTATACCTGTCTCTCTTTCCAGCCAAAAGGGCTACAATAGCCCATACCTATTTAAAAAAACCGCATCAAAATCCGTTGTGTAGCTTTAAAGATTTAAGCTGATTCTGTTCCAAGGTGATTGATAGTGTGAAATAGTGAGTCACGATGCAAAAGGGTTAATTAGAAACAGCTGCAGTGTAATTATAAATATATGGAGGAACCCAGCACGAGTTACTAGGTTTTTATGCAATATTGAATTATGCATAAGCTAAAATAGTTTTTCCCGTGGACCACAATAGTTAACAGCTTATGTGCATTTAAATTATGATTTACGCGCATATTTATAAGTGGAGAGACCATTTACGTCTATGAGTCCTACAAAAATATAGATGCGTTATATGAACCTGTTAATACCTACCGGCATAGTTTTTTTAGTAGTAGCCGAAAGACGTCCACTGCTGGACATAGGCTTCCCCCAAAGAGTGCCACAATGACCGGTCCTGCGCCACCCGCATACAGCGGACCTTTGAATAGCCTTTCCCAAGTCGATTCAGTAATATTCTTATTGGCTTGAAATATATCGAGTAATATCTGACTTTTTTAAAGAAATTTCTTATTCAATCCCAATGCAATGAAGATCGTTTCTATTGTTAAAGGGGTTTGGGTAAAAATGTTCTTTTTTTAGATGAGCGGCCACTCGTAAAAGTGGCAGATTATGATAATCTACTCAAAGCAAACATATTTTGTTATGAAATGTAATACACTAAAATCCATCGGAGCCGAGATATTTGCAATATATATTTTCACAGGTCATATTGTAAAGTTATAAACTAAACTTCAAACATATATCTCGGCTCCGATATTGTTTAACGCGTTAAATTTTATATAAATATGCATATTAAGAGGTCCTCTTAAAAAATCATCCTTGACCGCTGCAAAAAAAAACATTTTTTCTCATACAAGGTAAACCAATGCCCTTTGCAACGATAATGAACAGAAGCTATCATCCAAACAAACTTAACATAATTAAGCCTGATTTACTGCAAGAAAGCGAATACGTGCCGGGAATTCATTATTGTTTGTTTGTCTGTTTGTTCGGCGTTAATAATAAACTCGCTTATCGCGCGCGCGCCGGGTGAAAAATGAAGGAGATCATTAATTTGAGTGTTAGTTTCAGTTTCCAGGCGAATTTATGGTTTGAAATATAACAATGAAAGTCCTGCCTAGAACGTCACGGCACAACTGGCGGGTTTAACCTAGTTTCGATATAATATTCAATTTAGTTGTGAAGTTAACAAGAACAAAAAAAGTATAAGTACGTTTCACGAAATTTTTTTAAGTTTTGGACACGGGAGTTAGCTTCTCGCAGACGAAATCGCAGGCTAATGCAACAGAATTAAGTGGTAATTATGTGATATAATAATGTAGATGTTCTATGGTCGGGTAAAGAATAAAAAATCGGCCAAGTGCGTGTCGGGCTACGCGCAGTGTAGGGTTCCGTAGTTGCCTGTCTGTCTTAGTTACATCCATGTGCGGTGCGGTTGCGTGGGCCAAATTTGTACGAAAATTGGCCTTTCCAAGTACACATTAAGGTGGTCGACTATTACTCGCTTCCTTTTAAATTCATTATATGTACTACTACCACGAATTTTTTCACATCCCCAGTACTACTGGGGATGTGAAAAAATACGTGGTAGTAGTACATATAATGAATTTAAAAGGAAGCGAGTAATAGTCGACCATTAAGCCGGCAGGGGGGGGACACATGACTCGAACAAAAATTAGGGCTTTAAAGCCCAATATCTCGCTAACGAATTACTGATTTGATTTTTTTTTAAGAAACCCATAATATTTTTGAACGAGCTATCCAACGATACCCCACACTATATAGGTTTAACGAGAAAACAAAAATGTATCACCAATTTACATCTAGGGGAGGTACCCTAAAAATTTTTTTTTCAAAATTTTATTGTACTGCTTTGTCGGCATGACTGATTTATATACCCATGCCGAATCACAGTTTTCTAGTAGTAATGGTTACTGAGCTAAGCCGAAGATGGACAGACAGACGGACGGATATAGCGAAACTATAAGGGTCCCTTGTTGACTACGGAACCCTAAAAACTATGTTGACATAATATTTATTTGGTCTTGGGTTTCCGCGATATTACTCATTAAACAAAACCATTTATTTATTTTATTTATTTATTAAGAAACAATAATACAACATAAACAAGTACAGGGTCCCAAAAAACCGTTTGCACAGTTTGAATCACATATGTATTCAATATAAACTGACGGTTCGAGCTTTTAATTATAGGTACATTATATTGCCATCTTTTGATATTGGGCTTATCTTTGCGCGCCAACTTTGAACAAGACCGTCGTACAAAGTGGAACAAATAATTCCTCAATTCCCGTAACCAATGGGATTTCCATACAAATCTTCGCCAAACACGTACTTGGTGTACCTAATACAGTAGAATACGCACGCGCCTTTCCCGTGACCAAAACCCATCAACGGTAGCAAACAAGCGAGCTATCCCGGATAAACATGGCGTCCTATTTCGGTTGGAAATAGGATACGGGGAGTGTGTTGTTACTAAGCCCTTAGTATAAATGTAGTGGGCTGTATGGTCATTCCGGCAGCGAGTGCACGTTTGTAGGGGCGTAGTAAATAATTGACATTGGGGAAATTCTGACACGGCTATTTCTGTTTAGACGTGCTGTTGTGTATTTTAGTTTCCTTTGCCGTACACTCTTTCATACACAACACCAACTCCAAACGTAGACCTTAGGTAAACATCTCGCTGGAAGTCAATTACACATCGAGATAAGTTTATCTCGATGTGTAATTGACTTCCAGCGTGTCTTCGTGTAGTTACACGAGCACGTATGGGCGGATTCCAGAGGTCGCGGGTTCAAATCCTGCTCATGGCGAATAATTTTTAAATTTTCCACTTCGATCGTAATTTGAAATTTTGTTAGCGACCGTTTCCGCTTATTTAGTAAACATTTACATCGAGATAAGATCTGTGTCAAATGGAAAATGGATTTCTAGATGCAAGAGGGCGATGATTTATTTACCTGCACTAAGTATCACTTTATCTATAGGTATGTATCAACGAATGTATGGTATCAACGAACTGAATTGGAGCAATCGCACCAATTGTGCTCAAGATCCTTAGTCCACCACAATGCACTCCGTCCCGATTAATCACACAAACCACCCCCATTAAAGGCGCCCCCTTTCCACCACTGGCCGGTCAAACCACCGGTACAATGACGAGTCCGGCAAATAACGAACTATACCGGCAATGGAGCAAGTAACTTAAAACAGAGGTGAAGCACGGCGGCGGAATGTCAACACGCTCACATTTGGAGCAGCCCAACAGGGAACAACCTCCACATTGCAGAAGTCCGCAGCCATAATAACACCACTGCTGGCTCTGTAGGTGAGTGTTTTCGTGTTCATGGTGGTGAGTAAGGTTGCCAGAGGAAAGAGAAGGAATTCAAGTTTACTAAGTAATAAATAGCTAGCAATAATGAATAGCAAGTCATTTTTAGATGACAAGTGAGTCGTGTCACAAGCAAAAGGTGGCGAATTTGAAAAAACGCATGCTGGCAACACGAAGTATATAATAGCTACTTATAACTGACAGCTTATTTCATAAATAAAATAGTTGCTATATAAAGAACTAGCTTCTGCATGCGACTACGTCCGCGTGGAAGTCGTTTATATCGTAGCTCCATAAAAACTTTCACCCCCCATTTCATCCTTTTGGGGATGATTTCTAGAATAAAACTATCCTATGTCCTTCCCCGGGATTCTATCTCTTCTTCATCTAAATCAGTTCAACGGCGGTTAAAGCTTGAAGAGATAACAGACAGACACACTTTCGCATTTATAGTATTTATACATATATGGATTTGAGCAAGATGCTTTTGTCACGCCTCACTGGCTCTAGTGAGTAAAATTTTGCAGTCAGCCATTTCTGCCTTGACAACTGCTCCGGACTTCCTTTAAGTCACTAACACATACAAGACTACCCTGTAAAATGCCACCTAACAAAGAGGCCGAATGTTCCGA
Organism: Epinotia bilunana; assembly: GCA_947049275.1. Classification (NCBI taxonomy): domain Eukaryota; kingdom Metazoa; phylum Arthropoda; class Insecta; order Lepidoptera; family Tortricidae; genus Epinotia; species Epinotia bilunana. The sequence continues at coordinate 5,116,637 of OX346274.1, forward strand.
CCGGACAGTGCGGTCGGTCGCGATCGAACGGCTTAATCCAGGTCCGGACTGTGATTAACTGGTCCCATTTACAATACTAGTTACATTTACACTGCAACATCGTCTACCATATCGTTACGTGCAAAAAGTACCTTTGTGTAGAGTAAATAAGGACTATTTCTTATTGTAGAAGTGCCAGTAATATTCGTTAATTTATGTCCCTTCAACGAATAGTAACAAAGCCGACAGTTAATGTCAATCGCATACATTTAGTAACAAAACCAGGTTAGACGTGGCTTAAGCATCACTTAAGTTAACCTTAACCTACATTTTATTTACTCGCCAGTAGCGTCTAATTAACCATCAAGAACTTGGTGGTAAAAGAAATACCAGCGTTTATATTTTTAATATACATCCTTACTAATATTATAAATGCGAAAGTGTGTGTGTGTTTGTTTGTCCTTCTTTCACGTCGCAACGGAGCGTCGAATTAATGTGATTTTTTAGAGGCAGTGAAGATAGTTTAGAGGCTGGAGAGTGACATAGGCAACTTTTTCCAGCGGGAAAACATCGAATTCCCACGGGAAAATTTTAATATCTCACATTTTCTTATAACCACGCGGGTGAAGCCGCGAGCATCAGCTTGTAGAGAATAAACCGTAGCGCCAACACCACGACATAACTAGTGTAATCGACTAATCGCACTCTCATAACAACTTCCACCTAGGATGATTTTGGGGTGAAGAGTTCATGTGTGTTATTTCAGGAATATATTATCACACAATTGAAGCAGTTTATCCTTTTTTACAAGCTATATATTAACTTGACCTGTTCGTATGTAAGTATATAAGTATAGTCACTTGCCGTTATCCGATTGAGCTGAAATTTTGGGTATTAGTATAGTTTGGATTTTGGTACCATCGAGCTGATCTGATGATGGAACAGAAGGGAATTTAATATTTAACCGACGTAACCCCGTTGAGTATGGGCTCGTTTGAATCGTCTCAATGAGTAGTTGATGATGGTATACAGAAAAGTACAGTCGGCAATAAAAGCTTGTACCAAAAATGAAATTTTTGACAGAAACTTATTAAGCCGTCAGTAGAAAAATTACCATCGAATGTCAGTTTTAATCATGTAAGCTACGAGTTCGGCACGCAGTTTATGGTCAATATGTAATCCCCGGAAATTTTCATTTCAAAGTTCAATATCAATATTTCAAAAATGGCTGAATCGATTTTGTTGAAAAGTTGCTAAGAACCATCTCGATCACATCAGCTTTTGGACAAAAAAACACACTAAAATCGGTCCATTCATTTAGGAGCTACCATGCCACAGACAGACACACAGAATTGACAAAAGTTACTAAATAGATTAACCCATACTAAGTAAAGAAAAAATTTAGGGACCACGTGCATAGTTGGGTAGAAAAAAGGGTATTTCTAGTAATTACACTTATTAAATTAAATATTCGTATACAATTATTATAATTTTTCTAATCATCTTCAATGTTCATTACAACATAACTATTATCTTAGGTAACGCCGATCACGAAGCTAGAAAATCTTTCCGCATTCGCTTTCCACGAACCACCAGACCAAACTATACCATAGCCTCATACGATTAAGATTCAGATTTAATTGACAGCACCCGCATATCAATTGTGTGATGAGACTGATATGATAGAACCTAATTATTATAATGTTAGAGTTGAATTTAGCTTAAAGTCTCTGCCGCTCCGACCGCAAGATACGAGATAATGGAATGATTTGTATGGGTGTAAAGTTAAGGTTGATTATTGCTTGAGCGCTGTTATAAAGATTGGCAAATGGATTTATAATGAAAGAGTACGAGCGACACGTGGGAAGGCGCGAGTGAAAGTTGGCGGAAAAAACCGCATGGTTCTCGTAAGTCACAAGCGGAAGCGGAGATATAAATAATCATTTATGGTAATAAATAATATTATAAAGAGGAAGTCTGCTGCGTGATTGTAAGTTTCTATGTAACTTACTTTACAACTTTCTTAGTTAAAGTAATCTCCAGAACCACCCATCGGATTAAAAAACACCACCTTATACAGAGAAAATATAGGATAGACAATGGATATTAGGCCATATTTATCTCGTTTATATCCCGGGTTCTCTGTACTACGCGCCCAGTCGCTCTCAACCCACTAAGCTATCGGAACCGTTTCTTGATTCAACGATTCTTTCATCCAGTTCCCTCTTATTACGTCTTAGTAAGGCGTGTGACATCTGCCTCGAAGAAGTGTACACGGAGCTGTCTCATCGGTTCTAAACCTAGGGCTAATTCACCCCTGCTGCTGCTGTAAACCTGCATTATTTTGGGGGTAACGTAGTTTTTTTTATACAACGACGGTGTCAAACAAGCATACGGCCCGCCTGATGGTAAGCGGACACCGCAGCCTATAGACGCATGCAACTCCAAAAGAGTAACATGGGCGTTGCCGACCCTTGATATGTTGTCTTGAGATGCCATTTAAAATCGATAAATATTGTGGAGTAGTAAAATAAATTTCCCTAACAGGGGTAACAATATTATCTCATTATCTGCGAAGCACTCACTGCACGTGCACTGCAGCTTAACACATTTAGTGCGAATTGCATCAACTTATGATTACAGACCGATCAACGTTAAATATGGCGCGGGCAGTCCATAGAAACTTGTCAAACTTTCCATCCATTCCGATTTTAAAGAACACCGCTTACGAACACAGACGGTTTGGTGCAACGCAGCCTTACTGTCAAGAATCACTACGCGCTACACTTGTAGCTGATCCCGTGGTGTTTCTGCTAAGTAACGTAAAGCCCTACGGCGTATGCGCTCGATAGGTGGGTTCCCGGCAGTGGAAGTGTTCACATTCAGTGCCAAGAATCGCTAAGCCCTTCACTCCCGAGCCGATTCCGTGGTTGTCCGGCTAAGTAGCGAAAAACGCCTGGCGTAGGACGGTGGCAATGAATTTGATTTTTTATATTTTTGTTTTGGAGAAGAGAGAGAGAGATAAATGTAGTTAATAGTAACTTACAATCTAGATTACAAATTAACATGCATTTAGCTAAATGCATGTTAATTTGTATGTTTTAGTGGGAACTGTTGAGGAGCTCCTCAACAGTTCCCACTAAAACATAATAATATAATGTATTTAGTTTACTACCGAACGGTTTTATTACAAATGACTACCATTACTTTTATTATACTTACTACATATACCACATTCCATATAAGACCAGACAAATCCATCGAGAATCGTCATGTGATTTCAAGGTCCATTTGAAAACCAATCGCATCTTCATTTATATGATTGAAAAAATACCCTTTAATAGAAATAAGTAAAACTTGTACCACAATTTCCTTTGATATTCTATTCTTGATAAAAGAAGAATCTGTCCGTAACAGCTCTAATGTGATATGGAATGAGGTACCTATACATATAAAGAACCAATTAGGAAGTATATCTAGCGCCATCTAGTGACTAATAGGGATGAAGTTTAACATAAATTATAGCCATGTCCTATTCGGATATACAAGGTACATAACTGGGAAGTTTCATAAAAATCAACCAGTAGTTTTTGAGATTAATTGGAACGTACATCCGTCCATCCATACTTACATATAAACAATACAATACAATACAAATACTCTTTATTGCACACCTCACACAAACAAAGCAGTTAAAAAAAAACAATACAATAACATGTACGTAGAGGTAGACAACGGGCGGTCTTATCGCTGAAGAGCGATCTCTTCCAGACAACCTTTGGGTATCGGAGAAAAATATAAAACTAGAGTATGTAGTAGGTGGTGCAGAGATTATAATAAGCCAACAATCTAAATAATTATATTAATGCACGTATATAAATAGCTCTATATATAAACATACATACACAATCATACATATATACAAATAACACAAATAAAAATATATAAAACATAAACAGTCAGCCAATAATAATAATAGTAGGACAATCAGGGTTAGGGGAAAGACAAATAATGTTCTTTAAGAAGAGATTTGAAGTTGCCGATAGATTTAGCTTGTCTTATATGAAGAGGGAGAGAGTTCCACAGTCGAATAGCCTTAAAGGTGAACGAACTACTGTAAAATTTGGAAGATGACAAAAGGCACAGTTAATAGCAAATTGTTAGAAGATCTAACAGAATTCAAATAACTAAAACGCTCTTTGAGATAGCGGGGAGTTGCAGGGTTAAAAAGGACACTAAACAGAAGCGAAATAATGTGAGAGTTACGGCGATAACGGATAGGGAGCCACTTGAGTTTGGAACGGAAACTAGAAACGTGGTCATATTTGCGTAACCCAAATATGAACCGAATGCAGACATTTTGGAGACGCTCAAGCTTATTAAGCTGCTCCTCAGAAAGTCGAGATAGGATACATCAGCGTAATCAAGAATAGGAAGAAGTAAAGTTTGTGCAAGCGCAATTTTAGTTGCAGTAGGCAGAAAATTACGAAGCCGCCTGAGAGACCCCACTGCAGCAAATACCTTCCTGCTCACTTCACTCACTTGAGGCACCCAAGACAAAGAGCGATCCATAATGATCCCAAGATTTTTCACTTGCATCGAGTAATCAATCTCAATCCCATCAAAAAGTATTGGAGGGAGATTTACAAAATCAACTCTAGAAATCAGATTGTTGCTGCCAATAACAATGACTTGGGTCTTCGTTGGGTTCACACTCAGACCATATCGTTGACTATTTCAGAATGCGTACCAAGTCATCATTCGTTCTTTCTATGGCAGAAGAGAGATCACCAAGCACGGACTGTGTATAAATCTGAAGATCATCGGCATAAAGGTGATAATGAGAGGATATATTGTGTGTGATGGAATTGATGAAGATAGAAAATAAGAGAAAAACTTAAGTAATAGATAAACTTTCGCATGTATAATATTAGTAGGATTAACCTTAAATTTTCATGAACAATGAATTCATTGACTCGTACTAATAGCAAGATCGATGTTAACTATCAAGGCACAACAATAGAAAATGTAGCTGTTACTAAATTTCTAGGATTATCAATTGATAGTCAGCTAAGTTGGAAAAAACATCTAAATAAAATATGTAAGCATCTGAATAAGTCGGCCTACGCACTATATAAACTATCAAAAATAGCTAACCGTGATACAGTCTTAGTAGCATACCATGGATTAGTAGTATCGAAAATTAGATATGGCATTATCTTCTGGGGTAACTCTGTGAACGGCGAGGCAGCCTTTATAGCCCAAAAAAGATGCGTAAGAACTATCTGCGGTAGAAACGTAAGAGACAGTTGTGTTCCTCTATTTAAATCATTGAGACTATTGACATTGCCTTCATTATTTGTATGTATTTATTTATTTAATCAACAACTTAAATCTATCATTACAGGCTTATATATTTTAGAGGTAGCTCTATTTGTTAAACGCCATCTTGATTTGTTTACATTTGTATCAGAAAGACGAAAGCTCCCCACTCGCTCGCAATACAAGGGACAGTTGTATAACCAGCCTATGAAAACAGCATTGATACGGAATAGCTTTTTTGGAATGGCAATAAGAGTATTTAATAAAATTCCGGACCCTATGAAGAGTCTAGACACACCTACTTAAAAAACAGTTTGTTGCATTTTTGGTCGAAAAATGTTATTACTCGAGTTCTTAGAGGCACCTTAATGATGTTAAGATTTCTATGGTATATATATTGATTTCTGTTTCCTTCCTTTGTGATATTTTATGTGTTGTGTATATTAACTATTTCTACGCCGATACTGGCAGGATGTGCTGAACTAACATAGACATAATAACCTGAATTGTACCACATTCACAGAAATAAATAAATGATTGATTGATTGATTGAACCATCTGAAAGTATTAGTGTTCAAATATAGCAAAAATCGCAAGGAGCGCCTTCACGCACGTCTGTCGTGATTAGCGCTGAATGGGTTAAAAATATTAACCACTCTAGTCTTGCACCACACTCCGTATGCATCGGTGTGAATATTTTTTACAGCACCTATTACGAAGCGAACGTAACTATGGAAATCGGACGCTTTGATCGTTTCAACACGTGCCAACACACGTAGAGCTAACACCGTGAACTGGAGATGATATCCCTATCTGATATCCTTATACAGGGTGTACCAAAAATGGGCTGTGAACCGATCAAGGGCATAACAGGTATCGTGTTCTGATAAGACAAAACTAAAATATATATTTTTTTACTCGATTTTTTTTCGATCGGTTCACACCCGGTTTTTGGTACACTCTGTATAATAACAAATTTCTGCCCGCGTCTCCGTCCGCACGGAACTCGTTAATTTCGTAGCTACATACAAATTTTCACCCCCATTTAAACCCCTTAGGGGATGCTTTCCGGGATAAAACTATCCTATGTAAGGACATAGGATAGTTTTTATCTTAATTCGGTTTACAGATAGTTTAAGTCCCGGGGAAGGCCCCGGGACTCAAACTATCTGTAAACCAAATTTCATCTATAATCGGTGTAGCGGTTTAGGCTTGAAGAGGTAACAGACAGACAGACAGACAGACAGACACACTTTCGTATTTATAATTTTAAGTACTAGCTTCTGCCCGCGACTCCGTCCGCGTGGAACTCGTTTATATCGTAGCTCCATACAAACGTTCACCCCCCACTTCATCCCCTTGGGGAATGATTTCCGAGATAAAAACTATCCTATGTCCTTCCCCAGGACTCAAACTATCTCTATACCAAATTGCATCTCAATCGGTTCAGCGGTTTAAGCGTGAAGAGGTAACAGACAGACGGACAGAGAGACAGACACACTTTCGCATTTATAATATTAGTATGGATATATAATATGGATACGGATGTAATGTGCTAGGCATAAGCACTCGTAAAGTTACATGTTGTCTCAAGCTGATTTTCCACCGGAGGGGCGAGACGAGGCGAAGCGAGAATTTAAATTCGTATGGCAAATCCTCTCCTTGTGCATCTTCGATGGAAATAAGTAAGTGTGGAGGCAGTTATGTTGCATTAAACAAACACAGAAGATTTTTCCGGGTTTGTTTTATCCGTAGGCGTATTGCATATGGACGAACGCTCTAAAATTACAGATGACAATATGGCCAAAGCAAATTTTTATATGCAATTTTACGTGAGTTACTTCCTCTTAAGTGGCAGTGGGCGGGGCACTTTGGACGTAGAACCGATGGCCGTTGGGACGGAAAGGTTCTCGAGTGGCGATCACGTACCGGAAGGCGCAGCGTGGGTAGGTCCCCAACAAGGTGGACTGATAACCTGGTAAAGGTCGCGGGAGTCCGCTGGATGCGGGTGGCGCAGAACCGGTCATTGTGGCCCTCTTTGGGGGAGGCCTATCTCCGGCCAGTGGACTTCTTTCGGCTGATATGATGATGACTTTCTCTCCCTCTTCTTTCTTGAAATATTTCGTGTAAGTTACCCAAATGGTATCCAAAAATTACGAAGCCTTTATGGAATAACCAATTACGTAATTACCATTTATGTACAATAACAAACATAATGTTAATTCAGAACTTAAAGAAAAAACTTGGGTATACTTTCTTACTTATCATCGCCTAATAAGTATTATCAACCCACACTCTATAATAGCCTCATTTCCTATCTTAACACCTCTTAAAAAGGGAACCTCCAACTCCTAATCAGCAGAGTATTAATCTCATCGCAGTTAACAAGAAAAAAACCATTTTCCCCCATCAAAGGAAACTTCTCCGAAATATTATCTCCCCGACCTCCCCAGGCGAAACTGGTGCAAATCGGATATTTTCGTTTTCGACTTTCGAGCGGATAGGGGAGGGCGGGGCCAGTTTGCCCTTTGAAAAAAGCTGCTCAAGGTCGCGGAAAAATAATCAGAAACGCTTGGTTATTGTTCTTGTTTTAAACAAATTGAAGTTTGTGAAGTGCTATTAAAATAAATATTTGTTTATTGTTTATTTTACCATTAGTATGAACTATTGCTGACTATTTTAATAAGATTACGTTGAAAGTAATATCAGCCTGTGTATCTGTATAAATAAATGTAAGGTAAAGGTAATCTCCGGGACCACTTATCTGGATGGACTTGGAAATAGACTGTATGTTTAACCCCCGACGCAAAGAGATGGGTGTTATAAGTTTAACGTGCCTGTCTACCTGTGGTATCGTAGCTTCCAAACGGATGAACCGATTTTCTGTTAGTTTTTTGGGCCATAGATAATTTTATCCCGACTGTTCCGAGCCATGTTTCATGAAAATCTGTTCAGCCGTGTTTGAGATATTGGACTTGGAAATGAAAATGTCGGGGGTTTTTCAACTTTTCGACGTTGTAGTTATTACCTAACTGCGCCTCCGAAGGAAGGTTAGGGGTACGCATGTGAACAAGAATAATTCTATTTCACATGCTGCCAACCGAACCGCTTGGATTTTGACATATGAAGTCATGGCAGTGACATTGGCTATATATATATGTAATAACTACAACTTAGAAAAGTTGAAAATCCCCCGACATTTTCATTTCAAAGTCTAATATCTCAAAAACGCCTCAACAGATTTTCATGAAACACTCAGGATAACATCAGCTTTCGAATAAAAAAACCGCATTCAAATCGATACATCCGTTTGGGAGCTACGATACCACAGACAGATACACAGACAACTTATAACACCCCTCTTTGCGTCAGGGGTTAAAAAGCACTCGGTTTCTCGTTTATTTTACTCAACTTGTATCTTGCGGCGCTGGCTGCGTTATTTGTAATAGGCGGGTTGATTCAGCAAACATATAACTCAATTTTGTTAAATAGTACAGTTATATCCGTTTAAACTTCACAAACTTCGCAACGCTCGCGGCATTGAATCGCTGGGCACAGATAACGGGAAGACGTCCAATATTGATTTATAGACCACTAGCTTGGGAACCCTGTTCAAAACTTATCGTATGATAGTAGGCGAATATGAAAATGAAAAATACCTTTTTTTATACCACGTCGGTGGCAAACAAGCTTACGGCCCACCTGATGGGAGGAGTGGTTACTTATGGGGACCGATATACCTACATACTTAAGAATAAGAATAAGAATTTATTTATTTAGCACACAAAACACGAAAAAAGAAATGCAATCAAAAAGGTAACCTTATATTACAGTGCTAAACGGGAGCCTCATTCAGCATGTTGTCACGGGGCCGTGACGCTGGTTTTCAGTGAGAGATTTAATTATTTTATACTTAAATAAAATAAATAAATATTAGGGGATAATCGAACTAGCCCTAGGTATACTAAGCTAAATACGACTCGTGTTATAAACGACGATATAAATATATAATAGATAATAAATACTTAAATATATAGAAAACTTCCAAGACTCAGAAACAAATATTCATGCCCATCACACAAACTTGCCCTTACCGGGACTCCAACCCAGGACCGTCAGTTTCGTAGGCAGCGTCACTTCTCACTACCCATTAGGCCATGTTCAGATGACAGGCGCTCAACGCGCGTTTTGACAACGCGCGTTTACAACTACATACATTTTGTTCTGGCCGTACACATGATAACGCGCGTTTTAATAAAGCGCGCGTTGAACGCTGCGCTAGCGCTCGACTGTTGGTCATTGGTTTTCTATGTATCCGTTGAGTTGTGCACGCGCTTTTGACGTGGGTAGACGTATTTTAGGGTTCATCAATATCAGTTCGTCCAGAAATCGTCCAAAATGGAAACCGAAGCTTTTAATACGGAAATCAAATGACTCGATGGACATTCTTAAGTAGTTAAAAATGCCTTAATATTTAGGATACAGAATTATGTACTGGCTTACAGTCAGCCTGTGTGACAAAATTGGGTGGACCCAATATCTCCGTCTTCTGTCGCGTCGTTCCTACCGTCGGTATAAAATCACAGCTAAAACTGTTTCTACGTCCATCTTCGACAAATGTAGAAATCGACTGAGCTCGCGAACCATGGGCGCCGCGGCAACGCGCGTTCAACGCCTGACAAGCGCGTGTCATGTGAACACTATACAAAAATTTAGCGCGCGTTCAACGCGCGTTGAGCGCTTGGCATCTGAACATGGCCTTAGGCTAGCCGGTCGTCAAACAAATAACATTAAACACAAAAGACACTGGAACAAATATCCTAACTCATCACATAAATAAATGCCTTTACATTCTGTACTTATGCATAGTGATTTAGCTCCAAAGGCCCTAGGGCGTGGTAGGGGAAGCGGTCGTTTAATAAAATGTCCGCTATTGATTTATTCCTTTCCATTAGGTAATAGCCTTCGTATACCAATAACATGGCACTAGAGTTAATCGGCGTATTTGGCTGCGGCTGAAAATCAGCGCTTGGCAACCAGGCCAGCAAATGCTGAGGTTGATACCTTGGCCATCATAATTATAATGTTTACAGATAATAATAATACTTACCTCCTTACGCCCTTATTCATAAAACTTAAAATGCCTCTGCTAAATAAAATGTGCTTTGTCCCTTTCTTACGAACACAAATGTCAAAGTAACAGATAAGAAGGACAAACGAATTTTAACGCCATTTTAGTTAAAACAGGCTTGTAGGGCGTTTATGAATACGGCCGTTAATGTATAAGCGTAGTTTAGTTAATACTTAAGATTATAATTTTTTGCTTGTTATGTTACTCCATTCATGTTTTGGCAATAAAGTTTTTTTATTATTATTTGCATCAACTTCAATTAAATGAAGCCTTAATTTTGTCAGATACTACAATGTCTACAAGCGTTTGTGACTAGTGGTTCTGTGAGCTGTAGAAGTACTTTTTTCAAAAATAACATTGAGTCGACAATAAAATTATATGTAATTATTGAACCCGCTCAAAAATTTTCACCAGAATCGGTTGAGAAATGCGACATGTAGAGGAGAACAGCCGGACAAACGGACAAAGGAAGAATTGTGACCCAAGCTGAAGCCCGGGACTTCCCTCGCTTCGCTCGCTCTTACAATGAGCCCTAGTATACTTACTTACTTACTAACTTGTAGTTGTTTTTGTGTCGTTCGTTTTTGTTTTATTTTCTCTGCGTGTTTTTGGACACGGCATAAGTTTGCCTATCTCGTTCTGCCTACCTTCCTCTCAATTGCTCAAAGGTTAGCTGGAAGAGATCCCTAATAGGGGTAAGTTCGCCTTTGTACTTTAATCTATTGTGTGACATGTATATTCTTTAACCTGTTATGGTGTAAAAGTGCTTACATACGTACATACAAACATAAATAATTACCTTTAATTTGATAAAATACTCATTTGTTTTATGGTCGACTTTAAATTCTATCCAGTACAGTTGACGTCAAAGATATGTATACATTTTCGCTACATTACGATGGAATCGGGTTTCAAACGTGTAAACATGTTTTTGACGCCGACCGTACCTGCCTCGCCGCATTGGTGTAACCACCACTAAATAGCCCGCATTACACGCATCGGATTTCGTAACAACACACATTCAGATGCGTTTGAAATGGTAACCTGATTCGTATGTATGTCAAGATGTGGCTAACATGTGTCTTGTGTACAATCAATTATTTACATAAGTTCCAAGTTACCAACTATCCGATCTGTCGCTTTGCACGGCATACATACCTGTAAAAAACAAAAAGATGTCATTAGAAATATTCTAAGCACAAGGAGATTTAATTTAGCAACGAATCTACTTAGACATTCTAAATTAAACTAACTAAACAAAAAATAAGTTGAATAACTTGCTTAAAGACGACCTGTTCCGCATGCAGTTTCAATCTATATTTTAAATTTTATTAACCTAACATATTATCCAGCTATGACTCATTTTATATGAATTTAAAGCCCAACAACTCAAGTGTTTTATTTACAGCATTCAATTCAAGTATCTAAGCTTATATCAATTAGCGGCATAATCGCCTGCACAACGAAATACATTTCAGTCACTTGGCTCTCAGATACTAGAATAATAAATGCCGTCAGTACGGCTAACTCTAACGATATCTATACAATTTTGAATTCTAGTCCCAGTACATAAAGACCAAAACAAATAAACGTAGACTGAAGCATCCGTGCATCCTCACTACTCTGATAATTGCGCACTAAAAGAAAACAAAGGCTGGATATGTGGAGGTATTTTTTATGCGAACGAGGGAGAACAGTAACGTCAAATCCAGATGATTACGTCATACAAAGCTAGTGTGGAAAGAGAAACAATACACGCAGATAATAATAACAAATACTAGCTTTAGGGCAAAACCTATTGAACACAATACAAACTTCCAGATCCACATCACTCCTTCGGGAAATTATAGGATAAATAGGTACAATTTTCACATTCATGTATAGGCCGCCGTGAAGTTGTTAATTAGTAAAACGTTTAATTTGAGACGAACTTTTATATATTACACTAGCTTCCCACACGGCTACGCCCACGTATTGCAAAGCACACAGGCAACCCCGCAGGATAAAATATAGCCTATAACCATCCAGACAGTCCATTCTACAGGCAGGTTAAAGATTTTTTTAAATCGGATAAGCGGTTCCGGAGATCAAACTACTTTCCTCTTTATATTATTATTATAGATGACTGTACCATTTTGCACAGCTCTGACAACAGCTCGTCAGTGTATTTCTAATGAGAGTTAGCACTATAGTTGTGTTATATATGTTCCATTAAGGAGATTCTATGGCCACATTCTATCTCCATTAGATCAACTCGATGGTATCATAATACTCCTAACTTCAATATTTTAACAAAATTTCAATTTTATGGGACTCCGGCAAGTGAGTCTAATTTTACTTGGCTCTACTTTTCACTAATTTACTACAAACTAGTACTACCAGTACTAACAGATACCTTGCACCAAGACAGTTGAAACCAAATACAAAAACTTGAAAATGCACACTGACATTCGCCCCGAAATGTAGGTCGAAATTCCTATATACGACTAGATTTTAATGAAATTAATTATACCCAGTATGCGTTAAAGGGCTAATAATAAGTATGGCTGCATATCCCGTGTCTAATTAAATGTATGAATCCCCCATCTAAAGCCGTCAAGCGAAAAGTTAGTAAATTCAACGAATGCACACAGTGGACGTAATTGCTTAAACGTCGGCGTCATGCTCGTTTTGGTGCATCGTTTAATTGGTTTGTAGTATTACGCACACAATGCTTTTTTAGATGGTCGATGTTAAATAACAACACATGTGTAGGCTTTTGTTGTGGTTTACATTTTTAACGATAACTATAGATGTGTTGTGATGTGTGTGGGCTGAAAAAGAGTTGATGTTAGGTCGTATCGAGATGTCAAAGTTTCCTAGGATCGGAGTAGATGGAGGGCCTACTTTGAGCTACGCCGACAAGAGCTTAGCTCTTAAATAAGAAGAAGAGGAGAAGATAGATGTGTAAAGCCTGCTCTATACAGTGGGTCATCACGACCCATCGTACAGGACGCAACTATGCGTTGGACGGAGAAAGACATCGCCGCGCCATAAGCCATCTGACACCACTACCCTCTCCACACGCTGGCCCATCCTAGTGGGCCATTAGGATGGGCCATCATGTTGAGGAGCCATAATAATTATCAATGCTCGTTCCCTTCAACCATTAGAGGAGGCCTATGTCCAGCAGTGGGACAACAGCAGGCATACAAGATCATATCAGCCGAAAGACGTCCACTGCTGGACATAGAACTCCCACAAAGAGTGCCACAGTGACCCGTAATGATGACACGGACGTATGTAATTTTTTTTTTTCTAGGGGACAATCTTACACAAATCGACCTAGTCCCAAACTAAGCAAAGCTTGTACTATGGGTACTAGACGACGATAAACATACTTACTTATATAGATAAATAAATACTTAAATACATAGAAAACATCCATGACTCAGGAACAAATATTCGTGTTCATCACACAAATAAATGCCCTTACCGGGATTCGAACCCAAGACCTCTTGCTTCGTAGGCAGGGTCACTACCAACTAGGCTAAAGCGGTCGTCAATTATTAAAATATGATACCAAGTAATTAATCTGTATTACTGCTCGATTTATTATCGATAGTATTAATTTTAGTGGACAGTAGTGTATGCAGGCATGTTAGCGACACATGTGCCTCGCAGGGCCCAAGCTGGAGTAGGGTCGGCGACGCGCATGTAAAGCCTGGTTTCCACTTATTATTAGTGCGAGTGCAGGTAATTAGTGCGAGTGCAGGTGTGTAGTGCGAGTAGTGTCCAATTCACTGCGAGTGTTTAGTGGCAGGCACGCTGCGAGTGAGGGGGAAGGGAGGGCGCGCGGGACGCGGCTACTCGCAGTCCAATCGCAAAAAAATAGAACACGCTTCTATTCACTTTACTACACAGCCAACTAATCACTTGCACTAATCAGTCGCTGTCCACACCTAGTCACTAATCACCTGCACTAATCACCTGCACTCGCACTAATCAAAGTGGAAACCAGGCTTAACACCCCTGGAGTTGCAAGCGGCCACAGGCTACGGTAACAACTTACCATCAGACGCTCTAGTATAAGTTTTACCGAAACAAAACGTTACGACCACGTTAGCGTTTAGCTGTCAAATCCCATACAAATTGTGTGTAAAACGCAAACGCGATCGTAACGTTTTGTTTCGATAAAACTTATACTAGAGCCTCAGGTCACACAAGCTTACGGCCCAGCTTGTTTGCCACCGACGTGGTATAAAAATAAAAGGGGCGTAATTGAGGACGTAAAATGTTACATGTTATGTGTTTGTGTGCTATTTTTGATCGGTCTACCTAATAGACTCGCAGATGATGGCGTCACTAATGTCTTGCTATCAGAACTATACTGCGTGGAACGGAACGATGGACTTTCCCGCAAGAGGGGGATTATTGAGCGCTAGTACGTCACATTTTCCAGATAAACTTTTTTTTTTGACGCGATTTTTTTTTTACATTTGTATGGAGCTCGTCGTTCCAGTCGGCCAACGCTCCATACAAAGGTAAAAAAAAATCGCGTCAAAAAAAAATTGTTTATCTGGAAAATGTGACGTACTAGCGCTCAATAATCCCCCTCTTGCGGGAAAGTCCATCGTTCCGTTCCACCTTGTATGTATGTAGTTCGGATGATCAGAGGCTCTAGTATAAGTTTTACCGAAACAAAACGTTACGACCACGTTTGCGTTTAGCTGTGAAATCCCATACAAATTGAGGGTGAAACGCAAACGCGATCGTAAAGTTTTGTTTCGGTAAAACTTATACTAGAGCCTCTGTATAATTATAACATAGCCTGCAGTTTCCCACTGCTAGACAACAGCCACCATCTTTTCTTTCCAGTATTTTTCCGATCCTGAGCTTCCTGTGGCCAATCCCTTGGAAACGGGTCTAGCTCTTTCCGCCATATTTATCTATAAACAAGAATCCATGGCGGTGCGAGTTTTCAATCATGATTCGAACATATATTTATAGTTTTCGAGAATATATAAGGAGCAAGGAGTTGTATGAATTAATTATTTGGACGGCCAAAACAACCAAGTAATCACGGTGTAATACGGAAGCCACAAAAGTTCTCTCTTAGTCTAGCAAACGCCACCAGTGACGCGAGAAAGAAAGAAAATAATTTAGGAATAGGCGAAAATAGGCGGAACACGAGTATCTACTAAATGTTGCAGCTTTGGCGCACCTTCTTCACTGCGGCCTATACTACGTGTTTTTGTCAATTTCCGTTAATTGCAAGGAGGCATGGGTTAGATCAAATAAAGTTAATTTCTTGAAGATAATAGTATCTTAACTCTTACTGTTATCAAGATATTTAATATTTTAATTTAATCAGATTTTCAGCTTTCACCACTGTTAATGCTACATTCAAATATTTAGTAAAAAAAATGGATTTTTTAAAGTAATAACTATGCTTATTTGTTTCTGTGAATGTACTCAGCAAAATGCCGAAGATAACGGAAATTCCCGGGACCACCGTGTATTGTGCAAGTAATTGCAGAAAATCGCTATTAGCCGTATGAAGAATGGAGACATCAAGAATATTGAGTTGACATGTAGGTACATGAATTATGCATAGTTTTTACTAGTAGGTACTGTCAATCGTTTTGCAAACTATAAACCGTTGAAATACGATGCCTGTGAAGTTGATATAGCAATAAAGGTTAGTATGGCGCAGCGGTAAACAGCGAGCACCGAGTGGCACGAACAGTGCGTGCGGCGAGCGGTGGTGCAAGCGATAAGCTACGAGCGGCAGTCCGTCGTTCGTAGTGGTCACTGAGCAAGTGCCGAGGTAGCAATAAAAGGTAATAAGTCAAGATTGTAAACGGCGAGCACCGAGTGGCACGAACAGTGCGTGCGGCGAGCGGTGGTGCAAGCGATAAGCTACGAGCCGCAGTCCGTCGTTCGTAGTGGTCACTGAGCAAGTGCCGAGGTAGCAATCAAAGGTAATAAGTCAAGATTGTAAACGGCGAGCACCGAGTGGCACGAACAGTGCGTCCGGCGAGCGGTGGTGCAAGCGATAAGCTACGAGCGGCAGTCCGTCGTTCGTAGTGGTCACTGAGCAAGTGCCGAGGTAGCAATAAAAGGTAATAAGTCAAGATTGTAAACGGTGAGCACCGAGTGGCACGAACAGTGCGTGCGGCGAGCGGTGGTGCAAGCGATAAGCTACGAGCGGCAGTCCGTCGTTCGTAGTGGTCACTGAGCAAGTGCCGAGGTAGCAATAAAAGGTAATAAGTCAAGGTTGTAAACGGCGAGCACCGAGTGTCACGAACAGTGCGTGCGGCAAGCGGCGGTGCAAGCGATAAGCTACGAGCCGCAGTCCGTCGTTCGTAGTGGTTACTGAGCAAGTGCCGAGGTAGCAATAAAAGGTAATAAGTCAAGATTATAAACGGCGAGCACCGAGTGGCACGAACAGTGCGTGCGGCGAGCGGTGGTGCAAGCGATAAGCTACGAGCCGCAGTACGTCGTTCGTAGTGGTCACTGAGCAAGTGCCGAGGTAGCAATCAAAGGTAATAAGTCAAGATTGTAAACGGCGAGCACCGAGTGGCATGAACAGTGCGTGCGGCGAGCGGTGGTGCAAGCGATAAGCTACGAGCGGCAGTCCGTCGTTCGTAGTGGTTACTGAGCAAGTGCCGAGGTAGCAATAAAAGGTAATAAGTCAAGATTGTAAACGGTGAGCACCGAGTGGCACGAACAGTGCGTGCGGCAAGCGGTGGTGCAAGCGATAAGCTACGAGCCGCAGTCCGTCGTTCGTAGTGGTTACTGAGCAAGTGCCGAGGTAGCAATCAAAGGTAATAAGTCAAGATTGTAAACGGCGAGCACCGAGTGGAACTATCCATGAGCATTCGAATGCAAGCCGCCGTGTAAATGATAATGAATGACCTATTTATTGACTATGTAAAATATACACTGAATAAGGTAAATTACAACCATAATAAAAAAAAACACATTACCAATCAAAAATTCTTATGAAATACCCGTAAATCATCAAGTTTCAATTTGTTTTTGCCAACCAAAAGTCGCCGACTTGACTATCAGTCAAAAACCTTTTACTAAGTAGATTGCATTTAGTCTACCTTATTATTTTAATTGTACTCTTACTCGCTTAAACCAAAGCGTGACTTTACCTATCAGAAGCGTGTACAGTGAATATTTTTTCCTAACAAACGGACAGATTTATGTCTGGCTTTGTAACAGTAATTGGAAACTAATAGCAAGTTCGATAATTAATGTTACTATGTATCATTTTGAAAGTATATTGGGGATTGAATTCCACGCGTGACTGCTAATGAATAAAGTGTCATAGAATCAATCTACAGACAGACCTAAAGAAAAGTAATTAGAATATGCTCTGTTGATCTTAGCAAATGTGAAAAGGCTTAGTTCGTATGGTCATGGGTTGGTGTTGTGTTAGGCACATTGAAAGGTGTAGCCAGGATTTTAAATTAAAAAAAAGTAACCCAGCAGGATACCTTATGAATAAGTAGGTATATAACATACATTATCAGTACTGTGCAAGCGTTAATAAAGTTTTATAACGGTTACTTGCTTTGATTGCCTATAATTGCAAGCTATTCGATTATATAAGTAACTTCCTCTTGATTTACGACTCTTTCATACTAACCTAGTTTGTATGTTTATGTTTACTATATACTATATAAGAATCAGTGATCGGAATAGGCAGAGTATATTTACCTACACTTGGTAGAACATAGATAAAAAGTGGAGACTTCCTTACGACTAAATTTTTTTGCGGGATAAAGTCCCGGGAATTTACCGAATAATTAATATTGTTCTGAATAGTACAAAAAACAATACAAACTGCTTCAATACAATAAATAGGCATAAAATAAAACAACCAATATATAAACGAATTCTTCTATATTTATTTTTAATAAACTCTCTTTATGTACAAAATTATTATTATTTTACTAAATCTAAATATAAATAACATTGCAACTTAATCTACAAATACAAAATTATTATATTGATTTAAACTTTATCGCAAGGAAGTCTCCACTGTATGACTTTGTTCTACCAAGTGTAGGTAAATATACTCTGCCTATTCCGATCACTGATAAGAATTTATTACGCTTATCTCTCTGTTACCTCTTCGAGCTTAAACGCAGCTGCACCGAGTAGGATGAAATTTGGTATCGCTCGGGAAAGGACATAGGATAGTTTTTATCCGGAAATCATCCATTAACGGGGCCAAATGGGGGGTGAAAGTTTGTATGGACCTACGATGTAAACGAGGTCTTCGCGGACGGAGTCGCGGGCAAAAGCTGGTATGTACTTATATATGGCAAGAATGTCGTCCAATAAATGCTAGCTCGATACAAATTAAAGGCGACGGGTGCAAGCTACAATCCGATAGTGTGAATAGAACGTGACGTCGGCTGGCACACCATCGTTAAAGGTACAAGATGGAACCCGACCGCAGACTGCAGCAGCAAACAATGTGTCGCAGCGACACGACTGCTTTCTAAGTATTTGTATGACGGCGACGCCCGGCGACGTGTCGCTAGCCGCGAAAGGCAATGGAAATACATAGAAACCACTAGTGTCGCTGCGTCACGTCGTCTGCTGGCTGCTGTCTGCGGTCGGGTTCCAACTTGTACCTTTACGCGACAACTGGGGCTTCTAAATGGGCAACATTTTTACGGCAATGTGTGGCCGGCAAGTATGTGCATCTTGCTCTAGCGTACAAAGTCATCGTACGACAGCAATAGTTGCCGGTCAGAAATTGCAGGAGAATGTGGCCCGATTAGAAGCCCCATTTATGATTATACAGCCGTAAGCGAAACGATATCATACGACAGAGATGCAGTGACCATTTCTGGTGATGAGGGACTTGTATGCTTTAGCGTTTGTTTGCTGAACGAAACCGAAACTGTTGGCAAGCAAACTACACAACAAACACGTGAAAACCAACTCAACGGACACCAACGAATAAAGTAAGCAAATAAAATAGCTCTCACAAAACCAACGTTTCACACATTGAATACAAAATCATCCCACCCCAGAGGCGCAACTTTGATTCTCTTAAACTTATTTACAACATTCTAAGATAAAAAAAAGCAATCCGATTACTAACCTGTGCCTTTGCGCAGGGCTGTCAACACCTGCCAACTAATAACGTAACAGTGAAAGTTATTTGTAGTTTCTTATATTATTAGTACATATAAAAATCATCATCATCATATCAGCCGAAAGACGTCCACTGCTGGACATAGGCCTCCCCCAAAGAGTGCCAAAGTGACCGGTCCTGCGCCACCCGCATCCAGCGGACTCCAGCAACCTTTACCAGGTCATCAGTCCACCTTGCGGGGGGCCTACCCACGCCGCGCCTTCCGGTTCGTGGTCGCCACTCGAGAACCTTTCCGCCCCAACGGCCATCGGTTCTACGCGCTGTGTCCCGCCCACTGCCACTTAAGTTTAGCGATTCGGAGGGCTATATCGGTTACCTTGGTTCTGCTGCGAATAGCCTCATTTCTGATGCGATCACGCAGAGAAACTCCCAACATAGCCCTCTCCATAGCCCTTTGGGTGACTTTGAGCCTTCTTATGAGGCCCATAGTAAGCGACCACGTTTCAGTGCCATATGTCATCACTGGCAACACACACTGGTTAAAGACTCTCGTCTTGAGACACTGCGGAATATTGGACGAAAAGATGTGCCGTAGCTTCCCGAAGGCTGCCCAGCCGAGTCGGATTCGACGATTGACCTCTTTCTCGAAGTTGGACCTACCTAACTGGATAGTTTGTCCTAGGTATACATAATCGTCTACAACTTCGAGTGTAAAGTGTCCGATTGTAATAGGAGTTGGTACTACATGGGTATTTGACATGATCTTCGTCTTATCCATGTTCATTCTTAGACCAACTCGTTTGGAAGCTTTATTGAGGTCATCGACCATCGTACTTAAGTCCTCCATGGTCTCAGCCAAGACTACTATATCGTCAGCAAACCGAAGGTGAGTGATGTACTCGCCGTTGATGTTGATGCCTAGCCTTCTCCAGTCCAGAGTTTTGAAAACGTCCTCCAGTGCAGCGGTGAACAGTTTTGGAGAAATAACATCTAATTGCCTGACTCCTCGCTGCAGCGGAATAGGTTTCGAGTTCTGGTCCTGGAGCCGAACTGACATAGTGGCGTTCTCGTACAAACACTTCAGCACTTCGATATAGCGATAGTCAACTTGGCACCGCTGGAGAGACTGTAGTACAGCCCAGGTTTCAATCGAATCGAAGGCTTTCTTGTAGTCCACGAACGCTAGGCAGAGGGGCAGGTTATACTCCTCGGTCTTCTGTATAACCTGACGGAGCGTGTGGATGTGGTCTACGGTAATAAAGCCTCTTCGGAAACCGGCTTGTTCGGGAGGCTGGAAGTCATCTAACCTGCGTACGAGACGATTTGTAATGACCCTCGAAAACAGCTTATAGACATGGCTCAGAAGTGAGATGGGTCTGTAGTTCTTCAGGAGGGTGTTGTCACCCTTTTTGAAGAACAGCACCACCACCCCTCCGTTCCATGCCTTTGGAGTTCTCCCTTCCAGTAAGACGGAATCGAACAACTTCTGAAGGGCCGTAAGGACTGGTTTTCCACCCGCCTTCAGGAGTTCGGCTGTTATTCCGTCTTCACCGGGTGCCTTGTTGTTCTTGAGCTGTTTAAGAGCCATTACAATCTCGTACAGGCTGATGTCCGGGATGTCGTCGGTGTAGTGCCGGGTTAGTCTAGCTCTAGGGTGTTCCGCCCGACCAACTTCGGGTTTGCGTGTGTATAGCTGTCCGTAAAAGCGCTCTATCTCACCCAGCATCTCGGTTTAAGAAGAAACGATTCTACTATCTTCAGTTTTTAACTTCGCGAGCTGGCTCTGCCCTATAGACAGATCTCTTGAGAACACTTTAGAGCCCTTATTACGCTTGATGGCCTCTTCAATACAATTTGTATTGAATTGGCGCAGATCGCGCGTAAGGGACTTGGAGATCTGTTTATTGAGCTGCCGGTATAAGGTCGCATCGGCTGAAGACTGTAGAATCATTTCACTCCTTTCCTTCATGAGCTTCTGAGTGGAGCTAGCGAGCCTTTTAGTTATGTTGGTAGTGGTGTGGTGGTATATAAAAATAGTTAAATACTATTGTTAATTAAGTTATTATATATATATATATATATATATATACATATATATATATATATATATATATAGTACAATCCTTACTTTACTTTCCACCTTCTAATATCATCAAATAGTTAATCTGACTAACTTGAGATTATTGTATTGACATCTATATTAAACATACTTGTATAGTTTCAAATCAATACAACTAATGAAAGTGGTTGAAAATTGACTTGAAACATTTAATTACATTACATACGCACATATTTAGCTAAAAGAGTATATATTTAAATTAATACCATTCGGTTAAGAGTAAGCTCGATTCTCCATACAAATGTAGTTACGCTCTCATTTTAAAACTACGTTTTGAATTGTAACGAAACTTTGCATGTACAATGACATGAGGTATATCCAGGTCTGTAATTAGTTTATGTAGCTTCTGATACCATAGTAAAAAAAATACAGCGAATTTAAGTTTTTCATACAAAACTTGTTTTTGCTTTATTTAGTTTGTTTTATAAACTGGAACCATATAAACTAATTACAGACAGATATACCTCATGTCATTGTATATGCCAAGTTTCATCACAATCCAACACCTAGTTTTAAAATGAGCGAAACTCCGTTTGTATGGGAAGGTGAAATTCAGCCGAGCTTACTGCGGAATCTTAAGTAAGCTCCGTGAAAAAAAAAACATCTTTAGGCCGTAAGTAAACGAATCGCGTGTGATGCAATACGCATAACCAATTAAGTAACATTTCGTTAGCAAATTAGCTATTAATTCAACATCTTCAAGTTGACAACCCTAAGTAGAAGCACGGGCGTTGAGAGAAATATGTTTACTTTGATGGGAGGAAAGTAATCAAACGAACATCTAGTAATAATTCCGAAGTTTATCAGGAATTTGGCGAAAATAAACAGAGAATCAATGAAATTTGATACACGAGATAGGTATTTACATTTCGCGGTGATATTTTCGATATCTCAATGCCAATATAGACTTAATATACTACTTTATTTGTACTAAACGGGACTTAGTCTTGTTAATTAACTTATTAATTAACCTCTATGCGGTTTCCTGATGTTTCGGATGTGTCACAGCATCCCTGGCCCCTATTTCACCATCTTGACAATTGTCACCTGACACTGACAGTTCGCCATGCATTGCTTGTTCTAGAAGTTAAGGTGGTCGCTAGGTTACTTGTGGATCCAGCAATGCACGGAGCATTGTCGTTGTCAGGTGACAATTGTCAAGTTGGTGAAATACCTGGTCGCGGGACGACTGGCTTAAGCGGGTATCACCAACATCTTGCTGCGGGGGATTCCCAAACTACCCGCATTTTGTCTTTATTAACCACTTGTACGATGTACGCTCTTAGGGCTGATTTCTACAGAAGAGCCACACACACGCACTGCAACAATATGGGTCGGAAAGGCTCCTATCTCCTTCTTCTGCTTATTTAAGAGCTAAGCTCTTGCGGTGTAGCTCAAAGTAGGCCCTACATCTACTCCGATCCAAGGCAACTTTTTTGACATCTCGATACGACCTAGCTCTGCTCCTATGCAATTAATACTTGTTTTAAAACGGCTGACGGCTTACCATAAGCAACCTATACTTCATTTGGATGAATAATGGTTTATTTGCCGCAACGTCATACTAACTCAGTTGCGGCAAATAAAAAAAGTGGAACTATGACAAGGACCGATATATCCCTTTCTGTCACACTTATTTAGATTTGTTGATGGACTAGACGTCGCCATTCGGGCCGCCGTGCTGCCTTCTCCTCCCACTCAGAGGGCTCTAACTTGCATTTCAAAATTGAGCGTCGTAATGAGCTCGATAAAAAGCGAGACGAGCTGAAGGCTCGCCTACCGGCAACCATCCAGTACAACGTCGTGGGCGGGGTATTGACCTGTCCACTTTGCGCTCGTACCTTTGCAAAAAAGATAGGATATGCAAGCCACATGAGAGCGCACCGGAGAGTAGAACAACAACACTCAATTCATATTGCTAATCGTTGATATCAAGTCCAGATCACACAGTCGCTGTGGCCGAAATCGGTCATGACAGCATCATCATCATCATTTAGATTTTTATACTACCATCTCGCTTGGTCGTGGTATTATTATTACCATAGCTTATCCTGAATAGTATATGTACCTCGTATGTTCATAAGTTTTGAGACGAACAGAAACACATTTTTCTCGAAAACTATTTAATGTATTTAAACAATTTTTTAGGATATTAATAACTATTATATTACGTATATATTTTAAAAAAATTATTCAAAATGCCCGCCTTTTTGCTGAATACAGGCCTTTAATCGTGCAGGCCATTCGTCAATAGCGGCACGAATTTTTTCCAGCGGAATTCGCTGTGCCTCCCTACACAAGGCTCGCTTGAGCGACTCCAAATTTGGGTGAGACTTACGACAGGCCCTCAGCTCCAATTCAGTCCACAGTGAATAGTCCAGCGGATTCAGGTCTGGACTTGATGATGGCCATTCTTCAGTACTGATGAAGCCTGGTAAATTGTCCTTAAGCCACTTCTGTGTAGTCTTCGCCTTGTGTGACGGAGCAGAATCTTGTTGAAAAATCCAGTCTTTATTTTTAAAAAGGGTTTTCGATAGTGGTTTTACTACGCCTTCCAATACGTCAGTCTGGTAATTTTGTGCCCTCACTTTAACACCTTGTTGGACAAAATGCAATTCTGTAGCACCTTCGTACGAAACACCCCACCATACCATCACACTAGCTGGGTGATGTGTTCGCTGAACATTTCGCTTAAAAGGCGGGACCTCTTTCAAGCTTTTGGCATACACTTTGTCGTTTTGGCGATTAAATTTTTCTTCGACGGTGAAGATTTTTTCGTCGGTAAACAAAATCTTTTTGTGGTCGTGTCTCCTTAGCAACTGCCGACATCGATTCAGTCTCAAAGTTTTTAAACGATCGTTTAAATAGTGGACTTTTCTTCGACTGTAGGCCCTTACCTTTAGATCGTATTTTAATATCCGGTTTACCGATATTCTGGAAATATTGGTCTGTAGAGCCATCTTCTTTTGAGTCCGACAAGGATTTCGACGAAGCCGTTCCCTGATCAACTTGATGTTAGCCGCGGTTCTAACCGAACGAGGGCGGCCACTTCTCGGGCGGTCATCAAGAGAACACGTGTCCTTGTACCGTTTTAATGTGTAGTAAACAAAAATACGGCTGGCTCCAAGACATTTTATTTGCCTGAAAATCTCCATAGGTTTTTTTCCAGCTTTCTTTAGAGAAATCACCGTTGAACGCAAATCTTTAGTTCTCGCCATTTGAACAACGAATGAATAATAACAATTGAATTTATTTTTTCTAATAGATGACATTCTAAATTTAAAATTTGTGTAGTTTTTTTTTTTATCCTCCCAGTTTTTTTTTTCCAAATTGGTTGACAAAACTCGTCTCAAAATTTATGAACATACGAGGTAGGTTCATGTGTAGGTACGCTACTATCGAAATTTAAAGTTCGGCAGTCGGGTAGCCCCATGGTGGCGCCCAAAGTATAGACCCGTCACTTACTAATATCATCATAAATTCATTCGGCGTGAAAGTATACGGCGACCGGGATGTGCCCAACAAAGCTATACTTTTTAGCCAAGATGTAGAATTTGTAGAGCGTGGCTAGTAGTGGTAATGTTACGCCGTGTGGAGTAGGAAGCTTGGCGCTAATTGCAATCTGATATCTTTTTCACGCTGAAAGCTGTATGAGCTATGGAGTCTTGGCATCAATTTACATGTAATGTTTATGGTGGGATACATTCATCGGGTTCTATTTATTAACGCCCGCTCGTCGCCCCGCTGCCCGCTGGCGTCCAAACCGTACACACACAGCTCGCGCGCCGTCTGATAACCGTGCCGACCAACTAGAATTGTTTCACTGAT
This sequence comes from Epinotia bilunana, assembly GCA_947049275.1. Classification (NCBI taxonomy): domain Eukaryota; kingdom Metazoa; phylum Arthropoda; class Insecta; order Lepidoptera; family Tortricidae; genus Epinotia; species Epinotia bilunana. Next base: position 5,142,125 of record OX346274.1, read on the forward strand.
CACCCCCCCCCCCCCCCCCCACACATAATCATAAATTAAAATCCACAAGCTCCATTATTTTAAATTTAAATTCTTATCTCAAGCGAACGTTGCTCAAAGTTAATTTCAGTATAATTTAGCCTTTGAAAAATTAAATACGATGTTAATCCCGGGGCATGCCCGCGGGAAATCCCGTAAAAGCACGTCATGCTGGATCATGTCCAGCTTCCGTTACGTACAGTCGGTTTCGAATTTACTATTCAGCCTGCAATATAAATTCAAGTTTTTATTTCTTAGTAGATTGTGACACGCAACTATGTCGTTGTTTTCGTACAGAAATCATTCCGATTTATTTTCTGTATATACGTATTGTCCATAATTGTTTAAATTGGACGTCAAAATGACGGACATATAGCATTTTATATATTCCCACGTGGCAAAACTAGATGAGCTAGAAAGGCGCATAATTACTGGGCGTTTTGAAGGAAGGAGGAGCCGAGGTCGCGTGCCCAGGAGGGGGACAGATGTGGTCCAAGAAGTTACGGGGTCCACACCAAAGGCAACCATAGAAAAGGCTCAAGATCGAACGGCCTGGAAAGCAGAGGTCACCCATAGAAGTCACGTCCCCCAGACATGAGGATACGACCAAGAAGAAAAAAAAGAAAGGCAAAACTAAAAATACTTAATATATAAGGAACAACAGTTACTCGAAAAGAGCCATCTTAGTTACATACACACTTCGTAAAGATTCATACTACATTTCATCCAATAAGGGTGTAGACAAAGTTTTAAGAAGGGGTATGTTTTGTCCCTTTTTGCAAAACGCAACTTCATATGAAACTATGACGCTTGTAGATTGTGACGTCACTATAGACGGCGACGTGCCGCGCCCCGTCGTGTTCGATGCGGCCCCCCGGCAGCCTCGTGTAATGTGAGGTCACACACTGTTTGCGTTTTCTCTCTCCAACAAGCAATATTAAAACGGTTGTAGATTCGTCATTTTTTTAAGATATCTGAATGGGAGTTTCGTCACTAGGCATATTTTTTTGCCATCTTTCTTTTGGAGTAATAATAATTTTCGAGTCTATACCCCTATTCAGATTTAGCGGTTATCTCTAGGTACACATGCGTTAGAGCGCTAAGGCTCTTTTTTGCTACATTAAGTTAGCTGCGTAGCGCTACGAGCGTAGCGTGGTGAAAGGGTCAACACGTCTACGCCGTAATAGTCGCTTTCCGCAACATAAGACGAAAACCAAGAGATCGGCTACGAGCGTCGCGCGTAGCGATTCTTGGCAGTAAAAGGGGTAAGGAATCTGGAGGCACGGCAGTGCCCCCGTCAAGTCGAGCAAAACAGCGGCACGGCCGTACCATCCTTTTCTCGAAGCAGTACAGGCCATTTTCGACCCCCCTATAACTTCGTTGTGGATAAAACTTGAATGAATGAATTTCACCAAGCACGCATTGTATAAACACGATATATATTTTAAATTTTATTCGATTTTAACCAGTGGTTTAAGAATTACTAACTACTACAGGTTTAAGAATAACTAATTACAGAATTTTATTTAGCAACCAAATACAGATTAACAAGAATGCCTGAGACTTGGTTCCATGAAATATCTTACAACTTTTTACGGTGGAAGAGTTTCGAGACTTGGCCTCTTTTTCACATGGAATGTTTTTTATGGGATGTATTATACTAGAACTGAAACTGCATACTGCACTCGACACAAAGTGGCTGTATAAGAATAAATTAGTGAACCTCGTGTTTCATTTAACCGGCAAGCTTCTACGGTAATATATTCACGACTAGAATAACAAGCGGGGTGGCCAGGGCTCGGGCCTCGCGGGAAATCCGGAACAAAAACCGCTGCCCGTCAATTCGGATTATGTACAGTTGGACTAGTGGAGGAGTAACAAATGTTTTCTTTGCGACTCGCTGTTTTTCGTATTTAATCTGCTTCATTTTATGTTAAATGCAAGGAGAAAAGGAGGCAAAAGTTTGAAAGATGGGAGTCTTGATTCTACTTACATAGTTTAATACAATAAAGATTTATATTTCAATTGTTTATATAGTTCTATATTCTATCTAGGACCCGATGTAAAATTGTGCATGAATTAGACTTAAATGCAATTTTTATCGCAAAACACCAGCACGTCTGGCCGCGACATCTCTCGATTTTTCTCGCACTATACCTGTGGCGCATCACTACGAGCTGCCCACATACCTAGGATCGGCGCGTCAGTGTCTATCTCTTACTTTTACTTTCCCATCGCGATCGCAAGCTTGCTCAACTAATTGTAAATTATCTAATTCATTGTACATAATATAAATACCTCATTATAAATATTCATCCTACAGTATTCTCTCATTTGTAGGTATATAAAACATATTAGCACCATCCGCGGTGCTAAATACCTCTTGTTCTAAGTGTTCTAATAAGAGAGATACGGATAGTGCGAGAAAAGTCGAGAGAGCTCGCGCGCCCTCGCGTGCTAGCCGTGCTGGCGTGTTGGAACAGCAATCTCGACATTAAGATATTTAAACAACCACACTCAAATCGGTTAATCCGGTCGGGAGCTACAATATGCCAGACTGACACACAGACACACATATAATACTTATAACACCTCTTATTCGTTTTGGGTTAAAAATTAGGATTTTAATAAGCAGTATACTTAAGCTACGCCGTTTATTCCCCTAGTAATTAAATTTGTTTCAAATATCTGTGTGACAAAACTAGAGTCTATGCCAATTTAGTTCCTATTTAAATAATAGCAAAACTATCTTAAGGGGATGCCTTGATTCGAGTCGAACACGCCCCCTAGACAAAGGCACGCTTATGCCTTCCACCCACGAGAAAAAGAGATGGAACACTCTTCGGAAATAGCTTTTTTGGACAAATTTCGATAAATACCTAACTTACAGAAGTTTTATTTAAATTTCATAAAGTGAGATTATAGATGAGATAAAATACTATAGTATTAACTTGATTGTATCGTAAAATAATGTATTGTTTGAGTAGGCTGAGTAAAAAAAGGAAAATACAGACCCAACTTTGTTTTTTTTTCTATCGAGGTAATTTTAAGCAATCATGTATCGGTAAAGTCAGAAAAACAATAATATAGTCAAGAATCATATATCTGAAAATCAGACCTTATTGTTTCTTAATCTAGTCAGAACGGCGTTTCAAAGCACGTGATAATTTCCAATGCACCGCCTTAATTCAACCTTATGCAGCCTGTCAAAATAGCGTTCGAACCCGTTAATCAACCACGAGACTAACATACTGGTACGAAGTTATTATTAAATAATCATCACCCTCGAGAACATAGGTTTTAATTCGGAACTTGAATGAAATGGATACGAGTACAGTCGGCTAACTTTTTATAACCAGTAGTCACGGTAACAGACAACTCGCTTGAAGCGAAACCAATATAATTAGGACCTTCGATGACTCGTGGTTGCTGCGAGTTGTAAGGCCAAGATAAAATAGGTGACAGGACTGCGAGGTGAGGCGAAATTGGTAACGGATTGTACTCAGCAGGGTCGTTCGTTTGGTTCGGTCATAATTCAATTTAAACTTTTCGGAATATATGGGATAAATACTATTAGCTATTATTATTTTCACCTGTCCCCCGGTTGATTAAATCTGGCGTTATTTATTTCACCTATTTTTCGTGTTCACAACTATACTAGTGGCTCTGTGAGCTGTAGACCGCATCGAAATCGGAGTTCAAGATACAGTGGACGCAACATAAAATTTGTCAGTAGTCAACGCTGACCCCTTTCTTGTATTTTTTACGTTTTCAACCCATATCTCGAAAAACTGACTGGACAAAAAAAAACTGTATACTTACCGAACCTACTCACAAAATTTCATGAGAATCGGTTGAGAAATGTGAGCTCTAGGCGAGAACAGGGGGAAATCCAAACGTCCGGACATGAGAAAAAATGATATTTCGTCCAAGCTGAAGCATAGACGCTTCGCTCGCTCGGTCAATAGAAATATGTAAAAAATCGTCAAGGATGCGGAACAGGTCTTCGATCATTTAGCTGACCCGAGTACGTTCTCCAGCCTGCTCGATCGTCACCCATATGGTCTACTTGCAAAAGGCATCAGTGTTGCGAACTTCGTTGAGACTTAAACGAACGTCGTAGGCCAAGATTACGGGGCGTTGCGCCACAGCATTAAGTAAATTTGAGTAAAAAATAAGTCGGATGACATTTGGAGATAGGGGGTTGTTGTCATTTATAAAGGTACGTAAAGTGAAGTAGTATTGATTACTCATTGATGAATCAAGAAAGAATAGTGCGGACGGCGTGTTTAGTTTGACGACCGCTTTAGCCTTGTTGGTAGTGACCCTGCCTACGAAGCTGGAGGTCCCGGGTTCGAATCCCGGTAAGGGCATTTATTTCTGTGATAAAACGAATATTTGTTCCTGAGTCATGGATGGTTTCTAAGTATATTAGTATTTATTTATCTATATAATATATGTTGTTTATCGTCGTCTAGTACCCATAGTACAAGCTTTGCTTTGTTTGGGACCAGGTCGATTTGTGTAAGACTGTTCCCTGATATCCTTACTAATATTATAAATGCGAATGTGTGTGTGTTTGTTTGTCCTTCTTTCACGTCGCAACGAAGCGTCGTATTGATGTGATTTGTATGGAGATAGTTTAGAAGCTGGAGCACTTTCCAGCTTCTAAACTATCACTACATAGACTACTTTTTCCAGCGGGAAAACATCTAATTCCCACGGGAAAAATTCAATATGTTACATTTTCCTACAACCACGCGGGCGAAGCCGCGGGCATCAGCTAGTTTTATTACATTTATTTATTTATTAGTATAACGTCGTGTCAACATTTTGACGTGAACTCTACTAACAATTGAACGTTGCTTTAGCTTATCGTCTAACTATGTATCAAAGCCACGAGCGAGGCACATGAGCCTGCGTATAAAGATGTCAGATGCAATTTCCGCAGCCAGCATGCGGTGTATTATATTATGAATAACACCCCGGGGTGCCGGGGAATCCCGGCTTTCGTCCCTGTTACAGTTAAACCTGAACGGGGGAGTAGTTAAACAAAATACTGCCGACTGAAAATACTGACAATTTACAGGCCGGTGGACGTTGAATATGCTACACAAACTTTTCTGGAAAAGATCGCTCTTAAGCGATAAGACCGCTTGTTGTTAACCTCTACAATTAAATTAATTTTGTATTAAGCAGTAACGTTGCTAACGAAATTATAAATTTTTAAATTAAAGGAAAAAAACAGAAAGAAAGAAGGGGTGCGCATCGTTACTGACGATTTCTCAATATAATTTGAGACGTCGGTGCTGTTAAGAAGCCTAAGTCTTCTGGTAGATGTCGCTACAGGCCTCCCTAAGGTGTTGTAGGAAGGAACTGATTGAAAGATTTGGTGGCCGAGACAGATTGTTCCGATAGCTCAGTTGGTTAGTAGCGACGGGCCATAAATGCCTGTGGTCGCCGGTTCGAATCCGGCTCGGAGCATTAAATTTTTCAATTTTTCCTCTACAATTAAGTTTGAATAAAGAGTATTACAAATACGCCGTGGCGCAATGGCGCCGGCCGCTGTCATCCCATGAAAAAAACTGAAAATCCTATACCATCCGATTTTAACGGACGAGAATTATGATTACCGACGATTTGAAACAACCGACTCTTAGGGTGGGTTGCACCAGCTTACGATTACCGACCGATCAACGTTAACGCACAGGCAGCTGTCACCTCATAGAAAACTGTCAAACTTTCCATACATTCAGATTTTAACGAACACCGCTTACAATTGCAGAAGGTTTGGTGCTACCGTTCAAGTTGTTTAAAAAAATATCACACCTTGGCCTTGGCCTTATGTTTGGAAACCAACTCAAGTAACGCTTTTGCGTCAAAATATGTCATTCAAATTATATATTAACTAGCTTCCGCCCGCGACTTCGTCTGCGTGGACTCGGGATAAAACCTATCCTATATTTTAATCCAGGCTATAAACTATCTTCGTGCAAAATTCCAATAAAATCGGTTCAGCCGTTTAAGCGTGATTGAGTAACAAACATCCAAACATCCAAACGTCTAAACTTTCGCATTTATAATATTAGTAGGATGGATTTTTTTGACGGCACGACTTCGCCTTCGACTTTTCACATCAGTTGTCTAAGCTACCAGTGTTAAAGATTAAAACGAGGGTCTTTATGTATCAACTATGACGCGCGATTAAGAGTCCGCAGTAAGCTCGGCCGAATTTCACCTTCCCATACAAACGTAGTTACGCTCTCATTTTAAAACTACGTGTTGGATTGTGGTGAAACTTTGCATATACATTGAGATGAGGTATATCTATGTCTGTAATTAGTTTATATGGTTCCAGTGTATAAAACAATCAAAATACAGCAAAAACTATTTTTGTATGAAAACATTAAAGTCCCTGTATTTTTTTAATACGGTATCTGAAGCTACATAAACTAATTACAGACATAGATATACCTCATGTCATTGTATATGCAAAGTTTCGTTACAATCCAACACGTAGTTTTAAAATGAGAGCGTAACTACGTTTGTATGGAGGATCCAGCTTACTACGGACTCTTAAAATGTCAACTGCACTTTCCAGTCTGTCGCTACATGTACTGTTTTGCGTAAACGTTATGAACAGCACCCCCGGGTCCGGCGAGGATGAATCTCAATTATCGTCCCCGTCGGCCCACTAATAACGATAATGACGCTAGATTAACTAACCTGCGCCGCGGGGGACTAGTTATTGTACTGGAGTTGTTATACTTGTGTGTTTATAGCGACTTTGGAATAGAGTGTGTTCTACGCCCGTTAAATGCATCTCACGCGCAGTGTTCATTCAAATTAGGTCCTATGCAGACTGCGTTTAATACGTGACGAGCGTTTGTGTCATATCACAAGTAAATTGACACAAACGCACGTCGACGGCGCGCGAAATAAACGCAGCCTTCATAGGCTCTTAATTAATCTCATATTTAGTAGAGTACGAAACCAGTCGAAGATTTTACGTTAATTATAAAACTGAAAGTAAACTTTCATGTGATTCATGAAATGTGATGTGACTACCTTTATTGGGAATACAGGCGTAAATTTATACCGAACTAAAAACCCAACATCGATTTGTTGCAATTTAATTAACTTCAAAAATATGTTGTTCTTAAAAGGTAGTTTCAGGTAGCTAAAGGTCGGTTGGCAGTCGCTTTTATAAAACTAGTGCCCACGCCAAACCTTTGGATTAGATGTCGGTCCCCGGGCTCGTTTAGGTGATAACTGGGAAAAATAGAAGGATCAGCCCTATCATGATAATGGTAGCTTCAGAGTACCTAGTCATATAAAAGCTTCACTAAAAATAAAGACTACCAATCTCATCATATATACACCACTAAACTTCCATTAAATCTTTTGAACAATTGTTTAGCAAACGAGGCGGTTCGGTTTCCCCTTTGTAGAATATAAATTTAAAGCACATTTAACTTGCCATTTAGTTTGGCAACTTAACCATCGCAAACCTCCGTTAGGAGCCCGCAACACTGGTATCCGTAACAAAGATTCTAAGGCCGCGCTTCGAAACCAGCAGATGGGCATGCTTCTATTTCGTCCGGCGTTTCTGATCCCAATCAAATGTGTCATGCAGAGTGCGCGACGAAAAAATTTATATATTAAGGGACAGTGTTACATAAATCGACCTAGTCCTAAACTAAGGAAAGCTTGTAGGTACTATAAGGGTACTAGACGACGATTAACATACTTATATCAGAATTAGCCAGAATTCATGCTCATGGAGGCTACAAACATGCCGACACACGTACCTCCGCTGCTGCTCTTTAAGAGTCCGCAGTAAGCTCGGCCGAATTTCACCTTCCCATACAAACGTAGTTACGCTCTCATTTTAAAACTACGTGATGGATTGTGACGAAACTTTGCATATACATTGACATGAGGTATATCTATGTCTGTAATTAGTTTATATGGTTCCAGTTTATAAAACAAACGAAATACAGCAAAAACAAGTTTTGTATGAAAAACGTAAATTCGCTGTATTTTTTTACTATGTTATCTGAAGCTACATACTTAAACTAATTACAGACATAGATATACCTCATGTCATTGTATATGCAAAGTTTCGTTACAATACAACACGTAGTTTTAAAATGAGAGCGTAACTACATTTGTATGAGGAATCGAGCTTACTGCGGACTCTTAACGGTGTGTAGCTGCGTCGGGTGCATGAAGTCAAATATCTTGGCCACACTCTACTGTCTAATATGAAAGATCACGCAGATATCCAGAGGCAAAGACGAGCTATTGCAGTACGAGCGAATATGCTAGCCAGGAGATTCACGCTACCCGTGCTAAACAGACGTAAACAATCCACAACTTACGTAACACTCGCGTCCGAAACAGACGGCAAAGGTCACGTCCAGAAACCAGCGTGACGTTGTTGACCAGAAGCGTCTAAGTTAGAATTTAGTTTAGCAAGCTAACAATGCTAAACCGACGTCAAGTTTCGGAACACTCGTGTCCGAAACACAAACGGGTAAGGGCACGTCTTGTTTAGCGCATTGTTTTGCAACAGGCCCAAAATAGACGGTGAAACGCCACTGCAACTTCTAGTTGCTTTTGAGTTTCATTTGAGTTTATGCCATAGACTTCTTTGAGAGACCACACACACAACGCAACTATTTCGAAACCGGTTACGGGTCCTGGTAGAGTTAAGTGTAAAACATGCGCACCTGTCAAAATACTAAACGACAATCTTTATTATATAAAGTTCTGATATACCGGGCTATGCGGCTGGTTATTAGTGGGGAGGCGTTCTTAGAACTCGATTTCCATTCCGTTGGCTCTTCCAAATATTAAAAAAAGAAAACGCTAATTTCGATGTTAAAATTGGCGAATTACGTTTAAAACATTTATTTAACAAATTAACCGATTCTGGTCAAAAGGATGGTTTTACAAAGGTCAGATCGTGGCTGTTATTTAAAGTAAGCCCATTTTATTCGTCACGTAACGTGAAAAATTTTATAAAGCAGAATTTTATTCGTCACTTCGCATCGCAAAGCAATTTTAAAGTCTGATGTAAAATGTCGGACCAAAATCTCAATAAAATATAATACCCCAGAAACTTAGATTTGAATAGTCATTAGAAAATAACGTGAATGCTTTCCGCCGTCAGCGTATGCACGGCTCAATCTCATTTGAACCGTATGGTTCAGCGGACGGCCGCAGACTGGCAAAGCCGAACTAGAATTTGTAGCTTCCTTCTACCGAGCAATTCCAGCATTTATCTAGACGGACTATACATAGGTACCTATTTGAATCAACATATTGACACGCGTGCCAATTAGCGGGCAGAATCTAGAAGGACATTCACAACTAGGTGCGACAAATATGCATGTCGTCATCATTATCATCATCAGCCTGTACAAATTTTTTTTCTTGGGAAGAATGCTTTTCCGCATCCCGCCTAACTGGGGAACCAGCACGGGTATGACGGACTCCCGGGAACCGCCCGGACTACCGTCTCAAACCCCACGGTGCTCTGCGCGCTGCTTTTTGACGGAGTCACGGGAACGCTTGTGCACACTGACCTGTGCAAACTTACCTGCCGGTACGAGAGGTGCCGTGAAAAGAAAATAGTAAATATCAAATGTAATTCCGTTTTTCAGTTTCGAAAAATTCATTGGTAAGGCCAGGATTCGCACTTACGGCTTCTTTTGGGCTGTCCAAATGGACAACGTCCAAATTTTGGATAGCCATACGTATGACCATTAGGGTGAACTTCCACCAGAGATATGCGAAGCTGTAGTTTCACAAATTTCACACCTAGCTGTCGAGGTGTCAAATGGATATTGCCATTAGACTACCCCATAGGCCGCGAAATGCATGACTTCTGCATAAGTCGTTAGTTGGTTTACAATTTCGGACATAATGCAAAGCAAATTATATTATCTAGCAAACTGCATGGTAAAATATCTGGCCGATATCCCCTCATTTTGGGACAACGACACCCCAGGGAATGAGGGAGCTGATTGATAATCGCCCAGTCTAAAGATAATAATTGTAAAATTGTACCCAAACTTCATTAAAATTCTCGACCAGGAACAAAGATAGATAAGACAGAATTTATTTCGCTGATTCATTATAGCAGTTAAATACACGTTTTATAACAGCGTACAGTTTTTAGCTTGTTTGAATTGCAGTACAAGCAGCAACGGTGGTTTATCTCAATTAAATGTGTGTAAACAATGTATTAAAAAACATGGCTGGCAAATTACGGCCACGCTACGCCCTAGTCCGTAGCAGCTTAATGTCGATATGTAGAGAAAAGCGCCGGTAGCGCTCTGAACCATGAATGTTAATGGGTTTATGGTACTTTTTCACCAGAACTGAGCTAAGATGCGTTGCGAAGGATAAATAGCGATATGGATGCGAGACAAGTACCTTCATGCCATTTATTCGCTGCTTCCCTTTGGTGAAAACGGTTAGATACATAGTTTCGTAGCTTAGCTTTCACCTCACCAGCTGCCCATAAATACTAGTTGAATAAGCCTTCTTCAGATGTCTAACTTCAATGGCTCACCGACTCCAAGCGAGTCTCGGCCTCCGACACGAGTTGTCGCCACGTGTCCTGATCATATTAGCCGCAAGTTTTGGCTTGACTTGAAGATCGCACAGGTCTGATATAGACAACACACAACATAATTATGTACAGTCACTTCATTCGTTAGATAAGGGTTCACATCAGAAAGTCGATCCACGATGCCGATTCCGATATCGGATCGGGAGCCGTGGGGATTTGCCTTCAGATTACCTATTCACAATCTGGTCTTATTTATCAGCTTGCCCCAATCATATATTGACCTTTAGGTTTGTAACAACTATGCGTAGCGGAGGTCAGGCTTAAAGCTGGTCTAGTAAGGGGAGTTGGTGAATTGTGAATACGGACCTAGATTATCTTCGACCCTTCGGACCGGCCCTATCTGTGCCCTAATTGTTTGTAATCCTACAGGACTTTTCGTTTCCCGATGAACAATGGATTGGATGGTTGAGTGCAGGAATACGGGCCCCATGTCAGAAGTGGTGATATGCTTGAGTGATGGGCCCAACCTATTACGAACGACTACGCGCCGAATTTCGAGTCATCTGACGAAACATTCGAACGCCAACTGAGAAACTTTTTATTGAAAAACGCATTATATTCAGTAAAGGAATTTATGGACATTAAACATTAATAATATCACTGTTTTTGACATTGTAAATTATATCGTAATTTGTATTTTTTTTATTTTTCGTTTATTAAGGTATAGTTTGATATCTAACGACCTTTATGTGATATTATCATAGTAATTTATTTACTTTTGCCTATTAATTATTTGTGACTATAATTTGAACCAAAAGTAACTTGACATTTTATTACAATTCTTATTCTCTTTGACGATCATAATATAAATTCATATAGATTAAGCTAGCTTTAATTCATATTGTAATTGTATATTGTGAAATAAATAAATCTAAATCGATCACACAAACTAAAATTTGCTGGCTTGGTGTCTTATGTGTCACGAAAAATAGAAAATCGCATAGCAAGTACTTTTAGTGAATTCATGATGCCATAAGTCATTTTTTTACTATAAGTGGCGTAGGACCGGCCACTGGCACTCTGGGGGAGGCCTATGTCCAGGAGTGGACGTCTTTCGGCTGATATGATACCATATCGGCGATTGATTGTGTCTCCACAGGATTCACGAGCGCGTTGCTGATCCTTTTTTGTCGACAGAGACAAATTCAGGTCCCTCACTAGGGTACGGCGAATTCTCAAGAACTCTGGCGACCTTGCTGACCTAGCGCCAGGAATACCATACAACACCACAGGTAGGTGTAGGTATCTACAGAGTAAGTATTTATTTATATTTTTGGATGATGTCTTCTATAAGGTGGGAGCTACTAGTATTATGAATCTAAATCATCAAGATACTACAAAGAAGAATGCAAAATCGTGTGATTGTAACACCAATTAATTGTCTTTCATAAACACAGCTATCTCATTAACGTAATCTGTTAGAAAGCTGAACTCTAACCTCAATTACCGTAACCGCTCCCAAACAAGGAAATACCTGGGCACGAGCAGCGGGAGCATCGTTAGAGTTTACTTCAAATCGAATGGAAGTGTCGCAGGGTTGTCGAAAACATAAATAGTAATAGATGGTGAAGTGAGGCAGCATAGTGGTACAATGAAATAATGCGGCTGTTAAGAGTCCTTACTCCTACAGACGAGCGTATTTTGCAAAATTCTTCCTTTTTCATTCAAGTTGACGACGTAAATTAATATATGTAAAATTCAATAAGACCACCATAAAATTAAAGATGTCTAACGGAGGAGTTGGTTACTATCAAAAACTTAAAGCTATACACCTAACAAGTACCTGAAAAAAATTGGTGCTTTTGTCCAGCGTGTCCACATTATCACCTGAAACTGCCATACTATTATAGTCAGGGTAGTGCATTAAACTTTGCATATTAAATTTATTTTAAGTACAAGTGACAACCCTATAGCAAGCGCTTCTAATAGTTCCCTAGAACATTAAACGAGTCAACTTGAAAACTATTCACGCGCTCTATAGAACTTGCTTTATATTATAATCGAAATATTGTCTTTCAGCGGGCGTAAAATGGTTGCCATTTATGTTATCACTCATCGTTGTTGATAAAACAAGCGTCACTCTCGCATACTCGTCAGAACATGACGGATGTGTCTTATCCACAACGAAAAGTGATTAAATGGTAACCAGTTGGGCCCGCAGGAGATTTATTGGGCTGCGCTCTGAAAAAATAGCTATTGTATTCTAAAAAGCTGTAAGGCACAGGTGGACTGGGCTGGTCTCGTCTGTTTCAAGCAAGTATAGCCACCAAGTGGATGCCGCAAGCGCGACGCAGATGGGGCAGGCCTAGACGGAGATGGCAGGAAGAAGCGCAGATACGGGAGTCGTTTCAATCAAGGGGAGAGGACATTGCCCAGCAACGGGACACCTTTATAAGGACAACCTTGAATAGAATAGAATAGAATAGAATAACTTCATTTTACCAACGACACTGTTACATAATAGAAAAGCTATATCCGGTGAGTCCCAAACTAGGCTGAGCCTGTATCTTGGAACTCATGGAGTTATCAGTTACACCTGTTATCTATAATTAGGTATAATTAGCTACGTGACAGAAGTTGTGTTAAAAATCAAGACAGTCATTAATTTATTACTTTAAAACATTAAACCGCTAAGCTTATATAATATATATATATATCTTAATTTATTAATAAACAAGCAGGTAAGCGAGTGTGTATGTGTGCATGTGTGTGTATGTGTGTTTGTCCTGTAAGTATATTGATGTGAGAGCGAGTAACATACCTACTAAATAAGTGTGAGACTCCTAAATACACGGTCGTAGGAGACCTTCAGTATCATTATGAATGAATGAATGAGTTTTATTTTGAAACAACAAAATTTAACAGTGTACAGAATTCTTATATCTAAAAATATTATTTAGTTGTCTCAAAAAAGGAACCCACTCAGCATGAGTCGAGGCAGAGGGGGCCCCGACGCTGATTTTCAGTGGGAATTATAAGAAAGGGTAGTAAACCATTTATTGAGAGTGGATTTAAATTTATAAATAGTGCATTCATTTAGATTGCAAGCTTTGCAGACGGCATTAGAGATAAACGCGTGTAAGTGAGATGCAACACGTTTAGAGTGTGCGAATACATACCCATGTTGTAAGTACGTTGTTTATTTTTTCGTTAAATACACGTGAGTTACACATTATGTTCAGCATACGTACCTGAAACAATAAAAGATTACGTTTACTACAGTTTGTAAGACGATCAGAAAGGATGAAGATGTATATTTCTTTCACTGCCAGGAACCCTACGCCGTAGTCGCTTTCCGCTACATACGAGGAAAACCACGGGATCGGCTACGAGAGTAGCGCGTAGCGATTCTTGGCAGTGAATGTGTTTGCATAATTTACTTTTCTCAAACATGCAATGAAATATTGACGTTGTTCTTCATAATGGGCTTCGTAGTGTCACGTTTTGGGTGGAGCGAGACGAGAGATCCGTAATGGCATTTGATACAAAATTGGAGGCCTAGGCCTGCAAGATGGTCTTTTTTAATTTCCGTTCCACAATTCGTGGCACAGCATCACGGCGTTCAGCCATGAAAATCAAAGTTTGATTTCTTGACTTTTTTAAATCTGTTTCATTGCATGTTTGAGAAAAGCACTAAACATACCTCGGCGTGAAAAGGGGTTGCCAACCTCATAACTATCCGAGCTCGTTACGCTCGGCCATCTATATGTACTCGACCGGCAACCCCTTACATCCCGGCCTCTGTAGTATGTACTATTAAAAACCAAGTTTTAACCGACTTCAAATCAGTATCCTAATCGTAATCACTTAAGTGTTCCTATAAACTTATGATGTCGCCAGGACCACCTGGGAAGGATACCATTTGAAACAAAAAAGATATTATCCAAATCGGTGCAAGCGCCTTCGAGTAGCCGGGAAACATATATAAAAATAAAAGATTCCGACTAATTGAAAACGTCCTCCTTTTTTAAAGTATTAGTAAAGGATTTTATGAAGATCGCGTGTTTCGCTATCTTCATTGCACGTGTATGTAGCGCTACATAAATGCTAGCGACACATTCCTTCACAAATATAATGCATAACTTATACGTAGGTACATATAAAACAGCGCACTATCTTGACCTTTCACGCACGCGACAGGATTAATTTATTGCTTATGTGTATAGCCGTGTAGATATAGCCGAAATACCGTAAAATGTCAATTCATACTTATCTGACGTGATATTCTCCGATGCGCTTTGACACCTGACACAATAGAAGTCGTCACGTCAGACCGCATCAGATGAGTGTGAATCTAACTTTATTAATGAATGAAACCGATATCTTTCTGTCGCGTCACAAAACGACGCGTCAGATAAGTATGAATCCGGCTTAAATCGCTCAGTCTCAGCGTAATACTGGCTATTATTGAACTCAGTTCCATGCTTGTATGTTTTGACTACCGGATAGCCTAGTGGGTAGTGACGCTGCCTACGAAGCTGAAGGTCCTGGGTTCGAATCCCGGTAAGGGCAAATATTTGTGTAATGAACAAAAATATTTGAGTCTTGGATGTTTTCTGTTTTTAAATATTTATATCGTCGTCTAGTACCCCGCAACCCATACAACACACAAGATTGAGCTTACTATGGGGCTAGTTCGATTTGTATAAGATCCCATAATATACCTACATTTATTATTATTATATCTTACTATCGGGGACAGTACAGCATACAAATAAGATACATAACAAAAACATGTAGAAGAAACAAAACTCGAAACATCGATAACTAAGCGTACTTAAGCCAATCTCCTTCGTCACAACTTAGGTTTACTTACGCTCATAAACTGTCTAGTGACTACACAAGCCAACCCTGACTGTCCAAGCCTCATTAGGGAGTCGCAAACCAAAGTTTTGCGGAAAAATATCACGTACGGATAAACAGTTGCGGGACAAACACGAGCCGCATCAAAGACGCAAAGCGATCAAGAGCGGAGCTGTAAGTCCCGCGAACTAGGGCGCGAGCGACCGCCAGCGGAGCACTGGCTAACATATTATTGTAGCAATATTTTTATGATGGCGTCATCAGCGACCACGACCCGTGCAACGCGTGTGGAAACGTCGGAAATAAAGTTAAATAGATATCGCGCTAGACCCTTGTAATACAATAATTTAAATATTTTTATGGTCCCGCTAAACCTCCAAACTATAGTCCAAAAGTAGCTCATTCATTTCCGTCAGTATTAATTTTGTATTGCTACTTTACACAATACACATTTTTATGTTTATTTGTGCAAATTGCCTGTCTTATACAGATTTATAATAATAATTATAGGTATAGGTAGGGTCGGTAGAGTAAAAGACGTGCTAACAGTTCAACGGTCTGTATTAAAGTGAAGCCAGTACACTGAGGTTCAACGTGAACGATTGAATGGAATGATTGAGTGAACGAATGACAGATTGTATTTACATGATAAACGAAGGAAAGATAGACTTGGATTTTTGTATAATACCAACAGTCCCCCTCAAAAATTCAAGTACTTATTTACATATTATGTACATTTTATACTTCAAGTGCATGTTATACAATTAGCCATGTATCGTAATTAATTTACATTATTTCAATCATATGACATTATTATCATCATATTATTTATATTAAATTTAACCTCATTCTTAAATCATGAAACTTTGTCATTGGTATCGCCTTCGTGAACATGTCTGCTAGTTGGTTTCCTGTGGAAATATGTTCTAGCATTATTACTTTATTATTAATTTGTTCACGAGTGAAGTGATATTTGATATCTATATGTTTTGACTTTTTGTGATTTGTTGGATTATTAGCAATGCTAATGCAACTATTGTTGTCTTCAAATATAAGTATGGGCTGAATCACTTTAATTTATATGCTATTTAATAGTGATTTAATCCAAATAGCCTCTTTTACAGCCTCAAATAAACCCATGTACTCGGCTTCCGTTGAAGAGACGGCAACTGTATTTTGCTTCCGTGTACACCACGAAATTGTACAATTATCGAACATTTTAAATACATATCCTGTTGTACTTTTTCTATCAGTTTCATCGCCTCCCCAATCAGAATCCGCAAACCCGGTGATCAGCTGTTTATAATCACATTTAGTATAAGTTAATTTCAGATTTAAAGTTCCTTTCACATATCTTAAAAGATGTTTTAAACATTTCCATAATTCTTCATTACCTTTACTTTGAAATCTGCTAAGAATACTGATAGCTGCACACAAGTCAGGTCGTGTACAAAGCATTGCATACATAAGGCAGCCTATGACTTGTCTACTTGGTGCATTATACTGCACATCACTACTCAACTCGTCATAGTTTAATTTATTCGGAAAAGGTGATTTTGAAGGATTACAATCATTCATGGAATATTTGTTTAAAACATTTTGTAAATATGTTGTTTGGTCCAAAGTTATCTTATCTATGGTTCTTTCAATTCGTATGCCTAGGAATAATTTAATGTCACATAAATCGGTCATATCAAATTGTCGCATCAAACATGTTTTAAAATGTTGCATGGTCTGCACACACTTGGTAATTATTAATAAGTCATCAACGTATAAAATAATGTACACGTTCTCATTAATATTATTTCTGTTCAATATGTACAAACATGGGTCAACTTTGGAGCTTTCAAAACCCATGCCTTTGATTGTCTGATCGAAACGTTCGTACCAGCACCGTGAAGACTGTTTTAAACCATAAAGTGTTTTATTTAATTTACAAATTTGATTTGATTTTGCTAAAATACCTTCTGGCACTTGCATGTAAATATCCTCCTTTAAAATACCATTTAAGAAGGCAGTCTTCACGTCCAAATGATGCACAAGTAAATCATTTTGATTCGCGAATGCCAAAATTAATCTAAATGTAGTTATTCGCGCTACTGGGGCAAACGTTTCGTCATAGTCCTGCAAATACTGTTGGCTAAACCCTCGTGCAACTAATCGAGCCTTGTATCGTATTGGTTGACCCAATTCATTATTTTTAATAGTAAAAACCCATTTGCTACTTACAATATTTACATCATTAGGTTTTTCAACGAGACACCATGTTTGATTTTTGCGTAAGGAATCAATTTCACTTTTAACTGCTGCTAACCACTCATTTGTATCAGACCGATTAAAAATATCATTAAAATGTACCGGTAAAGGTAACTGTTGTTTCGAACAAAGTGATAGTATTGATAAATCAGGGTCATTCATTAATTCATAATTTTTCGGGGGTAGATTACGAATTCTATCGCTACGTCTCAAACTACCGGGTTCAGTGTCTAGTGACTCGTTTATTACGTCACTTTGAATGTCACCTATCAACTCCGCCGACTCGGTCGGTTTGTTGATTTTATTGGGAATTTTATCATTGCTGCTTATTGGTTTTATCAACTCCACCGACGCGTTCGGTTTGCTGATTTTATTAGGAATTTCATCACTGCTGCATATAGGCCTAGATTCACCAAAATTTGACTCGTCAAATAATACATCACGAGCAATAAAGTATTGACTCGTTTCTGGATTAAATAATTTATAACCAGTTGATTCATAACCCATTAAAATGGACTTTAGAGATTTCTCGTCAAATTTGGTCTTTCTAGTTTTATTATGAACATATGCAGTGGAACCAAATACCCTCATGTGACTTATTTTAGGTTTTGTACCGTGCCACATTTCGTATGGGGTTTTCTCAATAAGCGCTTTAGTGGGTAGCCTGTTTACTATATAAGTGGATGTTAAAACGGCTTCACCCCAAAACTGTTTGCCCAACTTCGCACTTGTAACCATGGTTCGAGCCATTTCGGTTATCGTACGATTCATCCGTTCGGCAACCGGATTTTGTTGGGGCGTGTAAGGCACAGTTAAATGATACGTTATTCCCTTGTTTACACAATAGTCTTTGAAATCGTTTGACAGATACTCTCGGCCATTGTCGCAATATAAATTAACTACCTTGCAATCAAATAGGTTTTCACTTTTAGCAACATAATCTTTAAAGCATTTTAACACTTCAGATTTCGAATGCATCAAGTAGGTAACGGTGTAATGTGTGTAATCGTCAATAAAGTTCACAAAATAGTTTTTCTCGTCAACAGTAGTGGGAGTTATAGGACCACATACATCACTGTGAACTATGAATAGGGGTCTGTTTTTAGTACGTTCAGGCTTTGACTTTGCAAAAGGAAGTCTTGACTGTTTACCAAGGATGCATGGCTCACACAACTCGTCAGTAGGTGGAATAATTTTATCGATCACTGAGTAATCATCTATCATATTTTTGAGACTAACAAACTTTTGTTTGTTCAAATGTCCGAGTCGTTTGTGCCATAAGTCATACAAATCTGAACTTTTATTCAAATGCAAAGCCTTATTCAAGTTAACTGTAAATTTAATTTTAAACAGGTTACTGCAAATGTAACCTGACATGATGCATTTATCATTTTTGTAAATATGAACACCTTCATTATTAAAAACAATCACCATACCTGCCTGTTGCATTCGATTTACTGATAGTAAATTATACGGAACCTCCGGCGAGTACAAGACATCATCGATTGTACCATGTACTCCCAAGTTTGTTGTTACATTAATTCGACCTCGTCCTAACGCCTGGATGGATGCTTCGTTTTTAGCTACGTTTATTTTCAGTGGTGAAGTAAGTGGAGCATACGTGGAATATACCTCCCGTGTATTTACAATGTGATCCGTGGCGCCGGAATCTAAAATAAAAACAATTTCATTATTATTCTGATTAGGTTCGGATAACTTACATTGTGAAAACATAAAAGCGAAACCGTCCTCGTTGTTGTGCTCAGGTACGGAGACGTGTGCGATTTTGTGCTCAGGCACGGCGACGTGTGCGGTGTTGTGCTGTGTGCTGCTGCCGGCGCCGCCGTTTGCTTGTGACTTCTTGAAATAACGGCAATCTTGCTTGAAGTGATTTCGCCTCCCACAAAAATCGCAATATATCTTGGACATTGTATACGGTGAACTCCTAGGTTGCTGATTGTGTTGATGATGGTAGTTGTTAGGCGTCTTCCTTTTATAATCAGGAAGGTAGGTTGATGTTCGATCCATTGTTCTCTTCCTTTTGTAATTAGATCCATAGGTTGAAAATTTGTCCTTCGCTGTATGAAGAACTTTCAATCCGGTAACAGTCTCGTTCTTGATTTTAACTTCGTGGTCCATAAGGCGTGTTTTAACGAATGCTAGGTTCAAGTGATCTTCGCCAAGTGTCTCCAAAGCGGTAATGACGCCATCATAGGTAGCGGGCAGCGTAAGTAACAAATGAGAGATCTTATCCATCTCGTCGATTTTAGCGCCAGCGGAAATCAATTCCGTGATTAAAATGTCGAAAGTCGTGAAGTGTTGGATAAGATTGACATCAGGTTGTAATTTTAAGGTCAACAATTGCTTACGTAACGCTAATTGTGTAGCCAAGCTTCGTCTCTCGTATATTTTGTCGAGGTTTTCTATAACGGCTTTCGCGGTGTCTGTGTCTTGAGCGAAATTCAAAAATGCGTCGCCCAAATATTCAATAATGGTACCTTTAGCGATGAGGTTTTTTCTGGTCCACACGGCGTCAGGGTTTTCCGGGATAGAATCTTCTATAACGGAATATACTTGAAGTTCCGCTAAAAGTGATTTTATACGAAACTTCCACGTACTGTAACGGTCGCCATTAAAAGGCTGTATATTTCTTTTAGATCGCTGTTCCATTTTTATTCTAACGGAAAACTTTTAAATGCCACGTGCCCTGGGCCCATAACCTATAGGTATAGGTAGGGTCGGTAGAGTAAAAGACGTGCTAACAGTTCAACGGTCTGTATTAAAGTGAAGCCAGTACACTGAGGTTCAACGTGAACGATTGAATGGAATGATTGAGTGAACGAATGACAGATTGTATTTACATGATAAACGAAGGAAAGATAGACTTGGATTTTTGTATAATACCAACAATAATAAAGCTTAAACGTGAACTATTTGAGTTAATTAGGACCATAGTTACTCATAAGTGGTTTGGACTATACTGGGGGAGGTTTAACGGTTTTACATCACGACTGTATAGCTAGCAAACTCCTCCGAATTTTAACATATTTGAAATCGGAGTATATTAAAATTCAAAATGAAGCCAATATTATCTAAGATTGAGAAACTAGTGCCCCTTATTCATACTCATTCATCAAAGTTTAGTTGACTGGGGTATGATACGTTTTTGAATTGAGGCAAGACAATTCTTATACTGACCGTCAGGTTTCCGCTGGAACCGACACCACACACGTTCCATTTAGTAGGAAAGCAGGCCACAGCCTAAGATTGAGCCGGCAAAGCGCGCCCCGAGGCTCATGCAAATGAGACGTTGGCGCAACACACGACAAACGTTTGACCAAACCTCGCATCAACAAAACTGTGTTTAGTTTCAGAAGGCTTTTGTTTTTATACGACGGCAAATTGGATTTAGATAGACTAAACAGTAAGGTCGC
Organism: Epinotia bilunana; assembly: GCA_947049275.1. Lineage (NCBI taxonomy): Eukaryota > Metazoa > Arthropoda > Insecta > Lepidoptera > Tortricidae > Epinotia > Epinotia bilunana. Next base: position 5,163,281 of record OX346274.1, read on the forward strand.
CATAGCCCCCGAGCATACGTAAGAGTAAAGGACCTGCATTTGTGCACCGCGAATCCTCAAATCCACAAGGGGTCGGCAACGCGCTTGTGGTTTTTCTGTAGTAGAAAGAAAATAAAAGGAACACCGCTGAAAAGTATTTCCTTCATACTTGAAGAACGTGCTCCAAAATCTAATCTTGCTTGGTTTGGAACTATGAACTATGTCGATGATTTGTGTTATATTTCTGTATAATTAATCTGCATAGTTATTTAATCACCATTGGCTTGCTATACAGAAGTCTCAGAGATGAAGCAAAACTGGTCCAACTCAAAATGGTGATGTACTGTGCGTTGGTTGAATCACGAATCCGTTACAGTGTAAAGTTCTGGGGAAATAGTTATAAATATAACATACAGTCTGCTTTTGTTGCCCAGAAAAGGGCTATTAGAATCATGACTAGGATATCACAAACTGTATCGTGTAGGAGCTATTTCTTAGAGTTCGAGATTCTAACTATTCCCTGCCTGTACATTCTTGTAGTCCTAACAGATTTAATTAAGAACCTTACAGACATAGAAACACCCGGTGAAAGACAAAAGCGTCTGACCACTAGGAGGAAGGACTTGCCTCAGGCTACCCAGGCTAAACTTAAAGTGGTTAGGCACTCGGCAGGTTACCAAGCAGCCAAACCTGTACAATAAGTTACCGATGGAGTTGAAGTTACTTTCGAGCACAAACCTATTCAAAAATAAGCTGAAAGCATTTTTGCTCAGAAAGTGTTTCTACACAGTAGAGGATTTTTTATTGTAAAAAAGGATAATAATAATAATAATAAGGTAGGTAGTTGGGTAGTAAATTGACATTAAGTAAATTGTTTGATTAGCATAAAAACATGGTTGACAATATTAATTCCTTATTATGGATTTTCTTTAGGTTTTTTATTTATCCTATATTATTAAGACTTATTAAGGGACCGGGGTTCAAGTGTGTTATGGGCGATGGGCTAGCAACCTATCACTGCAATATCAAATTTTGTCGATCTTTTATACCCAGATTTATGCTAAAAGTGGCGCTGGAGGAACATACGTTTCATGTGCTCTGCCTACCCCTTTTGGGAATAAAGGCGTGAATGTATGTATGTATGTATGTATGTATTAAGACTTATTACTGTGTGATACGGTGTGTACTGACTGTGATATATTATAATTATGCATTAGATAGACATTTAGTAAATTATTTGATTGATACAAAGACATAGTTGACTTATATAAACTCCTTATTATTGATTCCCTATTAATTCTCTCCTATATTCTGTATTGTTACATTCTGTTACTGTATTGTTTTTTTATTTTTTATTTTTTGGAATTGTGATTTGTATTATTTTGTCATTTTTATTTCAAATACAAAAATATTAAGGATGATTTAAGTAGCGCCAAAAAAAGTGTGGCATTTGCGTATATAAGAATCAATATAATCAAATAGCGATAGTCTGTGCCTTCCAAGATACATAGCAGGATCAACTAAGCAATTCTACTCAAATATTCACAATCAATTGACCAAGTCCATCTGTAATCGCAATCAGGCCGCGATCACGACCAGCACGTTAATCATTAATCAGACTATGCTCGAATAATCTTCATCGCGATATGTCCGTGATGAGTTCGACGCGAGATGAATGAATGCCCTCATTCCACTTCAGATAAGGGTCGATAACGATACCTTAATTACAAGAAAAAGCAAGGACTCAAAGAAAATTGGTATTATCATATTATTGTCTGAATGTTACACTACTGCGATCGTCATGTCTTTAAGTGAAATACACCAAGTCAGTGATTGATTTTCCATAATCGAAATCAAATATCTGACCGAAAATTTATTCTCACAATTTCAAACAAAACAATTTTTTTAAGAAGTTCCGTAGAAGCGCATTTTAACACATTCACTGCCAAAACCTACGCCTAAGATTAGAGCGCCCCCTAGACAGGTTCTTGGCAATGAATGAGTTAAAAAAAAACCATTAAAAACAAGACTCATAAAAAGTAGTACTTAATCGATCCTTTCCATTGATTATTTTATAAAGAAGAAGACAAAAAATATCCATAACTAACAAATTCAACGCTAATCACGATGCTGATGCACAAGCGTTCGAACGCCCTTTTCGCTACAAGGAGTTTTAGTCTGCTAATATGGCGCGTCGTGGCGTAAAGAGTTCGTTTACACAATCACTGCCAAGAATCGCTACGCACTACGCTCGTAGCCGATCCCGTGGGTTTTCTCGCATGTTGCGGAAAGCGACTACGGCGTAGGCGCCCACTAGGCGGGTTCCTGGCTAAAGTAAAAAGCTAACGATAAATATTCCTTCCGTGCATACGTTTCGAAAAACTCATCGACTGGATGACCATGCAAAATGACAATTAATTACAAAGACAAATAATTAATTACAAAGCGTATATTTTTGATGAAGTGGCTGAAAGTTTTAAGAGTCCGCAGTAAGCTCGATACTCCATACAAACGTAGTTACGCTCTCATTTTAAAACTACTTGTTGGATTATAACGAAACTTTGCATATACAATGACATGAGGTATATCTATGTCTGTAATTAGCAAACACCGGTTTGGCGGGGGCAAATCTGTACTGACGTTTAATAGTGCGAGGACACATTAAACTAATTTTATTAGTTGATATCGATAAAAATGACGTTGGGTAATTTCAAGAATTTGAATGAAGAAGAAAACTACATACACAAAAATAAACTCTTTGCGTAATTAACTTTTTTAATATTTAATATAATTTTCATAATATACAATCAAAATTTTCTCCACATTTTCAGACTTTAATCTTCGTCGCCTGGGTGACAATATCCATTTTAGCCAACTAAATGACCTTTCTAGGTCAACTGTAGTAATTGGAGCAAATTCAAATAATTTATAGTATTGATGAATTTCTGCTATATGACTCAGTTCTATTTCTTTTCCGATAAGTATAAATGAAAGAGGTTTGCACATAGTTAAACGTATTCAAACTTAGCCATTAGTTTAGTTATGATAATGATGGTTAAAATTTTTTTTTTATCGATGTCGATAAACTTAGTCGATTTTTAATTAATCACTAGCACTGGTACATTTTTGCCCCCGCCAAACCGGTGTATGGTAATTAGTTTATGTAGCTTCAGATACCATAGCTTAAAAAAATACAGCGAATTTAAGTTTTTCATACAAAACTTGCTTTTGCTGTATTTCGTTTGTTTTATAAACTGGAACCATATAAACTAATTACAGACATACAGATATACCTCATGTCATGTATATGCAAAGTTTCGGCACAATCCAATACGTAGTTTTAAAATGAGAGCGTAACTACCTTTGTATGGGAAGGTGAAATTCTTAATATCTTGTGCTCACATTTAAGAATTTCAAGATTTTTGACAAGGATTATCTATCCAATCTAATCTGGATCTAATATTCATATATTGCCACTATTGCTGTATAACTAACACCAGTCAATAATGTTGCAAACATTTTCCACACACATTCATGTCCCTAAATTGAAATTGAATGGCTCTCTATCAATTAGCAATTAAATTTGCGGAGCTTTAGCGATCAATGTAGTTTCAATTACTACTGCTAGTCTAATCGAGGAAGGCGCTATTAACCTACAAAGCAATTACGAAAGTGAAATTGCGTAGACTTCAGTACTATTATATAATCTGTGCTTCAGTGTCAAGTACAATGTGAGACAATGCACACACCGAGGTGCAAATTCACCCGATCGCGGCTGACACGGGCGATAGTGACACAATCGCACGTGGTAGCGCCACCGATGCCGGAGTTGTCACTCTCAGTGTCACAAAAAATGCAACAACCTTACCCACATTCATCAGAGTGCCACAATGACCAGTCCAGCGCCATCCGCATCCAGCGGACTGCCGCGACCTTACCCAGGTCATCGGTCCACCTTGTGGGAGTACACCCACGCTGCACCTGCCCGTATGTGGTCGCCACTCGAGAACCTTTCCACCCCAACGGCCATCCGTTCTACGTGCAATGTGCCCCGCCCGCTGCCAACTAAGTTTAGCGATTCGGAGGGCTCGGTTATCTTGGTTCTGCTGCGGATAGCCTCATTTCTGATGCGATCGCGCAGAGATACTCCCAGCATAGCCCTCTCCATTGCCCTTTGGGTGACTTTTCTTCATATGAGGCCCATAGTAAGCGAGCACGTTTCCGTGCCATACGCGGCATCACTGGCAACACGCAACACTCTCGTCTTGAGACACTGCGGAATATTAGACGAAAAGATGTGCCGTAGCTTCCGGAATGCTGCCCAGCCGAGTCGGATTCGACGATTGACCTCTTTCTCAAAGTTTGGCCACAACGACCACATTTAGTGCCAACAAGTTTGTAACCCTACGCTCGCAGCCAATGCCGTTGTTTCCTCGCTAGGGGAAAGCGCCTACGAACAGACCAGGCGGGTTCCTGACGGCGGGGATCTAGATTAAAGAGCGCGTGCTATGCGGCAGAGCAGGATTTTGGTAAATGTGGTTGATTATTTCAGTTTTCCAGTAAAAATAAATGACATATGATATGACTATCGAGTGTAGATAATTAATTGTCATCCTCCTTCGAGCGTTATTCCCAATTATTCCCTAAAGCAGCCCGACGACGGCGGCGACTGCTTCGGCACTTAAAAAATGAATTATATAGGTTTTCATTTCACAAGAGACTCAATGATCGGCGTATACGAATCAAACGTTTTGAATTGCACGCGGATTGTATTTTGAAAACGCGTCAAAATACATATTAAATTTCAGCGGTTGGTTAGGTGGCAATTAAATGGTGGGCAATTTTGTACCTAATGAAGAGTGAATTACATAATAATGTTTTATTGAATTACAAATCTCAGGTTGCGGACATTGCGTAATATACTTAAAGGACAATGAAACGTTTGAATAAAATGCATAGAAATTTTATTTATACAAAATACGTGCATCGCTCTAAAATACTTACGTTAAATGTTTGATTCTTATACGCAATACGGGTACATGTATATGTACTATGTACCATACTGTAACAACATGATTGCAATAAATACTTGAATACTTGAATACAATCGAGGTCAAAGATATGTTTACACTTTTGCACCTTATTGCCTTGTAATAAAGTGCTAAAGTGTAAACATATTTTTTGACTTCGACTGTACCTACGCCTACAAACCAATTCTGTTCGAAGTAACTCACTTACTTGGAGAGTCAGAACTGAATCGTCCCATCACAATATTCAAATAAAAATATTATTTTGATGGTGGGGCAGTTAAGGAATGAGTAAAGTAAGGTGAATATAATTATGTAATTATGAAAACGACACCCTCGTCTAAACATGAATACATTAGATGCACGCGTAGATAACAAATTGGTCACAGTATGGTGCCTTACGTAACACTTAAACTTTTGACTAAAACTGCTAAACAGCAGGGTGACCGCATAACTTTAGAATGAACGTTCGTGACTCCGTGCGCAACTATCATTATGCAACTGAAACTTAAATGCAAATCACTTTTGCCCGCCACTTTGTTCGTATGAAATCCGGACTAACTTTTATCCCTAAGGGGCCGGCCACATGCCCACGGCGTAATTACAAACCTATAGTGCAACGTGGGTTTTTACACCGTGCGCCGCGCCGTGCCGTGGACATATGGCCGGTCCCTTATTACATACCTATGGATGATTTCCAGGATAAAAGTAAAACCCAGGTTATAAATAAACTGTCCGCTAAACTAGATCCAAATCCGCTTAGTCATGATTGGGTGACATTGAAGCTAAAAACATAAACTTTCTCATTTACTTTTATTATGTTTTGGAATCAGAATCAAACATTTATTCAACACAACACACAGTATTACAAGACAAAAACAAAAGACAGAGTGAATCTGTGCCATTTCACGAAATGACCCCAAGTCAGCATGATTCTGGCTATGCAGCCAGCGCTGGTCTTCCGTTGGGTCCACCCAGTGAGGACACGGTACATAATTAAGCGTTCCTATTAAATCTTACACAATAACATTGAATCGCACCGATGTACACAATTGACCTGTAGGTAAAGCGCTTATTATTACACAATCCAAATACAATATTTGTTAGAGTTAAATGCCTATCAACTTTCCGAACTAGGAATCTAAGCTACATTCACGAAGATGTAATAATCCAGTGCGATTCTAATTCTAATTACGAATACCTTCTTCCGTATAAGATTATAAAAGTTGAAAGTGAAATCCTTATTCGATTTCAAGGAAAACAATTAAGATACGTCGGTTGTGGAAAGGTATGCTGGAAACGTAATTAATGATCGAAATAAGTGTAAAACTAATACATTTTAGACCAATTTGTCTGTTACAATCCCAATGTTATACGGAACGAGGTATAGCAGTGTCAGTTCAAAGCCAAAACCAATTAACCAACAGCACTTCAATCGACACAAAGGCGTTAAACAGGGCAACCCGCCCCGCGGCACAACTCCCCCCTCTCGATGCCCGTCCTCGGATTGTTAGGTGGCGCTGAATGGCGCCGCGATCGCTGTTTCCTGCTGTCAACAGGTCACTTCATTTGCATTCGTGCTAGGACTGATTCGATGTTTACAAGCATCAGTTGCACGCGACGAAGGGACGATTGTTACAAAACGTGGGAAATCGTAATGTCCGTAAACATCTGATTGGGAAGTTTGACAGTTTTCTATGGGATGACAGCTGCCGGCGCCATATTACCGTACGGTTTCAGAGTAATTTCCTCCCTCGGACGCTCCGGTTGTGGAATTACCTAACTGTCGAGGTTTTCCCGAGGGACTACGGCATGGGGAGTGTATAAATTCTTAAAGGGTCGACAACGCGCATACCTATACGTATAACAACCTAATTACTACTGCCGATTACGATTGTGGTATAAAATACTCACAAGAGAAAAACATTATATACAGAGAAACTAAAGCAAACATGTATCATAAAAAGAAAATCTCTACAAAACTTTTTAATAACTACACACTGCCTTATAATTAACAATCAACCCCCAATTGCAAATAGCCGAGGCGAGTGCTTATATGCGATATATGACAGTGAATCTGTTAAATCTTACACAAAACACACGAACGGCTCATAAGAAAGATGAAAAAGACAAAATGGTAAACACACCGTGACACCATCGGGTTCGTGACCGGCAATCTCACGAACTGAATTACAAACTATAAAGGCCAAAATAATGTATGCCATACGATTAAATACGACCTGACTTGAACCCTCGAAATCACAGCAAGCACCCACTGAGCTGTGACGTCCTCGTCATCCATCCTAATACTTGTGTCCGTGAGCCGTCGAACTCACGAGCCTATATTTATATATTTATTTTTTAACCAATTTAAGGCTGTATTTACGAAACAAGAATGATTAGGTAGGTACATAAAAATATCCGCAACGTAGGCTTCGTCAATTGCGTACAAAAAACATCCCTCTAGGTAGGTACTTAACTAACAATGATGGAATCCGCAACAGGCTTCGTCAATAACACGTTATAACCTAAACTAACAAAAAGGACCGCCCCGGATCGTTGGTGGCCCGAAAGTTCCCATGACACTGGCGGCGTTGCCACGCTGAATGTCCAAAGAAAATTATTTATTTAATAATTTCGACAAAGTGACTACCAAAAAACTATACATAATTAAAGAACCTGCTCGCTAAATTGCACGAGAATCGGTTTAGAAATGCGACCTGTAGAGGAGAACAACCGGTCAGCGCGACAGACACCGGACAGACGAAGAAAGCATACAACTTCGTTCGCTTCGCTCGCTCGTTCGATTATAAATGCGAAAGTAAGTTTGTCCGTCTGTCTGTTATCTTTCACGCTTAACCCACTAAACTTATGTGCGAATTTAAGTGAATTCGGTAAGTATAGAGATAGTTTAAGAACATTGTGCGGGATAAAAACTATCAGTCTTTCATGGAATTGTTTTAATCCCGGAAATCTTCCCTTGAAATATGAAAAGGGTAGTGGAAGTTTCTATGAGAGTGCTTGATGGTAGATATATAGATAAAAACTTTACTAGCGTATGCCAAGAGAATAAATAAAAAGCACACAAAGACATAAAAACTTATGAACGAAAATTATACCTACTAATAATACAGCTATTAACACAACTAATATGGTACACCTGTCAGCTTGTGGGAAGTCTAATAGCATATTTGCTGTTAGATTTTAAATTCTTAAGGCGACTAATGCGTTGGAGTTGCGGGCAAACGCTTGCTCGTATATTTAGAGAACGAGAGATACCCGGACCCCTAAAAAAATCTCTCGAACTCACTAATAAATATTTAATCTTAGTAAATTTCGCATTGGGCACATTCCAGCCATTTATATATAGCAACTTGTTGAACATTTGAATTATTCATTCCCCGTGACACCAGGGTGAGTTATGCCGTGTTGCGTGGGTTCAGTTAAGGTTGGTATTTACAACTGAGACGACACCAACCAATGTATGAGGACCTTTGGTTACATATAGTTTGTTTTGAGTGTCCAGTTCAAGTTTTGTACAGTAGACTGTTTAGGTGAGTTGTGAATACTATAGCAGAGGGCAGGGTATTGTTTTAATACGTAAGAGAGGGACGGTACGTTGTTCTTGAATGATGTGTAGTTTTCGTGTTCAATTAACAGTATAAACGTTAGTCGTAGAGGAAGTAGTTTTATAATTAAATAAGAATAATCGAATGAATACTTATATAACAACATATACAAGTATCCAAATTTTATTATCTAGGGAAGTCTGCTTCAAATTTCCTAAGGTCGCGGCTTTAAATCTCGCTTTAATCATATTTCTTTCTCAGCGATACATTTTTAAATTTTTCACTTTGATTGGAAATATAAACAAACGGGATTGCTGGTTCTGTCAACAAGGTTATATTGAGTGAAAAGTTATTTATGAACGAAAAATTAATTGTGAAAACCCGAAAATACAATAAACTCATAACGTCAACTCGTTACGATATAAGAAACATCTTGCTTCGCCCCCGTATTGCAAAGAATGCAGGCAAACCCGCGGGATAAAATATAGCTTATAATCATCCAAAAAGTTATTCTGACTACGCACACGTGAAAGAAATTCTGAGATCGGTTCAGCGGTTCCGGAGATAATGTTACCCATTACATGCAAACTTAGAGATACCTACTCTTTATTTTTCCGCAACTGAAGCTACAATTAAGTATGCAAAAAATGCAGGACGTTTCATTTTTCTGCAAGATCTGCGTACAATGCTGGTCAGTTTTATATGCCATCCACCGGAACTCTATAACTCACGGGTCAAGGCCGTGTCAATTATTCAGCCGACAACCCTACTATCAACTAGTTGACACGAATTTAAAAAAGAATTCCCTAGAAAAGTCCCAGCGCTAGCCGTCAGGGTCGGCACTCGCTTGAAATTCAAGAGCCACTGAATCGCGAAATGTAAGTCGGGAATTATTTATTTTATTCATAGTTTGTTTTGATTTTCGCTTTTTACACGACTCCAGTCGGAAAATGACAAGGACGATTATGAATTTTGTGAGCGCTTCGCCAAGTTAAAGTGGAGAGGATTGCAATAAAAATATAAGATGTTTTCGGTGAGTGAGACATTTAATAGGAATGAAGTGCTGGGGATGTGGGACAGTCTAATTAGCAACTTTTTAAAGAAAAGCCCAAAAGGCTCTGTTCGGATGGAGTTCTTATGGAAAAGTAACAAGTGACACCCGATCTTATACGGTCGACGACCGTCATTTTTTTTGATCTTCATGTATGCTCGATGCGTGGACGATGTTAGAAAGATCGCGGGTCCCTTCTGGATAAGACTACCTCAGGATCGGGACGGGTGGCGCACTCGAAGAGAGGCCTATGCTTAAGCAGCAGTGGCCGATTACGGACTAAAAATAACGACAAATTAGAAAAGTTGAAAAACCCCCGACATTTTCATTTCAAAGTCCAATATCTCAAAAACGGCAGATTTTCATGAAACATGGCTAAGAACACTCGGGCTCACAACAGCTTTCGAATTAAAAAAACCGCATTCAAATCGGTCCATCCGTTTGGGAGCTACGATACCACAGACAGATACACAGATACACAGACACACAGACACACAGACACGTTAAACTTATAACACCCCTCTCTTTGCGTCGGGGGTTAATGATGATGTATTTCAAAATCTCGCGTAATCGAGTCCAATTCCAGAATCTGCTGTTCTCACAATATTTAAAGCTTTGTGATGGCGTCCTATGTCTTCCTTCACCTGTAGCCATCACCTCAATATACCTTCATGAAAGAGGCGATCTGGCCGAAAGGTGTAGTTTTCCGGCGATTTAGAGGCCGGCTATTAGATACCCAGAACGCATGTGCTGCACGTCGCCGTCTTAACGTGTTATTCTGTTATATTATAAGTTTTGTATATTCATATGTATGGATAGTCTGTAAGGTATTTGTAAATATGGGCCTCATTGCCTGAAGCAAATAAATAAATAAATACTGACTTAACTGACAGGAGACACTGATAGCATCCTGTGACCGCACCGGCGAATGCGGAAGTGGCCTAGTTTCCATAGACAATACCATCACACTTCAACCCAAACGAAGTGCGTCACGTGACACGCGACGCGTCACCACCGTTAAATTATTCAGCCTAATTGCCCGCTAATGGCCCACCAGACAAATTGGGTCGCTTTTTGTAAGACCGGCTCAAATGCCACCGTGGCATTTGGGGTGTTAACAAAAGCATCCTATTCTGTTGCGGTACTCGATCCGATTTTAAACTGCAATAGCGAGGGATACGGTTGAATTTTGTATGGAATAGATTAGTGAGATGCGAGTTTGCGATAGTGAAGTTAACCTATTGGGGTGTTGTTGTTGACATTCGTATTGTGGCGATTCGTATCTTGGATAGGGGTGTAAGATGGAAAGATAAGTTTAAAGTTTCATAGCTTTAATGGATGTAACTAGATTAAACTGTCGTCAACTATTCATTTAGTTATGGCCCAGTCAGGATTTGTGATATTTTTACGGCAATCTGGTTTTCGGATCAGGTTTCCTGACGCAGTTATGGACGCAGAGCCCGCCTTTCTTTTCGGTGAGAAAACCTGCAAACTATCTGCTTTGCTCTGGTCTGCTGGCTGAATTGTCAGGTATTTTTATCATCTGACTCGTCCCAGGACGAAAAGACGAGTGTGAATATAGGCCAATCTTTCTCATAAGATCCATCAATCAGATCCACTGTGTATCTACTGAGAATTTTTTTTTACCGCTAGATACATTCGTATTTACAATGAGTCACTATCTAGGTATGCATCACCCTCGACCTGACCAGCCCACGAGAGATAGTGGTCAAATGCGTACGTGATAAAAAGAAGTCTTCGTCGCTCCCTTCAGGTTTTTAGAAGCCCTGCCCGCCTACTACTTTCGAAGGCATATTCCAGTGTTGTCAGCGACTTTGACAATAAGCGCTAGCATATATGAGAATAAGCGCTATGCGCACATTGAGCAGTCACGAACCTGTGGCTCTAGTATAAGTTTTAGCGAAACAAAACGTTACGATCGCGTTTGCGTTTTACCCTCAATTTGTATGGGATTTGACAGCTAAACGAAAACGCGGTCGTAACGTCTTGTTTCGCTAAAACTTATACTAGAGCCTCTGATCGGATGCATGTATTTTTTCACGACTGAATGACCTTTACCTTCGTGTTTATAGGTAACACGAACACTAAAACGAAATGAGGATTTAAGTGCTCCGCATTATTAGGTTTTTCATGGTACCTATATACAGTTTCTTAATACTACCCGTGTTCATCAAGGTGAACATATCCACGTGTAAGCATTATCTTTTCGTTCGAGCGTTAGGACAACATAACGGTAATTTTCCCGTACAAAAAATGACATTTAGATCAACTTTATGTACGTAGGAAACGTTGGTCAATTATATTGCGGAATACATATAGTAAACTACTGAATTGTACCGACTGTACCTACTGACAGTTTCCATAGAAACCGCAATACAGCGGCTCCTTACCTCGCCTTATGTATTTATAGCTTTACGATTGCATAAAAACAGTAATTACTTAGAAATTAATAGTTTATAGTTTACCCAAGGCTAATGCGAAAGAAACTTGCAAATTTTTTTTTTAATAGCTTGCCTTGAGGAAGTTAGCATGCTCTGGTTAAATCTTGCAACTGAATATGAAAGCAGTTATCATCAACCGATTGAGCTGAAATTTGGCATATTCATGTGAGGTCGGTGACAAAGCACTATTATAGCACCAACGAGCTGATCTGACACATCCTGGAGACATAAGGTGGCCCCAGCAACTCCTGAACTACACAAGATACACCCGTCGTGTTTCGGCTCACTAAGACTCTCTCAAAGAGCAACAAAAATTTGGATAGATTGTTTTATTTAAAATGATGAACAGTACTAAAAAACCAATCATTACCGACATCTTTTGTTATATTGTTATCTTGCAAGTAGGGTTGTAAAACAATAACAATAGCGCATGAACAATACAACAAACAGTAGCTACTCCAGTACACGTGCCGCACTTCGGTCAGTATTACGACGTCTCTTTGGTATATTTTCTTTTCATATTTAGCAACAATAGAAGTTGTAAAATCCCATGTTAAGTGCATTTACGTCATTTTAGGTAAAACAAAATACCTATACAAAAAAAAACAATTTTTGAAGATTGGGTTTCATTTTTGTTTTTACTGCTGTACCTAAGAAGTTTTCATACATTTCAATTCTAGTTCGTATTTAAGCACAATCCCACAAATAAATATAATTAGTTAACAGCCTCATTAGCAATAATTCATTGACCAGTGGATTCGTTGACCGAATAAACCGCAATATTAACACCGATGGTTGATAAATGAGGTTTGTGGTTACATTCAACATCAAGTCAATCAATTCATAAGTTCGTGACTGAATGAACGAGTTATAAAATAGTCGTATGATGTTTATTTTGTTTTATATCAACAATCATGCGCTTAGGCACGCTGTGCACTAAGTACACCATCATCCTCCTAGCGTTACTCCCGGTTGTGCCCTTAAAGTAGTTCGGGGTCCGCTTTGACACCTAATCCCAAGATTTGGCATAGGCACTAGTTTTACGAAAGCGACTGCCATCTGACCTTCCAACCCAGAGGGAAAACTAGACCTTATTGGGATTAGACCGGTTTCCTCGCCATGTTTACCTTCACCGAAAAGCTAACGGTAAATATTCCGTACATGAGTTCCGAAAAAATCATTGGTACGAGCAGGGATTCTAACCACATTGCCAGCCACGTAGAACGGCAAAGCTGATCCTCTGGGCGAGGTAAAAGCCAGCCTTTTGGTCAAGAGAAGCCTCGACCAAGCGCTTGCACAATCCATTGAAAACTATTTCGAATAATTTAATCAACTGTACTATATTTTCTCGAAAAAGGATTAAAAATGTAGTCAAATAGAGAAAAAGGCAAGGCAATAGGTTAAATACTTAATCACGAAGTTATGTGTCTAAAGTTTTAAAAGTATATATTCTGTCCCTTTTCCGCAAAACGCGCCTTCATATGAAACGATTGTCATTTACTATGACGCTCACAGATTGTGACGTCACTCCGAGCGTTTTCTCTCTCTAACAATGAATATTAAAAACGGTTGTAGCTTCGTTATTCTTTGATATCTGAATGGGATTTTTGTCACTAGGCATATTTTTTGGCCTTCCTTCTTTTGGAGTAATAATATATTTTGAGTCTACAGTCGTACTTTTCCGACGTCAAAGTTAATTTGATCGCAGTGAGACGTGTCTCCATATTAAAACGAGCGAGCGAAGCGATCAAATTCTCCGTTCTCGATTTCGGCTTGGGCCAAAATTGAGATTTCGCGTTGTCCGGCTGTTCCCCTCTACAGGTCGCATTTCTCAACCGATTCTCGTGAAATTTTGTGAGCAGCTTCAATATATAGAAACCTTTATTTCGACCCCTATGGATTCAGCATTTCGAAATAAAAATAAAAATATGTGTTGCGATTTCTAAAGCCCACAGAGCAACTAGTAGAGCAACCATATTCTTGCGCCGTGCGTGTCAACGCTAAATGACAATTTTATAAATACGCAAACCATTGTCCAAACTAGACTTTCACGGCGTGTTTCTTGCGAAGGCAGGAAGGGAGGAAATGAGTAATTTCCTGGCCGCGTGGCGAACGATCATGTTACATGGAAAGCGACCATTACTATTTTAATATAACAATATGTGGTTACTTTTATTGCAACATAAGGTGCGAGTTTTCTTTTTTTTTTTCATATTTGTTTTTTTGAACTGAATGTTATATGTTATAAGTATATCTTTGTGCCTGTCTGTGGTATCGAGGGTTTTTTATTCAATAGTCTTGTCATGTTGTTATTATATGGGCTCCTTTTTCAATAAGAACAAAAGTATGAAATTTAGCAAAATATCGTACTACATATTAATATTGTTTCGACAGTAAAGGGATTTTACACTCATATTTATATAATGCTAAATACATATTAGAATATTCCAAACAAAAAGAGCCATGAACATAAATTAGCTCATGAATACAAAAGCGTCATAAAATAAGGTTCAAATGAATTTCACCCAACACACCGCTCTTTCAAAATAAAGAGAAATGCATACAAATTCAAATTTAGAGTTTATTGCGTCCGAACGAAGACTCAAATTACGATGAAAGTGATTTTATTGTGCGCTCTTGTAAGTAGAAGTTTTAAACGAACGAAACTAAGCGGGGACGGAAACTACTTCTAATTTAAATTTTATTATGATAGCATGAAGATTGAAATTGGAACACAAATCAACGGTAAGTGCCCCTCTGTTTTCAGTGTTCGAAATAAAGGAAGATCAAATGTAATCAGCGGACAATAAAATACGTATTAAAATCACAAAACAAAAGACGACGCTCACAAAACTATAATGTCACACTGATTTGAAACGTAAATGGTATGTAACAAGGCTCACATTAGCTATTCACGAGCAGTTTACGAAATTCACACGTGGCTGGAGTTCATAATCTGTATATTTCCGTAATGATGTGATACCGTATTATATGTTCGTCTAAATACGTTATGCGATCGTAAACGCGATATGATCGCTATCGCGTGTTTGAAACTGCAATATCTAAGTACTTTATTGTGAGATATTTCTAACCAGATTGTAGATGGTAATTTTACTAAAACGAGATAAATGAAATTGTCTAACACATGATGTCTTTCAGTGCCTATTTTGATGAAATAAAATACTCTGTTCTATTAGGGTAATTGAGATTTAGGCGTCTATCCGAACCCAACTGAATCGAGTTGATGGTTATTTTGGCTCCTAATTTATGACGCACTATTTTCCACTTAATATAATAAATGTCCTCTTACATGCTGGCAACATATATATTAAAGGCAAATATAATAATAATAATAAATAAGCCTATATACGAGGGGTGGCTGGAAAGTAATCTACCTAAGTATGAAGTAAAAAACTGTCGTGGCTAGTTTTTTTTTATTTTTCTATATAGTCTCCTGTAAGAGAAATGCACTTATTGCATTTGTCATAAAGTGACATTAGACCGTTAAAATAATATTCTTTTGTTTTGCTGTCAAAATGCTCGTTTACTGCAGACTATGAAGTCTGCAGTAAACGAGCATTTACCGAGGGCGGCGATTTTTGACCGATGAAGACATGAGTCTTCATCGGTCAAAAATCGCCGCCCTCTTAGGTCTTTTTTTAAAAGCCTGAACAAAAAGTAGTCGCAGGGGGCTAAATCTGGGCTATAAGGTGGGTGATCCAGCTGGTCGTAGCCGTTTGCTTTCATAGCTGCCTTCACAACTTGAGCGGTGTGCACGGGGGCGTTGTCGTGCAATATAAGAATTCCTTTGGCAAGTTTGCCTCGTGTCTGTTTTATTTTTTCTCGGAGTTGATATAATAAGTTTGCATAATATGTACCATTCATCGTAGTATTTTTTGGTAGATAATCTATTAATAAAATCCCCTCGGCATCCCAAAAAATTGTCGCCATCAGTTTGCCTGCTGACGGACGGACCTTAAACTTGCGAGGAGGCTTCTCACCCTTAAATATCCATTGCATGGACTCCTGTTTACTTTCAGGATCCCATTGGCGAATCCAGGTTTCGTCACAAGTCACTATTTTAGAAACAATTTCTTCCTCCATACCTTTGCTCATTTCCAAAAACGCGTTGCAGCACTCGACACGTCGCACTTTATCAAACGGAGTCAGCATTCTGGGCACCCATCGAGCACTGACCTTGGACATTCCCAAATGTTCGTGAATAATTTGGTGCACCCGTTCTTTACTAATGCCAATATCTCGTGCAATCTCCCACTGCTTAATACGGCGGTCTTCCATAATGAGTTTTTTGACACTGGCCACATTTTCACCAGTAACCGCTGAAACAGGCCTTCCGCAGCGATGATCGTCTTCAAGGCTCTCGCGGCCATTTTTAAATTGTTTCGACCAAAACTTTACGACAAATTCGGAAGGACATGAGTTACCGAACACCGCCAACATGCGTTCTCGGATGTGCGATGGAGTATTACCCTCCCGAGTGAGGAACTTAATAACCGCACGTTGCTCAATTTTTACCATTTTACTTTTTTCTTCCGACATATTCACCAATTAATGCTGCCAATTCAAAGCAAAATGTAATAAACAAATGAATGGCGGCAAATTTAAAAAAGGAATAAACAGACATTTGGAAAACATAGTGGCCAGTGTGACTTTCTAATTGTAATAGACAAAGGAGATTACTTTCCAGCCACCCCTCGTATGTCCCACTGCTGAGCACCGGGATTGGAGACTTCAAATAAACCTTTGAATTTCTTCGTGGATGTATGCAGATTTCCTCACGATCCTGCACCGAAAAGCTACAGGTAAATATCAAATGATAGGTATTCCTTACCTACATAACTTCTGAAAAACTCATTGGTACGAGCCGGGATTCAGACCTACGAACGAAAATCTAAAAACGAAAAGAAAAATGAAAATTACTCGGAAGTAAACACATTACAAGGATTATAGTCCATGGATCTCGAACTAAGCCAATACCTATAGGAGTTACAGAAATACTTTGCTTTAGTAAAGTGCAAGTTACCTTGATCACTAAGTGTCAATTCAGCGTGAAAGTGCATCCAACTAGCGACGGTTCCATTCGGTTGCGCCGCTCAAACTTGTCCAAGTCGGGAGATTTAGAAACCCGCACGTTGGATATTCTTATGTTCTTTATTATAGGGGTGTGAGTTTTTTGACGACGCCATTAAAGCCAGTTTTTGGAGAGGAAAAATGATTGTATGGGAGCAACTACAAATAAAGAACATAAATATCCAAAAGTTTGAGTAAAAAAAAACCTCGCTGGCGGCAGCCGAAACGCTTCACACTAAATGACATAAAACTATGACGTCACCGTTTGTTATTTGCACTAATCGTTGTATGGCAAATCTAGTAGTCGCGAAATACCTCGATAAGGTCCATAGATGTCACTCAATTTTGTTTCTATAAAAGCGTAAGGATTCTATTGGTCGCTTTAAATTTACTCTAGAACAATAAAAAAAAGATCGGGTTGCACTCCGGGAGTGCCGGCAGAAGTGAAAAATAAATGACATTGTAACAGTTTTTGATCTTACCTCACGTGACCTGTCGCGAGTATAACATTTTTTCCCCATCAAAAAAGTGATTTTCACTTCAAAAATGCATATTTTTTCTCAACTTTCAAGATCCATATCTTTACATGGTTTTAAATATACTTATTGATTTAAACTTTATTACAATAACTTGATGGTTCACTATCTATTCAGCAACACTATGTTATCAATTTAATCATGAGTCTACAACCCTATTGTGCGGGATCGTATGTCGATACCCATATGCAACGTGCATCGGGCTGGATAAAGCGGAACGATCTGTGTACTCTATTCGAACCTTGTTTGAGATGTGTGTACAATTTTATACATATTTTTTATTTTTTGTGTTATTTTATTTTAATCTTGTTTTAAGACCAACTTGAATTCAGACATCTAAGGCTGAGTAAAAAAAGGAAAATAAAGACCCAACTTTGGTTTTTTTTCTACTGAGGAAAATTTAGAAAATCATGTATAGATTAAATCAGATAAAACAATCATATAATCAAGAATCATATATCTGAAAATCAGACCTTATTGTTTCTTAATCTAGTCAGAAAGGCGTTTCAAAGCATGCGATAATTTCCAATGCACCCCCTTAAAATTATTGTACTTACAAAAAGTTTGACAGTTCTTTACGTGAAAATTGCTGCCCGCGCTATTTAGCGTTTAAGGGCGCGTTGCACCAACTTATGTTTACTGGCCGATCAACGTTAAATATGGCGCCGGCAGCTGTCATTCCATAGAAAACTGACAAATTTTAACGAACACCGCTTACTAATAACAGACGGTTTGGTGCAACCCACCCTAAGAATGTAATATTTATTTATTTAAACTTTATTGCACAAATATAAAAATAAAGGTACAATTGGCGGACTTAATGCCTTAAGGCATTCTCTACCAGTCAACAATTAGGCTAAACAGAAACTTTAGTGGTGCTGGATACTAAATACAGACACTCGAATGGAAACACAAATCAATTAATTTCATGAATATACATACAATATAAACTTACTTATACACACATAAATACATATGTACCCGAACAAAGATATCATGAGGAATAAAGATGTGGTTGATGTAACTCTTCCAAAAATTGAAACAGATATTAACGGACGGATCTTAACAATAACCGACGGTTTGAAACAAGTGTTATATAAATATTAGGTAATCAGTTAAGAGTACAAAACTGGAAAACTGTGCCATCCCGCAAAAGCGCCTTATTGATACAGATAAAACGGAACATTCTACCAGTACGTCTAGCACAACTTGCTGCCGAGTCGCTTCGCGCGCGACTGAGCGCCTCTTGTCTCACTCGCACCTTGCTTGTTAGAAAAAGGAGGGTAGATCTTTCTCGACTCGCGTCGCGGCGCGGCGTCAGTTGTGCTAGCCCCACTGGGAACGACACAATTATGTATCGTCATTCCTAGATAACAAGCATGCTTTTATCCAGCTAAGCATAATAAACGTTTGTCACTGTAACATCATCGACCATTCAATTCAGTTCGATAAACAGTTTTAACTAGCGCGTCAAACATATGGGGTAATTAAATAACTGCTCCACTACTTTGACCACGTGTTAGTTTAGTAATTAGTTAAATGGGTCAGTGGGGCGAACGCAGAACGGCCTGGTTCCATGTACGTGACTAAAATGGCAAAAAGGGGCATTTTACGTGTTTTTGGGACCTCACTGTATAAATGAGCTCGGCCAACTTTTAGCAGTTTTACTTTTAACAACTTTTGATTAATTTCTACATCGGCCAGGATGTTGAAAACAGCCTGCCTCATTTTAAGATATTTTTTGATGTAGTCCAGACCCAATATACTTTAAGTACGACGCCAGACGCAGGTGTCATTCAATAAAAACTTGGCAGAAAACTTTCCATGTCATCAGGTTTTAACGAACAACGCTTATAATATCAACACCCAAACACACAGCCAAACTCTGGAATGAATTGTCGCCTGCGGTATTTCCGGACCGTTACAACCTTCAAGCCTTCAAGAAAAGAGCGTACTCCCATCTTAAAGGCCGGCAACACACCTACAACTCTTCTGGTGTTGTAAGTGTCCATGGGCGTCGATTATCGCTTACCAACAGGTGATTCGACTGCTCGTTTGCGTCCTATATTATATATATATATATATATATATATAACTACGGACGGTTTAATGCAACCCACTCTTAATGTTCTACAAGAAATACAAACGATCAGATTATTAGATCTATTGTGTGTCATGTATATTATTTAACCTGTTATTGTGTACAGTAAAGTGCTTACATAGATACATACATACATAACACATTTATATAAGACTAGCTGCCCGCGCGGATAGAATATAGTCTATAAAATATAGCCTACTAGCTTCTGCCCGCGACTCCGTCCGCGTGGAACTCGTTTATATATCGTAGCTCGATACAGACTTTCATCCCTCATTTCACCCCCTCGGGGGATGATTTTCGGGATAAAAACTATCCTATGTCCTTCCCCGGTATTCAAACTATCTCCATACCAAATTTCATCTCAATCGGTTCAGCGGTTTAAGCGTGAAGAGGTAACAGACAGACACACTTTCGCATTTATAATATATATAGCCTATAGCCTATAACCATCCACAAGCTCCATACTACACGCAGGTGATTTTTTTTGTAATCGGATAACTCATAAGGGGTTCCGGAAATTACCAATTATGTACTAACTCATATTTTACTAAGCTACATTCTCACGGACTTTTCCTATTTATAAAATTAAGTAGATTTATTAACCGGCTCATTTAAGAGCGACGAACTAGCGTTTCAAAGAGTTCTCACATAGCTGCTCCCCATTGTTCCCATAATGTTACTCGTATATTCTATCGATAAACAATCAACTAATGGCATTGAATTGATTATATAGTAGTTCGAAGCAATCCACCCAAACTCTTCACTACGCGACACAGAAATCAGTCGGAATACAATATCCAGCACAATACCTTAATCTACCCACTGTCAAAGCAGTAATCCTATCAAAGACTAACGTACCATGCCATTATCGCCACTTTGGTGCCGCGGGATTAGCTGCGATCGGCACAAACAGGGCTTTTGCGGTAAGGTTCAATATGGTTTGGCGGTTGCAGTTGCAAACGAGGTAATAGATCAATGTTGATGACGGGCGATTAGACCGACATAATGTTTACAAAATAGGCATTTAGGCACATTTGAGTAATTACAGAAGACTTGATTCAATAAGAAGAAAATAAATTTAGTGAAAATATATGTATTGTCAACAGCGAAACCCACGAATTTCTAGCACGCACCAAAATATCTCGGCTCATTATGCGAAATTAATAGACGAAATCTTTTGGTTGAACATAAATTGTAACCAAGGCTTCTGAACTTATCACACGAAATAAGATTCTGCAGCTTTCAAATACAGGAATATAGGGTTTTCTCTGCAAAACAGAAGAGCATCGAATGGGGTAGGAATTCGAGAAAGAAATCAACGGTGAAATACTCGTATACCGAAAGTATCTCGAGCAGCTTTCTAAATTAACATACAATACCTACATACATTCACGCCGTGCTGGCAGAAGGGGTAGACAGAGCACATTTAATTTTCAATGCCACCTCTAGCTGTAGACGGACAAAATATGATATTATTCTTAACTTAGCAATATCAGATATTAAGTTACGCAATAAACATGTCCTATTGGAATAAGGAACGACGCTAAACTCGGCTACTAACAAAACTAATTTAACTTGGACTAGACTCGTTATCTAAAGTCAACCTGTTTACTACTGACACAGGCTGTGTTTTATTGTGTATTAAATTTGTATTAATAGTCGCAACTCACAAATATGCTTAACAGTCTTCTGCTAATGGTGTAAGTTCAAGTCATAGTGGAACTAGGTCTATCTTTCATCTAAAATATGTTTTGTTTATTTCGTAAGCAATTTACTCAGCAGCCATTATTCTGTAAAAATTGATTGTCTTAAACCGTCTTTAAAAAAAGGTTTGTTCATTTGACATTTATACACATATCTATATTCGTACATTTTAGTGAAAACTAGTTTCCGCCCTCGACTGCTTCAGCGTGGACCCGGGATAAAAACTATTCTATATTTTAAACCAGGCTATAAACTATCTTCATGCAAAATTTCATCCAAATTGTTGGAGCCGTTTAAGCGTGATTGAGTGACTAACATCCAAACATCTCAACATCCAAACTTTCTCATTTATAATATTAGTAAGTTAAGATAAAGCCACAATAATATTGCAAAAAGAAATGATCCAGAATGCATGCAAAGTGCTCTATCACTGCTCTATACTGTCAACACTAACCTGTCACTGTGATGTTAACCATCGAAAATATATTAATTTCGCTATACGTCAACCTGGTGTCAATAGTGACAAGGGTCAGCCAGCAGGTAAGGCCCGTCTTAAATATTTTTGACAACCCTATCAACTCAATATTGCGCGTTCAATAAGTGACGCCCGAGTTTGGAACACCATTGAATAGCCTTCAAATTCTAGGTAACATATTAAATACTAGCCTTTGTCCACGATCCGTACTGACTAACTTCGGAGCCAACTATCAGAATGCATAAATATATAAGTACAATAATTATGTATATAACTATGTATATCGTCGTAATACTTTTCTGATTCTGATTCTATACAGCTCTACGCTTCTCTGGTTCTCAATTTATACTCATACCAACTTACATCTCAATGTGTATATTCATTTAATTGTTAAAATTATTAAAAGTAGGGGTAAAAAATGTATTAGACCAAATGCGGGGGGAGTGCAGCACAGTCGATCTCAATGTGTTTAGCTTTGGATAGGAGAAAGTAGCAGATATATTGTTATTTATTGACGAACGATCTTAAACATATAATTAGTGTTATACTGTTATTTTCCCGTAATATATTAAATACACTTTTGACAACCCTATTGATGCGACAGTCCGTTAAGTAAGACAAATTAACTCTTAAAAAGTAAAACGCGCTTAAAACAATTTTAACGCGAACCAGGTTGAAATGAAAATGGTATAGGAAGACACGGATATAAGAGTAGATAAGTAGTTAAACGAATTACTCTTAGAAAAAGGTAAACTGCTTAATACAATAAAAGGCAGCATCTTAAAGCGAAGTTTTATCGCGCAAGTCCAAATAAAGGTAAGTGCACGTGACTGAAATAAAGCTGGGGAAACACCTGCGGCTCGGTAGACCGTGAACACACTAATGACAAAGCAGCGTTACAATTTTTGAAATTTAAATTTCACAGGGCTAACGTGATATGAATGTTTACCTTTATTTCTATTTTGGCCCAAGTTGCGCTTACTGCGGTCTCGGGTGGTGATGATGGTGCGAGTCGTCAGACCACGGCCGGAGGAACCGGCGTCGAAACGTTAGAAATAAAGGTACACAAATATTTAGACCAGTAAAAAGTAAAAAAAAAAGAATGTAGCAACATATCCAGATAAATTCGTTTTGAAAAGCGCCACGTTTGTAATGTAAAGGACGAACATTAATAAAAGGTCTTCAAAGAAGGCTTAAAACAAGATTCAATTTTTGATTTTGCTCCTTCGCATCATCTAGAAAATCTATATCACTCATGAATAAATTAAATCGTATTTTCAACAATACCATCTAGACATATTGTCAAACCACTTCACAGAAGTAGGTAGGTACCTACTTAATTGAAACGAGATATACAATAGACTTGTAAGTGAACCCGCCGTCTCCCGTCACCATAACCGCAGCCGTCTAGCAAAATCGTCTCGTCTGTTTGAGCCCACTCAAAATGTTGAAACGTTCAAGTAATTAATAAAAGGCACATGTGGTTCTAACAGAATTCATTAAAGCTAAGAAACAATTGAATAAGACATCAAACAAATTAACGTAGATTCAGAGGAATGATTTAGTAAATTTGGTACGATTTTCGCAGCATTTTATTTCAAGTAAAACAGTAGTAGTAAATTTAAAGTAAACCAAAATTCGCGGGAGTCCGCTTGATGCGGGGTGGCGCAGAACAGGTCATTGAGACGCTGTTTGGGGAATGCCTATATCCAGCAGTGGACGTCTATCGGCTGATATGAAGTGTCCTTTCATGTTATTCATGATTTATGAATTCTGTGATATTTTAGATTAAGTAGGATCGACGAAAATAAACCTTATTAGTAAACTTCTCAACGAGCTCGTATACTCGCGTAACGAGTTCTCATTTCGCTCAAGCTCCGACCAATTAATTCTTTTTTCCAGCGTCTTCGGCACACAGCAAAGATTAAATTTCCATAGAGCAAAGTTGAAGTGGTTTATAAAACGAAATGATGGGAATTAATATGTGAGCGTGTCGAGTCGTCACGTCCCACCAGAATAAACAGGGGGAAGTAATGTTTGCGGTAAACAGAGAGGCGAAGGCAGTATGGTAAGTTGAGGACAAAAAAAGCGCAACTTGAGAGCCAATTATTTTAAACACTATTATCTACTTCGATGGCAAATAAGCATATGCAGACACCGTAGCCTGTTGACACTGAACACTCCCGAAGAATAGCGCGTTGAAGACCTTTTATTGATTTTAAGTTTCGTGTTTTGACATCTGGAGACATGCAGGGCAGCCTTGGGAACTCTGGCGACTTTACTCTCCACCAGGAACACGATAATACCCACACCACCTATTTTCGTACTATCTTCATAATTTAACTTGAAATACTGAAGTTGTAGCTGTAACCCACAAACACTATCTTGATGTCCGTTTTCGTTACCTACTTAACATGACCAATACACTAAATTGCCATTCTTAAAACCTGAACGATTTCGATGTTTTTCGCAAGTATTTATATAAAGAAAACTTTCCATTACCCATTGACTGCTTTTTATCTTCACCTATCTCCAAAAAGACTTAGTCACAATCTTTCAACACGATAACTACCTACTGTTTCATGAAAATTACCTACGTAAGGAAAGCGTTTCACTGGAATCGCAGAGGAGACCGAACCTATCTGCGAACGCTCCGAAACGCACTGGTCCGTAAAAGGGTTCAGGTCTGAAGTTACACGTCAATTTGTTGATTTTTTATGTGACCCTGTGGAGGCAAAATGACTGTTGACAGCTTTCATGGATGCATCTAAATTACGTGTTCAAATCTGAAATGACATGAAGCAAAATGTTTTCGTATATTGAATTCTTCTGACAAAAAATTCGGATGATACAATGGTATTTCGCATACTTCGGCGTTTTGACACGGTAGCGACTTCTTTTTTGTGGGATCCACAGTGTGTTGTACTCGTATTTATTTTACGAAGTATCTACTGAATATTTTGTACAGCTCATTAGTGATGTCTAAGTTTGTTACTCATTATAATTCAAAGAATACACTAATACTTACTACCTACATAACTACAAAAAATCAAATGGGTAAGTAAGGTGAACATCATTTGGGAAATAAATACTTAACTTTCTCTAAATTATCGTCATGTCAGCAGAAGGCAAGTTTCCGTTCTGTCTTAATAAATTCCACCATACCTAACAATAAAACTGAAAAATTGCAAGAAAAACAGCGAAATACTAAATTTAATATATAAAACCAGGACATATAGCTACTGCGCATACGTTGCTGCGGCCGATCGGCATTTAGCAGACATTATTAAACGAGAGATTTCAATCATACGAGCCCGCAAACACAGGCGCGTGACCCGAATGGGGAGCTAGGGTTGCCACGACGAAAGAAAAAGGGTACTAGTAACACTTTCACAGCCAGGATCCCGCTATTTGGGCGCTCTGCTCTACATACAGTTCCGCACGTTCTCTACTACGAGCGTACCGTTACGAAACTTTGTTACAAGTCGGCCAAGATCAGCTACAAAGCTCAACTGAAAAATAACAAAGCTATATAGGCAAAATTCTCTTCAATAGACTTATTTACCTTTGTATAATCAAATACTAACTCCAACTTCACTTCAATGGTAGCTGCAAAACTTTAAGGACACGACAAATACGATATTACATGAAATGTTTAGTATTCTAAATTCTCTATTCATGCGCTAGTAAAATACTAGTTTAAAGCTCGCTCCATGGCATTGAATCTGACGTTTTATGGAAGCTATGTTTGGAAAGCTGCCAACCCTAGGCGTGAGGTCCTAACCACGAATGTTTTTTTCGATATTGGATCTTTTACGAGTGCGTTAAGACAATATACTTCAAAATTACCTTTCTTTTTAGTACCTACGTGATATTGCATGCTAAGAACGCTTTAATTCTTTGAAGTATTGCTAACGAACAGAAAGGGCGTTAAGAAAAGTTTAATAAGGGTTCGAGAGAGCGGTGAATATTACAGGTGGTTATGAATATATGAACAGAGCTCGATAAGTACCTAAATAAGGCCTTACTTCATCTTGGGTTCGACTCAGCGCACTCCTAATTTCTGCGTGTTTTTTTTTTGACAACCGCCTTAATCCTACGATACACACGTATTATAAATGGATAGATAGATGTTTAAATGTTAGAATATTTGTTACTCAATCACTGAAAAACGACACAGCTGATTTAGACGAAATATGGCACAGATAGTTTATAACTTGGTAGAGAATTTAATATTTATCGACAGAGATATTATCAAGATGATGTTATCAAAGGCAGTTCACGTGGACGATAGTCGCGGCCAAAAGCTAGTAATATAAATCATCATCATCATCATTTTCAGCCCGCACTCGCCCAATTCCTAATATCGTCCACCCATCGAGCCGGTGGACGGCCGACGCTCCTCTCACCTAGAAGTGGCCAATCTGACACCATTTTGGTCCATTTACCTGGCAAAGTGTCAAGTAATCCTACTAATATTATAATAATAATAAAATAAATAAATATAAGGGGACAATCTTACACAAATCGACCTAGTCCCATAGTAAGCTCAGTAAGGCTTGTGTTATGGGTACTAGACGACGATATATATAATAGATGTAAATACTTAAATACATAGAAAACATCCAAGACTCAGAAACAAATATTCATGCTCATCACACAAATATTTGCCCTTACCGGGATTCGAACCCAGGACCTTCAGCTTCGTAGGCAGCGTCACTACCCACTAGGCTAACCGGTCGTCAATTATAAATGTGAAAGTTTAGATGTTTGGATGTTAGGATGTTAGTTAATCAATCACGCTTAAACGGCTGAACCGATTTGAATTAAATTTTGCACGAAGATAGTTTATAGCCTGGATTAAAATATAGGATAGTTTTTGTACCGAGTCCACGCGGACGAAGTCGCGGGCGGAAGCTAGTATATTATATATTACATTATATTCTCTGTCCATGTTTACAAAGCTGCCACTGTGCCAATGCAATATCTTTCTCGGTAGTTCAATACTTTAAAATCATTTTTCCATTCGTAGTTTATTCATGCATGTGAAAGACATATTAGTTTCTTGAAGTATTACAAACGACCGGATCGCATGACCAAGTCATTCCATAGACTGATTTACAGTGACGTCATAGATATAAATTATACGCGAAATGAAGTTTACTGTTGGGTTCTAATGGATTCTAGCGAATAAAGATTTTCTAGAGTTGATAGGCAACAATGTTGAGCAAATATACCTACACGAAGCTAAGCATTGGACATTTTACGTAAATAAAAAATATTGGCATACCAAACAAAGCAAAGTTTGCCTATAGGTAGTAAACGACGAAATACATATTTTTATTTACATTATTTGAGTTAGCCGATTGCGTCAAAGTAGTTCATTCAACAAATGAAATTAAAAGATTTTTAAAAGAAATATGCTTTTTGAAAAATTTAAAGCCTATGTCACTCCCAGGATCAAGAGGAATCCAACGATACCTCATATGTCGAAATCCGTTACACGGTTTAGGCTGCAGGGCGTGCCAAAGAATAATACATAGTCACATGCAGTAGTAGCAGTACCACAAATATAAGTTACAACGATGTACCTGCGTAGAAAGCATTATTTGAAAAAAAATTGACCAATCATAGGGCAGCGCGTTTGCACGGGTAAAACCTTCAACGCTCATTGGCCAATATTTCGCGCGCGACGCCGGCAGCTCCGGCGCCCGCCATTTTGTCTGGACGCCATGAGCGGGAAAGCACGAGTTCACATGTCATTGCATATTGTACCTTACGTATAGTGCCACAAGGTCGTTATTGGAATGGTCATACGTTCGATTTAATTCGGTACTTGTCAGCACTCGTCGGCGCGGACGAAGATTGCCGATGTATATTTATGGTTTATATTTGTGGTACTACTGGACATACATACATACGCTCAAAAAACATAACCCTCCTCTCCTTCGGCAAACGGGTAAACAGCAACTCAACAAGCATCCAAGGTAGAAGATTCCAATTCCAATGACAGTTTTATAAAAAGTCGGCCACATTAATAATCTCAACCATAGTTACATAAATAGGTTGCCCCATAAGTCAACGACGTCAACCCGAAAACGGGTGATAAGATAGAAAAAAATATGTTATACTAACTAACTTTTACTTATTGTACTAAAACATTATGCTGTTTTTATGCCTGTGTTGTTTTTAATTATTGGTGTGTGTTTTTTTCCCTATCTATTATGACTAGATAGATAGGCCATAACGCCCATTTTCGGCTTGACGTAGACTTTTGGGACATCCTGTATACATAGATAAATAAATACTAAAATACATAGAAAAAATCCAAGACTCAGGCACGATTATGTACTCATCAGACAAATAAACTAGACGACAATATACATCGTGTCAGGCTAGATTAGACTGATCAGAAGAAAATAAGAACAAAAATAAATGCTAAAAATCTACTAGGTACCTTTCATTTTCACATTAAATAGAATCGAACTAAAACATCAATAGAACACGACGCACAGTATGTTTTTTTATCCGTGTGTCAATTTCTCATAGAAATTGAGATATGAATATTTATTAATTTTCAGGGATTTCAAAATCTCGATTACTACGAAGTGATCCGTTATACTTTCTTTTATTCAGTGAAAATTATTGGAACTATATATTAAGTAATTAATACTCAAAACGAAAATGGTCAAAGTTGTATATTAATAAACATAAAAAAAGATTTCATGTTTTTGGGTTTTATTTTTTTACAGCTCTATTCCGTCATATTGGGTTTGAACAATTGAAATTGAAAATTCCAATTGAACATCAAAAACCCGAGCACAGACTCAGATAAGCCCGGAGCCTAAGCATCAAGTTTTCATCGCTATCGCCCCTCAGCCCTCGTAATCTCTAAAATCAGGTGCTTCTAGCGTCCGGGCTAGGGAGGTGACACAGATTGTACTATATAAATAACAAGTCTTTTATGAGATACACAATCAATGCGGTATCTGAGCCATAGTCAAATCAGCAACTCGCGCATCAAAAATGCTATGTTCGTTCGTATGCAGTTCGTCGGGAAATACTTGCAAATGACAGTAAGATTTTAAATGCTTGAGCGAGCTTGTTTTAAAAAGGCCTTATTACTAAGTTTGTACGTAACTCGTAATAGAGACGTAGAGGGTATTCTCCAAAACAACTCCTCCGATTGCAAAAATTCTTCAAAGTATTTATAGAATCCTTCTCTAGTGACTTGAGCTGTGGTTTATCCCGCGGCTCTGGTCGTGCTTTTTTGAATTTCAATATTAAGCTTTCTATGGTTTGAAAGCGATTTTTATTTTTACTACATACCTAGAACTTAACATTTTAGGGATTGTTCGTTCTGGTTTTAGGACGAAATAAATGAACTATTAACGATAAACGTTCTACAAGATTATTTTAATTAAAATGGCGTTAAATTCGTTTTGTCTTTATCTGTCACTTTGACATTCGTGTTCGTCAGGAAGGGTCAAAGCTTCGGGATCCTGCCGTTTTCTCAAAAAGATTTTAGTCAAATTTCATTACCCAAACAAATTTTAGCAAATGTGTTGTCAATGCTATCTTTGGCAAACTTACAATACGCATATTTTCATTTGGTCAAATTTTCTTTAAGCAGAATATTACTACGAAAAATAACATTTAAGCATTTGGTCATTTGCTAAATGTTTTATTAAGGCAAAAAAACTTTACACAATAAACATTTAGTCAAATTACTTGTTATGACAAAACATTATAAGGACAAAAATTGGAGTTTTTGTGTAAAATAACTTTGCCGAAATAAAATTACTACAAAGGCATGATTTCATAAATAAAACATGTTTGTATTTATTTATAACAAGTGTATTTGTAACTTAAATTTTTAAGTTTGATGCAATATGTAAAAAAAACTTTTTAACTTAATAAGTAATTAAACACTATAACGCGGTAACAGAAGACAATATTAATTATAAGTAAGTTAATTAGGTAACTTACTTATAATTTTAAGTTTGATGCAATGCTCATTAATAGTTTGATTTCAGAGTATTCAGACTTGTGTTGAAGAATACGCTTGATTCGTTCGTCTTTATCGATATATTTCCTTTTTTTCTGCTCTGGCGGTGCTCCCAAAAGGATAATTTCAATGTCAGCAGTAACTGATGACGTCTCTAATATCAATTCTTTGATTAGGCGATACACCCCCGGATGATGCCTATCGATAAGAACGTTTATTCTACGGTGCCACGCCTCAGCCGAGTTGGAAGTTCTAGGTATTTCTTTTTCGTTGACAACATAGGTACTCCAAAAACTTGGTGGGTATTTCGGTTGCGTATTCCATGTTCCACTGATATAATTTTCTTCAAACCATTTTGCGATGTTCTGCCAATCTGCATTTTCTATGTTTTCTAACAGCTTGTTAAAATACAAAACGATTTCATTTTCAGGTAAATAACTAAGCGCCAATAGACATTTTACTTGTTTGTTAAATTTTATGTCATTTGCGTACTTCTTTGTAAGTTTTTGTGCTTGAATTTGTCTAAAACAAATAATAACAAGGTTAATAAATATAGAAACTGCAACCCTCGCAGAACCAAACCGCCACCAGAACTATAGGTTAATAAAGAACTCGTATATGGCGGAGTACAGTTAGGTGCGACGACGAGCGCAGCGAGGAGGAGCGTGTTAGGTAGACCGCGATCGTACAGTCAGCATCAAAAGTAGCTACACAATCGAAGACGTTAAAAGCTCTTATTCCCTTTTAATAAAGACTTTTGACCTCTTCGGTTGCGCAGTTACTTTTGAAGCTGATTGTACAGCGAGCGAGCCGAGCGAGCGAAGCGAGCGTGCCGCGGTAGCGGCCGGCGACGCGCCAGAACCGAATTTTATGGCGTTTAGGTTACGTTAGGTTACAACTACGGCCCCTATAAAAGAAAGATATGAAATTTATTATGCAATATGACTTGTATATGAAATAAGCATTATATCGTATGATGGTTATTACAAATGAGTGTTATACAAAATGACGATTATACAAAATAAAAATATATATTTTAATATTATACCAAACGTTTATTATATACAATGAGTGATTATACCCTTGCGTCATAATTTACATCTTACCCACATAACACAGCAACGTTGCAATTTAATTTATGTCTTCTGTATCATTGCAATAATGATGCAAATTGATTGTCACCTAATAAATATATGGACAACCGACTAAATAGAAATGGTAACTGGAATGTTGACGATATAAATCATTTGCCTTATTTTTATTTGCGTAAAATATGTTTTGCCAACTAAAACATTTGACTTAATGAAAATTGGTCAAAACACCAGTGGGTAAGCGATTCATTGCCTTAACATTCTTAAACTAAATAAAACGTTTGCGTAACACTTTTTTGGGAAAAATAATGTTGGCAAATCTTTATTTGGCAAATGAAATTTTGGGAAACATTTTTTGGGAACTGAAATTTTGGCAATTTCTTTTTGGCAAATCATTAGTAACCCCACATAAGCATTAGCAGAGGCATATGAAATTTTATGAATAAAGGGGAAAAGACTAAAGATATCTACAATACCGTTAAAACTACGAAAGTAACGATTAAAACCCGATAAACATACCGGTTTATTTGCCCCGTCCCTCGGTTTTTACAGTAGCACGTTTTTATACTCCGGGCAGTTACTACGATAGTTTCGAGTCGTTTTATACTGCAACCGAATTTAAGAGTGCTTTAAAAGAGGGAGTAAAATAATGAAACTTGGTTTTTTTTCTGAAACTCGGTTTCCAAAGAATCTTTACTACAGCAATGGAAGAATTTTAAGATAACTACAACTTAGAAAAGTTGAAATACTCCCAACATTTTCATTTCGAAGTCCAATATCTCAAAAATTGCTGAACAGATTTTCATGAAACATGACACACAAAACTAAACGAAAATCGGTTCATCCGTTTGGGAGCTACGATACCACAGACAGATACACAGATACACAGACAGACACGTTAAACTTATAACACCCCACTCTTTGCGTCCGGGGTTAAAAAAGATGTACTACGGAGTATTTTGGGCCGGATGTATACTGAGCCAGCATGGAAAACCGACAAAATAACAACATCAGCCCAGCTAGTACACTAGGTTTATAAATGGTCGTTTTATGGTCACCTTTTTTTCCAAGCCTACAGAGTGTAACAGTAGGTGGGCAAAGATCACCGACATGACCATAAAACCTATCATGCTAGCTGCCCAGATCACGCGACATAATATAATTTACCGTGAGCCCTATGGTTTTAGGAAATTTAATCACACCACTTGTAACCAACATAAATTCGTATAAATTATGGACGTGATTTTTCGAACCTATTTCAATACAGGAGGAGGTTCGTAATTCGTCGGAACCTTTTATTTTTCTACCCAGGTGAATACTAACTACTTTTGAATACTACGTACTCGTCCATACAAAAAGAGAAAACGTTTTCCTATTTTCCCATCTCAATGATTTTTTAGTACGTTATTGACACAATGAAAGACTTGGTTTATAGGTTTCCTTTTTTCAAAATTTGCTATAAATTCAAACAAAAAGGCTATTCTTCCCTCTTCATTGTCAAAACTTTCACACCGTATTACAATTTGGGGCGTATTAACTTAATCTCATTAGCAAAACAAGCAGAATACAAATATAAAGTTACACACAACCAACGTGGTTGTGTGTAACCTTTACGTTCATATTACGCCTTATCACATAGTTCCTAAAGTGTATTCTCGCTTGGTTCGTCATATTATTATTGCGGTCACCCATACCTGTCGTTTAAGAGTGTAAAGCAAACTGGGGGTTTAATTTAACCCGCCATTCATCGCTTGTCCTGTGCAAACATTGAATCCAATTCAAAAACCCGAAACAATTCACTGTACACCCGCGTTTCGATCTTACTTGTAAACCTGATTATAAAAGGGAACTGTGATGGAAGTTTCAAGTAAATATCGACTTTATAGCAAACTACGTAATACTAAAATTGCAATGATACGATAGTTTTACTATAAACCTTTTAGTTCTAAATGCATTACTTGTAAAAATCGGTCATGTAGATAGATACGGGTTCAGCGGAAAGGGTTCCACGTTTATATTATTAACGTTAAAATATTGTTTCGTCGGTCCGTGGAATGCTGCGGGTCTGTGATAAGTCACTTCACTTCACTCTATTATTAATGGCTACCGTGCAACTTAAGCACAATCCTGCCAACATCAAGTATCCAGCTTTGCACGGTACAAATGAAAGAGGGTAGACTTATAGCAGGATATTAAAAATTGCAAATACGGGTGATTCCTGAGAACAGATGATAAACACAGACAAATATCATTAACCATAACCAGATTAGAACAAGCAAAAACAGGGTTTGAAGCACAGGAATAGAAATTAGGTTAATTATTAAACGCTACCAGTTACAATTTTATGTTATTTTTTGCTATGAACTTGCCCAACGCACTAATAATTTTTTATTGTTTTCAATAAGACATAAAAGGGAAGCCATATTCATAGGTAATGGGACTCTGAGATTAGTGATTAAGGTATAAAGGTCACGGGACTTATTGTTAAGGCGGCAATTAAAAAAGATGTGATCGACTGTACCTACTTCCTCACCGCACTCACACATGGGAGAATCTTTAATTTTGAATTTATGGAGCTGCTCTGGTGAGCAGACTCAACCTAAACGGAGTCTTATTATTACACTGGTATGACGCTTGGAAAGAGATCTATATTTAAAAAACCATTGGCGAGATGGTATAATTGGCTGCACCTGAGAGAAAAAACATTTCTTAGAACGAGACCACCGAGACATCCATTTTTTTTTTATAATTTTGGAAGGAATGTTGGAAACATCCGGTGAGTAAATTTTGAAAAGAGACGTCATCCCCGTCTAAGACTGCACGACTGCTTCCTTAGCTACCTGGTCAACCCTCTCATTTTCCAGAATCCCTGAATGACTCGGCATCCAGACAAACACAACCTCCAATGCAGATGAGTGGCATTTGAAAATGGCATCTTTCAATTTACATACAATATAGTTACGAGCGCAATTCTTTAAGGGGCGGAGAGAGATTGACTGAAGGGCACTGAGACAATCAGAAAAAATTACCGACCTAGAAAGCCCGTGAGCGAGTATGTACTCTAAAGATTTGATGATAGCTAAACATTCGCCTGTGAAGACAGACGACTGAGGGGGAAGTTTGAATTTAGCAAGGATATGGGTATTAGCAAGGAGGAAGGCCGCTCTCATGCAGCCCTGGTCCGTCAGCTTGGAAGCGTCTGTGAAGAAGAGTCTATAGCCACCAAAGTGACAATTGACAAATTTTACAAATTTGAAGTTGGCCATGGGGGACTTTTTATCAATTCCAGTGTTGGAGATAACTGTAGGGGAATGAATCAAGGCTTCGAAAGGAACAGAATATAACGGAAGGGAGCGGCATTTCATTAAAGGGCACTTGAGAGAAGCTATTTTCTCCAGGCTTTGGACCAGATTTGGTTTTTCTTTATTACGCCAGAAAGCTTTAGTTGAACCGTACAGCTGTAGGAGACGGAGTTTAGGTAACAGGGGGTGCGATTCCTGGGTGGAAATTCCAAAAAGTTAACGGTCAGATAGAAGTTGTCTTCTTAAATCTAGCGGCGGGTCAACACACTCAACTTGAATAGCTCTGTTAGGAGAAGATTTCATTGCGCCTGTTACCAACCTCAAAGCCTTCGCCTGTATTGTTTCCAGAGTGGAGAGCGCGGCCTTGTTGCAAGGCTCAAAAATGAATGTGCCAAAGTCTAAATGACTACGGATGAAGGCGTTATATAAAAGTTTTTGTGAATATGGATGAGCACCCCGCCACGCACCGGAAAGGGCTCTAAGCATATTTAATTTTTAAATTTGATATAAAATGGACAACCTTAGGGGAAATGTTCAGCTGGGACATTTTGTCTCTGAGCACTGCAAGGAGTACATTATCATACGCTGCTGAAATGTTCAAAAATACAGCGGCCACGGATTCCTCTCTTGAAAAGGCTAGAAAAATGTCGGTAGAAAGGATGCTGTGACTATCCGTGATACTCCTGCCCTTTCTAAACCCGAACTGGAAACGAGGTAAAATGCCACGGCTTTCCAAGAACCAATCAAGACGGTTTTTTATCAAGTGTTCCATGACTGCATGAGGCAGAGAGTGGAGGACAAGGCGATCGGACGGTACGAGGAACCAGTCTGGGTCCTTGCCCGGTTTGAGAATAGGGATTACGTATTGCTCCTTCCAGGGATCTGGGATCAGTCCGGAGCTAAAAACGTTATTAATCAGATCTAGGTAATAGGATACAGCGACTGAATTAGCCTTCGTCAGGAAGGAGTAGACAATGCCATCCGGGCCAGGAGACGAATCTGAAAGAGAATCCAAAACGCAGCGCAATTCAGATAGTTGGAAAGGAGAGGCTAAGGGATCGGTGTTATCTGAGATCCCAAAGAAAACTGGAAGTTCGTTTTGGTTAGGTACATAGGGAGGGGCTAATTTGTCCGAAAACTCATCCAGCCACAGGGGAGAAGTAGAGAAGGATGCCGGCGGGGCTGAAGAAGAGCAAGCATTGCGAAAGGTTTTAATATTACGCCAGACCACCGAGGGGTGGGTAGAAGGAGATAATGATTCGCAGAATTTAGATCACCCTTCCCGCTTTTTAAAAGAGAGGGTTTTTTTCGTCTTAGCCTGCACCTTTTTGAAAGTCAGAAAGTTCTCCATTGTCATAGCGTGACAAAAAGTCCTCTCCGCCTCCTTTCTCTGTTTCACAAAAGAGGTGCACTCAGAATCCCACTAAGGGAGGGAAGGTCGATGGTTTGATGAGATGTTTTTTAAAGGTATGGAAAGAGCAGCGGAATCCAAAAGAGACTGAGAAAATAAAGAATAACATTCCAGACAGTTAGAATGGGAGACACGTGGTAAAGAGTTAACTTTTGTCTCTGTTGTAAGGGAAAAAAGGGGCCAATCAGCTTTAGATAACCTAAATTTTTGAAGGGGAGGAGGAGCAGATTTAATACTAACGTCATAGTAATACGTGATAATAATTGGGAGGTGATCGCTACCAAAACTTTGAGGTAGTATATCCCATGAAACTAGAGAGGCCAGCGACCAGAAATCAGCAATAATCTTAGGGGAAGGGTGAGGGATGTACGTTGACACAACGGTACAATCCAGAACTTTGCATGCAACAACATAAAATGAAGGGTAAATAGAATAGTTTATGCCTTTTCTAATAAGCAGAGCACAACCATCATAACCATTAGGGTTATCATGTCGTAAGCATTTAAAGTTCGGACAGTTAAAATAAGTATCAGGTTTAAGCCAAGTTTCTGAGATAGCTATACAAGCAGGGTTGTATTTATAAATAATTGTAACGTATCAGCGTTACATAACTTTCGTTAATATGAACTACGTAAAAAAAAACAAAAAAAACACTTTTTATAATAAATAATGAAACAAATATAATCAAACCCTTATTATAAGCACTTACCTAAATAATAACAACTAGAATTAATATACATTAAAATATGTTAATCGTATATTTCATTGCGGCACGTAATTTCCCTGACGAACTGTACCTCACTCGCAGCTCCATTGTTCTAACCGGTGGAACGCGCTGCGCCCCCCGGCGCCCGCGCCGGCGCCCGCTCCCGCGATGGCCCGACCGGCCGCGGCCGCCGGGAGAGATATTTTGCATTCGACGCAGGCGCACGTACACTCTTCTCACAGTATCATCACACGTCGCGCCCGTTTTCGTCTAATATTTTTAATGATTTCGTTCCGGGCACTAGATAGCCCCGAGTTGCCTTTCACTAAAGTCAGTGAGTGTTGAAAACCCCTAAGATATTGGGGTGCTACCTTACGGCTGGAGTGCAGCAGAACTTACACCAGAGTTCCTGGCGCTGCCGGCTGACGTCCCTCAGCCCGTTCCATCTTCACGGCGGTCCCAAGATCCAGGGAAGTACTGGCGTGGTGGCAGCAACACCCCCTTGGAGCCAGGGGCCAAAAATCAGACGGCCTATGACCCCTACCTGACGACCTTATTTTTCGTGTGCTCGCGGCGTTAAGCGGCAATAAATGCAGAGTAGATTATCATTGTTGTTTAATTTAATCTCGCCCGCTTAAAACGTAGCATAATATGCAGGAGATCAGCCTTGTTGTGGCTGATACTCCTGATGTTCCACTGGATAAGTCAGAGCCATAAGGCCCAGCGGGGGGGCCACCATGGAAGATAGACGACAGAGTCATTAAATTATTGGCAACTTTGGACGGAAAAGGGACAGCATTCTGCTGTAAAAAGGTAACCAGAGGGAATAACCGAGTTGACTAGGGCCCAAAGGTTGGACATGGAGGGCGGTCCCGGGGTAATCGGAGCTACTGTAGGGGGGGAAGGCGTTACCGGGATTGGGTTTCTAAATATCACCCCATTGGAAGGTTGGGGAGGGCTGTAATCGGCAATAAGGGCATTATGGGCCTTCTGATCGTACCCGTGTGGGTTAGCAGGGCTGCGGGGTTTTCTCGTAATAAAAACAGTTATTTTGTATGAAGATGGTTGGGCAACTTCGTTATAGGGTTTTCGAGAAGATGGGATTTTTTTTTCAGCTTCTTGATATGAGATGCTTTCATCACCCATCATGCGTTTTATCATTTGTTGTCTTCCAAACTCAGGACACTTTTTATCAGTAGCCTTGTGTTGACCAGAACAATTTAGACATGAGGGTTCTTCCAAGCATTCC
This sequence comes from Epinotia bilunana, assembly GCA_947049275.1. Lineage (NCBI taxonomy): Eukaryota > Metazoa > Arthropoda > Insecta > Lepidoptera > Tortricidae > Epinotia > Epinotia bilunana. Next base: position 5,201,043 of record OX346274.1, read on the forward strand.
TCTGCATCGTGCGGCTGTGCGCATTTAGAACAGCGAGGACGGGAGCGACATTGGGCCCTAACATGCCCGAACCGGCAGCACTTGTAACACTGAACTGTTGGAAAATAGTAGGGCACAACTTCCAGGGCACAATTAAAAAGGAAAACTTTGTCGGGTAACCTTTGGCCATCGAAAGGTAAGACAACTGTTTCCGATGGAGCCCACTGGGTTGTGTTGTCAGTTAAATTTTTCTTTTTGAAATTGAGACGTCTGGCTTTCACGACCTTACCTACTCCATATGGTTGTAGTATTAACTCTGGGAGTTCATCGTTGGAATAGTCGGTGGGAATGTTCCTTGCAATACCGGTCTTTGTTATGTGGTAGGCTGGGATGAAGCGTTTGTATAAATCCAATTCTAGGGGGAGAGTTAGGAACCGGTTAGCACCGGCTGCCGAAGAGAATTCTATGCTCAGCCTATTACGACCTATCTTTTTGATGCCTCCGTCCTTGATATTTTTAATGCCTTTAGTGAACAACAGCTGGCCAAATTTAACCGGGTGTAAGTAAGTTCCTGTGTTAGGTTCTGTCGTCTCACGAGAGACGTGCACAATGAATGGGCCCTTGTCCGAACTGTTATATTCATTCCGAGTTTGGAACTGAGAGGGCGGAGTAAGGGGAGTCTCTTGTGGAGTCATGTTAAGTGGTAGAGGAGACTTTGTTTGGGGAACATGGTTCGCAGGAGCAACTGTGTCCAGGATTACATTTTCCTCCTTTGATTGGAACTGAGAGGGGGGAATTGGGGAAGTATCGCCTTGTATGGATTGAGAATGCAACGGAGGTTCGTCGAAGCGGGGGACTTTAGTAGCGTCCTTCATTTCTATTGGGGTAACAGAATCCTCCGTAACTGCGGAAATATCACGTTTTTCTGATTTTTAATTGACGCCTTGACCGGAATACTATGAGATGCATCGGCGTCTGTAGAGGGAGATCCACTAAAAATTGCGTGTGTGAAACCGGGGAATCTCCTATTTCCACGAGTAAGCCCGGTGAGGGCGGGCGCACTATTGACCCAGGAATTCCTGGGTCAAATTGGTGGGACCCCATACTGAGGACCCAAGGAGAAGGAGGCAGCAAACTCACATGAAGAAGATGCCACCCTCTCCCTCTTTCTACTTAACCACTTACCAGATAAACAGGGGAACAAACACTAGAAAACACAAAAAACGATCACACAGACAAACTCAGGAATAACGCAGATGAATTTAACGAAAACAATTAGAAAAAGTATTCCGCACACGTGCACCACTAGACGGCTCGAAGCAGAATCTCTGTGATAAGTCTTTACGATAATAAGATAGACTATGTGGTTCTTTCATACACAGCTTAACAGCGGAGAGGAGAGAGGGGGGGGGGGATATATTTCTAAACGTTCGATATTTAATTTTGCACCATACTGTATTCGTTTTTAGTTTTCTTCCTGTATCACAAATGTATTTTTAACTTGATTTCCGTTTCTGTATTTACGTATATTCACTATCCGAAATAAAAGTTGCGTTCCGGTCTGTCAAGTTGACAGTGACAGTGACGCTGAAACACAGTTTGGCGACGCGTTCACACGCTGCAATCTGCCGTGCCACTCTGAGCTTATAACCACGAACTTCGAATGTCGAAGTATGTCTATCGCACTTACATACTGCTTATTTTTACTTAAGATACCTATGTATTCTTTAAAATATTTTTAACGTAGGTATTTGTTTTGTGTTGCCTTCCAGGAGGTAACTCATGTAAAGGTTCCGACGGAAGACCAGCGCTGGCCTCCTAGGTTAGCACCATGCTGAGTCGGGGCCTTTTCGTGGACCCTGCTACTTTTACGTTACTGTGTTTTGTTTTTTATACCCATTGTTTTGTCCACGAATAAATGTTTTCTTTTCTTTTTTCTTTAATAGTTGAAAATATTGATTGCCGGGCTTCGCCTGCCGCACAACGCCCGCTCCCCGTTATCGTCATACCCCTGCACCCGCGCGCCGCTCAGTTGAGGACTGAGTGAAGTAACGGATTTTAGTATTCTTTGTTTAGAAACTCATACAAAAGCGTTCACGGATTCGCATCGCACGAAACGCACGCATCGGCTTTTCAGTAATCGTCAATTTAGAATGAGACATAGCTACCAAAACACTGGAAAAAATGTGCGTCATTTGGAAAATCAGAAAATGAATGATATTCTACAAATCACGATCGCTTCTTATATATATGTGTGACGAAAGCTTTGAAATAAATAACGATTATAAAAAGATACAGAAGTAAATATATTGACAACCCCGAGCCCATGTCAGCGACCCCATTCCTTCAAACGAACGCTCAAAAATCGGCGCAAACCCCTCGAAGGAATCGGAGGTCCTCTGTCAACACCGCAGATTGAACCCTCGCCGCAACTTATTGGTTAAATCCCCCGCAGAATAACACATTCACAAAGCCACGTTACATGCACCGGTGTAAGTCTGAACTGTAGTTACGCACGGTTTGTTAGGATATATGGGTCAAATTATATCAGTTAGCTCGTAAACGAGTACATGTTTTGTGAATTCAAGTTGGGGTTAACTTCCGACAAAAAATTACCTACGTTAATTCATTCCGTGGTGAACTAAATTGCTTCCGAGTCCGTAGACAGCTAGCCTTGACAGTATACATACCTGTAACAAACATAAAAATAAATATAAATATTAGGGGACAATCTAACACAAATCGACCTAGTCCCAAACTAAGCAAAGCTTGTACTATGGGTACTAGACGACGATAAACATACTTATATAGATAAATAAATACTTAAATAAACATAGAAAACAACCATAACTCAGGAACAAATATTCGTGCCCATCACACAAATAAATGCCCTTACCGGGATTTGATCCCAGGACCTCTTGCTTCGTAGGCAGGGTCACTACCAACTAGGCTAAAGCGGTCGTCAAAAAAAAATTTTGGTTTATGTAGTCACACTTAACTACAATCAATGCCATAATTAGACTTTTTTTTTAAATCAATAATCGACAATGATGTAATGTTAATAAGAGGTAGACTATTACTGTAATTGACCATATATTTCCAATACTAGTTTAAACACGGGTTAAAGTATAAAAAAAAACAAAACGACATTTTGATACTATAAAAGAACTAGGAACTATTTAAAAACTAAATATAAAATACCCCACCCAGTTCACCCGCTTGGGGCATGGATCCTAGGATGCTGGCTGCATTGCCTCTTTGCACCGCTAGGCTTAGACGCTGGATAGAGAGGGAGATAGAGGTAGATAGGTTATATAAGTGCTCAAAAAGTGGCACACTAAAACTGAGCCAATAGCACGATAGTTCGACTCCAGGACCAGAACTCGAAACCTATTCCGCTGCAGCGAGGAGTCAGGCTAGGAGATGTTATTTCTCCAACACTGTTCACCGCTGCACTGGAGGACGTTTTCAAAACTCTGTACTCGAGAAGGCTAGGCATCAACATCAACGGCGAGTACATCACTCACCTTCGGTTTGCTGACGATATAGTAGTCTTGGCTGAGACCATGGAAGACTTAAGTACGATGCTCGATGACCTCAATAAAGCTTCCGAACGAGTTGGTCTAAGAATGAACATGGATAAGACGAAGATCATGTCAAATACCCATGTGGTACCAACTCCCATTACAATCGGACACTTTACACTCGAAGTTGTAGACGATTATGTATACCTAGAACAAACTATCCAGTTAGGAAGGTCCAACTTCGAGAAAGAGGTCAATCGTCGAATCCGACTCGGCTGGGCAGCGTTCGGGAAGCTACGGCACATCTTTTCGTCCAATATTCCGCAGTGTCTCAAGACGAGAGTCTTTGACCAGTGTGTGTTGCCTGTGATGACATATGGCACAGAAACGTGGTCGCTTACCATGGGCCTCATAAGAAGGCTCAAAGTCACCCAAAGGGCTATGGAGAGGGCTATGTTGGGGGTGTCTCTGCGTGATCGCATCAGAAATGAGGCTATCCGCAGCAGAACCAAGGTAACCGATATAGCCCTCCGAATCGCTAAACTTAAGTGGCAGTGGGCGGGGCACATAGCACGTAGAACCGATGGCCGTTGGGGCGGAAAGGTTCTCGAGTGGCGACCACGAACCGGAAGGCGCGGCGTGGACTGATGACCTGGTAAAGGTTGCTGGAGTCCGCTGGATGCGGGTGGCGCAGGACCGGTCACTTTGGCACTCTTTGGGGGAGGCCTATGTCCAGCAGTGGACGTCTTTCGGCTGATATGATGATGATGACAGAAACTGGAGCATTCGTTCGTAACAGAACAGAGAATTCGCCGTTTTTATTTAAATTTGTCGAACTGAACACCGAACAGAACCAAGCACAGAGACAAATATCGCTATGAACATTTTCACGATCATTCTAGCGAACTCCCAAGTATGACGGCGGCTGAACAGTAACAAAATCGCTTGGCTCAGCAAGGAGCTCGAATCAAGTTTACTGTCGTTTCGCTAGAATGCTCGCTAAAATGCTTGCGCTCCTATTTATTTTGAAAGCTTTACCTGTAATGTAACATTCGCTAAAATGCTCACTACTAAGTGAATGCTCAGGTGTGAAAAATGTATATTGTCTTTTACATCGACTGTACTATGGGGTCTTTAGGTTTGCAGTCAAAGGCTAACCTTAAAACATAAAGGTGTAATTTACTGATTAAATCTTATAATCTGACAAACATGAAACGGTTAATCCTCTTTTGCTCAAAGCTATTTCCCTGTAACATAAACATAACCCATGTTCTGCGTATAAAAGGCGGACCCCATGACCCTTAAGTCGAGCGTCCTCTGTCCACAGCACTGATATCCCTTTGATAGCGGTGCCGTCTCCCTCGCACTGCGCGAATATAAATTTCCTGGTAGATTAATGTGAAGTGCATGTAAGCATGTATATTAGGTAGAGTGCAGATTAACTTGTTATTCTGTAAATTATATGATGAGTCCGTTAAAGTGGACTTTTTGTTCTTACATAAACTGCCACAGAAAAAAAATGCCACGCCACGCAAGTTTTAAGTCTATTGTTTTTGGAGTTCGTATGAAGTCGCGTCGGTAGCAGGTGGGTTCCAACAGTGACGAACTTGAGTTCAAGTCGGTGCCGGTGAATGGGTTAATAGACCTGCACACTTTCTAGGTTATCTACATGGTAATGACCAAGCATTCGGTTAAGTTAAATAATATTTCGCTTCTTTTCCAGGACCTAACGTTGGAGCATCCGTAACCAGATTAACAAAGTAAAGTGCACATCTAGTTAATGCATTAACATTAAAATTCAGGCGGAGTTGTGATATAAAAGCTGTATGTCTACCCAGAAAGAATATCCTATCCACGGTTGAAAAATGGTTATAATCGGACAAGCGGTTCCGGAGATACCCCGTGTACATTACAAAGTTACTTACACTTCACAGACATAACTCTTAATTATTAGTGTTTATTAGGATTATAACTTGTCTAAACAGTAGGTAAACGGCAATTCCCAACCTCTCGCGCAAGTTAGTTCAGCTCTGTAATCACACGTCCGCAAGTTACTCGAGTGGATTAAACGCAAGTTCTTAACGCTCCAAACTTTAACGGAACTATTCACAATGCTTACGGACAAATTGCCTGAAGCCAGTGTAAGTCTTACCTAAATTACCGGTATAGAGGCATCTCCGGCCTTGGAAGCTCAAACTATAGAAATGAGCTCCCTCGAGGGTTTCACTGGTCAGTATGGAGTTCTACAAAAAAGCAGTGTATACATTTTGAAAGCGCCGCCAACGCGATTATGACGCGCAGACGGACCGCTTTATTTACCACCGACGTGCTATTTAAAAAAACCTCGCGTCATCCCACTTCCATACTGAAGGAGCATGGGCCGCTTGCTACCAAGTAATACGTTTTTTTATATATTTACTACGATGTAGCCTATGGACTAGTGTCCCCAGACTTGTGACTCCAGAACATTTTCCGGGGAGACTCCATTTATTGATTGGATGAATCGTAGACAACAAGATAAAAACACTCTACGGGAGCTCTGGCGACCTTACTCACCACCAGGAATACAACGAGCAACCCAGTGGCTTTATAATTGGTTACAGTATTGTACGGCGGAAGTGTTTTCCTAGTTGGACTGCTCCAAATATGCTCCTACCTCTCTAAATACGTTCCGGAAAACCCTTCTGCAAGGTAGAGGTAACTTCCCCTACTCCAGACATGAGTGTCATCCTGTCCGCTGTATCTTACGTCTCTCAATACAACCTCCGTATACGCACAGTTGCTACAAATGGGATAAAGTTAAACTAGGGAGAAGGGAGACGAGTCTCACTAGTTGTGAATATCATAACAGGTGCGCGGCTGGACGTCATCTGGGTTTAATGTGTTGAAGCACTTGGAACGGTTGGAATCGAACCGGTTAAAGGGGTTCCTAAGTCTTTCCCAAGTTTATGAGGACATGCATGAAGCTTAGCCCGATAAAAGCAGCTTGACGGGTAAAAAAAATGTATTTCTGTGGCCTGCCAATCCTCATATACCTACAGAGTTTTATTACTTGTTAGGTTTTTAAATCTTGGAGTCATTTATTTAGACAAACTGACTGACTTTAAACAAAATATCACTCAAGTTGTCCCGTAGTCAACAAGGAACCCTTATAGTTTCGTCATGACGTTCAGTATCTCAGTGATCCTTCCAACTAGAAAGCTGTGCATGAGTATTCAACATGAGTATATAAAGCGATCACCTCGACTAAATGGTACAATAAAATCTTGATTGTATAATCCTATCATATACCTGTTAAGTGCAATATATATCACTAATCCTATATTTACATAAACACACTCACTATCAACACAGAATGGTATCAGTTACCGCAGCTATACCAGGAAACGTCGCACGCGCCGCTGCCCGCGACGGCGAAACTGAAAGCGGAGCATACGACGCTCCGACGGGGCCGTTTGATGCAGATGAGAAGCTATGTTTGAAATATGCTACCATAATGAACTTTTCAGCATAACTGTCTGCAACGAAATCTAATTTATCTAACTATTCAGTCCGTATCCATTCACTGCTGGATGCGGAGACCAATTAGCGTGAATTGTTGGACAAAAATTAACTCCCTGTCAGTTTTGTGACGAAACTTGAGCATACTTATTATGTGAAATATGGACTTTTTCACATTTAAATAAAGTGTTTATGCATATCATTTCTAAATTGAAAAGAAAAAGTATTTTTTATACAATAATTGTCGTCACAAAACTGACACTGAAATTATTTTTGTTTTACAATGCACGATAATGGGGTACACAAATTTTTGTATTTGCCCGCCTAAGCCTTTTTTACTCAAATATCATTAACTTAATTAGCAACGATTTAGCTCTGGGTATATTCCGTGGGTATTTGTTGCTTAGCGCAAATGTCTACTAGAAAATTATAAAGTTGCGATGCTTATGAATAGATAGATACGAGTTCATTATAACCTTCCTCCTTCCTTAAAAATTGTATCTCTTAGGGGATATAACTTGTTGTAACATCTCAAAACAAACACTTAATAGTTTGTCTTTCGAAAAGTCAAGACCAGAACATTAAAAAAGTAATACAGCGAATGAGTAAGCAAGTGGGCGATTAAGTCCCGAAACTTGTGTACAAACCCTACTAACTGTCAGATTTAGCATATATAAATTCCAACCAGATATCAGCAGCAATAAGAGATTTCAACTAAAACGTTCGTGTCATCTCAATTTAAGTCTTATTCGGTTTTACCAGAGTTTTTATTTAATCTAAGCTGGAGTTTCATTCTACAGTCCCGAAAACGTTCGCAAAAACGTTCGGTTCCATCACAATAGCGGCCACTTAACCAAATTAAATTATTATATAAACATTACGCTTGTTAAAGGCAACAAAAACTGTTTTACATAAATTCTCGATTCCCATCACGGAAGGATAGTTTCGACCTAACCATTCCAAATACAATTCAAGAAATAACAATTTAAAGTTCTCAATCCAATGAACAGATATCACAGCTGACCAAATTTGCAGACACGCCAAAATCAACGTTAAGAATTGAGTGATAGAGTTGATAATTGAGCTATACTACATTTTGATACACATCAAGCAATCAGCGCTGTACCGAGTTTATTTAATTAGCGAATGGGATTGAACGAATGATAAAATGAATGACTGAGCGAATGATTGAATGAACGCGCGTTAGCGGATGCATCTGTTTGTTACGAATGATTGCCTAATCGGATTTGAGGGTGTTTTAACTGTTATAATTTGCCTAAGTTTGAAAATTAACCGCTACGTTCGAAATAGAATGATTTAAATTAGTTACCTACGCTGCTAAGCGATAACACCTTTAGCATTTGTTAGAGCCAGTTTATGTCTGAGCTGAACCCTATTTACTTTATAATTCGACCTTATAGTAAGGCACACGTGTAAAATAGCAATAATCGTACTTGCGGCCACAAAACTGTAAAACCACTTATGTATACCAAATAAAGTATATTCTATTCTAGCATTTTTTTTATATCACGATGCTGATCGACTGCTTTATGGTCCAGTCTAAGTTGGCTCAGTTCGGGTTGCACAGGGCGGTTCCACAACACTTCGGGAGCTCAAACACCGCGAGCCATCCGGTTGCCTCTTGGACACTGCAACTACGCGTCATTGCTCTGAATATAGGGATAAGTTCGCCTTTGTACTTTGATCTATTGTGTGAAATGTATATTCTTTAACCTGTTATTGTGTACAATAAAGTGCTTACATACATAGATATACATACAACACAGCCCGTTCTCGTGAAGTCTAGGTACTTCACTCATTACCAAGAATAGAACACCATATACTTACAGACTAGAGAAGAGAGGCGTGTGCTCAGCAGCGTTTTTTTTCGAAGCCCATGCCACTGCAGGGCAAAGGCGCGCGCCCCTCGCTACTTCCACTCGTCCCGGATTTGAGTAATCTCTGGGCAATCGTTACAAAATGCGTCCAGGTCGTCCCGCCATCTGCGTCTCGGCATGCCACGTCGCCGAGTGGGCGATTACAGGCTCAATTATTGTTAGATGATAATGATGATGATGATATATGAGCATTTTCAATAATTCGTGCACCCAATTAGCGTAAGTTGCTGAACAAAAATTTACTCAGTGTTAGTTATGTGACGACAATTAAGGACCTGAAGGTCGTATAAATATTAACTTTTTCTTCTCAATTTATAAATGATATGCATATACACGTTATTAACACTTAAATGTGAATCAAGTTCATTTTCACATCATTTGTATGTTTAACTTTCTTCACAAAACTGACACTGGGTTAATTTTTATTTAACAACTCACGCTAATTGCGTACACGATTTTTTTTAAATGCCTATCAACAGAACGACTAGTGTTACACACATGGTTCGGGTTTCCTGTAGGGGGACCCTTCTCCAATTGAGCTGCTCGAAATACTCGTATTAAAGGGTGAGTACTATTAAATTGTCGCCTTTTCAATTCAAGTTTACTAAAAGAAATAACATACAAGTTAGTCAAAGTTCTTTATTATAATAAAGTTTAGGATAAAATAGATCCGTTAGCACAATTTTATTCTTTGATCAGAGCACGACGAGAGAATTTTCGAACTTTACTCTTGACGCGTTTCATAGAATTTTGCACAGAATCATTTCTGATCAGCTTAGTACATTTCATCCACTTTTTTTTGAAATCAGGTAATGATGTGGCCGGCTGGCACGTTTTACGCAACTTTGTTTTAATATTTGCCCAGTATTTCTCTATCGGCCGTAGTTCTGGGCAATTTGGCGGATTAGTATTCTTCGGTACTACATCGACAGAATTCAGGTTATACCACTCTAAAACTCGGGATGAATAGTGACAGCTCGCTAAATCGGGCCAGAATAATGTCGAAGAAATGTGCTTTTTATGAGCGGTAATAATCTTTTTTTAAGCATTCGGATATATAAATATCCGTGTTGACAGTGCCAATGGTTACAAAGGGCGAACTCCGCATGCCACACTGGCATATCGCTTGCCACACGAGGATTTTTTTTGCGAATTTTTCCACTGGAATTACTTTTTCTGATTCATGCAGACCCGGGATGTTGCGAGAAGAATAGTATTGATTTCCTGGTATCGATTTGAAATCAGCCTTTACATAAGTTTCGTCATCAATAATTAAGCAACCTGTATTTTGAACTAACAGGGTGTACAGTAATCTAGAGCGTCTAACTGCTCTGTTATATTGTTCTACCGTTCTTTTCGGGGCTTTTTGCTTTTTGTAAGAAGAAATACCGCACTTTATTTTTATTTTCTGTACATTTGTTTGACTAGTACCAACTTTTTTGGCCACATCTCGAGAAGAGATTGCTGGATTTTGATCAAATAACCTACACACCCTTGACTCTAACTTTTTGTTCCGTTTTCTTGTCGGATTACCCTCTCGCAACTTTCTTTCAGTAGTTAAACCTTGTTTTAACCTTTTTAGGGTCCTTTGCACTGTTCTCTGACTTGTATGGCACGATTTCGCAAGCTCCGAAGTAGATACATTGGGATTTACTGGTTTTTTTTTCTCTTCATGACATCTTGACGGATACAACCAAATGAATGTTTTTTTTTAAACCTAAGATGAAAAAAAGTTTTAAATTTAATATCTGAAAAGTTTCATCAAAACAGGTTGCAAGGTCAGAAAAATAGAACGGAAAATGTTAGCGACAATTTAATAGTACTCACCCTTTAGTTGAGAAATCTAAGGTGTGTCGGTTATCCAGAAGCTTCTAGAATCCGAATAAAGCACATGACACTTAGTAACTACCGTTCATTGAAAGAAAACAATGCCATTTGACACATCAAGGTGGCGAGGGTTAAATCTACCCTAAATCATAAACATATATTACATTAGTAAGATGTCATTCCGCGGTGATACCTCTTCAAGTTGCTGGGCTGTTAGCTCCATGTTACCAGACGTCAAACCCGAGGTACTGGCATAAGGGACCGATATATAATAATAAAAGCAATATAAATCGATTGCTTGGAAAGTATGCGGAAACAAACAATTAATGGATCGGAACGAAAAATGGTTACTTTCATTATCAACAAATCGGCTACGACCTGGTAAAAGACAATAGGTGTGACGAAACATGGCTACTCGATTGTTTTTGTTCACTTTCGACTAAAGAATGTAATTTACGAAAAAGTTGTACATGAGTAACGTAATAGTAGATACCTACATTGCTCATTCATTCGAATCGGAGGCTTTCTTAATTACTGCACGTGGCGAGTATAAGAAAAATACTACGCCACAGGGCGTGGAAATGGGCGGTAGTTGCCACTTTATGACCCAGTGTGTCGTAAATTATTTCATGCCTCAAATTATTTGGAAGAATAGCTACCGTGGCTGTATAAAAAAGACTGCTGAAAATATTATCCTCCCCGCCACGCACAGCTCGATTGATTATACATTTACTAAATCACCAATTTTCAGCAAAACACTTCAAAACCATAAGGGGGCTAAAGTGAATTCGTACTTAAAGTTAAGTTATTGTTAAGGTTCGTTGATTTTTATAGTATCATTACTATGACTGTGCTTACGCCAGCAATTTCAATCAGAAATATATTAGGTACGATAAATCTTAACCCATGCGTGGCCAAGAATCGCTACTTGCTACGCTCGTAGCCGATCCCGTCGTTTTCCTCGCACGTAGCGGAAAGCGACTACAGCTACAGCTCGATTTATTATACATTTACTAAATCGCCAATTTTCAGCTAAACACTTCAAAACCATAAGGGGGCTAAAGTGAATTCGTACTTAAAGTTAAGTTATTGTTAAGGTTCGTTGATTTTTATAGTATCATTACTATGACTGTGCTTACGCCAGCAATTTCAATCAGAAATATATTAGGTACGATAAATCTTAACCCATGCGTGGCCAAGAATCGCTACTTGCTACGCTCGTAGCCGATCCCGTCGTTTTCCTCGTACGTAGCGGAAAGCGACTACGGCGTAGGCGCACGCTAGGCGTGGCAGTGGAAGTGTTGGCCCATGCTAGGCCAAGCAACGCTACGTAACAGCATTTTTACATTTTGTAGCGGAAATCGCTCGTAGAGGGTAGACTCATGTTCATGTGTACGTCATCGGCCTCGAACGGTTTAAACTCTCTTTTATCCGAGTAGTGTTAATCTTTTCCACTTCGTTCCGTTCTCGACATCGTCTTCAGATGCCTGACCCTTTATGTCTTGTAGACGGGTTAAAATAAATATATTTTTATTTCTAACATAGGATCGAGCAATATGGTTCCACTAGCCGAGCGGAAAGGCATGCACTTTTCAATCTGGCGGTCGTGGGTTCGAACCCCGGCTCGTAGCGCTGGGTTTTTTTCAAAAAACATTTGATATTTAAGTGGTGAAGGAAAACATCTTGAGAAAACCGGTCTAACCTCAATAAGGTCTAGTTTTCCCTCTGGGTTGAAAGATCAGATGGCAGTCGCTTTAGTTAAAGTAGTATGCCAAATCTTGGGATTAAGTGCAAAAACCGCCGGAATTGCCAAGAGCTAAGATCCCGTCCAACAGAAAAATAACTTTCTTATATCAAAAAAACTATCTCCACCAAACTCCTAATTTGCAACACCTTCACGCATGAAATAACTCCTCAAGCTACGTAACTTACATTATCATACTCAGCTTTATTTACTTTAAGTGTAAAAAAATCACTTAGGCGGAGGGTCCATTATGCAAAAGAGGGACAAAGCGCTCGCGATATTTTACGTGCGATATTTACACGCACGCACGGGACGGAGTTGGGTGATAAAACGGTGACATTATATTAAATACGGCGGCGAAAACATTGGGAGAAAAGGAAGATTCATTTTTGTAAATAGCCATGGGTGTATCAAATAGGGCTGTTTGTTTTCGTATATATGATGCACACGGATCGGCTAATGGGGACAGCTGGAGTGTTTTATTGTTTCGTATTTATAATACCGCGTTGCATTTGTTTTGGCTCGTCATTTGCAAGCGTGTGTATGGATCAAGTGTTGGATGGTTGAATATTACCAGTTGAATTTCCTCATGGTCTGCATAAAGTAACATGTTTTTTGGGGTGTATTCGCAAATTCTTTTTGATGTTGTTAATCTAAAAGTAAGATTAATTTTCTTTTGTTTTACAATTGCGGTGTGTTACACAGAGGTGTATGTATGAGTCGTTTAACGTGAATATTCATTAGCAATTTTGCGCGCAATGCACAGTAAAGAATTAATAACAAAAGGATTAAAAAGGTAAAATAACAAGAAGGCATACAATCTGACACTAATAGTGTAATGTGTGTTACCACTGTATTTTTTTATGCCTACTGCGACTAAGAGGCGTCTTCCCTCCCTATGATTATTTGCCATCGACGTGGCATAAAAAATAACGTAATATTAGCGATATCGCCGAATCCGCCCCTGTCATCGCTATCATAAAGTTCGTCATACAATATTGTGCTGTGTGAGACAGATTGTCGACGCCGGGAGCCCTTCTATCAAACTCCACACAAACTCTCGCATGGGGTCTACTATGTACTTTATATAGATACTCTTATTGAAATCGTTTACTGAAAATCATGACACTGGTAAAAATTGTTACATCAATAGTAATGAAAATTTCAAGTTGACGACAAATAACGATCTCAATTTATTTGATTGTATATATTTGTCTACGTATGCGCTATTAGATGACCATCCAAGAATGGTTTTCATTAAGAAATTATTCCTATAAAAATGTAATTAAAAGCTAGGCACAGAATATAAAAAAACGCAAACAAAAAAAACCCCAACACAACGAGCATAGCTATTAAGAATCATCTCGACAAACAAGGAAATCGATTAAACAAAACCGCACTCAAAACGGTTCACCCTTTTGTGAGCTATGACGGTGGGGGGGGAACACGCAGATAAAAATATAAAATTTAAAATTATAACACCTCGTTTGCGTCATAAAGACGAAACGAATGCATTAAAAAGTTGGTAGATGTTTTCCAAAAACCTAAGAAAATTATTGCAAAAGCCATAAATACATTCGAATCTAAACACAGGTGACCGAAAAGCTGGTTTACACGCGCAGCGCATCAGCAAGGAAATACCGCCTGCTTCTTCGTTACAATGCCTCGAGGGTCTTTTTTAGATTTTACTTGGTCTTCATGTCATTAATGTAAATTATTATTATCTTTTAAATACAGACTCGACTTATATTTACGTTAATTTCAAGCTTTTGTCAATCAGACGAGGAAAATCGAGAAAATATCGACATAAAAAAACAAGCGCGAAACGTATACCTTCGCAGACTCGCATAATGATTTTCCATTCACACGAAAAATGCACTTTAACGACACTAGGTAAAGTTAACTTTGCGACAAACAAAATTAAACGCGATGGCTCGGTTCACAACAAAATGTGAAATAAGTCCGCAGTGAACGGTCGACGAGTGAACGAAACGAATGAATGAAAGAATGAATGGTAACTTGATTAGGCGTAATTTGATGAGATATTGTGCCGGCGGCGCCTATGAATTATTTATGTAACGGGACGTTTTTGAACTGACGGATACTTTTCAATTTCTTTTAATTAAGATAAGTATTAAAAAGAAAAATAGGTTTAAACGAAGGACGTCTGATAAGGAAAACTAATTGTTCTTGGAATTTCTGATACAACATTCTGTGATTCTTTAGAATTAAGTATACCTAAGTATATCAGAACCTTAAGTAGCAAAAATACAAAAAAAGTTCAAATATAATTTATTAGCCGCTTTGACCAATCCAAAATCCAAACCCATATAGGAAAAATATTTCGCCCTATAGCATAGACACTCGCTCGTCGGTATTATACTCATCGTCATGCGGTAACATTCCTATATCCATTGTCACTACAGGCGACATGTTTCAAACCCTCCAGGAGTTATGAAGCAGTCACAGAATAATTAACAGGCGAAGTGGACCGGGCGAGCATTATAGCGCGGCCGCGAGAACACTAATCCTGAAATAGATCTCCTGGAGAGATCGAAACATGTCGCCCGTAGTGACAATGAATACTCGAGTGTAACCGTACTTATGATACTTTAAATCCAGTTGGTCCAGTTTTGTATGCGGACAATATTTTATTACTTTTTTTTTTTTTTTTTTTTTATGATATAGGAGGCAAACGAGCAGTCGAATCACCTGATGGTAAGCGATAATCGACGCCCATGGACACTTACAACACCAGAAGAGTTGTAGGTGCGTTGCCGGCCTTTAAGATGGGAGAACGCTCTTTTCTTGAAGGCTTGAAGGTTATAACGGTCCGGAAATACCGCAGGCGACAGTTCATTACTATACGGACAATATTTTATTACTATACGGACAATATTTTATTATTTAGACCATAATATTTTTGACTAGGTACAAAATAATATGTATATACTCCTATATAAGTGTATATTATTTTGTATATGTGTATGTTTATTTCAGTATGTATTTCATAGAAGTTTATCTTGGATTAAGTTTTCATTTAAATTTAAATGCCTCCACGCGTTCCACGTTTCTGTTTTGCCCAATAATGGTTGACTGGTAGAGAATGCCTTATGGCATTAAGTACGCCATTTATACTCTCTCTTCTTGTATTGTGCAATAAAGATTAAATAAATAAATATTTGGCATGTATTACAATTTGGCGGGTAATCTTCAGGCTAGCACCGTACCAAGATGATAAACACGTTTCACGCTTACAGACTTTACACAACTCCTTAACTAAAAACAAACAAAGAATCCAATTACTACAAAAACCATGTGAAAACGAGTCGCATCGCATCACGCATACTGTTTCGCGCAGACAATTCATCGAGCGTTGAATGGCGGGTCCCAAGTGTTTTGCCGGCGTAGGAAGCGTGCAATTGATGCATCTCCAGGACACAGTAGATATAGCTTGAAACAGTAACACAATCCGTATTCCGCATTTTCATTGGTGGGTTAAGAGTCCGCAGTAAGCTCGATTCTCCATACAAACGTAGTTACGCTCTCATTTCTACGTGTTGGATTGTAACGAAACTTTGCATATACAATGACATGAGGTATATGTATGTCTGTAATTAGTTTATGTAGCTTCAGATACCATAGTAAAAAAAATACAGCGAATATAAGTTTTGCATACAAAACTTGTTTTGCTGTATTTCGTTTTTTTTATAAACTGGAACCATATAAACTAATTACAGACATAGATATACCTCGTCATTGTATATGCAGAGTTTCGTTACAATCCAACACGTAGTTTTAGAATGAGAGCGTAACTATGTTTGTATGGGAAGGTGAAATTCGGCCGAGCTTACTGCGGACTCTTAATAAAGGAAAGAACTAAGCACGGTAGACTCAAGTCGAGTCTCCATGCAAACTTAGCTCGATTCACATTTTAAAACGGCAAACTGGAATAACATTAAACTTTTTATACACAATAAGATCCGCCATATCTAGGTCGGAAAGTAGTTTCTGTTGCTAGAAATTGATATCTAAAAAACAGCAAGCGGATTCCTAGCAAGCAGCAACACAGCACAGCACAGCAACTAATAAAATCTATCGGTCAATTAATAGCGTGCGAGAGGACAGTTCGGGAGAGACCGGGTGTACTGGAACATACATTCAAGAGTACCTACTCTCCCGCCCGCCGCTATCGACCAGTGAAAACGGCTCCTCGCATGACGTTTTGGAAATCTTTTGCACCCCGCATGTGGGGCATATCGACCTATGAAAATGCGTCTCTACAGACACGCGTCGCTACAATAAGGCGGTGGAAAGGTAAAGTGCAGAATTGGTATTCAATCTCATAAAAGAGACTAGTTGACTTACTGCTTTAGCTAATATATTTACTGTGTCGAGTAGAAAGTGAATGCGCTATCTAGAGACTACTTCCTCACATTGATACATTTGATACGCTTAATGCAGTGTTCTACGTAGAGGAAAGTGTACGCTGGTGGCCTTTGTGGTAATAGAATATATGGCTATTTCGTGACTACTGACAATTTGATTTCAATTCCTAGGCCCCCTTTTCCACATACATACATTCACGCCTTTATTCCCAAAAGGGGTAGGCAGAGCATATGAAACGTATGTTCCAGCGCCACTTTTAGCATGATATGTGGGTATAAAAGATCGACAAAATGTGATATTGCAGTGATAGGTTGCTAGCCCATCGCTCACAACACACTTCAACCCTGGTCCCTTAGTCGACTTTTACGACACCCACGGGAAGAAAGGGGGTGGTGAAATTCTAATCCGACACCACACGGGGGGGGGGGGGGGGGGGCAAGATATGCTATGAGCACTGTTAGGTTGTTACGTCTTATGAATGTCGCACGGATAACACTTTCACTGCCAGGAACCCGCTTAGCGGGCGCCTAAGCCGTAGTCGCTTTCCGCTACATAGCGGGAAAACCACGGGATCGGCTACAAGCGTAGCGCGAGACTTGGCAGTTAATGTGATAAGTTTCACACAAAAATTGCATTTTTGGGATACACTTTTACTTCTGACCGTCCATTTTTTGCGGACTCAACTAGTCATCAACTTACTCGTTGAGAGGGTTCCAATAAGCCCAATCACGACGGGTTTATGTTACGTAAGTTTAGGCATTGCCGTGGCCAAATTCTGTCTAAACTCCATCACCATATCAGGTCGGTGGTGCCATAGCATCGCATTATTACCGAACTTACATAAATATGACTAATAACTAAATCTGTAAACGGAAACTGTCTGAAAAATGCTCTGCAAGTATTTAAGGATAACTAAAGATACTTACATATTGGCGTACTTGGATACATAGGAAAAGAGCAAGTTGGATAAGCATAAAAAGTTCAGCAAAATTTATCCCGACTACGGGAAACAAATTTTTCCACACAAATGTAAACATCAGGAGCTCAACACATTCACTACCAAGAATCGCTACGCTCGTAGCCGTGGTATTCCTCGTATGTAGCGGAAAGCGAATAATGCGTAGGCCCCCGCTAGGCGGGTTCCTGGTAGTGAAAGTGTTCATTTCTAATCAATTGATACCTCATTCATCAAAACCGGTTCAGTACCTTAAACGCGACGGGGGAACACACATAAATACAAACATACATAGACTGCTATAATCATATCCTTAGTCGACCAAGAAACTTTTTTCGACCAGTAGTGCTCTATTCGTACAAAGGAATTAATAAAATCACGACCAATATTTGTAAGCCTTGTATCAAAATCCCTTTGACACTGGCTACCGAAATAAAACATTTTCAGCAAAAAAACTAATTAAAAAAACGAACGAACAGATCAAAGGCGGCCATTTCACAGTCATTACATATGCTTCACACTCCAGTGGCTCTGCTGTAACGTTATCAAGAACAAAATGCGACTCTCTTGTATCGTATCACAAGGGAAATATGGGTCGTATTCCATTGGCGCGGCGTCCGAGCGGAAACGAAAAGAAAAGAAAATATTAAGAGCGAGCGGTTATTTAATAGGAGATTTAAGAGTTTTTTTTTTTCAAAAGACGCGGTCTTTATTATAATGGTTAAAGGCAAATCATTTTCCTGCGATATATAAATAAAGTGGTGTAATCATTTAAACATTCAAATCAGAATATGCGTAGTAGCTACACTAGAGATGTGTCAACTCGGTTTGCCAACCCGGTCCAAACCGAGTCAAGCTAAAGTCGAACCGACCCGGTTTGTTAGTCCACTAACTCGATTCTATAACGAGCAGCGAACCGCAACATTCGAGCCCGCTCGCCGACAGCGGCCCGAGCCAACGAAACCGAACCGACGCGCGCGACTCGCGCGAGCGGGCTGGGCCGGAGCGGGCAAACCGAATGAGTAGCCGAATAAACCCGATTTCTCCCGAACAGATGGGCGGGTGACGACGACGACCATTAGTAGACCTTATCTCGTTGCAACAAGGTTTGTAGATTTGTTTTGCAATTTAATTTTGAATGAAATATAGTGAGCAATTTATAATTACTTATTACTCTATGGCGCTACCAAGGTAACGCTCACAAATGTAACAATAACCTATAAACAGTTTAGTTTAGGTTTAAAACCCGAACAAGTAGGTGTTTAAATTCACGGATCGACTCGGACAGATCAAACCGAATACCACATTAATATTAATACGTTTAGGACCGTCATAGCAACTCGGTTTGATCAACCCGGGTTGAAACCGGTTTACATAGAAAGTCGAACCGTTCAATTCGGTTTGAGATATTTTCGGGTTGGCACATCTCTAAGCTACACTACGCGTTTTAGTCGCATTACATAAAATACATGCCTATCTCGTTTTTGATTTATAAAATAAAGTGTGCGTGCACGACGCATACACACGCATTGATAAATAATTAGGATTGAACAGCGAACGAAAAAACCATAGAAGTTTAAGTAGCGCCGCAAAATGGGTGCCATTGTCATTATGCAGGCATGGGGGCGGCGTGTCCAAACGCTAGGCAGCCGTTTCATTCGGTCATGCATATACCGGATTTTAGGCACGTGTTCAAGTAGACATTTTTAGTTGGATACCGTTTAGTTGGATATTTCGTAAACAATCAACATCAAACTTCATTCAGAGTCTCATGTATATTTGTATAATTGAGATTATTTAATGTGTCTGACTTTTTAAGCCCCGACGCAGAGAGGGAGGGGTGTTATAAATTAAACGTGTGAATCTGTGTATCTGTCTGTGGTATCGTAGCTCCCAAACGAATGGACCGATTTGAATGAGGGTTTTTTATTCGAAAGCTGATGTGATCGAGATGGTTCTTAGCGGCGTTTCAACAAAATCGGTTCAGCAGTTTTTGAGATATTGATCTTTGAAATGAAAATGTAGGGGGTTTTTCAACTTTTCTAAGTTGCAGTTATTAAAACTGTAATTGGAATCTTCTACCTTGGAAGGTAGAGTCACTTTTTGAATGCACTAATTTGGTTCTATTCAGATGTTGATGGCGCCTTGTATGACTTGGTATATGGCCATGTGAAATCTTACTTAAAATATACTCTTGCTAATCAACATACTATCGAGGTAGGTGCAATGAAATGTATATATTTTTTTCATTTCATTAAAGCCGAGGCATTATCCGTACCCTACATGTACATATTTATAAACCAGAACCAAAGCGGATTTTGCCCGAACGAAAACGCTGGTAATTATAGCATTATCAGACAATCCGAATGAACGGTATTGCTACATTATCGACAATTTACAATCGAATGCGATCAGCTTTTTACGTAACAGAAAATATCGTACGGTATTTTTTGGAAAAGAAAAACAAAATCATGTGTTTGAAATATTTCTGTAAACACTGAAATATTTAAGAATAGATTATAAAAGAATATTCTTTATTTGCGTAGGCACACAATACAAAATGACAGGAAAAAAATGAGAAAAAAAGCGATATGATTTATTGAAATTGGCCAATGGTTGTAATCAGACATTGCAGATATTTTTTGGCCATCGTACCCTGACAATGAGTTTCGCACGGTCATTTCCTCAGGCCGAGCTAATTTTACAAATTAAAATGGGATTCGAATGGACGAAGTGTCTGATATTATTAATCGGTGTCGACATATTAAACACAAAACATTTAGTAATTATCGTATAAACCCGGCCTCTTTTAAGTATTAATTAACTTAATTAAATGAGTAACAAACATCCAAACTTTCGCATTTATAATATTAGTAGGATTTGCAGAACTGACTTTTCCTGTAATATACTAAAAATAATTATCTGATGAACTTATTCAATTATTTTCAGTTCAGTTCAGTATAGATGAGTCCAGAGGGTTGATTGACCTAACGTTTGGATCACACATTATACTATCATTATATTATCATACTCGTAACATTTAAGTATCATTTTCCTTTAAAAAAAGTGACATTTAGATCTACCTGACGCGCGTACAATGCGTTACGTGATCGACAAGCTGGGTATTATTTCTCGTAGTATTAATATTAACCAGTACAGGTTCATTTACCTTACTTTTCCTATTATACACAATCTTAATCTACATATTCTATTTACAAAGGAACATTAAACTCACCATTAATACCATTACCAACAACCGCAACCAAAAATACCTTGGCATATTTGACTCAAAAACGTCAAGCGTCATATTTGACAGGTTAGATTGACGGTATCCCGAGCTGACGTCCGGGCGCTATTTATACAGCAACTGGGAAAGTTCGCCATTGTGTCTGGGAATTGGACGTGTTCGAGTGATTTTGAGTTCAGCTTAAATTAAGAACATATTTCTTACTCTGTTTGTTATAAAAATACCTCCGTCGGGCGAATCTCCGAGCGTTTGAACCGCTCGGTTTTAAACGTCATTGTCGGCTCAAGATTATTTCATCAAAGGTAAAACGTACCGCAGAACCTTTAATAAAAAAAGATTGAGTACTGGTATTGGCCAACATCTCCATCAAAAGTAGACTGATACTCGTACCTTTTAATAGTATTTGCTGTCTACGACAATGACGAAAAGAAAACGCCTTAAAAACGCTGAATATTCGCCCAGTTACAGTATGGTAATTTGTATAAAGAACGCGGTAACATCTGTGGCTAGAGCCAGGCTGGCCAGCATGCATCAAGCCCAGGACCGAGCAGCTGGGAGAGTGATGGTGACTCTTCACCATCACTCTCCCAGCTGCTCGGTCCTGGGCGCCCACAGCCGTCACGTCCCCCAGCCATGAGGATACGACGAGGAAGAAGAGAGAATAACAATGCAATCTGCGATGACAAGAGAGTTACGGTGCATACATAAGAGAGAGATAGAGAGATCGAGAGATCGGAGCGCGGCCTCTCGCTCCCACGTACGGCGCAGTGGTGACCATTTCGTTGATGAGCCTTTTTTAACAACAAAAAACTAAGTTATTTCATTTCAATCTCAATTCAGGATTATTTTCTAGTGCAACTTTGCATTCCTCAATTCTAATAATTCTTACTAATATTATAAATGCGAAAGTGTGTGTGTGTGTGTTTGTTTGTCCTTCTTTCACGTCGCAACGGAGCGTCGTATTAATGTGATTTTTTGTATGGAGATAGTTTAGAGGCTGGAGAGTGACATAAGCTACTTTTTCCAGTGGGAAAACATCTAATTCCCACGGGAAAATTTCAATGTTACATTTTGCTATAACCACGCGGGCGAAGCCGCGGGCATGAGCTAGTATAATATAAATTAAATGTATTAACATAAGAACATAGCCTTACAAATTCAACTGATTAGACTTTTGAGATTCTAAGCAAATATAATACCATTTTTTAAAAGAAACCTCTTTAGTAACTTATCGTTCACTCTTTGCAAATCTAGACGGTTTGAGCTAGATATAATGTAACTTCCGCGACCTTACTCAATGGATCTCGTGTTTAAATAAGAAGCGATAACAAGCAATTCAACCCAAATTGGACTTTATCCACGCGGCAGCTAAGTTGAAAATAAAAACTACATTCGTCTGGTCTTATGTCATTTGTTTTTTAAAAGGTGTTGAGTAAATGTCTTTCGTCAAAGCTGTCACTTTCGAGTTAATTTCGGTTCGTGAAAGAAACGTAGGAATTTTACTTTTACGTGGGCAGCGTTTAAAATGGTTCCCTTTTATCTATTCATCATCTCGAATATACATTTAGTTTTCCGCAATGCTTTCTTTCTATAAGTTATTATATTGCGTGTTATCATAAATATAAACTCTCTCTACCGCGTTATCAAAATAGGAAGTTTTGATTCCACTTACCTATTGATATAAGGCCCCGTCTGACAGGCAGCGGAAGCGGGACGGAGCAGATTGTTTGCCAGTGGTAGTTAAAATACAAGGAACATTACACGCCATGTTAGACCGGCTTGCGCGGCCTGGTGTGACATGGCTCATAACTTTCCGTGCGTTACAACGCGCGCAATCCGCATCGTCCCGCTTGCGTGACTGGTCCGACAAGGCCACAATATCAATAAGAACGTCGATTTATAATCCATACTAATATTATGTCTGTCTGTCTTACCTTTTCACGCTGAACCGATTTCGATGAAATTTGGTATAGAGATAGTTTGACTCCCGGGGAAGGACAAAAGCTAGCTTTTATCGCGGAAAAACCCCCCAAAGGAGTGATGTACGGGGTGAAAGTTTGTATGGAGCTATGATACAAACCTACCTATTCCACGCGGACGGATTCGCGAGCAGAAGCTTGTTTCCTATATTGATAACGCGGCAGAGAAAGTGAACTTTTACACCCGCAGTACTATAAATTAAAGAAATAATAATACATATTCCTACCATATATGTTGTCTACCATTGTTTATGTTTAACTTACCTCTATTTTTCTATTATCTACTGTTATCTATTCTATTATCTACTGGTGAGCAATAAAGAATATTTGTATTGTATTGAATATCCTATATTGATAACGCGGTAAAGAGCGGCGATTTGGTATCACGTTCATTGCACGAACACGCGTATTACTCCAGGCAAAATACGGTTTTGAAAAACATTAATTTATAATAGCGTTTTTTTGTTGATTTCATTTGAAAATGTTATTCTAAGATTATATATTCAAAAATCCGACAAACTTTCCACCCGGAAGTAATTATGTAGATTTCAATGAAGCATGCATTGTCTTTTTTTATACGATTTATCTTGAATATTATAGAGCAAATGTAAATGAACCAAAATAAAGACAAAAATATTTATTCATATTTTTTCTGACTTTTCAGAAGTTAGTTAACTTATAATTTTTTTGATGTCTGAAATTTTGTCGGATTTTGTCGCTGGGTAACTATTTAATTGATAATATATCCGTTACACATAAAAAATAAGCTATTATAAATTATTTCCAAAATTGACATTTTTTCCATACGAGTTGTCAGTTCATTTACTGGACTATATAGTGCGCATCACATAAGTATGCGTCTGATACTAGTACGTCGCAAAGGTGTCAATGTGCGTGTGTGTGGGTTCGACGGGTGTACGGAAGGCGACATGAAGCTAACTTTAGAAAAGCGAACTTAAGTGGCGCGTATTGTACGCCCAAACAGCACGGCCATGACTACGAGCGGCAGCGTCGCTCCAACTCCATACGTGGGAGCGCGAGATAATAGAGCGACCTCTCGCTCTCACGTAAGGCGCAGTATGACCTGGATCCCTCTCAACGAGTAGTTGATAACTGCAAAAAACACAGTACCCACGCAATATAAGCTAGTACTAACCAAAAAAAAAAGGTGTCAAAATCTTTTATTTAATGTGTGTCTCGTAAGGATGGATTGCTAATTTGTATTGTTTCTGTTTATGTAAAAATGTAATCATTATCATCAAAGTGCGTAGTCAGTCTAAACACAATCTAATTAAAAACTAGACATTGTATACAAAATCCCCCCACACCCACGCATCCCCTGCAGCTCATTAACTGAACACCAAACAGAATGGCAAATAAAGAGATTGCAGCCCTTGTGCAATAAGTGAAGAGTTTGCGCTCGTTTGTGGATTACTACAGCTCAAAGTTTTAATACTAATTGGGTTGCATGTGGGGCAGGGACCGACTTGTTTCTGGTAAAGTTATGATAATTGACATGTAAAGCTAACAATTTTTAACCGACTTCAAAAAAAGGAGGAGTTTCTCAATTCGGTTGTATTTTTTTAAATTATTGTTTAGTTTGTTACCTCAGAACTCCGTCATTAATGAGCCGATTCCGAAATTTTTTTTGTTTGTAAGTAGGTAGTTCCAGGTGGGTCCCATTTTTCTCAAAAATTCAATTGGATGATGGGATCCATGAGGAATTGAGGGTACTCTTCAATTATATCAGGCACGTGTGTAGTGATTTTGGTATTTTCTATTTTAACTCGTGTATTAGGAATTGATGATGAAGACCACAGATGACTTATGGAATTCCTCAATTATGTACTTAAAAGTACAAATGTACGTCACAGATTCTGATAAGATTCCGTTGAAATAGCAAGTAATGAAGTGCCAAAGGTGATCCTTGTGGAATCGACGGAATCCTCAAATATTATCGGGTCACATACAGATTGGGTTTTTTTCTCTAATAATGAACGCATTTGCTCTCGGAAATCAGTTCATGTGGTAAATTGGAAAAGAAATGTGGAAATTTTCTCGTGGCTTGGCGGAGTACTAAATTAAGTCAGTTAAAACTTTGTTTTTAAAGTAAATAACGTTTACTGTGTTGCATTACCATAGGATTTATTTAATTTTTATTTAGAAACCATCTATGACTCAGGAACAAATATTGGTGTTCATCACACAAATAAATGTCCTTACCGGGATTCGAACCTAGGACCTCTTGCTTCATAGGCAGCGTCACTACCAACTAGGCTTTCGTCAATAGAATATAATATATGTGATCACAAAACTTTCCCTAACGAGAGTAAGGAGTCTTCACTATCATGAACTATGTACCAACACGCAAATGCGTTATGTTTTTGTTTGGCTTTTTGCTCACTTATTTTTTCTTTAATTAAATACGCTTTAAGTTACTGTGCATTACTGATGATCTTCTTATATCCTACTAATATTATAAATGCGAAAGTTTAGATGTTTGGATGTTTGTTACTCAATCACGCTTAACGGCTGAACCGATTTGAATGAAATTTTGCACGAAGATAGTTTATAGCCTAGATTAAAATATAGGATAGTTTTTATCCCGGGTCCACGCGAACGAAGTCGCGGGCGGAAGCTAGTAAATAAATAAATGCTGAATAACAGTATTCTAGTATCCACGCTTTGGTTGCGCTGAAAAGCTATCAAGTAATCAATTTTTATTTAGAAACCATCTATGACTCAGGAACAAATATTGGTGTTCATCACACAAATAAATGTCCTTACCGGGATTCGAACCTAGGACCTCTTGCTTCATAGGCAGCGTCACTACCAACTAGGCTTTCGTCAATAGAATATAATATATGTGATCACAAAACTTTCCCTAACGAGAGTAAGGAGTCTTCACTATCATGAACTATGTACCAACACGCAAATGCGTTATGTTTTTGTTTGGCTTTTTGCTCACTTATTTTTTCTTTAATTAAAAATTTTTCTTTAATTAAAATATTATAAATGCGAAAGTTTAGATGTTTGGATGTTTGTTACTCAATCACGCTTAACGGCTGAACCGATTTGAATGAAATTTTGCACGAAGATAGTTTATAGCCTAGATTAAAATATAGGATAGTTTTTATCCCGGGTCCACGCGAACGAAGTCGCGGGCGGAAGCTAGTAAATAAATAAATGCTGAATAACAGTATTCTAGTATCCACGCTTTGGTTGCGCTGAAAAGCTATCAAGTAATCACTTCGCGTTTCAGGGGTTTTTCAAAAAAATGTGTTACCCAATTAGCGTCAGTCGTCAAACATTTTGATAGTAGAAGAAGAAGACTATCTCAGTGTCATTTTTGGGACCACAATTGAAGTATTGAGTTTGTATAAGAAACACTGTCTTTTCAAACACGTCATTAAAATGTGGAACAATTCCATTTTCACATAATTTTTATGCTTAATTTTCGTCACTTAACTGGCACTGAGTAAATTTTTGTTTAACCAATCGCGCTAATTAGGTACACAAATTTTGAAAATGCCTAGAGTGCCTTTAAAGTATAGTGTATTAGATAAGATTACTTTATAAACACCTTAGGATTATGAGAGTAGTTCTCATTGTTCATCAGGTCATTGTTGCAATTCGTGAATGTTCGGATGGTTGTGATTCCTTGGGGCTTGGGAGGAATAGGAGCTATTATAATTATCCCGAGGGACCTCATACACAGCAGGAGTGAATAGGTTATTACAGTAGCATTGAGCTTCGTCTTTGACCCTGTTGTCAATTACCATCAGTTGAGTCAGAATAGCCATCAATCACTGGTCGGTCATTTATAAATAAAAGTTTTGTATAGCGAGTTATTGTTCATAAACCACTTTAGACAATTAGACTGAGAAGACTTAGAATTAACTGGCGTGGGGTAAAATTCATATAATTATTACGTTTATTCGCTAATTAAAAAAATAAAAAGGTGTCGTTAGTTCCCCAATTAAAAGAATGAAAAGGTGCAACATTATTAACTAATCCCGCAAAGTACTGACTTCGTCAAATTACATCCGAACAGGAGCGCACACCTAAGTCTTCCTAGGTGGAACTAGGTCGCCAACTTATCTAGACCGCGGCGAAGGCACGTGCAAGAAAAACTGAGAAAACAAAGTGCACTCCAGCATGCAATTGTAGACGTTATGTCTCTGGATTTAGGACTCAGTCTAGAACTTGGTATCATGTCGGTGAATCGAGAATGGAAGTGATTTGAACCATTAAAGGTTTTATGTGGATAACGCTGGGTTATTTCAAGTATTGCAGAAATGTATAGCTAAAAACTTAAGTAAGGTGTGCATGTAGTGGTGAACTGCTCGAGGTGGCATTTGTTTATATACAAGTTTTAAAATATGTCATTAATGTCTATTCGAACAGATAACTACTACGTACGTACAATTGGAGCATTTCTTAAATGTATCCATAACTATAACAGCATGTATTTTCTTATTTTATTAAACTAACTTTCTTACAATCGGAGATATATCTTCTCAAACACTGATACATTTTATGAGTACATACACAGGTATAGTTCAATAATGTATAACAGTACAAGGGGAAGCAAATATGTCTAACAAAAAAAAACTCAACATAATGCATGGTTCTACAAGAACACATGTCCGAATAATTCATATAGATGAATGATTAAGCTATTTTGGGCTCTGATTCGGGCCATGCATTTCTGTCAGTGAGATAGTCCTCAACCCTGTAATAAGCCTTGACATCAATGTTTTTTTCAAGTATTTTTTAAGAGCTGGAACGTGTAGAGCCAAAATTTAATTCATCATCCTCCTAGCGTTGTTCCCGGTTGTGCCCCTAAAGGAGCCCGGGGTCCGCTTTGACACCTAATCCCAAGATTTGGCATAGGCACTAGTTTTACGAAAGCGACTGCCATCTGACCTTCCAACCCAGAGGGAAAACTAGACTTTATTAGGATTAGACCGGTTTCCTCACGATGTTTTCCTTCACCGAAAAGCTAACGTTAAGCTAAAATTTAATTATGTAATTTATTATAAAAATTGATACATCGACCCGAAAAAGACTTGTATAAAACTGTTATTCGAATTGGAATCTTCTACCTGGGACAGTAGTGTTGCTTTTGGAATGGTCTATTTTAATAACAACTTTGTACATTGCTGGAGTATTTATATACTTGATTATTCAAACTTCGGTATTTTATGTGAAAGTGGCAACATAAAACATCGATATATCTTACATTGTATACCAACAAGGATATAATTTTACAAGTTTGGTGGAGTCAACCGAGGACAGGAAAAAAACAGACGGGAGCAGGAGGAGGACAGGAGCAAACGCTCTAATACATTTCTGAACTTGAACACAGTAGATTAGACTTTTGAGCGCCAATGGCGTCACAAGTTAACATTATGCCATTGAATGATAAGCAGAATTACCGAACAAAACCTTTTATGAAATACACTACACACACAATTATACATTACATAAAACTGATATATTAATGTTACAAATGTAACACCTACAAAAATTCATATTCGGGGACAATCTTACACATATTGACCCTATAACCCATACTTAGCTCAATAAGGCTTGTGTTATTTGTACTAGACGATATATTTAATACATTTATTGCCAAGAGTCGATACGCGCTACGCTCGTAGCCAATTCCATGGTTTTTCTCGTATGTGCGGAAAGCGACTACGGGGTAGGTGCCCGCTAGGCGGGTTCCTGGCAGTGAAAGTGTTAACACATATATTATACTGCCTAGAAACGCTACGCGCTACGCTCGTAGCCGATCTCGAGGTTTTCCTCGTATGTAGCGGAAGGCGACTACGGCGTAGGCATAATACATAAAATACATCCAAGACTAAAACACCTATTCATGATAATCACACAAATAATGGCCCTTACCAGGATTTGAACCCAGGACCTTCAGCTTACTAAAGAGCCATTTTAAGTTGTGGACTTAAAAGGATTTAATGAAACTTTGCTGATCAACTTCTAGTGCACAGATACATATGATCAAATGGCTGTTTCGTCTTATCCCACAAAGTAAGTGGAGACAAAAGATCCTATCTGCGTCTCTCGACTCGCAACTCTATCCGTCTGGCAACCCTATTTAGCTATCCACAGACGTATATTTGAATAGACGACGTATGTACCACGATTTGTAAGCACACTATAGCCACGAGCGTAAAAGTATGATTTCACTTGGGTCTTTCAGTAATGGACGAAGAACCTCGGATTTTTTAAAGATAATTATATTTTGAACACCTACTGTTATCTTACAGACGAATCTAGATAGACGTTTGAGAAACCACATAAGGATTTAAAGATTTATTATGAACCATAACATACAGGCGATTACAGTCCCCGATATCTTCCTATTTTTGACGCTGTCGCATTGACATTGGTAGTGATGAGGCGAAGACGTATGTTTGTCATAATTAGCGATTACTAACGAAAAGTGAATGGAAATCGAATCGATTTTATTGCCGACTTTAAACTAAACCTCGTGTTGGTGCGCACGCTTCCCATACTGAATTCGCCCGGCGGCGGCGGCGCGAAACGTATCACGGATTATGTGCGTTCGTGTGGTCTACATCAGTTTATGTCTGTGCCCGACAACACTACGCCGAGAAAGTGAGCCGCGAAGATAGCGCGCTAACTTCAGTTCTTATGAATCTTATGATAAGTCGCCAGTTGTGTGGGGCTCGCTTTTATTGCGGCGCTTGAAACTAGAACGGAGTCTTTGAGGTAACATGATATATGCGGTGCAATTCGACCTTGTTTCTTGTTCTCACCAATCTTGATCTAGATTTAGATTTATTTATTTCTTAAAAAAAAGTTAAAACTTGAAGCTAATTTACACGAAATTATTTAATGATCGTCAAATAATGAATATTAATTGAATAAAAGGTCACAGGTACACTACAACATTATTATGGATATATAATACAAAATGATTCATTAATCATTATAGTCAAAATAAGGAATATTAATATTAATATTGATATATCGTTATGATCGTCAAAATAAAAACTAGAACATTATCAAATTATAAAACAATTTAAATTAAATTAACCATGTCAAATATATTATATGTCCATATACTCACATACTCTTCTCGCTCGGATGGCTCTTCCCCTCGGACCGCCAAACGGCGCATACGTGCCTATAAACTTATTTTAATTCTATTAAAAAAATTAATATACAATTTGGAAAGTGTTAATAAAGCAAGAAAAATAGGAGTGCATAAATCATAAGAAGCTAAGTTAAACCACAAACAACACAACTCCCAGATCTTCTGCGCGCCTGGTACCACCGCTCGGGTGAGTGACGAAGCGCCTACTAGCTAACTATCTGCGCGCGCGCTATCCAATCAGTAGTACCCCATAGCGCGACTGACCACGCCCCGCTTCCTAATTGGCCAGCCGCCCTTGATATAGTTAGCCTCCTTGACGCTTATCTTCTCCTGGTACCTTGCACGGATAATTATGCCGCTTAATAAGTCGTCATCAGAGAGCGAACTGTGTAGACCCGGCAACCAAGATTCTACACCACCCAACAACTACGTCACGACGCGCCAAAAGCGTAAATGGGACAATGACCTTACGGCTGATTTTGCGCAGTTTAAGGACGAAATGAGAAGTATGATGATGTCTTTGATGCAAACTCAGCTTGCTGAAATACAAAAAAATACCAGAACCTTAGAGGAAATACAATTAACTAACCGGAATATCGAAAGCTCAGTAGAATTCCTATCATCACAAAACGAAGAGCAAAATAAAAAAATTCAAAAATTGGAACAGAACGCCGAAGAAGATAAGAAACGCATATTATTTTTAGAGGACAAGGTCGAAGAGCTCCAAAAAAATAGCCGTAAATCAAATATTGAGATAAAAAATGTCCCGAAAATAAAAGATGAAACCAAGGCCAATCTCATTGATATCGTTATGAGTCTTTCGAACTCAATTGAGAGCCCGATCGCCAGGGCGGACATTCATGACATATATAGGACCCGCAGCAGGCAGGATAACACAAAGATCACACCCATAATTGTTGAGTTTGGGTCCACATTAATAAAAAACAACATACTGAAGATGTGTAAATCCTTCAACACAACCCACCCTGAAAAATTAAGGGCTAAGCACCTGGGCTTGCGCACCCTTGAAGAGACCCCTATATATGTCTCGGAGCAGCTGACACCGAAGGCATCCCGCCTGTATTTCCTGGCACGTGAACTGAAAAGGCAAAAGCTATACACATTCGTCTGGCCCTCCTACGGCAACATATATGTAAGGAAAAGTGAACACTCGCCAATTATCCAGGTAATCAGTGAGGCGCACATCACACAGCTATCACGCTCGATTTCTGACTGACTATTTTCGGTGAAGATAGATACTTACATTAACACTGTAATTTATCATACATGTAAACCTAGACTAAGCAGTAAATTAACCCCTTTACAGTCATCAGACG
Organism: Epinotia bilunana; assembly: GCA_947049275.1. Lineage (NCBI taxonomy): Eukaryota > Metazoa > Arthropoda > Insecta > Lepidoptera > Tortricidae > Epinotia > Epinotia bilunana. Next base: position 5,232,573 of record OX346274.1, read on the forward strand.
TATACACTACACTATATAAATACACATACACTTGTGCCCTATATACACTCAGGCTTACAAATATACTTACGTACGCGCAACATTACACAGCTCGGTTAAAACTAAATAGTGACCATTTAGCTACATATGTACTCACGCTTATGAAAAAAATCTATTCCACCACTAATTATGACAACCCGATGTCTCAATGTAACTATGGACTGGCAAAATAATGTATTAAAAGATATAGACACCACCGAATTAGCCCATACTATGAAATGTAACCCTGAGGATCTCAAAAAAAAAATATCTATAACTGAAACTAATTTAAATATACTATCGCAGAATATTAGGAGTATTTATCGTAACTTTAGCGACTTCACTATAACACTGGCAAAACTAAGTTTTAATATTGACATTTTGGTACTGACTGAATGTTGGTTAAGCACGCACAAACCTATTCCGCAACTTAATTCCTATAATTCTCAAGCCACCTCCTATAACCATAATCAAAGTGACGGAGTCGTAGTATATATAAAAAACCACCTAGCAGCGAAAACGGAGGAATTAACTATTGAACATTGCACCTGCATACAGATAACAATCGACAACTCAGTAATCCTAGGTATTTATCGATCACCGTCAAAACCTAATGCCCTGAGCTTTATCAACTCGTTAAATAACCACCTAGTAAAACTACGCTCATATAGCAATATTGTTATTTGTGGGGACATAAATATCAATCTTATCCCTCGACCCCAAGAACCCCTCCAGGAAAATTTAAACAGACTACAATACCTAAACATGTTATCTACACATGGGATTCTCCCCGGTCACACTATGCCGACTAGGGAGGCAAACTGTCTGGATCACATAATGCTGAAAATTTCAATGAAAAAAACAACTGCCTACACTGCTATCTTAAATACGTCTATTACCGACCATCTTACTACTTTCTTAGCATTGACTTACGCCACCACTCGTACTAATAATACAAAAAAATATACAATAATACATTTTGATGACGCAATAAAAAACCTTCGTAATAAAAATCTAGAACTACTTCTTATTAGCAATGACCCATACTATGTTACTAACCAGCTTATTACTAAAATTAGTCAATCACTTGAGGAGAGTAAATCAATAAAACCTATTCCCAAAAGTCAGCGTACCATAAAACCATGGATAACTCCTGGTATTCTGCGGTGTATCGGTAACCGAAACAAACTACAACAAAAATCTCGCTCGGAACCCCACAATGAGATCCTTAGGGTTACCTTCAAGCGTTATCGTAACTTCTGTAACTCACTAATAAAAAAGCTTAAGCGTGAGTATGAAAGAAAGTTACTAGCCGAAAATGCTAAAGACTCTAAAGCATTATGGAAAACAATTAAACAAATAACTCACTACAAAACTGATAAAAGTTCAAATAATGAACTATTACACTCCAAAACATCCCCATCTGACTCTGTAAACTATGTTAATGACTATTTCGCTAGCATAGGGAGAGCGCTTGCTGAGGAAATACAAAATGGCGGAACCTACAACGCTAACAACCTACCAGACAGTATGACCTCATCGTTCGTTCTTCTTGACACTGACCCCAACGAGGTCAGATGCGTTATCATGGGCCTAAAGTCTGACAGCGCTCCTGGGTGGGACGGCATACCAACCAAATTTTTAAAGTTAGTGGCAGATGATATCGCCCCTGTTATTAGTCACTTGACTAACCTCTGCTTTAACTGTGGAATCTTTCCTACACCGCTTAAACAAGCCGTTGTAACTCCTGTGTATAAGAGTGGAGAGAGAGACGAAGCAAATAACTATAGACCCATCTCCGTACTCCCTGCTATTTCGAAAGTAATTGAAAAATTAATTAATAAACGACTTATCTCTTACCTCAACAAATTCAACATCCTCTCTGAGTATCAATTTGGCTTCCGACAAAATAGATCCACAGAAGATGCCATTCTTGCACTCACAGACCTAATCACGGACAAACTTGACGCTGGGAAAAAATGTATTGCTGTTTTTTTGGACCTAAAAAAGGCATTTGATACCGTCTCTCTCCCCATTCTTATACAAAAAATGGAACGGCTAGGCATAAGAGGTCTGCCGCTGAGGTTGTTAAGTGACTACTTACAGGGAAGAACTCAAAAAGTAAAAATAGGAGATTTCACTAGCCATGAAACACACATCTCATTTGGCGTCCCACAGGGAAGCGTTCTTGGTCCTACGCTGTTTCTATTATATATAAATGACCTGACTAACCATAAAATACAAAACGGTCATATTATGTCTTATGCTGATGACACTGTCTTGGTCTTTGATGGGCAGTCGTGGGAGACAGTACATGAAACAGCGGAGATAGAACTTCAACATATATTTTCCTGGCTTAAAAATAACTTATTAACACTGAACATTAATAAAACTAATTATATATGCTTTAATAAATATAACATAAATCAACCTGGATACAACCAAAAACTTATAATGCATACATGTAATCAAAGAAACAGCCAGTGTAACTGTAGCGTGCTTGAAAAAGTTAATTCAACCAAATACCTTGGTGTTATACTGGACCAACGTCTGTCGTGGAATTCACATATTGAATATGTCAACACTAGAACTAGAAAATTGATCTGGCTGTTTAAACTACTCAGACATATAACATCAAAAAAGCTGCTTAATCAACTATACATTACGTTGGCGCAATCAGTAATGAATTATTGTATCAATGTCTGGGGAGGGGCCACAAAAAGCAAGTTTATAGAGGTTGAGCGAGGGCAACGCTGCCTATTGAAGGTTATGCATTTTAAGCCATACAGATTCCCAACTAATGAATTATATCAGACGTGTAATGTGCTTTCTATGAGGAAACTGTATGTACTTAGTGCAACACTTAAACTACACAGAAAGCTAGAATTTAAACCGATATTGTTAACTCGCAGACGAAAGGGCAGGGTTGCTCCTCTCTCAAAATACAAATCCGTATTCGCCTTAAGGCAATACACCTCACAATCAGCATTCCTGTATAACAAAATAAACAGTAAAATTAGTATATACGAGCTACAATATTACAAGTGTAAGAAAGTCATTACTGACTGGTTAAAATTATTGAGTTATGATGAAACTGAATCTTTACTGTATACAGCTTCACGATAGCAATAAACTGCTTAATGTGTGATGTAAAAATACTTACTTAATGTAAAATAAGTTCTTGTCACAGTGTATAGAACCGAATCTGGAAAGAATTTGGCACTAAGATAATTATTACTAATAACTATACTGACAGTCTGACACAAACAACTACACACACACACGCACACACACACACACACACACACACACACACACACGCACACGCACACGCACACGCACACGCACACGCACACGCACACACGCACACACGCACACACGCACACACGCACACACGCACACACGCACACACGAATACATGCTTATGCACATCACTTAACTACATTTTCCAAATACTTTAGTTTATTAAATATAAATTTGTTTCTATTTTCTTTTATACACCGTGGGCCCGAGTAACCCGAAAGATTTTAACCACGCATTCCTGAGGTCATTAGGAGTAAAAAATGTTATATGAACCCCTCAAATTTAAAAAAAAAAAATTTTTTTTTCATGGTTTGTCGGTTTTTGTAAATAAACTCGGATAACTATTGCTTCTCTATGTAAAATATCCCTTTTAATAAAACCGTAACGATTATTTTTTTTATTTTTTAAAAAGGATCAATTTAGTGAGTGGTAGCTGCCATTTTCATATCTGTCAATAGCGACGCGAAACTGGCCAACATCGGTAGCAAAGTCGCTATCAAAAGAGCAAAATGCACTTAGTAATCACAATAAATAGTTTACATGAAAATTGATAATATCTTCAAATCTGAGCCGGAATTGACTGGGGTTTATATTAAAAATATTGCTGCTAATGACCTAAGGAGTGCGCGGTTAAAATATTTCGGGTTACTCGGGCCCACGGTGTATAACTACTTCAGTTATAGAGGAGCGGGACTCCCTGGCACAGGTATTTATATACTTAATAGGAAGTCCCAACCTTGATACTTATTTTGTGTAAACTTTTTAAGGAAATAAATATTTTCATTTTCATTTTTCATTCATTTTCATTTCATTTCACATACAGAATACAATGGATGTTCTAATAAAAAGATTATCAGCTGACGTTTGAATGTTTACTTGTCACTGGACTATGAATAACGATATTAGCGGTCTCTGTTAATTACTTCTTTGACCATTGTGCACTTCTAATTCTTCGTAGGTACGCTTCGGTTGTGGAATGAGCTGCCGAGGTTTCCCCGAGGGACTACACTTATGGGGTTGTTCAAGAAAGGAGTGTAAAATTCTTAAAGGGTATGCAACGCGCATGTGACATCCCTGGATTTACAAGCGTCCATAAGCTACGGTGACCGCTTGCCATAAGGCGGGCCGTAAGCTTGTTTGCCCCAATATACATACATACATACATACACGCCTTTATCCCTAAAAAGGGTTAGGCAGAGCACATGCAACTTGTGTTCCAGTACCACTTTTAGTATACATGTTGGGTATAAATGATCGATAAAATGTGATATTGCAGTGACAGGTTGCTAGCCCATCGCCCACAACACGCATCAACCCTGTTCCCTTAGTCGACTCTTATGACACCCACAGGAAGAAAGGGGGTGCCTCAATGTAGTGACAAATAATTGCTAGTGAGTGGCTGACTGACTTCTACAGGTATTTCCCCAGGCGTGAGCCATCTAATTTACAAAAGAGGAAACTTTAAAAATACGCCCTGTATATTACAGAAAATTTTAGTTATAACTTAGGTCTTTCTAGCTTTATCATCTTTTATGCGCCTCAACAAGAATGCCCTTTCATTGTTAATAGGAAACAATGGGGTCCCTAGTCAAACTTATGAACCCTTATATTTTCGCCGTGACCGTGTGTATGTCATAACCATTTTAACCTATCCTTTCACATTCATCACACTCCACTCGTAGCGCTACGCCGTAGTCCGTAGCAGCTCAACCCATTCATTGACAAGAATTACTTCGAGCTACTCTCGTAGCCGATGCCGTGGTTTACCCGCTGATTAGTGGAAAGCGCCCAAGGCGCATAGCTGCCGCAAGCTAGACAGTGAAAGTGTTAAACTCCATGCGTAGCGAAAAGCGCCAGTTTAAGAATAACATAATTTTTATTTCGAATCATTTAGGTACATCCATATGTGGTTAGTAACTTGGTGGGATAACCTAAAATGAATGAACCTAAAGTTTTAAATGTTACTAAAAAATTAAAATTAAAAATCTTCCGTTTAGTCGCATGTGCCGTGACTGTCGCTGAATTGGTTAATATTGCTTCAAAACTGATGAGAGGCGCAGTACAGCTTGCTTATGCCATTACAGGTCCAAATCAATCGTTCGTATGCCCGCCTGGAAGGTTTTTTTAAAATTTCGTTACAGGCGAAAACTACGTTTAACGCTCTGTATTCACACCTGCGTCTTATAAGGAAATTCTTAGCTCACACATTCCCGATATCCACTCCACACGAACTTACCTGCAACACAAACGAAACAACGATAAATCAACATGTGAAATTTATCTTTAGCGAAAAATTCCATAAATTCAAGCGAAGTTCATTAAAAGGGGAGATGGCGTCAACTCGGGAACTGGAAGATATTATGTCTATACACATAATAACAGCTATGAGGGTATGAAATAAAACGCTCTTGCAAACGCGTCTTACACTCGGTGAAACGGTAACAGGCAAAAACCCTGACGGTGTTCACCAAATTCTCGTTCTAGTTATGTGATTTGCTCATTCGATCTAATTTTTAGCCTAGATGACCCTGCCTTCGGAGCTGACGGCCCTTTTGATACGAATCCCGGTAAGGGTAAATATGTCGATTAGGTTAGTTATAATAAGTATGAAGTCGGTACAAAAAATTAAGGTTTTAATGTACCTACATAATATACCTACAGCTCACCACCCATAAAAAATATTACACCACAATCATTGTCAAAACTTGGCAGAAGTTGAAAAATGAAAGAGTAAAAACTACAAACAGAAATAAATTAAAAATTCAGTTAGGTAACGCCAGACCGCTGGAACTAACTCAGCAACTTCTTAACTTCGTTTTAATAAGTTAAACTTACTTATTAACAGAAAATGAGTTTACGAGGAAATTGTTTCAAGCTTCAACTTTTTTATTTCCCGCGGGGAAGTTTTGGCCGCATGTTTTGTATCAAATGAAACAGAATATTTGCCTGGAACTTTGTATTAACGGGTGGTCTTAAATATGTTCTAAATTTGTCACGCGCGTTCTGATTGATGGCAATAGCTATTTATGTACGTATCTATGTAAGCACTTTATGTTACACAATAACAGGTAAAAAAAAAAAAACTTACAACAGATCCAAGTACAAAGGCTATTAATCAACTTTCACCTAACTAAGAAAATTGCACATCGACGTTAGTCAATCTGCCTTGACGATATAAGAGGACCATTTGCGGCCGAAACGTATTAATAATTAGGCAGCACACTCGCGTCCTGAATCTGACAGTTAACGCCTGACGCTTCACTTTATATAACTAGCTGCCCGCGCGGCTTCGCCCGCGTACTCCAAAAAAACGCAGGCAAACCCGCGGGATAAAATATAGCCTATACCAATCAAGAAAGTGTCCATTCTACAGGCAGGTAAAAGATTTTTTGAAATCGGATTAGAGGTTCCGGACATTACCCATTACATACAAACTTATAAACTTACAAAGCTAAAATCTCAGTCTTTCTATTTCTAATATCATTATAGATGTGGGCCCCGGACTGGATACATGACGAAATGTCCATGTCCGAAGGTAATTTGAATGGTTTTGGAATGACGAATTGCGATTGTTCCTTATTCATCATGTTAGCCATACACATGCAACCATCAAAAAGTAAATGGCGCCGTGACGTGTGCAGCTCTTAGAACTCTCGAGGAAAATAACTGATGAGGCATACGACTCCAAACGGGATACGTAGCTACTGCAATGCCTTTCCACAATTAAGCGGTTTCAGATCTGTTGTTTAAACCAAAAAGGGTGCAAGTACGTAAAGAGCTATAAATTGTAACTGCTTTTAGAAGGGGAGATATATTTACGTAGGTGTTACGTTACGTTAAACGCGCGATTAGTCGGGCAATCAAGTTGAAATTACGTGAAAGGTCTAAACTAAATCATCCCGGCTATATTCGATTTAGGCTGGTTTTACATTAGAACTGAGGTAACGGCCAGGCTTTGAGAGACAGCGGAATCTCGTCTCACTCATATTCGGAGCAGCCCAACTGGGGTAGTACTAGAAATACTACCACCATACAGAAGACGGCAGCCAAAGTAACACCTCTACATGCTCTGTAGGTAAGTATGTGGCCGTGAAAAATTCAGTGGTTATACCCAAATTAGAAATACGAGATACTCCAGTCGTTGCGACAAATCCTAATATCCATACTTAATATTATAAATGTGAAAGTGTGTCTGTCTGTCTGTATGTTTTTCTGTCTGTCTGTCTGTCTGTCTGTTACCTCTTCACGCTTAAACCGCTGAACCGATTGAGATTAAATTTGGTATGAAGATAGTTTGAATCCCGGGAAGGAGATAGGATAGTTTTTATCCCGGAAACCATCCCCGGAGGGGGTGAAATTGGGAATGAAAGTTTGTATGGTGCTACGATATGAACGAGTTCCACGCGGACGGAGTCGCAGGCAGAAGCTAGTAATATTATAAATGCGAAAGTTTGGATGTTTGTTACTATATAAATCACGCAAAAACGGCTGAACGGATTAAGATTAATTTTAGTATACAAATAGAGTATAATCTGGATTAACATATAGAATATTTATTCCATTAAAAGTCCAACAAAAGGAAGTCAACATGAATGAAGTCAGGGGCAAAGGTAGTCAGTAATAATTTTCAAGAGTCAGCGCAAAACCGAGAAAACGAGTAATTGTAAATATCAAATTCTATTGACGTCACTATTATTATCTCATCATCTTTATTTGATATTTAAAGCTAGAAAATTACATATTTGTTCAATAAATGAGTACCGGAATACAATTCAACGACATTGTCCGATCAAAATGCAGCATTGATCGATTAATCTTCTCGTACATACCTACGGATAGAGGCGCAATACAAATGCGTTCATAATCATACAAGCAAATCGTACAAGCTTTTATTGCCTACTGTACTTTTCTGTATACCATCATCAACTACTCATTGACACGATTCAAACGAGCCCAAACTCAACGGGGTTACTTCGGTTAAATACTGAATTCCCATGGCCACCTTCTGTCTCCATCATCAGATCAGCTCCATGGTACCATAATATTGAATTGTCATCCAAACTATACAAATACCCAAAATTTCAACTCAATCGGATAACGGCAAGTGACGGAAAAATGGATTGCAAATTTTGACGGACAACTTACTTACATACATACTTACATACGAACAAGTCAAGTTAATATAAAGCTTGTAAAAATGCGGAACTTTGTATGAAACTAGACTCAAATAAAAATCCAGCATGAATCCAAACAAGTTATTACTTCCAAACCTATTTGCAATATCCAGTTTAACAACATCAATCAGAAATTGGCAAATATCCCCACGTAAACGCTATCGGCCGTATTCATAAACGTTCTACAAGCCTATTTTAACTAAAATGGCGTTAAAATTCGTTTGTCTTTATCTGTCACTTTGACATTTGTGTTGGTCAGAAAGGGACAAAACACATTTTATTTAGCGGAGGCATTTTAAGTTTTATGAATAAGGGGGTATATGTTCAAATAAACAGCGTTCCCGAAAAGGGGACAATTACCTTTAAAGGGGCAAAAGGGGGGGTAGAATGTTCAATCGGAGAAACGAACTGTCCCAATTAACGATGGTATTGCTGTCTTGAACGGGAGGCTGAAGTCGAATTTGTTTCGTTGTATATAAATTAATAATATTTTTAAAACGTACATATAGTAACTGTTGCCGAGCAGTAAGGCGCGCGACTTTCTATCTAGAGGTCGTGGGGTCGAACCCCGGCTGGTACCATTGCGTTGATGAAAAACTTTATACAAAATATCATTTCATACTTAACAGTCGCATTTCGGTGAATGAGAACTCTAATGGTCTAATCATAATAAGGCCTAGTTTTCCCTCTGGGTCAGCTTCTACCCTCTAAGGTCAGATGGCAGTCGCTTTCGAAAACTAGTGCCTATGCCAAATCTTGGGATTAAGTGTCAAAGCGGACTCCTGGCTCGTTTGAGCACTACCGAAAGAAACACTAGAAGGATGGTGACATGTAACACAAACTTCGACATGTCTAAACACTGAGTCACAGACGGTGCTGGCTGAAAATCAGCGCTGCAGGTGTCTGACACCTCAGCATAATGCTGAGCCAGTGTCCGGTTCACTGCCGCAGAGACACTCTTGTTTCATTTCATCATCTTGTTTATTTTATTACGAGCTTCCGCCCGCGACTTCGTCTACGAGGACCCGCGATAAAAACTATTCTATATTATAATCCAGGCTATAACCTATCTTTGTGCATAATTTTATCCAAATCGGTTAAGCCGTTTAAACGTGATTGAGTAACAAACATCTTAACATCTACACATCCAGACTCGCATTTATAATATTATAGTAGGAAGTATTCATATCCATTTATTCGTTGCATAGTAGGATTTAATATACATATTAGGATTAGTAGGATTTAATATACACACAGGACACACATATGTGATATTGCAATGATAGGTTGTTATTGTCAGCCCATTGCCACACACTTGAACCAGGCCTGTTCCTATAATAGCTTTGGCTAAACTCGGCTATAGTACAACTGCGAGGCGAACATTCACCCAAAGTGACAGAGACGTGCACAACCTCGTACCAACACAACACAACCTCGTACCGCGGCCACGATTCCTATTTTTTCTAGCTGTCAAACATAGGTTTTGTTAGACAGATGACCTTCGTCATCATCGTCATATCAGCCGAAATGCGTTCATTGCTGGACATAGCCAGCGCCCCCCCCCCCAAAGAGTGCCATGGCCAGTCCTGCGCCACCCTCACCCAGTAGACTCTTGCTGCCTTTACCAGATCATCAATCCACCTTTTCGGTCTACCCACGCTGCCGCTCCAGAACTTTTCCGCCCCAACGGCCATCGATTCTACGTACGTCCTACTCTACGTAAGGACTATTATATGTTCTGTGCTTCAACCCTTGTCCCATAGTCAAGTATTACGACACGCATGGGAAGAAAGGGGGTCGTGCTATTCTAATCCGACAATACTAACACATAATCATGTGTGACCCCACGTGCATTGTCGTGATTACGTTTGACAGGGATGCCGCGGACACGACTTTTTAGACACGCGGATGCGGATCTTGAGGAAAAGACTCAAAAACATAAATACGCAACGTCTTTAGGCTTTACGCAGTACTCGAACATGTGGCGACTGATTAAATTTACAATCGTTGCAAACCTAACGCATCACCAACAGCGAATACGGCGAATCGTCAGATTACAGAAACGAAATGAAGATTCTTATTGACTAATCACGAAAATACTGAACACGCGCGCGGCACGCGCCGTGTTGGCCCCTATCTGGTCGCGAACTGTACTACATCCGCATCCGCAAAAACTCCGCATCATTTTTTGCGGATGCGGATGTTGAAAATCATGCGGAACATCCGCGGTTGCGGATGCGGGTGCGAATGTCTCCAACAACTCTGCGTTTGACCATTAAAGTGTCATGACACCACCAACGCGAAATAGTTGCCATACTTGAGAGATACCTTCAATTTTGCAATCTCAAAACTATTTAACTTAATAAGAACAATCCTGCTGGAATGCAAAGCGGGGCTAGAGAAATATGCCTTATAATTATTCAAATCTAAACTTCAGTAATTAATGTTAGAAGCGATTTAAACTTTGAATATGCAAGTTTAAGATTTAATGAATAAATGTATTTAAACAGATATTATAACGATACTTATTTTGAAATATACTTGTATCTTTCCTGTCCTTTAGTTAAATTAAGAATACATTAAGATACAAACTTGGCGGGAAAGAGTTTAAATAATACTCGTAATAGTCAGGTCGACGTTTCAATCTAGGATATTCGTATTTGGAAGAGAGTAAATATCTTGTAAAAATGAAGACCCTGAATGATCTAGAATGACGTCTCAAAGCTAACAAATAGTAATAATATTCATTATATCTATTAGAAAAACTCAATAGGTAATGACCGATTCCATATACAGGGTGTAAGCGAGACCGTACCAAAACTTTAAACGATAGTTTTAGACCCATATCAAATCATTTTTTTTGTTCAGAAACTTCAAGAAAAAGTTCTCATACCAACAAAGTATTAATTCAAAACATCAATAAATGCTAATAAGCAATATTGCTGATTGTTCGACGATTGACAGTTGTATGTTTAGACGACCGCTTTAGCCTAGTTGGTAGTGACCTTGACTACGAAGCAAGAGGTCCTGGGTTCGAATCCCGGTAAGGTGTGATGAGCACTGCATATTTTTTCCTGAGTCATGGATGTTTTCCATGTATTTAAGTATTTATTTATCTATATAAGAATGTTTATCGTCGTCTCGTACGCATAGTACAACAAAGCTTTGCTTAGTTTGGGACGAGGTCGATTTGTGAGATTGTCCGAAAATATTTATTTATTTACTTAAGACCAAGGTCAGTGACCTTCTACCGCCTCGTGCCATACAATCCATTAATGCGTGTGTGTACTATCAATGAACTACACTAATGTTTCCGTTATTTGATAGTAGTGGTCTAGTCTAAAGAAGATTGGTCTAAGAATGGTTCAACGGGCTGATATTGACTAAAAATATAAGATCTCCATTACACTGCCGGCTCCGCAGCTAAGATTGTCACCTGGGTTTTGCGTGCCACGACCGACGGTTGGTTATTTGTAGCTACGCCCCTAACTAATTGCTTTCTTCCAATTTTAGTCCGATAATGGTTTGTGAGCAGCCTAAGTGACAGGAGACTGGCAGTTTTGATATTTATTTAAATTACTTGTCGTTAAATTGGATTTGGTAAACCACATATAGGGCTTTTTTTCAATCACATGTTTAAAAACAGTATGATCTATGTATTTTAAAATAGGTTTTGTTTTTGAGAGCAGTCGTTTTTAAATATTTACCTGTAACTAGCTTCTGCACGCAACTTCATTGGCATTGACTTCATTTCGTTGGACTTTTACTGAGATAAAACTTTCTCTAATTTTCAATTTGTATACAAAAATTCATCTTAATCCGTTCAGCCGTTTCTAACGTGATTTAGATATTTAACAAACATCCAAACTAACATTTATAGTATTAGTAGGGAGTAGGATATGCTGTATATCAACCCGAGACTCCAAGATGGACACGGTCATTATTGCAGCTTTGTATGTAGGTTGTCATCTCTGAACCACTAGTCCCATGTCAAAAAAAAATCACCTGTGTACAGAATGCACTTTCTAAATGGCCATGTTTTTTTTCAGCTACTTTGCTTACGTTATTTGCAATACGCAGGCGAAGTCGCCCGGGCAGTGATAACTATTTTAAGACGTGCTATTGTGATTCCGCTTCCGCTTATATATTGATCCGTTTCTAGCCCGCGCTCCGCAGACGGCGCGGTTTCCCCGTCGCCTGCGCATTTAATTAAACCCGTTATTCCTTCGTGGAATTTAATAACATTAAACACAACGACAAATTTGTACTCAACACGTGTTTTCCTCGTTTCACTTGTTTTCCGGACCGTTACTGTTAACGAATTGAAACCTTTAAAAGTTTCTCGGCTTTATAATTGCAATTTGATTAAACCATTTTTCTTCAAATGAATTCTAACGAGGCAAATGAATGGCATTGAAACGTGGATATTTGTGTCGTATCTACTTAGTTATATTTTCCTTGTGGCTAACTCTCCGAGACTGGTAAACGGTTAGTATTGCATTTGATTTGGCGTGACTGTCAATATGTTCTGTTAAATATCGCGCAAAGAATACCGTCCCGCGCTTCTTAATAATTTAATTTAGACCAACATCTGATCGAACTTTAATGATCTCATAATTAATAGTCATGAGCAGATCGCAAACTTTTCCCTCTAATACATTTTTAATGTATTAATCCCCTGTTATTACACCACTGGTCTTTGTCGACGCTAGGTTTTGCTACCTGTTTGATTTCAACAAATGCGTTTTTGATTACCGCCGTAATAAATCAAGATTTTCATATCGTTTGTAATGAAAATAATTGTATATAATGATGAAATTAGACAAAGGGTATTGTTAAGTAACCGGCACCATTCTGATTTCTTAATTAAACGTCTTGTCACTAAACATTTTCCGACACGGTGTTCTGTTGCTCGCGCTTAACTACAAATGATCAAAACAAATGCAAACCTTTTTCCAAATTTTCACGACATTACAATCATAGAAGTTAATCTGCTTTAGGGAGCGATAGGGGTAAGAACAACGAGGGGTCAATTGAATTGATTTGAAATGACCCCTTGTTCTTTTCTAACCCCTTTCATTGGTCATACAGAGATTTTGGTTGCCACGGGACAATTTGCCATTGCCTAAGTTAAGGGCTAATAAAGCCTAATATTTATTTGGTTGGACTCTTGTATAATTAGTTAGTAAGCCAGAAAAGACGACTGTTATTTTTTTAACTCTAAATGACCCTAATATAGTTAGTTAGTGAATACTAGCTTCTGCTCGCGACTCCGCCCGCGTAAAACTCATTATATCGTAGCTCGATACAAACTTTCACTTCTCATTTCACCCCCTTATGGGATGATTTCCGGGATAAAAACTTATGTATGTCCTTCCCCAGGACTCAAACTATATCTATACCTAATTTCATCTAAATCGGTTTAGCGGTTTAAGCGTGGAGAGGTAACAGACAGACACTGCACTTTCGCATTTATAATATTAATATGGATTCTCCACTGTTTTTAAAAACCGACTATTTTCATCGCAATGCAAGCTAGATTGTTCCATTATTCATGTCTTAAAGCCGTGATGTATTCATGCCAGCAGGCGCTTATACCTGGTTACATTGAAACCGTCTATGAATATTCCTCGTACCATTTGTTATACGTCCTTCTGAAATTAAAAGGCGGTATTAAATGAACGGATCATCTCCGCATCGGAACAATAACGGCTATTATTACGGAATCCTTATACGTGCAGTACACTCGGCTCCGTAAAATAGTTGACCATACAATTCTATGGTTAATTTTCGTGTCACAACGGAACTTTTTAACTACTACCGATTAACTACGCTAACTACTGGCCAAGAATTTGGACCTTACCCACTTGCCCGATATGATCAAAAAAATATTCTTTAACTTTCTTGTCAAAGGTTTTTATTTTAAACTATTCTTTTTTTTATGTCATCAGGGAGAAAATTGTAGTAGCAATGTTATTTAAACTCTTGTCAAAATTAGCATCGACCAATCCACGAAAATGAACATCGACCAATCCACGAAAATGCGCACCAATGTGAACCTAAATTCTACTGGATCATTCGAGTACCTGAAGTAATTATTAAATTCCCAAAGTACACAGAACAAAGCGGTTAATCGCGATTGTAATGTAATCGAGATCGTCTTGATTATAATTAGCAGATAATGCCAATTAACGAGGTAGCTAATTAATAACACGCGGTAACTCGTGTATTATTTGAATTTGCTTTACTTTTTTTACAAGATAAAGGAATACCAACACAATAAATTATTAACTAACAATAAACATATTGCACGTTTAGCTAAGGAACGGAAATACTCAAAAATATACTTGAGACGGTGGTCAAAGTTTATGTTTTAAAGCCAAAAAGCGCCAGCAATGACTGAGACTGATTCTATTAAAAAAAAAAAATATGTTCCACAAATATTGACCACCCATCTAGTGCATAGGTTTTTGTAAAAGATATTAAGCTAATTTCACGTAACATATATCTTTTAACCCGTAATCAGTGAATTAATCTCCTTTATTTAGTAGACATAAAGTACGGGAGATAACCGCTAACCGGAACAAATGTTCAGCTCAATTAGGTGGAAAGACAAGAGAAGACTGGAAGCGAATATAAATTCTGGGGAGTAAAATGGAAATCTAAACTTTGGTTACGTTTAAGGTCACGACCGGTCTCTTGAAGAATTAAGCGTGACGGTTCTAAAAACCCATAACTTAGCTTCTTTTTTGTAGAAAATATTAGGTACCCTTTAAACACGGCGTTTATTGGCGACTATTGCTCCCTTTCTTTACCAAAATAGTGTACCTATATACCTTATAATTAAAAATAAAATACATATATTTAGAGGCCATGCCTTTGTGTATGGAGTTATACTGAGGAAACGCATCCAATCAAGTAGAATTAAATGCTTAATCTTATCACTCAGTCTAAGATCAAAGTAATTATGCCTTCACATGACAGTGGTGTCTTCTAAGATTATGTGTGACGTGTGGCGTCAGTCGTCATTAATAATTAATTCTAATGTGATATAGGATGAACTACATTCCATTAGGAATAGAAAATAGGGCACACTAACTACTTGATGTTCGATGTTTTACCTGTTAAAATTTAATTGGCTAAACCTTTTTTGTTTTCAATTTGGATTAAAATTCGTTTCAGTTTCGGATAACGACATAGATACTTTTTAACGATGTGAGATTTGAATGTTTCACGCAAAAGCTAGTAGTCTACAAATATGCTGCCACACGTAATAGTATCGGTAGTATGCTAATACCTATGTAAGTAAGCGCTCGTGTCGGACGAGTGGACTGAGTGTCGCGACGATAACGACTCGGACGACACTGAGAGCTTCAGAGCTAGTATTTAAAAGCATTTTTTGTGAGATAAAACAAAAATTAAAGGCATTTCTTTCGCGGCAGCACTAACGCAACAAGAATATAATCCTACAATAAATAACCAGGTTAATCACTGCTCTCGTGATCTCATCCATCGGGAATGGACAGCAGCTGTCAAAATGGCGTCAGTCGCGGCCGTGTAACATGATGTAGCGGTTTGACAGTTCGGAGCGGGCGTGGTTGCCTGATTGACAGCCGAAACGAGTTGGAAATGCAAAAACACGATTTCTAGAAAAAATCACTGATTGAATTTCAGGTAGGAAAATATGACGAGAATTTCGTGTTCTGGAGCTTTATTGGCATGGAATCTATAATTGGGCCTCTGTTACGTTAGAAATAATGTATACAGGGTGTAATCGTTAAGTGTAGCCAGGCGATTATTCCGTTATTGATATAACAGCTATCAGAAAACTTGAAACTGATATCGAAAGTACGTTACCCAATAAGTAAAATATTGTAATATCCAAAATATTAAATTTAAGCGTTCATACTATATTATAAATGCTTATCAATTTAATAGATAAACAAATGAGTCGTTAAGCAAAGGTATTAAATGCAAGACACATTAGGTATTGGTTATTGCCCTGGTAACTAATTAATTACCAGGGCAATAACCTCAATTGAGAGTGGGCAATCGGGAGTCGAACGTTTGTACCATTAACCGGTATTAGTGATATCAGGTCGGAGCAGGCTGCATAGAGCGAATTCGACTTTAGGGTCATATGGCTTATAGGTATGCGTAGATGCCAACTTGTGGGCGCGAATTTGTATTTCTATGAATAATATATTAACTGTTATGTCTGAAGTAGAAAGTTTAACAACAAAAACGGTAGTTTTTGGGTAAAAGAGTAAAGAAAATCATTACAATCGTTTGCGTTTATAATAAAAATCTAAAAACATTAGTCGATCACAATTTCAATTTTTTTATATAATTTAAATGATTAAAGATCAAACGGGATTAAATTATTGAAACCTAAAAGCATTTTAGTTCGTATTAAATTGTATTAAATGTGTTATTTCTTCATTAAAAACTATTTGAGACTACCATTTAAAATCGTCACTTCGATCGCTTAAAAAAGTAAGCGTTTTGTCTATGACAATTAAAAAAAGATGACTCTGGAAAACTGTAAGCACACTACAAACGGGCGCAATTTAGCACACCAAGTTGGAAAGAGACAGGCATACACTACTAACCAGTCTAACTATAGCAAGTTGTTGTGACAAATTGCTAGGCATTTAAACGTACGAGCACTAAACTTGGCTGTTTGTAGTGATTTGTCTTAGTCAAAACAAATGGTTAAAAGGTAAAAAAGTATACACTAATGGAATTTCATACACTTTCATGGCCGCTAAAACTGTACAGTAATGACTTTTAACTGTATAAATCTGCGTTAGAAAGTATATCCTCTAGGTACATATATACATACATACATACAACACTCGGAAACAAATATTCATGATTATCACACATACATTGCCCCTGACCGGGGGATTCGAACCCAGAACCTTCAGCTTTGTAGGCAGCGTCACTATCCACTAGGCAATAACGGTAAAAACAAAGACCGGGTTGCATTTCGGGAGTGCCGGCAGAAGTGAAAACTAATTTTGATTTTGAAAAAAAAGAAGCCTCCCCCCCGTGCCCAGCGCCGCTAAAGAAGTTTTCACTTCAAAAAAAAACACCCCCCTCGATTTTTACAGCGGCAAAATACGGAATTCTACGGAATTTTTAGTACGCCCTCCGGATTTTCAAAAATCCGAATTGGCAACACTAAAACCTTACGCACTCCAATCTTACGGTCACGCCTGTGACGACTGTGGCGAGTTTAACAATTTCCCTATCCCAAAAACTGCACAGCGCCGCTAAAGAAGTTTTCACTTCAAAAACTAAACAAACTAACACTTGTATCGCTATCATCAATAATTTCCTCGCTAACACCATCCAAAACCAGGTCAATCCACACAGGTGTCGCTATCGCCGGATAATCCGGCCCGATACGCTAAAGGGTTAACGATGAGCGATGGCAGCGAGTCGCGCGTTACCGGTTACACCGATCCGATAACCGGTTGGAACCGGTTATCTTTATGGCGGGTGTGGGCATAAGGGCTCTTATGATTATGAGATCGTTGAGATCGTATAAGCTCCTTGATGCTGTGGATATTATGGAGATACATTCAATAATGTAAAGTATAGGTAGCTTCTGTTCTGTCCTTCTGTTCTGCAGGAAAACGAGAAGAATGGAAGTTTGATGTGGGAACGTCGCCGGGACAGTAACCTGAGGCTCCAAACTTAGGGAATGGGGCTGAATGAACGCGACAAGCGATCGCCCGCCCGCCTGTTACCGGCCGGGCGTTTCTGCTGCTGCACGGCTGCGCGTACGGTAAAACTCGCATTGTGGCCAGGTGAAGACGTAAAATTGTGTACTTACCACGGGCGGTAATTCGTAAAGCCCCAGATCGCATATTTATGGCCCTCACCTTCGGTTCGGTCCACAAACACCTGCGATCTGGGCCATTCACCAATTCACCGCCCTAGGTACGTAATGTACTATTATCGACTGGTTAATCGCAACTCCAGTCTATAAGGAATTATTTCCTGCATACAAAGTAACCTCTGTTTTTCTCCGACACTCAAACTATCTCCGTATTTACCTAGGGTTAGCCTAGTGTCCTAGTGACCATGGTTACGAAACTGAAGGTCCTGGGTTCGAATCCCGGTAAGGCCAAATATTTGTGTGACGAGCATGAATATTTGTTTCTGGGTCTTGGATGTTTTCTATATATTTAAATTAAATACATCGTCGTCTAGTACCCATAACACAAGCCGTATTGGGCTAATGGTTTAGCGTAATGTATGAAAAAATATCTTCGCACATATCTGGTCGATATTCAGTATATTCACTCTTATAGCTTCAGAATGCCCTTCAGAAGGACAGTGTCCTAAATGTTACCCACGTGCATAGGCGCAAAGTACTTGTTGGACGATCGAGCGAAGTGACCGAAGATCTCCGCTTTAGCTTGGGCGAAAATTCATTCGTACGTCCGGATTTCCAGATGTCTCGCTGTTCTGCTCTACATGTAGCATTTCTCAACCAATCCTTGTGAAACGGTGTGAGCAGGTTCAATCATTTTATAGATTTTACTAGACTTTAGAAATTGAACAAAAAACGGGCTTGCGAGATCTACAGCTCACGGAGCCACTAGTATACTGTTGTGAACTTTTTTTATTTAAGCTTCAATTAAAGTCGATAGGTACCTACCGTCGTATGAAAAAACGTATAAAGCACCAGTGCCGAAAAACCAAGTTTTTCACACGTAATAGCCACGAAACGTGCCATTGTTTCAGGCAAATGTATTCAAAACACATTTTTAACAATCGACAACTTTAACACACAAGAAAAAATTGCCTAATAACTATCACTAAATAGTATAAAACAAGGTCACTTCCCGCTGTCTGTACCTATGTAAGTATGCTTAGATTTTTAAAACTACGAAACGGATTTTGACGCGGTTTTTTAAATAGATAGAGTGATTCAAGAGGAAGGTTTATATGTATAACTAGCTTCCGCCCGCGACTTCGTCCGCGTGGACCCGGGATAAAAACTATCCTATATTTTAATCCAGGCTATAAACTATCTTCGTGCAAAATTTCATTCAAATCGGTTCAGCCGTTTAAGCGTGATTGAGTAACAAACATCCAAACATCTAAACTTTCGCGTTTATAATATTAGTAGGATAGTAGGATAATATAGTACCCGCACGAAGCCGGGGCGGGTCGCTAGTAGTATGTTAAATTAACCGTTTCAATGTGGATTAAGACTACTTAATCCACATTGAAACGGTTAATTTAATATACTACTTTAAAATACTAATTTTAGACATGTCTCAGAAAAGTTTAAAAATGGCGGCCGTTCTACAAGGCTCTGATCCGGGGACTTATGGGAGACGCAAACAGGGCTTCCAACGAACATTCGTACCAAATAACATCGAACTCCCCGGGATTTCGCGGTTAGACAATCTCGACTGTACTATACCTACTTACATAGAATCGCTTATCATACGGGCCAGCCCTAAATCCTGTTTTACTTATAGTCCAATAATCTCGCAAGTCGTGGGTTCATAACCGGGCCCACTCCGAAACTTTACTCATACCTATTTACCGATCCCCGCCGAGTTTAGTTCGGGCAAGTCGTAACATGTTGATATTTGCCGATAAAGGTAAGCTGGTGGAAATTATTACCGTACTTGGGAGTTTGGGTAGCGTTACAGTAATACTGGTATCATTAATACATATGGATATGTAGTTCATTAATAATATTAATATTGAACGCTTCGGTGGATGGGAAGCGAAAGACCCGCATTAGAAACTCGGGCATCCGTGACACCCTTGATGTGACCGTGACATTGCGAATTGGTACACTATTATATGTATGCATGTACATTGTAAATCTTTTATTATACCTACACGGTGTTCCCGGGAATTTCCGTTCGGGATATTGCAGACTCAGACCAAGAAAAAAATACAGACGGAGCGTTACGAACAGTCTAGTGAAGCCAACCGGTTTCCAACCAAGCCCCACAAGTTTAGCACACGCTAAACAAATGAAATCGCACAAAACTCGAAATAGATGATCTTGACAGCATTGCGACACGTGGTGAAGAGTTTTATGCAATTTTGTTTGTATATACGTGCGTGAGCGCGTGCTAAACTTGGTGTAGCTTGGTTTTGTTTGGTTGTGATTTGGCTTCACTTGACTGTTCGTAAGGCTCCGTCTGTATTTTTTTCTTGGTCTGAGATTGCAGAGTACATTCACAGAAACAAATAAGCATAATTATTACTTGAAAAAAAAAACTTTTTTTTACTAAATAATTGAATGTAGCATTTAACAGTGGTTAAAGCTGCAAATCTAATGAAATAAAAATATCGAATCTTGATAACAGTAAGAGTTAGGATACTACTATCTTGGAGAAATTAACTTTATTTGATCTAACCTATGCCCCTTGCAATTAACGGAAATTGACAAAAACGCATAATATACTCACCAGCAATAAATTTGGCCGAAATTAGAAAAATGCATTTAATTATTTAAAACATTATTTAATATATTCAATTTATAGTTTGAAATCACGATCACATTTCTGTTTCTTTTTTATTCTTCGTGTGTTGAACATTTCTAAAAAAGATGTACCAATTAAGGACGTCAATTACGGAATAGGAGCTTTTAATTTTATTATTTGATAGCATTTTTTTTAGTAATTCTACATGAAGTTTACTACTAGGTTTTTAAAAACATGGTTTTGTTATCCTCATAAGTACTTCCTTATTTCGAAAGAATCACGAAAAAGTATGCCTTAATTGACGTCCTTTGCTAACTTTAAACTTTGCTATAAATGTTTCATTAACGACTTTACATAAAAACATAATATATCAGGCTATTTGGCAATATCATAACATCAAAATAAATGTACCTATACACAAACTAATGAAGCCATATAGTTTACAACCCGCCATAATAACTCGACATAACTAGTTATGAAATACAATTTTGAACCAACCCTAATCCAAAGACCCATAGCTCAAAATCGATTCATGCACAATCGTTACAGCTAGGGTACAGTAACAGACATTAACGCAACGTGTACGGAATGAGGGCGACTGTACTTAGTTTAGCCGTGTAGAGCCGGCTTCCTTTTGTTTTGGTTTACGTATGCGGTGACGTAACATACACACATACACACATACACACATGTACGCGCACGAGGGTTAGCTCACATTGTGTTAAGGCTGTGCATTGGAAATCGTCGCGTGCTTTGAAACGCCGTTCTGACTAGATTAAGAAACAATAAGGTCTGATTTTCAGATATATGATTCTTGACCATATGATTGTTTATCTGATTTTATCGATATATGATTGCTTAAAATTTCCTCGATAGAAAAAAAATCCAAAGTTGGGTCTGTATTTTCCTTTTTTTACTCAGCCTACTCAAACGATACATTATTTTACGACACAATCATGATAATACTATGTTATTTCATCTCATCTAAAATCTCACTTTATGAAATTTAAATAAAACGTCTCTAAGCTAGGTATTTATCGAATTTTGTCCAAAAAAGCCATTCCCGAGGAGTGTTACATCTCATTTCCTCGTGCGCGGAAGGCATCTGCGTGTCTCTGTCTAGGCGACGTGTTCGACTCAAATCAAGGCATCGCCTTAACAAGAAAGTTACCCCTTATTCATAAAACTTAACAGACTTTTGTAACTAAATTGTGTTTGCCAAAAGGACAAACCAAAGACAAAAAACAAACGACATTTGAGTTAAAATAAGGCGATTATGAACAAGGGCATTATTATTTACTAGCTGTCACCGCGGCTCCGCCCACGTATAACAAAAAGCACGCCATAAAATATAGTCTTTGTCGCTCTTGTAGGTACAGGAGTGTTTGTTTCTAAACAAATAATATAAACTGAGAGGCGCGTTTGTTCGTTCCGGTCACCAGATCTGATTATTGGACATTCTTTGAACAGTCCCCTGACTGGTTTTATAGTCAACTTTGCACTGAAAGTGCAATTTAAGTATTCTTATGACATCTCGTCATATGAAAAATATAATGACTTGGCAATATTTCATATTTATGACTTCAAATTGACAATATGTTTTTTTAATGCATTATATTCTGGATTCACGCTCTGCTCAAGCGGTCACATAAACGATAGCGGACAAGTAATCTACACAGACCATTACTATTTACTGATAGTCAAACAATGCTGTTAGCGAAGGGACAAATAGTACAATGGGACTAGTTTGTTCCCGCCGGTTCTGATTATTGGACATTAATACGGTCCCTGACTGCTGTTAGCTAGATTGTAAACCTATTCTAATGTGATTCGATATAGGTAGTAAGTATCCACTAAAGAAACGATTGGATGAAATTGGTGAGTTAATTAATTTTAACGGATGTGGGTCAACTAACTTTTTCTTGTAGCAGTTGCCATCGTTAAATCTGATATCTTTTTAAAGGATAATGGGCAAAACGTCCCCACCCACCAACACAAACGAGAAATGTCTCATTTAATAGATCTTTGTAAGAGGAGTATTTTCTACTATGACCATCATCTCGTAATGCATGGGGTGTTCTTGGAAAATCAGGTTTAATGTTAAGTATATAAACTGTTATTTTACAATATATAGGATGTGTTAACTACTGTAAGGTATTTTATTTAACAGGACGCGTAAAAGGGTACATTTTTGTTGTACAACTCTAATGCTGATATGTACACAAAGCTGAAATATATGTCTCTAAAAAAAAGACACACTATACCACGGTCTTTATAAGTGTTCAACACGATCACTGTGTATACCATTTAATAGGTTACGGCTCAATATATTTTTTACAAAATACATTTTCGCTGTATTGCATGGAGGAAATCAGAAAATAATGTTTATTTGCGTTAATTACAAGTTAATTACGCTGTGTTTTCCCTATCCTACACCAGATGTCGCTAAATTGACAATTCAGTTGTTAACTTATCGTTAATTACTGACATGTTTGTTGAAGTGCGTAAACAGTAGTTCTTCTACTCCATACTAGATGGCCCTAGAGTGACAGTCTCATTTGTAATTGAAATGTTGGTCGTATTAGGCCCGCAACGCACACGTCCGTTCCCAGATCAAGTCGTATGACGTATGACACATTGTTAGGCTTGCTTTAAAGAAGAATCGCTCGTCTATTAATTGACTGATAAGTGTCAATGTGACTGAAAATAGTAACAATATTAACATGACACATTAATCGTCAATGTTGATAAAAATTAAAATTATCATTTTAAAAATATAATTGCAGGCCTAAATAGTACCACTAAGATGCTAAGGATTCCTAAGAAGGTATGTATCTACCCAAGCAATACTCGTAGCTTCAACAGAACCTGCGCCAGCATACATCTATGCAGTTGAAGAAAAAAACCTATTTGTTTAATAATTGGTTTCAAGACTAAGAAAATATGTTTTTAGGGTTCGGTACCCAAAGGGTAAAACGGGACCCTATAACTAAGACTCTGCTGTCCGTCCGTCTGTCACCAGGCTGTATCAAATGAATCGTGATAGTTAGACAGTTGAAATTTTCACAGATGATGTATTTCTGTGCCGCTATACCAACAAATGCTAAACCACTGAATAAAATAAATATTTAAGGGGGCTCCCATGCAACAAACGTGATTTTTTGTCGTTTTTATAGAAAATAGTACGCAACCCTTCGTGCGCGAGTCCGACTCGCACTTGGCCGGTTTTTTACTATCACGTCCGTGGCAAACAAGCTTACGGCCTGCCTGATGGTAAGCAGTCACCGTAGCCTATGGACGCTTGTGATTCCAGAAGAATCACAGCGCGTTGTCGATTCGTTGTGACCTAGAACGAAAGCGGGTTTCTCACCCTCAACACAACCCTTCCTTCAGGAGTTCTAGCGACCTTTATTACCACCAGGAATATAACACCACAGGTGGGAGGTACTACTCCAGTTGGGCTGTCACCTCTCCCAACTCCACGGGTACCAACTGCGTGTTGTCGACCCTTTAAAAAAATACACACACCTTTAAGAACCATACACTTACTGTATTGTAATTTGTATGTATGTCTGTTTATTATACCTCTTCAGTGGCAAGCAAGCGAGGGGGGCGCCTGATGGTAAGCGGTCACCGTAGCCTATGGACGCTTTCTACTCCAGGGGTCTAAAATGCGCATTGCTGACCCTTTAAAATATTTCCACTCCTTAAAGAACCCCATGGGCCACAATGTAGTATCTTAGCATGTTGCGTTGTAGATGTGTGTACAAGTGGTCGCGACGATCGCGAATCCGTCCAGACCGTGTCGTGTAGAGCGACACCTTTATAATAAACTGTACATAATATATGATGAAGAAAAACCAATGTTGCCAAACGCTTCCGTATCCTGTTGTGACCCTAGAAGCAACGTCTCTATTTAATATCTTAGCGAAGCAAATAATATATACCTGAGTTACTGTTATACCATTTATTTATTAATCTAAGGAACCCAGGCAACTTGAAGGTATGTGTGTCACGATCCCCTATAAAAACGTGGCAACACAAGTATGTGTTAGTTACCAGGCCTATCAATGGCAAGGTTATACCTAAAAGTGTCAAGTCTTATGGTGTTTTTGTAGCCAGGAACTACTTCACTATTCATCGTGTGACCATTTGTACTCTTTCAAGTAAGATTCATATTCACCTCGGGAAGTAATGTTGTTGTCTATGTTTTGTATACTACGTCTGTGGCAAACAATAGTAAGCCTATAGTAAGCGCCCGATAGTAAGCGGCCACCGTAGCCTATGGACGCTTTCATCACCAAGGGTGTCAAATGCAGTTGCCGACCATTTAATTCATACTGTAGTTTACCATGGAATGGTGTGTTTGTATGTGTGTATGTATGTATGTATCAGCCTTTCAATGCTAAGAACACCTAAAAGAGCCGGGTCACGAACTCACGACCTCAAAAGTTGAACCTTGCCTGCCTTACCGCTCGGCTACAGACGCGTGGTTTAATGTGCGTGATGAATGATAGTGCACAAATTAACAAACGCGAATATAATCTTAGTGTAACCGATAACTTCCAACTTACGCAGGGTTCCTGTCAGTCGATGAAATAGTCCCAACGAACGGGTTTAAATTATAAATGCACCGACGTTACTATTGAATGAACCTTGTGGTGACACCAGAATCATTCGGCTGTGACCGGCCTAGAGACAACCAGGTACCTACTAAAATTAAGTTTAGGTAAGAAGCGTGTTTTTTCTGGGTTATTATCATTGTGGTACCGAGCCCTTTTAATAGGGCGATTCCAAGATGTAAACGCCAAGTTTGCACATACGAGTACCTGTGTACGTCCGAAACGAATTTCCCGTTATCCAAAGATATGTCATGAATCTTTTGAATAGATCTTCAAGGAGGACCAAGGCCTAATACTATCCCATCAATACAAAAAAGCCTTTGTAAAGTTGTAGACATTCATTATCAAATTATCATCATCATCAGTTTCGTTCGATGCACATAAGATTATTAGCAAAAGCCTTCAGTCATAAATGAGAAGGGATGAATATATGTAATCTCCACGCTGGCCCTGTGCGGGTTGTGGATTGGATTCACCGTTTTATTGTTTCAGTAATAAATATTTAAGCTACGACGATGGCGAACAAGAGTGCGGTGTCCCTCATGGTAAGCAGATAACGTAGCCTATGGTCTTGCGGATCCAGAAAAATCACAACCGCCTTGCCTTACTTTATTGATTTGAGGATTGGTTGTGTTGATAGAGACGAACGCGGATACCTCACTCTCAACACAATATATCCTTAGGAGCTCTGGCGACCTTACTCACCAGTCTCCACCAGGAACACAATACCACATACCTACACAGCAAGTAGTGGCGATGGCGTTATTATGGCTGCGGTCTTCTGCAAGGTGGTGGAGGTACTTCCGCAGTTAGGCTGCTCCAAATATTTAACTACGCCACTAGTTAGGTATGTGTATAAAAAAATCTAATAAATATCGGAATATTAGCTGGGAAAGCAAACATTTAGGGAAGATGACGAAGACCACTATGATAACTAGAGTAGTTCACGGGTTTAACTCTTTCACTGCCAGGAACCCGCCTGCTGCATAGCGGGAAAACCACAGGATTGGTATATTAAATTCATGCCCAACATAGCAAAGTACGACTAAATGTCCAGTATTATTGTGTAGGGTTGGAGAGCCGTTTATCTATGTAGCTATACACTGACTTATAGCATAATTATCTATAGTAAACGTCCATACTTTTAAGGTTTGAAGACCCGTCAAATACTTTAACTAGTAACAGAGTAGCCGATAAAACATTAGGTAATACTTACTCGTATATAACTGTTTTAGAGAAATAATTGAAGAATTTGATCAGCCCTTATTGCCGACAATTTCATCTGCCTTGGCATGCAATATAATCCGATGCTGCTGATGGGAGGGATAGTAAGAGTTTACCCATGTTAGAAGTCCTCGGTGTCCATAATTAATGCTTTAATTTTTTTTAATTTTTTAAGTACCTATCAGTATTACTTTGGTTTATACTACTGAGTAATTTTGATCACCTATGTATGCAAAAAGTCTTTAGTTCATTCCGATTTTTACTAAGTATCAAAGATTTTCGCCAGCATGTGCAATATATGTAATTATTATATAGATGACAATACAATAATTAAGTGGGTACCTGGCTGGTCCGATTTGGTATCAAAGCTGACCTGATGATGGGTGGGACCAGAGGATATTGGAAGTCGTGTACGGCTAACCGTCATCTAAACGTTTCTGAAATTCGAACTGACAACAATATCAAGCACTCTGTCAGGTTTTTTTTTACTTAAGGGGATCCCATGCCTTTGGGGCAAACTCGAGTTGACTCCAGCAATCCAGGATCTAGTATCAGCCAAAAAGCTTTGCATCGAGTGTACCTAAGTGCGTGTATATCAAATGAAATCTAAGCTCGTGGTGTGTCAGCTAATGTATGTTGTGTAAGTGTGATATGTATATGAGTGTGTGTCCATTGTAATCAGGCTAAAGCCACGAAATACAATGGGTGTGTATAAGAGTTTTTTATTGTAAGTTCACTATCTTGTCACAAATAATACAAACAAAAGCCAATAAATGCGTAACACTGCAATGCCTTAGAAAGATTTATAAAAAGAGCTAGTTATAAAATTGTGATGTGAGCGTTCAAAACAAGATTATTACCAATGAACCATTCTGCTACTGTTTTCAGGTCATCGTTAATTATTTCCAGTGATCTGTCTAGATCATGAGGTGCGAAGGAATAGTAGATTTGTGTGTCATCCACATACAAGTGCGCATGGCCATATTTCAGCCTTTTAGTTAGATCTGCCGTGTACAGGATAAACATTGTGGCGTTCCACGACTGATACTTCCTACTTCTGACTTTACTAATACACCTTGGTTGGTCTCTAATTCCACTTATTGCTTCCTCCTTGTAAGGAATGATTGAAACCATTTGCAAGACGTTGACGATACTCCATAGAAAGCCAGTTTGGAGAGCGGCAACGCTGAATTAAGAATTAAGACAGTTGAATGCACGTGAGAAGTCTAACAGTTACAGTCTTAGTTATATGTTTTTCATTCCTTTCCTATATCGAATCTTTAAGGACTAATAGCAAAACTAATCTGCTCAAAATCGCCATCAAGTATTATATTCAGAGCAATGATGAGTAGTTGCAGTGTCCAAGAGACAACCGGATGGCACGCGGTATTTAAGCACCCGAAGTGTTGTTGAACCGCCCTTTGCAACCCGAACTGAGTCGAAGGGAGGCGGCCGGGGGCGGAAATAGAAAAAAAAAATGTTTTGTCGCGAGGCAGCCGTTTGAAACAGCCGTTGCCTGAACCCCCCCCCCCCTCCTCTCCAATTTCCGTCGCAGTCCAAGTTGGCTCAATTCAGTTTGCTCAGGGCGGTTCCACAACGCTTTGGGAACTGAAATACCGCGAGCCACCTGCTTGCCTCTCGGATACTAAAAACTACGCGTCACTGCCCCCCCCCTCCACGATACAAGATTGCCCCACACGTCAACTGTCACAGACGTCAAATGCGAAAGTAAACCTCATGTCAACGCACGTCAGTAGCTATATTAAGTCGGATACAGAAGGCGTTACTCCTGGGCACTGCGCTTATAGTCAGAAGGTTCCTCCTCTGTCGCTTTAGCTTAAGGCTCCGTCGCGCCACCGGCGACACCATAGGTTAGGTATCTTTATATTTTTTACTTTTATGAGAATATTGAAAAAAGCATAGATATAGGATTTAAATCCTTTCTTTATGGTAAAAAGCCTAATCTATGGATTGACTGAAAAGTGTCAATAGATTGAGTGAAAAAAGTAAAAGTCTTGACATGACACATTAAAAGTCGGTGTTGATAAAAAATATCATTTATTTTTAATAAATTATAATATCACTTTAAAATAGTGCCCAAGGATCTGCTCCAAAAAGTTGGACTCAGATACTAAGGATTCCTAACAAGGTATGTATCTACCCAAACAAATCCACGAACAAAAACCAATCCCCAACAATTGAAATTGGAAAATACAGTTTCAGTAGATGGTTCCAAGACATGTATACAGGATCTGCGAAGTAGTGTTACCTACAGTCTAGCGTTTTTCAAATAATCTTCATAAGCTTGCGTTTTAAATTCCATTGCTATGCAGTCTGAAAGGCAGTGTCCCACTGGAGTATGAAAGATCACACTGTGTTCGACATATTTAGTCCATAGGGTCACATCATATTAGACACTATTAGTATGTTATGTTATATTAGAAATTGTGACAAAAAGTACAGTGGCTCCCTAGAAAGACGAGCTCCTTATCTTACCGAATTTATAGTTACACACGCCACAGATACGCTATGCAAGCCAACACCACGAATCGACACGACTACTCTAGTAATAGTATATTACTTACCAAGGGCTGTAAAAGAAAGAAAGCCCGAAATAGCAGGTATTTGTGACAATTTTAACGTCACTCACTACTTATAATCAATAATCACGTCTTGTCTTACTTATAGTGGCAAAAAGAATTCACAATAAAAGTACATAGGTGTTCTGGAGTATAGGAACTATTATTTTATTCTGTGGTTCAGGCAAAGGTATGCTGTAAGTATAGTACCTAACCATTCGATACATTTTCAAGTAATTCACCTCTGGGAGTAATGTTGCCTGTGTAACTGGTATGCCGATATTATTTGTGCAGTTGATAGGCCCGAGGCCTAACATTCTTTCATCAAAACAAAAGTACTATTGCAAGATCGCAGACATTCATTATCAAATATCATCATCAGTCAATGCACATCAGATTCTGTCATGTACATGAGAAAGAATGAATAACAGTAATCCCCACGATGGCCCAGTGCGGGTCCCACTGCAGATTTATATTACGACGCTGGAAAACAAGAATGTAGTGTCCCGGATGGTAAGCAGACACCGTAGCCTATGGACGCTTTCGATTCTATAAAGAGAAAAAAACACATGCGTTGCCGACCCTTTATTGATTTGAGGATTCTTTGTGTTGATAGCTAGAGACGAACGCCTCACCCTCAGCACAACCCTTCTTCAGGAGCCTACAGAGCAAGTAGGGGCGATTTTATGGCTGCGGTCTACTGTAAGATATTACCCCAGTCGGGCTTCTTGAAATATGAGCGAGATGACATTCCGTTGTGCCCAACCTCTACTAAAAAAAATCGTTTTATATTTCTTCAAAGTGGTATTAGTCCAGATTTTTTACTGATATCCTCTGAATCTCCTCGAATGTAAAACGATAAATTATTTCTTTGAAACAACAGTTATAATCTACGCCTCTTTTCATCAAAACGTATGCGTTAAAGTCACACTAATGATGAATGGCATTTTTGAGGTATCTTTAAGTTCTT
The DNA here is from genome assembly GCA_947049275.1 of Epinotia bilunana. Lineage (NCBI taxonomy): Eukaryota > Metazoa > Arthropoda > Insecta > Lepidoptera > Tortricidae > Epinotia > Epinotia bilunana. The sequence continues at coordinate 5,262,936 of OX346274.1, forward strand.
AAATATTTTAAACACTTTTTAAGTAGGTAATTTATGCACGACACAGCAGACTATGACTTAATCTCCAGTAGTAAGTATATTAGGTGTAGCTGGAGAGCCGCCTATTTACATATGTAAGTACAGTGTGCATGCATTGCACGAATGTAAATGCTTTATTGTACCTATACTAGGCACAGGTTGTAAAACACTGACTTATAACATAATTAGGTATGTATGGTAAACGTAACGTACTTGTAAGGTTTTTACTATAACTAATACGCGAAACTCACTAACAAAGTAGTCAATAAAACATTAATACTTACTCGAAATATTACTGTTTCAGGGAAATAATTGAAGAATTTAGTCAACCCTAATTGCCGATAATTATGGATCTGGTTTAACATGTAATAGGGTGAGGACTTCGTTCCAACAAGATGCGAGCAAGCGCAAGGCTTTTACCCATGTCAGTAAGAAGTCGTCGAGAATAATTCATGCTATCTCTTTGGTTCTTTTCTCCTTAGTACTTTGCAAGGTAATTAATGTTTCAAAATGATTTAAATCCTAATAATATTATAAATGCGACAGGGAGTAGCAGTAGCAAAGCTTTTGCAGACAGGAGAATATGGCAGCTTACCAATATAGTAATACTCGTTAAGTTCACTTCAACTACTGGACTGGAAGACATTACTTTTGCTCTTATTTTGTCGGGTTCAGCTGCGGATATTGAGACTGTATTTATTTTGTAAAAGAGGACTAAACTAACTGACAGAGATGCAGCTATAATTTAAATGAAGAGTAAGACGTATGTTTTACTGTCACATATTAGGAGTATTTTGTGAAGTAACAAGTGGTTAATACCTATCCTCGTGTCCAAGTGTAGCCTTGTGTACAAGTGGTTAATGAACCAAGTGCGGGTAGTTCGGAATACCCACGCAACAAAAAGATGTCGATACCCGATTAAGCCAGGCGTCCCGTGGCCAAGGATGGTGTGACATATCGGACACGTCGGGAAACCTCAGAGGGGTAACTTAATATGTTAGTTATACGTGTTTAAATCCTGTTTAATCCTACTATCCTACTAATATTATAAATGCGAAAGTTTAGATGTTTGGATGTTTGTTACTCAATCACGCTTAAACGGCTGAACCGATTTGAATGAAATTTTGCACGAAGATAGTTTATAGCCTGGATTAAAATATAGGATTGTTTTTATCCCGAGTCCACGCAGACGAAGTCGCGGGCGGAAGCTAGTAAGACAATATGTGACAGTCGTGAACGTTTAAATTAATATATTTGTGATGTAATTGTCATCATGATCATAATTTAAGAGCTAAGCTCTTGTCGGTGTAGTACTTTCCAACTTATTAGACAGTATTCAATTAGTCCCATGTAGGGCAGTGTAGTGTGGTGGTGGGGAACCCACTTGCCTTCCACATCGCAAGTTGTCACAGAATCTTCATCGGATATTGCAGCTTGTTATGGAAAAGCTTCTGCAAGTCTTCCCACATCCTCATAACTTATTCTTGGCTTATACTTTTTAGTATAGACTAGTACAGATCTTCCTCTTTATTATATTAGTATAGATAATGCCTACGAAGCTGACGGTCCAGGGTTCGAATCCCGGTAAAGGCAAATATTTGTGTGATGAGCATGAATATTTATATCTGAGTCGGGGATGTTTTCTATGTTTTTAAGGTTCCGTAGTCAACAAGGAACCCTTATAGTTTCGCTATGTTCGTCCGTCTGTCCGTATTTGGCTTAGCTCAGTAACCCTTATTACTAGAAAACTGTAATTCTGCATCCATACTAATATTATAAATGCGAAAGTGTGTCTGTCTGACTGTCTGTCTGTCTGTCTGTTACCTCTTCAAGCTTAAACCGCTGAACCGATTTACATGAATTTTGGTATAAACATTAATTAGAAAACACATAATACAAAATAACAATTTTGGTATAGAGATAGTTTGAGTCCCGGGGAAGGACATAGGATAGTATTTATCCCGGAAATCATCCCCAAAGGGGGTGAAATGGAGGGGGGGGGGGGGTGAATTTGTATGGAGCTGTGATATAAACGAGTTCCACGCGGACGGAGTCGCGGGCAGAAGCTAGTGGGTACCTTCCCTACACCTAAAATGGGGATGTAATTTATTTTACTAGGTAAATTAGTGTGGGGTCTCGTTGAATAGCTTGTTCAAAAATATCTTATTATTGTTTTAATACGGTAACATGGTATCTTAATGTACTGGACCATAACTTGAAACAGGAATGACTAATGTGAATAAGAAGAGTGACAAGGAATGGCTATGAAAGTAATGCCGGAGAAGTAAAACTTTTGTAAGTTTGTATGCTCCTCTTAGATTGGCTGTGATGACGTAGTGAAAGAGGAGATTTGGGAATAGCCCTGATCTTTAACCAATTTAAAAAAGAAGGAGACCCCTCTTTTCTCTTTCCGGTTTATTTAAAATCATTTTTACATTCGATCTCCGTCATTTATAAACCGGTTCGTACATATTTTACTCCTTTGAAGTTGCATGCGTCTATAGGCTGCGGTGTCCGCTTACCATCAGGCGGGCCGTACGTTTGTTTGCCACCGTCGTAGTATAAAAAAAAGACCAGATTGTTCCCGATGTTACCAAAAATCCAGTTTGATGATTGGATCCATGAGGAATTAAGGGAAAATAACTCGTTTATTTACTCCCGGAAACCAGTAGTGTTTTTATTGCAGTGTGTTTGTGTGTATGTGTTAGGCAGAAGGCCTTTCAATGCGAAGAACACCTTAAAGCTGACGACAAGAAGTATTTCACACTTCGTGAAATAACCACGATGTCCTTTACGGCAAAGCTTCTGTTAAATATCAACTGATATTTCGTACATTTATTTTTTATCTTGTGGTAGGTACGCCGGCATTCGAACCCACGACCTCCAAGGTTTAAAGTCGCGATACTTACCGCTCTGCTCAATAGCGTAGTTTATGTGCGTGATAGATAAATCATAGTGCAGTGACAGTTAACAAACACTAATATGATCTAAATATTACCAAAATTTTCCTACGCAGGGATTCCTGTCAGCTGATGAAATTGTCTTACGCAACGGGCTCAAATTATAAATGCACGGATATTGCTTATTGAAACCAGTGTAGTTACGAGGAGTATTTTGCGGCTGTAGCTGACTCGAGACAAGCAGGTATACTTACTAAAATAAGGTTTAAGATAGAACGTGTTTCTTCTGTGTTTGTATATTAGTGACAACAAATATTTTTTGTATGATGTAACTGCAAGTATTCTTGTACGAATATGTCAGTCCCAAATGAATCAACCGATATCAATAATTGTTTCATCGTTATTTTCAATGGACCCCTATGGGGGCCTATTCCTTCCATCAAAATAAAAGAATCTTTGGAAGGTCGCTGACCTTCGTCGTCATTATTAGTCTATACATCCGATTATACCTGTCATGTATGAGAGAGAATTAAAAATGGTTATCCCCACTCTGGCCTAGTGCGGGTTGCAGACTGCATTCATATGTTATGGCTTCACAAATAGGTATATCTACGATTATATGATTTTTTCTTATACAAAGACGGTGGCAAACAAACAGGCTGTCTGCCTCATGGTAAGCAGACACCTTAGCCTATGGACGCTTGGGATTACAGAAGAATCACAAGCGCGTTGACCCAACCCTTTATTGATTTGAGGATTCGTGTTGATAGCTAGGTAGAGACGAACGTGGGTCCCTCGCTCTCAACATAACATATCCTCGGGGGCTCTGGTGACTTCACTCTTCACTTTCTCTTCACTTCATTACCAGGAACAACAACACCACATACCTACAGAGCCAGCAGAGGCTGCGCGGTCTTTTGTAAGGTGGAGGTACTTCCCCAGTTGGGCTGCGGTCTTTTGTAAGGTGGAGGTACTTCCCCAGTTGGGCTGCGGTCTTATGTATGGTGGAGGTACTACCCCGGTTGGACTGCGGTCTTATGTATGGTGGAGGTACTACCCCGGTTGGACTGCGGTCTTATGTATGGTGGAGGTACTACCCCGGTTGGACTGCGGTCTTATGTATGGTGGAGGTACTACCCCGGTTGGACTGCGGTCTTATGTATGGTGGAGGTACTACCCCGGTTGGACTGCGGTCTTATGTATGGTGGAGGTACTACCCCGGTTGGACTGCGGTCTTATGTATGGTGGAGGTACTACCCCGGTTGGACTGCGGTCTTATGTATGGTGGAGGTACTACCCCGGTTGGACTGCGGTCTTATGTATGGTGGAGGTACTACCCCGGTTGGACTGCGGTCTTATGTATGGTGGAGGTACTACCCCGGTTGGACTGCGGTCTTATGTCAAAAACACGTCAATTCGTCGCTCCGTTTTGCCGTGAAAGACGGACAAACAAACGCACACATACACTTTCCCATTTATAATATTAGTATGGATGCATATTTTACTTTGGTTTGTTTGGATATTTGGATGTTTAGATGTATGTTTGTTACTCAATCACGCTTATCGGCTCAACCGATTTGAAGATAGTATTGCCTGGATTAAAATATAGGATAGTTTTTATCCCGGGTCCACGCAGACAAAGTCGCGGGCGGGAGCTAGTATAGCATAATAAATATTGTATGGTAAACGTATATTCCTTACTTAGAAGGTTTGGACACCCGTTAATATGAGGACAATGACTAATAAGTGAATCTCTGTTTCAGGGAAAGAATTGAAGAATTTGGCCAGCCCTTATTGCCGACATCTATACATCTGGCTTAACATGCAACAGGGTACTTCGTTCCAACAAGATCCGAGGATCAGTGATCTTATTAAGCGCAATTTATTATATAATTAAAAACAAGACAAATATATTCATTTATTAACCATTAGCATCGCTCAGCTCTATTAGGTTTTTTTTTGTTATATAGTAATCTAGTTAATTTATTGTGTTTACTAAATAATCTGCCTGCTTGAAGTCGTATGATTTGTATGACCGACTACGTGCTCTACTCTGACTTAATTTAAGCGTGCGGACGGGTGAATTTTGTTAACACTTGCATTGCCAGGAACTTACGCCGTAGTCGCTTTCCGCTCCATACGAGGAAAACCACGGGATCGGCTACGTGCGAAGCGCGTGTTATATCTTGTTATTGAGTCACAAGAAGAAAAAGGCTTTTGGACAAGGAGCTGATATTTTAAAGCGAAAACGTAAGGGTTATCTATCTCGAAAATGGTTCTCTCGGAGGCTTTACTGAGGTCATCGAACATCGTACTCAAGTCCTCCGTGGTCTCAGCCAAGATTACTATATCGTCAGCAATCAGTCAGTGATCAAATGTCTATACCATGCTACGCCCGCTGTGCAGCGACGAACAGCTTTGACGAAATAACCTCTCCTCGCCTGAGTCCCCGCTGCAGCAGAATAAGTTTCGAGTACCGGTCTTGTTGTCGGACTGACATAGTGACATTCTTGTACAAGCACTTCAGCGCTTCGATAGTCCGGTAGTCTACAATTGGCACCGCTAGAGTAGTAAAACCCAGGTTTCGTTCGAATTCAAGGCTTTCTCTTAGTCCACGAACGCTAAATAGAGGGGCAGGTTATACCTACTTCTCAGCCTTCTTTATAACCTGATGGAGCATATGGATGTGGTGTAGACCACTACTGAAGTATCTTAGGAAATTGGCTTGTTCGGGAGCTGCATCGCACGAAAATATTCGTAATGAATCACCAAAACAGCTTTCTAGTCATGGCTCAGATTTGAGATGAGTTCTTCAGCAGGGTGTTGTCACCCCTTTTCAGAACAGCTCCACCACACTTCTGTTCCATGCCCTTATCGTTATCCTTTCCAGTAAGATGGAGTAGAACAACCTCTCAAGGGCCGTAAGGATCGGTTTTCCAGCCGCCTATAATGAGGCCACCGCCGACGCTACATCCGAATAAAGCTTAATTGGATGCCCATTAGCGTCCGCGGCATCCAGATAGATGTAAATTGGACGCCCATCGGCGTTCTCGGTGCTGGAATCGCAGTTGTAGTAGTAATAGGATGCCCTACGCCGTCCACGGCATCCGAGATGGATTCTTAGTAGAAACAAAATGTCTGTTTTCTGAAACCGGCAATATAGTCGGACGTTCTAAAAGTTAAAATAAGTCGTACCTTTGCCACAGAACATTTCGTTATCGAGAATTTATCATGAAATCTTGTTAAAATTGGAATTGTCCACGGCATTGCACAGACGTCGATGGGCGTTCACGGCAATGAATGGATTAAAACGATTAATGAACTGACATGACAGCTGTTATAGGGCTCAAGATTCGCCGGGATACGTATAATGCATTTCTTTCTTCAATGTCAAGTAGTCTGATTTCGACAATCGGACTACAGATACTAGCAGATCGCATGCCGTCTTCAAGTCAACTGGTAGCAGCAGCCGTAAGCGAAGCCACGTACGCCTGCCCGTGTGCCGGCACCGCGGTACTGCGCGCAGATAATATACCTAATACTAATAAGTACATACTGAAAGAGTCAAAAAAGGCAATCAAATTCTGCAACACTTCGGTAAATATAAACGGTTGTCCATATACACGCTTGCCAGTAATATGGGACAGTAGCTGCTCTGCTTGCGTGTCAAACCTGCACGGCTATCATGCGACGGCGCGCGCGCTCTCGATTTTTCTCGCACTATCCGTCTCTTTCTTATTAGAACACTTAGAACAAGAGATATAGTGCGAGAAAAATCGAGAGTATGTCGCGGCCGTCGCATGATAGACGTGCAGGTAGAGAGATTTTATATGAAGTGTTTACCACCTGATATAGTGTTCGTCATAGAGAGACTAAATGGTGAAAAAGGTTTGACCGTTAAAAAGATAGTTGTATATTTTCTATTAGTCAATAGGTGCGACGCGTATGAAAGTTTATACATGAAGACGAATGCTGTAACCTTCAATTAAACCGTTCTTAGAGCGTATACACACTACGAATATTTGCAGCGCAAACTTGATGCAGTATAGATGGTAGACAGGTGATTATAATAGATCTATGGTTAGTGTAGCGTGACGAAACTAGCGTTTGTATCGCTCTAAGAAGTCGCCGTGTGTAACCGCTCTTAAGGCTCTACATTTGAGGCTTATAAACATTGCTCGACAACACCAAACGTGACGTTGTACTACTTCCGGGTTTTCCTGTACCCCGCGTAGGTTCAGGTACAGGTACCGGATCAGGTTCCTGATCCAAAACCATGTCGGACGTAGAAACAGGCACTCGCCTGTAATGTCATATTCGAGCCCTTGTTCTCAAAAGCGTCGATAGTTCTCGAATATGACAATATGCGCCACGCCTACTCTATGATCCCAAGACCGTATCTTAAAGCCTGATTAAAGCCCGCTACATATATTATTAAAACGCCGCGCGACGCGTGTTGAGTCGAATCAAATTGTATCGTTTCCTTTGACCAGAATCACACTATAAACATCCGACGCGACGCCTCGTGACGTTCATAGTGTGATTCGGGTCAAAGGAAACAATACAATTAGATTCGACTCAACACGCGTCGCGTTTCAACGGGTCGCGTGGCGTTTTAATAATGTGTAGCGGAGCTTTAGGAACATTTCGTTTGGTGCGGGCCTTATATATTTTATCATGCGGCTAAGGCTCAAAGCACACCTCCCTACCAAATCTGGCCCTAAAACCGTGTCGTACAACCTGATCCGGGAACCTGAAGTGTGCCTGCTTAATAACGCCACCTCTGTTGCCGATAGAACATAATTTGACACTGACACAAACTATTTAGGTCCTCTATTCACCGCTAGAAGCAACTTACACTCAGTTCCGCTACCCGATATAAGATGTCATTAGTAAAAGCTAATTAACGGACATTTTAATATAATTAGGGTGTTTAATACAATTATTTAAGAACTTTATTGTATAAATAATTACTAATAATAAACTAAATGACTTTTATACATTTTGAGCTCGTTAACTGATGTTACAATATAGGCGCCACTGTCTTTGCGTCACTGACCCAATTGTATGGGATTTTTTAGTTCCAAATACCATCACTATCCATTTTTTGGAAGAACCCCATTGATATCTGACTCAATAACGGTGATTACACGTTTTATGGACCATTACAGTCATATTAAAAGTAACGTCAGCTCTGTTGGTGGGTGGGGACGGGGCCCATACAAATCTGCCCATCGTCCTTTGTGTTTCTTTTGTGAAAAATATGGATCTATATTTCGTACATACCCATATCAGGAGTTCATAATTATTATACTTAGTAATTTTCTAGTAAATTCTTTCATAATTGTCTCCTGACTCTCGCTAGATGGCTGGATCAAGGGTCAGATACAGAAGGCGGTACTCGCCTCGCCTCGCCTCGCTGCCGGCGGCACTCTACGTCAGGTTTTTATAATGATTTTATGTTTTGCATGTATATTTTTGTACATTTTTTGTAAAAACCTGATACTAAGATTAACGATGAATAAAGGATATAAAAAAAAAAAAAATATCCGACAATTGGGGTCCACAGTAGCGTTAATACATCCTTATCCTAGGTTATTTATCTAATAACAAACAAACTAGTTTTTAAGTTGTTAGTGAACAACCTAAAAACTAAAATAAATTTGGATGTAAAACAATTAATTGTTAAATTAGGACGACTACCCTTCCGTACCTATCTACCTAGGAACAAACCTAGTAGTATGAAACGTTCTACAAATGAGACAGCATGGACGGCAAGTTGGCAACCCTAACGTTCGTATTCGTAAAAAAAAACTGCACCATCTCATCCATCCGCAAGAAAAGCGTAATGAATGAGCGATGCCATTCCAAAGACACTTGAAAATAAGTTATTACGACTTTGCCTTCATTGTTAACTTTAGCAACGGAACAAAAGAATTACGATCACAGATAAGTATTTTAAAAGTAAACAGCTAAATAAAAACCGTCCATAAAATGCGTTTGTACTAGCCCTTGCCCCTTTGGCTCAAGGTCGCTTATCGTACAATCTTAAGTAAACATCCACAAAAGTAAAACAATGTACATAATGCGGCTATCTCAGCTCTTACATTATTGGCGTAAGGTCGATAATCGTATAACCACGTATTCGTTAAGTGAATACGCGTAGCACGCAACAGTTGTTAGACTGTAGTTAATTCTACGAGCTACGTCGTAGCGACGCGTAAGCAGGTGCGTAGCAACGGTTTGTGTTCTACATATCCACGAGGGTCTCGAGTCTACGGGCCCGTGCGACATATGTCGTTCTAGCGTTTTAACGTGTATGTGGAGAGTGGGACGCAAGTTACATAAAATATTAAAAGAGTAAGCACAAGTTACGGGACGTGTTCAACACGAAATAGATACAATTTTGTAGCATAATTATCATGGACAGATATAAATACGTAAAGGACGTCATTATGATAAATATCGTGATATTCATATTAGTACGCACAGTCAATAAAATATCTACGGGTGAGTATTGATGGTATCGTAGCAGAGGCACGCACTACTGACTTACATGCGATTATGCGAAATAAAATTTCATCCCCGAGTGAGGAAACTTTGACTGTCCAATACTTCAGTATTGGATTGGGCAGGTCAAATCAACCTTGCAATATATTAAGGATGTCTATGCCCTCTGTATGTCAGTTTTAGTTGTGTGTTAAAATTGTATGTAGATAAGCTTTGTATTGTGTAACCTAACCTAATAATGAAAATGTAAAAACCACCTCTTACATGGGTCGATGAAAAACTAAAAAAATTCATTCATTCATTCATTCATTGATCAATATAACAACAATATGCAAAATTCTTTAATAAAATGTATACACACCAATGGAGTCCCAAAATATTACATAATATCACGAATTTAGTCACAGAACACGGTGTATACGATGGTAGGTAGCCATGGCAACGGTGGGGAGACACAGATAAATAATAGGCACGTTTGTATGGCGTCATCCATCATAACATCCATCCGTCTTTGCTTTCGATCACTGCTAGTGTCATAATGTATTTGTGTCGAGTGCATTAACAATAAATATCGATATTTTATTCACGGAAGGGTAGTGCTTCTAAAATACATTTTACGTAGCGGAAAATTTCACTTCCAAGCCAGGGGGAGATGTAAAATGTTGTAATCACCACGGGTGGTATTAAATAATGCCTCAGTATATTCGACACCCTTGCATCCGGCTCGGTTGCATAAGTATAAATCCGGTTTAGAAAGCATTAGAATCTTCTTAGTTACAGAGACCGAAGATTGAACAGGGCAATACTGTCATTTTGTGACATATCGATTGGGCACATTGTCTCTTTCTCTGGTCGGCCCTTCATGCCTAAATATCGTGTTCATGCATCCACCGGCTGTCAGTAGCAATGTCAGCGACAGTGTGAAATTTCGGTGTGGGTGGATTCTTAAGGAGATGCCTTGATTTGAGTAGAACACGCCCCCTAGACAGAGACACGCTGATGCCTTCCGCGCACGAGGAAAAGAGATGTAACACTCTTCGGGAATGGCGTTTTTGGAAAAAAATCGATAAATACCTAACCATCCAGTCGGTGAGCGGCCCCTGGGTCTGCTCCCCTCTGTGTTCCCAACGATGACTAACTTCACGAGGCTTTCGTCCCAGCGTCTCATTATGTGTCCAAAGTAGATAAGATGTTATTGAATGACGCTTTTTTATTTTCAGCTGTGAGAGGATTGAAACGTTTGTGCGTCGGGCACATTACTGTGTATGAAATAAATTAATAAATTAATTAGGTAAGCAACCAGTCGCTGTGGCAGACACGTGACGAGGTTAAGTCACTGCCTAAGTGTTCTAAATCTAAACGAATGAAACATCATAAATTGTATAAGTAATAACCCTCTTCAAGAGAATTCGATTTTGACAGCATGTCACACAATCACGGCTGTGTAGACTGGAAAGCGTTGCAAACAAACAGCCTTAAACAAACTTATATTTTTCTCATCTCCCGCAGTACGTATAAAAACACTTGTATAGAAACATCACTTTCAAGCCCTACAAACGTTTTAATAAAATGTCTACGATTATTTTCCACAGCTATTCAGGCGAGCGAGATCGCATCTATAGGAAAAAACGGTTTTCCTTCCATTAAAAGCGCTCTCTGCATAAATTACTTGAAAGGCTTCTGTTTATAAATAAAGACTAGTTTACGGGGAATTTCTTGTGGACGTTTTTTTTTCTGTTCCTGTGAAGAAATAGATGGGAAAAGAAACTGCGTAAAATATGGGGGAATGAAAGCATAATTCAATTGACAAAGAATGAATCACTAAATAAATGCCAAATTTGTTTGATGCACACCATCAGCATCGTCAGCACAAAAAAGGCCACTGCTGCAAATATTCCTCCCCCAAAGAGCGCCACAATGAGCGGTCCTGTGCCACCCGCATCCACATATGTACGTACCTATCCTACTAATATTATAAATGCGAAAGTTTAGATGTTTGGATGTTTGTTACTCAATCACGCTTAAACGGCTGGACCGATTTGAATGAAGTTTTGCACGAAGATAGTTTATAGCCCGGATTAAAATAAAGGATAGTTTTTACCCCGGGTCCACGCGGACAAAGTCGCGGGCGGAAGCTAGTATATTATATTATTAGTAACAATTCCAAAAAGAAAATAACATTTGACGAGTACATTACGACACTTTTGTTTCAAGTTCGCGGCGTCTAAGTGCTGGAATGATATCCCTCCCCCTATCCAAGGGGCGCTTAGCAGATACACCTTTAATCGTAGCCTTAAAGATTATTTGTTGACGCTCCAGAAATCAAAATAGCGAATAGTTTTTGTTTTTAATGTGTACTGTAAATATAAATATTTTATTGAAGCTGCATCTAGGTAGTGTGTACATGTATTATAAATATCGCTGTATTTATATTTATTTCTCTTTCGCCTGTCCAAATAATGTAGGTAGTTTATTTATTACATTTGTTGTTCCGTGAATCACCGACGGTGCTGGCTGAAAATCAGCGCTGCAGGTGTCTGACACCTCAGCATAATGCTGAGCCAGTGTCCGGTTCACTGCCGGAGAGACACACTTGTTTCATGTTTCATCTGTTTTTGTTTATTTTATTGATCAATACGCGTGTCCTGTGTGTTTGTAAATAAACGTATCTTTCTTTCTTTCTTTTCTTTCTTGCTTATACTGCGTGGAACGGAACGATGGACTTTCCCGCAAGAGGGGGATTATTGAGCACTAGTACGTCACATTTTCCAGATAAACTATTTTTTTTTGACGCGATTTTTTTTTACATTTGTATGAAGCTCGTCGCTCCAGTCGGCCAACGCTCCATACAAAGGTAAAAAAAAATCGCGTCAAAAAAAATAGTTTATCTGGAAAATGTGACGTACTAGCGCTCAATAATCCCCCTCTTGCGGGAAAGTCCATCGTTCCGTTCCACCTTGTATACAAATCTACCTAGACCCTACCTAGAGTTGTGTTAGGGTACTAAACAACGATAAGTCATAAGTCATTTATTAATAATATTCAAAATATTACATGTCATCATTCTTAAATTAAGTTGTACACGTTTATGGATATTCATTATTATTGTGGTAAATTGTAAAATTCTTTGATGTCATAAAAAGAGTGGGTGAGGAGCCACGATTTTAATCTTCTTAAGAAAGATGAGATACTATCCGCACATTTTATGTTCGCGGGTAGTTTGTTGAATACTTTACTTGATATACATACTAATATAGATAAATAAATATATAGAAAACAACCAAGACTCAGTAACAAATACTCGTGCACACAAACAGTTGTCCTTATACATAGATAGATCGTTTATTTGCTCGAATCATGGTCATTGCAGATGTCATTTGCACTTTATAGTCCAGCACAATTTTGCCGACAAATGGCGTGCAAATATTACAAAAATAAATCGTCAGATACATTCACAATTCAATAATATTCAACAAAAACCGGTATAAAAAAATCAAAATAAAACCAACGTCATTGTTTCATTAAAAGGTAGGTACCTTCTTCTACATTATCGTAAAAAAGTACATTATTACATAAACAATTATCTATAGTATACAGTTTTTTGACGGGTTTTACTACTTTTACTGTGCGTACATAGTATACCTACAACTTGTTGTTTTAAGGAAATCCTGGACCGAATAAAAGCTATTTTCGGTCAACCAGACACTTAATTTCTTGCAGAAACTATTGCAATCCTTACCGTGGTTCGAACCCAGGACCACAAGCTTCGTAGGCTACTAGGCTAAACTGGTAGTCTAAAGCCATAAATAATCAATATGTGTAAAGCTATAGGTACACATACTTGCTTCAATCGAAGCACTCAAATTTTTATCTTTTATCATACCATTTACACCAACCGACAGCCATTTCATTTACAATGTCTTCGAGAGATTATTTCAAGACGCGATCGCTCGCCAGCGCTCGGCTGTTTTCTATCAATTTCGCTGCGTTACCACGCTGCCATGTTTTATTCATGGCTTAGTAACTTGTTTACGTTAACACTTATCGAGTGCATTTTTATCTGTACCGGGCCAAATATCCGTTCGAGACCAGATCGAGCAGCGGGCAGAAGCAGCGCAATCCTCTGATTGTCCATTGTTTCTGCTGCAATTTCGCCGGGAACCGCGAATCAATTCAATTCAATCATTTATTGATAAAATACAAGCATTTTACATGTCAGTCTTATAAATGTACTCATGATATGGAATGTCATGCATGACATAATTATACTTACACAGTTTCGTTCGCTAATGGAACATAAGGGATAGAAAAATAGAAAATGTGCATTCGTAGTGTTAGGTTTCAGTATTTTACTAATCAATTGCTTACGTTTTTAGGCAGAAAATAGTAATAATGTTTAATTTATTAAGATTTATTGATCATGTAAGATTTCATTTTGTAAAGTTGTCACTCTTAATTAGCAAAAATGGCAACACAGTTGCTGGCTTGGTTAGTATAATTTGTGGCGCGAAAATAAAGCGGTTCTCTGATTGGTTCACGACACTGATATCGCGTGATGTCGGGAGCCAATCAGAGAGCTGGATTTTACCACCAAAACGGTGAGTTGCTTGGCCAGGGGTGGATGCCTGGAGGGCATTCTGGTGCTGGTCGTCAACGGCGTAATGTTACTGTCTTATCATTTATAATTGCTGGTACAAGTTTGTAAGTGTAACTATAATTAGTAAAAGTATGTGAATAGAAGAGTTTACAGTAGATAGTCTTTCAGTTGTCAAGGGATCGTTCAATTATAACAGAAAATACCTTTCTACGAAATGAACCTCTTTAGGTTCATTTCGTAGAAAGGTAATAGGAATCGTAATCAGAAAACACCGTTTCGAACTATCGTGGAGTTTTACACATGCCTAAATTCGAGTTTCACACGCATCCATTCGAGTTTCACAAATAACCGTTCGAGATCGAGCACAGAGTAGGCGCAACGCAATCAGAGGCGACAATTGTGCTTTGTTTCCGGTGCAATCTCGCCGGGAACCGCGAATCGGTAATGGAACACAGGGGATAAGTTTTCGGTCTTCAGCATAGGCAGGATATTTGGGGGATCGTCAAAAACCAAACGTGCTGTCGGGTCATGCAGAGATTTAGGTTCACGAGACAAAGTTAAAAATAAAACTCCAAATTTTTGGTTGTTACTCATAATTCGCATGAACATTATGTTTCTGTTATATAAAATTGTGTTATTACAAGTTACATGTACAAAAACTTTGAACTATTGACAGCAGGAAATACTTTTTTAAAATCTGTATGACCCTAATATAAACCTTTTCATAATTTGGCTGTCATATCGACTGGTTAAATAACAATATGCCCAACAGGTATAACACTTATGTTATGATAGGGATATATCCCTGGTAAATATTAAAAGGCACGCCCGACTCACGATCGAACATGAATTCTGCAAACACATAATAGTGCATTACGTATCTAGGGCGGTGTATTCGTGAATGCCCCAGATTGCAGGTGTTTGTGGCCCGAACCGAAGGTGAGGGCCTTAATATGCGTACACAATTCTACGTCTTCTCCTGGGTGTGAAGTGAGATTTGCCGCTGCGCCCGTGGGCGGTAAATCTCACTTACCGCCCAGTGACGTAAAAATAATTACAACTTCCTACTAAACCCAATCGAAACCTACTTTCCATACAGCATGGCTATCACAAGACGGCG